>OY757310.1:155044560-156476060 GCA_963583905.1 Stenurella melanura
ATCTGGCAGGGTTCGCGCGGTTGCAAAAGGACCACCTAAATTTTTGAAAATCCAAAATAATCATAAAAAGTAATGTACTCCTAAAAGGCTGACGTTTGAATATGCTTTAATTTATACATTGTATAGAAAAAATCGCCAGACAATTCTCTCGGTTACTAATACCCGCCAGATGAGCCTAAAGTTGTTAAGAAGGGTAGTATTCACAATGTCCTTATACAAAGCTGAAATTTGAAGGAAATATTCTACAACATACCTTCAGAAAGTATATTGACAGCCAGACAATTTGGTTGGTTACAAATTCTTGCCAGATCAGTGTGCATTGTTCACCATATTCTAAGTGAGTACAGGTGAGATAGACGAATGTTGATGCATACGCGAGAAAAAAAGCCAATAGAAATTATGACTATAGTAAGAATGAAGCGTTTTGTTACAGAAAGCAAAACAAATTACAGGACATACATAAATTATTATTAACATAATTTTATAACGCTGTGCTTTTAATTGATACTCGTCCGTCTCTTCATCGTCTTCGGAATTTAAATAATCATCAATTATTTCTTCACTCCTTAAAAAAGAGACAAATATGAAAAATTTCTTCACAGATGTATAGTTGCCTCCATTTGTGTAAGGCATATAAAAAATTTTCGCCAAAAGAGTCCACGCGGCGGTATCATTGAAACGGTAAAGATTGCCGCCTGCCCGCTTTAGACTAATTAGCTCTTTGGTGACATCAGACCAGCGCAGCTGCTGGTGCGATGGCCTGTCCAGGGAACTAGCAGAAAATGTCTCCAGCTCCACATCCTCAAAGCATCAATAAATGATCCGTCTTCCTTCCTACTGGTCTACGTTTCAAAGACGTAAAGAACGACAGAGAAAACGAAAGCATTAGCATGTCGGATTTTTGTGCGCCTACTGATATTTGCCAATTTTGTCATCTGTAGTCATCGTCAAATATCACACAGTTTTGGTGTTATCCACAGGCTTCAAAGAAATGTAGAGGAGGGGATTTGTACACTGTTTACAGCGAAACGATTGTAATCATAAAATTGTTCCCAAGAAATTCGACTTCCACAATAAACTGTTTTTCGTTAATTAAAACAAAATCCCGGATTTTCAAGGAGTTACTGCGGTGACTTGAAACGCGGTAGAAAACATTTTCATTTGTAACTAAAATTTTTTTGCTCACGCTATAAATATGATGCTTGAATTATGATGAGATTTTTTCCATACTTATATTACAATATGCTGTTGATCCTTAAACAATCTAGCCCATACATTTTAGAGATAAAGATTCTTAGAGAACTCTTATGTGAATTTTCTAGGTTTAATAGGACAATCTCTGTAACTATTTAGTTAGCTATAGGAAACATTAACACATCATCAAAAATGAGAAACGAAAATAAGTAATTATCAGTTAATGAATAATATCCAACGCAGCGAAAACTTTTCCACCACTGATTTTTTATATTTTAGTTTTCTTGTCAACTTAAGCCAAATATTTGGTGTATCTTGTCCATAAATTCTCCACTATGTTACTTTTCAATGAAAGAATTTTGCATAAGTATAGTTAACCGCTGACGTGACAGTCCAAATGGATTAATTTGTTGAAAGCGCCGCTGATCGCCTGTTAATTTAAAAATATATTTGATGTATATGGGAATATTCATCAATGTACAATTATAGCATTGGAATCTATTTGCATGGTTAATTCTCTCCATTAATCATCTATATAAATTGGTCGTCAGTCGTACATCATTCATTGGCAATGAAGATGCTTTTATACTTCGTTGTACGTCAAATTAGCAGTATTTATGGAAATTAATCTGCTTGTTATTTCTTACTCGATTTGTTTGAAATGCTTAGATTCAATCCAATGAAACACCATATTAAACTGTGATTATAATTTATTATACACATATAGAAGTTTTTGAAGTTGAGTTTCAAGAATATTTTAACCAATGAAGATATCTTTGACCGGTTTCAAAGATTTCTTTCTTTAGTAGTTAAAATATTCTTGAAACCTCAAAAACTTCTATATGTTCTACAAGTTCAGTAATAACCTTTTATATGTTGCCACGGCCATTGTTCAATAAATAGAATAGATTCTTCCAGGTGTTGTCGTGGTTATTAAAGTAGTGATTTCATTTCGCTGCTTATTCATTTAGATGCATTAGAAAGATATTTATACAATGATGAGCTAGCTCATAACATCTACAGAAAAAAATCTACATGGATCATTACCTTCATGTTGCATCTCTCTATCATCCACTATAGAAGAGGTCATTAATCAAGACGATAATTCATAGAGCCCATACACTAAATGACAGAAGAAACTAACGACGTTCAACAAATAGATACAAATGAACACAAACAAAGAGATGTGGAACGGATAATTAACAACCCAAGAAAAACATCAGAAGAATAGCAACAACAAACAACATGTACGTGCTTATCCTTCATTGCCGAAGTTACAGTTTTTATATAAGAAGAAAGTAGGTGGCAGTAGAGGTCGCAGTAGGCAAGGCCAATCGCTAGCTCCTCCCAGCTAAAATCTAAAAATCATGTACGCGTAAGAACTATATAGTACGTATTTTAACAGCAGTAAACACATTATTGACACATGCTTTTACTGTATATCTATTGCATTTCTTCTTGCACTTGGTACAGGTGCAGCATCTCGGGGAACAATGTTAAAATCAGATGAAAAACAATATAGAATAGTACCATATATGTACAATGCGATCGAGAAGGAATGAAGGTCATGTGACACAGAGAAGTCACTAAAATTATCAAAATTGATTTCTACTCTACGTCCATTCTTTAAACTAATTTCCTATCTTACTAGACTAGGGAATACTAAAATGCAAATGACCGCCAATTTATGATCAGCCGATCGATAGCCTTGCTCTAATTGTATATATTGCGGATTTCATGGTGTTTTAAAACTTAATTTTGGATTATTTGATATCCACAACTATCCCTTATCAATTCATGTGGCTCATTTTGTTGGTTAATATGGAGACGAATTTATATTTTACGAAATTGTCTCATGATGTATTGGATAGGTGTATGGAAAAAAGTTGGTGATATCAGTTTACATCCTATATATTAAATAAAGAAGACTTTAGTACAGATGCCAATGCATTTCCGAATATTACACACATATATTGTAATTATATGATTTTTGAAAGGAGTGTATAATTAAAAGAATAAGTTCAAGGTATTCAAAAGTCGAAGCTTACGAATTTAACGTGTTCCAATCTCAACTAATCCTAGTTGAAAAATTGAGGTAATTTAATAAAAGATGGCGTCATTTAGTATTGCCACACTTCCACAATTAATAACGCAGCCAAAACTTGGCATTCTGTATAATGCAGTGTTCACATGTTCACTAATATAATGAAAAGTTCGATAAGTTTTCATTTAACATCTTGGGAATTTGGGTTTGATATCCCTAAATGCTGACAAATGTTTAAATTTTCACGCTGCGCGCACACAACTTACATAAATCACTAAATCACTGTCACCAACGTGTAAATGTTGAAAGTATCACAAAATAGTGTGAGTGGCACACAAAAAATCGACACTTTCAGTCTTTCTCGCTCTCCCTGTATATATAAATTTTGGACATTTTAATTCATACCAATTTTTGCGTATATTATGAAGACGCGAGTATTCATATACACCTTAATATTCATCTGAATGTTAAGATGTATTTCAAAAACACCTTGTATAAGGAAGGTGTGCTATATTCGAGTCAAGTATTTGTAAATAAGTAAATGCTGAAAATGGAGTTGGCAACGTGGACCTGTCACTAGTTAAAATAAAGTACCACATCTAGACAATATAGTAGTACCTTTAATTAAATTTATTATAAAACAGTCAATCATGTTTTGCATGAATTAGGCCTGGAAATGAGGTTTAATGACGATACCCAATATTCAATTTGGCTCAATGATCCATGTAGTCTATATGAAAATTTATAACATAATAAAGATTGATTGCAAAACCCTTCTCTCATATGAACCGCCGGTACAAGATTTACTTTTAGGATAATGCTTGTTGCAACTGAAATTCAATTTAATCCTCAACTGATAAGGACTAAAATTAGTTGAATGTTAGCTCACTTGTCCACATGATGTTTCTATTATTCAAAAAGAGAAAAAAAGGTTAAATCAATTTAGATGCAATCCTAGGCAAATATTAAATTATATACGCACGAAAGAAAGAGAAATAATAATAATAATAATAAGTCATGATTATTCAACAAACGCAAGATGACGCTAACATTATGCAAATAGCTGCAGTGATTTTGTGAGGTCATTCTATTAGTACTGATGTGATGCTGTATTAGTTGCAGAACTATTAAAACCTATTAAAATAGCATTTAATTCAGAGTTTTACGATGGGATCAAAGTATTATTTGGTACCTCAGCGCCAGTCGTCACTATTAAAATCACCAGAAAAAATGGTTGTTTTATTAGTAGTGAAGCACATATGTACTACATTACAGATTCAAAAAAGGCTGTCAAATCGATTTGTGGTTCAAACTTACAGATTCATATAGGGAAACCTTGTAAGAACCTTTAAATAATGACTTTGGTCAATTCTTTATATTTTCGAATAAATGTAATCATTTCTGGAAATAGAAATAACCTAAAAATTTCGATATTCATCAATTTCCTACACGACATAACAACTAATATCTTCTACCACCATATAATTATCACAGAAAAGGTCACATGTTATATTGGAATTATATTAAAATATTCAATCACTTATTATCTGAACTAAAGATAGCAATTAGCCTGAATGAGTTTAAGTATAAATTAAGAAATGTATATTAAGTGGAAGAATATTATGTGTTTTGTTCTTAAGCCAATTAAATGATTACTAAGCCAGTTGTTAGTATTGAGCTGTTATATGAATGGGATATTTTGTAACAAATACATATGTATACTATATACCTACTATCTTTACACATGCAATTATTATATGGAAAGGGATGAAACTAATAAATCAGAAAGTAGTACTGGAGGATTTGTGTGTGAAGATCATTTCGAAGTTATTGTATTTTCTGTATTAATAGACCCACGCCGTTTGTTAATATAATAATATAACTTAACCATAAAAATGAAAAATTAATTGATTGATTGATTTGCCAGCGTAAGATGGGCATTGCTGCCGATTCCGGTGCATGGAGATTTGTTAAACCACGCAGCCCGATCGCCCGCCGAACGTCCATCTGCAGACGCTCAGTCGTCTATTACACATTCATGCGGCTCCACCCAACCGACCAACGGATCATCCCACCGCGTGCCAGAACAAACTCCCGGTGATTTTATATACCGCCGGACCGACTGCATACGCTGGATTGGACATTGGACATGCTTGGTGTCAGCAGCGAGAGCCGCATGACGCATGGGGTAGGAGTATAGGATGGAGCGTGTAGGTGTTTGTGAGATGTTTCTTCTTGTTTTCCTTCTGTCTTCATCGGATTGAAAGTGTAGGCGTTTGTGAGATGCTTCTTTTAGGTTTTCGTGCTTCTTTTTTACTTTCAGGTTTTTGTCATACGCTTCTTCTTAGTTTCTGTCTGTGATCATCTTCTCTCCTATTCTACTGAGTTTCCTGTTTCTTCTGTTTCTGAGTCTGGCAGTGTGTATATCCTTGATATTTCTTTGTTGCATTACATTTTTTTTGTGCCAATTTTTCCCAGTGTGTATAATCCTTTATTAGCTTATTCATAATCCTCTCGATTGTTGTTATCCATGTGTAGCATGGCCTCCCTATTTTCAGTTTGTTGCTGTTCAGTCGCAGCGCTTTCTTCAGCAGGTGTGTCGTGTCTCGTCTTTGGACGTGTCCCCAGTATTTCATTGTGTATGATTCTATTCTTTTGATTATTGTTCTTCCCTCTAGTAATGTTGACGTTTTCTGTCGTTTTTGTGGTTTTCCTGTTTTTGCTAGCAGTTGGATAATGTCCCTTTCGGCTCTTCTCAGGCTTCTTCTGTTCGCCTTTGTCGTTGCTGCGTTTTTGACGTAGTATCATCGTAGGCATTATGATGGTCGTGTATATCTTTTTGGTTAGGCACCATGGTGGTTTTTTGTCTTCAATGAAGGGTAGTAGAGCTCTCGTGACTCTGTAGGCTGTTTTGATTCTTTCCCTTGCTGTTTACCTCCTTTTTAGTTGATTAGTTAGGTATGTTCCTAGGTATTTCATTCTATTCGTGGTTCTCAGGGTGTAGTCTCCTGCTTTGTATTCTTCCCCACTTGTTGGACTTGTTTTTGTCAATGGGTCTCGGACCATTATTGGGCTCTTCTTGAAGTTTATTTTCATTCCAGAGGAATCCAGATGTGGTGTCATGTTTCTTAGAAAATTAACGATGTCTTGTTCTTCCTCGGTGATGATGAGTATATCGTCGGTGTATGCAAGTACGATGGGGGGCTTTATCGTTCTATCGTTTCCATTGAACCTTAAAAATGAAAAACCAAATTCGTGGTACTTTCGAAAAATGAAATCCGTGGTACTTTCGAAAAGTTTGTCAGGGGGAGCGGTTTTCCGCCCCGTGCAACTCGGAATTTTTTGAGTACTTTTGAAAATTCGAACGACGGAACCCAAAGGTCGTCCTCGAGACGAAAAATTTTTCTGTCAATTCTTTTATCATTTTTAGTGAAATAATTTTTTACTCAGATTTCGATAAAAGATGATGCCAAAGGTCGTTATAAGTCTCTTTTAATGATTCAAAGATGATTTTTTCATGGGATTTTTGTCTGAATTTAATTTCGTAATAAATTGGATATTTTTCAAAGGGATCGTTTTACTGAGTACAATAACAATGCCAATGTAGTTGACGAAGCGCGTGTCGAGTGTTGGTATTCTAGTGTTATGTTCAAGTATTTTGATGTTTAAAGAAATTGCGTCTTCAGAGGTGGCGTCACACCTAAGGTATTGGCCTCCAGGAGCATTATTACAACATTCTGCGATTTAAGCTTCATTTATAAGTTAATAAACAATCTGATCAATTCACCATACCTGTTGTCTGAAATTAATATTCATGTACCTACTAGGAACACCAGGAATCCACTCATTTTCATCCAAAATTTCACAGAACCTTTTACGGAAATCATACACCTCTGAATAGAATGATAAATAATTATAATATGTATGCACCTCATATTGATTACTTTAATATTAATTATAGCTTATTCTGCAAACAAGCTCGGCTTATTTTGTACTAGTGATTTTATTTATTTATTTATTATATGTTTAAGTTATATTAGGTAACTTAAATAATGTCAATGTGTTGTATATTTTATATTATATATGTATTTTCGTATCTGTGAGATTAGTGCGTAATATACTGTATATGTATACTCAGTTATTGTAAATCCAATATGTATGCTTTTGTAATGGATTTTTTGTTCATAAATAAAGTATTATTTGTTATTATTATTTTTTTTAAGCGTTAGCGATGCTGGACAGTTCTCCCGTGTCTCCGATATTCTCACGGGGGAAGCGCCAGCGAATTATCTACAACCACTCCCCACATCCCGCAGGGTTAGTGGTTATTATTATTATTATTATTACATGTTCAATTTGTCTGCCATTGACACTTTAACATTGAGCTAGACGGATATAAAAATTATCAATTGTACTTTTTATCATGTCTGGTGTAATCTCAGTGCACACATCTAATATTCGCTTTTGCAAAGTTGGAGTTCAAGAGTAAATTGAAGTTTAAGAATAAAGTAAAGATGACCTTTATAGGTAAATTTTGTAAGTGCCGAAGGTCATATCCGAACGTAAAATTTTCCGCTCATTTCATTTCCGGGATTAAAAGTAGGAGGTTGTATTTGAAAAAAATGGACTTGACCTTCAAATGGCCTTGAGGGTCACGGTCAAGGTAAAGTCCAAGGTCACCGTCAGATATTCAGAATAATTTTCTACAACTTTTGTATTTATAGTTCTTTTCTAGGATTCGTATTTTTCAAGTTATTCTGCTGTTCTCATACTTTTATGCCACTCGGTATATTTTTCTTCTAAATGATATTGTTCTATTAGATTAAATAAATAAAAGTGAACATTACTAGTTTATAGTTTTCTAGTGCATATTTCGTAGGTTTACCTTAATGAAAAGTGCTCAGAGTGTTTCCAAAGCCAAAGGCACTTGCAGCATCCCTCATGCATTATTCATATAATTATACAAATTATTAATGATGAAAAATAATTTTAACAAGCTGAGATTATTAGTATTTGTCTGGTTTGGCCATTAAAAAAATTACCTGCTAAGTGGAACAATATCTTAAAAATATTAGCAATATATAACTCTATGGTATATTAATGCTGCAGTAATAAAGGCCGAATTATTTAATTCAGTATGATCGTAATCAGCCAGCATGGGTTCCTTCGTACCCAACATTGTATCCGATAGGTACTAAATCAAAAAAGTTCCATAGCGAGATACGAATAAAATTACAATAAAGGTGAATTTATTCAGTTGTATCACAATTGTGAATGAAGAAGTAGAGGAAAAATGTATATATTTTTTATCGAAAGAAACTTGCAATCAGTGAAGAAGCCATAACTTATTAGAAACTTGCTTTTGGGCGACCAGTCAGTAAATGTTAAAGTAATGAAATAAAAACAAATTGTTTTAAACTTGTGCGATATGTAATTTCAGGTATTTATTTTTTTATTTATTTTTTATTTATTTCATCAGCCCTCGTTTACAAAGATAGTTTGCATGAGTATTGTCAATATAAATTAAAGTTACAGTATATGTGTATAAAAGACATTGTAATACACTATAGTATATGAACTAGTATTTGATAAATAACACAGAAAATGGTAATACACTAAATAAATAATTTTACCATAATGAAACACTGTAAGAAAAAACAATAAAATACAGGATAAAAAGTATATAAGAACATGTATAACCTAAGTATTTTATACAGCGGCTTTGAATTCGTCCAGTCTATATATTGTATTGATTATAAAAATCTTTTTAAGATTATTTCTAAATTGTTTAGACGAAGTTACATTTTTTATATCCTCAGGAAGCATATTATAATAGTGAATGCCAGCGTATTTTGGCGATCTTTAGAAAAAATGTGCGAGTGTTTTGGTATCTGGTAACTTTTCCTTTCTCTAGTGTGGTATTTATGATTGTCTTCCTGTTTTTTATAGGCGTGTCTGTTTTTATAGACGAAAGTCAGTAACTTCAGAAGATATATGGAGGTGACCGTTAATATTTTATTTTGTTTGAATGCATCTCTACAGGTTTGTCTGTAGGGTATGTTAAATATCATTCTCATGATTCTCTTTTGTTGTATAAGAATTCTACTACATGATGACGATTAGACGATTGTCCCCAAGCAATAATATTATACCTAATAATAGAGTAGACTAGGGCATAATATACGGTTGTCAATAGTTTTTTGTGTAGACTATTTTTTAATGTTAATGTAGCAAAGTACGATTTATTTAGTCTTTCGTATATTTTGTCTGTTTTCTGTCCAGTCAAGATGCTTATCTATAACAACTCCTAGAAGAGTCGTGCTGTTTGTGAAGTCTAGAGTTTCCCCGTTAATACTTAAGAAATAATTATCTGGAGGTCTTAGTTTAGTATGAAACTGCATACATGCAGTTTTCCCGTAGTTAATGATGAGTCTGTTTTCTCTGCAACGATTGTTGAAGTTCTGTATTGCATTATTAGCTTTTTCTTCAAGCTTTTGGGTGTTTGAGTCCTATATAACTAACGTTGAGTCATCTGCATACATGAATAGTCTACCCTCTTCAATGTGAGAAGGCAGATCGTTTACATATAAGGGAAAGATTAATAGACCTAGTACTCCTCCTTGAGGGGTGCCAATGTCAATTTCAAATTCCTTAGATATGATATTTTCCACTTTAACCGTAAATTTCCTGTTTGTTAAATATGACAAAATCTATTTACTTACCGGTTCGCGTATGCCCAGTGCCTTTATTTTTTGTTCTACGAATTTCGGCTCCACCGTGTCAAATGCGCGGCTTAGGTCCAAGAAAATACATATTACTTTTTCATTTTTATAAGTTTTTCATTTACGTATTGAATAAGGTCGATGGTAGCTGTTTCCGTTGAGTGTTCCTCTCTGAAACCATGTTGATGTTCACTTAATATATTGTTTGTGTTTAAGAAGTTCATAATTCTTGTTGCAACAGCTTTCTCCATGATTTTAGAGGAAACACTCAACAATGCTATGGGTCTGTAATTTTCTTCATTAAATGGGTCATCTTTTTTAAAAATAGGCACTAGACATGCGATTTTTAGTGGAGATGGAAACTCTCCTGTTAACACAGAATAGTTTATGATATCCGCTAAAGGTTGCGATAGTTCTAGGCTACATTTTTTTATAAGAGTAACTGGAATGTTATCATAGCCTGTTTATTTTTTATTAGGTAATGCTCGGATAATCTCTTGAATTTTTTGTGCAGTAACCGGTTTGAAAAACATTGATTTTCCATTGCTATTTTTCCCAGTTGTACAACAGTCTGGTATATTATATTGGAAGTGTGACGTTAACATATTTGGTACAACTGTTGATTCGTAAATCTCTTTCTCGTTATTTTTTAAAATGATTGTTTTTTTTCATTGGTGTTTCGTCCTAGATTATTGTTTTACTATTGTCAAATAATGTGATCACTTGCATTTTGATTAGCGTTTGAAAATGCCGTTCTACTAATTAACCTAATCAAACAAAAAATTTCATTTAATAGAGTAGATATTAATACTTTAAACGGTATTTAAAAAAATCTGCAAAATGTACAGGAAATAGAAATAAAGAAAGGTTTTAGAAATTTTCAAACTTTTATTAAGCTGCTAATAAAAAATTTAAAGAGTTACACACCTCGAACAATTGTAATAGGCTTTACATTAATATTCCACAAAAATATGGGTTTCCTAATAATGCGAGAACATGAATCGAGATATCAAATACACAAGTTTTACAGAAACGACGCAAGGCGTAGGTCGGCGTCGAGACGTAAAAATACAATGTGAATCTAGGTATCAAAATTTATCATATACACAATTTTCCTAAATCAACGCTAGACGTCAGCCGACGTCGAGACGAAAAAATGGAAGAATATGAATCTATGTATCAAAATTTATCAAATTCAGAAGTTTTACAAAAACGACGCCACGTGTCGGTCGGCATTTTTCCCAATTACGCACCCCCAGTTCGTCCCTTTAACAAAAAATACATACGTGTACCAAATTTCAAGTGAATATCTCAAGTTTATTTCATCAACCCCTGTATTAATGGAGTGGTGTTGGTGAGGGAGTTGAAAAATATTATAAAGAAATCTGAGGGCTTGGCTTCTAGTAAAGAAATTTCAAGTTTGCTTTACTCATTTTCCCCTATTTACCTATACTTACATGTCCACCCTTAAACGGAAGCATCTCAAAATACAATCTAGTTCCAGATTTTAAGTGAATATCTCAATTTTATTTTATCAAACCCTATAAAATTCATTGGGGGTGGTGGTGGTGGTTGAAAAATATTATAAAAAAATCTGAGGCCTGTGCTTCTAGTACATACACCGAATTTCAAGTTTCTGTACTCTTACCAGCTTGCTTTACTTATTTTCCCCTATTTCCCCTATTTAACCCTCAACCCGTCAACGGAATAATCCAAAAATATAATCTAGTTCCAGATGTCATTATAATATATACGTATACCAAATTTCAAGTGAATATCTCAATTTTATTTTATCAACCCCTTTAATAATGGAGTGGGGGGTGGTGGTGGGGATGAAAAATATCATAAAAAATGTTGAGGCCTTGACTTCTAGTACATATACATCAAATTTCTGTACTCTTACCAGCTTGTTTTACTTATTTCCCTTATTTCCCCCTATTTACCTCCGAACCCTCCACCGTATATGTTAAAAATCCAGTTCCAGATCTCGTTACAATATATACGTGTACAAAATTTCAAGTCAATATCTCAAACCGTTCCGGAGAAAGCGTGCGGACACAAAAAATATTACAGACCGACAGACAGACAGACCGTCAGACAGACAGAAATTTTTTCTTCGCTCAAATTTAAAATCTCGATGTTTCATGACACTCTAAAAATATTTCAAGAAAAAAAAAATTTTTTTTACCATTACCCAGCGGTGGGACTGCTGCGCCACCAGCAAATAAAGGGTTAATATATTTGGGAGTTAAGCCGCGTTCGGATAATACAGAAGATAATGTTAGTTAAGGGGGTAGTAACAATGCAACTGGGTAAACATCCGGACCAGTAGATCTTCCGAAAGGTCTCATCAAAACGATTCAGAAGCGGCTATTCTACAAACTTGCATATTGTGCGCAAGGTTCTAAATATACGGCAGAACATGATGAATTTCTTCTCCTTTGTGCATAAAAGAACCACCATATATCGGAAAAAATCAAGAGAACCACAAGTAAATAATAATAATCCGAAATACCGATGTTGCAAGAATATTATGAGCTTATTCCCGAAAAAATTGTTGAACATCAATGATGTCACACTTCTTGTGGAATGTACCTACTAGAACCCACAGGGAAATTCGCGTGAATCGATCAGACATCGCTGTGCATAATAAGAAGGAGAGATACTGTTTGTTGATCAATATTTCCATCCAAATGCTGTCAACGTGATGTTCAATGAAACTGAGAAGGTGAGCAAGTACAAGGACCTCCAAATAGAAGTGAGCAGAATGTGAAATACAAAGTCCGCAGTCGTGTCAGTAATTGTAGGGGTCCTTGGAACTGTTATGAAAGGCCATGACCGTCATCTGCCTGGTTAATCAAGTGCCCAAGAAATTCAGAAGTTCGCACTATTGGGACCGTCAGATTTCTAAGAAAAATCCTGGAGTAGGAGTCCCTGTTGACATCTGGACTGTGATCTATTACACAGCCCCCCAAAAAAAAGTTTTTGATGGCTATGGTATTCCTATGTATTTTTGAATCCAAATCCGAGGTCAAAAAATTCCTATACCCTTCAATTTTTGTGTAGGGGTACAGACATCCCTTCAATAAGGTACATTTATGATAAGTACCTATCATTAAGGAGTCAATGGGGACTTTTACCTCCCGTACTCTTCTTTTTTAATGTCAATGGCTTCAGCGAGGGGGTAACAATTCTCCCGAAGGGGTTGATACACCCTCTACACCCCTTCTATACCCTTCTTGACATAGAACTGCGTCATAAAAGCTTCTAGCTTACAAGATTTTGAGACTACAATCCTCCAGAAGTGTATAAACTATCCCTTTCTGGAAAAGGAACCCAAGGGGTGGAGGGAGATTTGGGAGAGCAAGTGTTCTTTGTATTTACTGCAGAATGGTCGCAGTGCATTAACGAGAATCTCCTTCAGTGGCCTTGACCGCACCTTACAAGGGGCGAAAACTAACCCCCCAAATCCACAAAAACGGGTTCGGAAAACTTTTAGGACCTTGGGGTTCTTAATTCTGAGAGGGAGGAGACAAACAGGAATCCATCCCTGTAGATTTATTTTTTACTTCAGCACTAAATGCATCTTTATATCCTGGAGTGAAAAAAATTTACAGAGATAGATTTCCGTTTGTCTTCCATCTCAGGATTAAAAACTCCAAAGTGCATCTTTCCGGTCTTAAAAGATATTTTCGAACCCTATTTTGGGGTTTGAGGGGTGGTTTTCGCCCCTTGCAGGGTGCGGCCAAGGCAAATGAAGGAGATTCTGGTTAATGCACTGCAATCATTCTGCAGTTAAAACAAGGAACACTTGCTCTCCAAGATCGTCCTCCACCCCTGAGCCCCTCATCCTGTAAGGGGTAGTTTATACCCTTCTGGAGGCTTGGTTCCGGAGCTACCCTCTACCATATTTCCTTTGCATTATGAAGAGCTTATAAGCTAGAAGCTTCTATGATGCAGTTCTATGTCCAGAAGGGTATAGAAGGGGTGCAGAGGGTGTATCAACGAGAGGTAAAAGTCCCCATTCATTCCTTAATGATAGGTAAATATCATGGTCATCAGGATCAAAAACTTTTTTTGTGGGGCTGAGTTAGAGAAGACATGACCATTGTTGCCAGAAGTACCTAATAACTTGAAGTGGCCCTCCAATAAATCTGCATTATTTGGTGTAATGTCAGGGGATCATGAAACTTCCTCCTCAAAGAGAAGTGATAAATTCCATAATAATAAAAATACTAATGATTTTAATAAACAGAAAATTGTGGGGCGCTCGAAATACTTATAAAAATAAAAAAATGCACTCATCGGGCGTTCCACGCTTTTACGTTTGTTGATCTTTTGGAGATTTATTTAAGACAGTTGTTCAAGAAGCTGTTCGTTGACCTCAGGTGTGTCTAGCAATGTTTACAAACCATTTGAAGAGATATTGTACTATTGCGTGGAATTTGGGAGAGTGATTTTAAACGATATAAATGATTACTTAGACTGATTCTGTGTATTTTTATTTCCCGAACATAAAATAAAGATAGTTAATTTTTGGGAACGAATCGATACAAGAAAAAAAACGTACAGACACAGTTACGTGACACTCTGTATAATAGACATGTAAAAAATTATAAAAGATGGAAGAAAAGAATATATTTCACTACACTCGGCAAAACAGTGCACACATTTTTTTTAAACTGATAGTTAAGTATACGTTCATTGTTTGTTGATTGACTTATTTATTGATATGATACCAAAGTAGATTGTATCGAGGTTTTAATCCACCTGTCAGCTTAGCAGCAAGTGTCATACAATAACAAACAGCAATGGCGTATTTAATTGAACGTTATAATTAAAAATTCGAACTTTGCTTTTTAATCCACTTAGAATTGAGTTCTCTGAAGAATTATTACGCAATTGGGAGCAGACAACATGTCTGGCAAGAATTGCATATCATTTTTGGCGAAACAAATATCTAGTGTCAGTTTAATAGTTACCTATAAATACATTTTTAATTGTTTCTGTCATTTACAAATCAATTACCACGCCGATTTAATTTTAATGTATTTATTTGCTAGCATTGTTGCAGTTCTAGTATTGTCAGATTTTTCATATTTACCATCACGACCGTGAAGCGAAATATTTATTACAAATTTTGTCTCAAGACGTGCTATCGAGTGCAAGAGACAATAAAGTGGCTCTTTATATCTATGAAAAACAGGTTTAGATTTTTCTGCCCCGTTCCCCAAATGTGTTCAAAATCCTAAAGACGTGATCTCCAAAATGTAAGAATAATCGATATCAACACATGTCTTCTAAACCATGAAGTTTCTCATGTATGCATTATAAGAAACAGAATATTTTTTCGTAAATTTGCGATAGAAAATCGTGAAAAATAAGTAAAATAAAAATAGCACACAAGTTTCCTCTTCAGAGTTGTCAAGAGAAAACAAATTCATGTTCTCTATTCGAATTAAACGCCTATAACGCCCTTTTATAGGATCTTAAAAATGATAACTAATTTAAACACTGCACGGACCATACGTACATCTCAATTTATTAATCATATATTTTTGTTTATTGCCTAAATGTTATTTGTGACATTATCTTAATTTTTTTCCTTCTTCAATTCATTGGGACTTCCTGCCACATGTATGTTTCCTTTTTAAGCGGTGCTCGGAGAATCTACAAAAAATCACAATTAACCAGTATGTTACTGGTAAATAACCTCTACGCCTGTGACTTTTACGTCAAATGATCAGTTAGAGGTTCCTTTTTTTTTAAATAAACAACACAAATAAGTATAAAAACTTGAAATTAAATATTTCGCCAGACGTTCCGGAAATCTAATCTGTTTCCTTTTTCAAGGCTATTTTTGAAAAATCTTTTTTGCTGTGTATGATCAATACACAGCTCTAAGAATGTTTGTTATATTCAATATCCATAGATACTTACTATTTACATAGAACTGTTGATACAGTTAACTGTTTTTTTAGTTTTTACACAATGTTAAGTTTGTGAGGTTCTTCCTTTAACATTGGGAACCAAGTCGTACAGACATCTACGGAACAATTCGACACGCATCTATGCTCATTCAATAATATTATCGCGGATTCTTTAATTTTTCTTCTTTTGCTATCTGCCTCTTTTGTTAAAATTTTTGCCGAGTCCCAGTTTATTCTATGTCCATTCTCCCAAGCGTGTTCACAGATCCTAGACCTCTGAATTTCATTTTTTCTGATACAATTTTGATGTTCGTCCAATCTTACACTAAAAGGTCTGGATGACTCACCCACGTATTGTTTGTTGCACTCACACAGAATACTATAAATGCAGTTTTTTCAATTTTGCTCGTAGTTCTTTGGTTTCGTCTTTGTCAGAATAGATCTTAGTGTTGTTTGTTTGAAATACCGTCCTAATATCAAATCTATCACCGATGCGGCGCAATTTTTCGGATAATCCGCCATCATAAATAATTAACGCTGTGTAACGTTTTTCAGGTTTTTGTCGAACCTGATTGTTATTTTCAATATTTATGAATGTTTTATCGACAAAACCCCCAGGATATTGGTTATTTATAAGAACTTCCTTTATAAACCGCTTCTCATTGTTTAGTATTTCATCATTAGAAGAAATGATTTTGGCCCTTCATACAAACATTTCACAACACCCCTCTTAACGTGCATCGACTGATTTGAGTTGAAATTTAAATATCTGTTGGTATGTGTTGGTTTTCTATATACATACTTGTTTCAATTGTACCATTTACTCTTTTAATTAAAACATCTAACAATGGTAATTCATTTCTAGTTTCCTTTTCTAAAGTGAATTGAATAGAAGGTTCTTTATTATTTAAATGTTCCAAAAAACTATCTAGTAACTCAATACGTATCTCCACCAGATAACAGGTTTGTATGCACAATTTTGAACATGCCTACTGCCTAGTCTCAAAATCCTCCATAAATATATTGCTTAAAATCGGATCGGTGACAATGGAGTACCCATTGCCATACCGAAATCCTGCTGATAGAAATCATTTTCCAATTGAAAATAAGTTGTTTTTATACACATAGTTAAAAGTTCCATTATGGCATTTACACTCAATTTAGTTCTAGCTTCCAAATTATTTTGATTTAACAATTTGTCTTTGACTTATAGTTTTGTCTACTGGGACGTTAGTGAACAGACCAACTACGTCAAAACTTATATCAGATGTGTATTATGAACATTGTTTTCATAAACTTTTTCGATAAAATGTTTACTATTTTTTATATACGAGTCTGTATTTCCAGATAATGGATTAACAATATTAAGCAAGAATTTTGCCAAATTGTGGCATGGCGAATTAATGGAACTAACAGTTGGTCTTAATGGGACATTCTGTTTATGTATTTTTGGTAAGCCATATAATGCGGTGTAAGCGGTGTAAGCTTCCGTCGTTCAAAGTCATTAAATTCATTTTTGTATTTAAATAAAGTTCTACAAATTTTGCCCTCAATTGATTTTGTTGGGTTTTTACTTAATTTTGAGTATGGTCCTTCATTGATAAGTGTCATGATTTTCTCATCATGTGTATTTTTATTTATAATGACTGTGGCATTACCTTTGTCCACTGGCAAAATTTTAATGAATTCATCTCTCTTCAAAGATGATAGTGACCATTTTTCTTCTGTACTTAAATTTTATTTAATTTTATATTGCCCGCACGCGATATTCATTTCCGTCATCTGTTGGCATGTTTTGTCCAGTTTTTTCTACGGCTGCTATTATATCAAATTTTGGGTTTATTGCAAAAGATATATTTTTGTTGTTAGAATTATTAGATATTAAACATTTTATTTTTATTTCAGGTACGTCTCTAGGCCCTAATAGCTATGCATTATGGTAAGTTATTTACAAAAAGTAATGTTGACAAAAATAATATTTAAATTTTTATTGTACGATCAAAAAGTATACTACAGCTTCTATCTTATATTATGGTTCAGAGAACGCAGCCTTTGTTATTCACATTTGGCAACGCTAAACTGATGAGTTTCAATGAGTAACATCACCATAACGCTCCCATGGAGTGCTAAAGTACTTTAACGCGCTCCGCTCCGCACTTGTATGCATCTGTTCATACAGAATGTATTTTATCTAAAGTCGACATATAAAAGTGGGCTTTTTCGCTCACATCTGACAGCGTAAAGTGGACGTTTACCTAGGAGCTATAAGTAATGTCACAACGAGCGACAAAGTACTTTTTCTACGCACGTTTGAAAATGTTCTTTTCAGTATAAATTTGAGTTAGAAAAGTCGAACTTTTCCTACCTACAGCGGAAAAGATATTTCCTAACTAGAGCGGAAAAGATACGAATTTGTGACCACTCAAAAGTGGTTTTTGGGTAGCTAGCGAAAAATTGAACCGCGACACTTATACTTCTGAAGCAAAATTCGGATTCAGGGGATCAAAATACAATACTTTTTTTTGTGACTGCCTGTGTTATCGGCTATACTTACCGTATTTTTTCTTTCATTATCATATTTTCAAATTATCACTTATAAATTAATTCGAGCGTAATGTGTTATTCTTGCTCTCGAGCGACAATGGGGCACCTTGTGCTCATAATGTAACAATGCACTGAAAACGCTATCCTTAATAAATTTAATGAGCTGTCTTCTGAGTTATTTTTTTATTATCAATAAAAATATACAACTTTTAATATTTATAATGTTCGTGATGTGACCACCACGTAATTTATGATATGAAATAAATATATCAGCTCAACAATTGAAATGTAGAATTAATTAAAAAAAATGATTCAAGAGTGAAGGTTTTAGATAAGTGTTATGATTATAAATAATCCAACTCTTTCATTACTTTTTTAACTTGAACTTTGAATGGTATTGATGGCTGACGAAACTATAACGATCTATTGTTCTGAAATTGTCTAGGATACAAGACAGTTTTAGAACAGTTAAACGAGACAGGTTTCCTTTTACATTTCTAAAATTGTGTAGTTGAACTTATAAGAAATTTCCTCTAAACAAGTTCAACGCCATTATAAGTTTTATTGTAAAAAACAGCTAGTTTTGCTAACTTGTTTATACTTAGAAGTGGTAGGCATATAGAGAATGATTAAATCGGTCTCATTCATGACTGACTGAATTGCAGCGCATATCCAATTTAAGAAACGTAATGTCTATCACATACTTGTAGTTTGGCTTTTCAGGAGTCACTATAATGATCTTTACGAAATAAGAAACATCATTAACTTGCTTCTATAATGAAATGATATGTTTTATGGTTCTAGGATACTAAAGACAGGATCTTCTCTCTCTAGGTGCTCTTGCGATTTGACGATATAGTTGATATTTGAAAAGTTTCATGCTGAAATATGGTAACTGGAAGAGCTGAGTTGATTTTGATTGTAACGATTATTTAACTCATTAACATGGAAGATAATGAAATGCTTGGGATCACTGCACCAATCAGATTTCATTGTTAGTAGTAAATCTAATATGTACTGAATTATTATCACTGTAATTCTCCTCTAGATGCATTTGTCGTTATAATATGTAGACATGTTTTATTTCGTGAAATATTCTCTGCAAGTATCACTTGTGCTTCAAAACTTTACCTATACATTTTTTATTGAGGTTATGTCCAAAGTTGATATAACTCGTGTACATTGTAATAATATATAGGCCTTTACAATTTAGTTAAAAAGGCAAGACATACATCACAATTGTGCACCGAGAGCTTTCAATTCTACAATGAGTCGGCCTTCAAAAAATCAAGTTCTTCATTAGTTACGGATATCTCATCTTCCTGAAGTGTAGGTGCAGCCATCTTTTCCTTGAGTGTAAGTGTTGGTGCAAACGTTTTTTCGTTAGGTGCAAGTTATTGTTTTTTCACCCAAATTTAAAATCTCGACGTTCTATGACATTTTAAACTTATTTCAACAAAAGAAATTTGGAATTTTGTTTTTACGATCACTACACTCCCACTCTACTACGTGGATATGAAAGTAATTGAGATTCTTCTTGTTTTTGAAGTCGGTAAAAAACACAAACAACAACGTCACTCGAGAAGCACTCAATTAAAATTTAAACAAAAACACTCTTCCAAACAATAATAAGTTTGCTGGTACGAAGGAATTAAAATACTTTAATGTGATTTAAAACGATTCAGTTTTTAGTCCCACTTAATTTGAATCGAAATCGCTTTAAACGTAAATGGATGGATACTTTAATTACAAAGCACCGCACTGATCAGACCGCCCTGAAGTTAAGCCCTCGACGTTAAATCTCAATTTTACGCTCATATATAATTACAATATATTTAAATATATTATCGGGTACCTATCTGCAGAATATGTAAAGGCTGCCATGATAACCAAGCTATTAAAAGTTCTTATGTAAAGACTGCCGAGTGTACAAGTACATTACTTATTACCTAGGTACGTATTTTATCCCTCACGTCTTATTTCTTAACGTACATTATATCTTAATGTTAGCTTAACATTACCATACTAAATATAGAGTATGCACGCTTGGAGCTGGAGAAGCAAAGGCTTTTTAGTGATTTATGAAAAATGTCTATAATAAATTATGTTTCTCTTGATACTCATAAAGTAATATTGATGCAATCTTGGTGAAAATTGTAAGTATACATTACATCTTTATCAACAACTTAGCAGAGTGTAATTGAATTAAATAAGTAATAAGAACTAATATATTTACATCAAACTGGGACCACCGTGGAAAGGTACCTGTGGGATGCTCTCTCATATGTAGCCAACACTACATCGCCACGGGATAGTTCATACGGAGGTAGCGAGAATAGAAAAAAAAGCAAAAGAAAAAAAGAAAAGAAGACAATAAAATAATATATATGATAGATATTCAGATATTGTAAAAAATACTATTGCATCATTAAATGTGATCAAAAGCATATTTGTTAATATTAATTTATTTGTTATTTACAATACATAAATATTGTGGGTCAATACCCCACAAATTGGTGACCCCGCTGTTTGAACCCCGCTAACGTTTCCCGACGTTTGATTCCCGCTGCCGTTTCCCGCTGTTTGAATCCCACTGACATTTCCCAACATTGGATTTTCCAACCTTGGGTGATTTGGAGTTCCAAGAACCTAGGGCCACTTGCCGCAGCTTGTCTCGCAACACCAGCTTGTACCACCGCATCTCCACAACTTGGCGATCGATTGCACAGGTGAGAGCTCTTGCAG
Source organism: Stenurella melanura (assembly GCA_963583905.1). Classification (NCBI taxonomy): domain Eukaryota; kingdom Metazoa; phylum Arthropoda; class Insecta; order Coleoptera; family Cerambycidae; genus Stenurella; species Stenurella melanura. The sequence continues at coordinate 155,065,740 of OY757310.1, forward strand.
TAGTCCTTTGGAGGTAAATTTTAATTCACTGTCAAACAATCAATTTTTAGAATTATTTAATTTTTTCACTTTGGTATTATGGCAGAATCAGCAGAATTACCTGCTCAATTGGATATTCAATCTCAGCAAAATTATATGTCACAAATCAAATTGCCGCCTTTCTGGACTACCCGTCCAGAAGTCTGGTTCAGTCAAATTGACTCGCAGTTCAATGTATCACGTATCACCAATGATAGAAAAAAGTACAATCTTGTCATTTCTTCATTGCCTTTCGAAATTATTGATTTAGCATACGGCGTTATTCGCTCTCCGCCGGCTCAAAATTTATATGGCAGTCTTCGCGCGGCTATCGTTACGCGCTTGTCGACAAGTCAGGAGAAACGTCTCGAGGATCTATTCACGGGCGCTCATTTAGGAGACCGTAAACCCTCCGATTTTTACCGGCATATTTATTTATTTATTTATTTATTTATTTATTTATTTATTGCATACACTGTTCAACAGGTAAGATACCCAATTACAGAACAGGAATAAAGGCATACAAAGCATTAATTACATAATATACAACAACATAGAAAGAAAGTAAAATGAAGAAAAAAATGACTTAAATGTACGAACTATGAATAACTATAATGATACGAAGAAAGAGAAAAAAATAACATGGGAAATGTTTAAATATAAAAACTATATATACATATATACACATATGTGATTCAAAGCAAATTAAGAAAAACAAAGACACTCACTGGTTATTTAATTTAGAACATTTTGTTTTATGTCACTAAGGCTGCAATTAAAAATATCGAAGTCGTTACATAATTTGTTAGAAGTACTGCAAATCGTATATAAAGGTGAATTATTTAGTACGTTGGTACGCGGCGTAGGTAAATAGAACACTTGGTGATTACGAGAGGTTAATCTGGGAACGTGAAAATTAAGCTTACTAATTATTTCGGGTGCATCAAAATCATTGTGTAGTAATTTAAACAAAAATACTTGAGAAAAGTACGTACGCCTATCCTCAAGAGTAGTCATAGAATATCTTTCAAGCAAGTTACTGTGCGGAAAACCAATCACTGGATAGGTACCGTCGGATTTGAACCACAGTAATTTAAGAAATCTACGTTGAACTGCCTCCAAGTTATTCTTGTGAACATCATAACTGGAACTCCAAATTAGCGATGCGTACTCCAGTTTCGATCTGGCGAAGGATTGATAAAGAATTTTCAGAGTATCAGTATTAGTGAACTCTCGACTACAACGAACAATGAATCCAAGGGCTTTGGAGGCTTCGGACACAATGGTATCGATATGATCAGTGAAGGATAATTTACTATCAAAAGTTACGCCGAGGTCGCGAAATGTTATAGGTCTTTGAAGTATGACATTATCTAACCTGTAATCAAAAATAAAAGGTGATGTTTTTAAAGAAAAGGACATTACGTTACATTTACTAGGATTCATGAATAATTTATTTACTATACACCAGGTGTTTATTTTGTCAAGAGAAGTCTGAAGTTGAAAACAGTCATCGATTTCATCAATTACTGTGAAAATTTTCGTCGGCATATAAAAGGTGAGGCAAATTCATTTCGTTCACTATGTCGTTAATAAATATGTTGAGTATCGTTGGCGTTTCTGAAATGGTCAGCTCCGATTTGTTGCTTCGACTCTGGCAGCGTCGTCTACCCAAACCTGTCTCTATAGCCTTTACGACTTCGGGCAAAACTGGTATAGAGGATGTTTTGGAAATTGCTGATAAGGTTTCGAAAGCTTGCGATAGTCCATCCATGTCCCCTGTTTTTCACCCGTTGCCGTCTCATTCTAGTTTTGCTACTTCGTGTACTACTCCTATTTTTAACCCGTCGTCTAATAATTCTGAAATTACGAGTATTGTCAATCGTTTAGACGCATTGGAGTTAACCATTTCTAAACTTTATCATAGCTTAGAGATGAGTCAAATTAATAAACCCAATAGCTCGCAATATCAGAATCAGCGTCCTGATTTTTCAGTTTTTCGGGGCAAGGATTGCCGTTGTCGTTCCCACTCAAGAACGTGACCATTTTCCCCCTCTCGTCGCATTTTTGACTCCTCGTATACTATTTGTTATTATCATCAACTGTATCAGGGTGATGCTAGAAAATGTTCAGGTCCTTGGTGCATCTACAACTCCAAATTTCTTTCTCAAAAGCAACGTTCCAGCAATTCAGCAAAAAACTAATTCTGACTAACGTCCACACTACTAACGTTAGTCAACCCTCTTATAGATCCCGACGTTTTCTCTATGATTCCGCTAATAAGTTACGGTTTTTTGTCGATACCGGTGCTGATATTTCTGTGGTTCCACGTAATGCGTTTTCAGACATGCGGCGACTACCGTCAGTTGAATAATGTCACTGTCCCAGATCGTTATCCCTTGCCTCACATACACGATTTTAATTCCCATTTGCACAGTTACACCGTATTTTCTAAAATTGATTTAATACGTGCATACCATCAAATTCCGGTTGCTAAAGCGGACATTTATAAAACTGCCATAACTACTCCTTTCGGGCTGTATCAGTTCCATAGAATGCCTTTTGGCCTTCAGAATGCTGGTACGCCGAGGTCGCGAAATGTTATAGGTCTTTGAAGTATGACATTATCTAACCTGTAATCAAAAATAAAAGGTGATGTTTTTAAAGAAAAGGACATTACGTTACATTTACTAGGATTCATGAATAATTTATTTACTATACACCAGGTGTTTATTTTGTCAAGAGAAGTCTGAAGTTGAAAACAGTCATCGATTTCATCAATTACTGTGAAAATTTTTAGATCGTCGGCATATAAAAGGTGAGGCAAATTCATTTCGTTCACTATGTCGTTAATAAATATGTTGAGTATCGTTGGCGTTTCTGAAATGGTCAGCTCCGATTTGTTGCTTCGACTCTGGCAGCGTCGTCTACCCAAACCTGTCTCTATAGCCTTTACGACTTCGGGCAAAACTGGTATAGAGGATGTTTTGGAAATTGCTGATAAGGTTTCGAAAGCTTGCGATAGTCCATCCATGTCCCCTGTTTTTCACCCGTTGCCGTCTCATTCTAGTTTTGCTACTTCGTGTACTACTCCTATTTTTAACCCGTCGTCTAATAATTCTGAAATTACGAGTATTGTCAATCGTTTAGACGCATTGGAGTTAACCATTTCTAAACTTTATCATAGCTTAGAGATGAGTCAAATTAATAAACCCAATAGCTCGCAATATCAGAATCAGCGTCCTGATTTTTCAGTTTTTCGGGGCAAGGATTGCCGTTGTCGTTCCCACTCAAGAACGTGACCATTTTCCCCCTCTCGTCGCATTTTTGACTCCTCGTATACTATTTGTTATTATCATCAACTGTATCAGGGTGATGCTAGAAAATGTTCAGGTCCTTGGTGCATCTACAACTCCAAATTTCTTTCTCAAAAGCAACGTTCCAGCAATTCAGCAAAAAACTAATTCTGACTAACGTCCACACTACTAACGTTAGTCAACCCTCTTATAGATCCCGACGTTTTCTCTATGATTCCGCTAATAAGTTACGGTTTTTTGTCGATACCGGTGCTGATATTTCTGTGGTTCCACGTAATGCGTTTTCAGACATGCGGCGACTACCGTCAGTTGAATAATGTCACTGTCCCAGATCGTTATCCCTTGCCTCATATACACGATTTTAATTCCCATTTGCACAGTTACACCGTATTTTCTAAAATTGATTTAATACGTGCATACCATCAAATTCCGGTTGCTAAAGCGGACATTTATAAAACTGCCATAACTACTCCTTTCGGGCTGTATCAATTCCATAGAATGCCTTTTGGCCTTCAGAATGCTGGTCAGACATTCCAGCGTTTCATGAATGAAGTATTGGAATTTACCTTTTGTTTTCGCCTACTTAGATGATATACTCGTCGCAAGTAAATCTCATCAAGAACATTCGCAACATTTGCGTGTCCTCTTCCAGCGCTTAGAAAAATATGGAATTATCATTAAACCTTCCAAGTGCATATTTGGCGCAAATTCTCTCGATTTCCTCGGACATCGCGTCTCATCTGACGGAATTTCGCCGACAATCGAACGCATTGCAGTCATTAAAGATTTTCCAACTCCCACAACTCTGAAACAACTACAACGTTTCATATGGATGGTTACTTTCTATCATCGTTTTAATCCGCATTTTGCCCAAACTTTAGAACCCTTGCATAACTTTAGCACTTCTTTAGCAAGAATCCACGCTAAGACTATCTCACATTGGCTATCAGAATGTGACATTATTTTTTCGTTAGTCAAAGACAAAATTGCTAATGCTACCCTTTTGTCACACCCTGCTTTCGGTGACAAAGTGTTGCTTCCCTTATCTACCAACTGTTCCAATACCTCAATGGGAGCCGTTTTGGAACAAAGGTTACATGGCATTTCTACTCCTTTAGCGTTTTTCTCAAAAAGATTACCTTCCGCCGAGAAGAATTATTCTGTTTTTCTCTGATAACAAACCTTTGGTCAATGTACTGTTTTCAAAACTGACAAATCTCCCCGACAGGTCCGTCACCTTGAATACATTTCCCAATTTACCAGCGATATTCAACATATAAGTGGTGACGTTTCAACGATAATAGCATCTAATACAATACCTACCTCTATTATATATCAAACAATTTTAGTTTGCAATTGCTTTGTGAGTCATAATTAAAGGATGGAGAACTTACAACTTTAATTTCTAAAAGTCCTGAAAATAAATGTAAACAATCGAGATATGTTTTAGAACACATTTTTATTCCTAATACAGAAAATCGCATATGGTGTGACGTATCTACTTCACACTATCGCCCTTTTGTCCCTAAAGTCTTCGCCGATCCATATTTGACATTTTTCACAACTTGACACATGCAGGCATTCGCGCAACTAGGAAGCTAGTTGCGGCACATTATTTCTGGCCGAGAATGAACAAGGGCTGCGCTTTGTGGACTAAGACGTGTTTAAATTGTTAAACTTCGAAAATACGAAATCTCCAATGCCGAAGTGCCGTTTTGACCATTTGCACATTGATATAATTGGGCCTTTTCCCCCATCGCGTGGATGTTCTCACAGTCTAACCATGGTTGAAAGATTTACCCGCTGGCCCGAAGCTGTTCCTATATCAGACACTTCCGCTGAAACAGTTGCCATACACCTTTTCAAAATTACATTTGTCGTTTTGGTGTTCCGCTTTCGATAACCACGGACCAGGGCACCTAATTCGAATAAAATTTGTTTCGTGAATTTGCAAAGTTTTCAGGTTTTAACCGTATTCATTCCACATCATATTACCCACAAAGGAACGGGAGCGTTTCCACCGCACTTTGAAAACTACATTGCTAGCACGTGCAAATTCTATACACTGGTATGACGAATTACCAATAGTCCTTTCTGATTTCAGAACAGTTCCGAGATCTGACTTAGAATGTTCTTCCGCTGATCTCCTTTACGGTCAAAATTTACGTTTACCAGGCTCATTCTTTTTACAAACCCATTTCGACGTGAATACTCCTGATTTTGTTACTAAAATTCACTCACATTTTGACAACTTGACGTTTCGAAATCCCAGGCATAGTGATCTCCGAAGAGTTTTCGTTAGTCCTGACTTGTCTACTTGTGATTATGTTTTTGTTAGACAAGATCGGATTAAAAAATGTGTCACCCCACTGTTTCAGGGGACCTTTCGCGTAATTTCTAGAACTGACAAAGTCATTACTCTGTTGATTCGTGATAAGAATGTCACTCTCAGTTTAGATCGTGTTAAACCTGCGTATGTTTTAGGGGATTCTGTTGATTCGCCTGTCGCCACTACCAAAAAAAAGGTTAGGTTTAGTATTGATTGTTTGACAGGCTGAGTTTTTTTTTCTTACCGGGGGAATATTGTGGGATGCTCTCTCATATGTAGTCAACACTACATCGCCACCGGGATAGTTCATGCAGAGGTGGCGAGAATAGAAAAAAAAAAACAAAAGAAAAAGAAAAAAAGACAAAATAATATATATGACAGATATTCAGATATTGTAAAAAATATTATTGCGTCATTAAATGTGATCAAATAGTATATTACGTACCATGAACTGTAAGTGATACTTTTCAGGTCGAGAATGTAGTTTGGGAAACCGAGGCCCGTAGGGCTGAGGTTTGCTAAACATTCGAGACCTGAAAAGTCACTTACTGTTCGCGGTTAGTAAATAGTTTTTTGTAATACCTGCGAAAATCAAAGAAAAGTAATTAATGAGTTAAATTTGAATTATTGACAACTACCTGTCAAAATTAAATTTTAATATTTTAAATAAATTAGATATATCGTATATACTAGAAATTAGCAAAAGAAAGCCTAATAGATAAACAACTAAATATGTGGATATTCATACCAGTGAGGCGGTTTACTCGCATATTTTCTAGAGAAATCTAAAAAATATACATCTCCAGCCAGCTTATGGTGCAAATATTCCATGCTGCGGTCAACCATCTCCTTAAATGATAATGTTGACATTTCAAAATATGCCAAATTAAGGGCATTTTTAAAAAACAAAAATATTGAATATCGTCCCAAAAAAAGTGAGGTGTTTACTATAGAACAAATTGTAAATTTTTTTAGTGAAGCATCTGACCAAACACATCTGATGAAGAAGGTCGTTGCTATTATGGGAATTGCGGGAGCCTGCCGCAAAGATGAATTATGCAAGGTAACAGTAGACGATATTGTTGATAAAGGAAGCGTAATACTTATCAAAATACCTGATTCTAAAAATCACCTTTCAAGAAGTTTCACTATCGTAGACAATGACAATTACCACTGTCTGGAATTATTCAGGAAATATATGAGTCTGCGACCAAAAAATTCAGAAAACAAAAGATTATTCTTGAGATATAAAAATGGGAAATGCGTTAACCAACCAGGGAGAAATATTTTCGCTAAAATTTCGTCTGATATTGCAACATTTTTAAATTTGGAAAATGCAAAAAATTACAGTGAACATTCGTTTCGCAGAACCTCGGCAACTCTTTTGGCTAACAGCGGAGTCGACGTTCTTGCGTTGAAAAGGCACGGTGGGTGGAAGTCCTCGGCAGTAGCAGAAAGTTATGTGGCGGAATCTTTAACGAACAAAATACAAGTAGCTAACAAGATTTTCAACATTAGCAACCTAGAAGCCGGTTCATCTGGTCAAACATCTGATAATGATCTCTCGGATAATATGGAATACTCCACTAGATGGTCCTGAAGTAATTAAAGAAATACAAAAAAATTTAACATCAATTTTGACTGTTGATAATATGAATAATTGTACTTTTCACATTTCCATAAATAATAAAGATGCTTAAAATAATATCTTCATTTTTGTGTATGCATGAAATGTTTGGTTTCAACGATAGATTTTTTTTACCTAAAATTTCTGTTGATCTGAGCAGGTAAATAATAACTAGTAGGTACGTAATATTCACTTACAGCCCACGTCGGACTGTAAGTGAATATTACAGCCCTGTAACCATGGCAACCATGTAAATGAATTGTAAGTTCAGCTTACTCTAATAAAAATTTGTTAATAATGATCCACTTACAGCACAGGTATTACAAAAAGTATATTTGTTAATATTAATTTATTTGTTATTTACAATACATAAATATTGTGGCTAAATACCCCACATACCCTTTTCCCTAATGGTCCCTTCTAACAAACTAAAAGTGCCCCAAGGTCCCTTTAGCCAAAAGGCCTCAAACTCGAACCATCGCGTCATGAAGCTATATAGAACAGTGTCGAAGTAGACACGACTTAAGTTGTAGATAGCACTTCTGTGTCAATTGCATTTTAGGAACATCTTAAAAAATAAAACTTATCAAGTGTTAGATTTTATAAATACTCCAATTCCTATTATGTATTTATAGGTAGGTAATCTAACAAATGCAACATACGCCAATTATCGCCAGTAGCTTAGGAAATAAAAGAGAAGAAAAAATAGTTTTCATTATCACAAATTTGAAAAATTTATAGTTGTAGAACTACAAGTCACGAAACAATTATATTTAGCTTTGCGTCATATTTTTATGTATAGTGAATATCCACTGCATAATTTGGGGCACTGAATTTAAGAACACACACATTATTCGGCATACATGTTGAAAATAATTTGGTCGGGTCATGAGTCTCAATCCAACTAATTAAAATAATCATTCAATTCTTATTTCAAAATAATGGTCCAAAAAATAAAAAGTTAATTATATATTGAAGACTACCTACTGCGACATTATTAGAAAGAGAATTAAACCAATGAAAAATAATTACACTCCTTATATTAAACAAAATTAATCAACAGAAAGCGTAACCTACTTATATAGACACCAATACACCATCCCAAAAATAATTTGAAATTTGATACAAGAACATTAAACCCATTTTTCTCTATTCAATATGTCAGCATTTCATTTGAACGTATTCTTTGAATCATATGTGCATTGTTTGTATGCCTGTCCAACCAGCTTTATTTTCTGCTTTAAATGTTCAACGAATATTTTTTTATTGCTATTTTATTAATGCTTTTTAAATGATAATTGATTGTATTCTAATTCCGGAAAATACTATTTCGTTGTCTGCGACTGAACTGCTTTATAAATTTATCATTAATAGTCCAATAATTATAAAGATTTCCATAACAAAAAATGTTATCTGAGATTTTCGTTCAGTAACTGTTAGTGGAAGGAATATACATCACAAAACCACAGAAATCAGTTCTGGGGGTTCCGCACAACCCCCCCAAAAAACCACTCCTTCACTGAAAAAAGCTCGTTAATCGTTGAAGATATAAAAAAATGCTCATTATAGAAAAGAAAGCCGGACTAATTTCCTAAAAAAAGTCCTCTTATAATTTTCCTGTATATGCCATGGTTTTCGAGAAAATCGATATTGAAAAAAATTGGAAAATTTTATTTTTATTGCGTACGAATTTTCGTTTATTTGAAATTTTTTGCACGCGGCTTATAGAAAAAGATGTATTGCTCGAAAACCAAACAAGCTAGGAAGAAAAATCAAAATGGGTTTTAAAGGGGATATAAGATACTCTCTTGTGTTTCCATTTTTGATGGCTATTGGTATCTATTAGTATATAAAAATAATTATATAGTTACCTCTTGATTTTTTGCGTCTTTAACTATTCACAGGACCACAAAATATAATTGACTTTAATATAAGTTATAAATGCATTATCTTTTAGTTCAAGATAGTACTTCAATGCAGAAAAAGTTAGGAATAGAAATATTCACATTTACAAATTTACCAGCATATTGAAGTTAGCCAAATTTTGGCCAATGTTTTAGAGTTTACTAAAAATTTAAAAAACCCAAACATCTTGAAAATTCCGCTCAATAAAATCTTTTTTCAGTTTATATATCATATAACTATTGTTTCTAATCATTTAATAGTTAAAAAATTGCATAATTAAAATATCAACAAAAAATTGAATATGCAGCCTTTTTTGAATTTTATTTGACTAACTTCAACATGCTGGTAAATTTGTAAATGTGAATATTTTTATTCCTAACCTTTTCTGCATTGAAGTACTACCTTGAACTAAAAGATAATGCATTTATAACTTATATTAAAGTCAGTTATTTTTCATGGGCCTGTGAATAGTTAGATGCACAAAAAAAACAAGAGATGACTATATTATATTGTTATTCTTACATGCTAAACCAATAGCCATCAAAAATGGCAACACAACAGAGTATTTTTTATCCCCTTTAAAACCCATTTTGACTTTTCTTCCTAGCTTGTTTGGTTCTGGAGCAATTCAATTTTTTCAAAAAATTTCAAATAAACGAAAATTCGCGCACATTACCAATATAAATTTTGCAATTTTTGTCAATATCGATTTTCTCGAAAATCATGGCATATACAAGAACATTTCAAGAGAACATTATTTTAGTCAGTTAGTCAAGCTTTCTTTTATGATGAGGAAATCTTTTATATCTTGAACGTTTAACGAGTTATCAGTAAAATAAGGCATTTTTCACCGAAGGGGTGGGTTTCTGGGGGGGTTGCGCGGCACCCTCAGAACTGATTTTTATGGTTTTGTGATGCTTAATCCTCCCACTAACAGTTACTGAAGGAAAATCTCAGATAATATTTTTTGCGAGCTTCTGGTGTATTTCTTACTTTATCGACTGGACTATTAAATCGTTTCTACAGCTAAAATATGTTATGCTTAACGCAGTTAAGAAATTATTTTATGAACGTTCCCGTTTAGTTATAAAACATTTCAGCTTAAAAAACTAAACTGATTTATAACACTTTTTTTAGTAACGTTCAGCAACATTCTCGTTATAAACAGATATTAGAATTATTTTATAGTTATTTCTTGTTATCACATATATAGTTATATTAAAGGACTATTTGTGACAATCTTGATTTTAAGAATAAATTGTTGCTCCGGAGTCTGTTGTATAACTATTATACAGCGTTGTAATATGTCATAATTATAGGGTAACTAAAAACCGTTAGATTTAAGACAATGGAAAGAAACTTAGAGTAACATTTTTCGAGGAAAATGTGCTATAAAACTATTGACAGCAGTGGTATTGGCGATAGGATACAGCTGTAAAATGAAATAATGATAAATTCCACCCATTATTGCACTACTAGTGCATCAGGTGCAAAATGAAGCTTTATAATGAAACTCATATAGTGACGATATTGAATTCTCTTGTGGCCTGTAGAAATGTTGTGATGACTTCAATAGACTTCACAAAATATTAAAATATACTGAGATATTTTATAAGACGGTGCTAGTTTCCTATTGATAGCTGCTGCAAAAACGTTTTGAAAGTGTTTTTAAGAGTAATGTTTTATAAAATTTGCATCGGAAACATTTCTACAGCTTCTATAAAATACCAAATTACTAATTGAGTGTAGTCTAGAAATGAACTAATATACGATTCAAATGTATTGACCCCTCACTTTAACCTCGGATATCTCAGAAACGGATGAGCAGAAAAAATTTAAAAAATTGTATGTTTATTATGAGTCTGTTCTAAATCAGTCAGTGAAATTTGAATAATGTACATTGGATACTTTTGATGTTCTGCTAAGTTACATTGAAAAATGTCCTACTTTTAAGAAAATTTTGACTACACCAGTTTTAAATCTATTATATCTTGGAAAATATGCATATTATGTAAATAATATTTTAGATATCGATAAAGCACGGCATTTTTTGTACGAGGAAATCTTTTCGCAATTTTTTTATTTTAAAATTTTGCAGTTATTCTCAAAAACGTGACGTCATGTTTATTCGGTTATTTATCAGTGTATTTAAAAATGTTTTGTTAAAATAGTTAATTATGTAAAATGCAGTAGTTAGGCGTTATTTGTGCCAATTAATGAAAATTGTCACCAAACACGAATGAAATACGACAACGCCATGTTATTTTATCTGTTTGTTACACGACCTCGGACTACATAAGAGGAAAAATTGTTTTGCTCACTGAAAGCTACGGCTTTTTAATCCAATAAATTGTAGATAATAACTACTGTCGTGATGGCGTTAATAAGCCATTTACTGTTTATTATTGACTTGTTAAAAAGTCCTGTATTACTCAGGTAATTTTATGACCGGACACCTCCTTCTAATCACGATTTGCGCCGACTTAGATCATGGTAAGCCAGAGCAAAGACGTACTTAACAGCTCGTTTGCAATTTGTTACTGTTATCTGTAATCTGTAATTTTAAATATAATCACGTAACGCTTCATTTTATCTTTGGCTCTGTTTTTCCCTAGATATTATTCATTAGTTTTAGAAATATTAAGATATCCAATTATATGCTTATTATCGTCCTCTGAAGTTTTGTTTACATTTTTTCGGCTTATGATTGGGCAATTTGAACTACCAGGTCAACGTACTTGATGACAGTTGACATATTAACAAAAGAAATCCCTTGTGTGGTTTGTTTTTAAGTTTGTGTTTTTGTATGATGTGCTTCATAAAGTGTGCTTAACCATTGTCTATTGATATACTATTTTAACAATGCCTAAAAAGGGCTTTGTGTGAAATTCGTATCAAATGAAAGAAAATATGCCATCCTCTTATAAGTAAATAGACGCATAGGCGTAGAGGGCGGGTCAGGTAGCCATGTTTATTTTAAGTTCATAAAATCAAAACATATATTTTCATCCTTATCATTTATCTACTCTATTATCTTAGATGAAACATTTATGTAATATATCTAGTGTAATACAACTGTTCCATGAGTACCAAAGCATCAAATATTAATAAGAATCCTTAGCTTACAATTAACCCTCTTCAAACGATACGCCACTGTAGGCTGACGAATGTAAACATAACCCCTCCTTGTCCCTTCCATCACTTTATTGTTTACTTTAGCTTCAAGCACAGCATATACCATTTTTATGGTGTTCTTCATCTACGTCCTTTATTAATCTGAGGCTGGCGTGGGTTTCTCCGATCACACCAGAGGTCATTTGTTTTGTTCTTAAATCAAAATAGGTGATTCCGAAGGTTTTTGACATGCTGCACACGATGCCGTTGGCCGTATTGCGCCATCACGTCACAATTTTGAGGAAATCTGACCTAAAAATGCATGCTTATATTCGTGCTCTAATAATTGGAAATCGATACGAGATTGAGTAAATCGTACCGGATCATCTTATTCAGCTGTCAAAAATCTTCAAAAACCAATAGTAACAATAAAGAAAACATAACTATAAATGGCGCAAACATTATTTTATTTAAAAAAAAATTATTGAAGAAGCCGTTACTCTGTGGTAGTTAATCATTTTGCACAAATAACTAAATAATATAACATAGTAGTGTGTTTTATTTAGTTATTATTTTATTTCTGAGTTTAGAAGAAATACTAGAATTCTAGAGTATACATACAAGTAAATTGGACCTAAATAGCTAATTCCATAGGATTTTCGTACGCTGAACATAATGCGGTTACCCACAATGCTCTATTTGGTCAAGATTTTGAGAAAACACAACCTCAATATGGATAAAATAATATTTTTATAATATTCAGGTTTCAATCACTAAATATTCCTGACACAAATTTTATAAAACAATATTACTCTCAGAAACAGTTTCATAACGTTTTCACAGCAGCTATAAACGCAAAATTGGCACCATCTTATAAAATATTCCAGTCGCTGTTGATATTCTGTAACGCCTATTGGAACAATTACAACATAATTATATTAACATTTCCGTAGGCCTTATGAACATTCAGTACAATCACTATGTAGCAGTTTTATTAAAGCTTCATTTAATTGTACTATAAAATACACTTCTATTTGTTAAATCACTGCTATTAAACAACTAAATCACTGCTTTATAAGAGCTTTATTTAAAAAAAATGCTGCTGTATTTATCCACACCAATAAAATAAAATGAATGGGCTTGTTCAGCATTTTTTTTTATTTCACAAATCGAAAGTGCAAGTATAAATTAATGGATCTGCAAAATATCAGAATCTTATTCGCACGTTTAGTATCTTAAAAACTATTACAAATTTCCATCTCGCGAAAATGGGGCGTGGCCAGGCGCTACGTCACTATACGCATAGACTCGGCGATCTCAATAGACTTGATGCTCCTTATTGGTTATAATTATAAGTGTTTTTGAAGTATTGTTTGTTTTGCTTACTACTTGACAGTAGGGGAGTACAATTTGGTGAAATGTCAAAAAATTACAATTTTCTCTCGCTCCTGCCAGAACGAATTTTCGATTTCGACCCTGCAATTTACGATTATAATTCATCGCCGACCTTCTCCTTTTCGTAGACACATAGTACGAACTTCCACTCGACGTATTTATTTAGTTACCAGCGTTTAAAAATTCCATGTTTTTCGACTTTTCAGGTTAAATTTGAAAGGTCCCAGAAAGCCATTTTTCTTACGTCACTTGCGTATAGTGACGTCACAAATGAGCGCTCGGTTTTTGCAACTATTACTAAATTCAACTCCTTATATCTCGAGAACGGAAAAAGTTAATAATACGAAATTTTAAGTGTATAATGAGAATATCGAGTACTATATGAAAAAGTATAAAAACCGTATAAAAAGAATATCATGGAACAACGTGCCGCACATTTATTGATGATTTCTAATAATTTTTGAAATTTTATAAATATTGATTTTATGAATTTGAGTTTTTTTGCAATGTAACTTACACTAATTTGTTTCAATAGTCATAACTGTATAGTTTCTGAGTTCATAAATTCTAATAAACATTTGTTATTTTAAATTTTCATATCTTGTCATATTTACCATCACAAATCCCCTTTTAAGATGGCTTCCCTCTATAAAATACTTTTGTGTTAGTAGCAAGTATTTCAAGATATTTAACTACATATTATACGATTCCTATAAAACATCTAGAAAAGAATGCGTCTTATTCTAAGTTTTACATGAATCTTATAAAATGGATCACTCACTTTTGCAATACTTTTGTAGCTTTCATGATAAATTTGTTAGGGCTGAATTGTAAATGAAACCATGGATATAGAATTGATTCAATTTGCATAAACATAACCTAGAAATTAGTGGCAGTAAGGCCCGGATGTACAATCTTGTTGAACTTTGGTTCACTGCTGAACAGAGATCAAGTAATGAATTTAAGTTGTACCATTAAGGTTCAAGCGTTCTATATTGGATCAAGAACAATTTAGTTGAACGGTCCTTTTGGTTGGTTCAAGGAAAGTTCAAGTAGTTCATGCCCATACATAACCTAACTTAATCTAAATTAAATTGTTATTTGCCGAGATTTCAACTATCCGAATGTTTGCATAGGGCGCGTGGAAAATCTGACAGCTAACGAGAGTGGAGGGCATATAACCTCAATGTTCCAAGTTAATTATCGTGAAATTCGCTGTTTTCGTTTGCTTTTTTAACTTTCTTGTGCTATCAGCTATGGAAATAAACATTTTTAAGTTGAGTTTTTATTATATATAGACAATTACGTGTTTTGTATAATAATATTTTCTTTGATTTGGTGAGATGTGCATGGTTTACCTATGTGTTTTTAGTTATTTTCTTCGTATTTAAACAACGTATGGGATTGATCTTATTGTTATATATAAAGCATATTTAGATTATTTAAAATTTAAATGCTGTTAATTATTCTGTTACCAGTTTTATTTGTCGTTCTATTAAATTTCACAGTCTTTTTCGCTGCCATGTCAAACAAACTTATAACGTTATAGTTGGATATAAACAAATGGTAAATAACATAGACAAAGAAAATTTTTCAGTTCTCTATGGTAACTAATAAGTTGTATAAATAAAGTATGGTTAATAACGATGGAATCTTCTTCTTCTGTTAGAGAATTATGTGCCATACTCTGATCCAATAGTGCCAACGAGCGATGAAATCAAGTTCAACTGAACGAACGTTTAAAACTGATGGTACAACATAATTGCTCCTGAACTGAGTTCATCGTAGAACTGTGGTTCAGTTAAACTTACCTTGAACGTGCTTTTGGTACAACCGGGCCTAAATCACCTTATTTTCAGAGCTGTTTATTTAATGCCAAAAATGTAGTTACTGTTACTAGTGAAAGCATCAGTACTTTGGCATATGACTTGATACGTTAAGGCCCGGATGTACCATCTTGTTGAACTTTGGTTCACTGCTGAACAGAGATCAAGTAATGAATTTAAGTTGTACCATTAAGGTTCAAGCGTTCTATAGTTGATCAAGAACAATTTAGTTGAACGGTCCTTTTGGTTGGTTCAAGGAAAGTTTAAGTAGTTCAAGCCCATACATAACCTAACTTAATCTAAATTAAATTGTTATTTGCCGAGATTTCAAATATCCGAATGTTTGCATAGGGCGCGTGGAAAATCTGACAGCTAACGAGAGTGGAGGGCATATAACCTCAATGTTCCAAGTTAATTATCGTGAAATTAGCTGTTTTCGTTTGCTTTTTTAACTTTCTTGTGCTATCAGCTATGGAAATAAACATTTTTAAGTTTAGTTTTCATTATATATAGACAATTACGTGTTTTGTATAATAATATTTCCTTTGATTTGGTGAGATGTGCATGGTTTACCTATGTGTTTTTAGTTATTTTCTTCGTATTTAAACAACGTATGGGATTGATCTTATTGTTATATATAAAGCATATTTAGATTATTTAAAATTTAAATGCTGTTAATTATGCTGTTACCAGTTTTATTAATTTGTCGTTCTATTAAATTTCACAGTTTTTATCGCTGTCATGTCAAACAAACTTATAACGTTATAGTTGGATATAAACAAATGGTAAATAACATAGACAAAGAAAATTTTTCAGTTCTCTATGGTAACTAATAAGTTGTATAAATAAAGTATGGTTAATAACGGTGGAATCTTCTTCTTCTGTTAGAGAATTATGTGCCATACTCTGATCCAATTGTGCCAACGTGCGATGAAATCAAGTTCAACTGAACGAACGTTTAAAACTGATGGTACAACATAATTGCTCCTGAACCGAGTTCATCGTAGAACTGTCGTTCAGTTAAACTTACCTTGAACGTGCTTTTGGTACAACCGGGCCTAATAGTGAGTGGAATGCATCATGTTTCATTACACAGCGGTATAAACTGTATTTTACTACCAAAACTACTAAGCTGTTAATACATGTACCTAATATTTTTATAACCACGTTTTAAGTTTCTCTACTGTCCTAAATCTAGTGTCTTTAGTTTCGCCGTTATATGATCTGGCAGATCTGCACCGCTCTTGTCAATGTTGGTAACCAAAATTTTGGGAGAATAATTTTTTTATAAACTTGTATACTATAATTATTACAAATCTTTATTAAGAATGTGTTTGCACGCCACAGTAAATTCGTATATAGAAAAAGCGAACTAATGGTTATGCCGATATTACAGGAACCATAAATTGGCTAGCTATAAGTAGTGATTTCATCATCAGTTGTTGGCAACAGAATTGTGCAGGGCCGTACAGACACTATTGTGAAGCCTTGACTAGATTTGCAGCAGCGAATAAAAAATGATTCAGTTCCTATTCTACTAATAGGATTTGATGATTGTGAATAATTAAACAATTCATGGTTACGTTAGGCGGCAGCCACCGCAACTATCTACAAAATCTAATAATGCAGTCATAGTTTCAATTATTGTCAGATATTGTTTTTTGTGATTTTCTTTTTCAAATTTTAATGGTTATTCATCGATTTTCGTGTGTAGGTGCTTTTTGTGGAATTTCGCTTTCAGTGTAAAAGTGGTCATCATTTGGTGAAAAAATTTGATGTTTTAGGAAAAATCTGAAAAAATTAGGGGTGGTACTCAGTAAGGGGAGAGAAATCGAATGTCGCGCACCGGAGTTCTCCATCCGCGTTCTTTCTTCGGTAGGGTCCTCGGAAAATAGAACAGTTTCACTTCTTTCATGTGTAGGTGTTTATCATGGAATTTCACTTTCGTTATGAAAGTGGTCATCATCGGGCGACAAAATTTCGATGTTTTAGGAAAATTCTGAAAAAAATCAGCGGTACGCAGTAAGGGGAAAGAAATCGAATAGCGCACAGTGGCGTTCTCCGCCTGCGTTCTTTACGTAAATAGGGCCCTCGGAAAGTGAAAAAATGTCACATTTTTCGTGTGTAGGTGTTTTTCATGACATTTCACTTTCGGTATGAAAGTGGTCATCATCGGGCGACAAAATTTCGATGTTTTAGGAAAAATCTGAAAAAATCAGGGGTACGCAGTAAGGGGAGAGAAATCGAATAGCGCACAGTGGCGTTCTCCGCCTGCGTTCTTTACGTAAATAGGGCCCTCGGAAAGTGAAAAAATGTCACATTTTTCATGTGTAGGTGTTTTTCGTAGTATTTCACTTTCGGTATGAAAGTGATCGTCATCGGGTAACAAAATTTTGATGTTTTAGACAAAATATGAAAAATATCAGGGGTATGCAATAATGGGAGACAAATCGAATAGCGCTCAGTGGCGTTCTCCATCTGCGTTCTTTGTGTGGATAGGGCCCTTGGAAAGTAAAAAATGTCACATTTTTCGTGTGTAGGTGTTTTTCGTGGCAGTTCACTTTCGGTATGAAAGTGGTCATCATCACAAAAATTATGTTTCAGGAAAAATCTGAAAAAAATAGGGGTGCACAGTAAGGGGAGAGAAATCGAATAGCGTGCAGTGGCGTTCTCAGTCTGCATTCTTAATGTGGATAGGGCCCTTGGAAAGTAAAAAAATGCCACATTTCTCGTGTGTAGATGTTTTTCGTGGCGTTTCACATTCGGTATAAAAGTGATCATCATCGGGTGACAAAATTTTGATGTTTTAGAAGAAACATGAAAAAAGTCAGGAGTATGCAATAACGGGAGACAAATCGAATAGCGCACAGTGGCGTTCTCCGCCTGCGTTCTTTATGTAAATATTGCCCTCGGAAAGTGAAAAAATGTCACATTTTTCATGTGTAGGTGTTTTTCGTAGCATTTCACTTTCGGTATGAAAGTGATCGTCATCGGGTACCAAAATTTTGATGTTTTCGACAAAATATGAAAAATATCAGGGGTATGCAATAATGGGAGACAAATCGAATAGCGCTCAGTGGCGTTATCCATCTGCGTTCTTTGTGTGGATAGGGCCCTTGGAAAGTAAAAAAATGTCACATTTTTCGTGTGTAGGTGTTTTTCGTGGCATTTCACTTTCGGTATGAAAGTGGTCATCATCACAAAAATTATGTTTCAGGAAAAATCTGAAAAAAAATAGGGGTGCACAGTAAGGGGAGAGAAATCGAATAGCGTGCAGTGGCGTTCTCAGTCTGCATTCTTTATGTGGATAGGGCCCTTGGAAAGTAAAAAAATGCCACATTTCTCGTGTGTAGATGTTTTTCGTGGCGTTTCACTTTCGGTATAAAAGTGATCATCATCGGGTGACAAAATTTTGATGTTTTAGAAGAAACATGAAAAAAGTCAGGAGTGTGCAATAACGGGAGACAAATCGAATAGCGCACAGTGGCGTTCTCCGGCTGCCTTCTTTATGTGGATAAGGCCCTCGGAAAGTGAAAAAATGTCGCTTTTCTAGTATGTAGCATTGCACTTTCGGCATGGAAGTGGTCATCATCGGGCAACAAAATTTCGATGTTTTAGAAAATATCTGAAAAAATTCAGGGGTATGCAGTAATGGGAGACAAATCGAATAGAGCACAGTGGCGTTCTCTTTCTGTGTTCTTTATGTAGGTAGGACCCTCGGAACGTGAAAGAATGTCACAATTTTCGTGAGTAGGTGTTTTTGTAACATTTCATTTTTGGAATGACAGTGGTCATCGTCGGGTGACAAAATTTCGACATTTCAGCAAAAATCTAAACAAACTCAGGAGTACGTAGGAAAGTGAGAGAGTGGAAGCGGTGAAAAACTTCGATTTTCATTCTCCGCTGACTTTGAGCGGCCGTATCTCGGAAACGAAGGACCGCAGCGACTTTCGGTTTGCCCCACTCGATTTCTCGTTCGATTTTAAACAAATTTAATCAGCAATCGATTAAGCGTACAAGAAGGATCAATTTTCTCTAGAAAAAGTTACAACGACTATATTGCAGTGGCGTCGAGTGAAATAAAAATCGTAGGAATTGTAGTAATTATATTTGGATATCAACGTTGGCACGTGTGAGAAAAAAAACTGTAATGGAATTTTTTTAAGGAAATTTCATTAAGAGGTCAGTGTTGCTTGAAAAAATTAAACTAAAACGTTTAGGCCTGAAAAGTCGTGAATTTAAAAATTCAGATGTATATAACTTCTATCTAAACAAACAGAGAAACTTTATCTCTGCAAAGAAAGTTGAAATTATTCTAAGGAGATTCAGAAAAGAAATACTTAACAAAAAGTATCAACTTTTCGATTTTAAACGATTTTTTTATTATTCCATTCATCCCCTAAAAATCAGACAGATCTTACAGCCAAACAATCAGAAATAGGATGTAAATGCATATGACCTTTCGTAAGCGAAGTTATTAGCTCTACATTTTTTATCTGAAACCTTTTCCATATCTCTCATCGTTCTCGATTTATACGCAAAAATAAACCATTTCGTCCTTTTTGTACCCTTAAGGAAAGTGTGTGACTAATAGTGTATTAGACTTTTTATTTTACATCTCAGCTCAATACAACTTTTCCCGTAGAGATCCTCCTCCGGTCACAATTTTGCGATTTAACCTACCTATTTGGACTAGTAACTAGGAAGGCGAGAGAAATCAAATGGCGTAAACAGCAGCTCTTTAACTCGTTTAGTTCTCGAGATATGACCTCGGGAAGAGGTAAAAAAGTTTGATTTTTACCTTCCGGAGTCTTTGAGCGGCCGTATCTCGGAAACTAAGGACCGATTCCCGCGATCGTATCTCGAAAACGAAACGAGATAAATAGTGGTTTGCGCTATTCGATTTTTCTCAACTTCATACCTACCAGTGAATTTTTCAACTTTTTTCTTAAATCATCGAAATTTTTGTCACCCGATGATGAACATTTTCACACCGAAAGTAAAATATCACGAAAAACACGTAAATACGAAAAATTTGACATTTTCCATTGCGAAACCGTTCCGAAGGCCCCTATTCAGAGAAAGAGCAAAGATGGAAAACTCCGGTGTTCACTATTCGATTTTTTTCCGCTTACTGCGTATCCCTGTTATTTTAAATTTTTCCCAAAACATCGAATTGTTTGTCACCCGATGATGACAACTTTCACACCGAAAGGAAAATTCAACGAGAAACACGTAAACATGGAAAATGTGACAAATTTTCAAATTTTTGAAGGCCCCATTCAGAAGAAGAATGCAGATGGAACACTCAGGTGTCCGCCAATCAATTTCTCTCGTCTTCCTACGCACTACGGGTGCGAACACATATACACGACAAGCAATGAATAACCATAAAATTATAATGTTTGAAAAAGGAAATTACAAAAACCAGAGGAAAACAATGGAAAGACCTTTTGCGTGCTTGAGGAAATGAGGAAATCGGAATTCTTCAAAACAATGTTTCTGTACTGCTAGTTTAGTTATCATTTTCAAAGACTAACGTGTCACTTTTTCTCCCAGAAAGAATGTAAGCTCTCCTTCGGGGAGTAAAAGAGACATTTTACTCTTTCAAAATAATAATTGATTATCTACAATCTACACTATTAGAGTGTATGCAAAGATAGTTTGTCTATATGCCACAAGATCAAAGTTCTTTTTAATCCCACTTGGCTTGATTTTTCACAATCTGGATTAAAAATAGGTACATTTAGTTCATATAAAAATTACTTTTTACAGTAATGATATGTTTGTTATTATTAGATATGCTCCTGATTTATTAGCAATATTACTAACAAAAAGTTATTGAAGATGTAGAATAAACTATAGCCCGGGAGGCAGCGACAGTTTTCGTGAAATCATTTCTACAAAGCTAGATTTTTTTCCAAAGAGAGTTTAGATAGCATCTATAATGAAGGTGCAATTCTACCAAACTCTTAGTGGTGCATAAATGAGTAAAAAATTAAAGAAAAAAACAGATGGACGAAAATTTCGTTTTTGGAATTGTCACGAATTGTCAAAAAATGACGATTCGCATTCGCTCCGGCCGGCCTCAATTTTCGATTTTCACCCCTCGATTCACGTTGTAACGTCATTGCCGGTCTTCTCCTCGCCATCGAAACATAGAACAGGTCTCCAATCGTCGTATTTATTCAGTTCTTACGTTTAAAAAAATGACTTGCGGTCGTGCTAATTGGCGACTATTTTTAAGTGGTTTCCCGAGTTCGAATCCCGCCCAGGGATACTTTTTTTTTTTCGTTTTCAATTTTTTGGCAGATATTTTTTATTCTATAATTGCTATTCGCTCCGTTCTATTGCATTTCTCTGAAAAGTTTTGCATTTTCCGCCGCGAAATATTAATCTGCACTATTTCGATTAAAAATTAGAAATTCCCTTACCAAAATAATTTAATATAATGGAGTAAATAAAAGCTTATTAACAGATCTATAAAAATACTGTCTGTTCATTAATACTAATGAGGAATATAATTGTCGAGATTTGACTACGTATTGCCGTTTTTGCAACGTCTACCAAAGATTTAGCCAGTGGGAGGTAGAATGTGATTTTTAATCCAAATAGATCATCTTTATATTCCGCGGCGGAAAACGCAAAACTTCTCCGAGAAATGCAATGGAACGGAGCAAATCGCAATTATAGAATCAAAAATATGTGAGAAAAATTTGAAAACGAAGATAAAAAAATATCCCCGGGCGGAATTCGAACTCGGGAAACCAGTTAAAAATAATCGCCGATTAGCACGACCGCAAGTCACTTTTCCAAACGTAAAAACTGAACAAATACGGCGATCGGAGACCCGTTCTATATCTCGATGGTGAGGAGAAGGTCGGCAATGACCGTACAACATGAATCGCGAGGTTAAAATCGAAAATTGGGGCCGGCAGGAGCGAAGGCGAATCATCATTTTTTGACAATTCGTGACAATTTGAAAAACGAAATTTTATATGTTTAATTTTTTACTTGTTTATGCACCACTAGGAGTTTGGTAGAATTGCACCTTCATTATAAATGCTATCTAAACTCTCTTTGGAAAAAATCTAGCTTTATAGATATTAACGCGAAAAATCTGTCGCTGCCTCCCGGGCTACTAGAAATGTAACAATTCAATTGGCAAGTAAATTCAAATTATTTTAAACTACATTTCAAATGGTAGAGAAAACAAAAAGTTCGACCCTGCAGTTTTTAGTGATTTGAAGCATGGTTGGTAGTTCGAATAGCTACTGCTTCGCCCTCTATTAGTAAACCGTCCAATTAAATTGGCAAAATTGAATACATTTTTTCTAACATATTAATCTCCCTTAGGAGCAAATATTATGCTGATTTTTAACTTTTTTTTACATTTAATATATTTATTCTAGTACGTATCATATTTTATTTGAATATTTGAGTCCCATTAAAGAATATACAAAAATTAATGGTGAATTACGGACGATTGAGTAGCACGTTCGCGTGTAATAATCCAAAGGAAATATTTAATTTCATTTAGTTTTCAAATATAAAATATGATACGTACTAGATTTAAGTTAACTAGTTCTAATATTTAAATCCAATTCGATTTCTGTTGGTTTGTTTTTGAGAACAATATGTTGAAAGATTTACGAGTGTGAACGCGGTATTTTGACATTGATAACACAGCCTTAAAAGAGATACTTTAATTAGGATTAAATATAAATACACAATTAACGCAGGAAATCAATTTTCTCAAATATGTTTTATTGTATTGTTAGCCACCACATTTTTATGCTCAAGTTAACAATTTTGTATTGTAATGATTTGTTGCTGTTTCCATCTTACATCAAATACAATGCTATATAATAATTATATAACATGCTCTGGAACAGCAATTTATTTTTAAAAGCAAAATTGTCACAAATAGAATATAACTGTTTTGTAGGATTATAAGAAATAACTATAAAATAATTCCAATTTATATTTATAACGGTGTTAAAAATGCTGCTGAACGTTACTAAATAAATAGTTATAAAATTTAATTTTAAAAGCTGAAATGCTTTATAACTTAGCCACGGAAACATTTATAAAATGATTTCATAACTGCATTATAAGGTATTTTATAATTTTGCTGTAGAAACCTTTTAATGATAAATTTATAAAATAGTTCAGTTGCAGACAACAAAATAGTAGTTTCTGAAATTCTAATATAATCAACTAGTTAGTTAGAAGCACTAACAAAATAACAATAAAAGAAAATGATCGTAGAACATTTAAATTATAAAACAAATTCTAGCAGTAAACGAGCAGAAAGGCATAAGCAAAGAACTCGAAACCAAACATAACCTAATGCGGCTAGCCATAAACGAGCAGAGAGGAATACAGTTCAATCTCTTTACCTATCATAGCCTAATTGGTCTAGCCCTAATCGAGTAGAAAGGAATGTCTAATATAATCCCCTTTAGCTAAGGGCGTGGATGTAGGATGACAAACGAGATAAAAAAAACAAGAACTAAATAAAAAGACAAAAAAAGACCAAAAAAAATAATAAAGCCACCTAACCTGACCTCATAGAACAAAATGGGGACAGCATTGTGTTCAGCGCATCAAAATCCTATGGAATTAGGAATTTAGGTCCGATTTACTTGTATATTCACGACGAAAATTCTTGCAAAACTCAGAAATAACATAATGTTTGCGCCGTCTATAGTTATGTTTGGACAGCTGGATAAGAGAGTCTGATCCGTTTTACTCAACCTTGTATCACTGTTCAATTACTAGGGCACAAATATAGGTAGAAATAGCCTTTTTAGCACTTTTAGGTCAGGTTTTCGCAAAATGGTGCAATACGGCCAACGGCATCGTGTTCAGTACATCACATCAAAAACCTTCGAAATCTGAACTGAAATAGTGCATATAGGTAATATTTTCATGTGGCCATGCTTACTTTATTGAAAATAACTTTTTTCAATTTAAATAAAAAAGTTGGTTTTGTAGTTGAAGGGCAACTATAGACATTTCGAGAAACAGCCTTCATAATTTTTAATATAGGTACACTGAGAAAAGCCGCAGCAAAAAATTATTTGCTACGCGTTTTTTAACTAGAGTAGCAATAATTTTAATTAGGTTAGAAATATCTGTTCACTATACTAGAATAAATAACTTTACTGAGTGTTTGTATTAGCCCTTAAAAAGTACTTTAGAGTTTTTATTAGTTGCTTTACTAGAGCACTAGAGCATTTAGCTACCATTAAAAAGAAGACAATATAAAGAAAGATTTAACTGTGGTAAATAAAAACTTTGTTGGAATTACAAAGTTTTGTGTTGAATTACGTCACCACAACACCAATCGGACTGAATCGGTCAACTCCGACTCTGCCCCGACGTCATTCTACGCTGTGACCTCAATGATACACTTGGTAAATAAGTAAATAAATAATGTCGCGTTTACTTGTGCCTTTGTGCGGGTTGAATATTATGTACTATATTTTTATGTGTGGTGTGTTTCATTATAACAAAAATTACAGGAGACTTTCGGGCAAGTCGTTTTTTGTTTTTGGTTTCTTAAATCGCAGGGTCGATTCTATCGGTGTGTACGGATTCGGAAAATGTTTGTTTAGGTATGGCAATAGGAGCAAGCGAGTGCAAAGCAACTAGGCTATTCTTGTTTATCATAAAAAACATAACCTGCTTTCTCCATCACATGTGCGTGGAGCAGCTCTGTCTGTGGAATTTCAAATTAACTTGATTTAAATTCAGTTTACCATAGGTAATAGATATACCTAGTGATATGTCACCATGACAGAAGCGTATAAAGAAATGGTTGTTGAATGGGGGAATGGAAGTGCTTCTAAAGAACTTTGACAGTAAGTACTAAAATAATAGATGCGTTGTTTTGACCCACGACCGATGGCAGTAGAATTACCAGAATGACATTCACCAAAATTTAGTGTTTTCTTTACATTTTATGTATTTTACTTTTAAGCATGTCAAAATAAATGTGTTTTTTTACTCCTAAGGAAAGATTTTTAATTTATTACGTATCAAAACAAATGTCTATTTATTCTTTTTTTTATTTTGTTTTTGTTTTAAGCAAATAATACAATTTAATGTTTTATATGTTTTATGTTTTTTACTTATAAAGAAAATCTGTTAATTTATCATCTATGAAAATAAATGTTTATTTATTTTTAATTGATTTTAGTCTCTTTGGGCCAAATCCTTAACCATTTGTTAGTCCAAGGTATACCAATTTTTTGCTTGTAGTTTCATGTTTAGGTAATTTAATATTTATTATTCGTTTCCTCTTATTTAAAAAAAAAATCTTAAAAAATAATGTTTTTCATATAGCCGCAAAGTGATGTATCTATATATATATCTATGTCATTATGTAATATTTAATTTCAATGCTTATCAAGCGAATATTAAATTACAAATGAAAAATTCGTATACGTGTATATAAAACATTGGTTTGTCACAGAAGTTTGTCGCGTCTAAGAGTTTAAGGTCACCAATAGCAGATTTTTTTTTAATTAGATAAGATTGCGCATTTTGTAAAGTTGTATTTTAGGAATAAACATTTCTCCTGAAAACTACATGTGGGGACGCACATGGCCCATTCCTACAGCAGATATCTTCTTAGTAGTAGCAAAATGACCTTTCTATTCTAATTAAGAAATTTTACTGTTATTGATTCAAAACTTTTTGACGTGACCAAATATGTTTTCTGAGGCAGGCTATTTTTTTACTAAATTAAGAAAGAATAATAATATATGCCACAATAAAAAAGAAATTTACTAGGGTAGTAAAAAATTGTGCAATGGTAGTGAAACTTTTTGCTGTAAATAATAATCAGTAATACTACTGCAGCCAAATTCTTGCTTTATCCAATCAGTAACTTTGCTACAGCAAAAAAAAGAATTAACTACAGTACCAGGAAAATCATAGTGGTAATAAAAAATGTTGCTGCAAGTGAAAAGAATTAATCCTATCATAGCCAGATACTTTGCGATAGCTAATAAATATTTTTGGTACAACAAAAATGAGATCAACTACAATAGCAATAAAGCTATTAAATAGTAGTAAAAATTATTGTCAGAATTAAAAAGAACTGTTGCTACCCTAGCTAGGTAGTTTGCATATTTAGTGATATATTCCACTTTGCTACAATAAAATTACTTTACTATAACAGTAAAGCTTATTTTCGGTGGCTGCAATGAAGAATATCTTATAAAGTATTTTTACTATTGCAGTAAAGTAACTTCAGCAAAATGAATTTTACTGCCTTTACAAGATTCTTGGCTGGCGCCTATTTAAATAGAGTTTTTTGCTGCTGTAGCTTGATTTTTGGCTGTCACTGCAAAAAACTTCCCTCAGTGTATACACCCTAAATAAATAATCATCAAATGATTAACTAAGACTTCAACATAACCAGAGCATAATCATCTAATAAATTTGCTATCGTTAGATGATGACTATGATCGGGTCATGTTGAACTACATTGTATTAATTAATTATTTCATAATTGTTGATTTAGGGTGTATACAGACGATAATAATGATTGTCTGACTGTGGCATGGGAAATTTTATTTATTTTATTTGTAATAAGGTTAAAGCTGTCAACATTCAAAGAGAGTGGGTTACGAAAAAAGAACCTTGCGGATCAGCGTCACGTTAGCATCATCGGTAAATTATTGAAACTAAAGTAAAACAAAAATGTGCCTATATTTGTACTAAAATATCATGGTTGCGCATACAACCAATTCTGCAACCTGTTCCTAAAACTCTGCCACGGTTCAATGACCTTAACCTAACCACATTGCTACATTTCTAATTAACCTTTAGTTACATGTAATAGTTATCAAAGGCATATTGAGCAATACTAGACTTACTATAGGAGTTGTAAGGATTGTCATTTTAAGTATGTTGGGCAAACAAGACATCCATTTATAACAAGATTGTAGAAACATATACGGCGCATCTTACAAATGGAAGAAGTTAGAGAAGGTTAGAATTAAAGTACAACTAAGAACATGTACTTATACTAAAGTATTGTCTTTGTTGAACAAATTCAACCAATACTCTCATTCCTACTTAAAACTCACAATTCAATGAACGGTGACCCAACAATCTATAAAAAGGACTATTTGGGAGCTGCCCCTTGTCATACATATATAATTTATATCTATGCTCTCATGCATACATATACAATGTATATCTATGCATGAGGGCATGATAGAGTACCCTCTTGGCACAATGTCTTTTCAACATATAGATTTTATAGCACCAGAACCATTCAATAGTAAACGTTATTCTGATTTCAACGATATATTACACATAAGTTCTAACGCCTGCCGAACGGAGATCCGCATCACATAGCTCATCGGTAACGAGGACATTCATTAATAAATTAACGAATTTTCACAAATATTTGGTGAGGAAGTTACAGCCGCTTCCAGTAGCTGGCTATTTTTTAAATTTTATTTTATAATCTATTAAGTTAGATCTTTCCGATATGAGATTAATTGCCTACCTGAAATAATAACGGCAATAGACCTTTTTTTAGCGAAGTTCAAGTTCAACTAGTAGGCGTTTTACTTCGCCAAATATAAAACAAATATAATTATAGGAAAGATCTATAGCCGAGATTAACTTCTCGCAATGATGGCTTCATTATTTATTTCTGACATACATAAAGCAACGTGCGTCTAATAATATTGATTATAAACTTCTCTAAATATTTTCAAGACACATGTGATTAATTATAATTAATTGTTGGTAATAGTACATGACTGTCGAAGTCACATCTCCAATAAAGAAACACACTGGGGTAAAATTACTCTCAACTGATGGTGTTCGTAGATAAAAGATTGCGGATAATTACGCTAGAATTGGATGTATCCTTTCGAGAATGTTGTTTAAGTAACGTTAATGGACGTAATAATTGAGCCTTTGAATGCTTTTTTTTAAAAGGCGGTCCGGTCCGTCATGTATATGAAAAAATACCGTTCCAATCGAATCGTTCATTAATTAACGACTGCTGGAAGGATAGAACTAAATAGCTACTTTTACGATTTTCGTATATACAGGTTGTGTCTACGATACGTTTGCCCAAACCACAGATTAATACAGATATCCCAGTCAGACACAGAAGCTGAAATTTAGAGAGACATGTAAAATACTTCTAAAGTAAATGTCCACAGGTAATGCGCATGCGCCGGATGCACGTGCTTTGCCTGCGGCTCGTGCTGTAACCTTCATCCGCGTGAGTTATTACCTACATTACCGGTCGTTGAATAATATACTATTTATTTAATATTTATTGCAACTATTTAACACAAATGTATGACCAAGGAGTCGGTTTATTTTCGGCGAGAACAGACGTGTTGCATGTGACGGACTCGAAAAATCGCAAAAGGACCGGTTAAAACTCCATGAAACCCGATAAAATTTAAGTCATCGGTATATTAAAAAATTCTGCGTAAAATGTAGTGTAATAATAGAAAGCCAAAGCACGTAACAAATTAAAAATTACTGTAATATATTTTTTAATAGTATAAAATAAAGCAGACAAGTACAAATGCAGTGTCTCTACCTACACCCAAGACGGTCGTCATGAAGACCCTTTTTAATTGCATTATGGCGATAAAGAAAGCTGGGCAATAAATAGGGTCCAAATGAGACACATGTGTTTATAAACCAATATCGACATACTAGCTGTGCTGTGACTTAAAGTATTGTGTGCAGAGGAATTTTTTTAAGTAGACGTACCCAAGAAAGGAAAGAAAATGAAACGGCAATCTCAGGACCAGACTCTACAGAGAGATAAGCTATAAATTATTTTATTTTATTTGATTTTACTCTATTCTTTCTGACTACTTTAATAACTTTATAGTCGTTTCCATTTGTTTACTGCACATAAAAAAAGCTAAAAAAAACGGACCGTCAATTAGGATAATAGATATCCCACAGAGCCGCACCTCAAAATTTTTGTGCTGGTGTGCACTAGAAATTTAGAACCTATCATCTGGTATATAAATAGTTATTTGGTACAATGATAAACTAAAAAATGTTACTCTGTTTTGCTTGTATCGAGATAGGAATAATATCTTATATATATGTGGCATGGACAAATTCGATATTCCTTGATAAACTGACAATATTATGTTCGACTCTGTCGAGTGCACACTTTTCATACTCGCTGTAAACCGTTCGGCTGTAATATAATTTTGGTACGAGAAAGTCGGGCAAATATAACTGAACTATAATAATTGAAACAGGTGTGTTTCCGTTAACTTCTTATTTTAATCATGTCAGAACATGCTTTATATGAGAATAATGGTCTATGTATCAAGTAATACAATATATTTAATATATAATATGTTAAAGAGGAGTTTGCTCGAAAATTGACATGACCTGATCTCCCATCAGTGCTGTAGTCAGGTATAAGGTTGAGGTATTTTATGTGCAGTAAACAAATGGAGACGACGATACTAACTTAATTTCTATCAATTTTGTGTATTAATTCAAAACATATTTTAAACAGTTTTTCATTAATCTCAAAAATGGACTTGTGCAGAATGAGGGGGGGGCAGGTAATAATATAGATAAATACGCGGAATTGGACAACGAGAATTGAAACTAATTAATAAGTTGAGGCTAATTACTATAAATCAGACCAATATACAGGGTGTGAAAAATATCCTCCCGGACATCTTTCTCATAACCCGCCGTAAGAGGCTCTTTTTACCGCAAGACAGGGCACCTTCTTGCACTTCCACCGTAAATGGATATGTACTTGTGGAACGGTTATAAATAAAAGCTCCCTGCGGCGAGCGAATGTATGTATATCTTGGCAGACAAACGAAGTGAACGCAAGCTGGCAGAAGGAGGTGTACACTGGTAGATTCAGAAACAGAAGAAACTGAATACTTAGAAGTAGAATAAATAAGGAGATGATGATATATGTAAACTTAAAAGAAGCATGGAAACTAAAAAGTAGCATCTTGCAAACGCCTACACTTCCCATCCGATGATGCCGAATGGAAACTAAAAAAAGAAGCATGGAAAC
This sequence comes from Stenurella melanura, assembly GCA_963583905.1. Taxonomy (NCBI): domain Eukaryota; kingdom Metazoa; phylum Arthropoda; class Insecta; order Coleoptera; family Cerambycidae; genus Stenurella; species Stenurella melanura. The sequence continues at coordinate 155,096,344 of OY757310.1, forward strand.
TTAAAGGAAGCATCTCACAAACACCTATACTTCCCATCCTATATTCCTACCCCATGCGTCATGTGGCTCTCGCTGCTGACAACAAGCATTTCCCATGTCAGCGTATGCAGCCGGTCGGGAGGTATATAAAATATCGAAGGTTTGGATCCGGTAGCAATGTTCACCTTACGCTGGCAAATCAATCAATCAACTATTTAACACAAACGTATGACCGACTATGTGGCATAAAATAAATTATGGTCATATACCTATCTAATATACTTTAATATAATTTTTAGGAAATTCAAACATTAGGAATTTTACCCAATATTCATCCCGTCTACTTTTAAGCAATTTCACAACCTTGCGAACGAAATTTACCTCAATCATTACAACTACTTTAATGTGATATGCATTACTTAACTGATCCACTGTCAAAATGTATTTCTCATTTCTGATTCTGATTCTGTCTTCAACCACATGCATAGCGGTCCATATTTTAAAAGTACATTTTACAATACACATCTTTATAATAGTATATTATTTAATGAGCGATAATGTAAGTAATAACTCACGAAGATAAAGTTTGCTTGTAATTCATCAAGTGAGTTATTAGCATTATCGCAAGTTGAACACTATACTTTTTCTACACCTATTTAATTATTATTAGCATTTTTTTGGTGAAATATCGTACCTATAATTCACTGTAGTGAATTATCGATTCATAATTCACTGCATCCGGCCAATCACAAATACAAATTCAAAAATCACTGTTTTGCAGATCCAATGATATTTTAAATCGACTGCGATCAACTCTTGCCGCAGCTGGTAATCAACTCGCTGACAGTGACAACAAAGTGTATCGCCAAATTGTTTATTTACGTTTCCACTTCTAACGCGTAGGTACCGATTAATGTTATCAAATTTCAGTCCTATTTATTTGTTTAATACGTGTAGAAAAAGCATAGTATTACATTCACGATTATGACCATTATTCACTCAGAAGATTTGCGCCACTCGCCTACGGCTCGTGGGCTCAAACATCATCTTCGTGAATAATGGCTATCATAATCGCCCATATAATAATATACTATTTTATATACGACTATAACAATAAATATTAACATAATATAATCACCATTTTTGGCACAATTATTACTTAACTTGATTTGACAACGTCCAAACTATGTCAAGTCACCTTCCTCCCCTCAATAATAATGTACCATTCTATTTGATTTTGCTCATTACATCGATTGGACAGGTTAGCCATGAAGTTGAAGGTGATTGGCTGTACGAAGTGATTTGTGATAAATGCAACCACAACTTCTCAGCTGGCTGCTGAGGAAGCTATGAATGAGTAGCAACCGGTTAACTCAGGGCTGGTCGAGGGTCACTCGGTGGCGAGAAGAGTTATATATTTTTTCGATCAATTATTTGCTTGTCATATTAACGAAACAAAACTCTAATAAACTATAAAAAATTTGGACGCCAGCGTATTCCGTAAATAATACTCTTGCAAACTTTATCAGGGGGAGAAAATAATCAAAATCAATATAAAACAAATAATATATTAACATAAGTATAAGACTGAAAATTTTACAATACTTTACAATTATTAAAAATATTTCTAGTGAAAATTTGATTTAATTAGTTGAATAAAAATTTAGTTTAAAAAAAATTATTAAATTTGAAGATTAACAAAAAAATTACAATGAAACGATCAACTGGTTCATAATTTTTCTTCTGACCAAAAGTTGAATTTTGCACATAAATTTGGCTACTTAGCTTAGCGGAGACGTGGAATCCCGACGAGGTCTGGTCCTGAAGATGGCCGCGGGTACCCGGGAAGGAGGACGTAATATTCAGGTCCTGACAACGCTGATTTCCAGGAGACGCTGCGTCGGAATGATACCCAATACTTTTAGGATAACTCCAAATATTTAATTTATGCCTCGTGCCTTGCTTCAATGGTGGTTTGGTCCAGGATTTTACATGAAAAAGGGGTAATGTAAAGAACCAGTTGATAATAGAAAAATTTAAATTGTGAGAAAAAAAGAGATACAAGAAAACTACAAAAAACCATAGTGACGAAGGTCACTGCAAAACCAAACAATTTAACAAAAAACCCGAGTATTGATAAAATTTTACTTCTGAAAATATATGAATAAGCTATTGATTAATATAATAAATGAAATGAATAAATGAGAAAACTCTACTCTATTTTAGCCGTTCACAAAATGGCTGACTGGTTATAACAAAAATTTGAGTAAAGGTAACAAAATTTAGTTAGAATTTGAGAGAAAATATTTGAATTACTATCTGAAAGAAGACTAATACTGTAACAAATATAGCAAACAAAATTATGGGTTTAATCTCTCAAAAAAAAAAAACTAATAAAAAATGATCTCTTATCCTCTTGTACTAACACGAGGTTAACTAAATGCGACAAAATGACTTTAGGTTTCGACTTTTAATGAGATGAGACTGTCTACATACAATTAAGAAACAAAGATTTTAATTTATCCCTTGAATAATTTCCGAGTTTAATTCTCGTCCACAATAATCTAAATAATGACAAACACCACGGTATTGTGTCTCAAGCGACCACAAAATACAAAATTGCCGCGATAATTAATGTGTTAACATGTGTCCAATGGACGCGGAAATCATACAAAAATGGGCGTTAATAAAAATTAATTATTACACGGAATATCCTTTAATTTCCAAAAATAACTATACATCAATGTTAACTCAATAATATGACATCAGTTAATAATCAAATATATTCAAAATATCAAAGGATTAAAGAAATAAACGTGAAAATCTGTTAAAGAACAAGGAAACGATCTTAACTCACCCAGGTCAAAAACGAAAGTAAGTGTAGCATGGATATTTCAAATGATGCTTCTACCGCGTATGCACACTTGTTGACTTCCTGTCGGCATTTCCGCGGATAATTCAAATTTATTTAGCACGGGTGCTTAAACGAAAAAATAATTTTTCTGTTACATAAATCACTTGAGGGTTATTATAATTCCTATTTATTCATGGATACTATTACTTGTTCAAACGCAGTTTAATAATTAACATATAATCTAATAAGTGTAGATAATAGTATATTACATACCGAGGTGGAAAGAGTTTATTGTTGTCGAGAGATAAAATAGTTAACCGAGATGCGAAGCGGCGAGGCCAACTAATTCTCGAGACGTCAATGAAACTTTTCACCAAGATTTGTATACTATTTTATTCACAATCATCGTCATTAATTAACAAAAAGCCAATAAACCGTTTACTGAATTTTTAAATAACATTTTATGTTTTTAAGTGACGTTGTATCATTTTTAATATATAAATATTTATAAGTTCATTTGTTCAGCTAGTATTTGTAGAATCAATTGCTCTGTTTGTGTCTAGCTTTGTATTAATAAATAAACATGTTCTATGTCTTATAATTTATATTTCCTACAACTGACAGAAAACCAATAAAAAACATAGGTTGGGATATGTTCACTTTCCAGCCCGAAAACTGGTATGGTATGTCTAATGAAGTTGAAATATCATACTTTCCAACTTTTGACATGTAAGATAATTAGATTATTTCTGTATGATTGTGAATAAAACCATTTGTCTTGTACGACAGAAAAGAGGGAAGATCCACCCTGCACGTGAACTTTCATATATATTTCAGCGCGTGTTTTAAGATAAGCTACTTTTATTTCTGCTTTTAAACCAATGTCATATTTTTATCTTTTTATAACGTACCCAATTCGAGTCGCACATATCATTAATAGGCCGAACCCGGACTCTTGTCGGACATTTCGACAAATAAGTCTGGTGTGGAGTGATTTCATTAAATTACGTTTCATTAAAAGAACATGAAAAGGTAATAAAGCAAATCACGTTTATTTAGATTTGATTTTTGATACGTTAGCACCGATTTAGGTCAAGTAGCGCTGCATCGTGCGAAGTAGACATTTTTACTACTAAATGCAAAACCATTAGTGTTGTTTATTAAATTATTTAATTATAGAGTACAAGGTTGTAATCATTTCATAGAGAAGTGATGAGAGTAAATTTGTTCGCGAGTTTTATTTCATTTTAACGCATAATAAATGCCATCATAATCTCGCGATTATGTCAAATCAATTAAAATAATTGGGTGGAAGAACATAGCCTTCGCTTAGCTGTTAGAAAAAATATAGTAGGATTGAATTATTGGAATAAAATTAACATAACAGATATGCTAATTACATTGTGCTTTCAATATTCATTAAAGTACAGTTGCAGATATTTTATTTATTTCTGAATTGTAAAAATTCTCATATATTTTGAAATAGAACACACAGTACTAATTTCTTAATTTCAATAATTTTTTATACACATACATTCAAGAGACTTAAATGATAAAAATTACAAATGAAAATGTTGGATGCTTGACAAGGATGATTAGAAAAATCAATAGTGTGTTGGATCTACTGGATGCACGTTGTAAATTTTGGATTCTAGGTGAGTAATAACGTTGAAACACAATGTTTTTCATATATAGCAATATTTTCGAGTTTCAAAGACTTTAATATTCTATTAAGGTTTATATTGCAGTGAGAATTAGCAAAGCTCACGGATAAACCATATATGTTGCTGGTATGGATTTACTTTATCCATAGTCAGTTTCATATTGAAAAGTTGAATTTTCAAAATTCACTGTAAAAGACAGATTTGCTTATTTCAGCTCGACCAGTTCAAATCAAATATGTTGTTTAGAAAGGGGCACATATTTTTACCTTCATATACCATCTATCAACAATCATCAATGTAATGCCTTGCAGAGTTTCTCTTGTGTGGTCTTGAAGACAGTGTTTTACTAGACCAACGTTAATATTATTTAATTAATTCTATGGCTAACAGAGACCAGTAGTACGCCTATTTAGGGAAATAAGTAAATAATGACAATAATGAAAATTGCTTGTTTTTTAGACAATGGTGCCCAAGTTTGCAATTATATGGAATTCGTCGACTAGCTAGTATAATAACAAAACAGAAAAAATAAATGATTCTCCCTCCTTAAAAAATAATGTTAGACGTCCACTAAATCATTTCCTCTTTATCAGTTATGTTAAAATTGTTTCTCATTCATAAATGATATTATTAAAATATGTTTTGGTATAACTTTAGTTTCCATGTAACCTTCATTTTAGCAAGCAACTTGAGCACATTTCTCTTTTGGTTAATTATAACTAAATTGTAGTCACACTTTTTTCGACCAGTAAAGATGATTTTACCCTAAAACCTGGACAACTAAGCACTGCATCTGTACGCGAAGAATTGACAGGACCAGATTAAAAAGTGTCTGGCGCCTATTCTGCGAAAGACATCTCGAAAGTGGCCATCCTGAGGTATAATATGACTGGCGCCAGAATTACGAAAGCGAACCTTCAATTCCGAAATTAAAAATGAAGGAAGCGATAGAAAAACTATAAACTGTCAAAGAAGCTGAGGCCGGCAGTTTCACGGCTGAAACGTTTAAACTGGTGAAGGCTGATGAATGCGAATCCTTCACAGAATATGCCGAAAAATATAAGAAACAGAAATCTGGCGATTAACCTCAATCTCCGACATCCGTACATAAAAAGATGTCTGACAATTACAGATTGCTGGCATTAATATCAGAGCCCAGTTAAATCCAATATACTTTTCAATCCAGACTTTTTTCCCTAAGGAAATGGCTTTGGGAACGTAACCCGCATAGCCACGACAAAGGGCATGTATTGCGAAAGTCATAAGGTCTGTTCTAACCCAAACGAAAAAGATAAAGAAGAAGAGAAGAAACACAAGACAAGGAATAAACAAGGACACACTCTTCACGCCCAGGGGTCTTTCAAGGCAACTTTACATAAACACACAAAATTGGAGTTCATGGCGGCGGGTTTTCATTAATTAGAACTACCATGTTTAATATATTTGTTGAGATCGAGCATTAAAGATAAGTCTGCAATATTCGTAAGAAACCGATTAATTTCTATAGTATGATTTCCGCACCCAAAGGATATGTGATTTAAATCATATATCGATATGTTGTCACTTGTACAAAGGTGGCATCTGCAAGGTGCAGTTTGTAAAGGTGTTGTTTAAAATTACCATGGTTAAATGCTATTCTAGCTAAGGAAACATAGGCCGCCCTCGATACAATCCAGATTTAAATTCTTAAGACTGCCAGTCAGTAAGTCTAACATAAATGCTTATGTTAGACTTACTGACTGGCTGTTAAATTTCGGTTCGCTATAGTATGCTAATATTCCTTTTAGGCGATCATTCGTCACGATAATTGCTTCGAGAAGCTATATATAAGTTCTATGAGGCTTTCCAGTTCTTTCAAACGTACTAACGGCAGAGAACCCAATTATGCTTTTATGGCGCAGCACCGTATTCAAGCGACCTCTATGACGATGCCCTCCAAGGTCGTCTTTAAAAGAATTTTGGATCTAGGGAATTTTTCTCCCAACTTTGAAATAGTTATTTTGGTGAATGTATTCTACCCCACCAATACATCTGCAGAATCCCCTTTCTGGTTTTTATAGTAAAAACCACCTTATGAAAGGATTTACGCTGTTCGTATTCTGAAAAATGATTGTCAATTTTGAGTGCAAATTGTTAAAAATATGTTTATTCATGAATAAATTTATTTTTTTCAATTATTTGAATCTTTTTACTTCGACGCTTTTCCGGGGTTTATTAACAGGAGCACCCAGATATCTGGTTTTTGTTATTCGAAGACTACATAAAGAAAACACAACGCTGCATTCGCACTCTGTGAAACTCGATAATATCAACTCTGAGCAATGTGAATTTGGCAAAGGCATCACACACGGCGGTGTTCTTTCAGTAATCCTCTTTAACATCTATACACGTGATGCGATGGTTATTGGACGGAGTAGAGTGGAGTAGCTGTAAGCAGAACTAGAATATCTAATTTAAGATTCGATAACGATACCATCTTAGTTGCAGCAAGTGAAGATGCGTCCATAAAAACTGCTGGACAACCGTCAAATGTTGAGCTTTTGTTACGGTTTAAGTGAAAATTACAATTAAATAAAAGTTATGATAGTACTCCGAGCAAATGGTAACCACCCAGAAATGTTAAGAATAGGTAATTGTGATGTAGTGAACCTTGAAGCTCTTGAGAATAATAAGTGTGAGGATAACTGCGAATATAAAATTCGACAAAGAATACAGTTCGCAAGATGTAGTAAACCAACATTTGGCGTGACAAAAGTATCACGAGACACACAGAGTAGATTTGCTGACGCCTTAGTTTTTTTCCACCTTTTTTTCACGCACTTGATACAAGAATCGTTAGGGAGGCAGACAGATATTGGTGCGTTCAAGATGTGGATATGGAAACGCTTGCTGTGAATTCCATGATCAGCCCATTGCACCAATATCTCGATTCTCCAAGAAACTCCCCTCGGCATCATGTTCTTCCGAATACTCTTATTTTTGGTTAAATTAACTGGACAGAGAACAATATAGAAGGGTGATAGTTCATGTGATACCAGATGTAAGATTGACGTCATCAATGAGTTGATGGTAGAGGAGTGATCAGACTTTGGTGAAGCCGTGCGTCTAACAGGCAATCGAGACAGGTGGAGTGATGCTCCCAAATTTACCATACATCAAAGGTAAATAGATAAATAAAAAATAGAATATTATTATTCATTATTCACGAAGGTGATGTTTGAGCCCACGAACCGTAGGCGAGTGGCGCACATCTTCTGAATAAATAATGGTCATAATCGCGAATGTAATACTATGCTTTTTTAACACCTATTAAACAAATAAATTAGACTGAAATTTGATAGCATTGATATATTATACTCGTTAGAAATGGAAAACGTAAACAAACAATATGGCGATATACTTGGTTGTATAGTGACAACTGTCATTGTATCATTGTCAGCCGTCACAAGAATTGATCGCGGCCGATTTAAAATATCATTGGATCTGCAAAACAGTGATTTTTGAATTTGTATTTGTGATTAGCCGGATGCAGTGAATTATAGGTACGATTTTTCACCGAAAAAATGCCAATAATAGTCATATAATTAAATAGGTGTAGAAAAAATACATTATAAAACGTGACTTTAAATGCATATTGTACAATACTAAATCTCATCTGCTTAATTAATGAAACTTCTTTAGTTAGTTAACACAAAAATAAAAAAGCCAGGTAATTATAGAGATTACAGTCAAAATATGCCACTGTGTTGATTTATTCGTTATTCAAAGTGGTACTGGAAAGGCACAAATGAGAGAGCTGGTAATAATAGTAATTTAAAACGACTAATGATGTCCTTATAAACTTATTCGAATTTAGCACACACAACAAAAGACCTATCGAATATTGAAAGTCATAACAGTTGGTGAATTGAAGGATGGACAATGGTTAAATTCTAAAGGACGATGCTTACTTGAGAAGGCTTATAAAACATACAAACTACTACCGATAAAGCCAAACCTGTTCATCCCTAAAATAACCTGGTGTGAAAGGAGACTACACATGCGCATATAACAACAACAGACGCACGCGAGTATACCAGGACGAATTAAAATTTCTCACAGGTGGAGCTGTAATCTGATGATCCTTTACCCGCTATTAAAGTGCGCTGGCCGTCCGATTAGAGTACTTGAAGAATTTGTCTGAGGATGCAATGCTACTTTACATTGTCGTTGTTGTTTGAAGGACCTTAGGCTTATATTTATTATCGAACGTAAGCAATCGTTCCATGAAATTAAAAAAAAATGTATTGACAGATACGGGGTCGACAATTAATAATAGGTCATAGTGCAGGGCCAAAATATGCGGATATAACCAAATATGCTTTAGTGAAATGTTGTTGTAGAAAAAGATACAGGTTGTCAAAATATTTTTTCGTTTTTTTTTTTTTGCAATAACTCAACAGCCTCTTGACTGATCTTCGCCAAATTTGTTACAGGAACTTTTTTTATTCTAATAAACAATAATTTATGTATTACATCACGTTAGATCATAGAGGGCGCCACAGGACCCGTATCTGATGACGAATTTTTTCATTTTTTTTTGGACGAAACGTTGTGGTACTTCTGACCAGAAAAATTGATGAGGGTGTCATTTCCACGTATAAAAGGTACACTTAGTAGAACTTAATAACTCCAACCGTTTTCGAGGAAATGACCGTTAAACATTTGAATAATTTTTTGAAAGACAAATTCTTTAATAAAACAAAGTGTATTTATTGAAAAAAGTACAAGACGTAAGGGAAAACAAAATCGTAATAACAGCGTAAACTCTTTCTCACTTTCTTATGAACTAATGGAGTATTTTCATAGTACCGAGATAAATACATAAATCGAAAGATTGCGTAAAATAAGAATCTAATCTTATTAGAAAACCAAAAAATAACTTAAAGGTTGGCTTAATGACATTAGTATTTATTGTATAAACTTTCCTCCCATACAAAAACCTCATTGCTGCAACTTAGAGTAAATTTTCGATATGGTCTCCACCTATTTCTATGCCTTTTCTAATTCTTTTCATAAAAGATTTTCTTACATTGAAAAATACATTTTCCTGTCCTCTAATAAAATTGGCTGCGTTTTGTATTTTGTCCCACAGTTTTTCTCTTGAATTGACAGCATTTGCATAGACTAAGAACTTCATATGTCCTTACACATAATAATCCAAACGATACGATAATCAGGACTCTTTGGTGGCCAAGCAAACTCACTTCGTCGACAGATCCATCTGCGTGGGAAAGTCTCATTAAGATAATTCCTGACTTCAATGAAGAAATGATGGGGAGCTCAATCTTGCATATCCCAGATTCTATTCCGTATGTTTAGAATGAAAGCATGTAACATATCAGCAAGAGTATTTTGAAGAAAAAACAGATAAGACTGTCCATTTAAATTTGGAGGAAAAACAAATGGTCCCAATAACTGATCGCCGATAATATCACACCAAACGTTAATCTTAAATTCGTGCTGAAAATTCTTTAACTTTACTTCCCAGTAATGGGAATTTCTCCAGTTAAAAACGCCTCGGCGAGTAAAAGTTGCTTCGTCGGTAAATAAAATGCTCGATCCCTGTTGTGTTTATTTAGAACAAATTGACAAAATTGTAGCCTTTGTGAAAGATCCCTTTGAAGTGAGCATTGTACAGGAGTGAAGTGATATGGGTAGAAGCGTTCTTTGCGTAAGACTTTTAGAACAGATTGTTTACTCACCCCTGTTGCCGCTGATAAACGACATGAGCTGACTTGAGGATCTTCATCCACACGAACTAAGATTTCTAATTCTTGATCTGGAGTAATTTGTTTCGGTCGTCCTACATCATTTTTATGAAGCCCGTTTCTCCCAAACGACGAAACAGATCTTTGAAAATCTTATGGTCTGGCTGTAATCTATTTGGATATTGAAATGAGTAACTCCTCGCTGCAGCACGTCCGCTAAAATTTTTTGTATGTAAACACATATCATATCCCTCATTTCCCTACTTGAAAAATTATTATGTCGAGGCATTTTAAATAAAGAAGTTAAAGAAATTAGCTCGAAGAACGCAAGAACAAAATAAAATGATTAAATGACGTACACGACAGAACTAAAACGTAACCAAAGCACATTTTTCAATAAATATACTTTGTTTCATTAAGTTTGAATTTCAAAAAATTATTCAAATTTCCTTGAAAACGGTTGGAGTTATCAAGTTCTACCAAGTGTACCTTTTATACGGGGAAATGATGCCCTCATCATATTTTCTGGTCAGAAGTACCACAACGTTTCGTCCAGAAAAATATGAAAAAAATTCATCATTAGATACAGGTTCTGCGGCGCCCTCTATGATCTAAAGTGATGTAATATATAAATTATTATTTCTTAGAATAAAATCGCTTCTCTAGCAAATTTGGCGAAGATCAGTCAAGAGGCTGCTGAGTGATTACAAAAAAACGAAAAAATAACTTGAATTTTGACACCCTGTAGCTTTTTCCACAGCTGTAATGAAGCATTTTTATAGTGTGGAAATTGCACCCGACACCGCCGTCTATTTCTCTATTTAGGATATAAGTATTTTCTAATACAGGTATTGGGCGTAATTTCTGGTGTGGAAATTACACCCAAAGCCACCGTCTATTTTCGTATTTTAAATATTAATATTTTATACTGTCCACACAGAGCATAAATAAGTATTATACTTTCATTATTAAAATTATCAAGTAGAAATACACTCCGCCAGATGGAGCACTGTCTCCATCACTGACACAATTGGCTTCACCGTTAACGAATACTTGGCCCAGCCAGCCAAATGATAGTCCATTAGCCTGGGTCCATTAAATTGGATCTACCCGCTAAGGAATTGGATCAATTAATTTGGGATCAATTAATTGGAGGATCCATTAATTTGGACCTCCATCCGTTGACCGTAACCGCCGTCTCACAGGAGAGAGAGAGTAAGTAAAACCGACCGTAAATAAGCAGCTTGGCTGGGACTAAGTGCCATCTGTGTACTAATCCCGGTTTGCTCCGCCGTGTGTCTGGGAAGATACATTGGTTGGCAACAGGTCTCGTGTTTGCCCTCCGGCGTAGTTCCGTCGTCTGGAGGACAAGCGAGCACTTGGGAAGCTTGGGGCTTTCTAATCTAGTTGCGTCGGCCGGAAAGTCACAGAGCCTTCTAGCACACCGAGATATAATCCCCGACCAAATACCGCCTACAGGAGTAAGCCAGTGTGCAAGTTGGGAGAGTGTGTGACTGGGAAACTTTCCGCTGGTAACCGGACTCGTGTTTGCCCTCTGGCCTAGTACCGTCGTCTGGAGGACAAGCGAGTACTGGGGAAGCTTTGAGCTTTCTGGTCTAGTTGCGTCGACCGGAAAGCTACAAGGACATCCACCAGCGCAAAGTAGGGCCCGTGAACCTCGTTGGTTTAATCTCCCCTTTGGGGTGATTACACCAACAAGGAACCGTGACCGGAAGTGTGTACTAACATTAGGCTCTGCGCCTTAGCCAAGTTGCCTGAGTATTTGTGTTGTAATCTCATTGTTTATTGTGCTTTTGCTTTCCTCCGCCTGGTATCTGCTCTGTCCGCTTTTATACCGATAGTAGTTTCTCTAAGCTCGTATCCTGCTTATAACCGCCCTCTTGCTTCGCCACCGTCACCATAGTTAACCGTAGTAGTTATAGGTTAGGTAGAATTATATATATTAGGAATAATAAATATCTATATATAGGATCTGAACTGTGCCTTTTATTTTTGTGTGTGTGAAGTCTACTACCCCTAGACCCCTGGACGTACCGTATCTCCTCTGACGCTATCCCAGCCCTACTGTAACAGGCTGTGTCAAGAGGCTAGCGTGGGTCCTTTACACCACGAGAAAAACTGTAAAGGTGGCGCCCGAGCTTACCGTAACCGCACCGAGCTCGAGTGCCAAAGTGACGCCCCTTCACTCAACCGACGAGTGAACGAAACGTCACACAGCAACATTTTACTAAAGCATATTTGGTTATGTCCTCATATTTTGGCACAAAGAATCTACACCTGCACTATGGCCTATTATTAATGGTCCACCCTGTATATGTATCTGTTGAGTCTCTTGACATGCATAATATATCCAGTGGTTCGATTAAAAATTGCAGCTGTGTAGTTACTTTGAGCCATTATTTTAAAATTTTCAGCAAAGTAGACTCGTAATATGACACTAAAATAACTGAAGTATTAACTTTGTGAAACATGGAACTAAGAATTGATTTTCCTTAAAAGACAATGAATCTGAAAAGTACGAATTTCAGTTAAACATATATGTATATAATTGGTGTTCTTAAGAGGGCGTATTTTGAAAATAATTATAACTATAACATTATTCTTTCGCAGTTTTAAGCAGAATTTCATTCAGTTTTCACAACGCAAAGTTGACTTTTATTGAGGGCCTATGAGTAGTGTCACTTTACCGCTCGTCTCTCATGATAACGATCACAGATTAATAAAAGACGTAGATAAAGAACACTGTAGAAATAATATATACTGTGTTTGAAGCCAAAGTAAACAATAAAGTGATAAAAGGGACAAGAAGGGGTTATGTTTACATTAGTCCGCGTATAGAGGCGTATCATTTGAAGACTGTTAATTATGAGCTAAGGATTCTTATAATTTTTTATGCTTTGGTACTTATAAAGCAGTTATATTACACTATAGGTATAATACATAAATGTTTCTGAGTCATCTAAGATATTAAAATATAAAAACCGCTGCCTAAGGAATCACTACTTCCACATCCAGATTCTTCATCCAAGTCACTTTAAAGGAAACATCTTGACTATATTTGCACTTTAGTATGTGGAAATTATTGGTCATAGAATTTTAATAATATTTGGGGCAGATGTAATAGAAAAGTTTGAGGAGTTGGTTTCTACCATATACGCTAAAAATGAAGTTTCTAGTTTACCCTACTTATTTTCCACTATTCACAACCTACCACCTCCGACTCCTTCAATGGAGTCATCTCAATCAGATGTCACTACAATACATACGTGTACTAACTTTCAAGTGAATATCTCAATTTGATGTTATCAATCCCATTAATAATGAAGCGGAGGTGGTGGAGTTTGAAAAATATTAGAAAGAAATCTGAGGCCTTGGTTTCTAGTATATACACCGAATCCCAAATTTCTGTACTCTTACCAGCTTGATTACTTATTCCCTTCTACGGAATCATCCCAAAATATAATCTAGTTCCAGATGTCGTTATAATACATACGTCTACCAAATTATAAGTGAACATCTCAATATTCAAACAACCCCTTTAATAATGTAGTAAGGGTAGTGGAAGGGTTGAAAAATATTATTAAAAAATCTAAGACCTTGGCTTCTAGGATATACACCGAATTTCAAGTTGCAGTGCTCTTACCAGCTTGCTTTGCTTATTTTTCACTATTTACCTCTACTTACCCTCCGCAATCATGTCAAAATATAAGTAATCTAGTTTCAGATATAGTTATAATACATAAATGTACCAAATTTCAAGTGAAAATTTAAATTTAATTTTATCAACTCTTTAATAAGGGAGTGGGGGTGGTGGGGGGATGGAAAATACTAACAAAAAACCTGAGAGCTTCGTTTCTAGTATATACACCAAATCACAAATTTCTGTAAGTACTTTTACCAGCTTGCTTTACTTATTTCCCCCTATTTACCCCTAAGTAACCCCCAACCCTTCAACGGAATCATCTCAAAGTATAATCTAGTTCCAGATGTCGCTATAATTCATACGTGTACCAACTTTCAAATGAATATCTCAATTTTATTTTATCAACCCCTTTTAATAATAAAGTAGGGGTGGTGGGGATTGAGAAATATTATAAATAATCTGATATCTTGGCTTCTAATACATACACCGAATTTGAAGTTTCTGTGGTCTTACCAGCTTGCTTTACTTATTTTCCCCTATTTACCCCTATTTAACCCCCAACCCTTCAACGGAATCATCTCAAAATATAATCTAGTTCCAGATGTCGTTATAATACATACTTGTACCAAATTTCAAATGAATGTCTCAATTTTATTTCATCAACCCTTTTCATATTGGAGTAGGAGTGGTGGGGGTTGAAAAATATCATAAAAAAATCCGACGTTTTGGTTTCTAGTACATACATCGAATTTCAAGTTTCTGTAGTCTCACCAACTTGTTTTACTTATATTCCCCTATTTACCCCAAATTAAGCCCCAACCCTTCAACGGAATCATCTCAAAATATAATCTAATTCCAGACGTCGTTATAATACATACGTGTACGAAATTTCAAATTAATATCTCAACTTTATTGGGGTAGGGGTGGTGGGGGGTTGAAAAATATTGTAAAAAAATCTGAGGCCTTAACTTCTAGTACATACACAGAATTTCAAGTTTCTGTACTCTTACAAGCTTGCTTTACTTATTTTCCCCTATTTAACCCCCAACCCTTCACCGGATATCCTCAAAAAACAATCCAGTTCCAGATCCCGTTATAATATATACGTGTACAAAATTTCAAGTCAATATCTTAAACCGTTCCGGAGAAAACGTGCGGACAAAAAAAAAGTTACAGACAGACAGACCGACAGACAGACAGAAATTTTTTTCGCTCAAATTTAAAATCTCGACGTTTCATGACATTCTAAACCTATTTCACAAATAAAAATTTTTGAAAATTTTTTTGCGATTACTATACTTCCAATCCACTACGTGGATGTGGAAGTAAAATGAGAAAGATGAAAATACATATTTTGATTTAAATAATAATTTTATGAACTTAAAATAAACGTGGCTACCCGACCCGCACTCTACGCATATGCGTCTGTTGACTTACTTATGAAAAGATGGCAGGCTCCTGTTGGAGCCATGGTTGTCTGAACGACGTTTCGGCGGAAT
Source organism: Stenurella melanura (assembly GCA_963583905.1). NCBI lineage: Eukaryota > Metazoa > Arthropoda > Insecta > Coleoptera > Cerambycidae > Stenurella > Stenurella melanura. Next base: position 155,111,754 of record OY757310.1, read on the forward strand.
CTCATCTGCCATCATCAGGTTCTCGCTGAAAGCTGCCTGCTGCTGCCACTGCTGCTCCTCGTTGCTCGAACTGAACTGAACAGTTCAGCACATCAGACAAAAACACAAACTTGAAAACAAACCACAGAATGGATTACTTTTATTGATATGTCAACTGCCATCAAGTATGTTGACCGGGTGGTTTAAATTGCCCAGTCATAAGCCGGAAAAATGTAAACAAAATAATAAACAGAACAAATAAGACTTTGGCTTCAAACATTTCTTGTTGTTTTCAATATCTATGTTTATTTCTTGATCTGTGATAACGATCGATAAAATACTTTAACGCTCGCTTGAGTGCACAGTATTAAATGATAATTTTCTTTTATGAAACTTTTGTTACTTTTATAATGGGAGTTGATGAAAAGACAACTCCTTGCTTGATTTTTCGTAATACCCGTTGTTTGTCCTCATAACATAAATACAATTAAGGAAAACTTAGGTAAATTGACAGTGTTTGTGCCTTATTAGTTTAATTATTTTGATTATATGCATGACACACTCATAAAATATTGAAGAATCGCAGTTTTCAGTAAACAGTTCATTTAAGTTACATCTATATTTTGATATTATATGATCGAAGATAAAATTATATCTGCAATTCCAGCGCAAAGTGTCATTGTTGCTCTCGAGTATTTAACGCGCTCCGCTTCACGTCGCGCGTCAACTTACTCTCTCGAGCAAGAATGGGGGACTTTCCGTTTTTAATATCCAAATACCTATTTTCACATAATTTGTTAGTCTACCTGCTGTGAATTGGTTCAAAGACAGCGAACCAGTCACCTTCATTACCTTATTCTTAATTTTTTTTTAAATTCCAAATGCGCCTCCTTGATATATAAATTTTACTCAACTCATTACCGAATAATCAGATGATATTGATGATTTTAAAAGGAACAGATTTATTTAAAACTAAATATTGTATGCTAGCTCCAAAGCTTCCACGGCAAGTTTTTTACGAGACAGTCAGGAATCAGCCACCGGATTGAAAATTAGAGATCAAAGAACATTGCCGATTGATCTCCACAGGACGCTTGGCTCGTCCACCCGTTCTGCAGTGCGGCCGTCACTGACACAGCCTGCTTGAACTACATTACTCGGCAGGCCGTTCCTTGGCCCACTCACCACCTGGAACTTGTTTATATAATTTGCAACCAATGATTCTAAAAATAAATTATTTTAATAAAAGTTGCAAAAATATTTGCAATGTTTTGCTTTGCGATTTTTAATTAAAATAGATGAATAAGTACACGAAAGTAAATAAATACAATAGTAACTTTGCATACACGAATGACTTATTGACCGACAAAAATATATATCAAACAATAATAATTATAGTACTTCTATCATTAATTTGGCAATTCAGTCTAACGCGTTTGTACCAGGATAAGCCATTGCAAAGCCTATTTGTGACAGAATAACACCTAAGACCGCGTACTTGAATATTGCAAACGATATCCGCATACGGATATAGTTCACCAGATATGTTATGCGCTTACCTCAAACGAAAGCAGTCAATTGTTTACCTGGCTCACCATTACAAATCCCTTATCTATATTTGATTCATTCTTAACATTGCCGGTAGCATAGCCATTGGTTAAATGATATTTATTTACTTTTATTGAATGATTATCTGTGCTGAAACAATTCACGTAAACTTTAAAATTACTCCCTTGGCCGTTTTCTAGAAAATTCATTTTTTTATTTTTAACAATTTCTTTTGAAAATAATTTTTTTCCATAAATTTTAATGACCTTAACTGATTGATGTGTGTGACCCTCTTCACTTCATATGAATACCATCTTAAAAAAACCGCTGCCTAAGAAATCACTACTTCCACATCCAGATTCTTCATCCAAGTCACTTTAAAGGAAACATCTTGACTATATTTGCACTCTAGTATGTGGAAATTATTGGTCATAGAATTTTAATAATATTTGGGGCAGATGCCATAGAAAAGTTTGAGGAGTTGGTTTCTACCATATACGTTAAAAATTAAGTTTCTAGTTTACCCTACCTATTTTCCACTATTCACAATCTACCACCTCCCACCCCTTCAATGGAGTCATCTCAATCGGATGTCACTACAATACATACGTGTAATAACTTTCAAGTGAATATCTCAATTTGATGTTATCAATCCCAGTAATAATGAAGGGGGGGTGGTGGAGTTTGAAAAATATTAGAAAGAAATCTGAGGCCTTGGTTTCTAGTATATACACCGAATCCCAAATTTCTGTACTCTTACCAGCTTGATTTACTTATTTTCTCCAAGTTATTCGTATTAACCCCAACCCTTCTACGGAATCATCCCAAAATATAATTTAGTTCCAGATGTCGTTATAATACATACGTCTACCAAATTACAAGTGCATGTCTCAATTTTATTTTATCAACCCCTTTAATAATGCAGTAGGGTAGTGGAAGGGTTGAAAAACATTATCAAAAAATCTGAGGCCTTGGCTTCTAGGACATACACCTAATTTCAAGTTGCAGTACTCTTACCAGCTTGCCTTACTTATTTTTCCCTATTTACCTCTACTTACCCCCACTCCCTCAACGCAATCATGTCAAAATATAATCTAGATTCAGATGTAGTTATAATACACAAATGTACCAAATTTCACGTGAAAATTTGAATTTAATTTTATCAACTCTTTTAATAAGGGAGTGGGGGTGGTGGGGAGATGGAAAATACTAATAAAAAACCTGAGACCTTCGCTTCTAGTATATACACCATATCCCAAATGTGTGTACTTTTACCAGCTTGCTTTACTTATTTTCCCCTATATGCCCCTATTTAACCCCCAACCCTTCAACGAAATCATCTCAAAATATGATCTAGTTCCAGATGTCGTTTTAATACATTATGCGTACTAAATTTCATGTGAATATCTCAATTTTATTTTATCAACCCCTTGAATAATGGAGTAGGGGTGGTGGGTGTTGAATAATATTATAAAAAAAAAATACGACGCTTTGGCTTCTAGTACATACACCGAATTTCAAGTTTCTGTAGTCTTACCGGCTTGCTTCACTTATTTTCCCCTATTTACCCCTATTTAACCCCCAACCCTTCAACGGAATCATCTCAAATTATAATCTAGTTTCAGATGTCGTTATAATACATACGTGTACCAAATTTCAAATGAATATCTCAATTTTATTTTATCAACCCTTTTCATATTGGAGTAGGGGTGGTGGGGGTCGAAGAACATTATAAAAAAATCTGACGCTTTGGCTTCTAGTACATACGCCGAATTTCAAGTTTCTGTACTCTTACCAACTTGTTTTACTTATATTCCCCTATTTACCCCAAATTAACCCCCAACCCTTCAATGGAATCATCTCAAAATATAATCTAATTCCAGACGTCGTTATAATACATACGTGTATGAAATTTCAAATGAATATCCCAACTTTATTTTATCAACCCCATTAATGGGGTAGGGGTGGTGGGGGGGTTGAAAAATATTATAAAAAAATCTGAGGCCTTAACTTCTTGTACATACACCGAATTTCAAGTTTCTGTACTCTTACAATCTTGCTTTATTTATTTTCCCATATTTACCCCTATTTAACCCCCAACCCTTCACCGGATATCCTCAAAAAACAATCCAGTTCCAGATCTCGTTATAGTATATACGTGTACAAAATTTCAAGTCAATATCTTAAACCGTTCCGGAGAAAACGTGCGGACAAAAAAAAAGTTACAGACAGACAGACCGACCGACAGACAGACAGACAGACAGACAGACAGACAGACAGACAGAAAAAATTTTTTCGCTCAAATTTAAAATCTCGACGTTTCATGACATTCTAAACCTATTTCACGAATAAAAATTTTTGAAAATTTTTTTGCGATTACTATACTTCCAATCCACAACGTGGATGTGGAAGTAATATATAACCCAACAAACAGTTTTTGTTTTATAAAAGTAATTGTCCTATTACCGAAACCTTGGGAATGTAATGGAGTTTTATCATGGTCCTGTTCCATAAAAAATAGAACAGTTTTCAATAAGCTCTTGCGCGATCCAAAATCGTGTCTCGAGGCCAACTGGAAGAAACAGCCGTGCATAAAGAAAATAGAAAACTGTTTGTGTTTTGAGCCTGCGAAATTTGAAGTTAATGCTTTGGCACAAAAAGTGACAGTGATGATCTGGATGAGCAGCACAAGACACAATTAAAAACGAAAATAGCAAATCGGAAAGAAATTCATTATTAAACATGACAATTTGGTTGGCTGATATTTATTTACATTCTGCAATATCACCCGTAATATCCTATTTACTTAAAATTGGCAAAATTTCACCTTGCATTTCGTTTTTATTTCTTTAATTAATTAAAAATCGTATACATAATATACCGACTATCCAGAGCAACGCCATTGTAACAGAGAAGTCGTACCAGCGGAATGCCAAATAAAGTTTATGAACTAATAATGGGTTTTCTCTTCTTTACTAGGCGGCACTGTGATAAAAATGCCGCTTATTTTTTGCTCCACTTTTTACTCTTTATGAATCTATTAGTCGCGTGATTTTAGTATGAGAAACCTAAAAATCTTTAAAATTGAAAGTATAGTTCTCTTCATGTATTTAAAGCAAATAAAAAATGTCTGTGTATTTGATCTTTACCGCAAAGTTAAAGGCGCCGACACTTTTTATGTGCCTTAAGTATGATAAATTTTTCAATTAATTAAATTGAATTATCCATTAAAATTGACCAATTATTGTACAAAAAGTGAAACCAAACATTTCCGCCAAAAGATAAAAAGCACTGTTTCTTCTAAATGACTTTCTGAACTTTTTGCAACAAAAATGAAGTCAATTGACCCTGTCTTCTCAATTTTAGAAGTAAAATGCCAAATTGACGCGATTGTATAGTATAATTACAATTACATCGTTACATTTAATATTGTTATACTCTTTGCAACTACGGAAACGAAGAATATATTGCGTTTTATGGGCACATTTTTTTTCAAATAGAGTTCTGGTAACCAGCATGCATTATTTTTATATATTTGATATTTAGACATTAATATTAATAAACGTGGTATTCAGCAAATTACAAAAGAAAATTTTCCATTAGAAACAAAATAGCTATTTTATTAATTGGAAAATATATGACTAGATTTACGAATAGGATAAGCGGTACTTATCCAGCGAACCGAAGAGGCGTACCCTTCATTAAAACAATAATTTACATATTACATTTAAATTATAGTTTATACATTTACACCTCAACATTGCTCACGACAACGTGAAAATGATAATTTTACGATGTGTTTGAAAGTGTGTCAATGTTAATGTTAATCGAGTGCAAATTTCGAAATTATATGTCTCAAAGTCGGTCTAGATAAATAAAGAGAAATTAGCTAATTGGAGAATTCTCTCTCAACGTTCGTCATTTGGCTTAATTAAAGCCAAATAACGTAACATCAGAACCAAACAACTACTATCGATTGTAAAATTATAGACTGCTAATTAATTGAGCAAGAATAGACTTAAAAAATGGAACTACTCTACATTCTTCTTCAACAAAATACGATGACATGTATTTTTATAAGTAGCAAGTAAAATAAAGCTAAAAAATAGAACAAGCTAACTATTATACTCTTCGCCAATTTACTGCACTTTTTATATAATTGTTGCACATTCTATGAGATACTCTTCGCAGTTTTTTTGTAAATAATATGAGTTTTAGAGATTTTTAGTTTAATTACCAAACATAAAAAACATGTAATTTTTTTTTATTTAAAACATTTATAACTTTTTTATTTATTGATCGATTTTGTTAAAAAACAATAGGGCTCGTCCTGTAGCTAACACTAAGTTACTATCCAAATTTCAATACAATCGGACTTTTCATTCTTAAGTTATCGTGCTTACAAGAAACGTGACGGACGGACGGACAGACGGACGGATGGGCATTTTAAAAGTTCTTCAGAATTCGATCATCGACACTGTGATATGAAAATTTTTTCTCTACGAGCAATATTACCGGTTTTAAAAATGTGCCGATCGAATGCAATATACTCTTCATTTTATATTTGCGAAGAGTATAATAATAGTCAAATTAAAGAAAGACCAAGCCAGAAATAGGAAATTTAGAATGTAGTTGTTTTAACTAGTTAAATAATTGATAAAAAAGTTAAAAAAATACTAAACAACAAATAAATAACAAATGCCAGTGTTTACATCAGATAATGTATTAAAAGTACAATCACATTACTAAAAACACACATAAAATGTAAACTGAGGCAGCTCAATTTCAAATACTCTCGGAATTTGAAGTAAAATCAAATAATCGCTCACAAAATCATTGTAAACCCAAAAAACCAGTATCATCATAAGTTCAAATAATTTGCTGCATAGGAATCCAAGTCCAGGACCTGAACATTAATAGAATAAAAAAATATCATCAGAATTTTAGTAGGTTAACCTATTTATATTGATTTTATTCAATGTAGATTCAATTAGTTAAAATTAAGCAACAAAGACTACAAGACAAGTTGTATGTGCAAATTTAAAATAAATCTAGAGTAAATATTATACTCTTCGCCACTTACTGCACTTTTTATATAATTGTTGTACATTTTATAGGTTACTCTTTTTTTTTTGTAAATAATGTTAGTTTCAGACATTTTTTGTTTCATTACAAAACATTAAAAAAATGTTTCTTTTTTTCAATAGGGTTCTTCCGCTAACTAGCACTAACCTACTGTCCAAGTTTTAATACAATCGAACTTTTCGATCTTAAGTTATCGTGCTTAAAAGGAACGTGACGGACGGACAGACTGACGGACGGACATTTTGAAAGTTGTTAATTGGATCACCAACACAATGATACGAAATTTTTTTCTCTACGAGCAATTATACCGATTTTAGAAATGTGAAAAGAGTATAAAAAGTGATAGAAAATCAAAATATGATAAAACCTAGTGCCATAACAGTGTTTGTGGTAAGTTGAAAGTCAGGACAGATGTCAGAGACTGACATCAAGGAATGCTTGCCAACATAATTTATGGATGAATGACAGTGACTGAAGACTGAACAAACACGCTCAAAAAAGAAAAGAAACGTTGTTGATACTAAAGGAGATCTGAGAAAACAAAAAAAAAGAGAAAAATCAAACGAACTAGAGACTAGGTGATTTTCAGGGAAGACTGAAAAATAATGAAAAATTAAGAGGAAAGATAAATAATATTAATCCAAGAAAGAAATGGAAGTTTATAATAAACAAGTTATTATAAAAAAATGACTTATCCAGTAACATTTAAAAAGCAGACAATGATTTTAGCCATTTTGTAAGTAGATGTAAGTAAATTAGCTGGAAATAGGGTATTAGGGACGTAGGTATTAGTTCTGAACAATTTCAATGGTACTTATTTAAACAGTTGAAAAATAAATATTTGTAAATATTCTTAGAAAAGTTCATTTCATTCACAAGTAAAAAAAATAAATTAGGCAACTAACATTGCAGCACTGAATTGAAAAAGTGGAAAATCCGTTGCCTAACAGGAAGAAAAAATTTCACATTATTTAAAAGAAAAAACATTTAAAAGACATAAAATCTCAAATAAAAAAGTTGCATTTTGTGAAAATAGATATAGCAGATTCAAAAAAATATCAAGATAAAAAATTACAAACAAAATTTTAAAAGTAACTGACAACGAATCCTGAGATAAGAGCTGGAGTGAAGTAACATAAGTAAAATAGGTTAAATTCATATAAGATAGCAGCATTACACCCATTTCTTAGTGTGAGTAAATATAAAAAGGTAAGCAAGAGGTAATTCGTTACATTTGTTAAATTAGAGATTAGGGATGAATGTAATAACATATAGGTATGTCTTAAAAATAAAGAGAAAATATTTATCTCTTAAAACCAGAACTGCATGAAAAATAAAACATAAAGGCAAGCTCAAAAAATCCAAGGATAGATTTATTTTAATGTTGATGGAAAAATAATAGCTAGATTCAAACATTACAATTTTCGCCGAACGATTGAATTCTCGATGAATATTATAGCATACTCTTCGCAGTTTTCTAAAAATAAGTTAACTTTTTAGTTTAATTTGATATCCAGGAGTTTCTCGGTCAATCTAAATGTGAATTATTATATTTTCTCACGTCTCGGTTTAGTAATCATCGTCAGAGGAAATTATTATTCTGGTTAAATTTTTCTACACCATTTTAACATCCTATGTATACTTTGTTGGAATGCTTTGATACAAGCGTACATTAGTTTCTTGCGTGTAATTGCTACATTTGTGAGATTACAATTGTAGCAATTACATCTCGATGATACCATCTTGATTGACGAAAAGTTCGTTAGCATACTATCTAATATTTTTGTGTTTACATAATCCTTTTGACGATTACAACATGCTTCATGTGAATTTTTGTCATAATGTTTCATAACCTTCAAATTTTGAAGAACAACAGGGTTCATCCCCTAGCAAACACAAACTTACTGTCCAAGTTTCAATAAAGTCGACATTTCTCCCTTAAGTTATCGTGCTTACAAGAAACGTGACGGGTGGATATACAAACGGGCAGATGGAGAGACTGACAGACAAAGAGACAGAAGATGAACATTTTGAAAGCTGTGCAGAATTCACAATGATATGAAAATTTTTTCTCTACTAGTGATATTTACGGTTTCCAAATATATCGATCAACATATTCAATAGAATTTAAATACTGTAGCAAGAAAAGTTTTCCAGAATAACAAGTTAACTGTCTATTTAAAAAGAAACGTCTCAACATTCACAGGTACCCTTCATTGTATTATTTGTTGGTTTGTAGGTACGAAAGAAAAAGTTAACTAGACCTAATAGTACAATAACTAGAGATTTTTAAAAGTGAATTATTTATTATTTGTTTGCTTATAGTAATGAAACATATTCTTTATAGGATTTTGCAAACAGCGGAAAAAAACTGTCTATGAGAACTAAAAGAAAAACACTATGGAAAAAATATTAATGGAATCTTTGCATTCTTTAAACAACCTGACTTCTGGTTATGCTAGCAAATTGAAATTCTAAAATAAATGTGTCCAATTTCTTATTTGACGTTCTCTTTATAACACTAGCATCCAAAATAGTCCCCTACGTCTAAGCGGATTAAACCGGTATCTACACGACCCCCCTACGGTATGTAGATTCATTAGAAGATTCTTAAGACAAGGTAGGTAAATAAATCCATTTTAGGCCTTTGATCTCATTTTTAACAAAATCTTCATACCGTAGGGGGTCATGTAGATACTAGTTTAATTCGCTTAGCCGTAGGGGACTATGTCGGATGCTAGCGTTATAATAAGAATGTCAAATAAGAAATTGGACAAATCCATTTTAGAATTTCAATTTGCTAGCATAACCTGAAGTCAGGTTATTTAAAGAATGCAAAGATTCCATTAATGTTTTTTACATACAGTTTTTCTTTTAGTTCTCATAAATAGTTTATTTTCCCGCTGTGTGCAAAATCCTATGCAGAATATGTTTCATTACTATAAGCAAACAAATAATAAATAATTCACTTTTAAACATGAATAGAGTATATAGGCTCCAATACTAGTTAGCTAATAGATAGGTGAAGATCTGTCGTTTTTTATTAGTGAATGTCAAATATAAATATTTCATACTTATTCATGGATATTGCCTTGGTTTTGCATGAAACATCGTTATGTGCGGCTTTGTGCCTTTCTGATGAGCTCAGAATAAGGCCGAAAAACGTTTCCAAGAAACTGAAAGAGAAGAGATTTTATGAAAATGTAATCCATTAGAATGAAAAACTTTTTAAGACAAGACAGGTAAATAAATCCATTCTAAGCCTTTGTTCTCATTTTTAACTGAATCTTCATACCGTAGGGGGTCATGCAGATACTAGTTTAATCCGCTTAGCCGTAGGGGACTATGTTGGATGCTAGTGTTATAATGAGAATCTCAAATAAGAAATTGGACAAATTTATTTTAGAATTTCAATTTGCTAGCATAACCAGAAGTCAGGTTATTTAAAGAATGCGAAGATTAATTTTTTTTACATACAGTTTTTCTTTTAGTTCTCATAGATAGTTCTTCTTCCGCTGTTTGCAAAATCCTATAAAGAATATGTTTCATAACTAGAGATTTTAATTTTAAACAATCTTATAAGGATTAAATTACGTCTTTCTTGCAGTTTAATAGTATTTCTATATTATGCGGGGCCATGATCATTTATATGAAGGATTCCACTCACTTTGAAGAGGCGGCACAAAAAAAACATTGAATTTAAATATGATAGAATTTTGGGAAAAAAGTATCTATACAATCCTCATGTAAATTAACAGTCTCTTAAGTACATTTGAAAAGGTGTCTGAAAAGAAGGAAGCTTATAAATTGAGGATGAATTTGTTGTAATCTTTATCCATATAGAATTAACAGATTCGTAAATGATGAAGTTTAAAAATAATGTTTAGTTTAAATGTTAAATATCTCAAAATTTATGGCACTTACGTCAGAGGTGCTAATGTCAAAAACAAAATATTATAAATTAAGGCCTCAAATGGTTTTTTTTATGTCAGCAATTTATATAACAAAGAAGTTTGCATATTCACATTCTTGAAATCAAACCATTGCCATTCTGTGACTGTCATTACGCTGTAATTTAAAAAACCTCAGATTCTGTTCCTCGTTAATATATAACATAACCTAGATGTTCAAATGTTTTGGCCTCTTTGAAGCACACACTAAAATTTTCATCCGCATTTTAAATGTTTTAATTTTGACTACAGATTCGCAAGTTGTGATTCCAAAAAAAAAAAAAAAGATAAGTAGGTACGTTTCAAATATAAACAAGCAATACATTTTCAAATATTAAATTCTTCGATTTAGAGAAGCTTTCCAAACCTCGATGCTGCCCATATAGAAGACGAAGAAGAAGATGCCTTTTACTGCACAAATTATTCGTAAGAAGATTGTCATTACATTAATTTTATTTTCATATTTAAAGTAACTAGTTCTGAACAATTTTCCTTTTTATAATTAGTTGATTCTAACGAATACAATAGTTACTTACTTTAAACCTGGCCAATGTTTCAATTTCTGCATTATATTGACCAACCCGTATAATATCATGTCCACCAGTGTTAAGAAAAATAAGACATTCTGTTGTGGATAAATCTGTGTTCATCTTCCAAGAAAACTTCGGCGATATTGCATGTAGTCTCTAAAAAGATCTATATCAATAATCGAATTAATTTACCTAATTTATATGAAAGGTTTACACCTGTCTTAATAAAGGTTACAAATTAAATTACAATAAGACAAGAACTTTACATACCAAACTTAATTAAATATTGAGAGTTGAGAAAAAAACGAATCTATAACCAAAATTAATGGATCAAGAAGCACTATAGCCATGGAGCTAAACGACAGTCCGTATTGAAATCCTTTTCACGCAATCAATATGTCCACACCTTGTAGTGGCTATTTAGACTAAGAAATACACGTTGAAATGGATTTATATATTCTGCACCAGAAAAACGTCCAATGTAATTAAATAGGAAATAATGTTAATTTGAAAGTAAAAGAATATATACTTGAAATATAAGAAATGTCTAAATGTATTTCCAGCAAATTATATAAACTTATAAACGACCATACGATTTAAAATTAAAACAAGCTAACCATTAACCACTTTATATAATTATTGCACATTCTACGGGATACTCTCCCAATTTTCTTTTAAATAATATTAGTCTTAGACATTTTTTTGTTTAATTACAAAACATGAACTTTTTTTTTTTAATTTAAATAACTGTTCTATTTATTGATCGATTTTGTCCAAAACAATAGACTTCTCGTTCTTAAGTTATCGTGCTTACAAAAAATGTGACGGACTGACAGGCAGTTAGATCGACGGATGAACTGGCAGACGGACAGGCAGACAGACGAACATAAAAAGCTTTCCCCGCCGACAGAGCCAACACCGACTTTTACGTCACCGAGATAAAAGTCCCGATCTCTGGTTATTAGTGATAAAAATTTCGAACTCTCTGAACTCATTGAAACAGTTTTCTATTGGCAGGCTCTTTATTGCATTCGTTCGGCACATTTCTAAAACCGGTAATATCGCTCGTGGAGACAAATTTCATATCAGTTTTGGTGACCGAATTTTGAACAATTTTCAAAATGTCCGTTCGTCTGTCTCTGTTCGTCCGTCCGCCCGTCACATTTTTTTGTAAACACAATACCTTAAAAACGAAAAGTCCGACTATATTGAAATATGGACAGTAAGTTAATGTTAGGTAGAGGAAGACCCCTATTTTTCGAAGAAAATCGATCAATAAATAAAAAAGTTGTTAACTACTTTAATTTAAAAAATTTATTTCTTGTTGTTTTGTTATTAATCAAAAAGTATCTAAAACTAATACCATTTACAAAATAAACTGCTAAGAGTAGGTGTGCAACAATTATATAAAAAGTGTAGTAAATTGGCGAAGAGTATAATGGTTAGCTTGTTTTATGTACTTTTATGTTGTGTTAAGTATATTATTTATTGTATTTTTTGGTTCGTGATTGTTCAGTTTTATATGCATGTTGGCATGCCTTATACACATCATTATGGCAACTAGGGGTAAATAATTTATTATATATTATGATCATTTACTATAAATCAATATTTATGCCGTGTACCAAAAACATAACTTTATTCGAAAGACTCTGGTCTAAATTTTAAAACATGCAACGTATGACGGCACATTTCATGTAGTAGCTATGAACCTTTTATAAATATGCATGCAGAACACTTGGATTCTTTTTATGGTAGTCAAAAATAAGAACCGTCATGCCATAATGCATACAATGACTCAACATTTTTTATTAATGCATTTCTGCACTCCAAATAAATAATAAGCGGAGTGTACATGAGATCTGTTGTAAGATTTTGACTTATCTGTATTCATATTGTCGTTACGATGAAGTTGATAAAGGCAAATAAAAGATTCAGTTTTTATAAACGGAATTGTAATGAAGTGAACCGTCTCATAGTACTTAAACTAATTTATTATATTGTCAACTTCATTGTTCATTTACGACTGATAAATTAATAATGCCATTCAACATGAATATTACGATAGAGTAAAAGTATTGCTAGAGTTGCTAATTTGTCATCGTCGCGTAATTGTTACTTGAACTTTTCAAAGAAATTATAATTTAGTAAGTTTTTAAGAATAAATTTATTTCTGCTTTCAACATTATTGAAAAATGTTAATTTGGGTAGTTAGCAAATAACTTTCGTATACTCAACATCTACTACTTAGTATGAAAATAATGCCTTGGAAAAATTGAAACCCTTGCGCATTTAAAAAACCGATCATTAAAAATTATAAAATAAAATTTCTCCGACGTTCAGTTAATAATAATAATATTAATAATAATAAGAATGACATCGACGTGGGGATTAAAGGACTAGAACAAGATAAGTGTTACAATTACCTAGTAGTAGACGAAAAAGACGGAATAGATCACCATCGAATGAAAGATGAGGTTATTAGAGAATGATGCAGAAGAATAAGAGCTATTTTAAGAAGAGAACTAAGCGGTAAAAACAAGTTCCTGGCCAATACTACTTTGGCAATCCTCGTCCTAATTTATAGCTTTGGTGTACTGAACTGGACACTCAACGAAATTCAACAGCTTGATCGTAAAGCAAGAACGCTCATTACACTGCACAACTTACATCATACCAAATCTGATACTGACCGAGTTTACGCACCCAGAGAGGAGGGAGGGCGATGATTGATGCAAATAGAAAACACATAATCACCATAGCCGGAATAGGAGAATATACTGAAATGAAAGAGAACAAATACCTGCGGATGCTTAAAACACACGACGCAAGTTCACCCATAAAAAGAAGACATACAAATATGCAAAATGAAATAGGAAGTATTATAACATCAACTATGAGAGCTACAAAAAAAAAAATAAGGATGTATGAAAAGGAAAACTTGGGAGAGAGATAGAAAATGGGCGGTTAGGGAAGAAAATGCATAGGCTGTAGCAAAGAAATGAACAGAGACCATTTAGACCAGACACGAACATTCGCTTGGCTGAACAACGGGAGGATTAAAGGGGAAACAGAATCCCTAGTAACTGCTTCATAGGATCAAGCAATTTAAAAAAATTACCTAAAAAAATTAAATCTTTGGAAATAATATCAACCCAAAGTGCAGGTACTGTAAAATTTATGATGAAACCATCCACCATGTAGTAAGTGCTTGCCCAATACTAGCAAAAAATCGAATATCTGGAATGCCATGACAAAGCATGCTAACACTTACACTACAATATGCTAAGGAATTGTAGACAACGCAAGGGCAACAGTAATGTGGGACACACAAGTACAAACAGATAGGCACATTCTCGAAAATAAACCAGATATCGTATTGAAGGACAAACAAAACAGGCATTGCCTAATTACAGATGTTGCTATTCCAGCTCATGAAAACATAACACAAGAGGAAGTAGAAAAAAGTACAAATACTTAGAAATAAAAAATTCAATGGATATGGGGTTATAAAACACCAATAATTCCAGTTATCATCGGCGCCTCAGGAGCAATCAGCAAAGAAAAACAACAAAATTAAAGTAGATGCCAAAAAATGATCAAGCAGAAATTAACCTCATAAATGACTTCCAGCAAACGGCAATCTTGGGCACAGCACACAAAATTAGAAAAGCCCTGTGAAGTGCAGGACTACATCTAAGGAGTATAGCTTACACCCGCTGTATTACCAGCTTAAGGCTGTGAAACACACCGATAATAGTAATAATAATAAAAACAAGCTAACCATTTACTGCATTGTTTATATAATTGTCGCACATTCTATAGGATACTCGTCGCAGCTTTTTTTGTAAATAATGTTAGTTTTACACATTTTTTATTTAATTACAAAGTGTACAATTTTTTTTATTCAAATAATTAATAACTTTTTTATTTATTATATTTATTGATCGATATTGTTTAAAAAATTGGGTTTTTCCTCTAGCTAACACTAACCTACTGCCCAAATTTCAATACAATCGGATTTTTCGTTCTTAAGTTATCGTGCTTACATGAAACGTGACGGACGGACGGACCGACCGACAGACAGAGAGGCAGACAGACAGACAGACAGACAGACAGACAGACGGACGGACGTTCTGAAAATTGTTTAGAATTCGATCACCAACACATGAATTTTTTTTCTCTACGAGAAATATTACCGGTTTTAGAAATGTACCGATCGAATGCAATATGCTTTTACGTTTTGTATTTGCGAAGAGTATAATAACAATAATAAAATGCCTTTATTAAGGGCGAAGTTAACCTTATATGTGTGGTTCTTACTTACCCTCCCTTAACCCTTATTACCTAATACCGATTTTGAGATCGGGTAAAAATTCGTTCGATTTTCTTTGTTCACTCTTACACCAACCTTAAAATCGATTTTAGATAATAACGTTCAATTAACTGAATGGCAGCGACTTTTTATTTCATAATTTTTAGTGATCGTTTATTAAAGGCGGATCAATTTGAAAAAAAAAAATGGTGGCATAATTGCATGAAAATTACAATTAGATTCACCATTTTGAATCTTTAATTCCGAAAATACCTGACTTTTTAGTGCAGCCGCTCCTCCACCATATTTTTGAATGTTCTATAATGGAAAGTACGTATTCTAACCGGCACCTTCGCCATAACTTCGAATATTTTCTAATACTTCTCATACTCTTTTTTCCGATTTTTGCTCACCTTATAGCTTAATGAAAAAAGTGTTACACATAATACAGATCCGGATGCTTTGGAAAGCTTAAAAATTGAAAAGTGTGAAAATAGTATGAACAGCGAGCAAGAAGCGATCAACGATAGTTCGTTTTATTCATTATTAGCTTATACTTTCCTGAACAGTGACAGAGTTTAAAGTAGCAATAAGAGCATTGACTGAATTAGTTTAACTATGGCAATATTTTACCGATAATACAGTCCGTAACTTTTCCTGTCCGCACATTTTCTCTAGAACGGTTTAAGATATTAACTTGAAATTTTATATGCATATGTATTATAATGAGATCTGGAACTGGATTGATTTTTGAACATATCCGGTGAAGGTTTGGGGGTAAATAGGAGTAAGTGAGGAAAAATAAGTAAAGCAAGGTGGGAAGAGTACAGAAACTTCAGATTCTGTATACATACTAGAAGCGAGGGCCCAAGATTTTGTATAATATTTTTCATGCGCCTTACAACCCCCACTCTATTATTAAAGGGGTTGATAAAATAAAATTGAGATATTCACTTAAAATTATTATAATAAATAAAACATTATAATGACATCTGGAAATGGATTATATATTGAGATGATTCTGTTGAATAGCTGAGGTTTAAATATGGGTAAAGAAGGGAAAATAAGTAAAGCAAGCTGGCAAGGGTCAAAAAATTTAGGATATGGAGTATATACTAGAAGCAAAGACCTCAGTTTCTTTATGATATTCTCCATCCCCCCACCACCCCCACTCCATTATTGAAGGGGTTGATAAATTAAAATTGAGATATTCACTTGAAATTTGGTACATATATTTTGTAATTAGATTATATTTTGTGACAATTCTAGTGAAGACTTCGGGGATAAGTAGGAGTAAATACGGGAAAATAAGTAAAGCAAGTTGGTAAGAGTACAAAAACATGGATTTGGTGTAAATAATAGAAGCCAAAGCCGCATATTTTTTTAAAAACATTTTTCAACCAATCCGCCGTGCGCCACCCCCACTCCATTATTAAAGGGGCTGATAAAATTAAATTGAGATAATCACGTGATTTGGTATAACGACGCGACATCTGGAACTAGATTATGTTTTGAGAACAAGGGTATTATAACATTTGATTAAGATGATTCCGTAAAGGAATGGGTGGGGTGGCGTGTAAACTGGAGAAAATGAGTAGAGCAAGCTAATAAGATTCCAGAAACTTCATTTTTGGCGTATATGCTAAGAATAAACACCTCAATTTTTTTATGACCTGCCAATAGTTTTATTTAAATTCTATGACCAATTATTTCCACATACTAGAGTGCAATTATAGTCAAGATGTTTTCTTTTAAAGAAAATTGGATGGAAAATCTGGATGTGGAAAAAGTATTTTCAAAGGAATTTATAAAATTATTAAAGATATTGTTATTTTGATGAACAATTTAAATTCCGCAAACAAGTTAAATACCTACACATTCTTTAACAACTAAAAATAAACAAATTACAAAGATCAAAAAGAACATTGTAGTGTAGACCTAATACATGCTTTCCATTAAATTAAAAGAAATAAAGTTGTCATGTTAGTGTTTAGTGTAATTAGCGATTTTACCTACCAATTTCGTTAAAGTCAACAAAAATAAAGAGAAAATATTATTGCCACTAGCTTACCTTTTAAGGTAGCAATTAATTATAACACATTAATTAATTTCTCTGATATATTTACACAAAAAACTGTTAAGAGGCTTGTCGTTGTAAACTATATTTACTAGTAGCTAATTATAATATACATTAAATGATATGCATTCATACAATAAGAAGAACATTATTTTACAAATTATTAACATTGGTTATAATCTTAAGAAAACATTTAAAACATTTTACAATCAAGTATATCATTGATATTACAGATATATAATAATAACATTTATTAGATTCATTATAGGATTAATCGAAGTTGTGGCTGTAGCTGCATACAGAGTTCTACGAAAGATGAAAACAGTTTGCCATTTAGTTATCTCTTGAGTTGGGATAATAACATTAGGAGAATTAGAAATTGCGCAGCATTACTTTTATTTTGTTGGTTTCATTATGACTACAACTTTCTGTTAAACATAGTAGAAATAAATAGATTTTAAAGATGAGCAAAGAATTGAAACCTATCAAGTACT
Organism: Stenurella melanura; assembly: GCA_963583905.1. Lineage (NCBI taxonomy): Eukaryota > Metazoa > Arthropoda > Insecta > Coleoptera > Cerambycidae > Stenurella > Stenurella melanura. The sequence continues at coordinate 155,129,732 of OY757310.1, forward strand.
ATATTCAGCAATATCTCCAGAACTTTTGAAATATTATTGTATCAACCAACTTTTACGTATTGTGTTGCACAATTTATATGAGAAATAACTGATGATTGTTTACTAGTGGATATTATTTACGCAGGTTCCACAAAAGCTTTTGGTGGGCTCGAAAAGTAAATTTGAGTTTTGTGACAACATATTAGAGTTCTTGCAGTCATATCTCACAGAGATGTACAGTTCTGCCACGCAAAGCCTGATGCCTTTGTATCTACGTGCGGAGTCCCGCAGGGACCAATACTTGGTCCGCTAATTCTCAATTTATGTTTTAATGATATTGTTGCTATATGTTGATGATATGAAGGTATACAGTAAAGTAACTGATATAAATGAATATTTAAAACTATAGCTTGTTCTTGATAGATAAATAATTGTTGTTTTGATAATAAATTGCCATTAAGTAAACGGAATTTAGAGGTGTTTTAAAACCTCATGAGCTGTGACCTTCATATGCGCAGAGACATAATCCGTCCTGTTGACTCAGTTACACTTCTTAAAAATATTTTATTTATTGTTTACAATTTATCCCGAGCTCTTGTTTATGTATACAGCAAGGCAGCCTCCAGTGTCTTCAAAAACATACTTATAACTCAGATTAAACTTTGCCTTTTGCGCATTTCGCGGCTCATGAGATTCTGAAACTCCTCTAATAACTTTCTCTCTTAAACAAAATAAAATGATCGATAATTATTCCTAGAATAGATCTGATCTTAATAAACATCAAACCTCTCGTGATCTGAGCATAATATATAAAACTAAGTTTTAATGATTAGCATTCAGGCCCATAGTTTATAAATATGAACTGTGAATTGGACAGTCTTCAAATTATTATATCGATCGTTTGAAAGAAGAGTACCTAGATCAGAATTTTCTTCTAATATCTTCAGCCCTAAATATAATGTGCATGTAAACAATTTAGAATATAAGTGTAGTATCAAAGGAAGCAGATGTTTGGTTATGATGTGATTTGCCAATTATGGGTTCTATAATTAGGACTATTTGTCCTTCAGATAAATATGTTTTATGTATTTTCAGAATTGTCATTGACAATGTCAATTGTCATTGGCTGACATGTGTGATGTACTTGCTTATTCAGAAGTAGATCATTACTATACATAATGAATATGTCTATTCTAGTTAGAGCCATTTAAGACTCCCAGTTGCCATCAAAGGGACAGGTTACTCAGTGATATCTTTCAGATAAAAACGTATTATTTTAATTTCAGAATAATGTCTTGGTTGTCATTTGCAGTATAGTTGCATGGTCAGGAGTAGATTATCAGTATTTTGAATAAAAAAGTAACTTGTTGCTTTTCGTACTAAATGTTAGATGGAGTGTAGTGTGGATGAAAGTTCTTTGCAAAACACCCAAAGAATGTTTTTTTATCAATAATTTAGAATGTGTTCAATAGCTATTCTTAACCTTGTCTATGATTTATTTATTACCGGTCCTGCAAGTTGCGGGCCAGCCAAAAATAAAACTTTACTAAGTGTCTGCATATTATAAAATTATATGCATGGAAGTTCTTAACTTAATGTAAATTTCAATATAATACGTATTACACAGACACACGCATGTATGAATTAAAGGGAAACTAAAGAATATTATTTTCAAATTCGCTGGAATCGATATAAGTATGTTAGTCCTCTTGAGTCCATGATTAAAAGTTCTCATGGACACAAGGTCGGAAAGTGGATAGTTTTCCAGATACGGGGGTTGCAAAGTCGACTTTGCGCCCCTGATATCTGGAAAACTTTCCGTAATTCGACCTTGCGCCCATGAGAAATTTGATTAAGAGCTCCAGAGGAATAACATATATCGATTCCGGCGATTTTCACCGGGGTGGAGGCCACTTCCCATAAGAAATTAGCACCTCCCTGCACCCTCACAATAAAACTGTCCATTTTTCGACCTTGTGCCCATGAGAACTTTTGATCCGGAGCTCGAGGGGAACAACATATACAGGTGTAATTAGTTTCATGTCATTAAAAAAAAAAACTGGTAATAGGGACCGACTAGACAAACAAAAACCTATATGACTTTTTTCTCTAGAGGCACTTTGAAAAAAACTGACCCTGGTAGAACATTTGAATGTTAAGGTAGGAAACATTAGAGAACCACTGTTTTTCAGGGTCAATGGATGTTATAGTTCCGAATATTAGAAATAATACAAAAACTGTAATACCCGACTTGTGTTACCGCCCGCCGGAAGAGGTGCGGCACTTTGATGGGATTACTTGTATAGTCGTTTTCATAATTTCAAGGCATATAAAAAATGCGGTAACTACAAAGCGGGCAGGCGGCATCTTTACCAATTCAATGATACCGCCGCGCGGACCCCTTTGACGGGAATTTTTATGTGAAGGCAACTATATACCGAACTTTTTATACCAGTAATTATGAAAATGTAAATAATTCCTTCTCTTTCGGCACAGCGCAAGCATAGCATGACCGCAGGGGTTTTAAATAGAATTTGTTTACATGTGTTTTTTAATTTGGAACAAAGTTATTGTAGCTGTTATTGTCGTTTATAAGAATTTATAAAATTTAAAAGTGGTTTATTAACATTTACAACATTGTGTTAAGAGCTTAATAAATTAGTAATTATTTTATGAAGTTGGAAAACAAACAGTTAGACATCCGAGATACGATAACAGAAAACGGTTGTGTATTTTAAGTTAGGAAATAATCTGATTTTCTGAATTGAGCGCATAATTTTTCCCAATCAGGTATCGAAAACTAAAAATCGAATCTTTGGTTTCTATGAAAATCAATGTAAACAATAATAAACAGATCAAAACAAGATAGCGAATACTAATAATAATAATCATACCTTTAATGCACAATAGGTAACACCCAATAACTGAACAATTCTTTTGAATTTTTCACAAAAACTGTTCGAAATGACCTCCATCTCCACGTATACACATTTCGGCACGTCGAACTAAGGACATAAACACTCCGTTCAACTCATTTGGTAAATTAGGATCATTTTTTATGGTTTTTATGCACATGGTTCTATGGTTTCTATGCACATTAAAATACATAATCTCCCATAATGTCCAAAATCTGCGTTTTAAAACACCACACTAAACTGTGAATTAACGTTATGAATAAAGAGAACAAAAAGAAAAACTTGGTCCAAAATCCAAAAAGTAACACAAAAAGCACGAACGAGAAGTAATATCTTACATAACCAAGTTTTAACGACTTGAACGATAAGTCAATAAAAACATAAGTGGCACAAAATTGAAAAAGAACAAAAGCAACAGACAAAACCAAGGAACGGGTAGGTAGCGTCGTGTATACGTTGTTTACCAAGTAAGGACACAAACTGAAATTATTACTTGAGAATATTACAAGGAAGAGTATAGCAGCCGTAATAAGATAATTTGGCCGCGAAGAAGCAAAAAACATGGCGGTGTCCTCTGTTGGTCGCTTTTAACTGCTTTGTCGGCACGAATGTCAGAGTATCATGTGCGACAAGACAAGAGACAATAAAGCCTACCCCAATATGCAAGCAGTTCTCAAACTATGCTATTAAGTATTTTGGAAATTTTTCTTTATTTTCTTTCTCCAAAACTATGACCTTTAGACATCATGTTATATAAGGTTTTTTTGTTTGTCGTGCCATTCCCTACCACCAGATTTTTTTAATGACATGAAACTAATTACACCCTGTATCAATTCCAGCTAATTTCACCGGGGGCCACTTCCAATAAGAAACGAGCGGGGTCCTTTATAAAAGAACGAATTCACTTTTGTGACTTTTAGAGCCCTATAAATTCTTTCCTAATGATAAAACACACTAACTGAACTCTTTCGTGATTTATCAAATTATTTGTTAATAACACAATATGACAAAGCTAAAATTTTACGGCAACGCTAAATCAAACTACTATTATTATGAAACAAAAGATAACAGCTACAATAATTATTGTTTCTGTTAGTAATTAGTTTTCTATTATAAAAGTTAATTAATTTAATTGTCAAATAATAAACACATTATATGAGAAAATAAGTTCAAATAACTAATTAAATTCTCATAACTTTGTTTAGTCATGAACAAACAATGATACTGTAAAAAATCTTATTTAGAGAAATTAAGGTGGCCATATCCTAGAAAGAGACATCCGACAGGGAAATATTTTTGGATTTAAAAAACTATAAGTCTACCTAAGTAGAACCACAACAAGACTATTAGTATGAATTTTCACTCAATAATTTCAGTGATTTGCAAAACAGTTTGACTTAAAACTGCGAAAAGAGAAAAAAGTTGTGGCCAAAAATAATAAATGTTTCCCTATCGGATGTCTTTTTGTAGAAAATGGCCACCTTAAGCAAAACCCTCTATTATCCATATGTTCAACAAATACAATGTTTTACGTAACAGCATACTAGACAGCGTGACAAAATTCGACGGATAACAAATTAATATCCTAGTTTTCTGAGACAAATTCGATCTTGAAATGAGATAGATTATATCCATCTCCTCTGCTTTGTATATTTTTAAAATTATCAAAAGGTTACAAGAGAAGGAGTTCTTTCACTTAAAAGTCTAAGGCAATACGATTGTTATTATAGATACCGATGAGTAATTCATTAATTAATCTGATTAATTTATAAAAAATTGAGAGAAATTCATGTTCAGTGAAACTAAAGATGCTGCAAGAACCGTACTCTAAGCATAAAAAATCGGTTACATATATGTAACTCAACAGTAACTAGATTATACCGTTTGCCAAAAAAAATTGATACTACAAATAAACTATAGCAGAAAAATTTATCGTGTCTCTAATTAGATCACTAACATACTAAAATCGTTAAGAGATAAGTTGCCTCCTGCACAATCTAGTTTTGCATTAACTACTACCATTGATTTTACTAAGACTAATAAGATACAATCTTAAGAAGGTACAACTTCGACCTCTTTTGGTGTTTGTTTATTCTTTACAAATATTTGTGACCCTTGAATTATATTAAAGATTTACTCGAATTAAATAATAGTCATGAAGTTAAAGAATATATGCCTCAGTCGTGACTTGTCCACTCCTGGACATAGGCCTTTCCCAGTTCTTTCTATTGACTTCTGTCTTCGGCTTTTTGATGCCAATTTCTACTCTATCTGTCTTATATCATCTATCCATGAAAAAGGGAGACCTCTTTTGGTGTTTATTCTTTACAAAGATTTGTGACCCTTGAATTATATTAAAGATTTACCAAAATTAAATAATAGTCAAGAAGTTAAAGAATATATGCCTCAGTCGTGGCTTGTCCACTCCTGGTCATAGGCCTTTCCCAACTCTTTCTGTTGACTTCTGTCTTCGGCTTTTTTATGCCAATTTCTACTGTATCTGTCTTATATCATCTATCCATGAAAAAGGGCGTCTGCCTATATGTCTCTCCGTTTCCCTAGGTCTCCATTGCACAATCTTTGGTGTCCACCATCCATCGCTCGATCTTGCTACCTACCTACCATCACTTCAACTCTAGAATCATCTCGGTTACGTGTTTGACTCCAGTTCTTCTCCGATTCTATATTCCTAATTTTGTCTTTCAAAGTCACATCAATCATTGACTCTTCCATTGCTCTTTACACCACTAGCAATTTATGGACATTTGCTTTGGTAATGGCAAAAGTTTCTATTCCATGCTTGGTAATGTTATTGAACCCAGTAAAACGATCCCTTTGAAAAAATATCTAATTTACTATAAAAGTAAATTCAGACAAAACTCCCATGAAAGAATCATCCTTGAAACATTAAAAAGACTTATAACCTTTGGCATCATCTTAAATCGATTTATGCGTTAAAAAAATATTTCACTAAAAATGACGAAAATATTGACTTAGAAAAATTTTTCATCTCGAGGACGACGGTCAATCGCCTTTGGGCTTCGTCGTTCAAATTTTCAAAAGTACTCAAAAAAATTTCAATTTCAAGATGCACGGAGCGGAAAACCGCTCCGCCCCACAAGGTTTTCGAAAGTACTACGATTTTGGTTTTTCGAAAGTACAACGAATAAAATGAATTATTATTTATTTGCTTATAATTGTGTTGAAACATATTCTTTATAGGATTTAGCAAACAGCAGAAAAAATAACTATCTATAACTAAAAGAAAAACTATGTGTAAAACATTAATGAAATCTTTGCATTCTTTCGATAACCTGAATTCTGGTTATGCTAGCAAATTAAAATCTTAAAATGAATTTGTCTAATTTCTTATTTGACAATTCTCATTCTAACACTAGCATCCACACAGTCCCCTACGGCCATGCAGATTAAACTAGTATCTACATAACCCCCAACGATCATGAAGATTCAGTTAAAAATGGGCACAAATGCCTAAAATTAATTTATTTATCTACCTTGTCTTAAAAATGTTTCATTCTAATGGATTACATTTTCATGAAATCTATCATTCTGTTTCTTGGAAATGCTTAGCCTTTGAAACGATTTTTGCCCTTATTCTGGAGCTCATCAGAAAGACGTAAAGCCACTCATAAAGATGTTTCATGCAAAACCAAAACAGTTTCTATGAACAAGTGTGAAATAATTATATTTGACATTGACTGATAAAAACAACAGTTCTTCACCTATCTATTAGCGAACTAGTATTGGAACTTATATACTGCATGCATGTTTAAAAATGAATTATTATTTGTTTGCTTATAATTGTACTGAAACATATTCTTTATAGGATTTTGCAAACAGAAAATGTAATCCACTAGAATGGAAAATTCATTTTAGGCCTTTTTTCTCATTTTTAACTGAATCTTCATGATCGTAGGGGGTTATGTAGATACTAGTTTAATCTGCATGGCTGTAGGGGACTGTGTTGATGCTAGTGTTATAATGAGAATTGTCAAATAAGAAATTAGACAAATTCATTTTAGGATTTTAATTTGCTAGCATAACCAGAATTCAGGTTATCGAAAGAATGCAAAGATTTCGTTAATATTTTTACACATAGTTTTTCTTTTATTTATAGATAGTTATTTTTTCTCCTGTTTGCAAAATCCTATAAAGAATATGTTTCAATAGAACGAATAAAATCGCACAGGGCGAAACACTGCTCCATCCAACATATTTTTCGAAAGTATAACTAATTTGATTTTTCGAGGTTTTTCGAAAGTACAACGAGTAAAATCGCACAAGGCGGAAAACTGCTCCGTCCAACAAATTTTTCGAAAGTACAACGAATTTAATTTTTTGAATATATCGAAAATTTGGTTTTTCGAAAGTACAATAAAGAGACTTGCACAAAGCAGAAAACCGCTCCTCGAGATGAATTTTTCTAAAGTAAGTGGTACGAATTTGGTTTTTCGAAAGTACCACGAATTTAGTGGTTTACCGGGCAAAGTTCTCAGTCAGGATGTAGCGAGTAGTTTTTTAAATGTCAAAATTTAGGAAAAAATCAATGGAACGGTTTTTCCAATAAAAACGAAACTCCTCATTTAATTATCCTCAAATTGGGAGAGCATAATCCTTATCCAAACCACTAGGATGTACAAAAAATTAGATAAAAAATTCAAAATTGGAGGGTCGATTCCGACGAACCCAAAATACTTTTAATCCCAGCTCAGGCGGACAGCGCCATAGTAGTCGCTCGAAGGCGAGTCGACGGAATACAAGTATATTTGGGTTCGATGCCGTTAGTACGTTTATAAAAGCAGGAAAACCATCGAACTGATATAGATAGCTTCTTTAAGCATTCTGACAATCATTTCGATAATTTCAGTGCAAAATTAAAAGTGAGTAATTTTCAAAAAGTTCCGCATACATTTTACAATCATTACTAATTGGGAGTCTGAATCTTTTTGTACAGTCGATTGTAATAATTCTCTGGACGCTGGATGAGTTACACTCCTACGGGAGGTAACGGCTTGCTGAGTGGTGGTGCTGTTTGATGTTTGCCTTATATACATTAGTTAAGTATTGAATATTTATATTTTTTATATTTTATGAATTATTTCAATAAATGAAAATATATTTTGTTTTCGATTTCTTATTGATCCACTAATTTTAAAATTTGTGACCGACTTGCGATTCTGTGGCGTGAGTCGGATAATTACTTACCGCGGGTCACCTTTGATCCCGCCACGTCTGTGTACTTGTCCGAATACTCATAGAATTAATCGACGGTCTTAATTACTGAGAAGTGTTTCTAAAAAAGTGCAAATTATAAGATGTATTCATTAAAGGTGCACCGCCCGACATAAGATTTCGACGGAGAGAGCAGACTGTAGTAATCACAGTAAGTATAATTTTATCTATTTTCGTCTTGGGGAGTCTAAAGGGTAACTTGAATTCCCCTTGTGAGTAGAGTTGATAAGTATCGTAGCGGCGACACGGCTCCGGCCTAAATTATATAAAATCCTTGTCGTGTCCATTAGACCATACGATACTATGTTCATCTACAGTAACAGGTAAAACACAGGTGTTACAGACTTTACGCCTCAAAGGGGATGGCACTATTTTGTAACATGTGAGACAGTTTTCTGAATATCGCCCATGAAAGTTTTAATCGTGTTATTTCCTTTGATTTGTTCTCTTTTCCCAGCGTTAAAGCATTCCTCAGGTAATTGTATTCGCATACATTTTCAATATTATTGTTCCCTATGTATATTTGTGTATTTTTGAACTCACTATTTCAGTTTTCGTGAAGTTCATACTGATATTACTGAACTTGATTTGAGGTAAACGTGCTTCCAATTCCATAAGACTCTCTTCGATAAATATGAAAACAGTACAGAGGCACACTTTTGTGACTGCAAATTACTAGCCTATTTTTGAGCAGGTTTGAAATAGAGAAACATCCAAGTAATTTCCTAGAGTTATAGAAATATACCGATAGGTCTATGTATATCCCTAATGGCTCACAGCATTGTCCAGCTGATCATAATTACTTAATTTATCGTCTATTAAATTTCCTTCTGAATGAACAAAGATTATTCGTAGTTCCTGCCTGAACTATTAGCTTAGGAAGGTTTGTGCTCTACAAAATTGCAGTTCTAGCGTAATGTTTTTGTTAATAGTTAATTGATACTATATAGAGAACTGTACATATCTTAATGATCATCGCTAAATGCAAGAAAATTAAGATTCTAAGACGCAGGGACGATTTCTGCAACAGATACACAGACACACAAAAAAAAGTTTTTCCAAAGGACTGACCCCCGTACTCTTTTGTATTTTGACCTCCTGAATACGAATTTTGCATGAAAACTGTAGATCTCACGATTCAGTTTTTCGCTAGCTACTTAAAGTGGTTTTTGAGTAGGTAGCGCAAAACTGAACCATGGAACCTATATTTTTTATGCAAAATCCGGGTTCAGAAGATAGAAATACATAAGGGTAGGATGGTCATCTCTCGAGAAACAAATTTATTTCTCTTGTGTGCCTCTGCAATTAGAACTTCTGAATACGTCTCAGAGATTAACAACCAGAAGACACGTTATGGTTGCAAAAAATGAACAATGCTTGGCTGAATTTGTGTATGTAGGTTGTAGAATACTTCCAGATATGAATGGGATCGATCTGTCTACATTAAGTGGTTGCGCTTCAAAGATATGGTGCCTAAAAGACGGTTGCAAAATGTGCTAACAAATGCAACAATGTGAAAACTACAACAACAATAGGAGACTAGTTCTAGAAGGTCCGACCTCTTTAAGTGTCTCTTGGTTGTAGGAGCATATATATGAATGGTGTCAATTTTATAACATATCTGTCACATTACTTTCAATGTACGAGAATTTACATATTACATATTAAACCTGAATGGCAATATTATACAAAGCCAGAACGCCTCCAAATAATTTATCGGTCATAACTTGATAAGGTGACACTATTTTATTTTTGTCAGTGAGTGTTAAAATTTTGTTTTTTATGGGCGACATATTTTACATAAAAAGTCGATGAAATGGATATACAGGGTGTCGCACTTAAAAGTTCCAAGGGAATTTTCTCGATAACTGAATAAGATATTTCAATTGTGTAAAATGTATTCGCTAGAATATATAAATTACTTCAGTTTTGGGTAAGTATTATAATTCTACCATTTAGTATATGGATGGAGTTACGATACAAAAAATTTTGTCAATACCAGAAACCTTGAAAAGTACTTACTACATGACATGATGAAAAACTGCATTTTAAGGTGGCCATTTGCTAGAAAGAGACATCCGATAGGGAAATTTATTATTTTTACCATAACTTATTTTTCTTAGTACGTATATTTAAAAAAAATACAACACTCCCTAAGTAGAAGCTTAACAAGACTATTACTATGAATTTTCACTCAATAATTTCAGTGGTTTGCAAAATAGTTAGATTTAAATTTAAAAACTATGCTATCTTCCTATTTCGTAGTTTTAAATTAAACTATTTTGCAAACTACTGAAATTATTGAGCGAGAATTCATAGTAATAGTCTTAATATGATTCTACTCTATATACTAAGAAAAAAAAGTTATGGACAAAAATAGTAAATATTTCCCTATCGGATGTCTCTTTCTAGGGAATGGCCACCTTAAGCAACTTTAATAATACGAACAATTTTTGAAAAATCACCGGTTTTGGAGGAATGACAGGGTGGATTAGTTATAGGAGGAACTAGAGTTTCCAACTTGACATTTTCGGATGATACCACCTTGGTTGCAGCTAACGAAGATGAGCTCATGTACCTGATGCGCGACCTCTAAACAAACTCTGAGTACGATTTAAGTGTAAATTATAATATAACAAAAATTATGATTGTAAAGCGAGCAAATGAAAACCATCCAGGCACGTTAAGGATAGGGGACTATCAGGTAGTAAACAAGATGGTCTACTTTGGAGCCCTTGTGGACAACACCAGAGACTGCGAGTATGAAATTGGACGAAGAATACAGATGGCAAGATCGACAACTTCCCAGCAGCGTTGAAATTGTTAGTCTTTTGGTACTATATTTTCATCCGAGACCGTCATCTTTAGTCAAGAATATTGGCGCCCGGTACTATATTTGTTCCTATTAAATCATCTTTATTTATTCATATTTAGCACCCATATAATTCAGTATTCTACCTCGAGGTTCAGTATTCTACCTCGAGGGGTCAGGCGCGACGCTGCCTCCAGTTGAGTAAAATGTGGCCAGACTTCACACGCTACAAATTTAAAAAAGCGGCAAAATAAAAAAATTATTGAATGGTATAATAGATTGTATATACCTCAAATATTTCTGAGCGGATTTTCAAAATTTTGGTATCATTAGATTCGTATGAAAACGAGGTATTTAAAAATGTTGGTGAACGATTAAATTCCCATTTAAAAAAAACCGAGTTAGTGGGTAAAAATCGCATTTAAAAATTTTAAACGCCTCTAGAGAATTAAGTAATGCAATCATATTGCTCTTTTTATTTTTATAGTAACGTAGCACACAAACTAAAATATATTTATCACTCTGGATTCAGAAATAGATTTTTTAATAAAATTTTTGATGTTTATCAAAAAGTGACCAAAATGGATGTTTTGTATTTAAAATTTGCTCTAGATTCCAAAAATGTAAAAATATATGGGGTGTTTCATTTAAAAATCGAAAGTTGTGGGCATTTCCGGTCAAACCGGATGTGTACCAAACTTGATTTTTTATTGAAAAGATGGCATTTTAGTCGTGTAATAAGCCCTCCAAATTTCAATTTTCTATTCCAAATATTTTGGGAAATATCGGGGTGAGCGCAATTCGTGACTCACCCGGTATTATTACAAGTGAGAACCAGCGAGGAGCAGTTGTTATTCAACAAATCCACTTTTTAACAATACTGATTGTGTAAATTAAGTGTAAATAAATAAAACAAAATGTTACCTACTACATATACTTTTCATAATCCAGAATTTGTGGAAACCAGTTTTCGAAAACATAGCACTCATTTCTTCATGATAGTCCCCTGTTTTCCTTGATTGGAAGCATAGCAAACCATCCTCAACGAAACCGTCCTCGGAACCTATGTGAAGGACTATAAGGCGACCTCCCTTGCCTGATGGATCTTTTAACCCCGTCCTTAATCCCTGAATGAAAGCCTGCCTCGGATTGAGGATTGTTGTATCCTTCCATACTTTACTTACAGCATGGCCGGCGTTTACCCAAGTCTCATCTAAGAAGTACAGTTTCTTGCCTTCTTCGCGGTAATTTCGGATCTCTCGCAGAAAACGCCTTCTCCAGGCGATGATCTAATTCTTCTCTCTAAGAACACTATTGCGTGATCCTTTTGAGAACCTGTAATGCCAAAATATGTAGAACATGTAGAATTTTAAAAAATGTACTCACCGAAAGTCAATTTCTTTGATCAACGTTCTCAAATTAGTCCGTTTAAATTCAGGTAGATCTTCATTTTCATACAGTGCTGCTAACATAGTATCTAGAGTCGGTGGTTCATTTCTTTCAAAAAAAGAATGAATTAAATATCGAACATCACTTTTGGTTTTCTCATCGATGTTATCCAAAATTGCTCGTGATCGGTGATACGCTTTTGGCTCCTGAAATGCATGTATTTCCTGATATTCATGAAGTGCTGATGTCACCAAAGAGTTAATGGAAAAGATTTTTGGTAAAACCGTGCGCCTAACAGGCAGCCGAGATAGACGGCGTAAGTAAATCGGATATGCTATGCAATAAAGGGAGGTAAACTGGAATATTACATGACTCAGAAGACGTCTGCCAAGAGTTTTGAATAAGAAGAAGAAGAAGAAGAAAAAGAAGAAGGAGAATTGTTATATTAACTTTATTATTATCAATTGTTGACATTTAATAAAAGCCTGAAACTAACGTTTTCTCAAACTTTCATGAAAATATATAGGGCGTCCCATTCAAAAACAAATAATAATATAAAAAATGTTTATTAATTTATAAAATTAAATCGGAAAATGTCTTTACATCGCAACGCCATCTATACCTCATTTTGTAGAAAGGTCATTCTTACTAAAAACTAAAGTGATTTATATTGTCTAGTGCACTGATCGGCAACTATTAGTCAACTGAGCCAAATATCAACAGTACAGCGATTGAGATTTATTTTGAGAGCCAAATTTCTTAGAGTTAAACTATAGGTACACTGTTTCTTACCCCAATAAACTTTAATTAAAGTTTTAAGCCAAATAGCCATGATAGGTACATTAAATAAAACTTGATATCATACTTAATAATGATCGTATGACTTACTTATTATTAAAAATTAAATTGTAAAAAAAACACTTAATGTACACAATGGCCTTACATCTCACCTGGAAAGTATGGATAAGTCAGGATTGTATGTTGTTGGTTTTAATTTTAGGCACGATTCCACATTCCCATCAATAAGACGACTTCTCAATTTACTCTTGATAAGATTCATGCTTGAAAAGGATTGTTCACTTGAATATGTAGAGCTAAAAAGAGAAAAGATGGCAAACGATATTTTTTTCAACTGATGAGACCGCTTGTGATGTGAACTAAGTTCACATTTGTTTTTCTCCAGTATTTCCATATCAGCACAGATACGTTCAAATTTAGAGCTCCATAATTATTTGTGGTCATTTGTGGCAGAGGCGCACTCAAGGGTCGAGCACAAAGGGCGAGCCGCATGCGGCTCGCGAGCTGCAGTTTACCGATCGCTGGTCTAGTGAATACCTTTTACAGAATTTAAATATTTCTTTCGGTTGTCGAGAAAATGGCCATGAAAGTTTTAAGTGGGACACCCTGTATAATCACTATTTGCGTATTTTAAATATAAATCTGAACAATTCATTTAATGTTATTTCCTTCTTCATTTAACTAATTGCAGTATTAAAGTAATTGGTCTCTAACTGATACACGCTGGACCTTGTACTTTAATATAGAGGGTACTGTTGACACCTTCAACGTTTTATAAAACAAGAAGAATTTTGGACAAAACATTTGAAATCAAATATGAATAATTTTTAAAGTTTTGTATTTGAAAAATCATTCAAAATCATGATCATTGTATACCAATTCAAAAATAATACTTTATAAGTTTTCCTATGTGAAAATACATACAAAAATACAGGGTGTCCCACCCAAGTTCTTGAACATTAAAAAAATCGCAAGTATTTCAAAAAGTTTTAACTTTAACCCCTACACTGCTTTTACTAGAAAAAAGGGAATTTAATTTTACATAATTTGATGTAAAAAAATACAGGGTGTTCCACATAAAATAAGCAAGTTGGTATCGACTTCCGGTATAACCGGAAGTACACATGCTTGTAATTATTTTGGTTGGATTGGTCACACTGCCTTTAGTAACTTCCAAAATTTTCAACATTTTTTGTTACATACTTGTCCCTTCAGCGATCGATTCAGTTCCCGGTAGGACCCCGTGTATTATATTATCTAATTTCAAATGTTTATATCAAATAAATACGTGACGAGCTCTCGTCCAAGTGTAGATTAACGCATATTTCAATTTTCAAGTTCCTCCTATTAAGTAATGATGGCAGACTGTGTTGAGCTTTGGCTTAAAACAGAAGCCAAAGCCACATGGACTTGAAGAGGGTTGGATTCCTACTGTATACCGTGAATGGATGTGAACATAAAGAGAAACGTAGTATAAGTGGTGATAACATGAGCATCCTTTTACAGTCTTGCCTTCATTACAAAAAAGGAACAATTTTTACAGTTGCTAGAATTTCAAAAGGACGGACGGCATCACGTTCCAGAGATATTGGCTTAACAAAATAAAATTAGACAGTATATTGTCATTAGTTGCAATACTGTAGCCTGAGTTGGATAATATTTTTAGCTCAAAATGGGAGCCTTTTATATTGTACTTTTATACAACAATCAAATTTAGGAGTCAAATATCGATCACCCTGTGTGTGAAACATATATCCTCGTACTCAATAATTGGATTACATACACCGGCTTTGATATGGTCTTATTTACAACAGATTCCATAAAAACATTTACTGTTTAAATATTTAACATGCCAGACCACTTCTTAATTGACACTTAGATCTTAACACCAAGTATGCCGTATTTGACATTAATATATTACGAAATTTTACTGGGGATTAATGCTTCTAATCTACTTTTAAAAAGTAGTGACATTAATCACAGATTAATTAGCATAAATATTGTATTAATTTAGAACTAATTACAGTTAGACGGTAAATGAGATGCGGGTATGATTTCTATTTACACTGGGGCCGCCATAGAAAAATAGTATTAGTATGTTGTTCAACAGATTAATCGATAAATTTGGCAATACATAGGAGTTTATACATAATATGTAAAATAGAAATCGATACGTATTATTTTCGGCATCGAAAATTGGTTGGAACATGGTCTATATTAAGAGTGATAACAGTAAAAGATAGTTTCTATATAATTTAATAATAATAATAATATAGGTCTTTCCAGCTACCTTGATAGGAATTCGCCTATCAGACATAATCAGTTTGGTTTTCGCTCTGGACGTTCGACCTCGCAAGCTGTTCTTAGAGTCGTGAATGACATAGTTGAGGGTCTTGAGGCAGGTCGCCTCAGAGTTATCACTCTGTGTAGTCTCTCTAAGGCTATTGACGGTGTCTCTCATGACTTACTATTACAAAATTATCTGGTACTAGAGAACTGCCACTTACCTTTCTTCTTGACTCATATTTATGAAAGCGCAAACAGTGCGTGTCTATAAATAATAAGAATTTTGTTTTCCTAAACGTCATACATCTCTACTGTTTATAATTTATGTAAACGATTTTTCGCAATGTATAAAACCTAATAAGTCCATCATGTTCGCTGATGATAAGAGCAACTTAATTGAAATCTCCTCTAATAGCGTAAAATTTGTTCAAAATTGGTTTATATCGAATAAACTAAAACTTAACCAAGAAAAAACCCAAAAGCTTATTATATCCTCCAATAAATGTGTAAGTAAGGGTGAGTATGTGAAGCTCTTAGGGATTTATCTGGACGATAACCTTAGCTGGTCAAAACATATTGAATATTTAAATTTGAAACTTACCAACACTATTTCTCTTCATAGGAAACTAAAAGATTTTATTGATTTTAATATACTAAAAAATACTTCTTTTTTTTCTGTTCCACTCGAAGCTGTTTTACGAAGTTGTTCTGTGGGGAAATTTGGATTTTTCATTAACAGCTTTTCGTCTACAGAAGACAACTGTAAGAACGCTCGTAAACGTTAACTTTAGAGAACAGTGTCAACCTTTATTTATTGAGCAAGGTATTATACCTCTTCCCTCGATTTATATAGGTATATACCTTAGTTTCATCGAAATATATATCCACATTCATCCTGGTTCTTTTCAGTTTATTCGGTACTCTCGTTGTTTTCAGTGTTAGTAATCTCCAAACATTAGCCTTTACTACGTTATAAAGTGATAAAATCATACCAGAATGGTTAAGATAATAAAAGCACGTTACAAATAAACAATTTCATAAAAAGAAAATGTTGTTCCGAAAAAGAAAAATATTTGGTCCCATTTCACACAGGAGAAATTCGAAGTCAATTGATGACATCCTACAAAAATTCTCGAATTCACCATCTTTTACGTACTAGCAAACACTGCTGTATCAGCCAACGCCTGAATGGTATATTTGTAGACAAATGTTTCGGAAATTGTTTCGGTCACACTAGCATAACATAGATTTTCGTTATCGGTAGTACCTCTCCAACAAAAAACTGCGTCCAAAATGTATTGGAAACTCGTGCGCCTCTACCGCCGCGCGCCGCGCCGCACAGTGGGAAATTTGGCACTTTTTTTGGACAAAAGTCCATTTGACGCACAGTTCTTGAGTGATTTAAATATTTTTTTTTTTTAAATACTTGTGAATGATTCTAGTTTATCCTCCAATTGCTACAATTTAAATATCTATTCTTCTGATGAATGTATCTGACCCAATGTCGGAACATACAGGTTTTCAGGATCTTTTCGATATATAATTTATTACTCTAGGTTGTTTAATTAATTGTATGTATTAATTAAATTAATTTTAAAAAGCCTAACAAATATAAAAAATAAGAAGATTTACTCAAGGATGACGTTAAATTCAAGCTATACAAAATATAATAGATGTACTTGTGTTTAGAATTAAGGAGCAGATAAGCAACTTTGAGACTGCATATCCATGGGCTTCTTATACTTCCAACTTATTATACTTCTTTAGCTCTAAAATTGAAACTTGGTTACTGTTTTACCTTACCTGCGTTTTTAATTCAAATAATAGCTATTTTTAATTACATTATATATATCGTAACATCAGCGCGCTGATGTTCCGATATTGGGTCAGATACGTTCATCAGAAGAATAGATATTTAAATTGTAGCAATCGGAGGGTAAACTAGAATCATTTGTGAGTATTTAAAAGAAAAAATTATTCAAATCGGTCAACAACTGTGCGTCAAATGGACTTTTGTCCAAAGAAAGTGCTAAATTTCCCACTGTTCGCCGGTTCTATAGGTACATTTACAGTCTGCGTGGCTTTCATCTCTAGATTTTTTGCAAGGTACATCTTCGCCTATTAATTACATGCTACACGTACTGATAAATTGAACGTGCTACAAATTAAATAAAACGAGAACTTGAGCAGACAATAAATAACAATAATAATAAATTATTGACAGGATACAAGGATGAGGTAACTAATTATTCTCGATAATATCGCATTAATTATAGGTAACATGTAGTTGTAAGTGTACTTAACGCCTTTGATAATTACCTATACACATCTTGGAATTAATAAAAAATGTGTTTAAAAATTAAACTTGTGAAATTAATCAAATAGGTTCGACATTTGCAATACTATACATTCATAAAAAACAATGTCGAAGGAAATTGTGAAAAAGATCACTCTTCGAAAGGCACACAAAAAGTCAATTTTCTGTGGTTTCACATATTAAACAGATTCGAAAAGTGTTGGTTTTGGCATTGCACTAAAACGTAAAGACGGAAACAAACTGAAATTCCGCAGACAGAGCTGCCCACGCACATGTGGTGGGGAAAGCAAGTGTACGATGTGTTATGCGATAAAAAAGAGTGGCCTAGTTGCTTTGCTCTCGCTTGCTCTTATTGCCATACCTAAATGAACATTTTCCGAATCTGTATACTCTGATGTATTCTTGACAGCTGACCACGATCCCGATGGCAGTTTTACAAAATTAGGTCAGAATTTTTTGTTAACCACATAAAAAATAGGTTAAAACTGGCCTGAATAGGGTTTAAAATAGAAACTAAAGATTATAAATAAGTAGACCATGTATTCGATGTATCTTTGACTGCTTAATACGATCTCGATGTCAGTATAGCTCCATCAGTTCAGGATTTTTTTAACCACGAATTTAAAGGTTTTAAATAATAGTCCGATCGTGGTAACTTTTTTTGGTCAGAAATTTAAAACAGCAATTCATTGACTTTTCTTATAGGAAAAATTACACTGAACACGGGTGACATTAAAAAATGTATAAAACACAGACTTCATTGTTAAAAACAATGGTTTTTAGTGAAAATTCTCATTTTTTTATGTTTTTTGACATTTTAGCGAAAATGTTGCGTCGGACAAAAAATAGTCAAGATATAAAAAAATGGAGATTTTATCAATACGCGTGGTTCGAGACTTTTACCTTTGACCGTTCAATTGTTATAAACATATTAAAGGTCCTAAATTATCAATTTATTTTATGTTCAACAAAAGGTGATACGGATACTTTATAGTGGTCAAAATGTTGCAGTCTGTTCATAGAACTTACAGTTATTTTTTGTGTCGATATCTCGTGCATTTTGCAATTGTTCAAACAGATGAACTAATTTGTTAATTTGCGACTTTCCATGGCATTTTTTGCACTCTCCACCCCTGGCAATTGATAATTATTGATAAAAACTACCAGTTCTATGTACTTTTTCCCCTATTTTCTTTTATTTTTGCCCCCCCCCCCCCAACGTTTTTAAAAAAATTGCTTGGCAAAGAAATGAAATATCTCGGCTCAGGAACGTCGTATTGAAATGCGTCTTGCCGGCAAATAAAAGACAATGAAAACGAAACATTTTCGACCTGGATGGACCTTAATCCGTTAACTAGAGCCGGAGATATACACCATTTTGCGTTTAGGCCTGTCAATTGTTTGTTAATTAATTTTTTGAAAAAAATCTTGTGGCAACATAAAGTTAATATATAACCAGTTTTCAGTTGACAGCAAAATCCATTGTTTTTTTTTCATACATTTTTTGCTTTTATAACAATTAATTTATGAACGCCGTGTATCATTTTGTGGTGTTTACGTTCCGAGTGACTTTGTATATATAAAATTCAAAGCGCGTTCGTTATTAAATGCGCTGTAAGTAGTTTAAAGTGTTTTAAACAATCTCTTAAAGCAATTTTTATTTTATTTTTTAAAGTTTAATTATTTCTTTATACAGGGTGTTCCTTAATCACGTGCAAATATTTCAGGTCTGATTCCTTACGTCATTTTATGAAGAAAAATTCATATGAACATATGTCCGTAACGACTTCAATTTTTTGCTACGGGTTGTTGAAATATTTCTTTTTAATATCTATTTTTTAATGTCTCAGAAAGTACTTTAGATATTATTTTCAATCTCGGTAAGTGTTAATAGGATACAAAATGACGTACTTTAGTTAAGAAAGTTATTTCATCGCTCCACCAGTGGCGTCCATGCGAACATGTCCTCTGATATTTTTTACCAAGAAAGTGGCACGTCACTGACATTTTTCCATGTGGATATTCCTGCTTAGCCTGATCAATTCTACATGAAAATGGTCTTTTGCGTGTTTCTCGTCAGACGCCCAGCACAGTCCTTAATTAAAACAATTAAATTCACATTGAAACTAATTACACAGACACAAAAAAAGAGTTGTCGATTCTACGGACCAGAGCCAATCATTTCAGGTGTATTTTGGCTTGCTGAATGCGAATCCGGTGGAAGTTTTGCCTCACTACGTCACATTTTTTTCTATCCTTGGAAAAATGGAATTTTAATTTCGATACGACGTTCCTAAGCCGATTCATTTGTTTACTAAGCAATTTTTTTTAAATGTTAGCGGAGGGGTGAAAAAAAGGGGCAAGACCACATAGATATGGTAGTTTTATCAATTTCTATCGATTGCCGTGGGTGGAGATTGTTGAAAATGTGATGGAAAGTTGAAAATCCTTAATAAACAAATTAACTTATTTGTTTCAACAATTGCAAAATACGCGAGATATCGATACAAGAAACCTGTAAATTCTATGAAGAAAATGCAACCACAATAAAATATTCGTATAACCGCTTGTTGAAAAAAAAATGTTAATTTAAGACTCTTAATTTGTTTATAACTGAATGGTCAAAGATAATAGGTCACTACGACGCGAATTGATAAAACCTCCATTTTCAATAGCTTGACTTTTTTGTCCTACGCGTGTTCGTTAAAAAGTTAAAAACTTCAAAAAATGAGAATTTTCGCTAAAAACCATTGCTTTTAACAATGAAGCCTGTGTTTTATACATAGAAAAGTCAATAAAATTGTTGTTTTAAATTTCTGACCACAATCGATGATTTTAACTTTACGACCACCGGTCTTTAAGTAAGTAGATCATGTATTCGATGTAGTTTTGACCGCTGAAGACGATACTGATGCCAGTTTTAACCAATCAGGTCATAACTTTTCATTTATCCTGATTTATTCTTTTCTGTGGTGCCATTACTCTTTTGTCTTCAAAGGATCTGCCTAATGGTTTTCTTTTTCGACCTGATATCTACGCTCCGTTTCCTTTTTGTCTTGCTGAAAACATTCACTACAATCACCCAAATTTTCTGGAAACTGGTCTATATAAAAATGCAGGAAATGTAGTTTCAAATTCATTAGACATCCTAATTTTCCGAATTTTTCTATTTCTTAGTGGTCTTCGCTCATATTGTTTTATCAACAACTTCTCTGAAGCCCTGCCAAGTTCCCTTCTCCGTGTTTGACACTGAAGTGACGAATTTCATATCTCTTAACATTTTCCTTATTCGTAGATCATCAAAAATGCCTCCCTTCAATTTGGCATTTTTAATGGGCGATCGGTTATCCTAAGAAATAATTCAACCATGGTGGAAATTTGTAAAGGTATTTACGCAAGCCTTTCATATTTGACACCTTTTATTTAATATTGAACTTTTGCTGTCGGGATGACCACTATGTATATTTTTTTTGACCAAAAGTTATCAGGTTTTCTTTGTAATAATAGTTATAACTACTTTTCAATTATATCATATGTCGTTTCATCATTCATAATTTTTTAGATTGACCGGCCTGTATAAATAAGTTTCTGCGTAAATAGCTTTACCGATTCTTTACTTGAAGCAGTGCTGACCTAAAAAATAACATATTTTTTCTACATTCAAGCACCAATTAGTGCGGATATATTTTTCACTTTTATCACCCGAACTAGTACGATTTCGGACCGGGTATATATTTCATTAGCAAACGGAATTCCATCGGACAGGTGAGTTCGCAAATAATTGTAAGTGACATCACAATGGGGGCACATAAAATCACCCCATTAATGCCAGAATCATCAGTATTTACGACGACACGCCGTGTCACGGCTACCAAACCTTGTAAACATACTGTAATTGCTTTTTCAATTAAATTATACGCCCGGCATCTTTTAACATCAGCCCAAACCGTTCCGCTTCATTTTCAAAATCAGGAACATCATTTATTTTTATCTCCTGACTTGGCCTGGTCGTTCTAGTCGGCAATAACAGTGCCTCTTCAAACCGATTAATTCGCTGTGAATATATATTTAATTTATTTTTTGTAGTCACCGCCTCGGACACTAAAAGGTTTAATAACATTATCGAGTGTTTTATTTTTCGATAAATTTTAATCAGTTCTGAATGTTGGACGTTACACATAATGTCACAAAGTACACGAAAATATTTAATGTGACTTTTCTTATACCTCCAAAACTATTACATTTACGAAAAAAGTGAAGTCATAAATTGAGAATACTATAATTCTGCATAAAAATGACTCATGCTTTGCTTTTGTAAAAAACTGGTCTCGCAAAAAGTTTGTAAAATCATTCCATAATGTATTTATTGACTTTCAAACTACATATAAGACATGGTGGTCTTTAAATAGAACTATGACAGCATATAAGAAATCATATACAGGGTGCGGCCAGAAAGAATTTGTGTTTTTGGGACGGGTGGCGAACGTGAATGGAGTAGGGGAGTACAGCGTTATGGATAAAGTCGTTCAACTCGGGGAGATACGCCATTTGTTAGTCACAATGGTTATCTGGACGAGAGAACCTTTCGCGTTCGCAGTCAGGAGTATTTGAAATCGAGCGAATCTGTGATTGTTTTGTCGTGCAACGGCGTTTCTGTCGACATTTTAATATCCGACACTATGGTCCGGTCTCAAAACGTGACGCAATTGTCAGATGGGTTCTGAATTTCAGAACGACTGCATCAGTGAGCACTGCGGCTTTTCTTCAGGCAGAGCGCTCTGGGCTGTAAAAGATCTCTTTCCTGACTCCTTGAACGATAAGCAGTGTGACTACGATCACGAGGCATCGGATTCATTACCGATGCAGTCGTTCTGAAATTCTGAACCCATCTGAGGATTGTGTCATGTTTTGGGATCGGACCATGGTGACGGATATTGTAATGCCGGCGGAAACGCCATTGCACAACAAAACAATCACAGATTCGCCCGATTTCAATACTCCTCGACTGCGAATGCACAATGCTTTCTCGTCGAGACAACCATTGTGACTAACAAATGGCGTATCTCCCCGAATTGAGCGGCTTTTTGAGGTCATTGATTCCGAGACTGCCTATTGCCCAGTTAAATTTTTTCACATAAGTCCAAAAAACTCAAAATTACACACACAACACAATTAAAAAATATCCTTACGTCTGGTAGAAATGGAACTATTTGCTCTACTCTGTTTTTGAGATCAGGAGTAAATATTTTCTTGTAAAACACCTTCATACGGATAGCACATATTTGAAACGTTCAATTCTCCACTGGTCAGTGATAAAGTGAAGCGGTCAGGTTTTTCTTCAACTCTTATCTTTTTTTGATAACTGTGACCCTGAAATGCACTGTTTCAAACTAACGGTATTAACCTCCATTGAAATTATTGAATAAAGGGCCAAATTATTGAATAAAGAGCATGAGCTATGTAACTATTTACAAGCCACGCCACGAGTAGTATTACCTTAAAGTGGCATTGTTAACGTACATTGAATTAGGTGTTTTCACAAATTTTAAATTCACTTTCACTGTGAAGATAATGCTTTATTATAGTTAAAAACACTTGAATTTTGAGAAACAGTCCAATAATACCTTAAAATAAGCCATTTTAATTTTGTATTGAAATATCTTCGCCAAAAACACTACATCAATTCACTACGCACTCACGACGCCATCAGTTATATTGTCAGTGTCTTTTCGTGTTATAAACACGTTTTTTGCAGACAAATTTCCTAAAGTAGCTTTTACAAATCCCATATAGGCGTTACTGATTTAATCACATGTAAAACGTAAATAAAGTGAATAAAATGTTGTTTAACAATTTTTAAACGCGATTTAAGAAACCAACATAACCGATGACGTCACCGCGTATTTTGCGTACTCGTTCAATTACTAAAATTTATGTTACATATTTGTTGAAATTTTAATTTGATGGACGATAGAATGCTGTTTAAATATCAATAAGTGCTTTAGTATAATAGGTACTTCATTTTAATAATACCAAAAAAGCAAATTTGCACATTGTGAAAACACCTAATTGTAGTTAAATATTGGTGCTATACGGGTGGAACCGTTATTAGGTACCAATACCAATGAAGTACCACTTTCTTTTACCTCCGGAATCATTTACTGTTTGCTACCAAAGATTCCTTGCATTATTTTCGTTGAAATTTTCGTTAATAACGACCAAGCCACCTCCTTCATGGTCTCTTAACAAGGAGACACGTTAATCAAATTACTTAGAATCAGAATCAGTTGTCGCAGATAACTTTCTTACAGCATTGAGACCTGTAAAAATTGAAGCACTTGGGTTGTCTAAACATGATTTTTGCCCCCCGTAGTTCTAAAAAGGGTGGGTTTTCAGAAATATATACATATACATGAATTTTAGCGCTTTTTCGCCTTTTTCTCTATTTTAAGGAAAAACTGTGCATTTTGGTGATAAATGTCAGGAGAGCAAAGTTGTTGAGCATAAAATTTCCTACGAATTCTGTTTCTATGACTTTGTCTGAATACCGCATAGTTTCGGCGCTAGAGGGCGCGAAAGAAAATTATGTATAGACTTTTGCGCCATTCTTAGATTTTCTGCCAAAATTATGCATTTTGGTGAATAATATCAAGAGAGCAAAGTTGTAGAGCATGAAATTTCCTACAAATTTTCTCTACATTTCTGTCCGAGTTCCGCACAGTTTCGCCGCTAGAGGACGCGAAAATCTAAATATTTTTCTTTCGCGTCCTCTAGTGGCGAAACTATGCAAAATTCGAAAAAAAAAATGTAAAAAAAACGTAGAGACAAAATTTGTAGGAAATTGTATGCTCTTTTGATATTTTTCACCAAAATGCATAATTTTGGCTTAAAATCTAAATAAGGCGCAAAAGTCTATATTAACAAATATTGTTTTCGTGCCTCTAGCGGCGAAACTATGCGGAATTCGGACAAAACATACAGACACTATTTGTAGGAAGTTTTATGCTGTACAACTGTAATCTCCTGATATTTTTCACCAAAATGCATAGTTCTTCCTCAAAATAAATAAAAAGGCAAAAAAGCGCCAAAATTCATATATATGTATATATTTCTCAAAAACCACCCTTTATTAGAACTGCAGGGGGTGAAAAATCGTGCTTAGGCAATCCAAATGCTTCACTTTTTACAGGTATCATAGCTGTAGGAAATTTTTCCATAAAACAGCGATTTTTTGACCATTTGAAGGGACTAATTCCTTAATAAATGAATACAGTTTCCCGTGACAAGTACAGGTAGAAGAGTCAACTAAGATAGAAGACTAAACGCCAAAGTAAGAATTTGTGCAGAAGGGCAAAATTGCAATGGGTACGAGATTTCTTGCTTTTACGGGTTGCATTTCATATTTTTAAAAGCTTTATTATTTATCTTGCAATGTTAGTTTGTTAGTTATTTTGTTTCGGACAAAACTTGCGAGCTAAATTTCGACTAGTTCTAACTAAGCTAAAGCTTTGAAACTTGGCACACGCGTATAAGACAATGCAACACAATATAGCCATTATTGGTTTAAATTCAATATGGCGGACGTCCCAGGATGGCGGATCCCCTTTTTCTTCACAACCCCCTTGATATGGATATCAAATGAAAGGATTTGGCGAGTAAAATACGCTTAACTATGTAACGGCATTCTAAATCAAATATGGCGGACGCCCTAGGATGGCAAATCATCTTTTTCTTCACGACTCCCTTGTCATGGGTATCAAACGAACAGGGTTTTGTCTGTCTGTTTGTCTGTAAAATAAGTAGACTAAAAAGTAAAAACTAAAATTACATAAAAAAAATATTTTTAAAAAGCTTTTCTTTGAAAAAACTGTACTAAAAAGTAAAAAAAAAAATTTCAAATTCACTTGGAAATCAAGAGCTTTGGGGTTGGTCAATTGAGCAAAGTAACTATGCAACCGTGCTATATGACCGCCCCCCAAGCTTTTGGTTTCCAGATGTATGAATCTAAAAAAAATATTTTTACTTTTTAGTGCAGTTTCTTTTTTTCAAATAAAACTGTTTTCTTAAAAATATATTTTTTTATATATATAATTTTCTTATTCATGAGTTTAGATATGTTCAGAACTCACCGAACTCCTACCGAAGACACCTAAAATATAGTCAAAATATTATTTCGGACGGATTAATACGTCGATTAATATATTTTAGGGCATATTTGACTCATATATTATTTGTTCTTAATATAGTATATTTGTGAGGCGAATATAAATTAATATATGTATGGCGTCTTCGACCACATTGAGCCTAATGTATTTCTAGACATAAGTTATATCATAACTTAGTGCTAAAGTTAACGTTTTGTATAAAACAACAAAATATATAAATTTGTAAATCTACCTAAATCTATTTAAGTAAATGCTTTAATACTGGAAAATATCTGATGATTATTACCACCCTCAGTGAGAACATCGCATTTGCTTGTATCCATATAATTTGTAAGTTATGTAATTTCTATTCAGAATTTATTAACCTGTTGAGTGATACTCGCAGTAATGACAGCATGTGGCTAGATGATTATCAAGATATCTTCATGTATCTTCATGTACCTAAAGGAAATATTTGTCTTTTTGCGTTTTTATCTAGGAGCAGTTGTACTCGTAATTTCAACGTTTACATTACTTTGACCTTACATTATTAGTCCTAACTGTTTATAAAGTAAAGAAAGTAAAATTAAAATGAATTGACATGGAATCGTCCAGTAGATTTAATTGATTTACATCTATTAAACTATCATACTTGAACACAGGATGCATGTATCATTTATTGTAAGATTGTAATTATTTATAAAATATAAAAAATTCCTAGACGGAACGCTACAAATGATTAGGTACGCAGGCACACATAATAAAGTTATCGATTCCACGGAGCAGACCAATAATTTCCGGTGTATTCTGGCTTGCTGAACCTGAATTCGGTGTCGGTTTTATCTCACCACGTCACAATTTTTTTCTGTCCTCATAAAACAATTAGAAAAATACAAATATCACACTGTTTGGAGCTCAAAGTGTTCTAAAGTCAAACTTGCATGAAATCTGGTACAAAAATGCATTTTCGCTCGTTGACCCTGAATCCGATGTCAATTTTACCCTACCACGTCAAATCCGCTATAAAATTGCAAAAGTTACAATTTTATAGCAAGAACTCCTAGTAACGAACGGATTCAGTTGTAGACATAAAATCAATTTTAATTTATTAATTTTGTTTCAAAACCGTTGCTTCCTCGTACAGAAATACGTAAGAACAAAATACAAGAGATCCAATGCCAAGACGACATCTTATGTCTACAATTAAAACCGTTCCTTACTAGGAGTTGTCACTATAAAGCTGTAACTTTTGCAATTTTTTAGCGGATTTGACGTGGTAGGGCAAAATTGACATCGGATTCGGGATCAACGAGCGAAAATACATTTTCTGTACCAGATTTCATACAAGTGTTTTGACTTTAGAATACTTTGAGCTGCAAATAGTTCGATTTTTGCATTATTTTGTTTCTTGAGGTTAGAAAAAAAATTGTGATGTAGTCGGGCGAAACTAACACCGGATTCGGATTCAGCAGGCAAAATTACACCGAAAATGATTAGTTTGGTACGTGGAATCGACATTTCTTTGTGTGCCCTTGTTATCATTGTCAGTGCTGTGAGCGTCCATCGTTCGACCGTACTAGATGAGTTTCTTAAAAGGTGTTCTTAACTGCTTCTCAAATCACCGAGGTAATTCCTTGCGAATTCAGAATTTTGTGTTAGGTAAAGGAGAACGAGGCCTTACAGTTTACAGTGGAGTCCGAACCACTTGAAAAATAATAAAAAGAAATCTGAGGCCTTGGTTTTCATTGTATATACCAAATCCCAAGTTTCTGTACTCTTACCAGCTTGCTTTACTTATTTTTCCCTATTTACCTCTACTCTCCCTCCACTCCTTCAACGGAATCATGTCAAAAATAATCTAGTTTCAGATGTTATAATACATATGTGTACAATATTTCAAGTAAAAATCCCAATTTAATTTTATCAACTCTTTTAATAAGGGAGTGGGGGTGGTAGGGGGATGGAAAATATTTTTAAAAAACCTGAGGCCTTCACTTCTAGTATATATACCAAATCCCAAATTTCTGTACTCTTACCAGATTGCTTTACTTATTTTCACCTATTTACCCCTATTTAACCCCCAACCGTTCAACGGAACCATTTCAAAATATAATGTAGTTCCAGATGTCGTTATAATATATAAAAGTACCAAATTTCAAGTGAATATCTCAATCATAGATTTAAAACCTCTTTGATCTCAATTTTATTTTATCAACCCCTTTAATAATGGGGTGGGGGATAGTGGGGGGGATGGAAAATATTATGAAAAAATTTGAGGTCTCGGCTTCCAGTACATACACAAAAATTTCAAGTTTATGTACTCTTACCAGCTTGCTTTACTTATTTTGTGCTATTCACAACCACACAACCTACCACCTCCCACCCCTTCAGCGGACTCATCTCAATCAGATGTCATTGCAATATATACGTGTACTAACTTTCAAGTGAATATCTCAATTTTAAGTCATCAATCCCTTTAATAATGGAGTGGAGGTGGTGAGGGGTTAAAACATATTAGAAATAAATCTGATGCCTTGGTTTCTAGTACATACACCAAATCCCAAGTGTCTGTACTCTTACCAGCTTGCTTTACTTATTTTTCCCTATCTACTTCTACTTACCCCCACTCCTTCATCGAAATCATGTCAAAATTTAATCTAGTTTCAGATGTCGTTATAATACATACGTGTAGAAAAGGTCAAGTGAAAATCTCAATTTAATTTTATCATATCTTTTAATAAGGAAACGGGAGTGGTCGGGGGATGGAAAATAATATTTAAAAAATCTGAGGCCTTCGCTTCTAGGATATACACCAAAGCCCATATTTCTGTACTCTTACCAGCTTGCTTTACTTATTTTCCCGTATTTACCCCTATTTAACATCAAACCCTTCAACGGAATCATCCCAATATATAATATAGTGCCAGATGTCGTTATAATACATACATGTAATCAAATTTCAAGTGAATATCCCAATTTTATTTTATCAACTCCTTTAATAATGGAGTAGGGGTGGTGGGGGATCGACAAATATTATACAAAAATCTGATGCCTTTGCTTCTAGTACATAGGTACACCGAATTTCAAGTTTCTATACTCTTACCAACTTGCTTTATTTATTTTCCCCTAGATTTTCCCAAAATATAATCTAGTTCCTGATGTCAATATAATATATACGTATACCGAATTTCAAGTGAATATCTCAATTTTTTTATCAACCCCTTTAATAATGGAGTGGGGGGTGGATGGAAAACATAAAAATTTTGAGGCCTTGGCTTCTAGTACATACACCAAATTTCAAGTTTCTGTACTCTTACCAGCTTGCTTACCTATTTTCCCCCCATTTACCCCCCAACCCTTCATCAGATATGTTCAAAAAACAATTCAGTTCCAGATCTCGTTATAATATATATGTGTAGAAAATTTCCAGTCAATATCTTAAACCGTTCCGGAGAAACCGCGCGGACCAAAAAAAAAGTTACAGACAGACAGACCAACATACAGGCAGAAATTTTTTTTCTCTCAAATTTAAAATCTGGACTTTCCATGGCATTCTAAACAAAAAAAAAATTGAAAATTTTTTTACGATTATGTACTATACTTCCAATCCACTACATGGATGTGGAAGTGATTATTATGCAGTAAGCAGGAGTTAAACGCACGTCGCTAGGTGCGCCAGATTAACTACTTTCCTACCATCCCACTAGGGTGAGTATTCTTTCCTTGATTTCCCTTATCATCTTTGTCTGCGAACACATAAAAGAAGTAATTGTTTGCAACCTGACACGTAGTTGCTCTCAAGAATGATAGTTCATTATCATCAATAAAAATATATCATTATGTTTTCTACTGGAAGTAGAATTTTACATCTGCAAACTGATTAGGAAGAGATGTATGCTTCAAAGAATTGGTTAGAGAACAAAATGAATTTACTCACACAAACACATAATAAATGATTAAGCAACTTTTACTTCAATATCTATTCGTTTAAACATGCACAAGTGCAGGAAATGGGATACAGAAATATCAAGAGCTAGTCATCAGTACCATTTGCACTCAGTTGTGCCAGTCTAGAATGGTGCGGAATCACATTTAATAAAAATATTCGTCCAAACTTCATCTGAAATGAACAGTGCGCTGTTGTAATCGTAAATAGCCGCTACTATCGGGCCATAATTGTAATTTTTCTATGGCAAACGTAATGTGGCTGCCACAGGATGAAGTTATTCGTCACATCGTTTGAACTATAAGTGATCTTACCGTCTTGCATCTGAAGGACAAAATTTATACGAGAAAGACGTCAGTAGTACTTTCAATGTTAGGCAATTAAGTACTTCACACTTTCAGGATGACTCATTACTCTTGGAAGACGGTAGAAAGGAGGAAGCAAAATTTTACTTTCATATTCCTTTTAAAATTAGCACTCTTAAAGACAACTTCCCTAATTTCTGTGTTGCAATTGGGGTCCTGAGCAAAGGTGAGGAACTGTATGAAATTTCTTAGAAATCAATTGTCGATCCAAATCACAAGATGCAAAAGAAGTAGGCTGAATAATGGGATTCAAATTAAGTTAATACGTTTGTCCACGACTATTAAATAATGTACTCATTATGTACATGTTTCCTCAAGGATAATGCTATCCTTTATTCCTTGCAGTGAATAATGATTTCATTATTCACTAGTGAATAGTGAGGACTTTCAGTTGTTTATAAAAAATCACGTTAGTGACTTTTTGCTAAACATTTACAATATCAAAATGGCAGCAACCAAAAGACAAGTGTTGTCTGAACAATTATTGGTGACAAAAACGCTCAAATACTTTCCTTCAAAAGCTACGTTTTTACCATGCAATCGTTTCATCTCTTTTTTCTTTACAGGTTTCTTTTTTAAGTTTTTAAACATCATTTTCTTCTCAACCTAAGTGATACATTCATTCTATCCTTCCTATGTTTATTTCTGACAGATACCAAAGGTGGCTCGTAACAACACGTAAGGACACTTTTTTGATCTGTATGTGGGTAAGAGTTCGAAAGCTGTAGTACAGCCAAATCATTCGTTGGAACCCATCGACTTACAACTGTCTCGTGTCGAAAGCTGACATATATTAGACAGACAAAATGTGCTACTTTTGTCATGTTGTCTAATTCTCTATTTTCACTTAAATGGGATAGTTTTGAGTGCCTTTGCTATCCATCTTGCTAGATGTAGAGTCCCTGGATCCCTGAATTTGAAATCGTTTTCTGACCCACCTCCAAGGTATAGGAGTAATAGTTGTAATAGCTCTTTGCAATCTTCTCTTAGATGACTTCTGTCTTTTAAGACAATTGTGGAGGTAGTCCGCCATTTTCACACGTCGTTATTCTAGAAAACCTTGAGCGAAATTTTCTTCATCCTTTCTTATCAAGTGAATTCCACTGATTTTGGAACCATAGAAAAGCACTTGTTTTATTTTAATGTTGTAAATATGTTCTAACTGAAGCAAAATGAAAAAAAATTACCAAAGGACATGGAATTTTTCTACTTCGCCACTTATGTGACATAATACCAAAAGTAATTTGGCACTCAGTCAATTGAGGAAAGATATCTAATACTGACTTTTGCTTTTGAGTAGAAAGCAAAATAAGGAGTATTGACAAGCTAAGAAAATCCACCCCTTGAGCGCATTTTTTTTGGCAACAAGATTTTTTTGTACGTTGTACTTTACATTCCAGATAACACATAAAAAGAAACCGAAGGAAATCTAAAAAATGCGCTCTGCATGTAAAAGTCGCGAGGAGGTCTGAAAATAAGATATTTCTTAATAAAATGTCGATTAGACCACATTTTGCGTGTATGCTTGTTTATAAAAAACGACTACATACAGCTATAATTTAGCAGTCTTAGTTTAAAAAATAGATTATTTAAAAATTGTTAAAAAAAAAGTTGAAAATGGCTATAGTCATTTTTGGATCAAATTGGGGGCCGATTTTCCTAGCTTCGATACCCCTCCCTTAATTTTGAATGTTCTCTTTCACCATAAATAAAAATATAAATAAACAAATTCATATTTAAAAACAGCTTTATTTTATCTTTAACAGCAAAGATATCCTGAAATTGTAAATAAAATAATTATACTCTGTACTCGTAAACGTACACAACTACGACTGCTTCGACGTGCTCTTCACGGCAGAGCACTGCCAGAGATACTGGTAATAGGACGATGCTACCAGACGGTATGCGAGACGTTCTGGTGGTGGTTACTCCGTTACGTATCTGCAGCAATGTGGAGGAGAGCCAATAAAGACGGTGAAAGTGCTTCTTATCGTTCACTGTTAATTACCCCCACATCTTGTGTGACTTAAATTTTGATTTATTATAAATATGAAAATATGTGACCTGTAATTATTTATTTTAGGCCTTAAGTGCAACACGATTTATAAGGTTCATGGTTGGCTTCCAAAAGACGAGTAAATTGAAATCATTATTTGTAGTCAATATTCCCACAAACATTCGTGGATTCTAATAGTTCGCGTGTCTAGTAAAAGTGATCATGCCATAACACTCTATCATAGAGTATTAACATACTTATAGTAGGGGAGCCCTCGACCAGAATTTTAGACCGCATTCCGGCATGAAGATTTTGATTATTTTTCAATAGTCCATCACTCCCTGAAGAAAAAGTTTCATTACCACTGACATTTCCTGTCTCGCCCACGTCCAATTTTCTGACACTTGGAAAATCTTGTCATTACATCATGTCAGTTTCCTACATAATTACATATTTTTGGTGCCAGAGACCCTAAGGAAAATAGTAACTGATAATTATGCCGTTGCCTGCGAACGGGTTGATTTTATTTTATTGCAAAATGATTAAACACTTATATAATATAGAGTTATAGCGGCGCGTCTGTTTCCTACTTCAGATGATTGATAATACTCGAAAAGGGGTGGGAAAAATGATAACTGACATTTCCAGCGTTGCAGGTGGCATAAATTTGATTTTTCTTCTCCATATGCTTTTCTGAAATGGATACCAAGAATCCAATTAGTTGGACACCCTCGATCCATTTAAAAGTCAGTCTACCATCTTCTTCAATCCAGCAGAAATCTATTGGTACGAGATGTTGCAAATGTTGCAGAAGCTCTGCCTTACACGGTGGTAGATTACATGAGTCACAATTTATTATATCAACGGGAAGTCGATCTGTTGCATTTCTTATGTCGTAAGTCTGTGCGAAGATATTCTTCCTGGCAAGATTGACGTCTTTTAATTTGGTTTCTCTATACAGAGTATACACGTATTCTTCCAGTACACGATAATGTCCTCCGGTATCTAAGCTTTCACCCAAAGCTGCAATTTTGTTGAACATATTGAAAGATCTGACTAACCCTTTGCGATAGGAAGCCGGATTTCGATCACAACATGTAACAAACAAATATTTTACTAAAGTTAAGATCGGTTAAGTAAATTAAACGTGGTTGCTATTTCTTTATTTTAAATTATTTTTCATATTGCATGTAAATCACACCACTGACTGTGCTCTAGCAGCATTAACAAAGTATATTTAAAATATGAATAATTGCAGATCCGCCACACAACGCCTTCCATTTGGTAACTACTACCCTGGACTGAGTTCAAAGTCACACGACAAAAAATGAAACTGTAAACATAGGGAACAGAACTGAGTGCAAAGTTTGTTTTAGTCTGTGACTGGATGCTGGATGCTGCGGGAGAGCAAGCTAGTGGCGTATGAGATGCGCCATTGTTTTGCCACAGGAACAGATGTGGTGCTTCTTGATTAGATTTGCTATAGCTGTGCAACGCTGAAAACGTCAGTCTTATTTTTAATGGAGTTCTGAGAGAATAACACTTTGTGACTTTTCTGTAAGGAAGAAAGTTGGTTATTTCAATTAAAGCTACACATTTTTTATAGCCTCAGTTATTCCGTGATGATCGAGCTACTCTTTCTATTATAAGCTTTCTAGGTAGTCTATGCAATTTAGGAAAAGATGTGATAAAAAATATGAGGCTTTGGCTTCGTATGTACACCAAATCCAAATTTTTGTATTCTTACCAGCTTGCTTTACATACTTTCTCCTATTTACCCTACTTACCCCCGAACTCTTCGCCGGAATCATCACAAAATACAATCTAATTACAGATGTGGTTATAATACTTACATATACCAAATCCCTTTAATAATGGAGTGGGACGGTGGGGCGAGTTAAAATATATTACAAAAAATCCGAGGCCTTGATTTCTAATATATAAACCAAATTCCAAGTTTCTGTACTTTCAACAGCTTGCTTTACTTACTTTTTCCTATTTACCCCTATTTAACCCCCAACCCTTCAACGGAACAATTTAAAAATATAATCTAATTCCAGATATCGTTATATATGTGTATCACATTTTAAATGAATATCTCAATTTTATTTCATCAACCCCTTTAATAATGGAGTGGGGGTGATGGGGGATGTAGAATATCATAAAAAAATTTGAGGCCTTGGCTTCTAGTATATAGACCAAATCTCAAGTTTCTGTACTCTTACCAGCTCGATTTACTCATTTTCTCTTATTTACCCCTATTTACCCCCCAACCCTTCACCGGATATGGTCAAAGAACAATCCAGATCTCGTTATAATACATACGTGCATAAAATTTCAAGTCGTTATCTTAAACCGTTCCAGAGAAAACGTCCGGACAAAAAAGTTACAGACAAACGTATCGACGGACCGACAGACAGACAGAAAATATTTTCCGCTCAAATTTAAAATCTCGACGTTTCGTGACAATCTAAACCTACTTCGATAAAACAAAGAAAATTCATTTACGATTACTATACTTCCAATCCACTACATAGGCGTGGATGTGGAAGTAAAATTTCAAAAACAACACAGGTAGACAAAATGAAAAAGGGCCATGTACTTTTGAGCAGAGTATGATACCCCTGTATTTAGAGCCGCCGAATCTGATGCGGCTGTCAGAATTGCTCCACCAGATCAGGATTTTTCCCTAACCTCAAAGAATTGTTAAAAATCAGTGAAAATCTTAATTCATGCTTTGCTCAAAAGTCCATCACCATTTTTTTTCTGTTTTTCTAATTCTCAAATGAATTCTCATTCTGTATTTTGATTTTGCTCAAGTGTGTTTAGAATGTATTCTATGGAGTTTTTGAACAAGGCGTCACTTATCATAACTTGATGCCAATAATAGGGTCTCTACATGCCCCAAAATACTAGCGTCTACACCTCAAGCGGAAACAGATCATCACGCATGCGCATAAGTACTGCTGCGGCGGACGAATAACGGTTGGTTATTGTACCGCCTCCTCAACCTATTTATTCCGTGCTATAGCACTGATTGTCAGCTGAATATTTGGAATATGGGTAACGTTCTCGCTTAGGGTGGGAGAAGTCCCGGGTTGTGGAACACTGAACTGCTGTTTTTTTATTTTCTAATGATTAATATATTTTTTCACAAATTCAGGTTTGACTTGACGGCAGAAATAATGTTTTCCTTCTTTTTCCGCTTGGGTTCTAGACGCTAGTCCCTCTTGACTGCGTCAAGTTCGACTTTGTTATTTGTTCATTTTTTTCACCGATACTAGTTAATAAAGTTCAATTAACTGATCGATGTTGAAATTTTACCTTACAATTTTGTGAGACCGTTTTTTCATATTTTCTAGTGGTTCAATTTCATGTACTTCTTTTATACCCTCGCCTTCGCCATAATTTAAAAACGATATATTTTTTTTTAATTCGAGAAAAACCTAAAAATAGATAAGAAACGTGCATAACTTCTTTAGTCTGAACATCTAAAAACTGTGCAAAAGCATACAATATTGGAAAGAAATATAGGGACGTGTTCAAGTGTACAGTATCCTTAATTTACTCTACACAGCGTATTATTTAATAACACAGGCACACCAAAAAATGGTCATGTACTTTTGAGCAGATACCCCAGTGGCGGCTCGTCAGGGGAGGCAGGGGAGGCTGAGCTTCCCCTTGGAAGAACCACCATATCTTCAAAAGTAATATCTTAAGAAATTTCTATTAGGTATATCTCAATTTTCAATATTTTTTATTGTTTATTATTCATTAATTAATTTTCAGTTTATATATAACATTTTTGCATTTCCTTTCCACAAACATACCTATAACGTTACAGTCCGGATAGTCTTTGTATGCATATTTCCCGGTCGACCGGTCTTTTACTGAATGAACACTGCGGTTCGCTAGAGGCTAATACGAAATAGCTTCCAACTTTACCGCATTTACTTATAACATGAATGACCTTGAATTTCTTTGCGCTGTGTAAAATAGCAACACTTGGAATAGCCAAGTATGAGGCTAGCCTCAGATCTCAGTTCTTTATAGCGCATGTGCACAGGTCATTCAAGAGTCAGGTAATTCACAAAGAAAACGAACTGACGTCTGACAGTTGCGTTTAGCCGGTTAAGAACAACTTGACGTATAAATACATAAAACATTTGATAGGCAGGCTAGAAATAAGTGCTCTAGGTGAAAATATTCCCAACAACATGTCTTGTTGTCCAGACGTGGTGGATTATTTGTTATTAAATGGATTTACTACTCTTATTTATGACGAAAAGGTAAGAATTAAAAGAAATGCCAGGCCTACACCAGCAATGCTTTCGTTAGTTTTTAAAAGTGGTAAACAAAACAGAGGGTTTTGTGATAACAATTATAAAAAAGTCGAGTGGTTAACGGCATCAACAGTTAGAAACAAATTATATTGTTGGAGATTTATTATTTACTAATGATCAATCCTCAATTTGGGGCAGGGCCGGGTTTAATAATTTGCAAAATTAGAGAAATTTTTGAATAACGCCACTATTTTTTGAGACAATTCCGGTAAGCTTCTGTAGAATGATCATTTTCAGCACTTAAACGCATAAAAACATTTTTACTAGAAACAAAATGAGTCAAGACCGCCTTTCAAATGTATCGCTTATTTCAATAGAAAAACGTTTTTTGTCAGAATTGAGGAAACGCGATTCATTTTATGATGAAATAATCAACCATTTTGAGAGTTCCAAAAATCGCAGGTTACCACTCATTTATAAAAATATTCAGGCTTTAAAGCAGAGATTAATATAGGTAGTTGTTATTTTAGAAAAAATATTTATTTGTGTTATTTATTTTTTAGGAAATATTTTTTATAATTCTCCATAATATAGAGTTCCGCGGTTATATTTTTTTTATATAACTTCTTTCTCAAAACTTTTTAATTTCTATTAAAACTTATAATTTTACACGCCTGGCAGTGATAATGAATACAATTTTTTGTTTGTAGAAAAACACTTTAATTTTTTTACCAAAACTATTTTTATTTTTATTAAAAGTTATATAATTTAATTACAAGTGTGATAGTAGGACTCCTTTGGATACCGATACTCGAGTCGTAGGAACGAGAATTTCATGAGAATGATTTTTTCATCTCATCATATTTTCTATTTCCTTTTCATTCTATTCTTTTATTAGTTCTATTCTCTCAAGTCGTGAATCGGTATCCTGGCGAACAACCCACGGCAAAAAAATGTAACGCGCCGTTGTAATACCTCAGGGGTGGTGGGGAAATGTACAAATTGTAGTCATATTGCACATCAGTTGTCTTTCAGAATATCAAGCCTCCTCTGCAGACAATATCACTAGCCGCCACTGAGGTACCCCACTGTATTTTCAGTCGATGTCGTCGTCAGAATAACTCTATCTGGTCAGGATTTTTCCTAATCCCCTCCTAATTAAAATTCTCACTGATTGTTAATAATTTTTTGAGGTTAGGGAGAAATTATGATGTGGTGGAGTAATTTGACGGCGGCATCATATTCAGCGACTATGTAATTTGTATCTTTTGAAAAGCTGCACCAATTTCAACAAAACTTCTGAGTTACCGATAATAATGTGACGCATTTGTGAAGCATGTGGAAAGGGTTTTTTTTTGGCATTGTGACTTACGTCGATACAACAGATGTGAAGTTAATATGTACTTATTAATTAATTAATTGTACCCTAATTCTAACATAACATATACCACAGATCACGAATAGAGACTCTGGCATAAAACGTGGACACTCTCTTCTCGCTCAGGGGCCTGTCAGGGCATTTTATAAGAACACACACAAAGAGTAAGACCACGGTATATACTCCTTATATACAATGGGATAAATACAAGGGGTGAGAAATCTAACCTAACCTAACCTAACCCATTCTAAATATTAAGTTTAATGGCTTTAAGAAATTTGAGAATCACATCATAGATGGGCTTTTTATTCAGCGCTAGCAAATGACAAATATTATTGGGGTGGTAAGGTTATTTTTTTATGTAAAAGAGATCGCTCTCTGCTTTGTATTTTACACATTCAAAAAATGCATGATCTAGATCTGCAGTGACATTACATGTATCACATAAGTCTGAATTTACTACTCCTATTTTCTTGAGATGCACCGGGTAGCACCCGTGGCCAAACTTTAATCTACTGAGTGTTGTTGTGTCTTTTCTAGAATACTTAAAATCTTTGTACCGATATCTAATTGGAATGTCTGGTTGAATTGTTACATAGCGAGTAGGATTTGTTATATCATATTCTGTCCATAACGCTGCTGACCATGTTTTGGAAAAGGTATACGATCAAATTATTCTTGATTTTTAAAAAATCCCTTTACAGTTTCAGCACACCTAGCAAATTTATTTTATGAAATACTGGGATGGATTTTTACCACACATAATTTTTTGAAAGCGATATTATGTCGTTATTGAAAAAAAATGTTTCTGTTTATTTTTTAAATAATTATACACATACAACATGATTACCAAAAATTTTCTGTAGATTTTAGAGGTGGTATTCTTTAAGACAATTTTTTAATTGATATAAGCGCTTGAAGATCCTTGGAATAAATATTTTTTTAAAGACATTTTGAGTATGATTTCTAAGTCATTTATTACCACTTCCACATCCACGTAGTGGAGTGGAAGTATAGTAGGTACCTAATCGTAAAAAAAATTTCAAAAATTTTTATTGTTGAAATAGGCTTAAAATGTCATGACACGTCGAGATTTTAAATTCCAGAGAAAAAAAAATTCTGTCTGTCGGTATGTCAGTCGGCCTGTAACTTTTTTTTTTTATGCGCACGTTTTCTCTGGAACGGTTTAAGATACTGACTTGAAATTTGGTACACGTATGTACTGTAACGAGATCTGGAACTTTTTAATAATATTTTCCATCCCTCACCACCCCCACTCTATTATTAAAGGGGTTGATAAGATAACATTGAGATATTCACTTGAAATTTGATACACGTATGTATTCTAATGACATATGGAACTAGATTATATTTTGATATGATTCTGTACAAGGGTTGGGGGTTAAATAGGGAAAATAAGGAAAGCAAGCTGGTAAGAGTACAGAAATTTGGAATTAGGTGTATATACTAGAAATGAAGACCTAAGTTTTTAATAATATTTTCCACCCCCCCCCCCCCCCACTCTATTATTAAATCGAATATCTGAAAAAATTAGATTATATTTGAGATGATTCCTTTAAAGGAGTGACGGGGGTAAGTAGATGTAAATATAGGAAAATAAGTAAGGCGAGCTAGTAAAAGTACCAAAACTTGGAATTTCGTGTATATACTAGAAGCCATAGCTTCGTATTTCGTTCTAAGATTTTACAGAGCAATAATCAAGAAGATGAAAATCTTATAAATTACCTAAGAAAAAACCTTTTTCAAACTGCAGTAAATGCAATTTCAGAGACAAATTTCCCTGCTTCGGTACCTACTGATTGCAGAAGAATAAAACTACAAAGCGACTTGAAGAGTTGTTCAGCGGCTAAAAAATACAAACTTTCAGAGGAAAAGTAGCAGGGTAGGATTATTTTTGCATTCAACTATATAATCAATGATGAAAACTTCTGGGAACAAGTTGTTTTTTCTGACGAAAAGGTTTTTATATCCTGTAACGATGGACATGTTCGCGTATATACGCCTTCTTCCACTAGATACGACGAAAAATATACTTTCGATCCACAAATATCAGGAAGGTTTTCAGTCAATGTCTGGGCCTACATAAGCCTAACTGGGTTAGGTGTGTGTTGGAACAGTGGTGGTCATCTCAATTCCATTAAATATATTGAAATATTAGACAATATTATGTTGCTGTCAGTAATAGAGGTGTTTCCGGAAAACAACAAGACAACTGCTCTATATATCCGTCTCATCGTGTTAGGCAATGGTTTCTTAATAAAAACATAGAGTTGTTACCGTGGCGATCTAAAAGTCTGGATTTAAATCCAATTGAAAATGTTTGGGGACTAGTGGTGAAACATATAAGAAAATTAAATAACCATCCAAACAATGCCCAAGAATTGGAAGGGATAATTGAAGACGCTTGGGAGAACTTGTCGCAAGAAGTTGACCTTGCAAGAAATCTGATTTTGTCCATGCCTGCAAGACTTCAGGCAGATCTGGACGCTAATGGAGCAATGACAAAATATTAGTTAATTCTGTATTTTATTTTTTATTGTATTTTTATGGTCAGTTTGCATTGTTTACATTTTTTTTAATCTCAAGTGGTATTTTTGTGTTCTTATTTTAAAAATAGAATTATCATTATTCAGTCAGTATTTTAATTACAGCCATTAGTAGCATTATCCGTAACAAATATTTTTTTTAAAACAATAATATGGCAGGCTTGAAAATGTTCTGAAAAAGTTATTTTCTAACTATATTTTAAAATTCCATTTGAATAAAATGAAAAAGAAATGTTTAATAAGTATAAAAACTCTAAGAAAACCGGTCTCCTGAACAAAACCCAGGTCCGGGGTAAATCACTTCTTCTCCACCCCCCTGTCGACATGCCTGGCCAGCCCTATTTACAGACATATGCACACAACTAAACTATTAAGATTTTCGATTACAACAGTTGTACCAGTCTTTTTTGAAATCAAGCGTACGAGTACGTATTGTAATGACATCTGATTGAGATTAATCCGTCGAAGGGGTGGCAGGTGGGAAGTTGTAAATAAGGGAAAATAAGTAGAGTAAGCTAATAAGAGTCCAGAAAGTTCATTGTTGACGTATATGCTAGAAACCAACTCTTCAGTTTTTCCTATGACAACTGCCCCAAATATTATTTAACTTCTATGATCAATAATTTTCACATACTAGAGCGCAAATGTAGCCTAGATGTATCCTTTAAAGTGACTTGGATGGAAAATCTGGATGTTGAAGTAGTGATTCCTTAGGCAGCGGTTTTACTAAGCATCTTAAACCAGATTTTTAATTGTGTGTACATCTGTGGAGGCGTTCCTAAATATTGCTGAATCACAAATGATTGGACATCGTAGCTTGCACGTTATATTTCGTCACTAAAAAAAAAATTGGACGTATTATTTAATAATCATTTTTTTCGAATTATTCCAAAACAAATTAGATCAAAAACAAGCTAGGTAATAAAAATAAATCCGTTGGAATGAGTGAGACATCTACGAAACTTGTCACATCAAGGTGCTAGGTTTAAAAAATGCTCGTTCTTATACTTTTTACAAGCAGCAACAAAAAACTACTGATGTTAGTTTCTTAAGGAACATTCGAGGTTTGCAATAAAACAACTATTCTAACATGCTCGAAGATGTGTACGGTTTGAGTTCCGCCCACCGCTTGAACTTGTAACTTGCTGTAAGTAAAATTTATTAGGTTTTCTCTCCGTTTAATATTACAGAAACAAGAAAATATACAGACTATTTATTCAATCGGTCGAGCTATAAACAATATAGACATCGGATATACACGCAATTTAATTTAATAGAATGTATGGTACGAGATTGAAATCTGAATGACTACCAAGAATAGTAGTAATATATTTACCTATTTATAAGAAAATTTAAAATTTTTCTAGGTACTTAGTAGAAATGGAAAATTAATGTATATTTATTTTATTTTATGGAAATATAATCCCATAACGAATCACCTAGAGGCCTGTAAGAAATCTGTTTAATTTTACTTCAGATTGCAGTGGGACGTGGCAAGCTGCATATATTGTTAATATTTTCCTCCATCACGGCATAATTACTTTTACGTGGTGCCACTGAGATTAAGCACACAGTGAATATCTACTTAAAATAGGTACTCGGCAAGGCCTGACTGCAAATTCACGTAAATATTGTTCTAACCTGAAAAACGCACTGTTTATAGCAGTTTAAGATAGTTTAAATCATCTGGCGATGACCCTGTGTTGCGAATGTAGTTCAATTTGAACAGATAATATTCTGTGTTGCACCTATTTCACATTTGAAATAAATGTTTGAAGTCGAAGATGACTTATTTTATTTAACATTTATTTGGCAGTTGGCAACATCTGATTGCGACTTTCAATCGTTTTATAATAGACTTAATAAAAATATCTTTAAGTCAAACTGACATGTGACCTAACCTAAGTAAAGTTTGTTCTAACTTGAGAGACACACTGTATATTGTATGAATGAATGAATGAATAGCATTTATTTATCTAAAAGATAATACATGGCAATAGTAAAGTGATAAAATTTAGTGCATGTCTCCCAATAATGTACAAATAATAATAATAATAATGATAATAATAATAATAATATATGACTAACCTACTAATAACATGAATAACATAATGATAAGTAATAATATAAACAGCTTACGAATAACATACACTTGCATTTTATATACACATATATACATATACATACATATATGTACACCATATCTATATTTACATATTTTCCTTGACATACTTAATAAGCTTTGATTTGAATAAACTAATGTTATTAACAGTTTTCAGGTGGTTGGGTAGAGTTATATTCAATAATAACTTTATAAAACAGGCTATTGTACGTGAGGGTGTTAGTTGTGTTATTTACATAACAGTTGTATTTATTCCTAGTGTTATAGGAATGGACTTCATTTACACTCACTAGCCTCGAGGATAAATAATCTGGTACCATCTTATATAATATTTTTTAAATAAATAACATTGTTTCAATATACATATTCTTTTTATATCGAGCCAACCTAATATCGGTAGGTAAAATGGGGTAAAATAATACTGTTATATAATGTAACTTTAGCGTTTATAGAAATGTGTCTACCAAGTCTATAAAAGCATCCTATTTTTTTACCAATTTTTTTAGAAATATAATCCACATGATTCTTAAATTTTAAATTCCTATCTATAAATAATCCCAGGTATTTAATGTCATCTTGAAAATCCAGCTCCTTATTGCCAATTTTGACTTTTATTTGTAAATTACAAAAGTTTTTATAAGCCCAGTCGGATCCTATAAACATGCACTTTGTATTGTATTGTATTGTAGTTTCGATATCCTCATATTTTTGTGTGCTTAATTAAAGATCTAAGTAACACCTTATTCTAAGGTTATAATAAAACGCATTTGTATAAAATTTGATAGTTTACGCGCCTTTGGCAATCATATCTAGCGTATATGACCCAATCTAATGCTAATGCTAATTTACATATATTTCAAATCTATAACGTTTTTTAAGACTAACAGAAGTTATCGTGTTTTCAAGAAACATGCATATACAAACTCCTTTTAGTTTGAGTTCAGCATGTTCAGTTCTTGACATTTTCAAACCAAAATCACTTTAGGCATTCATAAGTTTCAGATTATGTAATGGAGACTATGTTGTATTAAATAATGAATCATTATTGTTGTCTGAATTGTAGATGTCATACTAGAGATGTCTAGTATGACCAACTTGTCCTCCAAATTTCAACCGAAATTCAGCAAATATGTGTGTAATGAAATAAAAAGTGTTATAAATAGACTTATGATTTTCTGTTGCCAGTTTACCTTCAATGTACAAGTAACTCTGAGAAGTAGAAGTGTATCCCATTCTTGAATCGGCATTAGAATTTCATCGGCATTATTAAAAATAGTAGTTACACAAGTATACCCTATAAATACAGTGGGAAGCAAAAGAAACGCACAAAATTCATATCTTTGGTATGTGTCATTTGTCAAAAGAATCCTCGAACAGGTCGTGTAATGCTACATTTGGTCACTATACCAAAAGTTATGACGTCATTGGTTTTTGAGTTATGTCGTCATCATAAATTTTATTTAATGGAAACATACATTTTTGTTTACTGTTTTTGGTGGTATATTCCTTTAGCTTTCTGGTGATATGAAAAAAATTGAGATTACCTAACAGATTTCTGCATAATTTTTTATCTACGATTATTACAAATTCTTGTTCGGTTATATCTGTTTGAATAAAGGAACTAGATATAATAAAAATTATATCAATGGCAATTTTTCTAATGAGACTATGATTTAAGGATATCAAAAAGAGAGTCGTAATGGTCGTTAAGAGTTATCTTAGATTTGTTTATTTCAATTGTTTCATATCAATTTTGGTTTCCTCCTGTCTGTGTAATATATTATAAGTAATGTCCCGTGTTTCCATCCCTTAGGAAACCACCCTTTAAAATCCATGGGTTAAAAAATTATAACAAGAAATAAACATTTACACTATTTATTGAATAACTTACTTAAAACTTCACAATACTTTTATTAACTATAGTCAAAGAATTTATATAAATAGAAGCAAATACACATTTACAAGTGTGTTGACAACATAGTTCAGACATTACATTTTATAATCATCTCTTTCTTTATGACCAAAATTACTATAGCCCCATCTTTGTTGCAGCCACCGTCATTTTGACACGACAAATAAATGTAAATATAATCTTAAACGTCCAATTTGTGAAGCGTTTTGATCTGTAAATAAACTATTTTCAAGTGCTGAGGAACAAAATATGACTTAAAATTGCATCAAATAACGTTTATATGCTGTTTCTCTAATACGATGATAGTTTAAAGACAAAATATGTGTCGGTCATCAACCTATTTTGAGCTGTATACGTACATATTTATTTTCCTAAAATTAACATTTTTATTT
The DNA here is from genome assembly GCA_963583905.1 of Stenurella melanura. Taxonomy (NCBI): domain Eukaryota; kingdom Metazoa; phylum Arthropoda; class Insecta; order Coleoptera; family Cerambycidae; genus Stenurella; species Stenurella melanura. The sequence goes on from OY757310.1 coordinate 155,174,586, forward strand.
ACCGTCAAACTACAGCAATATAATTAATTTCAAGGGGCCATGGATTAGGAAAAAGATGTGTACTAGTCAAATTAAGTAGAGGTTGTTTCATTTAATAAGCCGATTCAGAAATTTGTTTGCATCCCTTATTACGAATCAGAAAAGAAGTACCTAACTACTTTACAGGAAATCATGCGGCAGTTCATTTCTTAGGATTTGAAGTAAATGGCCCCTTCTTGGTTCGTTTATATTTTGACAAATTGACCTAGACATTTTATTTAAAAAAAATAATATACCTCCTGTGACAAAATAAAACTACTTACCAACTGTTCTTAATTCCTACAAGGCTACAAGTAGTGGATTGTCTAGTAAAATGGAATTCTACCAGGCCACAAATTGGACTGTGAATTTGAGCATTTGCAAGGAATGTTAAAGGGCAGGGGAATAAAACATTCGTTTACAATGATTGCATATTTTTGTACAGAAATATTTGCGCTAAACATGAAAATAATTTAAAGGTTAGACTTTTACAGTTTATCTCTGCTTCTATTTATATAAATTCTTTGACTATAGTATACGTTTACTGTCTACTGTCAAAAAAACCTTTGAGAACATTTATTACTTGATATCTTCACTCTACCGTTCACTTTGTATCACTTCGGATTTTATCCAACCTCAATTCATTAAAAACTTACTTCTCGCGTGTTTACATTGGCCTGCTTACATATTCCAGAAAAGGCATCTAGAAGCATTCCGGTAAAAACCACTACGTTCCCGCACGGAAATCTAGAATAATGTGTAAATCTCGATCCATCTACAAGCTTACAGAAAACGTACTATCAGCGTCTCAAATATGGCTCACACTACAGATTTTGATGGTACTGCAGTTTCCTATCACTATTGCTAAGCTGCTTAATTCCGGCTGTTACTCATGAGCTATCAACATCAACATCTAGGGGGCATAAACTCGTAACAACAATTTTATATTAGTATAATTTTAGAAAATTATGACCTGATCCTAAAATGGGGTTACAAATAGATTATTAATTTTTGCTGTCTGAAGGAGAGTGAGTATTTCATATCTAGTTTTGATTGTACAACAAATCTCTCCTACATATTTATTTATTCACTAAATTACCAGATGAAGCATTATTATAGATCTCTTTTCAACTCCAATCAACGGAACGAAGTAGTGTATGAATTTAGAGCATGATATTATTATATTCCTGGTAAAAAACGAAGAGTGTAATGCATTTGATCCGTACATTTTTAAAACCGTAAATATCACTCATAAAGAGAAAAAAACCCTTTTTGTTTATTTGCTTGCTTGTTTGTTTCCCCATAATGAATGCTCCAATATTGATGCAATATTTTGTAAACGTTAGATAATTCTTCACAATAGGTTCTCAAGCACCGAAACAGCAATAATGTACCTCCGTGGTTTTTAATTACTTCCACATTCTGATATAGTGAGTGGAAAAAATAAAAATCTGTTTTTTTTGTTTTTCAAATAGGTTTAGAATGTCATGAAACATCGAGATTTTAAATTTAAAGGAAAACAAATTGTCGGTTCGTAACTCTTCTGTGCCCACGATTACTCTGGACCCGTTTAAAATATGGACTTGTTTAGTACACGTATGTATTATAACGAGATCTGGAACTACAATATATTGAACGGTTGTTGGGTAAACAGGAGTATAAATGGAAAAATAAGTAAAGCAAGCTAGCAAGAGTCCAGAAATTTGAATTTAGTATATATGCTAATTACTAGAAGTCAGGATCTTAATTTTCTTATGACATCTGCCACCTCCACACCACTCCAATATCTCTGCTTCCTTATTAAAGGACATAATGAAATAAAATTGTGATTTAGTGTGTGTACGAGAACAAGAGTTCTCAGAATTTGTTTGGCATCTGACACCCTTATTACCACCTTTGGGGCAGACGATTTTAAACATTATATTATTAACATTATACGATCGATTATTTTTACATATTGGAGTAAAAATGTAGAATCATCATGTTTGGTTTAAAAAGACTTTTATGGGAAATCTGGATGTGGAAGTATTGATCCCTTAGGAAGCGGTTTTTTTATTTAAGATTATTTCTGCTTAAGTCATAATCTCATTGGCAGAACCTTGCCTTATATATTATTATTATACTTATTTATTGGCATTTTTATATTTGTTATTGACGTAATTTTACGTTTAGATTCTACATGCTAAGTACTCTTTATCACTTTTAAGAATCTGTTAGAAATGTTCAATTTTTATAAAAGACACCGTGGCCCTGAATTTATAAAATCTATTTTTAACACTGTATTAATAATTGTATACCGGGTGGCATAAAAATATGGGAACAGCAGGATGAGTTGTAAAAATGCGAAGCCTGGAAAAGAACTTTAAATACAAAAGTTGTAGGAAATTTCCCTGGCTATCTGACGGTGACTTTGGATTTGACCTTGTCCTCGGCCGTCAAGGTCATTTGAAGGTCAAGTCGACGTTCTTAAATGGAACCCCTTTTAACCTTGATTTGACCTTGCCCTCGACCGTCAAGGCCATTTGAAGATCAAGTCGACGTTCTTAAATGGAACCCCTTTTAACCTTCCGGGGTGAAACCAGCGAATTTTACGTTCGGATATGACCCTCGGCACTTACAAAATTGGCTTCTAAAGGTCATCTTTACACCATAATTTTGTAAGCTTCGAAGGTCATCTTTGAACGTAAAGCTTTCTGCTCGTTTCATTTCCGGGGTTAAAAGTAGGGGGTCCATTTAAAAGAATCGGATTGATCCCCCAAATGACTTTGAATGACATGACCAAGATCAAATCCAAGGTTAAGGTCAAATACAAGGTCACTGTCAGATAGCAGAATTTCCTACATTTTTTGTATTTCAAGGCTTTTTCTAGAATTCGTATTTTTCAAATTATCCTGCTATGCCCGCACTTGCATTGTTATTACAGCAAATGTTCAAATTGTTCGTCATTGACAGTTTGACAGTGAGCTAGACGGATATAAAAATTATCAATTGTACTTTTTATCATTTCTGGTGTAATCTTCGCGCACAGTTATATTAATCCCAATGTAAAATTTTCAGCTCCTTTAATTTTCGGGGATAAAAGGAGGGGGCTCTATTTGAAAAAATCGGCTTGACCTTCAAATGACCTTGAAGGTCACGATCAATGTCAAATCCAAGGTTCACCGTCGGATAGCCAGGGAAATATCCCACAACTCTTGTATTTAAAGTTTTTTAAAGGATTCGTATTTTTCAAGTTATCCTGCTGTTCCCATACTTTTAGGCCACCCGGTATAATCTGTACCTAAAAACTTATAGAATTCAGTGAATGCTAAATTATCATGCCTTAAAGAATGAGTTTAACAAATAAATTTATTTGAGAAAAAAACGTGCCTTAGAAACCAACCTAAGCACTTGTAATTTCACTATTGTTCGCATGTTATTCACATTATTCTAGATTGCTTAAGCGCAAAATTAGATTTTCGGATACTTTCCTCTATTTCTAAATGTGGAGTATAAAGTATAACTTGACGCTTTAATGAGAAGTTACATCTTAATACGACGCTGGTCTGTAACCAGTTCTAGAGCTAAAAAAATAACCAATTGAAAGTGCTAAAATCGCTGTACCTGTTGAATCATTTCAAAGAGAAGTCTGCTGGCACACTACTAACTGTGTATATTACAATTTCATATAAGAAAGTTGTGTGTATATATATTTTTAACCTAGAAATCTTTGTAAAAAATATAAAAATACGATCTAACGCAATCTACATACAAAGCATAAATTTACCCTTAATAAAAAAGGATGGCATGAAAAGGAAACAAAATTATTTATATCTGGACATTTAGTGTGCAAAAATGTTGACGATTTTTATTAAGATCTTAAACACTTTAAACTTTTTCATCTCCTGATATGCAAAATTAACATTACTAAGAAATCATAATATAAAGTATACATGTATTACCACATACACAAAGGCAGCAATTAAAATATTTGAACTCTTTTACAGGAACTCTTGGAGCAACTATTCAAGTTATTCGACCAAGATCGAGCTCAATGTTTACCTCAAGAGAATTGGATCGAATTCTTAAAACAACGATTATCGTAAGTGGTTTTTTGGTTTACAAGTATTTAAGTATTCCTTTTATATGCTGTGTCACAAAAGTAGTGGAATCATTTATGTCGGATACTACACATTTTATTAAATCGACTACAAGAGCCACATTGAAAAAAATTTCAAATATCGTGTTAAATTTATATTTAAATGGAAAACTAAAAATCTAAGTTCGTAGAGACAAATATGTAATATTTAACAGAATAGTAGTAAATACTAGTTTTATCCGATCTCAAAAAAGAGGCGCTGAGTTTGGTTGTCCGTTTCTCCTTATATCTTTGTGTTTGTAGGTCTATACGTATTTATGTCATAATATCAAAACTGATCCGATTTTAATGTAATTGTCACTAAAGTAGTAAAGTAAAGTAGTGGTATTCGCTGGAAAAAGTGATACACTATATCATCACCACCACTAAATGCATCTTAATGTTTATAGAAGGTTTTGAGCATACTTATGTACGGAGTTCTCAACCTGTTGCCTTTCTTACTGACAATTTTCTATACAATTCATAATAAACAATGATTTTATGCATTTTTGGATATATAATTAAGTAATATATTTTAATTTATTTTCAGCAACGAGAAACAAATTGATTTTGCTGAACAACTGGAAAGCGTGGCTTTTTGTCTATGTGGCGAAAAACCCATATATTTAGATCAATTCTACCAAATATTTTGTGCTAAGGGCGTAAGTATATACTGTCGAATTGTTATATTTGTTATGTAAACAATGAAAATCTCTATTTGTGATTGGATATCATAAAGTACCAGATATCATTTCAAAACAGTACATGAATATATATTATCTATGAAAATTATGTAAAATTTATCTTACTCCAATTACCGAAAAAAATTAAAAATTTGTACAATATACAAAACCTTCTCTAAGGAAAATCTGATGTAATTACTTTCAACTTTGATATCTGCAATGGCTTAGAGTTTTAACGAAAATTGAAAAATATTCTTGTAGTTAGATATATATAACCAATCTATTTTATGGATCATGTAGCTCATAATAAAACAAATGTTAAAATTACGATAAACAGAATTCTTCGTTGGGGTGAAGTTGAAGTTAGTTCAATCAACTATTCTAGCTGTCTTGAATCAATATTGAGAATATAACGAATACGCTCTTAACTGGTTACCTTCATTTCTTGTATATGTGATCATGCAATGCTTCTTTAATTAACAATTATTTTTTACAGATAGTAGATAAATTATTTAGATTAATAGACCATGAAAACTCTGGCTTAGTAACATCAGAAAGTGTAATGGAGTTCTTAGCAACCATAACAAATACTAGGTAAGTGAATTACTTATTTTAACATAAGATGAGATATTTTATTAAAATCCGTATGTCGGTCGGTGCTAAAATCAAGATTGGTTGAAGTTGAAATCTACATCAATTTTTTTAGAATTTGGGAGGAATTACTTGATTAAATAATATTTTAGAGGACATATGCGAGATATGTCCTTTAGTTAAAGTGAGAAAACTATTAATCACATCTCGATTGATAATTATATTACCACAACTTTAAAGCTGTGTGAGGATATTTGATGATTCTGTTTAGGTCTTTAGAAAAGAGAAAACCAAATGATAATGATCACATTTTTGATATACAGATTAACGCACGACATCAATAGTTAGGTATTAGATTCTTTTATTTTTTCTGGCTTGCCATCTGGTGTTTCGTTTCGTTCACGTCGTCATCCCTAAAACCCGTATTGACTATTAGTTATTCTTTAGATAGTTCCAAATCACCTCTCTATTGACATCTGTGGTGTTGCTAACGTCAATACCGGTTTCCATGTTTCGTTTTTTTTTTTTATATTTATGTCATAACTTATCAATTTCTGTTTTCTTGTATTGACTACTGAAGGAGTGAAGGAGATACTGTTGGAGATTGATTCACAGGCCCACAGAAAAATAAGTGAAATGTTCCCTGGACCCGACATAGTAATCCTCATGTATTTCGATGTGCTAAATACGAATAGGATGTCCGTTTAGCTCCATCACCATCAATTTCTTGTAAATCGCGAAAATAACCTAAGAAAATCAGGTTTCTTAGGTTACTTTCGCGATTTACAAAAAATTGGTGAGTGATAGAGCTAAACGGACATCGGATTCATGTTCAGCACGTCGAACTGCATAGGGATTACTATATCGGGTTCGGGTTCGGATAACTTTTACTTCACCATCCCCGTAGTGGATTGGAAGTACAGTAATCGTTAAAGAAATTTAATTTTTTTTTTTTCTTAAAATAGGTTTAGAATGTCATGAAACGTCGAGATTTTAACTTTGAGCGAGAAATAAATTTTATGTCTGTCGGTCTGTCTGTAACTTTTTTGTCCGCTCGTTTTCTCCGAAACGGTTTAAGGTATTGACTTGAAATTTTGTACACATATATATTATAACGAAATCTAGAACTGGATTGTTTTTTGAACATATCCGGTGAAGGGTTGCGGGGTAAATAGGAGGAAATAAGTAAAGCAGGCTTGTAAGATTACAGAAACATTAAATTTGGTGTATGTACTAGAAGCCAAAACCTCAAATTTTTTTATAATATTTTCCATACCACCCCCCACCCCCTCATTATTAAATAGGTTGATAAAATAAAATTGGGATATTCACTTGAAATTTGGTATACGTATACATTATAATGACATCAAGGACTAGATTATATCTTGGGATTATTCCGTTGGAGGATTGGGGGTTAAATAGGGGTAAATATTTAACATTGAAAATGTTTAACAAATCGAGGATGTAACGGTAATACGGGGGTCCAACCTAAATTCATATTCTTGCATTTTTACGTCTTGACTCTGACCGACGCCTAGCGTCGCGTCGTTTTTGTAAAACTCGCGTATTTGATAAATTTTGATTTCCAGATTCATATTCTTGCATTTTTACGTCTTGACGCCGATCGGCGTCCAGCGTCATCCTTGTGTAACTTGTGAATTTGATAAACTTTGATATCTAAATTTATGTTCTTACATTTTTACGTCTCGACGCCAACCAACGCCTAGCGTCGTTTTTGAAAAAATTAGTGTATTTGAAAAATGTTGATTCCTAGATTCATATTCTTGCATTTTTACGTCTCGATGCCAACCCTCGCCCAGTGTCGATTTTTTAATTGATATCTAAATTCATATTCTTGCATTTTTACGTCTAGACGCCGACCGACGCCTAGCATTGCTTTTGTAAAACTTGTGTATTTCATAAATTTTGATATCTAGATTCATGTTTTCGCATTTTGACGAAACTCATTTTTTGTGGAATATTAATGTAAAGTTTATTACAATTACTCCGAGTTATGTAAATCTTAAATTTTTTATCCTCAGCTTAATAAGTTTGAAAACTTCTAAAACACTTGCTGTCGGATGTCCGTGCACGAAAACCCATAAAAACGGTGATTGTTGGCCGTTTGAAGGGGTTGCCCTGAATAAACACTTTTTCTCCCCTCATATTGGGTTGCTTCCTTATTTGTGACCGACTCCACTACGTGTTCTCAATTTTTATTCTGATTTTGTTCTTTCATTATTTGGTTTGTAATTAAGAAAACTGTTGTCCAACTTCTCTTCTGTTCTCGAAGAACAAAAGTTCGTGGAACTCATTTCGATTTTGTTCAACGATGGTGAAAAATTAAGTTTTTTAAATATATGTTAGGATACATCATAGCATGTTAAACAATTTTTATTTGCAGGCCTCGCACTGGGTTTGATGAGAGTAGCTTGGACCGCCTGGAACAGCTTTTTCGACAAACTGTAGGAAATGGAAAAGAAATAAAAAGAGAGGATTTTAAGAAAATAGTAATTTCGAAAAATGTGAGTTAGAAGAAGAATAACATTTAAAGTATTTAATTCAGTGACTTATGTATTTATTAGTCTAGGAAATGGCGTGCGAATTCGATGACGAAAAGTTACCGTCTGACAGTCTGGTATTCGAAGAGAGATTTTTTTCTTTAAAATTCTCTCTACCGCTCATCGAACGGAATTTTCGTCTGCCAGTGTAATTGGGGTATATCAAGCACATATTACTAACTACATATGCGGACAGATATGGGTAACCATTTGTTAAAAAAAGTCCCCTCCTTCATATTCTTCCACCACACCAAATAATTTCAGAGGGAAAAATGTTTCGTAGTTATGTGCTCTCTGAGTTTACCAGACTGTCATACAACCTCTCGTCATGGAATTTGCACGACATTTCCCCAACTATATGAATAATTATTGTTATGAGAGTATAATGTATAGTATTTCTATTTTCAATTTAGAAATTCAGTCCAAAGCATTGCTACCAGTATAAATCATTACAAAGCCTACTTGTGATAGAAAAACACTGAGACTGTGCTTGAATATTACAAAAGATACACGTATACGAACATAGTTAATCAGATATGTTATGCGCTTACCTTAAACGAAAGTAGTCGATTGTTTACCTGGCTCACCATTACAAGTCCGTTACTTGCTCTTTTGTCATTATTAATATTGCCGGTAGCATAGTCGTAGGTTTAATGATATTTATTTACTTTTATTGAACCGTTTATGGAGTTGCTCATTAACTAAAAGTATTTGTTATAAATAATATATTATATATAAATAATTTGCATCATCTCTATCAATTAATATAAAGTGTTGAAACAATATTCAATTTTATTACATTAATAAAAAGTTATTCTAAAACTTGTCTGTCGACCCTCATGACATCCCTGGTTTATGAATTATTCCTTTGTTGGCGTTTTTTATGATTTTCAAATTGACAATAGATGAAATATAACTGTTTTAATGTAATCAATTCTGACAAGTTTCTGTAAAACAACTTATGCAAAAACTGGATTTCAAGTGTGTACAAAACTTTTTCTAAGCTAAACTAAGGAAGCTTATAGTATGGCTATTCTCAATTGAGAAATTCAGTCTAAAGCGTTGCTACCAGAATAAATCATTACAAAGCCTGAGTGTACTAGAGTAACACCGAATCCGTGCTTGAATATTACAAACGATACTCGTATACGAATACAGTCAACCAAATATGTCATGCGCTTACCTCAAATGAAAGTAATCGATTGTTTAATTGGATCACTATTCATATATTTGCCGGTAGCATAGCCGTAGGTTTAATGACATTTATTTACTTTTATTGAATCGTCTATGGAGTTGTTCATTAAACTAACAATATTTATTATAAATTAACAATCTACATCTTGCCTATTAATTAATATAAAGTAATAAAAGAATATTCAATTTATTTCAAAAATTAAAAAGAAATGTCGGTCAACGCTCATGATACTGCTGGTGTTATGAACTATTCCTTTGTCGATCTCTTTTTATGATTTTTCAATTGACTATACATAAACCTCACCTTTGTTTAGGAGTAAATAATTACTAAAAATGGAGTTCAGTTATTTTCGTCCTTATGTTAATTGCAAACTACCTAGTAGGGTGGAGCGAAAACAATGAATTTAATTCCAATTTTAAAATATAATACAGCAAAAAAAGTTGTCTTTTGTACCACCTAGTATTGTGGTGAAAATTGGTTGAAATCGGTGAACATCTTCTGCCTCCCAACAACCTTGAATTTTTGCAATATTTAAGATTTTTGATAATATTATACAAACTGTTAAACATTTTTCTATTGAAGAGATCTACATCTAATATTGAAGGAAAGCTACCCAATGTACTACTTAGTATTGTGGAAAAAGTTGGTTACATTACGTTAACACACTCTGCCTCTTCAACAACTTTGAATAAGTACTACCTAACATTACATTTTTTTTTCACGGTTTAGCAAGTATCAAATTTCATAGTGTACTTCTGTAGCCCTAAAATATAATTATATATCTACTTTAGATCATAAATAACATACCCAGTTTATCCTAAATAACTTTCTCTTCATTTGGTTTTATCAAAACTTAATGAGAAAGTATGGTTTGAAGACGCATATTATAGGTATCGGAAACTAGAAATACTAGTACAAGTTGCATAGAAAACTGTAATAAATCTATACTTACTTTATAGCATTACACAAAATATTTTCTTAAGTTTGTTACTACTTCAGGACGTATTCTGGTTTTGTGTCAAAGCAGGGCATGGTTTTCCTGCAATCAACTCGCGCTCTTATTCTCACTTGCGTCGACACCGCAAATTGCTGCAGAAGCTTCTGTCACGGGCTTTACACATCGTTCAACACACTGTGTGACAAGAATACTTTCCAAAATTTATTGCCAGGGTTGTTAATAAATTCTTGTGAAGTTTGAAGACGTATATTATTATTATAGGTATCAGAAACTAGAAATACTAGTACAAGTTGCATAGAAAACTGTAATAAATCTATACTTATTTTATAGCACTACACAAAATATTTCCTTAAGTTTGTTACTACTTCAGGACGTATTCTGATTTTGTGTCAAAGCATGGCATGGTTTTCCTGCAATCAACTCGCGCTCTTATTCTCACTTGCGTCGACACCACAAATTGCTGCAGAAGTTTCTGTCACGGGCTTTACACATCGTTCAACACACTGTGTGACAAGGATATTTTCCAAAATTTACTGTCAGGGTTGTTAATAAATTATTGTAGATCTTCATTGGAAATACGGGACGTAATAGGTGGTTCTGTTAGCTCACATTCTTGCCAGCTGATAAGCTGAAAGTATTCGTTTCCTTCAAAATTCAGAGGAGATAGTTTGAACACTCTAATCTTCTTGAAGGATGCAAGTGAGGATAAACTTCTTACCTTTTGAATGCAGCGAAACCCAAATTCTCGGATGAATATGATATCGTCCGATATCATACTGAGAAGAATATTTTCGTGGTGACCGAAGAATCCATTTCGTTGAATTACATCGTCAACGATATCTCTCAATTCCTTGTCAAGGTAGAGGGACAACTGAACGGTACGGAAAAGGTGTTTTGCATCACTTTTACATGTGGTGTAGGATTTTATATTAAACCATACACAGTTTCATAATATATTTTAATTATGTGAAATACACATTTTTTTGGAAAATTTAAAGACGTTGGGAAGGCCAAAGAAATGATTAGAATTCAAAGATACTTTACCCAGTTAATATAAGTAATGTAGCAGGTTACTTTTGGGTGGTATTAGATCAAATTATTGTAACATTTGTTTATGAAAAAAAAAACTATGTGTAATTAAAAATCAGACATTAAAAAAAATAAGGACCGTTGGGGAGGCAGAAAAAAACTTTAGAAATAAAAGAGGAAAACATGAAAATACTAACAAACAACACAGGCAACTTTTGCGAGCTATTAGACTTAAAATTTCCAACTTTCACTTTTTCACTCCTCCCTACTACCTACCTATCTTTTTTCCATATTTAATTTCTTTTATTATAAAATTTATCAAATTCTAGGGGTTCATAATTAGACTAGTAGAAATACTTCTTCGAATAGACTAAAATATCTAGTTTAAAATGATGAATTCATTGTAAACATTGTATTTGACGTAAATTATCAGTTATCCTCATATATCTTATGACAAAACATATTTTTAATACGATTAAACACACTTCAACTTATGACTATGATCAATTGTATTTTAGTATTACCCATCTTTATTTTTTAGCCATTTTTCACAGACAGGGTGTTCCAAATATTCGATAAAGACAATTCGGGCTCAATTTCACTACAAGAATTTTTGGACGCAATGCATCAGTTCGCGGGCCAATCTCCAGATGACAAAATAAGATTTCTGTTCAAAGTTTACGATCTGGATGGTAAGTTTATCATTAGAATGGTAAATTATTAGTCCATGTGACTCCATGATTTTCATATAATACGCAATGTTGCTGAATAAAAATGGATAAGAACTTTTCTTCATTAAATAACTTAGTTTCCCAGGTACAAATTATATATATTCTCAGTGGATCATTTTCTTGTCATAGATAGGAGACAAAATGTTGTGTCGACTTTGCCAAAATCTTGAAGCCATCCTAGCCCTTCAATTTATTCTACACTAAAGTTTAAATGAAATAACTAATCTGAGAAAGTTAAATTTTCATTATACTTGATTTTACAAATGCAGAAATGTTTGCCACGAGTTTTGTTTAAGACCTCACTAATAATAGCGAAACTATTATGTAATTCATTAATTCACTCTGAACTGCCTGCCTCATGACTCTTGGCATAAAAAATATAAGTGTTCAGGAAAATATGTAACAACGATTATACGGTTGAAATTTGGTCATTCATGCTACCCTACACATTCAGCACAGTGAAGTCTTTAACTGGCCATGGTTTAGGTTTAAATTTATACGTACAATCACTCTAACTGCTGGTAAATGATCCTTTCTATCATTGTGGTCAGCATGTGACTCCAGTTCTTTACACATAATTTGTAGATAGCTAGATCATCAGCTAACATGGGAAAACCTTTTTATATTTTCCTTCGGCTAGATTTTAGCTTCAACAAGATGCACATGAACCACAGTTAGAAGGTCTCTCCCAATTTTATGTCAAAATATAATAAACTGATTTATTTATTGTAATATCAATAGAAGTTCCATCATAGAGACAGATTGCCAATAAAATCCCGAATTTTAAATACCATCATAAAACGTTAATGGTACCTGATACTCTGAATACCTCTATATAATTTTACATAAAATTAAGTTCCAAAACGAATAGTGCAAAGTTTCCACTTACTCATTTTCGAAAGTTAATTTTTTAGGTGATGGCTTAATACAGCACAAAGAATTACAGCACGTTATGAGAGCTTGCATGGAAGAGAATGGCATGCAATTCAGTGAGGAGCAAATAGTGGATTTAACAGTTGCCATGTTCGAAGATGCTGATACCAACAATAGAGGAGCTATAACATATGAAGCTCTGAAAAATCAACTAGAGAAACACGGAGGATTACTAGAAAATTTAACAATCAGGTAAGTCGTAGTATAAATCTACTGCCGGAAATTAAAAATAGGAAATTCGATTCTTCCACTAGTTGTTTTGTTTTAGCATTGACCGTTGGTTGGTTCCGCCAAAGCCAAAGGCGCCGCCCGCATCTATAATAGGAAAAATCATGTCATTTAGACCCTATCAACTTACCCTACCATATGTTAAAAATAATTATGTCTATTTAATATTCCTATGTGTATTTTTAATAGTCAACGCAGCACTTTTTATCTCAAGAGCTATAGAGTACAGACATTCAAATTGGTTCACGATATTTGCAAGAGCATGTGGTAAGTGGCATTACATTTTCTAGACTGATAAAAAATTATTGAGAGAGCCAAAATCTCTATATAAAAGGCATTCAATTAGCTTCGATTTTGCTTGAAAACGAGTATGAGACTAAGAGTGATGAATAACTGGTTAATAAAACTACTACAATAAACTATTACATTAAATTCTGTGTTGCACTTTCAAGAATAAAATTATTAATGTAATATCTTCCTTCAAGGGCTAAAGTGTCATTTTTAATGTCCGAGGGATTAAATATTTACGAAAGTTCCAAGGTATTAAATGAAAAATAATAGTCAGTTTTCACCATTGACAAAGTTTGTGACTTACTTATTAATTTCTTTATTTTGCCTACATGCATGGCATACTCATAAATTGCTGCGATCGCAGTTTCCAACCAAAAAAAACGCTACCTAAGGAATCACGACTTCCATATCCAGATCTTCTATCCACATCTCTCTTTTAATCAAGACATCTTGATAATATATTTTTACTGAATATGGGGAAGTAATTGCTCATAAAATTCAAATAGTACAATATTATATCATAAAAAATTATAATTTAATTTCAGATGTCGTTATAATACATACATGTATCAAATTTTAAATATATATCTCAATTTTATTTTGTTAATCAATTATGGGTGGTGGTGGTTGATGTCATAAAACAATTTGAGGGCTTAGCTTCTAGTATATATACCAAATCCGAAGGTTCTGGATTCTTACCAGCTTGCTTTACTTATTTTTCCCTATTTACCCCTATTAACCTCCTTAAAGCTTCAACGGAATCAGCTCAAAATATAATTTTGTTCCAGATGTCGTTATAATCACTTTTCCGTAATGATATAAATTTCTAAATCATCAATCAAGAAGTGTGTTTAGTCGTTACAGTATATTGTACTCAATCACTGAATACATTGGAAGAATTTCAACTTTTAGTGTTTAACAGAATCTTCTCACCTCCTTATTTGAGCTTATTATTAGATTTGTCACTTCAAAGGTTATGGAACAAATATTGCATTCACCTAAGAAAATAGGTTATACATTTGATTTCAAAACTAGTCTGCGCCTTTGCAAGTTTTCACATTCGTAAGATAATGACCTCATTAACTAGTTACATATATAGGCTGTCCATTTTATTAGGACCATCGAGAATATCTCACTTAATATCGGTCGTGCAAAAAACATGTTTCTACGAAAATTGTGCCAATTTTTATAAGCTACAAAATAACAAAAGGCACTTGAAATCCATGGCCTACTTTAAGAGTTCTGTCGAAAAATATCGAGAATGAGGAATATGTCTAAGCAAAATATCTCCGTTATTTGAAGAGATACGACGAAAATTCTGAGGCGACAATTTTTTGCAAAACAGAGTATTCAACGACGTTTTATCATTTTTTTTTCAAATTTTTTTAAAGTGGCGAGAAATCGCGACATTAACGATATATCACATGCCATATTTATTCACTGAAACTAAGCAAACAATTATAAAAACATTTTTTAATGATTGATTAAATAAAATGATTAACAAACTCACTAAGTTCTTCAAACCTTTATTATAATCAAACATTAACACAATTTAAAAAAATTAAGTAAGTTCGGCTAACAAAAAATGTAATAATAAAAATGATTAAATAATGTCATATCAAGTTTAGTAGATAAAATACAAACAAACGGATACTGTACTTAAAGTAATTGACAAAGATATTTTAACTTTCTGAGCAAGGAATGACGGTTGGATGACCTCTACCGGGTGTTAGAAAAATATGGGAATGGTGAAAAATCTGGAACAGTTTGCACCAAATCGAAAAATAAAAAAATGCGTATCAAAAAGTGTTAAAAAAACTATCTACTGATACCAAAAGCGACCTCCGCACCCACCACGCAGTGGTCCAAACGTCCAATTCAAAAACTGAAAAACACGTATTTGTTATTTTTACGAAATCTATACAATGACATTGGATTCGACTCTCCCACCCCCTACCCAGCGGGTGGGGCGGGGGCAACTTTGAAATTGGTAATGAAAATCCCTATTTTTTATAGCAGATTCGGATTCTACGGCCAAAAATACGTGAATTTTATATCGGGCATTTTTTTCGATTCTCGCAAGGTGTCGCTGCGATCGCAAAAAATGTTACAACTCGTAGAAATTTCCCAAAACAAATACTGTTATTAACAACACTTAAAAAAAACATTCATAAAAATCAAGATATCACAGATATTGTTTTTCAAACTGAATGTTTTCTTGTCAACACGAGTAGCTGTATTTACAAACTTATGAAGGCTTCAGGTTTATTTCAATTTTTGCGATTGCAGCGACACCTTGCGAGAATCAAAAGAAATGCCCGATATAAAATTCGTGTATTTTTGGCCGTAGAATCCTAATCAGCTATAAAAAATAAGGATTTTCATTACAGATTTCAAAGTTGCTCCCCGCCCCACCCACTGGGTTGGGGGTGGGAGAGTCGAATCCAAAGTCATTGGATACATTTCGTAAAAATAACAAATTAGTGTTTTTCAGTTCTTGAATTGGACGTTTTTTATGGGCACAAGACGTTACTCTTGAAACAGTTGTTATGAATTACACCCCCTTGGAATAGGAGATGATACACCTATGCCTACTAATTGTGACTGGGAGCCAACAGAATAAAATGGACTTTTCTGGAATATTGTTGGAGAAGATTCTTGAATGTTTCTAGATGGATCTAGAGAGTCAAATTCGGAGTATATAAGGCGCGATTACCAGCGCGGAAGGAGAAGTTTATTTGAGAAGTGACACGTTCGGTAAAAAGTGAGGTTAATTATTAAACAAAGTGTATTTTCAAGTATTGTATAGTCAGTAAATTGTTAAATAAAGTGTTAGTAGTGTTTAATCTCTTGTTAAAATTATTTAGAACCCACGGATTCATACAGGGTGTTTCCAAAAAGGTGGAAATCCGTAACACAGTCATAAAAAATAGGGGTTTCCATTTGAAAAAGTTGCCCCTAGCCCCACCCACTGGATGGTGGGTGGGTGGGGAGGTCATTTTTGGTATCAGTAGATAGCTTTTTGAAAATTGTTTGACACGTATTTTTTATTTTTCGATTTGATGCAAACTGTTCGAGATTATTCACCGTTCCCATACTTTTCTAACACCCGGTATACATTGGCAACTGTGAATACTCTTCTCATTTCTCCATGTTGCTTTCCCGATTATTGTTATTTTTTTTGTTAGCTGAATTTACTTTATTCTTTTTAATTGGGTTAATGTCTGATTATAGTAAAGATTTGAAGAACTTACTGAATTTTTTAATCGGTGAAGAAGTATGATTAAATAAATAATACTTCTCCACGGCAAGTATGATGCTAGTTAAAAAAAATGTTGGTTTAAAAAATGTTCTTATAATTATTTGCTTAATTCCGATGAATAAATATGGCATGTGAAATATCGTCGAAAAGGGAGAAAAATACTCTATTTAATGCCACCTTCTTTTGCCACTTTCAAAATTTTTTTTGACACCCTAAAGAGTAAATCTCCAAATACAGCGATTTTGTAAAAATTTTGATAAAACTTCGTTGAAATACTTTGTTTTGCAAAAAATTGTCGCCTTAGAATTTTCGCCGCATCTCTTCAAATAACGGAGATATTCTGCTTAGACATATTTCGCATTTTCGATATTTTTCGACATAACTCTTATAGTAGGCTATGGATTTCAAATGTTTTTAAACCATTTTGTAGTTTATAAAAAATTTTCGTACGAACAAGTTTTTTGCACGGCCGATATTAAGTGAGATATTCTCGATGGCCCTGATAAAATGTACAGTCTGTATAGCTAATTTTAACACTATAAGCTTACTGGCATATTTAGTATTTAATTGATCTCATATTTATTTTCATGCTAAATGCAACATGGATAAATGTAAGTGTTCAAGAGAATATTTCAATTCCTTGCCTTTTATTATAATTTTTTATGATTTTCTTCTTTTTTTTAGGTCAGTGCCTGAATTTCAACTGTATGTTCATTTTGGTCTTGATGTTAAGGCAGTGTATAACTTTTTTGAGAACAAGAGGGTTTAGTTCCATTTTACCTCTGGATCAACATATTTACTTCCACAAGCTTACTGGAATTTTCATATTTGCATATAGTTTTCTGCATACTATAATGCATGTTTGTAATTTCAGTAAGTACGTTCTAGCATTTACTATTTTATAAAAATTATTTAAACATGTTTATGTATCTCCATTGGGACCAAAGGCATTCTTATTTATCAGACCTGATACGTAACAGTGACACAATTTTACCTTTTCTTTCGCAGGTCTTATTGTAGTAAATGATCCAGTGCTTAATGCGAAAAATTTTACGACATATGAATGGATATTCACTAGCAAACCAGGCTTATTTGGATTGATAGGGGGCCTGGCAAATCCTACTGGGGTTGCTCTTCTCGTAATCCTGTGTATAATGTTTGTATGTTCACAAGCATTTGTAAGAAGAGGAGGGTGTTTTGAGGTAAGAGATTATATGTACAGGGTGTTCCAGAATTGAGTTCCCGGACGGGAACCTGTGATTCCTAGGTTCATACTGGGTCCGTATTACCCAACTTGCCTTTGTCCAAAAATGCATTCCTAAGGATGTACATTCTCCTAAAGTGAGACCGAAAAAACATGTTTTTCCAATAATATCCATTATATTGAAGATAAAACTTTCAAATTTTGATTCGAGCTATATATCTATAAGTACTCTATGTAAACTTGACAATAACCAAATATATTTTGTTTCTTAATTTTTTTTCACTTATAATATCACAAGAGCTTAAAAAATTTCCAGGAATAATTTAAGCTTGCGTGGTATTCGGTAAGAAAATTTCACACCACTTAACACCATAATTTGGAAAAAAATCATTAATCCAACCTGACATTTTAAATTAATTTCACTGCTTGTCAAGTTGGCCAGGGTATTGTTGTTTTTGACATATGTTGATTTGTCATTTTTGTTTAACCGGTTCTGTCACAAAGCTTAATAATTACTAGTTTAAAAGGTCTGTACGTTGAGTTTAATAAGTGTATAGCGAAATGTCGCGATTTGGTAAAGAAAATCAACAAGTAATTAGACAAGAAATTCAAAATATAACACCAGATAACACCCGAAAATCAAAATCAAGTGTATGGAAACAGTTTGTTGAATTTTGTAACAAAAAGTTGTTATTCATGAGTGTATGAGTGTAGTACAGGTGGCTACTATACTGGAGGACTACGCATTTAATATGAAAAAGAAAAATTTTGAAGATTATAAGGAAAGTGTGGTCAAAGTGATGTGGAACTGCACTGCTAAGCAGTTACAAGAAATTTATTACGAAAAATATAAAATAAAATTTAATCCGTTTTCTGATGTGGAATTTGCGACCGCCAGAGCTGCACGCGATGCTAAGCGCAAAAAATTACAGAGAGACCCATTAAAAAGGAAAGTGAGGGCTTCAGCCTTAACCAGCGACGAATACAAAAAAATTATTGAAATGTGGGATGAAAATACTCCAGATGGATTGCAGCGTAAATTTTTTTACATAGTTTCACATGAGCTGGCATGGAGAGGAGGGAAGGATATTCTGCGTGTATCCAATACTTCAAAGAAGAAACTGATAATTTCGGAAACTCAAAAGGTCGGATAGAATATAATCCAATATTCTCCAAAACCACACAAGGTGGTTCTAAAAAACTGTCGGATAGTAAATGGTTGATTACAAATTTCGATAATCCACAAATGTGTCCGGTTCGTTTATTTAAGAAGTTGATGGAAAAAAGGGGAAATCTTATTCAGACCGACAGATTATTCTTAACACCAAACCCATACTGGAGTCAACCCAATTCGAAAGGATGGTACAAGAATAGCCCAGTTGGTAAGAACATTGTATCTTCATGGTTTAAATCAGCAGCCTCTGATATAGGAATTGACACTAAAAAAGTAAAAATAACTAATCATTCTGCAAGAGCAACAGCTGTTTCGAAATTGGCCAAGGAAGGAGTTGGTGAACAACAGCTCATTAATATTACTGGACACAGTAATAGTCAATCAAACCTTACTTACAATTGGAGGTTGAACATCATCATCAGATGATTGAGTCCATGAGGAGATTTTCATCAGGTACTAGCAAGTTTAATCATGATCAGAGCACAATGCAAAATAAAACAGAAAGTACCCACATTCAACCCACCAATTCAAGCCAGCCCACAAACATTTATAATAATTGTGTTTTTAATATTGACAAAACCTATAATAATTAAATTTATTTCGTTATTATTTTGCTTATTAGTCGATATCATTAGAGATTTGCCAATGAAGATATTAGTTCATGAAATAAATTCTAAAATAATCATATAGGTATATCCACCATATTTCGTTAAATAAAAAAAAATTACCAACTTTAGTTACACCAAATGCTAAAACTCAGATGGATATTAGTTCAGTCTATCGCCCTTTCATAATTTTAGGTTACTAAAGGTGGTAGAAATGTATTTTTTGTTAAAGTAGTCCATAACACTTCTAATTTAAAAAATATAATATTAACATGGTTTGTTGCAGTAGGTGGCCGTGATATAGGCGGCCATGCTTTTGACAGATGAGGTTTATATTGGTAAATTACATTAAGTTACTGTATAGTAAACCAGCAAACAAAGATATTTTTATGTAAAACATTTCTTGTAAGCATTTGCGTTAAACAATTTGAGAAAAATGGAATGATTTTGAAAAGTACAATTTATGTAAATACTGCAAAGAGTTGAGTCAAGTGCAAATATGTCATCCAAGATTAATATATTTAACGAATTTAATGGAAGATTGCGATCAGGAAGCGTTAGAATCGAATGGTTTGTTTACGAAAATCCAAGAAAGTCTGCTGCAGATGTCAAGTAAATATGGCCTTTTGCATAAAAGAGATTTGAACAAAATTGTTTCAAAATATTACACATATGTCTCAAAACACAGACATCTAATTAATTCGTCACCTTCCTAGTCACCATTGAGAAGAGAGGATGGGTTAGAATTCAAGCAACATTTAAATCTTACTATGTTTGTACATCCTACGTTTTTTGAATTATAAATTGTTAATGCATAATAATTTAACAAATTTGTGTTTTCTGTTTAATGAAACTTTATAGCTAACAATAAATAATAATGTTAATTCAGTATATCTACATTATGTAATGGTTGTAGATCATACGGTTACCTTTTCAACTGTCAAAAAATTTTCACTTAAATATCGTGGCGCCTCGAAAAAATTTCCGGAATTTTTTTTAATTGCCATGGTAACTAGTCAAAATTAAGGTATCTTATCAGTGATGCAAAATTTCAAATTTCATTTTGAAAGTTTCGATTTCAATTTGAAATTTCTGAAAGTTTCAACGTACCCTCATAAATTTCTGAAATATCTGAATTTTATGAAAGTTTCAGATTAATCTGAAAATTACCACATTTTTGAAACTTTCGTGAAAGTTTCAGCTACAAAATCTGAATTTCTGTTACATCAAACGAAATTTGAATTTCGCGCGCTTTTTTAACTTGTTTTCAACCAATGAGGATTAAAGTCTGGTTTAAAACATTTATTTTAGAGGTTAGGTTAGCTATTCAAGTATAAGAATTTGGCATACCTAAGAATTTACTGCTTTTCATTTATTTCGTTTATTTCTAGGTTCCCAGGTTCTATTATTTTTGCATTTAATAAGAAAAACTTGTTTTGAATGAAAAAATATATCAATGATATAATTTCTAACTGAGGTCATTGATTAATGACATAATGGTAATGTATTATTATATTAGAGTTTGGATTTCAATCTGAATCTACAAGGGATCGACAGGGACCTTATTCTTGAATCAGGGAGTGGAAGATCTGAATGTTTTATCTCTTTTCATGTTGCTACGTTTCCTTCTTTTTCTTTCTCCCGATATGAGCATTCTCTCGAGTGGAGAATAGGGGTCCAGGAGATTTTGTAAATACATTGACAAATTACCTACTTATGTATTTTGAAAAGTGTATTATTATTTTTTTCAATGGTCTTCTTTAGCTCGAAATGTTGTACGTACGTATGTATGTATGTTCCCTATATCCAATCATGCTGAAATTTTGCACATAACTTTGATTCTGAAGACAATGCAATACAGTATATCAATATTATGGTAGATCCAATATGGCGGCCACCACAAAATGGCGGAATACATTTTTCTTGATAACCCCCTTGACATAGGTATCGAGTGGTACAATAAGCTGTGTGACATTATAAATCAAATATGGTGGCCGGCACAATAAGGCGGATCACCTATTTTTTTTACAACCCCCCCTCGACATAGGTATCAAATGAAAGGGTATGACAAATGACAAGTAAAATACAATAAGCTGAGTGACGTTATGCTAGATCCAATATGGCGGCCGACATAAAATGGCGAATTACCTATTTCTTGACAACCTCCTCGACATGGGTATCAAATGAAAGGGTATATAAAGTAGAATACAATAAGCTGTGTGACGCCATTCTAAATCCAATATGGCGGCCGGTACAAAATGGCGGATCACCTATTTTTTTACAACCCCCTCGGCGTGGGT
Organism: Stenurella melanura; assembly: GCA_963583905.1. Classification (NCBI taxonomy): domain Eukaryota; kingdom Metazoa; phylum Arthropoda; class Insecta; order Coleoptera; family Cerambycidae; genus Stenurella; species Stenurella melanura. Next base: position 155,196,466 of record OY757310.1, read on the forward strand.
ATCAAATGAAAGGGTATGAAAAGTAGAATACGATAAGCTGTGTGTGACGTTATTTTAAATCCAATACGGCGGCCGACACAAAATGGCGGATTACCTATTTCTTTACAACCCCCTTGATATGAGTATCAAATGAAAAAGTTTGACAAGAGTAGTTGAATTGATGGCGTTTGAATTAAAGAAAATGAGGCAGCCAGGAAACTAAAAAGTGAAAAATAAATAAATTTTAAAAAATTCTTAAAACAATAGTTTTCTTTTAAAACTGAATTGCACTAAAAAGTAGAAAATAATTTTAATTCAGTGATTAAACTACAAAATGATGAAAAAGAAAACCATTGGGCGCTCATAAAGTATTGCTGTTGCTGCTACATTACAACATACTATTCATAACGTTTTATCACAATGCTGATTATTGATAAAGGTAATATATTATATTTTATGAGCATCCAATGATTTTTTTTTCATGGTCATTTTGTAATTTAATCACTGTGTAAAAATTATTTTCTACTTTTTGGTGCAATTCAGTTTTAAAAGAAAACCATTGCTTAATTTTCTTTTTTTAATTTATTTATTTTTTACTTTTCACGAATATATATTTGTAAGTTCTAACCTTATCAAGGAGAAAAAATTCTTTATATTAAAGAAAAACATTGAAAAATAAAAGTGTATGAGACTAGTCTTAAAAGTGGGATTTATTAGTCATCATCTCTCGGAAGTTTAAAAAATTGCGAATATTATACAGAACTTAAGTTTCATCTTTTAAAATATTTCAATGAAATTTCGCTTAACTTTCATAATATTAGGGGATTATTCAATTAAATTTCATAAAATGAAAGTTTCTTTGAAATTTCACGAAAGTTTCATGATACTTAACGTTTAATTTTATATTTCAGAAATTTCATAAATTTCAGATGAATTTCGAAACTTTCACAAAAATGTCACTGAAATTTTCGCAAATTTTAAGTTTCATGAAATTTTGCATCACTGTATCTTATTGGTTAAAAAGTAGAGATGTAAAATTTTCATAATAATTAATATTTGATTGGCTATATTTTTTTAATCGCCCTGTAAAATTACGGAATACTTGAATATTTTTGCAGAAATTTCTTGTAATATTAATCAAAATACAAGGAATTGTCATATTTCCTCCATTTGTATTTAACAATTATTTGCAATTCTAGAATAAAATGTTGTAATAACAGAAAAGCATAGTTTATGCTAAAGAATACATTAATAACAAATGCTCCACATGACGTCCACTTGTTCCAGTACACAAATTAATACTTTTTAAATTTTGTGTAATATGAACAAAAATCAAGAATTATCATTTTTTTCTATAGGTCATGGGTGCTTGTGAAACAGGAAACCTGTCGCGTTTGAGAAACAAAAGAAATTTTGTTGTTATTAAGTTTACATAGAGTACTTATAGAGATATAGGTCACATGAAAATTTGAAAATTCTATCTTCAGTATAACGGAATATCGGTTATACTTGGAAAAAAATTTGACTATCTCACTTTAAGAGAATATACTTCTTCAGCGATGCATTTTTGGACTAAGGTAAGTTGGGTTATATAAGCCCAATATGAACTCAGGAAGCACTGGTTCCCGTCCGGAAACTCAATTCTGGGACACCCGTATAGCCATATGACGCTCCTATATCACAAATCGGTTTTATTTTTTAGATATTTTACTATACCCATTTGATGTACGTTCCATTTTGGATACTGTTAATATTACACGGTCCAAATTTTTGGAAATGGTTCATTATATCCGGAATCGCGTATGGTTTGGAGAGAGCCTATAGATCAACTTTTATAGTCACTGAACGAGGAAAGACTTACATAAGTTCAGGATTACTATTGCCGTCTAGGGTGACACATTTGGTTATCAAGAGACCGCTTCAGTTTGATTTTCATCCAGGAGATTATATTTTTGTTAATATACCAGCAATAGCAAAGTACGAATGGCATCCATTTACAATCAGCAGTGCTCCTGAGCAAGAAGGTAACACATAGATATAAAATATAGAATGACTTACTGCACTGAAAAATCATAATCCAGTCCCAGAAATACCGTACATCAAATTAAAGATAATAACATAAAACTTTAACCAAAATTGTTTGTGGTCTTTGCAAGAAAATCACCTTTTATAAATAGAAAGATTTCAATATTTTTAACTTTGAATATGTTGAATATCTGTCAGAATTGGTTACGATAAAGGTATTTGTCATCTTCTTAATGAACGAGATATACTTTAAAAAGCAACTCCAGATCGTTTACAAAATATATAAACGTAAGAGGTCTTAAATTTGACCCTTGTGGCACTCCTTTAATAACTCGACAGCTGTTGCTGCAGTAGCTTAAGCGATTTCCATATAATTTTCAACACACCCGCAAATTTAAAGGAACGGTGATTAATTAGTATTTTTTTCTCTAGATATTTCTTTTCCTCCTAAAAAATTTGAACGGAATCTCGTAATAGGAACAATTAACTAATAAGTAGCTAATTGCAGTTTATTTTGCGAAGCTTCTTCTGCGTTTTGGACAGCATGGATTTTTACCTAATTCGTCTGGCTGGCATAGCAGATACATGTTCAATTGTATTTAAGTCCGGGAAACATGCAGACTAGATTATTGCCAGTATTTCCAATTGGTTTAAAAAGTCTGTTTTGTAGAGCGACTATTGTCTTGAATTCAGAGGAAATTTTCTCCGATATGTAGGGCGATAGGTACTAGATGTTTCATCTTGCAGAACATCCCTTATGTACCTATCTGCAATTAAAGCGCATCAATCACCATCAACTATCTGCGTGCTATCCATTTTAACATTTTTCTCTTATATAGCTATGATTTGACAATATGTATCTTATTCTAGGAACTTACGTATAGTCCGGTCGTCGTAACTTTCTTTTGGTCAGAAATTTAAAACAGCAATTTTATTGACTACTCTTATAGGAAAAATTGCGCTGGACACTATGGTGACATAAAAAAATTATAAAACACAGGCTTCATTGTTAAAAACAATGGTTTTTTAGCGAAAATTCTCATTTTTTGACGTTCTTTGACTTTTTAACAATAACGGTGCGTGGGACAAAAAAAAACAAGATATAAAAAATGAAGATTTTGTTAATACGCATTAATACGGCGTTAATAAATTAATTGTTATAAAAACAAAAAATTTATGAAAAAACCGATGAATCTATGTGACGATTGAAAACTATTAAAACATATTCTTTATAGGATTTTGCAAACAGCGGAAAAAATAACTATCTATAACTAAAAGAAAAACTTTGCGTAAAAATATTAATGAATTTTTTGCATTCTTTCGATAACCTGAATTCTGGTTATGCTAGCAAATTAAAATCCTAAACTGAATTTGTTCAATTTCTTATTTGACAACTCTCATTCTAACACTAGCATCCACCCAGTCCCCTACGTCCATGCAGATTAAACTAGTATCTACATAACACTCTAGATCACGAATATTCAGTTAAAATGAGAACAAAGGCCTAAATTTATTTATCTACCTTGTCTTAAAAAAAAATTTCCTTCTAATGGATTACATTTTCATGAAATCTATCATTCTGTTTCTTGGAAATGCTTAGCCTTTGAAACGTTTTTCGCCCTTATTTTGGAGCTCATCAGAAAGACACAAAGTCACCCATAGATGTTTCATGCTCAAGATGTTTCATGTAAAACCAAGACAATTTCTATGAATATGAATATGAAAAACGTTTCAAAAGCTAAGCATTTCCAAAAAACAAAAAGACAGATTTCATGAAAATGTAATCCATTTGAATGAAATTTTTTTTAAGACAAGGTAGATAAATAAATTCATATTAGGCCTTTGTTCTCATTTTTAACTGAATCTTCATGATAGTAGGGTGTTATGTAGATATTAGTTTAATCTGCATGGCCGTAGGGGACTGTGTTTATGCTAGTGTTAGAATGAGAATTGTCAAATAAGAAATTATACAAATTAATTTCAGGATTTCAATTTGCTAGCATAATCATAAGTCTGGTTATCGAAATAATGCAAAGATTTCATTAATATTTTTACACAAAGTTTTTCTTTCAGTTACAGATAGTTATTTTTTTTGCTCTTTGCAAAATGGTATAAAGAATATGTTTCAATACAATTATAAGCAAACAAATAATAATTCATTTTTAAAAATAGAAGACTAGCTAGTTTAATATATTAATTTCATGTTGTCATATAATTAATTAATAAACAGTTGACAGTCTTAAACGCAAAATGGTCTATATCTCCGGTTCTAGCTAACGGATCGAGGTCTATCTAGGCTCAAAATTTTTCTTCTTTTATTATCTTTCATTTTCCGACTACGCAGAAATGATAGATTTTATCAATATTTATCGATTGACGGGGGGGGGGTAGGAAGTGCAAAAAATGACATGGAAATCCTTTATATTATCGATATTGATAAAATCTTCATTTTTTATATCTTGTCCTTTTTGTTTGACACACCGTTTTTGTCAAAAAGTCAAAAAACATACAAATATGAGAATTTTCGCTAAAAACCATTGTTTTTAACAATGAAGCCTGTGTTTTATAAACTTTTTAACGTCATCATCGTGTTCAGCGCAATCTTTTCTATAGGAATAGTAAATAAAATTGCTGTTTTAAATTTCTGACAAAAATCGATGATTTTGACTTTACGACGACCGGCCTAGTACATATTTCATTGTACAGTCATATTTCAGGCATATACTGCAGAATCAGAAAATACACTTCGTGATAAAGGGAATAAACTTCGATGTAATTGGGCTATTGAAAGCAGAATGCGTGGGATCGACGCGGTCAAGCGGTGTTGGTATGAATGAATACCAATGCCTCTACGGAAAATGCGTGGTTTACCTGCGCAGATACATGTTTACATATCACGAACTTCAGTTTCAGAATCTATATTTGTACATATAATATATTGGGTCGATCTTAGACCAGGGGACCTGAAGAAATGTTTATGATAGAGCTGATACTAATGCACATTCCCAATAGTATATGCATTAACCTTGCTACGTTTTTCATAAGAAAACTGACATAATTCCCGATATATCTATTAATTAGCTGAGGACCTTGAGAAGTTATATTTCAAAAACACAGGAAAAAGAAAGAAAAACCTGTTGCAGATACACAGCTTCCCAAAAAAAAAAGTTTCGGATCTGGATGAGTGACCATGGCATTCCTATGTATTTTTGGACGCTGAATTCGAATCCGATCAAAAAAATTCCTATACCCTTCAATTTTTGTGTAGGGGCAAAAACATCCCTTTAATAAGGTAAATTTATGAATAAGTATTATTATGGAAAGAAGTATGAATGGGGACTTTTTATTTCTCGTACTCTTCTTCTTTAAGACTAAGGGCTTCAGCAAGTGGGTAACAATTCTTCCGAAGGGGTTGATACACCCTTTACACCCCTTCTGGGCATAGAACTGTGTCATAAAAGCTTCTAGCTTACAAGATCTTGAGAATGCAAAAAAATATGGTAGAGGGTGAATGCCGCCCTGGAACCAAGCCTTCAGAAGGGTATATATAAACTACCTCCTGCTGGATGAGGAACACATGGGCGAAGGGATATCTGGGAGAGCAAGTGTTTCTTGTTTTTACTGCAGAATGGTCCCAGTGCATTAACTAGAACCTCCTTCAATTGCCTTGACCGCATTCTGTAAGGGGTGAAAAGTACCCCCAAAAAGGGTTTAGTGCAGTCAGTGAAGACAAGAAAAGTGCAATACCTTGAACTTCGGTTGGGAAAGATCGATTTTCATGAAATAAGCGGCATTCGACTCGTAATCGATAGTACTGCAAAGTCTACGTGGTTCGAAGGTGTGCTTTTAACCAGGAGGTGGATGCCATCACTTTTCGGGGTTGGAAATCAGTAAACTGAAAATAACTACAGAAATCGATAGAGGGATGAATTCTAAGCAAAAAATGTTCTATGAAGTCTTTTCGATAAATCAATATTTTTCTAGTTATTCGCTATTGAATATGTTGATTTTTCATCTAAAAAATGCATGTTTTAGAGCGATTTTTCACGAATAACTCGAGAACCCCACATTTTATCAAAAAATGAGCAGGAGCAAAAATGAAATTTATACACCAACAAATCCATTGGTCCTATCTGTAGATGCAATACGAACCGAATCATGACTCGTTGAAGGTGACTGTTTGTTCGTCAAAAACTGAATTCGAACCTTTCAACGTTAAATAACGGGAAAACGACGAATTTTTTTGAGGAAAACTTGTCAAACTTTTTTAAAGTATTTGAAAATACCTTTAATATGAACTTTAATAAAAGTCGTTAACGTAAAAACTTATGGAGTTATGATAAAAATAAAATGGTTGTCTCGTTTTTTCGGAGAAAATATCAGCGATTCATTTCATTGCATTGCAATACTATCAATTAAATTTACCAATCGACTGCCGTTTATTTCATGAAAATCGATCTTTCCTAACCGAAGTTCGAGGTTTTGCAATTGTTTTGTCTTTATTGATTGGACTAAACCCTTTTTGGGGGTTTCGGGGTTAGTTCTCGCCCCTTGCAGGATGTGTTGAAGGCAATGGATGGAGATTCTCGTTAATGCACTGCGACCATTCTGCAGTAAAAACAAGAAACCCTTCCTCTCCCAGATCTCCCTTCACCCCTGTGTTTCTCATCCAGCAGGGGGTAGTTTATACCTTTCTGAAGGCTTGGTTCCAGGGGTAGTTTATACCTTTCTGAAGGCTTGGGTCCAGGGCTGCATTCACCCTCTACCATATCTTTTTGCATTCTCAAGAGCTTGTAAGCTAGAAGCTTTTTGACCCAGTTCTATGTTCAGAAGGGTACAGAACGGGTGCAGAGAGTGTATCAACCCCATCGGAAGAGTTATTATCAGTTTGCTGAAGCTATTGACATTGAAGAAGAAGAGTACGAGAGATAAAAAGTCCCCATTGATACTTCTTTCCATAATGATATTAAACTAAAGGGTATAGGAATTTTTTTGACCTCGGATTCGGATTCAGCGTTCAAAAATACATAGGAATGCCATGGTCAGTCATCCAGATCAGAAATTATTTTTCTGTGGGGCTGTGAAGTCATCGAACAAAATTATAGATTTGCGGGTTGTGTAAACCCTTATGTGTAGAGGAGAAATCTCAGCTGTGATTGCCGATTGTTGAATTTTTGTGGCAAAAAATTTTGGAAATGAGTCGGTAATGGAATCTCTTATTATTACGGTATTTGTTTGTCTATGCAATTCAGCAATCGGCGTATATCTGCTGGCGTTTGTAACAGTCTTATTCTGTGTCGTTTGAAGATGTTTCCACTGCGAAGCTGAAATTAAATTCCAGGCCTCGCAGATGTATGTCATGATTGGTCTAAATATTACTTTGTAAAGTAAAAGACTGTTGGTTGTAGTCAGTCTGCTGCGTCTCTTTATTAAAGGGTAGAGTTTATTTAATTTTGCGTAAGTTCGATTAATTGACTGTGTGATATGAGGGGTGAAACTCGCTCTCTTATCCAGGGTTACCCCTAAACATTTGACCGACTTGCGCTCCTCGATCACATTGTCATTGATTTTCAGTTTTGTAAATGTTTTGATGTTTGTGAATTTTCGGTGGAATGTAATTGTTTCAGTCTTAGTGTCATTTATTTTAATTTTCCATATGGAGAAGAATTCAAGGATTTTCGATAGATGGTACCGTACTTTCTGAGTGGCCATTTGTGCATAAAACGACCGCGCATACAGCACGGTTTCATCTGCGTATAACAGGAAATTGGTTGTACGGTGAGGGGGGGATGCCTGAAGTGTAAAGGTTGTAGAGAAAGGGGACAGGATGGCCCCTTGTGGGACGCCCACTGAAATACGTTTTTGAGTGGATAATGTGCCGTTGATGTTTACGAAGATATAGCGGTCGCCTATAAAACTTTTAATTGAGGTTACAAGGTATAAAGGTAATTTAAATATTTTATGGAGTTTATAAATGACTCCATTATGCCAAACAGTGTCATAAGCTTTCTCTATCCAGGAGCAACAACACAGTGCACTGTCTTTTATTATATGCTTGCAGAATGTCTTGTATGATCATACAGAGCGCGATGTTTGTGTGTGTCCCAAATTGCTGTATGGTTGTCCACTACCTTTGTAAGAATTCTTAGTATAACCCTCTCTGTTAATTTGGAGAGGGTGTTCAAGAGGCATATGGGACGATAACCAGAGGGGTTGTGAGGGAGCTTATTTGATTTTAGGATGGGAATTATAATGCCTATTTTCCACACTTTCGGAAAGCATTGAAGCCGTATAATAGAATTTATAATGTAAGTGGCAGACCATTTTTTAGGTATATTCTTGAGGATCATGTTGGGGATAGTGTCTGGGACAGGAGCTTTTTGGTTGGGAAAGGTTTTAAGGATGGATATGATTTCGGTAGGGTTGGTTTAGTATTTGGGGATTTTATTTAGAGGAAATGGTACTGTGTCCGGTATTTGCCGTGTTTCGTTTGTCACGTCATGTTGCAAAGTCGTGGCGTTTAGCGTTGTTGTGTTTGTCTGTTGTAAGTGATAGGCTATAATTTCTGCTTTGTCGAAGTTCGTGTTGTGAGAAGCAATATTGGTAATAAGTGTAGGTATCGTCGAATAAGGTTTTTAGAGAAGGTGAGACATTCGCCATAGGGAGTCTCAATTTTGATAATTTGTTAGGAGGAAAAAATTGTGTAGAGAAAAAAAATCCAAAATATTTAGACGTGTAAGTTAGGAAACCAAAAGGATACCAAAATGAGCAAGACTTTTATTCATGTCAGGGGACACTTTCTAACAATGTATTGTTTTAGATTATATGTGGCTCCACATAAGAGGAGTCGGTCAATGGACAAACCGACTTTACGAATATTTTGAGAGAGAACAAGAGAAACTCCACAATGGCGAAATACCTCCTGTTGTATCGGCATCTAAAAAACGTTTATCAAATGGAAGCATAGATAATAATAATCAACATCCTTTGAAGAAACTTCAAGCGACGATCACAAGAACCCTATCAAATAGAGATGCAAATAAAAAACCAGTTGTTCAACTAGTTGGATTCTCTAATGAAAATTACCAAAATGATGACCCAAATAACAAAACATCGCAGAATGAGACAGATTTAACTGACAGAGCGTCCTGTAGTACTTCAGGTACAAACAAAAATTATTTTATAATGGACTACGTAACATGTTTTGGAATAATGTACCATTATTATTTAAATGTGCTGTTAAAAACGTAGTAGCAGTAGTTGCTGATGTTTCCTTATTTTTATAAAGAAACTCAAACCTGAGGGTCTAGACTAGAATGTTTGTGTATACCTGATATATGCATACGCAGCCCTCAAGAAGCCTGTTAACAATAATTGTGTGTTAACTATAAATATAATCATACAGTTCTTGTTATTTCTTAGGTTATCGCTGGTGTTGAATGAAGTATTGTTGTGATTTCGGATGTTTTGCCGCAGAGATGATGGGCTCCTACAGAAGCCACGGTTGTCTAAACGATGTTTCGGCAGAATCTCTTCTGCCATCATCAGGCTCTCTCTGAAAACTGCCTACTGCTGCTCCTGGTTGTCAGTTCTGTTCGATCAACGAGGAGCAGCAGTAGCTAGTTTTCAGCGAGAACCTGATGATGGCAGTTGACATACGGCCGAAATGTCGTTTAGACAACCGTGGCTCCTGCAGGAGCCTAACAATTACGCGGTGAAACACCTGGAAGTACAACAACATTTCTTTCATATAGTTGTATGTGTATGATTGGTTATCATTTGTCAAATTTGACATTTATAACAATTCAGTTATTTTTGACATCTCCATCCTAAAAATATAATTTTTGCTAAATTGATACTTTGACATTAGTTTTATTACCTTTGTGTAGAAAATTTGAAGGACTAGTCATTTTTTGTCGAAATCAGCTCACATCGGTAGGTATCAAATAAGATCGAATGTCAGATGTCCCCTGAGTGCCTTCATTTAGGTCACAGGGTATGATGTAAAAACTCTTTATTAGCTTTACTAACTCAGCAAGAAAAATAAAACTTAAGTAGAAAAAAAACCTTAGTTTTAGTATCATTTAACTTTTTTTAGATTTACCAAATTCCAGGCCGAGAAGGTTAACTCCAGAGAACAAACTTCATAGGCTACTTTTCACAGCAAATAAGGCTCCTTTGGAAAAATCACTTTCCATGCCGGATATGCAAACCAAGGCAAAGAAACGAGAGCGATATTTAGCGTAAGCATGGCAGAAAAATAACACAGGCGCACACACAAAAAGTAGTCTGTTTTTGGGACTCTATTAGGTAACACATATGTATTTCGATATGTACGTTTAGCTCCATCACCCACCAACTTTTAGGAAATCACAAAAATAATATAAAAAATCCATAAAACGAAAAAACCGCTGCTTAGTTAATGTCTACATCAGATAAGAATATCCATTACCACTATAGGTATACTTTAGTTCTATATATTTTGCTGCGCTGAATACGAGTCTGGTGTTCATTGAATTTGTTTGCCACTCATTTTTGTTAAATCACGAGAATTAGTCTAAGAAACCTCTTAAAACGCCAAAATTGCTGCTCAGTTGAAATCTGCGATAAATAATAATATCCAACAGCATTTATATACGTAAGTCTAAAATATATTGATGCGCTGAATACGAATCTGGCGTCTATTAAGCTCCACCAACCACCAATAAAACAGTTCCTTGTACGGTCACCGGTTTAGGTGTCATCGCAAAAGTTCTACGCATTTCGACTGGGCGACAGTCCGCCAGCACGCAACGTTACCCAAAAATTAAACACCCATTACCATACCAGGCGTTGCCTATGTTTCGGCAGCCTCTCTAGCCATACTCTTTTCTACCAGAACTTCCATCTATCATACACTTTTCACCAAAATGTCTTTTATTCTTTGCCTATCTCTTTTCTCCTTCTTGTTTGTCACATGTGTGTATTTTTGTAATTTTTCATTTTCTGTCCGTTTTTGATTTAAAATTTTATTTTGACTGATAAACTTCATAAAAGTTCTAACTATTTTAAACTCAATTTTCCTTTCAAACAATCAAAAATTCCTAACGTCGAGTAGACTGGCTAGGATTTTCCAAGGACTTCATCCCCGTCTCAGCAACAAAATTAAAAACAGTGTTTTATCAAATTACGGATTATTGGTTTTTACCTTTCATTGTTCTAAAATTAAGTTCTGTTAATATTTATAATTTTAATGACAATTTTAAGCCGTCGCAGGCGACAGGGGTTTTGTCTTTTAATATAAGTTTGATTGAGCCGAACCGATCGCGATTCGCCCAGCCGCACTAACACCACGACGCTGCGCGACATGGTTGTGCGGCTAGCTCCGGGTGTCGACCCGGGGACGCAATGCTTTGTATTTTAAACAATGGAAAAATCTGTAATGATGATGGTTTAGGTGCCGGCATTCGATCTGCGAAGTTCAGCAACGTCGGTCGGGTCCAGCGAATGGATGCGTGAATTCTCATTCAGGTACGTCAGTCTATGTCATGAGCTGTAATATCCTTGACTGAACTGTGACGGCTTGGCGAGAAAATAGAAACAAAGGACTGATAACTTTACCAAGGAGCTCCTTATCAACAGACTCGAAGTCTTGTAAGGACCATGTCTGGATAAGGAGCCCTAAGGTACAAAAAGGAGTACTACAATAGACCTATACTGGTCGCAGTAGGCAAGGCCAATCCCCAGCTCCTCCATCTAAAATCTAAAAGAAGAACCACCAATAATAACCAAAAGTAAATAATCAGAAATAGCTTGATAACCCCCATAAAACGGAAAAATAGCTGCTCAGCTCAAGTCTACATAGCATCAACAATATCAACATGTTTAACTTTGTTCATATATTATAGCTTAACGTATTTCGACGCATTGAATATGAATCTGGTATCTATCCAGTTCTATTATACACTGGCTTCTAGCAGTTCGCCGAAAGTATTTAGAAAGACCTCGAAAAACGGCGGAATCGATGGACAGTTCAAGACTGCATCAAATAAAACAGTCAATCATCATTGACCGAATATACTTTGATGCAGTAAAAAAAAATCGGTTTCTGTTAGCAACGACACCTACCAGTTTTAAGTAAGTCCCTAAAAGTGGATAAAGAATACCAAACATGACTAAGAGGGTTTAATTCAAGTCAGCAGTTACCAATAAGCTCATTCTGTCACTAGTTTTGAAAATATATTGCCAAAAATATCCTACAAACCGAAAACATCAAAGAGGCCGTTTCATTAAAGCACTAAAGGTAAATATATCTCAGGTCTCCCTAACGTCTGCCTTGGTCTGCCTTCATTAATCTCTTCTCTACTCTGCTCTCTGTAAGCAGCTGTTTCTCTATATTATGGGATTTTTGGTTATTTACCAAACGTTGGTGGTTGGTGCAGCTCAGCAGACGCCAGCGCACCAAAATATTTTAGGCTTACGTGTCTACTTTTGTCGATTATCTCGCTTGTTATCGATTTCTTGATGAAAACTCACATGCGTGAAGTTGCAGAGAATAAAAGTCCCTGCAATTTTGTTCCTTTGTCATTTTGTGAAAAAGTAACTATTTGAATGAATTTTATTCTCTGCAACTTCACTCATGTGAATTTTCATCGAGAAATCGATAACAAGCGAGATAATCGACAAAAACTCTCGCCACCAAAATCAAGTTGGCGGAATATGCACTAAGATTTTTTGTCATAATTTTGCACTTTCAGGCCCCCATACAGGAAGACACAAATCTGCATCAAAATTTCCGTGGGTACATTTAACTGTGGTTAGCGTATCAATTTCAGACGGAATGACTTGGCCATATTTCGGCGTTTATGGCGTTTCTTAGGCCAATTTTCGTGATTTAATAAAAATGAGTGACGGCTAAAGCTCGACAAACACCAGTTTCGTAATCAGCGCATCAAAATATATAATGCTGAAGTATATCATTGCTAATGGACATTCTCGTTTGATATAGACCTCAACTGAGTAAGGATTTTTCGTTTTATGAGGTTTTTTAGATTATTCTCGCGACTTCCTAAAATTGGTGGGCGATGGAGCTAAACGAACACCGGATCATGTTCAACGCGTCGATATGCATAGGGGTTACACAATGAAGTCCCAAAAATAGACCACTTTTCTTGGGTGCCTATGTATACTTTGACGCATTAAAAAAAGTTGTAAATATATGAATTTTAGATTGCGAGAATATATGAGGTCGGAATCAGAAAAGAGCTTCAATGAATGCCAAATGAAGAGAGCAAGATTCAAGTCATTAGGTCTTGCATATTTAAGTCCCCAAAACAAAAGCTTGGCCCAAAGTTTTAGGTACATGAGGAATAAACCAACTATAATAGCTTTTAAGACGCCAAGTTTAGAAAATTGTGAACAAAGAGATTCCAGTAGTTCTATAGGAAGTGTCGGTAAGAATAGTTTAGCTTGTGTCTCACTATAATGGTAGTGCATGGTAGTAAATTTACGAGTGTCTGGAAAAACAAACACACAAGAAGTATGAATGGAAAATTAGAACATACTTGATATGTTACAAATGAACAATTGTAGTATACAGGATGCCCCAGCGAAAATTGCACCGAAATTGTTTTTAAACAGAGGGATGAAAATCTCAAAAATCTGTTTCGGTAGGTTATGGGGGACGTAGATTGGCGGAATTATGTAACAAATAGCTCTCGCGTTTTCAATTTAAACCATCCCATCCCTAAAGTCATGAATGGCGATACGCCCTTTGTTGTACCCCAAACTAAGGGTAATTTTATTTAGAATATGGACAAACCCTTTTCGTTTCAAATGAGTTGTATTTCGTCCATAACATTTTTCGTTAGAATAATCAGTGCCATATCATTTCTTTAGGAGCCACTCTAAAACAACGTTGTGAGTTATACAGGGTGTTGCATTACGAGAGGTTCAGCTTAATGTGAGGTAGAAGAGATCAATGGTACTGTCCACAGGTAGCACTTGTTTTACTAAGTCACATGGTACTTCATGATTCTCTAATAATATCTTGTGTCAAAATCTGCACTAGAAAGAAAGTCAACACTCTGGTCGAAAATTCAATAGAGTTGCCAATGGAGGTTGGAATGCCCCAAGATAGCATCCTAGGACCACTTCTATTTTTGCTGTATTGTAATGATGTTAGCACCTTTTTAAATATTTTCCACTATGAATTTTTCGATGATATGTCATTATTAAAGAGCGATACAAATAAGGATAATATTATGCAATATCTGTCTGCTAATCTGAACTCAATTTTCAAGTATTTTCTATCAGTTAGATACGAACCAGAACAAAAGTTATCTTTGCAATTGTACCCTCAAGCTACAAATTACATAAGTAATGCATTGATCAAAGTAAATGGTGAATATACAAAAATTAGAAGCTTCAAACTCCTTGGTGTATACCAGATCATGTATCGTTAGTGTAACAGCTGTACCAAATATGAACCCATTATATTATTCACTGTCAAAGTTATGATAAAAGCCTCTTTGACTTTTAACAATTTCAAATCACCATGTAACTTAGTAATGAAGAGCTAATTTACAAAGTTACGTTTATTTACTCCTGAAATTGTTATTAAAACATTTTTTTTTACATCACCATTTGTATATGATATCAAAAATATCCCAACTAACAAAGTTGCTCCATTTTAAGCTGATAGTACAATTTTATTTCATTACTGCTCTACAAAAATTATTTTGTATTATTAAATCTGCCAAAGTGATTATTTAGTCTTTACAACTAAATCGTCATATAAATAGGTGCTAAGAATGTTTTTACAAAAATTAATTATAAATCATTTTGTATAATTCGTTTCTCGCTGCTTTGTAAACGTTTATAGAGCAATTATATTATTATAGGATGTTTTAGCTCAAGAAGCAAAATAGAATTATAACAGATTTATAGTCATGACCTCCGGCACTTTTTGGTCAATTTACAAACATCTATAAAACTATTATTTAAAAGTTTAGCTAAGCCTTAATAAAACAATTTTATTTTGGCTCTTAACACAATATTATTGCTGGGAGCATATTGTAGCTCATAGCTGCTAAACAATTGTTATATAAACAAAGCACATATTGCTCTCATAAAACATTTATAAAATAATGAAGAAGATAAAAATTGCCTTTTAAGATTATGATAATATGTTATGTGCTATTTTCATAAAACATGGGTAGGTGTTTATGCGCCATGTTGTTTTCTAATTTACAGTATGAGTTTCCAGATGTACCTACGAATTAAAAAAAAATATTCTTTTTAGTACATTTTCAATTTTCCTTTTTATATAATAGTTATAAATATGATTTATAAGATGCACGCCATAATGTTATTTATGTTTGAGCTATTCGTATAGCGTCCATTTTGGACTTAAAAAAATAGTTGAAAAATAAGAATTATTGTGATATAACCATCTTAGCAACATGTTATCTGCCAAACACAATTGGTGCTATACCACAAAAAGATCGATTACAAAAATTTTATTTTCACTTTTGATAAATTTAAATTTTTAGAGCGCTCAAAAATCTCATTGTATATGTACCACATATTTTACAGAAAAATTTCGTTCGTACTCCAAAATCGCTTTGCTGTTGGTGAAACAAAGTCCTAGTCAGTTAACATTTATCTCATATTACACCCAACATGTTAGTTACGCCGCCATGTCCCATAGAATCTATATAAGTACCTTCAATAATATTTTAAAACTATTTTGAAAATTATTATTATCTGCAAAAACTTTTAAAAAATAAATGACTTATGTTATTGTTGCTGTACATAACAAAAAAGTATCAATGGAAATAATAACACAATGCTTATAAACATATTTTGTCACATCTCGCATAATTTTATAATTATCGCCTACTAATTTTTTTAATCCTATGTAAAGGTTAATACCCGTGAGAGCCATTATAAAGTGAATTAAAGAACTACTTTGTTTTATAATCTGTGCCCATTTTGCGTCTATAAGCGTTGTATAAACGTTTTGAAAATAATTATATCAACAATCTTGTTTTATAAAAAATGTAAACATTCTTTCAGCTTCTACAAAACATCAAATTGCTATTTGGGATATCTTTTATTAAAAGCTTTAATTTAACTTCACTTGTTTATATGTTAGTCTGTATGTTCAATTCAAATCTTGCAATCAAAATTTCGACTAGTTTTAATCAGAGAGCTTTGAAATTTTGCACCCGTCCGGTGACAATGCCATATAGTATATATACAATATCGCTCTAAATTCAATATGGCGAACGTCCCAAGATGGCGGATCATATTTTTCTTCACAACCCCCTTGACTTGGGTTTCAAATGAACGGGTTTGACGAATAAAATGCTATAAAGAACGTGACGTCATTCTAAATCCAATATGGCGGACGTCCTCTGGTTGCGAATTAACTTCTTCTTCACAACCCCTTTGACATGTGTATCAAATTAAAGGGTTTGACAGGTAAAATATGCATATGCTAAACAATGTAATGTCATTCCAAATCCAATATGGCGGAAGCCGTAGAATGGCAGATTACCTTTTCTTCACAACCCCCTTGGCATGGGTATCGAATGAAGGGGTTTCGTCTGTCTGTTTGTCAGTAAAATAAGTAAAAAGTAAAAAATTAAATAGATTATTTTTTTTTTAAGTTTTCATTTCAAAAAATGTACTAAAAAGTAAAAAATATATTTTTTTAATTTATACATCTGGAAACTAAAAGCTTTAGGGACGGTCATATAACACTATTAATTGCATAGTTACTTTGCTCAAGTGACCGCCCCCAAAGCTTTTGGTTTCCAGATGCAGGAATTTAAAAAAGTATTGTTTATCCTTTAGTATACTTTTTTAAATAAAAGCTTTTTTTTAAATATTTTTTTATATAATTTTTCACATGTATCTGGGAGATAGATTTTATTTATTTATTCATTATTTATTAAATAGCCTAGGAAGTATTTGTTTCTATGGGTGACTCCGTTTGAAAATTGTAATTAAATAATCAATTCAGTAATAACAGACAATTTTTATAACAATATCTTTTTTTACTTAAATAAAAGGGTATAGGTTATTTACTTGCTAAGATATATGCATAGAAATAGTTTCAAAGCGAGCAGTTAACTGAAAACACCTACAGGAACTCTTTCAAAATATTAACATTGTGAATTACAAAAAACATAATAAACAAGCTTGAACAACTTGACGAGAACGACGAACTTAAGTTATCAAATGTGAATAGAAAGCTCCTCAAGAAATGATAAAAGAATCAATTAGAAATAATCTTGCTAAAGCAAGCTAAAACAAGTAACGTTCAAGGCTATTAAAACATTATCCCAAACAAACGTTTTACTGGAACATCCTGTGTCTACATGTTTACAATCTTAAAGCGTTTGCTATGTTTAGGTAGACAAATTAGCTCCATAAGTTTTACTTTTAATGCTGAAAGACAAGCAGAGGAAGGTAGGATAGGAGTAGCCCAAGAAAACCAATTTTCACCAAAAGCAATGTCAATAAGACCAGTAAACTATCCTGTGGGAAAGCCGTTAGAGGTAAATAATATCGAACTTTGTAACGTTAAACAATAATATAAACTTATTACATTGTGGTAGTGCCGTTTTGTTGGAAAAGGAAAGTGTATTGACCGCAAGGAAGACTTGGTGGTGGACAATGTCATCGTAAAAGTTTCAGATTGTGAAGGGACAGAGGTGAAGGATTGTTGTGGTGTTCTAATATTATGATAAGAAAAACTAAATTTTTTTGTTTTGCTTTTAATTTGAATTACTCAAACTTAAATGTATGCTTATGTTGTAAAATTAAATAATTAATTATGCTAACATTTTCTAACAATATGCTCCTGGCTAGAGTCCAGTATTCAGTACTAAATCGCCGAGATTACTGGAAATGATAGAGAATGTTCCCCACGGTTATTTTTTCCAAAAACGTTTAAACTAAAATCGAAAAAGACGGGTCTGGATAAGGGCTGTTTTTCACCCCTCGGTGTATACATGTGATTATATTTTTAATAGTTTCTAGATGCCTTATCATATAATAAAACGACAAATTTATTTGTAACTTTACTTTATTGAGTTAATTTAAAAAAATCATGATTTAACTGTGCCCGAGTCTTTCCTTGCAAACAACATTGATAACGAGTATACATGTAATATAAAAACAATGTATTAATCAATATATCATCTGTCCATCTTGGGTAGGCAGCTTTTTCCCGATTACGTGGTGAGTCTAAAACTCAGTTTCTGGGATGATACTCTTCTACATTTGGCCGCCATCGTAAAAATAGTCAGTTCTTTTGATATATCTTCGTAACCGTGTGTCTGACAAAAAATATGTAGAGCCATTTTATAGAAGAGGTTTTTCGCATAGTACTAATAACAAAAAATCACTGCCTAAGGAATCACTACTTCCACTTCCAGATTTTCCATATAAGTATCTTTAAACTAAAGCAAATCGTCTTATTTAAAACTTGAGTAAGCTATATACTTACTGAGGTAGGTAAAAACGCATATATAACTATTTAATTTATTCTATAGACGCGCGGATTGGGGAGGTGATAATGGAATAAATTTGTAGGTAAACCATATTAGGGATTTTTTTAAAAATATACCATCTTACAGGGATCCTTTAAAAAACCTTTATCTCAAATTTTATTATATGTAGAGTAATTTTAGTCTTATAAACAGGTAAATATGATATTTTGTTAAGAATTAGTGGCATTTCACTCGGATGGTGGTAAATTTAGAAACAATTATTTCACATTTTTTGCTACAAACTGGAAGTAATAATAAAAAATCGTACTCGATAAAAACATTAAATAAATTTCATTCAGTTTGTTTATATCTAGTCACCTTTGATATTTTAAAATTCTTTTTTAACGTGACAGTAATGCAACTTATGATTTAAGGCTTTGTAGTTTACTTGTCATTATTTGTTCTTAATTTTTTATTTTTATTTTTTTTTAAGAAAATTGGCACAAAGGGGCTTTTAAAGGATACCCTACTTCAATTTCGAAAAAGCTTGTTGAAGCGAGGAGACGAATATGAAATTGATTTAATACCGGCCGAAATTGAAGTATATTATAGTTTCAATAATAAAATTAATAAAAATTGTAGTCATCCGAATGTATACAGAGGTAAAGATCGTCAGTTGGACCATAAATGATATTGTACGACGCTCAGATTCAATGACCGCTAAATACGTTTAAAATTGACGGTCTTACCCCCGCGCCCCGCTATAGACCTAGACGATTGTTGTTTTTACATTTTCAATTGTATTAAAAGTCATGTGAATAAATTTCATCTGGTGTACAATGACTACAGTCTTACGGTTTTAAACAAATTTAAAATAAAAAACTAGTAACTGGTGTATAATTCCCCCTCCACAATACAGGTGATTATTTTTTTATCAATTATTATTATCTAAAAATTCATAATATAAAAATTTGAAGTGGTATGAAAGGACTTGCAGAATTTTTTTTTCTTCAAGTTTAACATGCCCACAACCAACACCACTACCGCGGGTGCGACATCTGACTCTTGTTTGGCTTATTTTTTATATCAAATCTATTACTAGAAATAAAAATCAATTGGTATGAAAACACTACCAAACTTTAAACGCTACCTCCCCTATCATTTTACTAGGGAATGTCGAGAAAGAAGCAAAATTGATTCGGCGAAATGTCAAAAATGGTCCTTTTTGGTTCACTCATGTCGGGCAGAATTTCCCACTTCGCCGATGCAATTTACGATGCCGATGAAATGCCAATCTCCCTTTTTCGATAGACATCTCGTGACCTTCCAGTTGATGTATCAATCGGTATAAACGCTGCCTTCCCTACTATATCTTTTAGAGGTACCTAGCAAGTAGTAAATATTTTGCTACTCGGTATTTTGTTATCTGACTCAAAATGATTCTGCTTCCTTTTTTGTTTTTGTTTTCTGTCTTTTCGTTCTATGCATGTGTTATTGTTGGTTTCGTAACTTATATAACTAATCTATAAAGTGATTGTTATCAAAATTAT
This sequence comes from Stenurella melanura, assembly GCA_963583905.1. Taxonomy (NCBI): domain Eukaryota; kingdom Metazoa; phylum Arthropoda; class Insecta; order Coleoptera; family Cerambycidae; genus Stenurella; species Stenurella melanura. The sequence continues at coordinate 155,216,504 of OY757310.1, forward strand.
AGATATATTTGGACGGACCTTACGGCGCCCCATCCAGTCACATTTTCCGGGCGCAACATGCTGTTCTGATCGCCACAGGAATAGGAGTAACGCCGTTTGCGTCCATATTGCAATCCATTATGCATAGATACTGGAAAGCAAGACACACATGTCCCAGATGTAAATTTTCGTGGGCCAGCGAAATACCAGCCACTATTATGAATTTAAGAAAGGTACATATTCACTTATTTATTTACGTTAATCTGATAGACCACAAAAGTATTGGGAAAACAGTACACGAGATCTCCCACCTCTCGTTCTTAAGAGTGGGGAACACGATGGTGACAATGTTTCGTTTCCTACCCTTTTATAACTACCCATAAATCGAAGAAACCACCCCTTTTCTCCATTTTTCCGAACTAATAGGCTTGCGAAGGTTTGCCCGACTGGTCTTTTTTCAGATAATATAAATAAAATAAGTAGTATTTTACTTGAAGAGGCCCAACCAGCCCCGGCCCCGGGGGTTGAGACAACTCCCTCCCTAACTGGCAAACATCCCAAAAACTGCGAATGCGCTGAAAAACGTTTCCCTCCTGTTTCCGAGGGCGTGGAAAACGATGGTAACAAATTTGAAATCCCTACCCTTCTCTAACTACCCCTAAATTGACAAATCACCCCCTATTTCAACTTTATTATGCTAGGCTTTTGAGGGCATAAACATATACATACCCATATACTTTCCTATAACGCGTCTCTAATCAATTCTCCATAAATTGAAATTTAAAAAATAATTCACTCAGCGGAAGGGTTGATTGGGTCAAAGGTCATTTTACCCATATTCACGGAAAAAACCCGATCCGGCAGGGGGTGGTTTGTAAATTTAGAGAGGTAGTTAGAGAAAGGGATGGAAACGTTTTTCAGCACATTCACAGTGTTTTTGGGATGTTTCGAAATTTAGGGAGGTTGTTTCAACCCCCGTGGGTTAATTGGGTCTCCCTTTGGTAAAAAATTACTCAATTTATCCATATTCCCTGAAATAAACCCGATCCGATAAGCCTTCGCAAGCCTATTACCGAAATATAGAAAAAGAGGGTTGATTTTTTCGATTTAGGAGTAGATTGAGAAGGACAGGAAAAAAATATTGTCACCATAATGTTCGAGGATGTTTGTTTCATGACAGACACATAGACATTTTGTATTAATTTCAGTTCAGTCTCCTATGAAATGAATTTCTTTGTAAACATTTTCTTACAATCGTACAAAATTAAATGTGAAATTTTGTCCATTTATAAAATATCTATTTGATTATATCAGATACTTAACTATAGTAAATAGATAGTTTAGAGACCTCTAGATTTATTTAATTGTAATGATATTATTATTTCTGTATAGGTTGACTTCTTCTGGATAAACAGGGATCAAAGGTCCTTCGAATGGTTTGTAAATTTGTTATCGCAGCTAGAGATCGAACAAGCCGAACTGGGAGGAGCAATGGAGAGATTTTTAGAAATGCACATGTATATAACTAGCGCCTTGCAGAAAACTGACATGAAAGCGGTTGGCCTGCAGCTAGCTTTAGATTTATTACACGAAAAGGTAAGAACAATGTACTTATATCCCTATGTAGAATAATTTTTTAAAAAATGTTTGGCTTATGGGTGTATAAACATTGAAACCACGTGTCTGTATAGTGTATATGTTTTAAAAGTGTTTAAAAATAATGTTTCCTCTTTGAATATATAAGCGTTTCTGAAAAACACACATACAATATAATATGAAGACCAGCTACACTTTCAAATACATTAACGGGGGTTAGTTTTCTACAATTCATTAATATGAAATCTTGATGTTGTACAGGGTTATTCATTATATTTTGACCCCCCATTATTTCTGTTATTATTGGAGATAAAAAAGTTTCATATTAAACTTGTAGGGTTGTACATACATATTTTTTAAATGCAATTAAAAAAACAATTGCTTACACAGGTCACGTGATATAACAATGAGGACTGTTTTTTAAATGGAAAACCCTGTATAGTTTTACATATTCTTTTAAATCTGTTTGTCCCTGATTTTAAATATATCAGAGTTGATAGCTCTAGCTGCAATATTTCTTGACATATCGAACATTAAATATGCTCTAAACATGCATATATAGGTATTTCATTGTTTTGGAAGGAAGCACAGTTCTTACCCCTGTAAAATTTGCTGTCCGGCTATAATTCATGTAATATAATTATCACATTAAAAATAGTTACCATAAAGGTGGCTTCAGAGTGCATTAGCATTAAGCCATAAGATGTAAGCATAAGACGTATGACTTAATTTTAGAGAGGTGCATTCATAGTGTCGTAAGCGTAAGATCAGTGCGTGCGCAGTCCCTACAAATCTACGTGACGGAAGTAGTTACATTTTGTTGATTTATTCTATTTTAGTATTATTTTCATTCAGTAGAAGCCTAAGCGATTATCACCAATAATTTTTCCATATTCAAAATTAATATATTTTATTCTGAAATGTCAGATTTGTGGCGAAACTGTTTTGCGAATCTACCCGAAAGCGTACGCTTTTACCCGATTGTGTAAGACTTAAGCATAAGACATAAGGAAATAAAAATAAACCATTTCTTACGCCATACGTCTTATGTTATGTACACTATGAATGCTCATACGGATTTGGGTATGTTTATTTCTGTTATGGCATACGCTTACACCATACGCCTTATGCTTAATGCACTCTGAAGCCACCTTAAATCGTCTGTAGATGTTATGTTGACGCTCTGGAGTATGTCATATAATCACAAGAGACGCTTGTAAAGTACCTGCGAGAATGTTTAATATTAAATTAGAAACTCCCGCATTGGCAAGAATATTCAGTCATCTACGACTGGTTTCGAGCTTCTTGGCTCTCGGATGGAGTCGTCGATATGGCCTCTATTTTTAACTACCAGGCTAGTCCTAAAGCAACAACTTGAGAATTAAGTCGATAACTCCCTCTACCATTATTCATATGAAAGTCTCGATTATGATAATCGTCAGATGATTATTGTTATGTGAGATAATTGTGTAACTTTGAGTAAACCAAGACTATTTATTATGACATCTCTTAAGCGAAATATCTCGCATTTTTCGCAGGTGTCAATAAAAGCTATTTAAATTGTTCTATATAATCACCTTTTTTTTTCAGGGTAAAAGGGATTTAATAACTGGTCTGAAAACTCGCACGAACGCTGGCCGTCCAAACTGGGATAAGGTTTTTAAACAAATTCTGGACCAAAAGAAAGGTAAAGTAACAATCTTCTACTGTGGCCCTCCGCAATTAGGAAGAATATTGCGAGTAAAATGTGATCAGTATAACTTTAGTTTTCGAAAAGAAGTTTTTTAGTTGTTTTGTTCTGTAAATTTTAATCTTAATTGTATAGTATTTATTTCCTCCTAAGTAGGCAATATTTATTTTAATTTGTACTATATCTTAAGTAATTATTTTATTACTTGTGCTTATTTGACTTTCCTCACATTTGTTGTAGTTTCACGTTCTATTGTCTCTATGTATATATTTAATTTAAATTTGTTAGTAGTACTCTTAGTTAGCATTAACAACTTCTCTGATATTTTATTAAAGGCTGGTGGTTGGATTTTCCTTTCAAATTTCTAGTAATGTTCTATTATTGTGTAGTGTTTTATTTAATAAATGATATTATTTATCTTTTGTTTGATTTATGATCAAAATTCAAAAGGCATACAGGACTGCTCTAAAGGAACGAAATACGAATCAATGGTGATCATATAATTAAAAGTAATTTCTGAATATTTTATCTTAAAAAATGTTATCGCTAAAATAGTCAGGCGTAGGCGTCTGCGAATACATGAAATCGATTAACACTGCTCAAATACAACATAAATCACGTTTATGTGGTGTGTGGCTGATAGACCGAACTCCCATGACAAAAAAGATACCCCATCGAACCCCTCAAATTTAAAAGGCGAAAATGGTTGCAAAACATGTCGTCCAGTCAATGACCTTTTTCCCGTATAATTTTGCCAAACAGCACCGATTTTCATATAAATTTGGATTTAGGTTCTACTTACCCTCTACTTCAAAGTTTACCCTGCACCGGGGGTTGCTTTTACCCTGGGGATGAATGCCATCCCTTCTCGGAGGTGAAAAATGTTTCATTGAGAATAAGTTATGGGAATGGATAGATTGACTAATTCCAAGCAACTTTTGTTCTATAAAGTTTTTTTTCTGAAAGCCAATACTTTTCGACTTATTCGCGAGTGAAAGTGTCAATTTTTCAACCAATAAACCCACGTTTTCAGACGGCCCAATACAAACGGAGTAATAGCTTGTTGAAGGCTGGCTCTTATTCTTAAAGTTTCAACGTGAAGTTACCAAAAAACAATGCATTTAAGTGCTTGAAAACCTTTCTTTTTGTTTTTTATAAAAGTCCCTAGCATCAAAACTAAGCGAAAATAATGTTAGTCCCTTCTTTTTCGGCGTCAAAAAAATGTGAAAATCACCCCCTAATTACCACCCCAATTGAAAATAATCGTTACCACTTTACAATTCATTTTTCTTGTGTACTTGTAACATGCTCTAGAAGTTTGGCAGGTTTAAAGTGCTTAGTCTTGAAGAAATTTGAGCTTGAACTGAAAAGAGCATTTTTGCAATTTTGCAAAAAATTGGTTTTTCTTCAAAATAACTCGAAAACTATTAAATGATACGCAAAATTTTGTAAAGTATAACATTGTAGGTTTTTCTTTTCTGAAAATTTTCGTTTTTTTTCTGTAGGATAAAACTTGAGTAAGATATGGCCGTTTAAAGTTTGCATATGTAACTTGTTCAAGCCCTTTCAGCGCAAACCTTTTAAAAAATAAGGGCTGAAAGAAAATGTAATTTATATGAGCCTATAGCCTTTGAAAAAACCTACAAAATGGTTTTTTGAAGGACTTGATATCTTAAAAACTAAGCGAGTAATGGGTAAAAAACCAATCACATATTTTTGCGATATCAGAACACGTATATTGGAGCACTGATAAATACACATATAAAAAATTCGATTTTTCCGTGAAACATGTCTTTTAACTTCCTCACCGTTATATTTCTAAAAACAATTGTGCCATCGAACTGATTTAAAAAAAAATAAAGTAGGCACAATAGCGCTTCTAACCACGTACCACGTAATTATAATTTTATTTAAAATTGTTAAAATAATAGCAAACTTAAAGCTGTTATTTTCGTGAATGTACTTTTCAGCAATCGAGAAAAACTTATTTATGAAAATTTGTATATACCTGCTGCGAACAAATTAAAGCCAATATATGAAAAAGTTTTTAGAATCAACATTTTTGATGTGCAGGTTTATAGTATGTAGTCAGCGATTTTTTTAAAACGGACTAAAACCATATTCTTGCGCGCCCGGCTCTCATTCATTATACTCTTCACAGCCTGCCGACAATGTTAATCTGACCTGATATGTGATCATGTTTACTAATACCTATACGATTCAAATGTACTGACCCCTCACTTTAACCGCGAATATCTTTGAAACGGAGGAGCGGAAGAAATTCAAAAAATGATGTGTTCATTATGTGTCTATTCTAAATCATTCACTGAAATTTCAATAATGTACATTGGACAAGTTTTGAAGTTCTTAAATGTTTTTAAATGTTTTCTTAACCGTCTCTCAATTCACCGAGATAACTCCTTGAAAATCCAGAATGATTTTGTGTTAGGTAAAGAGAGACGAGGCCCTACAGTTTATAGTGGAGTCCGAACCACATCTCGGGGACAATTTTATAATTAAAATGATTTCGCTGTGAGCAGGGATTGAACCTGCTTCGCTAGGTATGCCAGTTATATTGAAAAATGTCTTATTTTTAAGGAAAATTTACACCACACCAATTTTAAATCCATTATATCTTGAAAAGTAAGTCTATATACTATGTAAGTAATATTTTACGATAAAGCAGGGCATTTTTTTGTACGAGGAAATTTTTTTTATAATTTTTTAATTCTAAAATTTTGCAGTTTTTCACAAAAACGTGAACTCATGTTTATTCGTATAGGTATTTATCAATATATTTAAAAAATATTTTATTAAATAGTTAATTGTATAAATAATGTACCTAAGCAATTTCAGAAAAAAGAATTGGTATGTATCAAAGGTGATATAGGCATCAAATTGAAAACTATCGCCCGGATACAATTATATGTAATTTCGCTAAAGTCATGGAGATTGCTATACATGCAGTTATATACCCATTATACCCCCATGTTGAGGGGCAGATCACATCAAGTCAACATGGTTTCATAAAGGAATAGATCCACCGTCACCAACTCATGTGTGTCACACAATACGTCTCCCATTACCTCAATAAAAACACCCAGGTTGATGTAATCTATACTGACTTTTCGAAGGCCTTTGACAAACTTGACCACGATATATTGCTACATAAACTCCAAACTGCTGAATTTTCACATCCACTTATTCATTTTTTTAATTTGTAACTTAACAATAGAACGCAATATGTAGAATATCGCGGTCAAAAATCCTTCGAAATTTCGGCAACTTCTGGTGTACCCCAAGGGACAGTTCTAGGTCCCTTAATGTTTGTATTATTTATTAACGATATCGTTGTTGAGTTGAATGTAGCTGTCTTGTTATATGCCGACGATGTAAACATTTTCAGTGCCATAAATACAACAACCGATTGTCAAAGACTACGAAGCAATCTTATAGAAATACAAAGATGGTGTAATCAAAACGGTCTCACAACACTAAAAATAGCTGACGTTTTTAAAGATCTTGGTGTCTTATTTGACGTCAAACTATAATAAGTATATTGAAAATATAGTTCCCCATCCAAGTCTCTTTAAAGGAATATATCTTGACTATATCTGCACTCTAGCATGTGGAAATAATTGGTCATACAATTTTAGTAATAGGTACCTATATTTCAAGCAGACGTTGGCTTTTAGCATATACTTCAAAAATGAAGTTTCTGGACTCCTATATTAGCTTGCTTTACTTATTTCCCCTATTTACTACCCCCCCCCACCCCTTCATCGGAATCATCAAAATCAGATATCATTACATTATATGCATGTACCAAATTTCAGGTGAATATCTCAATTTCATTTTGTTAACCTCTTTAATAATGGAGTGGAGGTGGAGGAGGTTGAAAAATATTATAAATAAATCTGAGGTTTCTATATTCTTACCAGCTTGCTTATTTTCTCTTACTTACCCCTACTTACCCGCACCTCTTCAACGGAATCATCTTTAAATATAATCTATATAGTGTCTTGTGTGAGTCGGAAAAAAAAAACAAAAAATGGTAAATAAATAATTTGATCCGTAACCAAACCTCCCTCCTTTTTAGAGGATCCTGAACACGATGAAGGTGGTAGGATATCTCTTTGGGGTTGCGCAACCCCCAAACGGCAAAGAACCACTTCCCAAATGGGGTTAAACGCTCAGGATATAATTTTCACGGCTCTAAAATATCCTACCCCCGTTGTCGAGGATGCTGAACATGATAGTGATGCTGAATATTTATTCCGACCCCCCGCAACACTCCAACGGCCAATAATCACCGCCAGAACGGGCGAATTATTATTTTTTTTATATCAGCGGCAAAACGTACATGCCCCCCGTTTTCGAGGATGCTGAAAATGAGATGATAAATATTTATTCCCACCCCCCGCACCCCTCCAGCGGTCAATAATTAACAACTAAAGGGGTGAACATCTTTTTCACCCCTTCCATATACTATACATTGGAAAATGTAGAGGTGTGAGGGAGTTTGTAAACGAACATCCGTTGCCAAAGCACCAAAAACTAAAACATATCCATCTGATTGCGTTGACATAATGTAGCAATAAACAGAAATATCGCAAGGACCGTCATTTAATCACTGTTATTATATAACAAATCATTAATAGCAGCTGTCACTAAAGATATTTACAAACCTGTGATTTCATTATGTATGGAAGTCGCGATCACGTCACGCTTTAAAATCATTAATAGAAAACAATCGATTACATTACTCATCATAAATACTGGTATATTTAAACTACGATTGCACTTTTCGATCGTTGCCTGAGCACCCAAAGCTACAGCAAATGCATTGGCACTGACATACTTATAATTTTATCAGCCGTATTCACTATATATAAGACGTGCTTAACAACTCATTTACTAACAGTTCGTTAAATTTTAAATGGCCGTTAGTGCTATTATGTATTCACCAAATGAAATATTAGAATATTTAACAAAAGGTTATTTAAATCTGAATTTTGAATGTTTTCCGGAGAAATAATGGAATGTCAATGTCACCAGTTTGTTTATTATATTTGCTTTTGTATTGGTGTCGGTAGTTTTGTTTGAAAACATGGATTCAAAGAAAAGTATATAAAAAATCTCTGTAAAAAATGTTACCGAACGTGACAAAGAAAATTTGCTCAATATTGTGCAAGATTTTGTCCACATTGTAGAAAATAAGAAAATAATTGATTATTTATTATTACACATAAAAAGATGCATGCACTTATTAAATTACCTAGGTATGTGCACTGTTGTGATAAGCGTTACTATTTGTTAACAAACAAAAATATCCAAATTATTCCAAATCAAATTGTAGCTTCACTTCACATAACATAACCTCAACCTAAAAACGTTAACAATAAGCCGTTAAACTAGTTGCCTACCCGATATTCGTCAGTCAAATTCAGTGAACTCTATACTAACATAGAGTTCACTGGTCAAATTAGAGGGCGCGTTAAACGCTAACTAAAGTCGATGAATACATAAAGATTGATTTAACAATCCGTTAGCAGTTTAACGAACCGTTATCTATTTAACTAGCATTGGTGAATACGGCTGTAAACATTATACAGAAGTAACAGAACATACATTATGCAGAAGTAACAGCACATACATTATGCAGAAGTAACAGCACTAAAATAACAACAAATCTGTGATTTTCTCATGTATCAAAGTCGTGATCACGTCACGCCATCATACACTTACACATCGTGCGTCACGCTTTAAAATCATGGAATTACAGTACAAGAAATCCATTTGACTGAAATCACTTCTAACGTGTTTTAATTCTGCCGAAAGAAAACTATATTTAAATGTTTTCTTTTAGATGCCAACACTTATATTTCTTGATTAGCTAATAATATCTTAATTTCTCACATTTTAAAATAATACTATCTTACACAGAAATGTAAAAAGGTAAAGGGACTGACTTACTATATAATACAGTCAGCGCCATCTTGACGATAGATGAATGCGAGAAAGAAACTTTTGGGAGTCACTGTTTATGCACAGAGTAGATTCACAGAGTAGTTACGTACTCTGTGGTAGATTAAATGTTGGTAATGTTTATGCCCCAAAAAGAAGGGACTGTCTACAAGGACGCCGCGGCGGACATCTATCATTTCTTAGCTGTCCGCCGCGGCAATTGGTTTGGTTAGATACTATTTATTCCGTGCTGTAGCGGTGTTTTACACGAGGATCGCTGGCCTATGCGTAGCGTTGTCGCGTTGTGGAGCGACAGGTCCCGGGTTCAAATACTGCTCACTGACTTTTTTTTTTATATTTTGTAACGATTAATATCCTTTTTCACAAATTCTGGTTGGATTTGACGATAGAAATGTTCTTTTTTTTCATATAATAATTTATCTCTTTCATGTGATGGTAGTTGGGTTAGTTAGGTTGATTTTTATTTTGCTAAATAATTGTTAATAAATTATCAGCGCCGCAGGCAGTATTAGCGTCGCAGACAAAAACGGGGGGTGCGGGGGGTGTCCCCCCGCCTTATTTTTCAGAAAATTGCATAAAAACATTCCAATTTCTCTGTGCGGCGGTTCAATAAGACGTGCAAAAGCGAATGCGCATGCGCGGCGGACAGCTAAGAAATGATATATGTCCGCCGCGGCGTCCATGTAGCAACTCCCCAAAAGGAAATCTGGCTCAGAAAGTGAGGTTATGAATGGAGGAGTTCATGGGTTTAGGTGTCGAAATATTTAAGGTCTCATCTGCCACGGCGTCTACAGTGTGGAGAGGGTACGCCGTTATTCTTAATAAACGTGCTTTATAAATTTCCATGCCAATAGGTTATACTCATTCACAAAATCATTCTAGGTTCTCTACAATGGCAACAAACAGTAAAACACCACGACTAGTGAAGAAAATAGGGACTCACAACGGCGTTTTTCATTGTGACGAAGCACTGGCATGTTTTATGTTAAAACAAATCCCAGATTATGCAGATGCAAAAATAATAAGAACAAGGGACCCAAAGGTATGGCTTCTTTTATTTAATATTAGGTGTTTTTGACTAAGATTGTTTAGATTTTAGAAACATGTGACATTGTGGTGGACGTAGGAGGTGAATACAACCCGAAAACCCATCGGTATGATCACCATCAACGAGGCTTTGAACATAGTCTTAGCAGTGTACGACCTGATCTGGCAAAAAATAAATTGATCAAGTAAGTGTTAATACTTATACAATGTGGTATATTATTAACTACTTCTCAGATGTTGTGAAGTAGCAAAATAGTATACCTATTATTTAACGAGCATTTAATGATGGCTATTATTTACGAGGGTCAATCACCAGAGCGAATAGTAGCCATTATATGTGAGTAGAATACTATAGTTTGTTCATGACTGTTATAGTTATCTATGCACCAACTGCATTATATGGTTTATAATGCCCAGAGGGTAACATGATGCAGCCCGAGGGATGCATGTCGTCCGATGGGTTTTATAATCTAATAACGCTTGTGGTGAATACGATATTTTAACTTATAAGTACCTACAAAAAATACATTTTTTTTAGTCGTCTATAACTTTTGTTGATACTTTGATGTTTATTAATCGTATGCGTTAGTGTGTTGTATTCTTTCAAACTTAGTAACCTAGTCTAATGCTGTTAGCTTTTTTTTTACCTCTTCAAGTACTTATAGTCTGTTTTTAAACCAGGAGGAGTAAACATGAAAGTTCCATTCACACCATAAAAGTAACTAGAAAATACATTAAACCTTTTTGGCGTTTTGGGCAACCAACAATACACGACTACAGTGTTTTTGTGTGTATTTTATTACATTATATAATGTATCAACCTCTATTTGACCTCTAGCAGGTATTTTATACAGCATTCATACCATTCACAGAATATAAAGGCACCAAGTAATTAGCCACTTTTACCTTCAATTTATACAAAAAGGATTAAAAATTGATATATAATGTGCAAATGATAAAACAGAAATTAAAACCAAATAATTTATTACATGAAATTAAAATTTTTGCGATAAGTACGTCAAAATTTACAACTATTGCCTTGTGTAAAACTGGCGAGGGCGTATCCAATCAGAGATCTATAATTTAACGCGTTAAATTTAAAACACTCCTCCTGGTTTAAAAACAGACTATAGTCTATGATAGTTGATATTTTGACGTTTGTTGATTATTTCGTTGCTTTGCTTTGTATGCGTTTAACAAAATAAAAGAAAAAATATGGCCATACCACAAAATATCTGGAACAATGTTACAAAATCCACAAAAAATTTATTGCCATTCAAATCAAAATAAGGAATAGGGCGCCCTCTTGGGAGAAACTTCTTTTAACGACACCGTGTGCTGATACTATTTATGGTGTAATAAACTGCGTTGTTTCAATGGTTTGGCTCTTAGTTTGTTGTGTTGGTTTATAAAACATTTATTTTTTCTTTGTTTCTCAGATAACAGGGCGTTGTGGCCTTGTTATCTGAATCTAAATTTCATTTTGCCAATTTAAGAAAGATCATCATATATAATTTTCTCAATTTTTCATGCATCAAGTTTAATGAGGTGATTTCTGCAGCTTCCTTTACCTCTGGTGGTGTCAAAGAAATTTCGTTTCCAGTGTCAATATCCAATTGTTTAATTATATTACTATTTTTGAGTAATATGTAAAATTATTGTAAATAACATTGACATTTAAATTTAATTTGACAAGCCGCTCTTTTCACACATAATGGCCAACCCAATAAAATTGAATAATTTTTTGAAATGATAGCCTCGTTCATGTTCAAAATCCCACATTCGAATAGTGAAGTTTCCAAATTATTGCAACACCTAGGACTTTTAAAAAAATTTCGATAATATTTTTAAATTCAATATTTTAAATAACATTACAATTTTTTTCCTATAAATAGATTTTTCTTTCTACCCAATAGAAATTTTGTTTTGGGTTGAACGTATTTATTTTGGATAAAGAAAGAGAAGATGTCAGAATGTCAAGAATTAAACTAAGTAATGAAAAGTGGAGAACTTTGAAGAACGTACAAAATCGACATTATAAAAAAACCATAGCATATAGGTGTGTCTGGTCATACAATGTGTCCACGGAAAAACGTTATTATAGGTGTACTTAAATAACCATTTTTTTACTAAGAACACAATTTTCTGTATTCTGCTATTGCTTGACCTAAAACCTATTTTCAGTGCGTTAGAATTTCAAAAATGTATAGAGGGCGCTGGTGGCAGCTTAAAAATGAAATTCGCTTTTTTTTTTTACTACGAACACAATTTTATGTATTCTTCTCTTGCTTGACCCAAAACCTGTTTTCAGTATGTTAGAAAAAATGCATAGAGGGCGCTGGCGGCACCTTAAAAATAAAATTCCCTTCAGGTAAATTGCCATTTCTGTGCTAGATATTGAAAAGTTTTTTTGATAACTATATGCATATGTTTGTATTTATTAATTTTTTTTAATCAGACCGTCATGGAACCTAAAATGAAACGCGAATCACCTTGTATAGTTATCAAATTTGGTAAGTCGTATTTTTTAATTTTGAGCAAGTTTTTCTTATAAAATTTTTCAATACCTAGCGCCCTCTATGCATTTTTGAAATTCTAACTTACTGAAAATAGGTATTGGGTCAAGCAAGAGCAGAATACAGAAAATTGTGTTCATGGAAAAAAAAATAACGCTTTTCCGTGGGCACATTATATATTGGCTTTACTACACGTTGTAGAAGATATCATTAATGCTACTGATCAGAGCGATGTTACAATTTTAGTTAGTTTTATTCAAGGTTTTATTACATTTCAGCAGGGCTTTCGACACAGTTAATTATGATTCACTACTTACTGTTCTTCACTATACAGGTCTTTCTGAAAATTCCATGAACCTGATACAAAACTATCCTAGAAATAGGAAACATATACTCTGTATAGATGGGGTAAGGTCTTCTTATCAAATCTGAATTCGGGAGTACCACAAGGATCAATTTTAGGCCCTCTGCTTTTTTCAATTTATACACCTAAGTTAGTGAATAGTTTATAGAGTGCTATGAGTTTTACAGTGCTAAGACTCATTTTTACACAGATGATACCCAATTCTGTTACAGCTTCCCCTCAGATGTTGCTTAATGCATGTAAGTTAATCAATTGAATCCTTGTTAAAACAGTCACAGACCACTCCCAAGCAACATTTTTAGTCTTGTAAACAACGTAACGACGTCGTTACGATGTAAAATACAACTTACTTTTAGTCATGACGACTGTGTTACAACCCTTTTATGACCCGATTTGGACGGTTTGAAAAGGGTTGTCATGACATTTCATACAACTTTTATATGACTTAATTGGATGTCATGAAGAAGTCGTTAGAAGGTCATGACAACCTTTATTAGGACCTTCATATGACCAAATAGTCTTAAGGATTGAATGCGGTATTGTCGCATAAAGGTTGTTATATAGTCATTATAAGGTCACAACAATCTGATCTGACTTCGATATGACCTATCGTCTGATTCTGTACGCATGCGTGTTTGTGAATTTCGTTCAAACACGACAACCGAAAAAAACGAGTCAGCATGTACTGTAAATATTTTGCCTATACGTATGTCTTGTATTAATTCGTTTACAATACGGAAGATAAAAGTTCAACAACCAAACTGCTAAGTATATGAACCATGCGTTATTTAAGAAAATGTTAGATATTTAAATCGATTTCTAGCAATGTTATGATGCCAAAACTACTGGGGATTAATTTTTACTGTAAAAGTGTCGAAGATACCCCAAAAAACACAACGCGCCCTCAGAATAATGAAAATGAAAGAAAATTTGAGAATTCAAGAAAAATTAAGTATTTTTAAATATTAGTTTCAATGGGCTACAATGTGTACACATTTGCAGAGAATAAGAGGAAATATCAAAAAAACACATTTTCTAGTCAAACTTATATGTAAAAAGCCTACAAACTAAATTTTAAGTTTTAGTATTTTTGACTGTCAAAGATGGACGCCACATTTGGTTGAAATTCCAACAGAAAATATGGCCGACACTGCTTATGACCTAATAGTTATAAATTTGGATGTGAAACTACCAAGCCGATATAAGACTGTTTTTAAATTACTCTGAAGTCATTTTATATTTTAGATACGAACATAGAGTCTTATTCGCCATAGAGTATAGAGTAGTAATGATATAGGCTGCCCAATGGTGTGTTCACACTGTTCGTGTTCCCGTGACTCAATTGTCGTTTCATATGATTATATTGTCATTTTGCATGCTTTAAACTACCTTATGTTAGTCTGTTAGTAAAAGTAGGAGAGTGAACGTCTCTTACTCTTATAAAATTTAAAGATGAATGTTACAAGAGATTGGTGTAAATATAAACAGCCAGGGACCTATAGAAGGGCAGTTAAAAGATGTAGATAAAATACGCAGTGACAATGTGATTACACAAGAAATCTTTGAGAGAAACTCGGTTAAAAACAAACCAAATGAACCCGCCTGTAGTGTTAGACAGTATCGATACTTTTTTATATCAATATTGATATCGATACTTGAATTAAGGATTGAATAAATATTTGATAAAACTAGCCACTATTTTTGTTTTGTTTTACAAATACCTAATCGATTCTATTTATAATACTTTCTGACGTTTTATGCAATTATCAATAATACCTAATCGAATAGAATAATTATTTCGAATATGAGTGTATTTCGAATAAGCGCTAACATTGACATTTGATATTTTTATTCACGAATCGTATCGAGGTCGTATGAACCTCTATTACAACTGTCACTTTTTTGAGTGTAGTGTTTATGTTTATGGGTCGTATCGAGATCGTATTGATTATTGGTATAACTTCTGTTATTATTATCAATATTTGGACGCCATGTTTTCATTTGTGGGTCATATGGAAGTCGTATTCAAAATCAATATAACCAATTTTATGACTCCCCTCCATTTCAGGTACTATCTCCTGTCAAGGTCCTATTAAAGTCTTATCATGTTTTTAATGATTTTGGTATAACTATCTTCCTATTAGGTCATCATGAGGTCACGTTATTTTATTTAACGACCTTTATACAACAATATTCGTTAAGTCGTGTTAGGCGTTTTATTGTAGACGATATCAACCTCCTTACAACCTTATAACGACCTCTTAAAGACCATTCACCGTAGCGTCTAATTAGTCGTCTTATACATAGCATATAACCGTCAGGCGACGTAGTATTTTTGTAGTCGCGAGTGTAACCTTCATACGATCTACAGTCGTTAACATTATTTTAAAAACCATTTTATGACCATTGTACAACTAATTGGGCATGTAGACTAAACATTATAACTCAAAATGTTGCTTGGGCTGCTTAATTATAAATTTATTAAATCAAACATTAAGATTTGGTACTAAAACAATCGTCAAATTGTAAATCATGCCATTAATATTCAAATTAATACCTATAGTTCTAACCTTGAAATATTTGATCAGGCAAAAAAATTAGGACTGTTAATGGTAGTGAGTTAAGATTTAAAAAATATATTAGTAATATACAACAATCATACTTTTCTTTAAAATTAATTTACGGCAACAGACATTATTTGACAGTGAAAATAAAAGTAATGCTTTGTGAAACCTTGGTATTGTCAAAATTCAATCGTGCTGATACTGTGTATGGCCCAAATTTAACCAGTCAGTATAAACGCAAAATTCAATCTGTTCAAAATTCATGTCTATGACATATTTGTAGTAAGAAGGGGGCAAATAATATCACATAAGTTAAAAAATGCTGGCTGGTTGAATATGGAAAATTGTAGAATTATGAACGCTGTCGCACTTTGTCAAAATTATTATTAACACAAAGCCATCATGTTTACACAGAATAATAAAATTTCGTATTGATGTCCTCAATTTTAATATAAGATTTATATTAATTCCACGGAAATTTCGAACAGAATTTTTTAATCTTTTCATTCAGGCATTGGTTTTTCATGTTGAGCCCGCTGTACAAATTCGTACGATGTGTTAAAACTTATGCGCGCATACATGCTTTATTTAGCCATATAAATTCAAATAATTAAATAAACATTTATTCTTTTCAAAAATATAAGAAAACATAGACTTCCACAAATAAAATCAGAAACGAACTACAGTGTAAATATGACCTTGTAGGCTATTGACTATGTAATTGAATAAGAAACTAATTCGTTAAAGGTATTTTATTATTTCATATGATCAATTGTACCCTAACAATGATAAATCCAAAAGTGCTGTTAAATTTAGGCTTGGACTTTTGAAAACGGAGTGAATTTGTCCACTCTTAAGAGTGTTAACTATAACTCAAAAAAATGCATTTTTAGTATATACACATAAACGATATTTTGTAGAGAATCTAATTTCCTATCGAAGTGGCACTTTATAAAGTAAAAAAAAAATATTTTTCAAAATAAATCAAAAAAACTTTAAAAAAATGAAAAATTTCAATTTTATTGTTTTTCTTAAAATTTTTGTGCACAACTTTTTTCTGAGTGGAT
Organism: Stenurella melanura; assembly: GCA_963583905.1. Taxonomy (NCBI): domain Eukaryota; kingdom Metazoa; phylum Arthropoda; class Insecta; order Coleoptera; family Cerambycidae; genus Stenurella; species Stenurella melanura. Next base: position 155,233,315 of record OY757310.1, read on the forward strand.
TTAGGTATAGGCATCGGTTCACAAAAAAGAAAGCTGACGTAATTCCCGTCAAAATGGTGACCAATTAAAAATTTTCTGAGATAAACTGCTGGCCACTCGAACTTACACATAGAGACTTTTAGGCAAAATTTAAAGTTCAATATTTTCAACAGGAATGCAAATTTTTGAACGCGGCTTGCAAATTTTAAGAGCTAGTTTTTTTCGGATTAAGCTGCATGACGTATATTTATCGTAGGACCATAAGTTTATTATATACGGTGATCAATGAAGTCATGCAAAAAATCAAAAAGATTGTATGAGTGAAATTTCCGCAAAAAATTTCTTTGGTCGTTGCAATACGGTTTCTTACTAAGGTAACATCAATATCTCCAGACGGTTTTGTCAGTTTTTGGATTAAGGCCCTTAGGCCTTGTACACACTACTCAAGATAAAATTTGGATACCGAAATCTTTAAAATGCTATAACTTGACATTGGATTGACGGTTCTTGATGATTTTTGCGGATTTGGAATCCTTATTTCACGTAGATTTTCTATGGTCTAAGCATTTATTTGAGGGTTGAAATTTACATATTATACCGGGTCGATAATAAACAAAAACGTAGGGTACGACGCGCTCTAAAGTTTGGCATTATTTAAGTTTTTGTAAAAATAAATTCTCACCTCAAGTTGTTTTTATTTAATGTTCTTCTCACTATTCTGTCCGAAACTCACACCCCAGTTTGTTGTCTCAAAGAATCATTCAGTTTTACAGAGTTCTTTGTCCACCCCATGCCCATAATTATGATCGGGTGTAATTTCTACGCGACGCGTCAATTTCAAAGTAGGCATTGGAAAAACAAATTTGTTGCTATGGAATTAAAAACTGTTTATATTATTTTAGAAATAATCTGGCATATTTCAATGTTATAATTTTGTAAAGTTTAATTAATATGAGGCGTTTAACCACGGCAGAAAGGGAAAATTGCATTCGACTTCTCAACGAAGGAATGTCAAAACAGCAAGTTGCGCACATTTACAATGTCAGCCGAAAGACAATTTATAATTTGAACCGCCGCGTCGAAACTACTGGTGATCATAATTATGGGCATGGGGGTGGACATACAAAAAAAATAAACCAAAGAACCGAAAGAATTTTAATGAGAGAAACTATGCGGAATAGAACAAAGAACTCTAGAAAACTAAATGACTCTTTAAGACAACAAACTGGGGTGAGAGTTTCGGACAGAACAGTGAGAAGAACATTAAATAAAAACAACTTGAGGTGAGATTTTTTTTTTTAAACATAACATAATGCCAAACATTTTAAATTATAGAGCCCGTCGCAGAGCAAAATGTGTGCGGTTATTACAACGCCATAGAGCGAATAGGCGACCATGGGCAAATCGGCATGCGAATTGGGGTAATGCAGAGTGGAGCCATTGTTTATTTACTGACGAAACAAGATTTAATTTGTTTCACTCCGATGGCCGAATGTTAGTTTGGAGAAGGCCAAATCAGCGATATTTGGAGGAAAATATGGCCCCTCAAGAAGCATTTGGTGGCGGAGGTGTTACAGTGTGGGGAGGTATCATAAGAAATGGTAAAACCGAGCTATTCATTACCAACCAAACGATTAATGCTACTGTTTATCAGGAGGAAATTGTGGAACCTATTGTTGTTCCTTTTGCTCGACATTACGGCCCAGAAATTCTATTGGTGGATGATAACGCTCGACCTCACAGAGCGCGAAGGATCACAGAGTTTTTGCAGGCACAAAACATCAATAGAATGGACTGGCCTGCAAAGTCTCCGGATCTTAATGTCATCGAACACGTTTGGTCTTATTTAAAACTTAAAGTAAGATCTCTTGATGTAGCCCCTGAAACCTTAGAAACGCTCAGTGAGGCCATTCGTGAAGAATGGGAGAATATTCCACAAGATTTTATAAATAATCTTGTGGATACTCTACCAAATCGATGTCGGGAAGTAATATTCCGAGCAGGAGGACCAACAAAATATTAGCTTCTCTTTTTTTTAATTAATGTACCTAATTTTAATTAGGTAATTTTAATTTAAGTTTAAATTAAATTATTTTTTAATTTTTTAGTTAAATTATTTTTCAGTTATTAAAAATTACCAGAATTAGAATTATACATTTTTTAAGAATTGACTTTTGGTCGTTGTTAAGCAATGTTGTATATTGTAGAATTTAATGTAATAAACTTGTTCTTGTCGCTACGTTTTTGTTTATTATCGACCCGGTATAATGTGTAAATTTCAACCCTCAAATAAAATGCTTAGACCATAGAAAATCTACGTGAAATAAGGATTCCAAATCCGCAAAAATCATCAAGAACCGTCAATCCAATGTCAAGTTATAGCATTTTAAAGATTTCGGTATCCAAATTTTATGTTGAGTAGTGTGTACAAGGCCTAAGGGCCTTAATCCAAAAACTGACAAAACCGTCTGGAGATATTGATGTTACCTTAGTAAGGAACCGTATTGCAACGACCAAAGAAATTTTTTGCGGAAATTTCACTCATACAATCTTTTTGATTTTTTGCATGACTTCATTGATCGCCCCGTATATAATAAACTTATGGTCCTACGATAAATATACGTCATGCAGCTTAATCCGAAAAAAACTAGCTCTTAAAATTTGCAAGACGCGTTCAAAAATTTGCATTCCTGTTGAAAATATTGAACTTTAAATTTTGCCTAAAAATCTCTATGTGTAAGTTCGAGTGGCCAGCAGTGTACATTCATTGAAAGTTATACCTACTTTTTTACAATTTTACCACTTTTTACCCTTATAGCATGTTATTTTTAATTTTTACACGCAAAAATTATTTTCATTTAATACAAAAATAATTTTTGGTTCATCAATGATAATGATAAAGGTATTTGCTTAAGGTTTTGACATTCATATAATCTTAGACATAAATAACTTTAATGTTGTACTAAATCATAGCTGTTTTAAAGATACTTTTTTTTGAAAATTACATATTTATTGTATTTATCCCATAATGTTTTCGAATTGAATATCAATATCTTCATCAACATCGTTTTGGACATCTTCCGTAATTCTTGGAACATCAACGTTTACACAATTTAAGCCCATACATTCTTTGCAGAACATGGAGCAGCTAATTCCTAATTTTCTGCAGCCACAATTTCCATGACAACCTTTTATGCACCCACAGGCTATTTGCTCCAGTAAAGTCTGCGGTGCAGGAGGTTTGGTTGTGCAAATTGGCATTAATCCATTTTTAGATTTTTCCCAACCCCACTCAATAGGATTTAAAACACTCCTTTCCACTGTTGAATTTGGTGGTACGTCTTTAAGCTGTGTTTAGTAGCATCAGAAGTTGGTGGCAAATGGGCTAAAGAAAATTTTGTGCTCGTCGATAATCTTTGAAAAACTTGTAACCGACAGCTACTTAAAGTTTTAGTTTTGATGCCATACAGAGAAATTACTAACCGTTCAGATGCGATACTGATATCTTCAGGACTTGCATTATTAGTTAAAAATACTTCCAAATGTTTTTCGAAAATAAAATATATTAATTGATAAATTTATAAATAAAATCATATAATATAAATAATTTTTGAATTGAATAAAAATAATTTTTGCGTGTAAAAATTAAAAATAACATGATATAAAGGTAAACAGTGGTAAAATTGTAAAAAAGTAGGTAACTTTGAACGACTGTATCTCAGCCAATTTTTATCAAAAATACTTTTATTGGTCACCATTTTGATGGGAGTTACGTCAGCTTTCTTTTTGGTGAACCGATGCCTATACCTAAATCCACTCAGAAAAAGGTTGATTGATTGATTTGCCAGCATAAGGTGGGCATTGCTGCCGATTCTGAGCATCCATGGAGGTTCGTTCCAACGTGCACCTTGATCGTCCGTCGAACACGCCCATCGAACGGCCAAACCGCGTGCCGGAACCAAATCGATGTTTTATATACCGCCGGACCGGCTGCATACACCGTTTGGACATTGGACATGCTTGTTGCCAGCAGCGAGAGTCGCATGATGCATGGGGTGGGAAGTGTAGGTGTTTGGGAGATGCTTCTTTTAAGTTTCCATGCTTCTGTTAAGTTTCCATCTGTCATCGGTTGGGGTGTGCAGGTGTTTGCGAGATGCTTCTTTTCAGTTTTCATCTATCATCATCTCCATATTTTTCTTCTTCTAAGTTTTCTGTTTCTGAATCTGGCAGCTTTAATTTTTTTATTTTTCTTTGTTTTGTTTTTATTTATTAATTGTTCCACAGGTAAATATCCATTTACAGTGGAGTTGCTGAAGGGCCCTATCTCGCGGTAACAATATTTTTTTGCGCATAATGAGAAAAGAGGTATGGCGTTTCTTTGAGACAATCGGTTTCAATTTCCGCCTTCCAAATTAATAATAAAATATTACGTTTTGAATCAATAAATAAATCAGATCCAAATCCACTCAGAAAAAAGTTGTACACAAAAATTAAAAAATAAATAAAAAAATTGAAATTTTTTCCAAATTTTTTTGATTTATTTTGTTGAAAAAAAAAAAATTCTTGACTATAAAGTGCCGCCTAAAATTTAATAGCACTTTTGGATTCATCATTGTTAGGGTACAATTGAACATATGAAATAATAAAATACCTTTAGCGAATTAGTTCCTTTTATCCCTGTTATTTTCGACATAGTCAATAGCCTAGTGCGTAAATAGCCAGTTTCCGCTCTGGGAGCACGAACAATTTTTGCGGATTTATCCAGTTATTAAAAACTAAAAATATTCACCAATTCAAAATAAACATTTTAAAAATCTCTCCTTGATAAACAACATTAAAATTAACTAATCAATTATTATAAATTGAATTAGTATAAATGCCCTTTCATTATTCATTATTTATTTATTTATTTTTTTCATATTTTATTTATTGCATTTAGTATCTTAGTTTAGTATGTACATTCCATTAGGTCAGTGTTACTCAAACTTTTTTATCTCACGTACCCCTTTGTGTTGTGCAGTGGTCATGCATACCCCTTTCTAAAAAATATATATATAATAAGAACTATTTTGTACAGGTCCGTAATGCACTTCGCAGTTTACATTCGGGTTTTAATTAAGCTTCGGATGCCTATTAATTGTGCAATTTTATGTTTCACCTTCATATGTGTTATATATATTTTTTGTAGGTTTCTATTATTTAAATTTGTTAGTTGCCATTTGCGTCCCCCTAAAAATTTTCGCGTACCCCCAACGGGTACGCGTATCACAGTTTGAGCAACTCTGCATTAGGTAATTTAGATGGTGGTAATTTTTTTTTGGGTTAAGTGGAAGAGCAAGTCTATTCTATCACTATATAAGTTGAACGTCGCCCTTTCAAAAACATATATTCAGCAATTCATAAAGACGTTTAATATTATTATTATTGTTATATATTATGCGAAATGTCTGTCTATACCTCTCTGTCCAGAGTCGGCATTACTTCACTAAACGCCTTGTATATCAAGAACTTTTGGCTGATTTACAATCTATTCATAAATAATGCAAAATAGTGAAGCTATGTATAAAAAAATTGTAGTTTCTCTATGCATAAAGGTTTTAATTGTATGCATGATCAATTATTGTCCAAAGTTTACAAAGAAAAATACAAATTTAATGTAAAAATATATTTCAGATTAAGTTCGGCGGGCTTGGTCTATGCCCACTTTGGAATGGAAATACTGTCAGAAATGTTGAGTAAAGAAAAGCTCGCAGCAACCACTGACTGCCTACATTGCATTTATCTCTTTATCTATGAAGGCTTTGTGGAGGAATTAGATGCAATTGATAATGGTGTTCCAATGTACAGTGAAGGTAAACCGAAATATAGAATTAACACACATTTGAGCGCTAGGGTTCATAGGTTGAATCCAGAATGGAATGATCCAAACCCAGATCCCACAGATGAGATGTTCTACAAGGCCGTCAAATTGGTTGGTGGTGAATTTAAAGAAAGAGTATTAGAAGTAAGTAGATGGTGTATGGCATGTCTTTAATGTCCAGTTTTCTAGTTTTATATTTGTGTGCTATGCTTTGATTTATAGAATTTAATTTTTCACAATATGCGTAAAATCTTTGTTTTTTCCAGAAATCTATTAAGTAATGAAAAAATGTATTTCGGATACTCTTTAATATTTCAAGTTGGCATACTACGTTTATGTGGTTGTTGATAACTAGTTGTCCTATCTATTTAATGTAAGGAACCTTCAAAAGACAATAGAGTATTTTCCATATATCGATGGGTTTTTGACAAAACATCGTAAGCGACAATTTTGTCAAAATTGCGTTTTTTGGTCTATACGATTCCTTGTGTTAAACTTGTGCATCTGGACATAACACCATATTTCAATTGTACTGTTTTCACTAAAATATATCATTTTATATATTGTCATAAGCGCCAATATCTTCAAACTGTGTTTAAATTTTACCCAAAACTATCATAACTCCTGATGTAATGCCGGCAAAGAATCGTAAGCGTCGTCGGTTACGATTAACTGTCAGGCGTTTATGATACTTATTAGTTACCATTTTCTTGTCAACTGCGCATCAAAATTGTGAGAGAATAACATCTTATTTGTTTCTTAAGTGACAAAATATAATAAACTTATGTTTAACAAATTATCTTAAATTGCAATAATTAATGTAGTTGATTACTTATTTCAAATTTTATACTAAAATTCAATTACTGTTGATAAAAAAGAGTGTTACAAACATTTTTAATAATTTTAGTCTGAGAATAACGTCAATTATAAAAAAAGTTGGTTCCTGTAAAATTTACTGTTTGTCGCTTACGTTGTTTTGTCAAAAACCCATCGATATGACGATTCACTTCAAATGATCCATTAATATGAAGTAATACATAAATATAAAAGCTTAAAAGCATTCACATTAATTATATCGTCAGATTAAAATAAATATTTAATAAACAAATCGACCTAAAATTCAAATACTTGAATAATTTTGAAAACGCAACCCTATTGGGCAATGATCCTGCAGAGCTATTCTTGACTGCACGCATTTTTTAAGGTTACTCGCATTTCACTAAAATTGGAATAAAAATTCATCCTACACATTCTTGACCATACTCAAAGTATTCGAGTGCTCGCATTAAACAACGAGCAGTTCTTGACAATCAGTAAATATGCGAATGATCATACATAACCTAATCTTTTATTTGGTATGTTTTTAAAGTCTTCAAATTCTTTACGATAAATTAAGAATATTTATTGTATTGTTATATTTGTTGATAATGGACGATCTGCAGTATATTGTGAACATTGAAAATCTACAAAATGCAGAAAATCTCATACAGAGGCACAATAAGTTTAATAATGTAGATCAGTTTGAAGTTTTAAGTGAAAAAGAGTTCATGGGTACAAATATTTAGAATGCCTAAGGTATTATGTAGATTTCTCATTGAAACTGTAGAACCATTTATTAGATCACAGAAAAGAGCTATAGATTTGAGCATAATCAAAACAGTAAGGTTTTACTATGAATTTGTAGCAATCAGGTGTTTTTTTTTTTTTTAGTTTAATAGTATGTTCTTGCCACATACACTAACCATCCTTTTGCGTAAATTCATTAGAAATTTTCTCAGAAGTGAGTTTTGGAAGTTCATTTATGCATTCTAGAATTATCCGCTCTTGTTCAGTAGAGGCTTTGCCATTTCGACGTGGAGTCTCCATTACATAATAAAGTCTTAGTGAAATAATAAAAAAGAATCTCTGTTCTTCAATACAAACAATTTGTCGTGGCTATACGGGCTACGTTCCTAAAGCCATTTAGAGAAAAAAATCTATTTCATTTCTTTTTCCTTAAAAGAATAAAATCAACTACAAATTACATCAGTCAAGATATGTCATCTGTCATTTTAAGCGCAGTGAAGTCAGGTATTTTTCGAAACTTGCCATGATGCCAAGTGCATTTTAACGAGTGATTGCTATCGTTCGTGTACATAAACGAAATGCAGTCAAGAATACTGTATATAGAAAGTGTTCGCAAATATGCCGTTCACATCAATACATATATGCTTCGCAATGCACGTTGCGAAGCATGTCAAGAATAAGGCTGCTGGTGATGTCTCATCACATGTTTCTGACAGATTGTTTACCATATTTGTAAGTATAACTAGTCGTTCTATAAACATAGCTATAGTACCCTAAGGTAATTATTTAATGTATGATTTAGTTTTCCTATTATTACACATTATAGTCTGTTTTTAAACCAGGAGGAGTAAACATGAAAGTTCCATTCACACCATAAAAGTAACTAGAAAATACACTAAAACCTTTTTGGCGTTTTGGGCAACCAACAATACACGACTACAGTGTTTTTGTGTGTATTTTATTACATTATATAATCCAACGACCTCTATTTGACCTCTAAGTATTTTATACTCCAAACCATTTACGCAATATAAAGACACCAAGTAATTAGCCACTTTTACCTTCAGATTTATACAAAAGGAATTAAAACTCATATACAATGTGCAAACGATAAAATAGAAATTATAACCAAATAATTTATGACATGAAATTAAATTTTTTACAATATGTCAAAATTTTCGACTATTGCCTTGTGTAAAACCGGCGAGGGTCTATCCAATCACAGATGTATGATTTAGCGCGTTAAATTTAAAACGCTCCTCCTGGTTTAAAAACAGACTATAGTATATCTAATAATTTGATTTATTTGCGATTAACAAGAAAGCAGAATTAATGTTAGTCTGTCACTTTCTGCGAATAATTAGTTATGGGAACACTTAGAAACTTTTTATTTGGAGCATTTACAAAGTATTCCTGCATCTTGGCACAAAACACCACTTATTTGGTGCTCCACTCATGTTTCTGACTTACAGTAATGACATCAAGAGTATTTAACAATTTATAAACACATAAAAAAAAATAGTTGTATATAGTACTACTATAGTACCCAATAGAGAAGTAACGGCGATCCCTGTCACTACTACTTATCACCTGTTCTTTCAACTGAGCAATCGTTAACAGCGATTGGTGCGAAAAGAACTGGTGTTTAAATCACTCTTTTCTATGATCGCAGAGCAGTGAAAGGCAGGCAGCAGCATGATTCATTAAAAATATTTTGTCAGTTTCTATATTAAAACAAATCAGTTACATGCTTTTGTGTCGTTTTTAAGAGCTAATTTATTGTGTGGTTCAGAAACAAAATCGAAAGCATTTACCTGATTTATCATTCCAGTGGGCCTTTACAGTGCATTCGAATTTTGACATTTAAATATGGTGGGTATCATTTGGGGAAAATAAAATAATTTTTTATCTAAAAATGAGGCGTCTTAAAACAGCAATCTCTGAGAAATAAATTAGCGAAATACAACAACTTTCACGGGGTATTTCAAACGTTCGAGTTTCACGCGCCTTGGTTGCACACGTAATCCCACCAATCATCATCGAGGACACAACAGAAGAACTTGCAAACCGACAACACTGCGATCGCCGAGCGTGCGGATAGAGGATAACCTTAAACTTTCATTTGAGCTGTCGTCTTTTCTGGGGCATTTTCGGTCGTATTTTCACAGAATGGAACAAAACACTGCTTGCTAGACATTTTAATCGAAATCGGAGGCTTTCAATTTACGCTAACCTCAAAACCAAAATGATAACATCAATAAGCTGTCAAACGTCTAGTCATGAGCGATATGTCACTACCGGTGTTAAATCGCCGTGATTGAATCACCGTGATTATATAAAATATTAATATAAAGTGTAATTTACATCGTTTTACTTTCAATTCATGCTTGTCCAGTGCTGTTTAATGCAGCCATACATTCACACAAACAAATTACGGCGAACGGTAAACATATCAGCTTGCAGATTGTGATGGCGTTAGTTTAAAACCACCGGAAGTGAAAAATATAAGTCGCCGTTAAGGAGTGATTGGAAAATCGCGATATCGCCCATCACTACAAACGTCAATTGAATGCTGATTTTGTACAACGTTGCCGAGTCGCCTTTTACACTATTGGCTTGGGATTGCTGACGTATTAATGGCGCGTTACGGATAATCGTTTAAATTGGACTTCTAAATAGGTGATTTTAATTATTTTTTTCTGGCTCTAATCTGCATCAAAATAGAAATGGAAAAAATACGGGTATTTTAATTTTTCATAAAATTTATGATTCGGCAATAAAAAAAATATGCTGAAAAGGCCCGTTGAGCCCATCACGATTCGCCAACGGATTATTTGTTTATGTATGTATTAATACATAATAATTTAACGAAACAGTCTCTGTGCTTTCTAACCGCATTCTTATTTTTCTTAAATATTCAACTGAACTGGACTGGAGCCATGAGCAATGAAAAACAAATAGAAATATGAAACAAACAGCAAGGTAGAGCCGGGTGCCATCCCAGGTCACCATCGTTTAAGCGATCCAAGGAGTGATATAATCACTGCTATAAAGAACAGTGATTGCTGAACGATCACTGTGATTAAAAAATCGCCGTTTGCCCCATCTCTAGTACATAATGCTGTTTTATTTATATAGAGTCACATGTGTTTTTTGGCGGCGAATAATTAATTTGAATCTATATTTCTTTTAAAATTATTTAAAAACTTTTTTTTGCCGAAAAATTGTTTCAGCTATAATGTATACTATGAGTATTTTATATTTTTCGAAAAAATAGTGAAAACACTCTCTCTCTCCTACCTTAAGTAGTCAAAAATAAAAAATTCCTATTGAAGATATGAATGACAATAATGATTTGATAATTTTGACAATTTGTAGATGTATTGCACAACCTGCTGGGTTGTGTACTATTATCGGTCAAGTATCCAAGAATAGGATAATAATGGATAAATCATTTTCAATTGGTTAAATATGAAAGAAATCGATTTTAATTATAGCATTTTGAAAAAGAAAAAATCTACTCTAAAAAGAGTATTATTTTATTTATGTTTATATTGGTTTGAGCTTTTATTAGGGTCTAAAATTGCTATTGAAAATTGAAAGAGGGCTTTTGTGCTTGCTTTTGCTTAGAAATAAATTTTGATTTAGGCAGCAACTGTGTGGTGGCCTGCTAGAGAAATAGTACATCAGTCTATAAAACGAAGAAAAGAAATTCATGAATCTGGGGAAATCGTTCTTCTTAACGAAAGGTGTCCTTGGAAGGAGCACTTAATGGCATTGGAGGAGGAAATAGGAATCTCAGGTGAAATCAAATTTGTTATATTTCATGACAAAGGAGATTCGTGGAGAGTGCAGGCTATTCCAGTCCAACCCGACAGCTTTATATGCAGGTGCGATTCATGTGCTTTTCATTTAAAAAGTTACCAATTTTAAATTAAGATATACATAGTTCATTATCACTGAAAACAAATAAAATGCTATGTTTTTACTACTATATTTACACAAAGTTGTGACTGCAGTTTTGACAGTTACGTCATTATCAAGCCATGATTCAAATTAGACTGACATACACAAGCTCTAGTGCTTATGTAAATAGCAAAATAATGTAAATTTCAGAACTAGGAAGGTATAAAATTTACCAGTTGGAGCATTGTACTAAACACTAGAACCAACCATGCATTTATTGTCTTAAAAGTTCTAATATTGTTTTAAAAAACAGTTCAGAAATCTCAATTTAAATGTATAAATCTTGGTTCTATAAAGTTTGTACTAATTATAAAAATGTTAAGGTCATTATCAAGCCATGATTCAAATTTGACTGACATACCCAAGCTCTAGTGCTTACTTAAGTAGCAAAATAATGTAAATTTCAGAACTAGGAAGGTATAAAATTTACCAGTTGGAGCATTGTACTAAACACTAGAACCAACCATGCATTTATTGTCTTAAAAGTTCTAATGTTGTTTTAAAAAACAGTTCAGAAACCTTAATTTGAATGTATAAATCTTGGTTCTATAAATTTTGTACTAATTATAAAAATGTTAAAGTCGACAAAAGGGCCGTCGGCTGACTCACTTGTGATGTTGCTTGGGCTCGACATAGAAAGAATGAGATGGATGGTAGACCTTCAGAAACTTAAAACTAGATTATAAATCTTGGTTCCATTAACAAAATACTAGTTTCTTTTAAGTTATTATAATATTAATGTTGACAAAGTGGTCATCTGCTGACTTAATCGCAATGTGGTGGCTTAGGCTCAATAGGGAAAGAATGAAACGGATGGTAGGCCTGATAACCACCACTCATATTCTATGCAATTGCGCACCACTTAGTGCGTCAAGGTACAGGTATTTCCAAAGGCAATTTTTACAGCCTTAGGAGTTATGGGATCTACCCTTAAATCATCTGCTATTCTTAATGGAGAGCACTGGTCTTTTCTAGGAGATTTTGCATGTCGCGAATGCATGATGGACTGACAGGCTTCTAAGTGCTGTGGACAAAATCCGTTCCATTCTTAATAATAATAAGGTTTGACAACATTTGGAAGCTATGTTTATCATGTGCAATTGTGAAAAATCACATTGAGAGTATAAAAATGACAATTTTTTATTTATTTTTTAACCATGTAATGTTAAACATAAACATGGAAGTATTTGAAACAAATGTAACTGCTCTACATTAATAAATTGCAGTATTTATAATTTAAAATAATTTATTTTACATTATACTGTATTTTGTCAAGGTACAATATTTACATCCACAAACAATACCTTTGCACTTAATTTTAAATATCAGATTACTCATAACAGTTCACAATATTAAATATAATGTCTAAATGTTTTATGCACTGTAAAATATCAAGAATCAGAGCTTTTGGTTTAGTTGTACACATTCACATTACAATTCGACAAACCATAATAAATAAAAGTGACTGCAGAAAGTTTTACAAATTATTTTATGTAGATTGCTAAGACCCTGATTTAAATAAAACAAGATTGTTTAAAGTTAGTTGTTTAAGTGGTATTAATTATACTTAGTTTATTATTATATGAGCGATTATGATAGCCATTATTTACGAACATGATGTTTGAGCTCACGAGTTGAAGGTGAGTGGCGCAAATCGTCTGAGGGAATAATGGTCATAATGGACTCGATTAGTTGTGACGTCACAAGTTAGGCAACCTCTATATACCAGTGTCATGACACACGGGTTGCCTACCAAGCACACTGGAACTTGAGCCTTAATGCATATGTTTATAAGGCGACATTTTTGAGGATAGAAACATAGCATAAAACTTTATTTTATTTCTCCTGTGGAAGAAAGATTTAAGGACTTCGAATACTTATTTCACATTCAAAAGATACATTAAAATGTATATATCCATGTATGAGTTAGAAAAACTTTATTTTAGTTTTTGTTTACAGTTTTTGTAATACTTTATACTTGTGTATATTTACCGATACCTTGTCCGTGCAATAAATGATAACTGAAATCTCTTAAATATATCTTACATGGGAGAAATAAAATAAAATTGTATGCTGTTTCTAGCCTCAAAAATGTCGCCTTATAAACATATGCATTAAGGGTCAAATTTCAGTATGCTTGGCAGGCAACCCGTGTGTCATGACACTAGTATATAGGGGTTGCATATTTATGTGACGTCACACTAATTGAGTCCATCGCGAATGTAATACTATGCCTTTTCTACACTTATTAAACAAATAAATTAGACCGAAATTTCGATTTAAAATATCATTGGATCAGTGGAATTTGTATTTGTGATTGGTTGAATCCAGTGAATTACGAACTGATAATTCACTACAGTGAATTATAGGTACGATTATTCACCAAAAAGTTGCTAATAATTGTCATATAATTAAATAGGTCTAGAAAAAAGAATTTTTGAAATGCCATTACGATGTTTTGTAGAAGTGTTATAGATTCCCCATTTCGTTGTTTAAACGTTGATGCACTTATGCTTTAATTTTTTTTTAAGTTTTAATAAAACTTACACTGTTTTAAGTACAGCTAATAATTTAAAGTTTAGTAAACCCATGTATTTATTTATTTATTTCATCGTCACATATTGGATATACATTGCATATATATGAACGTCACATACAAAAATTAGAATAAAATAGCTAAAAATTACAACAACTAATTAAAATTCTAACCTAACCCTAATGTCACTGATTGTGCTGTGAGGCAATTTAGCATCACGGCGGCTCATGATTCATGTACTCTTCAACTGAATAGAAACAATTTACAGCTAGAAAAGAAGTAAATTTATTTATAGAATTTATAGTTTGGATATGTGGTGGCAATTTGTTGTACATTTTAATACTAATATAATATGGAGATCTTTTATATAAAGTAGTGTTGTAATTGGTTATTTTTAATAAATGCCCTTGTTTTGTGTTATATGAATGAGTATCTGAGTTTGTTTCAAAGTTTCTTAAGTTCTTCTTTACAAATTTAATAGTGCTTAAGACATCTATACTATGGATGGTCAAAATGTTATTTTTTTTAAAATAAGGTCTACATAATTCTCTGAGCGCTATGTAAAATAATAATCTGATGAGCCTCTTCTGCAGGATGAACACACGGTTTATGTTTGAGGCAGCACCCCACGGCACGATACTGTAAGACAAGTGTGAATATGCAAGTGCATAATAAACGTTTATCAGAGATTTAATGTTAAGAACACTCTTAAACTGCCTTAGCGCATAGTACGCATCATTTATTTTTTACAAATATGTTTAATTTGGTGATCCCAACATAGCTTACTGTCTATCATTGTCCCCAGAAATTTAACTGATTCTGAGAAGTTCTCAGTAGGTAGCATTTTAATTAAGTCCTCGGAAAGCAATCTTCATTGGGAAAAATATATACACTCGGATTTGCCAATATTCAAGATAAACGTATTGCCATGACACCATTTTTGATAAACTTGTAATATTCTGTTTGTCTTATTTTGGAGGTCTATAGGATTACATGCTGAAAGCAGCATGGAAGTATCATCTGCAAACATTACAACTAATCCTTCTTGCAGAATTGCAGGAAAATTGTTGACAAATAATAAGAATATTAATGGTCCTAGCACCGAGCCCTGGGGAACCCCTTGGTTAATATCGTATAGAAGTATAGCCATATATTTTTACATGTAATTTTCGCCCTGTTATAAACGATTTAATAAGATCCAATGCCAACCCTATAATTCCTAATCTTTGCAACTTATACATGATGAAGTCAACATTCAGTATATCAAATGCTTTGCTTAGATCAAAGAATAAGCCCATGACATGATTTCTCTTGTCCATCTCACCATATACAAACTGCAAGAGCAGGATGGTGGCTGTTTCAGTTGATTTACCTAATTGAAAACCATGTTGATATTTTGTTATTAAGTTATGCTTTTTTTAAAATGACAATTCTATTCAGTACCTATGTGCTGTTTGGGTTAAACGTATTATCTCTGAGTTTACTGTGATTCTATATTTCCTGTACAGGCGATATTCCTTACAAGAACATTCTCTTGTAAAACCTTCTTTCTGTTAACAATAAAAAATTACTCTTTAAAAAATATACATTATCTTGAACTTTTTGTAGGCTCCCGTCCCTCCCCATCGTTCACTTTGATATTAATTAATCTAGTCTTCTGTATTGAAATAGTTTCAAGAAGTGTTAGGGAACTCTATTGGTTTTATAACACCTACTTATAAATAAAAGAGGCAGGCAGTAATTAATGTGCACTTGATCAGTATGTATAAGGAAACCTATAGGCATTTGAAGTTGGAGGAGATGTAACTGAAAGTAAGGGATCGTTCACATATTATATAACGCAATTTTAGACCTTCCTGAACCCCCTCCCTGGTCATAACAAGATGTAACGAAATGTCAAAAGTCGAAGCTTACGAATTTTGTGTGTTCCAACCTCAACTTTTCCTAATTGAAAAATTGAGGTAATTTAATAAATATTGATGTCATTTAGTATTGCCATACTTCCAGAATTAATAACACAGCCAAAACTTGGCATTCTGTATAATACAATGGCCACAAAAGTACTAATATAATGAAAAGTTGGATCAGTTTCCATTTATCATCTTGGAAATTTGGGTTTGTTGTCCCTAAACTCTGACAAATGTCTAAATTTGTGATGTTATGTGCACACGACCTACATAAATCATTAAGTTGCCAACGTGCAAATATTGAAAGTATCATAAAATAGTGTGACTGGCACAAAAAGTCTTTAGGGAGCGACACATTCAGTTTTTCTCGATATCTCTGTAGTTGATGAACCTCCCTCCCATAACAAATTGCCCGCCCAGCTCCCTTCCCTCCAATGTAATGTAATATGTAATGACCCCTAAGATATACAAAGGATTATCAAATATGTGCCGCTTGACACTCTTATAAAGAATATGTTTCATTACAATTACAAGCATACAAAAAATAGTTCACTCTTAAATATCCTTTTACAGATTTAACAAAGGAAGTTTTTGCCTTCAATTTTTAAAATTATATCTCTTTATGTTAAAAATTGCATTATTGATTTGTTGAAATTTTAGTCACATTTATTGTCAACTTAATCTGTAAATATACTATTCTATACATTCTTTTTGTTTTTAGGGTATTCCTGCATAAAGACTGGCGAGGTGTTAGAGACGATCAACTCAGTAGTATCTCAGGCATTGAAAACTGTGTATTCTGTCATTCCACTGGGTTCATAGGAGGAAACAAAACTAAAGAAGGTGCTCTGCAAATGGCATTAAAAAGTTTAAAAGCTTCACTTGTTGATAGAGAATAAAGTAACGCTTAAGTGTTTATCATGTCTAATTTAAAATAAATATTAACTAATAGGCCCGTTCAGCATTTTTGTTTAATTTTAGAAATCGAAAGTAGAAAAGCTTTTAGTTTTTAAGACAATTTAGTTTTTTAGACATATGTTTAGGCTTTTATTCGAACGTATCAGTCCTTAAATAAATTACCGAAGATGGAACGTGCGAAAACGGGGCGGAGCTTCGCGTGACGTCACTTTGCATATGTTCATCGGGTGACAGTTGAATTTTTTACTTTGATGTTAACACATTTTTACATATTTTGCTTCAAACATCAGATTAACTTATTTCATTGATGGATTATAATGGACTACTGGCTACTGTAGCAAACTTAAACTCTCTCGCCATAGTATTTATGCAGAATGATGTCACGAATCGACGAAGCGCTTTGTACTGAAACCCAATATTTAACATTGCATTGCAAAGGTAAAGGGGACTTCCGTTGCATTTTTCCTGGTTGAAGTACTCAACTAATTTCATCACTATGTCTCTGGCTACTGCATTCAATCTTTTGCCGGGTATTTTGAGATTAGTTTCTTTACAAACAGTAAAACTAAAGCACTCGCAAACTATTTACACAACAATTTACATAAATACAAGAAACTTAAAACACCACAGTAAAAAACACTACAAACTTATATAAATAACGTGAGGAATTAGAAAATCATTAAAATTGATAAATGCGTCAACTGCACGCTACTGAACTGACAGAATGCTGAACGTTGGTTGCGGCTACAACAGAGCGGTTGTATTATTCATCTCTAAAAGGCATCATTACGCTTGGAACTTCTGTCGTTGCCCTATGAGACATGACTCTCTTGTTATTTACATTGTAATGCGCTAGTATTTAAGCTGATAGAAAAATCTCATGTTTTTGATAAATACATAAATTGATGACATGAATGACAGCATTCGTGATTTGGACTGTACACACTGTGCCTTAGGATTTTTCAAACTAGTACGGTTGAAATTGCAAAAAAGAAAAAATAAGCTAATAATGGTAAGTAACTTATTTTTTTGTCCAGCTAAATAAAAAGAAAAAACCATAATGGTTGCTTCTCTTTATTTACATGATCGAATAATTGAACCATATATACAACAGTCAATAATAATGAATTCTACTTGTGTCTAATCTTTCTGGCATTGTTACCAGTCGACTATACAGTATGGTCAGTATGTCTCACTTTTCATGACTCTCATCACAGATTTTTTTAAAATATGGTGGAAGTTGCTTATCCATCAGGAAATTGTGTAATGGTAAAATATTTTAAAATCCACTAGTGGCGTCCGTCGGTATGAAGAAAAATGTACTTAATTTTCCACAAAAAGATATTAAGTAAAGTTTTGACTGTAAAACAATCTCATGTCATCAAATGTTTAGTTTATTATAATAAATTATGGAAGCATATTACTTGATTTAGGTTTAATATTACACCTGCACACAGAACACAGTGGGCCAGAAATAGGAAAAAGTGGCCAAAAATCTGATTTTGCGTTTATTGGTTCTAGAACAACATATGTAATGTGGGAAAAATTACAAGCGCTAGGGGTGGTTTTTAAGGGATATTATTTGTAAAATGCTACAATTCATAGATTTGTTTCATTGAACACTTTCTCATTCTTTAAGCTTTTTCAGATACACAATTATATACAATCATTCATAATCTGTACGACAAAGATTTTAAAAAGTAAGGATTACATGATGCCATTGTGGGGGGGGGGATTATTTACAGAAATGCAAATATTTGTACTGAGTTTTTTAATTTTGGAAAGCATGCTTATGCCTAATATATATTTAATACCTAGTTATTTACAATCGAACATTACCATCACTTTCATTTTCACTTTCTTTGGGTCATGAAGATTATGGTTGTACTTGCTAACGGATGTAGTTGGGGATACAGATGAATCCTCAAATTGCGGCTCTTCCGGTTGTTTTGATAGCAACAAAACTTCATACGAGATTGAATGACTTTTTTCTAAGAGGTATAGGGTGTATTAAGGATATTAGAGGATCGGATGTAATCAGTAACCTATTTAATAAGTCTTGATTTCCCAATAATCTAGAACATTTTCGAGTGTTGTGTTCTCTAAAAAATTTGAGATCTTTATTCCTAGATTATTGTGCCACCTCCGACAATTGTCCAATCGGTAATACTGCCTCTTTTATAATTCTTGGCCTATGCAACAAAACTTTGTGTACCGTGACTGGCATATAAAACCATGAATATTTTTTGACACAGAGTTTTGCAGTATCAAAGCAATAATTCCCAAATTTTGTTGTATCTATTGCATATTCACTAGAAGGTACCCGTAGTATTATGCAGAACCTTTCGATTATTGTTTTATCTACGCCTGTAATTGAAGCTGACAGGGCTGCATCGTTCTTCTGGCTGTGTTGCCGTCGTTTGAAGTCCGGCTGCCGCCACTTTTCGGAATATCAACAAGTAAAGCCATCTTCTCTCAAAAATATTGCCGAATTTCTCTTTTTCGCAGGTCAAAAACTTGCCAAGTTCTGATCTCAAGCTTATATAGAATATATGCAATAGGCACTAAAAAAATCGTATCGTAATAAGTATAAAGACTAGATATTCCAAATTTTAATGTGCCTTCCATTACTTCTTTTCCACCAAGTTTTTCAATTCCATTCATCTCCTCTGGAGTCACTTTACAAATGTAACATGTTTGACCTGAGGTTTGACCAAATGAGGTTTCTGTAACTGCATTACAAACCTTGCCATTTATCATTGTCATGATGTAAACATGTGAAACTGATACAATGCGATCATTAATCCAAGTTGATGAACTGACTTGTCGTTAGATGCGCGACCCACCTTGATGAAATAAAAGTTTCTCTTAAACGGGCCAAAACGAGCCTACGATTTTTATCCACATAAAAAAATCCAATATCCAAGGTTCATTTTGTATCCCTACACAAATTTATTTGTTGTGATAAAATTCCTAATATAATAATTCCGTAAACAATAAATTTTATTTTACGGTATAAACATGTGGTTGTCTTTCTATTTACCAGTATTAAAGTACTTACCTTGAAAAATATTTCTGGTGAATTTCACTTGAAACACAAACTTCTTTCAGCCACAATTAAACGTCAAACTTCTGTTATAAAATGAGGATGAGGCTCTATGCACCTAACGAAATAAGATGGTGACATTAAACATGTCCTGCAAAGTCACAAATTCGGCGAAGGCTTTTGATATTCTAGGAAACGATGCACTGATATTCTATTTATTAACCTTTGTATGTACTGAAGCTAGATGACCACTTTCAGAAAAGTCGATTTTTGGCCGCTTTTAAAATTTCCTGGCTCAATGTGCAGAGGTTTATAGGTAGCTTATTAGGTCTTTACAATATGTATTTGTATTTAGTGGTATAATTGCATTTCAAAATATCAGACCCAAGATGGGTCAGTTGAGACCTAATAAAGTAGAAACCATTGTATTATAACGTGCTCGAGGTAACAATTAATAATCTACCTGATACAGCAATTAATTTTTGCATTTGTCTTATCTAAATATATTCATATTTTGTTCGTTAATAAGCTTTAAGAATTATTGATTAATGTCAAATGTTATTAAAACATTTTATGTAATTTCACAACAACTTGACATTAAGCGTAATATATTTCCACCAATTTACTAAAACATTCTTGTCAGCGGTTAATGGAACAATATATGTATAATAATAGTTGTGACTTTTATAAATTTGTAGAGTATTCATAAGAGTAAATATATATACTAGTTATTTGCATAAAATTGGTACGTTAATTATTGTCACTGCATACCTATTGCACTCGAAAGATCTGTAAGTGCTTTTCAAAGTATAAGAACTAGTGTGAATGCTCTTTATTTGAAGCACATTTTGTGTGGTACATATGTCACCACATTCTTGGTACTTATTTGTGAAAATCCAAGCACAAGCAGTTTTTAAACACACCTATATAATGGTTCATAACATAATACATATACAAATATAGGAACCTATTATACAGGGTGATTCACGTATGCCATTCATTAGAAGTTTTTCAACTTGCAGTTGGATTAGAAACTTGAAATTTGGTATGCAGCCATAATCAATCATGCCCGTTCTATCTAAAATATTTTCAGTCCTCCAACTATACAGGGTGTGCCAAAAATTGGTACCAACTTTCTTATTTTAAATGGAAACCTATATTTTTCTTTACATGGTTCGATTGGTCTTCTAATTCTGAGTTTAGAGAACCTAAGTTATGTTAACTTATCTATTATAATTTTTGACATATGTCCAATTTTTTGAAAAAAATTGCCGCTGTAGTAGTTTACGAACAAATTTGTATCTCGCAAACCTTTCAAAATTATGAA
The DNA here is from genome assembly GCA_963583905.1 of Stenurella melanura. Taxonomy (NCBI): domain Eukaryota; kingdom Metazoa; phylum Arthropoda; class Insecta; order Coleoptera; family Cerambycidae; genus Stenurella; species Stenurella melanura. Next base: position 155,254,420 of record OY757310.1, read on the forward strand.
ACCAAATTTGTGAAGCAGTTAGCTGGAAGTCCAGGCTAACTTTTGATGTCCCACCGGTGGTCCCACTTTGTACCATATGGGCGCAGTCGATTTTCAAATGTCGCAATCAAAAATTGTCAAAAAGTCAATTTTTTCAAATGGCACCTACTATATTTTTTCACAACATTCGAAAGAAAATTGAATTTTAGGGTGAGTTACTAAAGCATTCCCTATACCTAACTTCACCCCATATCGAGTTATTCAATAAAAATCAAGAAATACCTTATCTTGCCGAGAGATTCCTTACTTCATCAAGTATGCCATGGAAATAAAAGACAGTTGTAATAATTTTTAAAGAAAAATATGGATTCTTATTTAATTATACACAACACCAACAAATTATTATTAACGAACAAGTACAATGTTGACGAAATTCTGACGTAAATGTTCAATGTGACCACCATATTTTTGTTCAAATATTCTATTATTCTACTTTCAACAGATTGCGTAGCACATCTTTGCGCCTATCATTTTTGACGCCAGAAATCAATGCAAAATTGAATTTTAGGGCCACTTTTATTAACATTGTGTATGTCTATCTATAGTCGTTTTTGAGTTATTGGCATTTTTTGAAAAAAATATTGTTTTTTTTCTCAAGGGTAGTAGGCTTTGGAAACAATCATTTCATTTTAATTTTTATTCAAAAATCGTATTGCAATAATAAATAATAACAACAAATAAACAGATTAACAAAATAATTATTTCAATACAAATGCTCAATGTGTGCACCGTTTTCATTGACAGAATTTCGTCAACATTGTTCTTGTTCGTTAATAATAATTTGTTGGTGTTGTGTGTAATTAAATAAGAATCCATATTTTTCTTTAAAAATTATTACAACTGTCTTTTGTTTCCATGGCATACTTGATGAAGTAAGGAATCTCTCGGCAAGATAAGGTATTTCTTGATTTTTATTGAATAACTCGATATGGGGTGAAGTTAGGTATAGGGAATACTTAAGTAACTTACCCTAAAATTCAATTTTCTTTCGAATGGTGTGAAAAAAAATAGTAGGTGCCATTTGAAAAAATTGACTTTTTGACAATTTTTGATTGCGACATTTGAAAATCGACTGCGCCCATATGGTACAAAATGGGACCACCGATGTGACATCAAAAGTTAGCCAGGACTTCCAGCTAAGTGCTTCACAAATTTGGTTTTATAATTTTGAAAGGTTTGCGAGATACAAATTTGTTCGTAAACTACTACAGCGGCAATTTTTTTCAAAAAATTGGTCATATGTCAAAATTGTAAGAGATAAGTTAACATAACTTAGGTTCCCTAAACTCAGAATTAGAAGACCAATCGAACCATGTAAAGAAAAATATAGGTTTCCATTTAAAATAAGAAAGTTGGTACCAATTTTTGGCACACCCTGTATAGTTGGAGGACTGAAAATATATTAGATAGAACGGGCATGATCGATTATGGCTGAATACCAAATTTCAAGTTTCTAATCCAACTGCAAGTTGAAAAATTTCTAATGAATGGCCTACGTGAATCACCCTGTATATAAAGAAGTTCCAAGGTGACTATAAATAGACCTGTGAAGATGGTCTAGGTATAGGTATGATATATATATAGGTTTCACTCAGCGAGCAAAAGTAAGCACCTCATCATCTATATGTGACCTAATAGCTAGTAGGTATATAGTTCAGTCAACGGAGAGCTAAAATGTCTAAAATTTCTAACTTGAGTGTTAGTGAAAGAATTTTGAAACCTTGTGCAATATGTTTGTAATGAAGTTAATGTAAAAGTTGAAACAAATATTAGAGTAGGAAATGATCAGAAGGGGTAGAAAACACCCCTGTTTTTATCACGGATCCCATAACATGTAGAATTAAGTTAAAAAGGAAAAAAAACAATATGTTTACCCCCTTTTTGATCCAAAATAAGATGTTTTTACTCTGGTGAATTTTTTCGAGAAATGCTGGAATTTTTTTGCAACTTTGCCAATTTTTTGGGTTAAAGGCAGTTTTTGACGATAAATAAAGGACTCTAGGTACATTTTTTGCACATCTTCAATTTAAAAATTATATTGAACCTTTAAAAAATGGTATAATGATATTAGGCTTCATATTTTTTTATAATAACAAATTAAAAATAAATCACGCTCATTTTATTTTTAATTGAAAATTTGCAAGAAATGTAAGTATAGTAGTAGTTTATTTTCATGTTTTTCCGGAAAAACTCGCACTTTACAGAAAAGTTACAAATAAAAGAAGACTTGTAACATTTTCCTTGCCTCACTTTTAGGAATTTTGGAATGGCGATATCTCAAAAATAAACATTTCTCGAAAAAATTCACCAGAGTAAAAACATATCTTATTTTGTGCCAAAAAAGGTACCTACCTAAACGTAAGTATTATTTTTTTCATTTTTGACTTAATTCTACAAGTTACGATATCTGTGATAAAAGGGGTGTTTAAAATAAAGTTAAAAAAAAAATAATAATAAAAGTTGGCTTGACATCCACAGAGTGGCCACAAATTCAGTATAGGATATATATTACTGTGTAATAAATAAATTTTGTTTACAAAAATGAGCTCTCCTTTTTATTGAAAGTTTATTTGCTAGAAAGCGGGCGTTATTTTTTTAACTTACCTCTTTTGTTGCTATAGCGGCAGTGGCATTTGAGTGGCACCTACTCCACTGTAGTTCGCCCTGCAGAGAATATAGGTATTTCTTTCACTTTGTAGGTTAATTCACTTAATTCACTGTTATTCACTACCGATTAATTCTTATTTCAACAATTACGCGCATTTATACAACATGGTGTTCTTCGTATATTTAGTTTCTGTACTGGGAAAAGTGGGAAAACAGGTGAAAATCAGAATCAAGCAAAAATAAAACAAAAAACATTTGATCGTAAATAGGGATATAAGATCAGAACTGTTGGCGGTACTGCTGGAACGGCCAACTTGAAAATTTAAGAAACAATAGAAAATATACCTTCACAATTATTTTTAAGTCTCCAAACCCGATTGTTCTTAAAGTGCGTGAGTGTTTAGTAAGAGTAAGAATAATAATTGTAATTAGGTGCTGAAACAAAATGGTAAAAAGTGCCGTGGGTAACCTAAAAATTTGTTCAAAAATTTTCAGAAGTGTGTTATTTGGACCCCTCCGCCGCTATATTTCGGGTACCTGCTGCCGTAAATTATTGAGTGCAATATGTTCTTGACTCTTGAGACGATAAAAGGTAAGTGAAAATAATTTTTAACAAATATGTCCCATGTTTATGAATTTTTTTTAACCATAACATACCTATAGGTATTGGTGCGTAATGTAGACGTTATTCACGTTAGATGTTTTTGCGTGGCGTGTTTAAGCAATACCCAAGTACCTACTTACCTATACCTATTTTGGCAGTCTCTTTGAGTCCTCCCCAATTCGCCTTATATGCATCCATGATAGAAATACATTCTTGACATAAAATGGGGACATAAGAAAGCTCAGCTCACATCTACATACTCTACTTATCCTATGGTTAAAGTCTATACGCATACCTATGTCTATGCTTTAACCATAGGATAACTTTAACCTCGCATTGATAAATCGGCCCTAAGTAGTTTCCTTTCTTCCCCGAACAGACTCTTACGGCCTCCAAAAGTTGCAAGGTCAAAAAATATATACAGGGTTTCCGGAAAGTTCTGTCGTTGATTTCTTGGTGATAGTTTATGAAAAAGTTCATACAGATATATGTGTCTGGAAATAGTTCCTAAGGGAGCTAGGGCCCTTTGAGGGTGCATGGTGTCCTAGAATAAGTTTTTATTTAATGTCTCAGAAACCCTCTAAGTATGTGCTAGTGATGAAAATAACAATACGGGCTATTATATATTTCTGGTGGCATTGACCAAAATTAAATTCAACCAGGGGTGTAGGGAAGGGGGCTTCGTTTATTTTGAATTAAATACAATTAGATTAGTTTTGGTTAAATTAAAATCCCAGAGACTTTCGTTGAGAATAAAATTCTCCCATATAGAGAACCACTGGCAGTTGAGAAATGTAAATAAAATATACATTGTCCCTATTAAGAAACAGGTAACTTCCGTGAAAATAGGAAACCAAAATGATAAAGTCAAAACTACCTTAATCGCCAACTTTATAGTTTATAGTATAGGTATATTGAGTATCAAGACCGGAAACCGGTATAACCTTTAACTTTCATGATGCTCATACTGTTTTTTGCACGATCGTATTGAATTACACTCCAGTTACAATGTATTAATTTCTAAGAACTAAAAACAAAAAGTCAAAAGTGACGTTTATATTTCGTGCAAATCCAATTTGTCAAATGTGATATTTTTTTTTGTTATAAAATTATTAGACGGCTGTGCTATATGTTTCCAAGACAATATTTGGTGTTATTTACAAACAAGCAAACACAACAATTGTACATTCAATTTTAATGTGTCTAAATAAGGTTTGTGCTTTTTAATGTTTATTATTTAAATAATGCTCGTTCTTTAAATAAATAGAAATTTCCTCATTTTTTGTTCTTATTTTTGTGAAATAACGTATGTATTATTTTAGTTTTACTTACCGTTCAGACGTCGCGTCGGTAAGTAAATCACTTTCCGACGCGTTGGGCCTAGCAAAACCGTGAACTTGTTCCTCAGATTGAGTTGGCTCTGTCCACCTATCATAGGGTAAAGTAGAGTCCTCCTCGTCCTCGCTTTCTGGATTATCGCTTCCGTGTTCTGTCCATACGTCAGGCTTCGGTTATCATGGATCGATGCCTGACGTGGAGACAGAACACGGAAGCGATAATACAGAAAGCGAGGACCCTATTTTACCCTATGATAGGTAGACAGAGGAACCTGAGGAACAAGCTCACGCTTATAGGACTTTCATTGCACCTATTCTGACCTACGCTTCCGTTGCCTGGGGATACCAAGCAGCCACCCATATGAAGAGGATACAAGCCGTGGAAAACGTCGCACTTCGGTGCGCCGTGGATGCATCATAGTTTGTCAGAAACGCCGATATCTTCAGAGACCTGGAATACACCCCAGTAACTGAAGTCATCCGGGACAGAGCGAAGAACCTATACGCCAGTACAGCAGAGCATGGGAATCCGCTGGTCAGACAGGCGACTGACTATGACCCCAACGACGCTCCGAGGCACAAGAGGCCGAAGCTCCAGATCCTGGATAATGGGTAAGTATAACTAACCTTTTATCTGTTTCAGCCCGATCTGGAAACCACACCGCAAGGAGACAATGACCAAAAACATCCAATTAGCCGATCCCGGAGGTACCAAGTAAACAACCAGATCGGTTCCCTTACCCTAGCCCGTGCTTGCCTCTGACGCTAAGAAAGCGTCTCTGGCCGAACACAATTCTGACCTATACAGTTCATACTGTTCTCCGACAAAATCGGAGCACATGATGCCAATTGGCACCCTGGGCTTACGACTAGTCAACACTCCCAAATCCCTTTCAAACTCCGACAGGGCTCGGTAACAGCCGTTTCCTCTCACGACAGACGAAAGACGCTCCCAGGCGCCTATACATGCCAGCCAAGAAAGAAAACCAAGACAGAAGAGCGCCAGAAGAAACGACCCAGCTGGCAGGGTCCTACAGCCATGACCAGGAGAGGTTTGCTAACATCGCCAATACCGTCCGCATATGCGGGAGGGATAGGCGAAAAGCAGGCCCACCCCTTACGAGGCCGGTCCAGGTCTACAGTGATGATTGGAGCAAAGAGCTCAAGCTCGACCGCTAATCATCCGAGACCGCCATCTTTAGTCAAGAATATTGGCGCCGTCTTGGAAACAGATCTTGTGAAATAAACAAAAAAGCTCGATCGTGCAAAAACTCATTAATTTGTCAGTGAGGACAAAACAGACAGCACACGGCCACTCTTGAAAACGTGAGGGGAGACATATTTCAACCCGTTCCCTATACTTCGACGAATAACGGCCTTTTTGCATAATTTTATTCGATTATAAGGTAGAGATCAATCCTTTAGGCCCTTAGTGCATGGCAGACAAGAAAAGTGATATGAGAATTTTTCTTAGTGGTGGAAACTTCACTAAATAACTCAAAATGTCTTTTGCAGCTGTTACAAGTATTTGTATCCAACGAATTTTTTGTATCGATTGTATAAATAATAAATAATTTATAACACTGCATAAGTATAATAATTAGGTATTATAACGTCCAAGCATACTGAGCATCAAGAAAATTGTTTACAGTTTTCAATTTATTTTATCTATACATTTTGTTGAATTATTCTTGATATAGATACCTAGAATATCAATATTTAAGGATAAAAATAGTTTTCAGTATTTTCGTCAATTGTCATTGAGCTTTCTGTTATTTTTATATTTTTTTCGTGCTTATAATAGTGAGCAGTAACATATCCGTTATCTTAAGTCCCTGGGACGTTAATCAAGGCTGTTTCTTCGGCTGTTTCAGTATATGGGACGTACTAGAGTTTCCTTGACAATACTGTACAGTTACGTCTTCTATCGAAAGTCTCAGGGATCTATGGGATTATTAGTCCCCGAGACGTCCGAGAGATATTTCACCACGAATATCTCACATGGAACGCAAACGATCATACAGGGTGGGCCATTGAAAATGAAATACGCCTGTTTTGGGACATTTACACTAGTTTCCTGAAAAAACGCTCGGACAGGTCGATTCTTGTTTTTTGGGAGACAACCCACTAGCCCCAGCAACCCCTAACTCAAGAATTTAAATAGGGAAAGGGGGTCGAGCGACCCCTCATTTGAAGCGTCTTTCAATTCTCTATGCGACAGCATGGTCGAAATTAGTTTTTTCGATTTTTTTTTCGTCCCCATAAAACCACCTTCTAGAATAACTAAGGTAGGGGTGTTGTTTGGGAAAAATCGTGAAACACGTCTTTGATCTTTTGAGCCGCACATTTTGAAGTCATATTTGACGTTGTCAGGTGAACCCCCTACTCCCAACAACCCCCAACAAAAACAAAAATTACGATAAGGTCGAGTGACCCCTCATTTTAAAGGTCTTTTGATGCCCTATGCGAGTGCATGATTGTTCTTAGGTTTGCCCGTGTTTTGTTTTAAACAACTGATAATATGCTTATTAATTTAAATTTTAAAAAAGTATGCAATACATTTTTATTTACCTTCGGTGTTTATAAAAACCTCCCGAGACTTAGATACAGAGATTTGAAAGTCTTTCTCCTCTGAAGACTAAACTACTAATAAATTTGAAAAATTTTAACCGTTTAGCAAAAAAAGTGCATATTTTGTAGGAAAAAAAAAGGAGTTGAAGGTTTGGAATTTTTACAGAATATGGGGATATGTTTCTGTTAATTGTGCTGGAAGATGAGGATGTGTGTGTATTAGGGGCGGGGGGAGACGGTAAATTAATTCAACACCCACATAACTTTTTTCACAAAGGTGCAAGAACAAAAAAGTTGAAACAAAATTTGTGTATTTTTATTTAGTTTTCAGAATACGAACATTTTTTTCCTTTGCCAAAAATAAAGTGGTAGGAGGGGAAATCCCATTTAAATTTTAAGATCTTTTCGTTTGGATGGGATATCTGAATGTGGAAGTATAGTGATTCCTTAGGAGGTCTTTGCACACCTTAGACAAGACATAATGTGATGAAAATACAATGGTTGTTGGTATTGGATAATTTTTTGTGACCCAACGGGAATATGTCTTCTTTTCTTTCGTCGGAGAATGTAAACATACTGCTTAACATCGGTTTTTGCTTATCGAGTCGGTACGGCTTTCTGTAGTAGTAGAAGAGCCAGTGACATTTTTCAGTGATGATTTAGTTAAGGCCTATTTTTTGAGAGGATGTTGAGGGGGGTATAACTAAGTGTCATCCGTGAGGATTAGCCCTGATTCCAGTCGTAAGGGGGTGGCAGAACGCCCCCCACGTGTAAAAAAAACTGCATCTTTTTATTATTTAGTTAAGGATGAAAGTTTTTCCAGTACTCCTCGGATAACCCACAAATATCGATCTAATATTGGCAGAACGATTGGCCAGTCTTGAGAGGGTGGCAGAACACCCCCAACATGTCGTGGGAGCAATGAACTTTTTATTATTTAGTTAAGCTTAATTTTTTAGTATGTTGTTGCAGCAACTATTCCAAGTATATATGCAAATTGGCAGAACAAAATAGCAGTCGTAACTACCTGGCAGAACGATTTAAATGTGCCGTATGCGCGCCGTGACTTCGTGAGTTCGGTCGAAAATTAATTTGTATTATGAGTGCTCTAAATATAAACGATAATTTTGCTCATTTATTTAGAACCATTCTAGTAATTACAGACCTTCATTGTTACATTGTTACCTTCGTTTTTATTTAAAAAGTAATATTTGTTAATTTATAAATATATAGCGGAAACCATAGAAGGGAAGGCAGCAGTGACAATTCACCCCTAGCTCAGAAAATTCGGTAGATGGGTCGTGTGGTAAGTATACTGTTCTGTTTGGTTAAATAAAATACGATATTTAGGTGATATTGTTTAAAACAGTAACGAGAAAGAGAGCTATTTAATATGGGCACCAATCCATTCTATATTATTTCTACACTACGGATATAGGGGTTGATTATAAATGAATAAGATAGTCAACCCTATGCAATTTGAAGTTGTTAACAAATATGGTTGATTTCTTAAAATATTTTTTATCAAAGAAATTATGTTCTTTGAATATTGAAATATTGATATTTATATAATCACTCATAGAGTTTAAATAAATTTAAAGTTAAGCATTATTTAGGAAATAGTTTATATCACACTGAAATGAAACAAGTATCATTTAAAATTTAAAATTGATTTTTTTTATTTAAGAATCAATCAAACTTAGACTTAGAACTAAATTTAAAATCGGTTTTTGAACTAGACACCAATCAAACTAGCTAAACTACAAATTTACAAACAACTTGAAATACACAGCAACTAATAAAAATAGTTCTGTTTAATGATAAAAGATAATTTCAAATTTATTAATAAAATTCTAACTAATAGGAAATATAAGAATTTTAGTAGTAATGTCCCTGTTTAAATACTGTAAAATTGTCGTAGAGTTTGTGGCCACAAATTCCTCACATAACAATTTGTTATTTCACCTAGACATACAAATACCACTATATATACTTCAAAGGACTTACTATAAATATTAACTGATATTTGAAATATAGAAAATTGTATAATTAAATAGGTACATGTATACTTATATTTAAGCTATTATCAGTATCCCAAATTTTAGTGAGATTTTTGCCGAAAAGTAAATGTTAAATTTAGATAAAAAATGTAGTAATAAGTAAGATTATCGAATAAAGAAACTTTTTTATGATACACTTAGCTGAATAATTTGTTGTTCCATTTTTCCTACTAGTAAGACCATAAGCAGCCTCTCTTCTTAAAGTTTTGACCAAAGACCACGGAGTTCCGAGCGCCTGTCAAAAATGTTCCTATCTGCCATTCTACATGAAGTGTATTCGTAAAGTTTTGACCAAAGACCACGGAGTTCCGAGCGCCTGTCAAAAATGTCCCATCCCATCATTCTGCATGAAGTGTATACTTTTAATTTATCAAGAAGTAACAAAAAAATAGACTAAGTTAAGGAATGATCCGGAAACGTGTGCCGCATTTAACATCCATCATTTACACCCTAAAAAAGATATAAAACAAGGCATGTAACAGTTTTTCTACCATACTAGGCCGTCACAAACGTTAGAATATAAGGCAAATTTGTTCACTTACGGAATAACATTCCGGTGTAAAGTTGAAAAGCATCAAAGGCATCCATAAATTCCGAGCTATTGTGAGTTGACACGAGGTAAGAGGTTTGACTATAAAAAAAATTGGAAACCGACATTTTAAAATTTATCATTTTGATATTAATATTTTATTCTTACCGTAATCTTTAAAAATACTAGCCATCAAATCAGCTAAACCCTTCACTTACAAGATAAACGAATCCCTCTACTCAAAACACTCAAAACTTTGTAACTTTATTCAAATTTTGATTTTATACAGACAACAATAGAAATTGGAGTCTTCACGCAACGAAAATCAAACGGGAAATGCCCTACATTAGTCGATCGGTGGCCACTACTAATCCTTTCATCAGATACACTTGAAAATGTATACCAACTTACCTACTTACATGTGGTATTGCTGGTTACCTATCTTAAGGAAAGTACTTCTCGCTTTTACTACGTGTGAAATGAATAATATACCTTGCTGTATTTCCAAACAAATTTAATTTTAGTTTTAAACTCATAAAGTGTCCGTCTATACGTCACATCATTTACCTTTAAAGCTATGGTATTTTAATACTCATTCGATGGAAATGCGACTTGAAAGTTACAAAAATTTGTTTTTCATTCGAGAATGACTTTGCAACTATAAGGGACATGAAAAGTTGTACTGTTGTTTTTTATTGGAAATTCAATTCTCTACAAAAAAGAAGGTCTCTTGACATTTTTTCGTATATTGCTTAGTTTCTGCGATACAGTGGAAATAAAAAAAAATCAAATATTTTTTACATTCAAACGCAAATATTTTTGAACTATGCTGGATACGAGAATATGACTTGAAGACTTTTTGTAGAAAAGCTTTCTAAATCATTTTCCGTATCTCACTTCATTTCGGAGATAAAGTGTAAATAAAGAATGTTCTTTTCGGATTTCGGAAAAATATAATCAGTATCGACTGAGAACCTCAAATTATGATGTATATTATTGTATTGTCATAATAATTGAAAAATGCGATTGCTAAGAAAAGAATTATAAAATATTTAAAAAAAAATGTGAATATTAAAGTTCCGAGTTCCAGATAGATAAATAACATTGTGAATATATGTAGAATCATTTATATTATTTTGGATTATATCAAAAATGTTCCGAGGCAGGAAATACTGTAACATTCGGAATGCTCGATAGCATCCTTCGTTACATTGTTAATATTTATTAGAAAAATTATAAGTTATCGGAAATATTATTCCCACAAACCTTAGTACAAATAGAGTGCACTTACTTCTTATACCATGATGAACGTACGTCATCTGTCAGAGTTAACGCTCGCGAATACTAGATAGCGCTCGAGGAATGATATTTCAACTAAATAACGCCGGTTGAAACTCTTTCTCGTTGAACCATTGAACTAATAAGACGTATTTATAATTTCGTTTGACCTGTAAAGGGGATAATAGAATTTGAAAAACCTCGTGATGATCACATGAGGTAAGGTTTTAATTATTATACCGGCAAATACCGTCTAACATTTGAAATATTGTTTTAGGTTTTTCTCATAGTTTTCTTATGAGTTTTTCTCCTAATCATAATTATAAAAATACGTAATTTTCTCATAATCATAATTATAAATATACGTAACTTTTTCATAGAGTTTTTCTCATAAAGTTTTTCTGATAATCAAATTGAGTTCCGTCTAATGTATTTAACGTCCTTTCAACGTTATATTATTTGCTTTAAGCAAGATTTGAGATTATACACGTTCAAATTGCGATACCTACTACGTTTTCCACTAAGCGAGCAATTTTCATATGAAGTCAACCTTGCTATACTACATTTTGAATTGGAATATATGAAAACATTCTGGGCGAAGAGATTTTCTTCATTTTGTCTTGGCGACAATCTTCTACGATTTCGTAACCTCACAATGGGATTAAGCCATTAAGGCAGCCACATGTGAATTTATATCCATGATCATCGGAGAACAGGACCGTATCTAGGAGTTCTCTCCATCAGGATAACAAAATAAAAGATAAGTACTTTTAATTGTTACCAATAAAAGGGATTATTTTCACATGATTGTTGAGCTATTAGAGCCCAAAGTGTCTAAATTTAACATATTAGATTCAAGTGAAATCTATTATATTTTTGGCTATTTGCATTTTAAATCCATTGTTGTATATTAATTCGTAGTTGTTTATATCTTGAATTCGTTGTCGCAAATACTTCGCCGTAGTATTGTTTCGTAGTTGCTTTTGTCGTGATTCCTCATGATTAATATCTTATTGTACTACTATAATGCACGTTTGTTAGTGATATCGTAAGTCGTGGTTCAATTTTTGTTGTAATGAGAGTGTTTAAGTTTATGAACTTTGAGATAAGGTTACGAGACATATCTTTTGTAATATAGTTATTTTGTCTCTCGTAAAGAATATCAAGTTCCTAGTTTTGTTGTAATATATGATTTTAGTATTGAGGTGAAAGTTACGAGACGTATCTTTTGTAATATATTTTTGGTTCTCGTAAACACCTCAAATTTATTTTGCTGTTAAGCAAATTTGTAATATAGTGCAACTTGTAATATAGGATTTTATTATCTTGTAATATATAGTTTTGTTTCATAATTGAGACAATTTACGAGTCATCTCTTTTGTAATATATTTAATTTAGCTCTCGTAAAAGTCTCAAGCTCATCTTGAACTTCGGTTATTGTAATATAGTATTTTGTATATATTTCTGTGTGATATTTTGCCATACAGTATCACTGGTGCTGTGATAGCTCGTTCACTCGTAATATAATATTTTTGTAATATAGTACTATTGTATATATGTAACTTTTGTCTTTTGTTTATCTGTATCTTTAATTTTTCTTTGATTACCCTAAGTAATCAATGGCGCCCAAGCCTTGAACTCCACGCCCTTTTGCTCTCCGTATCTTTACTGTGCTAGCCAGGTTACACCAGTGACGCTAACCACGTCGCTCATAGGGTGGCCAACACTTGAACACTTGGGCAACATTCTAACATCGACTAAAACCTTCTATAAATAGCCACAATACATAAAATAAATAAAATATATTTCAAGAAATATCGAAATTATTTATTGCAATGCTAAAAAAAAATTGAGTAAATCGTGATACGTGAATTAAAAGAATATTTCTAATACATTTTACTTCCCTCGCATACCGAAGGGAAGTATTGTATTCGAGAAAAAATCACCCTCCGAGATTTTTTCGGATTCTGACGTTTCAGAACACGTAGATTCCGAAAATATAGGTTTTTCAATTCCGTCAGTCTGTCTGTCTGTCTGTCTGTCGGTCTGTCTGTCTGTCTGTCTGTCTGTCTGTCTGTCTGTCTGTTGGTGTATTTACTAAAAAACTACTTGACGGAGAGCAGTCAAATTTGGTAGGTAGTTAACCCTACTGTCAGCGAAGAACTGGTAGAATTCTCACTGAAAAATATACAGGGTGGACCGTCTAAACGGAATAAATAGTGAAAAAAATTTTTTTTTGCTCAAATTTAAAATTTCCACGTTTCATGACGCGCTAAACCTGTTTCAGGAAAAAAAATTTTTTGAAAATTTTTTTCAAACATTTTTGAAAAAATTTTTACCAAGATGAAAAAAATTTTTTTTTGCTCAAATTTAAAATTTCCACGTTTCATGACGCGCTAAACCTATTTCAGGAAAAAAAATTTTTTGAAAATTTTTTTCAAACATTTTTGAAAAAATTTTTACCAAGTTGAAAAAAATTGTTTTTTGCTCAAATTTAAAATTTCCACGTTTCATGACGCGCTAAACCTATTTCAGAAAAAAAAAAAAATTTGAAATTTTTTTTCACATTTTTGAAAAAATTTTTACCAAGATGAAAAAAATTTATTTTTGCTCAAATTTAAAATTTCTACGTTTCATGACACGCTTAACCTATTTCAGGAAAAAAAAAATTTTGAAAATTTTTTTCACCAATATTTTTGAAAAAATTTTTACTACTAAAATGAATTTTTTTTTTCTTTCTTCAAATTTAAAATTTTCACGTTTCATGGCATTCTAAGCCTGATTAAAAAAAAAAGTTTTTTGAAATTTTATCACTAAGATAGAATTTTTCTTTCTTTGTTCAGATTTTAACTATCCACGTTTCCATGGCATTCTAAAACTATTCAAACAAATTTAAAAATGTTTTTGAAGAATTTTTTAAAAAATTTTAAAACATTTTTAATCCATTTATGTATCACTACTATAGAACAGACGAAAAAATTTTTTTTGCTCAAATTTAAAATTTCCACGTTTCATGATATTCCAAACCAATTTCGGAAAAAAAAATTTGCAACATTTTGTTACCAGTTTGGAAAAAAATTTAACACCAGAATGCTCAAATTTAAATGACATTCTAAACCTAGGTATTTCAGAAAAAAAAATTTTTTTCACCAACATTTTTCAAAAAGTTTTTACCACTAAAATAGATCGAATTTTTTTTTATTTGCTCAAATTTAAAATTTTCACGTTTCATAGCATTCTAAACCTATTTTAAAAATACATCATTTTTAATTTTTAAACTTTTTTTAGCACTAGTATAGAACAGAAGGAAACTTTCCTTTTTGCTCTAATTTAAAATTTCTACCTTTGACATTTTAAACCTATTTCAGAAGCAAAAAATTTGAAAATTATTTTACCATCTTTTGAAAAATTTTTAAAAAATGAAATTTTTTAACCACCACTATACTTCCACTCCATTACGTGAATGTTGGATTGAAAATGTGACAGATGGCAGTAACATCTTGCATATGCACCTATTATACTTTTATTGAAAAATGTACAGGGTGGTCATCCCAAGAAATAATTCAGTCATGGTGGACATTTGTAAAGGTATTTGCGCAAGCCTGCCATATGTGGCACCTGCTATTTAGTATTGAACTTTTGCTGTTGGATGAGCAATCTGTATATTTTTTTGACCAAAACTTATCAAGTTTTCTTTGTAATAATAGCAATAACTCTACTCCGATTATTATTCTCAATGTCATTTCGTAATTATTATTTTTTTAGAGAGACTGCCATGAACGAGGGAAGTTCTGTGTAAATACCTTTACCGATTTTTTTATAAGAATTAATTAATAAAAAAAATTATTTGATAAACATCATGAAGTAATATATACTTCATGATGTTTACCAAATAATTTTTTTCAAAATTAGTTCTCTATAAAAAAATGTATTAGAAATATTCTTTTGATTCACGTATCACGATTTATTCAATTTTTTTCTAGCATTGCAATAATTAATAGCGATGTTTCTTGAAATATATTTTATTTATTTTATGTATTTCCTGCCTCGGAACATTTTTGCTATAATTCAAAATAATGTAAATGATTCTACATATATTCACAATGTTATTTATCATCTGGAACATGGAACTTTAATAATCACAATTTTTTTTTTATTACTTCCACATCCACGTAGTGGATTGGAAGTATAGTAATCGCAAAAAAAAATTAAAAAATTTTTATTCGTGAATTTTTTAGTAATTCCTTTCAATTATTATGACAATACAATTACAATAATATACATCATAATTTGTGGTTCTCAGTCGATACTGATTATATTTTTCCGAAATCCGAAAAGAAAATTCTTTATTTTCACTTTATCTCCGAAATGAAGTGAGATACGAAAAATTATTAAGAAAGCTTTTAATTAGAAAATCAAATTTTCTACAAAAAGTCTTCTAGTTATATTTTCGTATCTAGCATAGTTCAAAAGATACTTGCGTTTGAATGTAAACAATATTTGAATTTATTTTTATTTTCACTATATCGCAGAAACTAAGCAATATACGAAAAAATGTCAAGAGACCTAGAGAATCGAATTTCCAACAACAGTACAACTTTTTCGTGTCCCTCATAGTTGCAAAGTTATTCTCGAATGAAAAACAAATTTTTGTATCCTTTAAGTCGCATTTCCATCGAATGAGTATTAAAATACTGTGATTACAAAAAGGGTCTAAATATTTAAAGCATTCATAATACAAATTAATCTGCGACCGAAGGCACGAAGTCACGGCGCGCATACGGCACATTTAAATCGTTCTGCCAGGTAGTTCCGACCGCCACTTTGTTCTGCCAGTTTGCATGTATACTTGGAATAGTTGCTACAGCAACATACTAAATATGAATCTTAACTAAATAATAAAAAGTTCATTACTCCCACGACATGTTGGGCGTGTTCTGCCACCCTCTTAAGACTGGCCAATCGTTCTGCCAATATTAGATCGATGTTTGTGGGCTATCAAAGGAGTACTGGAAAAAATTTCAGCCTTAGCTAAATAATAAAAAGATGCAGTTTTTTTACACATTGGGGGCGTTCTGCCACCCCCTTACGACTGGAATCCGGACCAATTCTCACGGATGACACTTAGTTATACCTCCCTCAACATCCTCTCAAAAAATAGGCCTTAACTAAATCATCACTGAAAAATGTAACTGGCTCTTAGTCCATAGGTCTTACTAATCTCTAAAAGAGGCCCTACCGAGACCGACAAAATGTTTGAGCAATATGGTTAATGGTTATTGGGAAAATTGAAAAGCAGATTACAACGCCATATTTTATTGTGCATACAATAATACAAGTATATACATATACACTTTTTAAACATACTTTTGGAAATATTTGGACAGAATTTAACAACAGATATTTTTTTTAAAAACAATCAAAGAAAACAGAACAATTAACACAAAGAAGATACAGATTAAAAACGCTTTTAAAGAGTTTTTTTCTGCTTTTTGTTATTTTATTGCATTTATAGTTCCAATGTAATGATAGATTGTCTATAATTGATGACTTTTTACCACAAATTTAATTATTTGATTAGAAAATACAATTGCAATAAAAACGTTTTCTTATGAACACACTGTGTAATGACATAACCGTCATAAAAATCTACAGATTGTATTATTTAGGTTGAAAAAAATATATAAAACGATTTGAGCTACATGTATTGACATTTGATTAAAGAAATTTACATTTTTCTTTATTATTGATATAAAATGAGCACATATTTTTATTGAGACATCATGAATGTAAAAATGGTACACAGATGTTTCACTCCCACATTAGTAATTATTAATAATGAGGAATACTTGAATTTTTTATAACAGAACCATGATAGATAATTATTAGAATCAAAACGGCTGTGAACAATATTCGGTCCGTAATTCTGAAATATTTTATATGAGTTTTGTATTGAGTTTAAGTTTCACTACTTTGGAATACTATCACTCCACTCGTGTTTCGCCATCCATGTTGGCATCATATGGCAATGATAAAAACTCCAGATGATGCCAGTATGGTTGACGAGTCGCATGTCGAGTATAGCGTTCAAGATTTTGGTGTTTGTGGAAACTATTGTATCATCAAAGACCAAAATGTAAACATGAATATGAATAATTACAAATGAATTTTTCTTTTCGAGTAGAAATTAAGGCAGTATTTAATATAATTTGAATGCGATGAGTATCTGTCGTAACGGAATATTCTTAATATTGCAGTGTACAGAATCGTTAGTTTAGTTTCATGTTACTTAGATCATGAAAAAAGTTTCGGTTGTGCTACAATTGTCACAAAATGCAGAAGAAATAATAAATGTTAATTTCTTAATTGAGAAGTATATCTATAAGTATTGATATTAATTAATTTGAACTTATTTACAGTTTCAAGCACCTGAAATTGAACAGTTGTTGTATTCTCTGATTTACATAATTTGTTGCAAACCTCGGCTAATGATGTTTACACTGTAATTTTAAGAAACAAATTGACCACAGTCCCTTTGACTAAAGAAATATAGTACCTATATTATATATAGAAAATAGATGAAACATTTTAAATCTCAGGTACGGGTAGGGAACGGCATTATTAAATAATATTTACATGAAAAGCAATTAGTAATAGCGTATTTTTAATATTTTGCTACAAGTACAGACTATATGGATTATAAAAATATCATTCGAAAATTAGATAACATTGTAGGAAATACAGTAATATATATTGAATTACTAAATTTAATAATAAGAGGAAATTGAAATTTGTCAATTACTTGGACTTTTCTATTTTATTTATTCTAAACTTAAATGATAGAAAAACTACAAAATTTGTGACCATATAGCACCATGATGACGTTACTGAAGTATACTATATATTTCAGTCATCTCCTTTTTAATGGCTTTAGATCTCTCTGTGCGAGAATGCTAGAATATTTTGCTATTCTAGCTACCATCATGACATTTAATACACATGTTAACAAACAAGTGTACAAAAACTCCTCGTGAAGCAAGCCATGTTCGAAGTATTTCAATCACTATCTTTGAATGGATACTAATAGTGTTCGAAGTAATAAGACGAACATTTTTGGTAGATGAAAAAGACAGACGTCATCTAGAATTAAATGACGGCACAGTTTTGGCTTTTCTCGAAAAAGTTAAAAACTGCAAACTACTGCCTTTATTTGGGGTTATTGCCCAATAAACTAGCAGGACATCAAAATGCGCAGATTATAGCTGATTAAAGGTGATATAGTGCCTCTACCTCCTGTTATTAGATAGGCAGATGTATTGTGTCGGAAAAATGCAGATACGCTACCATATCAGTGAAATAGATAGTGAACTGAAGTCTCTCGGTAAGGACTTGTTTCCTTTCAATGCATAGTTTATCCAGTATCAGTTAGAAAATCATAAAAAAGACCGATAAAGGAATAGTTCAGAACAGCAGCGATGTTATAAGAGCCAACCTACAATTTTTAGAATCACTTTTTGATTATTTTAAATATGGTTTGACTACTTTATATTAATTGATGGGTATGATGTAGATTATTTATTTATAATAGGTACATTATTTATTTATAATAAATAATATTAGTTTAACTCCATAAACGATTCAATAAAAGTAAAAAAGATCATTTAACCTACGGCTATGCTAATAATGAACCAATAACTAACAGATAATGGATTTGTAATGGTTAGCAGGTAAATCGACTACTTTCGTCTGAGGTAAGCGCATAACGTATTTGGTTAGCTATATTCGTATACGTGTTCGTTTGTAATATTCAAGCATGGTTTCGCTGTCATTCTGTCACAAACAGGCTTTGTAATGATTTATCCTGGTAGTAACGCTTTAAACTTATACATTATCAAAGGTACGTTTTCTTTCTTCACCATGATAATGGCCATGTTAGTTGATTCCTCCTAGTGAAAGAGGCCCAAGATAAACGAAAAAGTTCATAATTTATTTAAGACCGAAAGCCACAAGGTTTTTCGTACTAGAAAAGTCTGACAAGACTTCTAGCAGGCCATTGCCCCTTAAGGTATCATTTTAAGAGTATAGGTAGTTCTCTTCATATGTTTAAAGCAAATAAAAAATGTCGGGGTATTTGATCTTTACCGCAAAGTCAAAGGCGCCGACACTTTTTATGCTTTATGGCTAAAGTGAAAACAAAAAATGGAATTACCGTCTGTAGACGTAAGGAAATTAACAAGAAAATCACAAGCTTTGTAGAAAGCTGGGCAACAGCTAATTGTAGAGTAATTTACAAAAGACCTTTTATGTCAAGGTGAGGAAGGGCTGAAGAACCGAGCGACTCCTTAAACAATCTACATCTAGCTGTTGAATTGCATATGGCATTCATTCAGTAAAATTTGAAAGTTTGATATACAAAAACTGGAGAGGTATAGGCAAAATCTAAATGAATTACCTAACGATTTAAGTGATTCTATTTCTTCAAAAGTATAAAAGTTAATTATAATACACGATATTAACAATTCTCTATTTTGCGATAGAGATGGAACTGGTGAACAGCTTGTGAGATCAATTTTATTTTTAGTAAAGGAGCTGTAAGATGGCAGGATTTTATCAATTCTTTCCTCGGCAGACTGTATCCTTGTCCTGTATCATGTATATGATATGTTGAGTGAATGAACATATCCTATGTGTATTCTAAATACACATCCTCCATATAAAACGTCATTCGAGATACGGTAAAAAGATAAATGATATTGTAAAATTCGTTTTAGCTCTTAGGTAGTTCACATCTAACTTTTGTTCGGAATTTCACATAGCGTTGTTTGTGGTATTTAATTTCCTGAGCTACAAGGCTTGCAGAATGGAGCTTCAATGAAGTCCCAATTAAAATTAAAGAAGTATATGCAGTGTATGTGTTGCTACGAGCTTATCATCAGTTTTACCATCACAAAATTAGTTGAAAATCTTAATTTGTATATTAGGTCACAGAAGAGGGAAACTATAAACAATCCAAAGCTAACCCTCGCGACGGGACTAAATTTGATTTGTTTCTCAGTGTGTACAATACTGGACGCCTAATACAGTTGGATTATATATAAGTTACTTCTCCCAGTATGACAACGACCGTCACTTCGAGATCACAGAAATCAGACACCCAATATGAAAGGTGTCGCTGCAAGCTTTCGCTTCTGGATAGCTCCCCTGTTCTGTGATTACGTGTAGGCCGATTGTGTACTTCTGACAGGTAATTCCTTTCATGTTTTCCTCTCAAAGAGAAATACGTGTACTTTGGGCATCATGAAATTGGGAGAATGGAACAGGCTTTGGCGATTCATCAACTTCTTCGAAAGCATTCAAGTTTCTACGAAAGGGATTGAGTGTAAGTGTAACAAACTTTGCATCAATTTCATTTAATAAGGAAAGGAGGTGGAGCCAGTGTACTACTTTTTATCAAATTTCTTTGTATTTTAGACCGCTAACTCCTTACTGGGCAATAAACAAAAATTGAGGCATTTTAAAAATACATGCGTATATTTAGAAGTGTTTCTTTTGACATACAAAAATATTTACTTTTGAAAATTTCCAAAAATAACCGAGAAACTTAATTCTGAATATAATGCTTTAATCGCTGTTAAAGGTGCACTGGGCGCTATGTGTGCGTGGTAATCGTTATTCTTTATGTTTTTGCATTTTTTAAGAATGGCAAATTTTACCAAACATTGGGCTTTGTTATTATGCGGCTGGGGAAAATGCACGTCAGACTCGCTTACTTTAAAACTATTAATGGTTTACCAATGTGCGTATCCTAATGATCGATCTTTTCAACCAACGCGCAACGGTTATAATATTTATTTCAACGAAAGAAAATAACAACTTTGGACATGATCATTTTCAGTTTTATTTATGTTTGGTGGTATTATGCAGACTTGGCAATTGTGAAATAGAAATTAACTTGCACTTTAAGCCTCGAGGGATAAAGGTGATGAATTATTTTTCCTTTTTTTATTTATTTTTTTTTAAAAGTGGATTTTCTCATTACGTAAGGACTCAAATTTTGAAACACCCTGTGTAGTGTCATGAACATTGTTTAGGAAAATTACAACCGTTTTCACTTTCTTTGAGAAAATGAAAAATTGTGAAGCCATTTAAGCAAAATGACAACTTTTCTCTATACTAGAGAGAAGTGTATGAATGCTTACGTTGACAACTTTTGGATTTTTTAAAATTTTTCAAATATTTCACCATTTCTGAGTTTCAGGTAAAAAACAACTTGTTTTTGGCTGCTATTATCCAAATGGAGACATCTCTATTGTCTCAAGGGTTCTTGTAACACATATATTTGTTAACGTGTGTATCAAATTCCATCCTGTCAGCCAGAATATTAATATTCTATCACCATTTCAACATAAGGCACTAATGGAAATAATTATTGAAACAATATGATCAAAGGAAATTATCTGTCGAAATCGAAATACACCTTTGGTCCGTTTTGCCCAATCACCTTTGGTTTTTCTCATAACCTCAAAAACTAGGAAAAAAATATTCAAAATTTTGCAAAAATGTCAAGGTCTGTGGAATAATCTGAAAAAATTCATAGGTATATCGGATTTATATTGTTGAGTTTCACTGTTTTCCTGGTTTTTAAGGTTATGAGAAAACCAGAGGTGATGGGGCAAAGAGGGTTTCGGATTCAATTTCAGCGACCCCAAATACATATGATGCACCTGGTCTTGTCAAAGGTATATTTCGATTTTATGTTCTGGTCCTCTGTTATTTTTCACGAGTTTAAGAATAATGTGTTAAGTTACTTCTAAGTTTGAAAAATATATGTGAGAACTAATGGAAGTCAAAAAAAATAAGTCGGTTATCATGATCATAAATAAAACTTACAGTTTTGTCCGTCATTAAAGTAGAGGAAAATAGTTAGAGATAGTCAAAAAATTTCATTTTTTTAATGTTTATGACAAACATGGAGGATTAGTATTGTTATACATAGCTGAATAGGTTTTGTGTTTCCATTCTGTAGCTTGTAGTAAAACATTTGCCAACCCAAGTAAAAATCACTCGTTAAGTAAATTCTCCATATACACATACTTATTATTGCGAACTACACGTCCCCACTACTAATTTAACGCAATGGCGATGTAGGGGTTAAATAATTTGGCAAAATCTAACCATAAAACTTCAAACATTTATAAAAACATATGTTGAGCAACGATTATAAAAAACACAATAGTTGCTGAACACTTTTGTAGAATATAGATCGTAATATATTAGCCTATTTACAAATATACAAGCTTTTACACTAAATATGTTACATGACACTTTATTTCTAAGTTGGCACAATGTTTAGGATGAGTTCTTTTTACAATACAAGAAATGAATATTTGAAGAAATAGTTGTTCAGTGAGATAGGCCGTAAATTTTGTAACAGAATATGATCTTTTTAATTCGTTTAAATTATATTGAAAAATAGCTTAGTATATGTCCAAAAGGAGTTTAAAACTATATCTCGGGTATTTTAGACGATATTTTGTCAAAACATAGAAAAAATATTGTACATCTGCAAATTTAAACAACAACTTGCTACAAGTCGTAGTTTCTTCCTAGGGTTTGGCATGCTAGACAGGCTAAGTGCAGGTATCCTATCAGGTTTGAATAATAGGAGTTTATTCCAGTACTGGGATCTGATTACAGATAAAAGCAGGAGGAAAGTAATAAACAAAATACTCAAAAATATAAGAAGGCAGTAAACTCATACTCATAGACTGCAGTACATATCTACAACCTGCAGAATACATCAGGATTGTATACGTTCTTCATTCTTTGTACGTACATGTACAGATCGGACCAGCGAAATACACACATGGATGCAGTATATCCAGTTGACTTTAGTTCAGTGACAGGAGTTGATTGGATATACGATGGTTTCCGAGGCGCGGCGATGAACCAACTTGTGGTCATACATTGTAGTGCGCTTCAACACTTGTTATTTTGTTCTGAGAACAGCAAAGGTGAGTTCAATAAACGTAAAAATCGTTTCCGAGAAGGTTGTAATTTACAATTAAGTAAATAATTAAAATATTGAACAGTACGGATGCATTTCCCCGTCCCAACATATGAAGCCTCCTATCATTGATGATGAACTGACGGACTTTCTCTACATTTCCCTTTCAACCTTCAATGCGTGCATATCAATATTGCTTATAATGGGCAAGTGTGAATTGGTATAACTTTCTCGCATTAGCGGCGAGCATGAAAGGACGACGATTTTTGATTTTGTCAATGAGGGTATATACGTCTATTAAAATTGCCGTGGAACAGGATTTTTTTTAGCGTATTGTATATATATGATAGTAAAGCTTACATATTCAGCAAATATTGGCAATACGTAACAATATTGATTAACTATATTGACCGTGTTTCCTAGATATTGATGGATCGAGAATTCGGCGAAAATTCAATGTTTAAAAAAATTTGACTGTCAATATTGGAGAGTGGCGGAGATATTGACTATAATATTGGCCGTATGAGACGCGTCCACATTTCGATTAATACTTCAGTTTAATATAACGCAATGGAGAACTGATACTCTTAATTTAATACAGATCAAATATCAGTAGAACTGAAAGAAAATGAAAATGAATCTAGAAATTAAAATGGGATTGAGCTGCTCCAATATTTCATCGATCAATATGAATGTTTTTTGGAGCTGTGGAATGTAGCCCATCTGACGTAAATGAGCAAACCGTTTTTTGGTGGATAATTTTTCCTTATCTTTACCAATCGTAGTAACTTAAAACTGAATCAGCCAGTTGAATTTGATTTAAAATTCAGAGGTACCATTATAGTACCAATTGTAACCTTAGATTTTCAACAAAGTTCATCTGAACTTTCGTGGATACGTTTTTATACAACTGACTCTAATTGTGAAAGTTTTTGCATCCGTTACAAATTACGTAACAAATTAAAGTGTAAACCATTTCTCCCAACGTTTTCGATTAATCAATCATTTCATGGATATGAACTTTACTAAAATAAACCAAACTTTTTTCTCGGTCCATTGTCAGATAGAGATCGGTTCGCGGTAACGATGTACACAAAACTGGGTTGGGAATATTGACAATAATATTGATCACGTGTTGATTCAGTTTTATTGCCTTCTGTCAATATTATTTATCAATAATATCGAAAGTGCAGGATACGATTAAACTGTGTTTAAAAGCGTTCAGTTATATGGATGAGCCGCTTAGTGTCGCGATTCTGCGTAGAGGTACTGAGGACCTAATCAAAGCGAGCGATCAGCATAGGCTGATTGGCACCTTCAAAAAAATTAAGGAGAAAAGTCGACAGTCAATGGCTGTTACACCACATCGGTTGCATGCGGAAAAGCGAGAAGAGAGCCCTCAAACTTTTGGAAAAGTCTGAACGCAAGGTTTTCAATAACCCACTAGCTGCAAAAGATGAAATATTTGCTGCCAAACAAGTTCGTTGTGAAACTTTACAGTAGGGAGACCTTGTCTAACTCTAATAAATTCCACGGCGGGATATATGCTGACATCTTTTTTAGGCAAGCTGTCACTGCATCCATCGATATCTACCGATGCTTCTGCACACAAAAATTTTCACTGACAACTTATTTGCATTGTAAATATTCTATTTCGATCATTTTAGTGCGTTGTCCATGTAGATCGCAATCTCTCCTCCTCCAGGTGCAAGAACGCATGGGAAATCAGATTTATCTATACAGTTGACGATGGAAAGATGACGGAACGTTGGTGTCTGGCACATTTAGTATTTGCATCCAATGAGCTCTCTCTCTCATAATATTTTGTGGTTGCAAATCTGACTGTAGGGCTTCGCGTGTATCATTCCAACATGTGTTACAGTTACACCAGATGAAGTTGCTACAGCGGCCATGGAAAGAATAAAGAAGAGCACGTAGTTGATCCCTACGAAGTCTAAGAATTTTGTATTTTTTCCCTCTCTAAGAAATTAAAGTTAAAGACATTGCCCTACAAGTATCTCTATCGATATTCAAATCCCAGTACTGAAATAAACCTTGAACATTATCTAAGTGCTGGTTGTTTCATTCTCTTCATCTTTTTGTGCCTCCTTTTGTGATTTTCAGTTCTAAAAATAATACAATTATTCAGAATGTTACTGGAGATATAACTTCTGGCCTGTGACCTTTATGTTTAAGGAACAGTTAGAGGGTGTTTTTGACAAATCAAATGAATTAGAATAAAAATATATAAAAAGCAAAATCCAATATTTTTATACTTTTATTCTTATTCATACCATTTATCCAAACCAGTTTCTAACTGAGCTTTTGATGTAAAACTCACAGGCGTAGAGGTTACGTGATACACTGGACGATTGTATTATTTTGTAGATTCCACATTATTTTTAGAGATGAATACATACCGGTATCAACGAGATCACTTTCCAGTTGAAAATTTTAAGATATTTCGAAATGAATATTTTATCAACTATTCATTTTATCGGTTATTTATGAATATTAGAAACATTTCAGCTGGGTCACGAAACACTGTATTAAAAATAAAATTTTTACTAATCTGAATGATGTAAATACAAATTAGTACAGATATATGCAAGACCTCTAGATTCCAAAATTGCAAAAGTATACAGTTTGCACCTATTTGAAACTCAAAAGTCGGGGTGATTTTCGGTGAAATCGGAACTCGTAGATACTATGTAGACAGATCAGAAATAACGTTTTGGTAGCATACGACACGTATGAAGTTTCACCCCTTTGCGTTAAAAAATAAACAAATGGCGACAAGAGAGTGATCTCGTTGAAATCCGGTATATGGTAGAAAATCTCGGAAAGAAGAAAAAAGCCATTATTGCTAAAACTTGATATGATATTTGGCACATACCCTATTTTTGTACACAAAACACCAAGAAGCCAGCGTATAAAACCAAAGGACTTTTGTTGTTATTTGACAATCTAAATACAACAATTTCACCTATTTACAGATTTACAAATATTGCTTTTCGGTCGAAACCTGAAATGACAGCTATTTAATAAATTTTCCAGATTACAAAAGTAGACCCAATAAAATATCAAGTATGTGCTGATTCTTGTAGCTATAGCAAGTATTTTGCCACTAATAATTTTTCAATGATATAAATAAATAATAAATTTAATATGGACCATATACAATCACTAGTATTATATGCTGTTACAAAACAATACAACAAACTAATTTAATGATAATGAAAAATCAACATTTTAAGCTGCGAAAATATCATCAGTGGGTACTTAATATTAACATCGATTTTGAGTTTTTTCTTTAGATTACAAGGATACATTTTAATTATAAAATTTGTTTTACACAAATGATTGTACTCAGGTTTCGTTAAAAAGATCTAGTGTCAAGTCACATACAGATAACAGAAGGTGATTGTAAACTAGGAAAACTGACGGACATTTTTTAAAGTAGTTTTAACATTATCACAAGTAAATGCTTCTTAGTTTTATTTAACATTATTCGTTAGGCCGTTTAAGTTTAAAGCAACAAATATATAAGGTAAATTAGTAAATGTTGTCACCAGAAACGGGGTTAGAACCTTTGATGTCTTCACAAACAAGAAAACGATAAACGTTGTAACGACGTGCAGTTTGGTATCATGAGAGAATGACTAAACCTCATTTAATCTCTTCCACATGATGCCAAAATGATTGGCGAATTACTTTACTTACACATTAATTACTAGATACTGTGTTTTGGTGTTGATTTCAGTGTAAATTTAGAACCATACATTACTATTTACTGCCGTTATGAAGTTGTGTTAAGAGTTCTCTGATGAAAGTTGGAACCTTTCAGGCTCACCCATAGAATTGTTGAGATATGATCTTAATTATGGCAGGAGTCATGACGGTAGTTATAAGTTTCAAGACGACAAAATGTTTTAATTATTTGCTTTTCAAATCGATTTTTCGCTTTTACAGCATCAGATGAATCAAAACGCGTTCTTAAAGAATGTGTAAATTAAAATAGCAAATATAGAAATACACGTGAAAATAGACAAAGACCAAGTTGATATATGATGGAAAACATTAAGGCTAATATTTTGACTTTAATTTTTTCATAGGAAATTTTGGTTTGACATTTATAGTGAATGTTCAAGTACCAATCTTAAGAAAACTAATGTCTCCTCTACAGATGTTAATAATTAGTGATAACGAACTTTGCAATCTCACTAGTGTGGTTAGTACTTTTCCCGAATGTGTTGTGACGTCTTTTCTATTGGTCTGTTTTACAATAATTTTTTATTAGTTGGTCCCAGGCTGGTATTTTCTTAATGAAATTCTGTGATAGTTTTCACATCTTAAATTAGGTTGTCACGAAGCTTCAATAGCAAGTGGTTTATAGACAGCATTGTCAATTTTTCAGAAAAAATAACGGAATCTTCTAAAATTGAAAAAACAATTGATATTGAAGTACCAGTAGGTATTCAAAAGCTGCCAGGTATCTTTGATTTTGTTATGCGAAAATTTGAATGCGAGTTTTTGCATCGGAACTCCCAACATTATATTTTGATGAAATTTGTTTAAAAATGTTTGCTAAAATACATTATTTGAAACCAGAAACAACATTAAAAATTTCACCAAAATCGGTTGTGTTGTGTGTTCCGAAATTTCGACGATTCTTTAACTATTAAAGGCTAAAATGAATGGTGCCTAGGAAAAATCTTCACGACCTATAATAATATTTTGTAGGAAAGGCCAAGATACTGAAGTCACCCAGTCTTTAGACACATTTTTCGTTGTTTGACAACAACATTAACTTTGAAAATCGACATCTCTTCTAATTTAAAATAAATAAAAAATTGTTGTCGATGGCAGTGTTCTAAATTTTGTTATTTAAATATATTTTATCTTAACATTAAGTTTTTTGACTTAGATATGTTGTTTGTAAACTGCGCTGATTTAAAAATATAAATAGTTTTATTGGTAAAAGTATGCTTTTTGAAATCCTATTGAGCGAGAAACTAATCTGGTTTCAAGCATACCATTCTTTCGAAATGACTGAGATTTGTCTATCAAATCAATACAAACATAAGGTGCAATTAACGTTAGGCATTCATTAGGCAATTTAATGAAATTGAATAAGATGATTAATATAATATCTGACAAAATACACATTTTTGCAAATAATTACTTACCTATACGTGTCCTTCGAAAGCAAACGGTTCGCATGAAAAATAATAGTAGAAGATTTTTGGACAAAAATAACTTTATTTTTCAACAACAAAAACATTAAAATTAAAAAAGCGCTTAGGTAAAATAAGTTTAACAAGTTGTATTTTAAAAAATGTTTTAAGGTACCCATCATGAATGATATAATTTAAAATGGCCGTCAGTTCTTAAGAGGTACATTGAATATAACAACAATTAATTGATAGATCTGAGCACCTGATACCTAGACTACCAAAATTCTGGCTCAGTCTGGTGGTCTGTGGCACGCCGAGAAGGTCCTAGTACACTTAACCTACTTCTAACATCTTCATGAGCCCAAGAAAACATACAGCATTTTAAAAACATTTAACAGTGAATAAGCACTTAACCTAGGTTTAACGTCTCTTAGACATATAATAAAAACACCAATACATAAATAAAATAAAGTGGATTGTCATTTTTTAATGGAAAAACTGGACCCCTCCTGGCCATGCACAGACCTCTAAGATTTAAATCTAATATCATACATACAGTAACATGTACAAATATTTAATTTATTATATTAAGTATTAATATAGATAGATTCATAGTAATAGACTTTTAAAAAGATCACAACACAGAGTTAATAGTACCTGTGCTTTGAGCACATTCGGTACTTGAGTTAAAAAATCAACAAAACCACCGGCGTGTCTCGGCCTACTTTGTGGCACATTTTTTTATATGTAAGTACATCCATATCATACAAATTCAACTAGTTTTTTTACAATAATATTCTAAGGGCCAAATGTAACCATTCCCTAACAGTACAGGTTAATTTATAAGATAGTATTAGTAGCAATTTATTATTAAAATAATTCTTAGTTATAAATTTCTCTAATTCCTAACCTATAATAATTGTTAATAATATAATATAAAAAGGAAGAGTTAAAAACACTCGCTTTTTGAGCAAATCCACTATATACTTTTTAAGTACCACCCAGACATGCTAATGGTTTCATTGCAGTTATTATAATACGTATAGTTTCATTACAATAATTAATTATTTATGGCCGTTTTGATATTTGATTATTAACACTTTGAGTTCAGATCTATTGCTCATATAGCTTAGATAACGAAAATGATACTTTTTAAAACTACACCAAAAATTTGTTTCTAGTAGTTTGTCAGTTGTCATGGTCAAATCGCGAGTTCCACTAGCTTTATTTTATTGAAATGCAGAAATATATTATATATATATCTAATTTTTTTAATTACCTTTAGCTTCATTTAACATATCGTCTTGATTACGACGTCAAATCATAGGTAATTTGATTTGTTTTAATTTTTGATGCACCCTAGAAGTTAGGACCGTGAGATCAGATTAAGTGTGAATCTCTAATTTGTAATATTTATTGTGAATTTGTGCATTTTATATTCTATAGGTAACAATATTCACTGTTTCATCGACGGCTGTAATATAAGTAAATGATATTAAACGCTTTTAATTTTTCAATAAGGATGTTTAGAAAAAGATGTGTACAAGTAAATTATGTTCCGCTATACAGCGGATATTGTTCAAAGCCCTTGAGATCTTCGAATAGTTAGATATTTGATGGGTATATTATCCAGAGGAGCAAGGATATTTATGTAAGAGGCTAGGAAGTGAGAAGTAGACCACGTTTAATATCCATCTTAGACTGAGATTAGGTAGATTTAAGGATTCTCTTAATAATACTGAACGTGATAGAAGACGATGAAAGAAGATGGAAATCATCCAATGCTGCAAGAAGATTGCCAAGTCTACTGGTCATGAAAAGTGTTAGGTTACTAAGAAAAAGAACATTGCATATATGATTATGCATCAACGGATAACGCCTACTTCAGTAAAGACCAGAAAACTAGCATATAAAGGGTGTCTATGAAAATAGTATAAATTAGAAGAGCATATAGAAATAATCCAGAATCAAGAAAATTTTATAATTTGTCTGGTAACACAATGATTTAAATCAATATTAACTACTTGTAAGTTAAGAAAGGGGTTCACTACCCTTAACAACAAAGACACAGCCCAGAGATTGACCATAGACCTTTCTGAACTGTTGGCCGACTCTAGTAAAGATATGAATGATAATGTAGAGCTTGTGACAGGAAATCTAGAACCAGTCGAACTTCCGACGTTGCAGGAAATGCAGGAAGCAATTGAGCGGCAAAAAAAGCATAACCCTCTAGGGACCGATGAACAGCATACGTTCATGAAATCTTAAGCAGAATGTGTGGATAGAAAAACGATGTCTGAATAATGGCATACCCGCAACATGTACCCTCTAAACAAAAGATAAACTTGAAGGTAGTTATCAAAGATGGAGGTGGACCTGAATCGTAGAAGTACTACATACAATAAATTCTGTAATAGTGTATGCGGATTACATCGACTTGATGACTCTCACTTTCTGAGGAACCGAAAGAAACGTTTGCTGATGGAGCTGAGAAGGTTTGAAAGTCTATCAGAGGAAAACAATATTGATTCAATCAAGATCAGGCAATACATAACACAATATAACCTAAAATATAAAGTTGATAATCATATTTTTAGGACAGCCGAAGAATATTTGTAATCTCTGGCCAGAGCTGATGATATGACGTCTAAAAAAATTTATGTGAGAGCAGGATTTAACCACAGTAAATATCTTAGGAGCCATAAATTATCACAGAAAACCAAAATAACTATGTATATAATTTTCCAGAATGAACAGCTATTCTATATTTTCGAACGAACCATGCTTAGAAGAATATTTCTAGGCAGATGATTGTGCTCCTTGACGCAGGAGATTCAGTTTTGAATCGTATGCCAAATATATTCAAACAACAAATGGTAGTGACCCAAAAATTTGTTTGTGTTAAACCCTTTAGAATATTGATAAAAGGAGGCACAACTGACATATAAACCATGATGCCAGAATTATTAGCAAGAACAAATGGCAGTGTTCATATCGTATTTAAGAGATCACATCATCAGTTTTCCAATTACTTAAAAGGTATTTGAAATATTGGTTTTGTATGTTTCTATCCTTTCGATCGAATAATAACTACTATATCGAAAACTGCATGTCATTTTGACCCAATTTATTTAGACGTAAGCAAATAAATCGTAATATATAAACCATGTTTTATTGTTAAATGTTTTGTAGATACCTTGTAAATTCCATTGTGCTTACTATTTAATTTGGTTCTAATTGTCGCTGGTAAGTGATAGGGCAGATTTTGATATTATTTACCTATTTCTATTATTCCAAATTATATCATATCTCGACTATTGGCAATAATATACTATCTTATCACCATGGATTTATAAGTAGCAGCTCAACGGTTTTACTAAACAGGCGTCGAACAGATATATTAAATAACCGAACAACTGTTACTATAGATCTTCTTAAATTTACTTCGGAAAGATAGCAGTATGTTATAAATAACATGCTGCTGGTATTCCTCAAAGGTCTAATCTTGATCCGCTTCTATTCCTTTTTTTTACTAATAATTTATATGACGTCAGTGACTGTTAATCTGCTTTAAGAATTATACTTTAGAGCTATTATGAGCTATAAATTACATACATACATGACTGTAAAAAATGTATGTCTGGGATATATTCAACTTTGATGTATAATTACTCAATTGCACGTTAATAGATCTAAATGTGAGATAAATAACCCTACAAGGAAGTTATCTATTCTTGATCTAATAAAGATTCTGCTAGAGCCTAAATTCTCTTTGAATGATCATAGAGAATTAAGAATATTTGAGAATATGTAACTTTGGCAATAATTCAACTGCTCTTGTAATAATCCATGAAACATTTGAATTGCGCTTAGTCAAGTAAGCAAAAATAACGGAAACAATTGAGAAAGTGTTGAAAATTCGAATAGTTGCTCATCTTGATGCTTGAAGCATTGCAGTTACCCATCGACTTCCTTCAATATGTTTATTTCATTTGAAGAAATGTAAATACGATTTTAATTTATCTCTGTAAGTGTTAATATTAAATGTCAATTTTAAAAATATTTCTTTCAAAATACCTATGATTTAACTACTTAATCAAGACGATACATAAAAAATTGGATTATTCGTAATGGAAACGAACCGTGGTGTCATCTTGAAAAAACATTAAAATGGAAAAAATTGTCTCAAATAAATTTATAATTTTAATAATTACTCGGTATTTCACTACCTGTTAAAGGAATGTAATATCATTCTATAAAAACATCTATTAACCATAACCATAAAAATATTATGTTGCAATTATTAAACAATAATTTTTCATCTTTGAGTTTAAACTTTAAAATTTTTGGTGTAGTGTTGTGTAATTTCTGAGCACTAATTCTTTTATACCAGATCACTAATGGTAATATTAAGCACACGTTGCTGATAGTAACGTGGCTCTTTAAAATAGTGTCTCACTCGACATTCGAAAAGGCACTAACGTTACGGATACGTAACGTAACACAACCCCTATTTAATATTAAATATAAATCTCTGTAATATGTGGTTTTTAATTTATACACTGCTACTCTACCTATAATTTTTTTACCTACACTCTCTAACTTTTGGATAACAAACATGTCTTTTTCAATAAATTATTTGATGTTTTGATCTGACTCTTTTTATAATTATTAATTATTAATATTATTATTATTATTTTTTGATTGCCCTTTACCTGTTTTTGATTCGTTTAATGTAAAGTTTTTATTTTGATCTAGGACTAAGTACTAAATGGGCTTGGCACGGAAAGTTCGTAGGTGGTACACGAAGGGGGATCTTTTTCCTTTCGTTTTACAGGCTCTGCGTCAGGGGGGCGGTGGGATTTCATATGGGCACTACGACTTTTGATCTTTGTGAACACTCTGTCAATAAAAAATCTCCGTTTACTGTTAAGTGATGAATAGAGAGGTCCAAAATTTTACATGACATTTAATACCTGAAGCCAAATGTGTGCCAACACAATGTATCTATAAAAACCATATTATATATTGTGTACCAAGTCAGTAACACTATACTCACAAAAGTAAGAGGCGCGTGTTTTTACGTTGTATCAAAATGTAGGAACGATCTGTTTCCCACAAAGAGGAATGTTTTCCACACGGCAATCGTGGTTATATGTCGAATAGTGTTTCTCATTTTCAAAGATATGAAATACTTGAATGTAGAAATAACTTTTATACCAACATTTGAACTGCTTTTTAATCGCTAGATTCCATGACTCCAAAAATGTACTTAGCTTGGCGAATAAAAATTTTTTCCGCTTATTTTTTTACACCCAAAAGAATTTTGAACAAGCAGATTTTTTTTATGATAGCTTTTATTCCTCTCGCTTACCGAAGGGAACTATTGTATTCGTGAAAATGTCACCCTCCGAGATAGAAACCCACAATTTGCGTCTACGAACGTCTACAATAATGCCCGATCCCAAAAGTTACACTAATTTTCTAAATTTTCACTTTTTTGAGGTTAAGTCGCACAAAAAATAATATTTTAAAAATCTGTCTACGTCATCTTCCTGAGAACACTTCTAGCTCTAATTAGTTAAACTTTCAAATCAATCGCTTATTATTTTTATGAAACTTTGGGTTTGAACAACTGAGTTATTTCTTCGTGTAATTTTTCAATTTTGAGGTTAGATGTCACTACTCTGATGTCAAATTTGAACAGATAGATTCTTTTACTATCTAAAACTTTCATTTAAAATATTTGTTTCTAGTTTTTACGTCTTTTTTACGTATCTGGCGCTTGATCTAGAGCATGTAAATTTGTTTTTTGCAAACATTTATCAAAGATAGACGATACTTAGTAACTAGCGCCCTCTGAAGAAAAGGTCATTTTGTGGTGTAGCGTTATTTAATAAATGTTTGTACCAAATTTGATGAATGTATAAATGAACCTCGGAAATACTGATAAAAGAAACCTCTTTTCACGTTCCCTTTGGATAACAAGAACTCTCTCATCAATAAGTTTTTGTCAAAATCTACTCTGGTTTTGTATGCAGAATATTAGACCTGGTACTGAATTTCGAACCACTCCACATGAATATCTGTTTCATATGTAAATTAAAATTAAATATGAGATTGACTTATTAAATCGTATTTTTGTTATATCTCATTTCTTACTTAATTCGAAGAGAACTGTCACCAAAATGAATACATTCTACGCCACTAATGTAAACGAATTGAATAAGTTACTATATTAAAACTGAAGTCATTTTAAAGATTTTTACCATCCAACTATTGAGAAATGGTTTTTTCCAAGTATTGATAATAATTCGTTCGACATATAATGCCACTATGATTCATGTCCTACAATGTTCGATTCATAAAACGTAAATTTCTTGCGATGATAAATTCCGAGATCGTACAGTTTCCTATGCGGTAAATAGTGATGTCGTGCCGGCGCCTAATGGAAATACATTTTCATAACTAGCATAAATTGAGTGTTAATTGGAAATCAATAGCAGATTTTGAGTTCTCGATAAGTGGAATATAAAATGATCTTAACTACTTCCAATTACACGAGACAAATATGATATATCGGTTATAATTTAAGCAACCTATATGTGGTAAAATAATTACAATTCGAATTGCGATCTACTTCAGCGTTTTCTGTATTAGTACCAGATCCTCCGCCATTTTTAAACTACAGCCTTAAAGTGAAACAACTCGTCTTAATATTAGACCAAGCGTCCGATACTTTTTTGCTTCAAAATAAGGTGAAATGTGTTTTTTAATCGCTAGTTTTAATGATTCTGGATAAGTACGTAGATTAGTAAATAAAAATCTCTTCTGCTCAATTTTTAACAGCCAAATTAATTTTGGAAATATTGGTTATTTCGCGATAACTTTTTTTCTTCAAAAGATAGAAAAAAATGTTTCAGATAAAAGATATAGATATTGAAATAATCTATCGACCAGTTTTAGTATAATGTCAAAATAATGCAATCTAACCTCAGCATTTTAAAGAAGCCCAGGAAACTGACTTACTTCAACTATCTTTTTTCAGATTTCTCTGACCCCACTTTTCCTTCCAAAAAAATTATAAAATATTATTCTTTTTGTTTTGATTTGATTTTTTATTTTGGTCCAAAAAACCTACCACAATTTTTGTAGCCCCTAAAAATTGGCGCGTCATACCTAAATGTTAAAGAAACCGGTATTTTCACGATCTTTAGCGGTTTTGTCGCTTTCAAAACGTTCGTTAGGACAGAATAACATTTTTTCAAAGAAAATTATATGCTTATTGTATTTAAATAATAAATACATTTCCCTCTTGTATAAAGGCCCAGAAAACTTTGTTATTTTTTATTTTGTTTTGATTCGTCCACTAATTAACGACGTCGTGAAAATGCCAATTTCGATCTTTCGATATCTACATTAGGAAGCCTTCCTGCTGACGTATTTATTTAGTTAAGAACATTAAAATTTCATGTTTTGCTTTTTCCGACGAGACTAATTGAAATTTTAAGTCCACCCCAATCGTAGCACATCGTGTTAAGCGGCGACATTCACAGCGGATTTCTCGCTTCGAATCCTATAATTACATCGCATTTATTTATTTATTTCTACAGTTAAAAACTATAACTAGACAAAATTTCCGAGCTGCACACAAAGATTTTGTTTTAATTAAAAATTAAGGCGTTTAATCGGTCGCCCACGCTTCCCTCCCTGGGATGGCCTTCCAGCTGCAGAGCTATGCACTTTTCAGCTAGTAAGGAGGGATTTTACATAAGAATTTTCACTGCACCTTATCATTTTTAATTCCCGTAGCCAGCTAGCTCTCCATCTACTAGGACGAGCTGTTTTATATTAAGGCTATAGTTTAAAAATGGCGGAGGATCCGGTACTAATACAGAAAACGCCGGTTTTTCGATGCTCAGTTAAGCTAATCTAACCAACGGCTAACTCTTAACCGCCAGTCAAACCGTTTTTTCAGGTCACAGTTTCACCTAACCACCAGTCAAATTCTCGGTTAAAGTAGCTGGCACTTGAATGTGTCTGCTTGCTAATCTAACTGATGGCTATATACTTAACGCATGCGTGGCGCCGTGGTAATGCTTTTATATTTATTAAAATGAGAGGTTAACTTGTTTATCTATTTTAACATAACATATTTGTTTTTAAGTTTTATTCGAAGTAAATAGTAAACGGTGTGATAAGATGAAATCATTTGATTTTGTAAGCGATGATGAACTAGAGTTCATAGAATTTATAGAATTTGAAAGAAGGCCGTATGTCGTAAGGGAACGAAACAATCCCTTTGAGGAATTTGATGATGTGGATTTCTTCATGAGATTTCGTTTGAGAAAACATAGAGTTTTATTAATTTTGGAACAGATAGAATAGAACATACAATTGAGACCATCACAGACCGGTATTATCTCTTGTGTTATAGATATAAATTCTGTAATATATAGTTACCCACCAAACAGGAACATTTTGTTATTTATTTGGAACTGATAACTATTTTATGTTTCTTTTCTGTTCAGAAATCATTCTGTATCTCCCATAAACCAGTTGTTGCTAACATTAAGGTTGTCCATTATTTTCAATGGGCGACACAAATTTCATCTAAACTTTAAAAAACACTTGTAGGTTATGTTTAACTTTTCATGTCTGTCAAATAAGCGCCAATCAAATGATATCGCTGATAAATCAGTGATACCATCCCCGGTAAAAACTCAGTCACTAGCCAATAGTTAAATATTGGGTGGAAAAACGGTTTGAACTTTAGCAGGAACTTTGACTGTCAGCTAGCCATAACTGCCAGCTACGTAACAGGCACTTTTAGCTGAGCATTGAAAAACCGGCTCTTAGTAGATCACAATTCGAATCGTAAGCTAGCTAGAACTTATATTTTTACCAAATAACAAATTTGTAAGTTGCTTAAAAAAAAGTAATTAACAAATTTAGAGAACGTGATTTTTAATGGTTTTTTTCCGTTTTTCTCTATACCGATAGACAATTTTAATACCTACAACTTTCTCATTTACTTTTTTCAATTCGAGCTCATTTTTTTATTAGCCAATAACCACATTTTTTTTACTTTTACGAATGTTTTAGGTTAAGTTCGCCATTAAAAAATTGGAGAAATATAATTGTCCTCCCTAGATTGCCTTTTTCTACATTACCATATTTTTTTATCCTGTTTTGCAAGGGCTTGTGTAGATTGATTGGACTATGTAACCACAATAGGTTGCTTAAATTACAACCGATATATCGTCAGTGGCCTAACAATACCTCCAATCTGTTAATCGACCCAAATGTATGGATTCCTCACTTTAACCGCAAATATCTCAGAAACGGAGGATCGGGAAAAATTGAAAAAATTATGTGTTCATTATGTCTTTATTTTAAATCATTCACTGAAATTTTAATAATGCACATTGGACGGTTTTGAAGTTCCGCTAAGTTATATTGAAAAATGTCCTACATTTTAAGGAAATTTTGACCATACCACTTTTAAATCCATTATATCTTGGAAAATATGCCTACTAAATAATATTTTAGAAATGACAAAGCACGGCATTTTTTGTAGCAGGAAATTTTTAATCATTTTTTATTTTAAAATTTTGCAGTTATTCTCAAAAACGTGACATCATGTTTATTCGGTTATTTATCAATGTATTTAAAAAATTGTTGATGAAATAGTTAATTATGTAAAATGTAAGCTTCCTCAGAAAAAAATAATTGGTATACATCAAATATTAATTTAGTTATCAAGCGCAATAGATAATATTATTGCAAGCTTGCTATAATATTATCTATTACGCTTGAAAACTAAATTAATATTTGATATATATCAATTTTTCTTCCTGATCATGCTTACATTTTATATACCTATTTCATAAAAAAAAAATTATATACATTGATAAATGACCTAATAAATACGATGTCACATTTTTGAGAATGACTGCAAAATTTTGGAAAAAGTGATGAAAAGATTTCCTCGTACAAAAAATGCTTTATCGGTATCTGGAGTATTATTTACATAGTAGGCCTATTTCATAACTTAGCAGAGCTTCAAAACCGTCCAATGTACATTATTCAAATTTCAATGGACATAATGAACACCTAGTTTTTTCCGATCCTCCGTTTCTGAGATATTCATGGTTAAAGTGAGGGGTCTATACATTTGAATCGACTATCAGATAGGAGGTATTGTCAGGCCACTGACGATATCATGTTTGTCTCATGTAATATGACAACCAAATAACAATTAACTCGCTCGATGCGATGGCACGCGGTCACGGCCGGCCATTGAAGTATCCCAGTTGTGGTTATTCATTGCCGATTGGCGCACACTATCTTGCAATTCTTTCGGCCTATACCTAATCCGCCGCTACACATACTGTATTTTATATTCCACTTATCGAGAACTCAAGATCTGCTATTGATTTCCAATTAGCACTCAATTTATGCTAGTTATAATAATGTATTTACATTAGGCACATGCATCACTATTTACCGCATAGGACGATATCAGAATTTTTTATCGCGAGAAACCTACGTTTTATGAATCGAACATTGTAGGACACGAATCATAGTGGCAATATGTGTCGAACGGACTTTTAATATTTTCTCTACAGCTTTTGAGGGTAGATAGAGAACCTACAATTTGAGCTTAGAAACGTCTACATTGGTGCCCGATACCAAAAATTATACAGATTTTTGCGATTTTCACTTTCTTAAGGATAAGTCGCACAAAAAAAATATTGTCAAAATCGGTCTACATCACCTTCTTGAGAATACTGAAAATATCTTCGGGTTAAACAGAGATTATAACAATGTGGTTGGCGACAAGCGCCTCAAGTGTTGGGGCTTGCAGAAATTATTTCATTGTCTGTAAGTACTGAAATAGAATTGTGAATTCCGTCTTATAATTGTGAATTTCGAGTTACAATATTGTAAATTCCGAGATACGGTTATGTATTCCGAGATACAATTGTGAATTCCATCTTGTTTCTCGTGATACAGTTGTAAGTTCCAAATTTTAAAAATAATGCGAATCGCATGGCCCCATACGTTTTTGTATGAGGACAATAATTTTTTGATATCGCAATTTTAACAGATTTCTTATGGCACTTTTAAAATGTTAAGCTAGTTTCAGATTGTACGTTGTCTGTTTTAATTTTGGACCTCTCCGACAAAATTATTTTTAAAGTGTTTTTTTTAGCGAAGTTTAGATGAAATATAGCTAAAACTAATTTTGGTAAAAGTAAAATAAAATAAGAAGCAGTTTTAGGGAAAAATGGAGTTTTCTGGCAAAACACTTTGAATTATAGCAGTGTGGGTGCCGACTAATACCAAAATTTATGTAGCTGTTTTCATTTCGGCATTATGATCGGCAATGTTTTTGTTGTGACATGCTCACGTGCACTTTCCTAATTGTGGTCAAATCAGCGTTTAAATCTATATTCACTGGAAATCGACCAAGGGGTGAACTACTCACAAGGTATTAGAATGAATTAAG
The DNA here is from genome assembly GCA_963583905.1 of Stenurella melanura. Taxonomy (NCBI): domain Eukaryota; kingdom Metazoa; phylum Arthropoda; class Insecta; order Coleoptera; family Cerambycidae; genus Stenurella; species Stenurella melanura. The sequence goes on from OY757310.1 coordinate 155,294,144, forward strand.
TGTGTGTGGTATGGTTTGTTTCATTGTCTACATGTTAGTTATGGCGTAAATTCTTCTGTTTGTATTTTTGGGATTTTCTACCAAATTATATCTGCACTTCAGAACACACTGCACGTAGAATTTACAAAATACTACATTTATCCAGTAACTTACTGGAAAGTAACATATAGACTTGTGACTTTTATGTGAAAGAAACAGTTAGCGGGAGTTTTTGACAAATGATATGAATAAGAAGAAAAATATAAAAATAATGTATTTACCTCAAATTTCGCATCTCTTGTATTTCTTTATCATTTCTTAATAAAAAAGGTATACTTGTTTTAAGTCTCTAAGTACAACAGATTTTGAGAAAACTGCAAATGAAAAGTTGCATGCAAATTCTTGAATAGCTTTTCAAATAATAATTTTTAAAAGTAGGCATTGTGACATCACAGTTAATGAACAAGTATTAAGAAGGCATAAAATCAAAAAGTTCCTGGCAAACAATCAATATTTCAAACAATAATTAGTTGTTGCGGATACTTTTATTTAATTAATTGTTGTGTTTTTATTTATTTATAATATTGGTTAATAAAAAACGCCTCGCCAACATTTTTTTGACTTCTGAAATGAGAGACATGGTTTGTGTATACTCGCAAGTAAATTCTTGTAGTCATGCTGCAGCTCGAAGGTACTTAAAACTGTATCGAAAGAGAAGGCAGCCTGATCATTGAGTTGCCACCAAATTCAAATGGTGAATCCTATCTGAACTTTTTAGAAAACATTCTTCCAGAAATCTTAGATGATGTTCCGATAAATTAAGGACTCAATATGTGGTATATATGCAGGAAGAGGCCCCAGCACATTATTCAGTAGAAGTACGTAACCATTTAAATATGCACTATCCATATCACTGGATCGGTCGAGGAAGCGAATTTCCTTGGCCACCTCGTAGTCCTGACCTCAGTCCTTTGGATTTTTACTTTTGGGGCTACTGTAAGTATTTATCATATAATGATAACATAAATACCCGGGAAGAATTATGGAGAATAATTTGTGAAGCTGTGGAAACTATTAGGTATAGCAGAGAATTGTTATTTGAAGTTAGACAGTATCTAAATAAATGTTTGAAAAATGTATTAAAATTAATGGTGGTCATATTAAACATTTATTGTCATGGGTATTATATATTTTAAAGTTGTTATTATTTATTGTTCTAGTTCTTATTATTTGTGATACATTGTATACCATTTTGAATTAAATTATTTATGCCTACTAGTTAAAAGTGCATCATTATTTGTTTTGTTTGAATGTCTGAAATTTTGAAGAGGTGTTAAACGCCATATAACCAATTACCACATAAGCGGTATTAGCTATACAGAAAAATATTTTCAACTAAAGAGTGTCGAGTTTTGCCGCCAAAATAATTTTTCAAATTGTATAATGAATTTGCATGCAACTTTTCATTTGCACTTTTCTCCAAATCTGTTGTACTTAGAGACTTGAAACAAGCATGCTCTTTTTTATTAAAAAATGATAAAGGAATACAAGGTTTATGCGAAATCTGCGGTAAAGGTGCGGGTGAAAAAATTACGGCTCTTTTAACAATGTTAAAAAATCATTAAATTACAAATGGAAATTAAAAAATTAATGCTAAATCTAACACCCTGTATCTTTTTACCTATCAATATTTCATTAAGGCGTTATTGGCTACAACTTAATATTTTGAGTCCTACTATCTACAGTTAAATGCTGTACCATACCTTTGAATCACCCTGTATACAAGTAAATTTGGCCTAAATAGCTAGTTGCTAGGATTTTGACGCTGAACATAATGCCGTTACCCGGTTGGTATACTATTATGGAATTTATTTTTATTGTAGGGACTAGCTCATCTTGTATTCTTTCTATGTGTCAAAGACAATGAGGATCTCCTACAAGAAGAGAGTTAAAATGGTTATTGCAAACCTCTGCACCTGTCAATTTCTTTATAAAGTCAAATATCTCCGAAACTGGTGGGTTTAGGCATCGGTTGTCCTACAAGTTTCGAATTTCATGGTCATTTCGAAAAGTTGAGAATATATAGGGTGTTCTGTTTAAAATAAGCAAGTTGGTATCGACTTACGGTATAACCGGAAGCACCACATGCTTGTAATTATTTTAGCTGGCCACACTGACTTTAGTAACCCCTAAAAATTTTTTGTTACATGCTTTTCTCCAATGCCGATCGATTCACTTCCCGGTGAAACACCCTGTATACACCCTGTATACTATATATTATTATATACTATATTAGTTACATTAACTTTGGGCAATAATCTGGAGAAAATATTTATAGATAACATTTTGAAAGTACAAGTGATATTTGTGGAAAACATTTAACGAAATAAATTATAATATAAATTAGTAGCTACAAAGTGATTTATAGCGATAAAGTTGTATAGAGTTTTACAGACATTAAACTGCATGCTCGTAGTCAATAGCTGATCTAATTTGTTTACTAATGATTGGTGCAATTGTCTCAAAAACTTGCTGCTCATTGGTTTCCATGTTTCTGAGTTAAATAATCAGCAATATGCTTTACAGCTGTATTATCTTGCAAATTCTACCATTATTTTTAGAAAGGAAGACATAATGTGGTACAAAATCCCAGAAAGAAAAACAGTAAAATTAAAGATTCTTTTATAACAATTATGGCAAATTCTAGTGAACATAGCAACAATAAAACTCCAGTAGCTTAAAGAAGTTTTGCACAAAAATATAAACTATACAATAGCATGCTGAAATGAAATAATTAAACCAAATATACATTTACTCAAAATTTTAACAAAAAAACAGGTATCTCCTAGCAAGGTGCTAGGGAGATAGTAATGTTTTGAAAATACAATAGGTAATCGAGGAAGTGAGAAATGTAAAACATTAATGAACGTTTTTAAAACGGATTATTTAGGCACTGCAGAAGAAGTTTCTATACTTGCAATGTAACACTTAAACAATATCATTAGACATGGTGCTTTTAAATTGAGTATCATAAATGAAGGGGATAAAAAGTATAGCCAAAATATGGCGAGAACCTAAATACATTTTCAGAGATACGAGATATTAAACGATCTTCTAATGGAGAGTGATCAATTTGTTAACCTTTTATACAGATGTTTTGAAGGCGTATACAATTTTCACACAATCTTCTGAAAGAATCATTTAGGGAAAAAATGAATGTATTTAGGTTTTCATATTAATTTGACTTAACTTAATTTAAAAACATCTTGTAAGTATATGGAAACATGGGACAATTTTAATCAGCACCAAAATAACGGCTCTTATAGTAGCAAGCAAGAAGTATATTTAAGAAATAATAGAATAAAACATTCTCGTTTAAGTAACTTGATGGACCAAATCTACTCATATAAATTAAGTGAGTCATAAGGTTAATAAACTCTTCCTGAAATATTATTAATAAGTCCCTGGTCATAAAAATTATGGTTTTTTTCTATTAATTCCTGTTTTTCCTTATATTATTGCATAATATTTCTCTTTCTTAATAATTAAAGCTCCTGACGCCAAGGACTGAAATTTGATTTGTCTAAATAATTGCATTTTAAACCGAAAATAGGAGAGGTGCCAATTGAGTACCTATAATTAGTTCTGATGCCACGAATTATTACAATTTAAATTCAGCTTACATTTTTTCTGATTTCGAGATTTGTCTTCTTATACGCGTGAATATGTCGGGGGCTGCTGTGAAATGACAACAAACAAAAATAGAGTACACATACGAGAATAGTATCGAACCATTATATTAGTGGCTCCCCAAAAGCAAATATAGTGCATATTATTTTGCTTCTCGAGCGAAACGGCCCGGCTTCGGGGGCCATATCGCCCAAACAGAGGCTCGAAAATATGTTTTATTGTGGAAAATTGAAAGAGAAATCAAATGTCGGAAACCGTGGTTTCCGAGGTATGACCCCTCGAGTAACCGGAAGGTAAAAATCGAGTTTATTTCGCGCTTCCGGAGGCCCTATCTCGAGGATGGAAGCAGATATCGAGCTTCGGTTTCCTACTTTCGATTTCATTCTTCTTCCTACGTACCCTCGATTTTTGTGGCACCTTGACTTTTTCACAAATTTTTGCATATGAACCAATTAAAAAAGTAACGCGATTTGGTCTCTTCCCCGCTTAAAGCGCCCTAACTTTTTCCAGACAAATTTGACTACCTCTTTTTTTTTGGGTTGGATCGATTGCAAAGTAAATTTGCCATCTGATGATGTGGGACACGAATTTTTCGAGCGTCACGAGCCCGCTTTTGGATACGTTGCTCGAAAACGAGCTATCGCGGAGGCCGACAAATCCTCTTGTAGAAAATCGAGCGGCGCTATGCACAAGTTCGTGCGAGCCCCCGTTTCTGAAATATGTGCTGCCAAAGTGGCCGGATGGTAAAAATCGGGTTTATTTTTTGCAATTTAAACAATCTTGAGGGCTTCATAGGAGAGGGTAAAATTTTATATATTCTTCTCGCGTGAACATACAACTTTCATCAAAATTTGAAATGTTTGGTAATTAATTCCAGTTTTTATCAATCACCGGCTAAATTGGCCAAACTGACTATTAGAAATTCTCACTCTTTAAAGGTCTCTTGCTCAAGCTGTATTAAAGATTTTAATCTAAAAACCCAGTGGCTTTTCAGCTTGTTTCACAATAACCAAACTCCATGAGTGATTGATCATACTATTAAATTTGCATGCAAATTATTTCAGTACATTTCCTGATTACCCATTATAAATTCAAAAAGAACTAAAAATACCTTTTTCCGCACACTGGATGTTGTATTTAAAAGTAACGGATAGTATTAGCACGTAAGCAGAGGACGCAACACACCGATCATTTACCTTAAATATTGTATGATGAATCGTGTACACTTACTTCCCGCATATCTTACAGGGGTACTCTTCTGTCGAATCGGGATGGCAGACAGTCGAGCTTACAGGCTGAGTTCTTCTTTCTGGAGTGTTAGTTGATGCGGGGGTCGGGGAGGTTCGCGCAGCGCCGCAATGTATTCGTATGTGTCCATTTAGGGCCGCTCGGGAATTAAAACTCTGAAAAAAAAAGATTGTTAGCTGACTTAGGACTGCCTTATTAATTGGTGCCGATTGACTAAGACCATGTATAACGCCACTCTGTGTTGAATCGATGCATAGTGGTGCTTTCCTAGCCTAGCCAAATTTCGACAAAAATTCACGAAACTTGGTAGAGATGAGTATATGAATATACCAAATTCAGTGCTGCTGCAGAACATTTTTTTTTCAATATGTCGGCTTCAGAATTAGGGTCAGATGTGAAAAAAGATGAAAAATCCAATAAAATATCCCAGCCACACAAAAAAAGTCCTGGTCCTGGAACTTGACCCGAGTAGTCCAATGTATTTTTCGACGCTGAATTCCAATCCAATCTCAGAAAACCCCAAACACCCTCAAAATTTTGAGCTAGAGGGAAAAAGCCACCCTTAAAAATCGCTTACTCCTAATGTACAACCCCAGGGGCTTTTGAGTTCGCTGATTTCAAATTTTAAAATTTCAAAAGCCAAAAATTCATTCTTAGGGTGAAAATCGAGTAAAATAAAATAAAATTTGACAAAATGCGTGATTTTTATTGTAAAAGTTTAATTGTGGGGGTTCTTAAGGTTGATTTCAAATTTCAACATGCTGAAGCGAAAAATTGATTCTTAGAGTGAAAATCGAAAATGAAAATCAGGATCAGGATTTTTTTGTGGCTGGGTTGTTTTATTAGATTTAATCTCTATTTGCTTCTTCTGACCCTGACTTTGAAGCCACCATTATGAAAAAAAAAATAAAAATTCTGCAGCACTGAATTTGGCATATCTAAATGCTTTACCAAGTTTCGAAAATTATCGGAAATTGGCTAGGTTACCGACTTTTGTCGCCTGTTTTCAGAAAAAGCACCACTGTGACATGGCGTCACCTGGTCTCAAGGCTCAAGTTTAAAAATATTTTTAACACTAATGCTAAAAATACTTTTAACGTTTCTTTATAAAGGTAAATTTTTAGTACTGATAGCTACCACTGAAAACATGATTTTCAATGATAGTTATACAAAAATAACTTATAATGCCTATTATCATGGAAGACAAGCGTTAATGTGATGTCACTCATAGCCAAGTAGCGTAAATTAACCCATAGTAAACGGCAACTTTATGGTGTCTACTATGAACCACATATGCCGATTGCAGATAAACAAAACTCTTTTATTCGTTAATTTACTTACAGCTGAGCAGTCAGGAAATTCACAAACGAAACCCCTTGTTTCTGGAGCAGGCATCGGCGATCCACTGTCTGCAATCTGGCAATAAACGTACAAAAGCTAAGTGTAATGAAAGTATTTCTATTTTTCTTATTTTAATTGCCTTATTTATTTTAACGTCCTGGCGAAGTTTAGCTAATGCTACTCTACCACTTAACCAGGACGGCAAAATGAGGTACGGTCACCCATCCAAGTGATGGACTCGACCGGCGTGCCTTAACTTCGCGATCGAGATCTCGCCACTGAAAAAGGTACGATACCTCACCTCACTATTACTAAAGGATTATGAAAGTAAACTCACCCCTAATAATTTGGCATCAGGATAAAGTTTCTCATCCATTTCTGAATCTGAACTTCGCAGGTGACTGTTTCTTCTTTCTCGCGTTTGCTTCAGTCTACGGTATTCGTCTGCGCATACTTTCTTCCAAACGTAGTAGAACTGCACACATTGCTTTGTGGTTTTAGTTCGGATCTAAACGTGAAGAAAATGAGGAAGTTAGCATCTGTTTCATATTATGTCGTAAACTATTAGGAATTTCACCGCATCTCGTGTAGCATCTGCTACATTAATTGGTTATTAATTCGCAACAATAATTTCAATTGTAAATTTTTCGTGAGTGCTGCCATTTTTTAATGGATTTTAAAATAGGTACCCCTTGATTTGTATAGTCAGCGAACAACTGCAATATTACGAAATCTTGCGACGATAAAGAAAATAAAGAAACAATATACAGGGTGTCCCGAATTGCATAGGCCAAACCAAGTAATACAACTTTTCAAAATAAGAAAAAAAGTTCCTATAACATGGGTCGGGCAGTGATTAGTTTCCGAGGTACAGGGTGTTCAAGTAATTCTCCTGAAAATGTTTTTTTATGAATATTTTCGAAACTTCTAAAGAGAAACAAATGGTAATTTACACAGGAATTTAACCTTTTATGCTTTTTAAGAAAAAATGACAACTATGTACGAAAATCATTCAGGGGCGGGTGAAACTGAAGAGGCGCTAGGTATAATTAAGCCCCAACTTTATAATGTGACACTTTTAAATTAATTTATGAGCAGAACTTAAAAATTTGAAGTTTTCTACACAAAAACTGTCTCTTGTGTTTTTTCTCTAAAATTATCAGTTTTTGAGTAAATCTTATCTGAACTGTATTAATTAGTAACCATTATTACCAGCATTCCTGGTATGCATGAGTGTGCTGTGATTGTAATGTAACAAATGAAAAATAATATAATCTAGCATGCGATGCCAGAGTGACAATAATGACATTGTAGTTTTTTGGTTTTCTGTAGTTCATTGTTCCGTAGTTTTATTATTTCCTTTTGGAAAAAGTGTTCTATTGAAAAGTAAAAAATGGTCATGTTTAGGAATGTGGAGTACGCGGATATTCATTTTTTTATGGATATTGTAATGGAAACGCAAATATCGCAGAAGATTTCCTAATAGAAGGAAACCATCTAAAGATGTTTTTATTCGAACCCACCTAGAATTTAGAAATGTTGGACTTAAAAGAGGTCCAAGAAATGAAGAACAGCGAAGTGGGCGATTTAAAAACATAATTTTGGCCAAATTTAAGAATAATAATAAATTATGTATCAGAAGAGCGGTCCAACAGCTGCGTGCGCAAGCTGTGCATGTTTCCAAAAACAAAGTTTTCCGGGTTCTGAAAAAGACCACAGAAAAGCTATTCGAATGTAGCCAGTCCAAAGCCTTCAGCCAAGTGACCCCGAAAGGCGTGTCAATTTTTGTAATTGGTTTATAAATGCCATGGAACAAGATCCAGATTTTGGAAGTAAAATTGTTTGGACTGATGAAGCTAACTTTAACCATAATGGATCGGTTAATTTTAGTATTTTAAGAATCTGGGCTCATCAGAATCCTGATATAATTCGCCCTAGGGCATTTCAACAGGAGTTTAGCGTCAATGTATGGTGTGGTGTTATAAACGGGACTTTTGTGGGCCCCACATCCTTCCTCCCCATTTAAATGGACCATTATTAAATGATTTTTAAATAACTATTTTTTTCAATATCTCGGGGATGTTCCTCTTAATTTAAGAAATGAATGCTGGTTTCAAATGGACGAAGCTCCTGCATATTTTGCTGTTGAGAACCGTTTATGGGTAGACAATAATTATCCTGAACGGTGGATCGGTCAATTAGGTGCAAGAGCCTGGCCACCCCGTTCACCGGATTTAACTCCAGTTGATTTTTTGTCTGGGGCTATTTAAAGGACAAAGCCTACGCAATCCCTGTAAACACGAGAGAAGAGTTAATAAAAAGAATTCTCGAAGAATGTGAAAATTTGCGGACTAATCCTGATTTAATTCATAAAGCTACACACTCTGTACGGCGCAGATGTCAGAAATGTGTTGAAGCTGGCGGAATGCACTTTGAACAACTCTTGTAATTTATAATTTACCTTACTATCTAATTTATTGTTGTCTAATAAAAAATAATGTAATCAAATTTTGTTTTACTGTCATTGTTTTTTCTGTTCTACTAATATTTTTCATAAAAAACTATTCCCGAATAAAGTTCACATAAGATTTACTCAAAAACTGATCATTTTACAGAAAAAACACGAGATTTTTTTTGTGTAAAAAACTTCAAATTTTTAAGTTCTGCTTAAAAATTAATTTAAAAGTGTCACACAATAAAGTTGGGGCTAAATTATACCTAGCCCCCCCCCCAGTTTCACCCGCTCCTGAAAGATTTTCGTACATAGTTGTCATTTTTTCTGAAACAGCATAAAAAGTTAAATTCCTGTGTAAATTATCATTTGTTTATCTTTAGACGTTTCGAAAATATTCATAAAATAACATTTTCAGGAGAAGTTGTATTACTTAGTGAAGTTTGGCATATGCAATTCGGGACACCCTGTATACAGGTGTTCCTTAATAACTTGTCAATATTTCAGGGTGTGGTTCCTTAGGTCATTTTATGAAGAAAAGTTCATATGAACATATGTCCGGCAACGGCTTAAATTTTTTGCTACAGGGTGTTGAAATATTTTTTTAATCGTTATTTTTAATATCTCAGAAAGCACTTTAGATGTTATTTTCAATTTTAGTATGTGTTAACAGGATATAAAACCACACATGTTAGCTAGAAAAGTTATATTATCGCACTACCAGTGGCGTCCCTGCGAACATGTCCTCTGATATACTTTACCAAAAAAGTGATATTTTTCCGTGTGGATATTTTTCCTGATTGGCATGATCAATTCTACATGAAAACGGTCTCTTGATTAAGACAATTAAATTCTAATTGTAAAAGTAAGTAGTCATTAAGGAACACCCTGTATATGATGTTATTTTAAGACTGTTTTAATTAATCACTATTTTACATTGTTATAAACAAAATAAAATATTACCTCTTGAGCTATGCTGCGGAAGTCTTTATCATATTTGAGCAGTGCCTTGTGGAAAATTTCAGTTTCCACCGAAGACCATTTGTCACTTTCGCTGTACTGATAGGCTAAGAGCGGATGATCCGTGGGAAGGTTCGGTGAAGGTTGCATCAGCCGCAACATAGCGTCCTATCAACAGATCTAAATTAAACTACGACTAGTAAGAATGCAATCCAATAAATTTACGTATTTCAGAAAGCTTGAGATCCACTTTAATTGTCGGAAGCTTAATATAGTTTTATGTCATCATAAATTCAGATGGATTTATTTTAACAAGCCATAATTTACTTATTGCAGCGTGATTCATAATGATTGACCGGACAATATTGCTAAAATAGATAGTATATTTTAGAAGCACTATGTATCATTGTTAGATTTGTACTTTGGAAACAAATGTAATGCTTTTTCCACTTGTAACTGAGAAATGCTCTTGAATACTTATCATTATGAATTCGATACACGTAGTAAGTACTACAGCATAAGTATATGAATAATTGGCAATTGTTTCCAGATATGTAATTCATTTTCTTAAGTAAATTTTACCATTTAGCCTTCAAACCGTCACACATTAAATAAAACCTTTTAAAACACAAATATATATTTATTGGTAATAACATAGTCTCTAAGTGTGCAAACGCAATTGGGTGATAAATAAAGGGTTTTGAAAGGTATTTGCAGTGAATAACGGTAGATGAAGCTATCGAATTAATTTTCAAGCAATTTGGTAGAGCAAGTGCAGGTTGCATCGGTGACTTTGGTCAGTCTACTCCTTATTGACGAGGAAACTCTAAACCAATCAGTGGATTACTTAGCAAACTTTGAGGATACCTGGGTCTTTAGTTCTTAATATGAAGCCTTTTCCGACATTCGTTATTCACTTCAAATACTTGACAGGTGTCTCCTGCGATTATTTGATATACTCCAGAGCGCCAACACTATCAAATAGTATGTATGGAGAATTTAGAACAAGAATTATTTATTTGATAATTACATTTCGTGAATTATATAACAACAGCGAACTTAATACGAGTAAAAATATTGTGGAAAATAAGTTAATATTGACACAGCAAAATGTACTGGATATTTAAAATTTAAAGACGAGTTTGTAAGATGTATTCATTTCAACATAACCGAAGCTTCTCAATTGTAAATAATCATTCCATATACACAACGTGCTGACTAGGGATGGTATTTTTAGGTAGCGTACCGTCGCGTCGTGTTACTCAATGCAAGAATAACTGGTTACTCGAAGGAACGACAGGAGGTTGACCGCGTCTGCACGTATTTCGAGAACATTAGATGGCGATCGTTCCAAAGTAACCTTATTCTGTCGTGGTACTTTCTTGGCCCACGTTTTTAACGCGAAATGAATGGAACCGTTTTTTCCCATATCTACCGCTATATTAATTTCATGCGTACCTATAAATAATCGTCTGTATTGCGAAGCAGACAGTGACAAGCGCGACATTCACTCGCACGTTGCAATTCAACAAAGGCAATACGTTGATTAAAGCGCTCGTTGAAATACGGGTTCTACATATAACGTTACGAAAATGAAGGGAAACAGCGAGAATATCGACATATTAGTATATTTTATAGTATATTATTATATGAGCGATTATGATAGCCATTATTCACAAAGATCTCCTGAATGAATACTGGTCATAATCGCGAATCTAATACTATGTATGCTTTATCTACACCTATTAAACAAATAGACTCAAATTTGATAAAATTAATCGGAACCTACTTGTAAGAAGTGGAAAACGTAAACAAATAATATGGCGGTACACTTGGCTATCATGTCAGTTGATTGTCAGCCGCAGCAGCAAGAGTTGATCCCGGTCGATTTAAAATATTAGTGGATCAGTGAACAGTGAATTATGGAATTTGTATTTGTGATTGGCCGGATGCAGTGATTTATGAATCGATAATTCACTACAGTGAATTATAGGTACGATTTTTTACAAAAAAAATGCTAAAAATTGGCGTATAATTAAATAGGTGTAGAAAAATTATATATCATTATACCAAACATATACAGTATGTCCGGTGATGTGGTAGACAAGAGGACAAACGGACCGAAAATTTCATTTTTTGAGGAAATCATTCTTTATGAAAAAATTTGCTTGCTGAAAAAATAGGATTGTCGATGAAAAAAAATAAAAATTGTATACAGTGTGTCCAAAATGTTAAAAATTCAAAGTTTTTGCAACAGTGAAGTACCCAAATTTTAAAGTTTTTAGCAAAATGCTATTTAAGAAAATTGTTTCAAATCATCGCATCTTCTAAGATATTGTTTTTCATTAAATTTGGATATCATAATTTTTTTTTGTTTTAAATTATTTTTTTAAATAAATTTAAAAGAATTTTTTCCAATAATTTTTTTGCTATAACTTTTAATGATTTTGTTAGTTTACAATGTAAAAAACAGGACAAAGAATACATAATTGTTTATTTCAAATTACTAAATAAAACATTTAACAAAATACTATAAACAGCAACCAATACATGATTATAATTTAAGGTATCATTCATAAAAAAGGACCATAACAATTATTATTCAAACATCGATCCACCATGAAGGACGCATTTTTTTTTCCAGTTGGGTTCTAAGATAGTCATAACTCCTCCGTACTTCTTCTAGGGATATTGCTTCTACAGCTTGTGTAATTCTTTGTTTTAAAATGTCGACATCATTTGGCAGTGCATTGGCATAAGTTAATTGTTTCAAGCGTCCCCATAAAAACATATCTGCCAACGTAAGGTCGGGACTTCTTGGGAGCCATAAAACTGGACCACTTCGCCCGCTCCATTTGTGTCCAAATTCCAAATCAAGCCACCCCCTTACTTCTGCAGCATAATGAGCTGGACATCCATCTTGCTGGAAGTACATGTTATCTCTGTAATTTGCTGGCAGTTGTCGCAAATGATCAGAAAAAAAAAGTATTTAACATATTTAAATAAGAATTTCTATTAGTATTATCAAAGAAATATGGTCCTATTATACCATAATAGGAAACAGCGCACCAAACATTCACTTTTTTAAAATATTGATGTCCGGTTGGGATTCTGAACATAGGATCGACATCACTCCAATAGCGGACATGTTATGATGCCACATCAGTTCCATTTGTCGAAAACGTGGACTCATCTGAGAACATTATAAATTTATGGAATCCCCTATTACCACCTAAAATCTTACTCCCTACCCACAAACAAAAATCCAACCTTTTGCCATCATCACCCTCTTCTAATGTGTGGTTATGATGGGGTTTGTAGGGACGTATCTTATTTTGTTTTAAAATTTCTTGAATAGTACTTTTTTGGATCACCTGTAGTTGCGTAGCTCGTTTCCTCAAGGACATTGTGGAGTTTTCTCTAACAGACTGCAGTACGAGTAGAGTCGCTGCATCATTTTCATTGTCGGATTTTTTTACTTTTTTTTTGTCTAATACGGATCCTGTTTCACGAAATTTCTTGAGTAACTTGCAGACCGCCCATTTGGTTACTCGTACATTGGGGAACCTTTCATGAAATCTTTCAATAACGTGTCTGTATGAAAAATCTCCGTCACCATAACATTGTATTAAATGTGTTCTTTGCTCCGTTGTTAACATTGCAAACTAACAAAATCTTTAAAAGTTACTGACAATGACGTTTTGATTGACACTGTAATCATTTATTTCTGTTATGTCTTAGAAGATGCGATGATTTGAAATAATTTTCTTAAATAGCATTTTGCTAAAGATTTTTAAATTTGGGTACTTTACTGTTGCAAAAAATTTGAATTTTTAACATTTTGCACACGCTGTATACAATTTTTATTTTTTTTCATCGACAATCGTATTTTTTCAGCAAGCATATTTTTTCATAAAGAATGACTTTTCCTCGAAAAATGAAACTTTCGGTCCGTTTGTCCTCTTGTCTATCACATCACCGGACATACTGCACAAATTTTTCCTGGCGCTTTTTAAAAACCAGTATGAAATGTAATTCTTTTACATTTTGGATAAAATGTAACGCAAATTTGTCTGTGTACCAATATTTCACTTAGACAGAAATAATAGTAAAAATCGGCTTTTAGTCTTGTTTCTACTAATTATTTTGCAATTATTATCGCTATTTCATATTGACATTGACTGGTTTTTATATAATATGTGCTTTCTTTCTGTACTTTTAAATGGACAAAGACAACATATAAAGTACTTACATGAATGCTTCCTCCACACATGTGAAGCAGATGCATGGCATACTCCTTGTTCCTTCCTCCGCCTGGGACTGCAGCGCAGCACGCGAAATCCAGATACATGTCAACTGCACATATTCAATGCTAACAAGCCTGTTGATAAGCCACGTCGTGGCTTAAGCAACAAGCCACTCTTTATGTTTAAATTAGGCCAATTAAAATAAATATTAAGTAAGATTTTCTGACACATTCTGTTAGCGATATCTGCAGTACAATTACACAAGATGCATTATATAAAGAAAAATATATCAAGAATTTATTTAGATTTGAGACTATTAATAAAAACAAAGAGCTATTGGATATAGTGGTTTTAAACAGCAAAAACCGTGAATTTAAGGATATTTTAGCTCATATTGGAGTTTTAAAATTATGTTACATGGTACGGGAGCCAGTGCGATGTACCGAATAATTAATATCCAGTAATACTACATATTTCTCTTCTACAAGAAATCACTGTAAAATGTTAAAAATTTTCCAAAAAAGTAGATGTCTACCAAAGATTTCGTTGAACATGAACACAAGCTGATGTTTATCGCACGTCGGAAATCGTTGTATGTCAAATGAGCTCCTGCCAGTGAGGAGGAAAGTCAGGACACGTTGCATTCGTGTTCGTATTTGGTTAACTAGATATGCAGATCATTTGTACTGCACGTTGTGTGATTGTGTAGTGCTCTGCAGTAATTGAGTTTGTTGATGTTATATACAAAAGAAGTGTTATAATGTTTTTATCTCGATATGTTTGCCAATAAAACTGTTTGCATGGAAAATTAAAGAGAATTCGGATAATTGTTTTTTTTTTGCATAACCTCTATTAACTTCCACTTCCACGTGACTGAAGAAATCAACTGTTACCTTTTTCAAAATACTTCATTTTGTTGCTTGTTTTTAGATAGCTAATGTAATATTAGGAATAGATTTTGTCACTGACAGAAAATTAAACGAGGATAGTCTTATTTTTCAATAAAAAACAATCAATACAATGAGTTTTAATCACACCATTCCTTAAATTCATTGAACATTAAATAAATATGCTTTGGATTCTGACTATTATTTATTGGCATTTATAACTACGAACGTATCATCAGTATCTTCTTCTGTTTCTAATAAAGGAAGATCATTCATTCATAATAAAAATTGTAGCGGCACACTTAGTGAGCCCTGTCCAATTTGAATGTCCATGTCATATATATCGAAAGTTGTAGTCTAGAGAAACGATTTTCCTATTATTTAGATATGACATTATCCAATCTCATAATATGTTGTATCTTATTCCTAAAGACGATAATTTTAACTTTAGAAAATTCAAATACACGCAGTCAAAAGCAGAAAGTAATTCTATATTTCTGTAAGGGAATATAGAAAGGCACTAAACAAGCAAGTGCAATTATCTCTAGTTTTCGGGTCACTTATGTAGAGTAAACTTTTGGCTTAGAATTTCGAATACGTTGTAAATACTGTTGATAATGAAAATTCAACTATTATGTATTCATAACATAATTGTCTCCTCATCGAACTGACTAGTTGGACAATCTGAATCTATGATTAATTACAACATATCATTCAAAGTGTGGTACATAAGCACTAAACCACTACATATTAGATACTACTGTTTCGCACGTTTCTAGGAGATGATTAAAACTTACTTAGCAACGTGTGTATAAATTATTCATAGTAGTTAATGGTGTTCATGTTAGTCCCACATCAAAAATATCGTCCATCATCAAAAGTACAAGAATGGACCATTATTATTTAATTTCATCCTATTAAATTACCAAAGATTTTTGGAAGTTCTTGGAAAATAGGGATTTGCAAATAATAATTTTGTAGCATTGCATAGTATTTTTATTGTCAATATAAAACTTCAATTCAAAGGGTTACTACCAGGATAAGTTATTGCAGAGCCTGTATGTGATTGAATAACACCCGGGACTGTGCTTGAATATTGCAAACGGTATCCGCATAAGAATATAGTTAACCAGATATTTTATGCACTTACCTCAAACGAAGGTAGTCGTTTGTTTACCTGGCTCACCATTACAAGTCTGTTACCTGCTCTTCGTTTATTCTTAATATTGCCGGCAGCATAGCGGTAGGTTATTTACTTTCATTGAATAATTTATGGAGTTGTTCATTAAATTAACATTATTTATTATAAATAAATAATTTACATCGTACCTATCAAATAATACAAAGTAGGTAGTAAAACAATATTTACAATAATTAGGAAGTAATTCAAAAGACTCGATCGGTACTCGTGACATCACTCATATCAAGTATTCACTCGTGTCAAGCATTCCGTGTCGGTCTTTTTTATGATTTTCAGATTGGCTTTAGATATACTATACTGTAATGGACATTCAGTGAAGATGGATGGGGATGGACTAGTACATTGAAAGCTGAATTTTTTCTATGAATACATTAAACCGTGTATTTCATTTCTCGCCTATATACCTCCGTATTTTCCTCAGTTTTCTCAACTTTAAATTTTTGTCAATATTTTTGCCCTTAACTATACTCCTCCATATAGGGGGTTATAAGGACTAGGGCTCTTATGACCCCCCATTTGGATTCAATTGAAATAGTGTAATCTAAAGTCAGTTTATAGAGTTAAGTAAAAATATGAGTCAACAATGGTCTATCCTGTATTTTAGTATTGCAGGTATAGTTTATCTGGTGTCAATTTGAAAATCATAAAAAAGACCGACAAAGGAATACTTAATGTAAATTATTTATTTATAATACATCATTTATTTATAATAAATAATGTTAGTTTAATAAACAACTCCATACATTCAATAAAAGTAAATACATATCATTTAACCTACGGCTATGCTACCGGCAATATCAAGAATGGACCGATATCAGGTAATGAACGTGTAATGGTGAGCCAGGTAAACAGTCGACTACTTTCGTTTGAGGTAAGCGCATAATATATGGTTAACTATATTCGTATACGGATATCATTTGTAATATTCAAGCATAGTGTCGGTGTCATTCTATCACAAACAGTAATGATTTATCATGCTAGCAACCCTTTAGACTTAATTTCTAATTTGAGAATAGAAATACCAGAAAATCATGAATTTTCTTTGTTAAAAATGAGCTATTTCTGTGTCAGAAATGTAACCTTAGA
Organism: Stenurella melanura; assembly: GCA_963583905.1. Classification (NCBI taxonomy): domain Eukaryota; kingdom Metazoa; phylum Arthropoda; class Insecta; order Coleoptera; family Cerambycidae; genus Stenurella; species Stenurella melanura. Next base: position 155,311,235 of record OY757310.1, read on the forward strand.
TTCTGAACTTTTATACAACTAGCCCTAAATGTAAAAACGTGATATTAAAATTTGTTAAAATGTATTTTTCCCCAGTTATGTTATATTATAACAAACCTCATTATTATTATGTTAATAATTGAAATCGAAATCTATCTCTTAAATTTTTCTGCTGTTTAAAATACCTTGTTAGCTCCGATAAATTTTGATTTGTGTAAGTTTTGAGTATTTAATATTCTCAACATATAACAAATATGAATAACGATAACATGATTATATTAATATAAATTGTATCCATTTCACAATATATTTCTCTTTACAGTGTTAATATAACTTATATATTTGACATATAATACAACAAAATAAGGATAAATTTAATTACCTTCACTGTCAGTGCAGTTGTTTATACCAGGATCCCAAAGTAAATCCTCATATGTTGGTTCCGGGTTGGTTCTATTTGGAGCAGACGTAAAAGGAGGAACATTACATTGGAACTGAGTTCCAATGTTTACATGAGGAGTGGAATCACTCTCTGGAATGGGATCACTGTTCCAGCTGATTCCTTCGTCTCCTAAAAAAGTTAAATTAACGAGTGAGGAGTTTAGTCAACGAGGTATTTTCTTGTATGATTAATATTATTATTAATGTCTAAACCTAAATACTTGTGGTTGATTAAATTCGCTAGTCCAATCAGTTTGAATACAGGGCGTTCTGTAACGTGATGTCTAGAGAGGAAGTGTAGGTATATTTTTGAAGTAAATCTATATTGAAGTTTTGATGCATACCTATACGCGCTAAAGTCTACAGCTTTCCTATGCAGTTTTCGAAATCGAGAGAAATTAAAGTGGGGACATTAATGCATATACAGTATAATTCAGGTCTCATCCGATAAATATAACAGCGCAACAGAAACGAAAAAACTGTCAAAACCGTTTAGAATTATTTACGAGCTTTGGTCGACTGTACTAAAGTAAAACCGCATAAGGCGTGCACATAATCAAAACCAAAGAACAGTTACGGTGAGGTTAATGACAAGATTTTGACCTAACTACAATCTTCCAACTAAATATCATTCAATAATACCATAACTTTAATAATTTTTTACTACAAGATTTTTGGTGATATTAGCGTCATTTTTAAGATTTCATGTCTCCTTAAAGTGTTCTGCATGATATCTGAATCAATTTGTATTTTATAGTTTTAAACATTCTTCGACACTTTTCTCTAAGAAGAGGAAGGAACATTGTGGATAAGAATTCACAATATATTTAGACATTTTGTAATTCATACGTTATCTAGATCGTCTCCCTTTGCTGACTGGCACGTCAAACAGTATTACGCCATCTATAACCGTTGTCCGTTAGACGCACAATGCAGCAAAGCAAAGTTTCTATTCGTGAGTTCATTAATGCCAAATCACGCAAAGTTTTGGAGTGCGTCCTCTTCATTGTGGCCAAAAAGATATAAAGTGCGAGAACATACGACGCCGTTTTGTAGAGCATATTTATTGGGGAATCGAGAGATTGATACAATGGTCAGACCTAGGAATTCCTAGCAGACGACTCCATGTTCACAATATCTCAATAGCGTCAATACACCTTCTGTCTGTCTTCTTAATAGTCCATGTTTCAGAAGTATAAATAAAGATGCATTTCATGATATTTTTTCACGCCAAATTTTGCTCAACTGGCAGGTTGCCTACCTTGTCATCTGTACTTATTCTCCGTTGAAATTTATATTTGCGACGTAATCAAAGTATATCATCATAAATATCTATTCGTAATTTACACTTAGACCGTACTCAGAGTTTACCATTTGAAGACTCTCGAGCAGGTGTATGAGCTGATCTTCACATGCCGCAACCAAGGTAGTATAATTCATCAACATCAAGTTACAAGTCTTGCTTGTGCTTATAACAATTCCACCTTGGGAGCCCTCCAACAGATGTTTTATCACGTGTTCCATATAGGTGTTAACTAGGATTTGTAAGAGAAGGCATCCCTTTCTCGATATTGCTGTTGTCGACCTCCACCATAGCAGCAATTTCTTCATGGAGTTGGCAAATATTGATGTCTAGGTATCTTCAACAATTACTCTATATACATTTTTCAAAATGGTCATCTTCAGAAGCAGCGCATATAATTGACTTTTTTGCATATTCAACCTTATGAATATCAGAAGCAATTCAGGGTCATATTGGACGTCGTTTGATATATTCTATATTTTTTCTATTAGCCATTGTTCATTAAGGCCCTTATACACGTTTGCGTTGCCGACCAGCCGAAAGTAGTCGATTTTTCGTGCACCCATCAAAAGATCTTGGCGCAATTCGCCAACAGCGTTCACACGTTGGCCTCTTGTTCAGTTCGTAGTTGCCGTTAACGCGGAAACAGTAGTGTTGCGGCACAATAATTGTATTTACGAGCTATGATGGCGGTATGGAATAGTGATGAAGTTTTGAAGTTTATAGATTTATACCAAAATTGCCGCGGCTGCGATAGCTTCATATCCACCTTCGTCAAATGGCGAATGCAGAATGAGCAACGCCAACATGTAAACAGTGTCCTTATTTTTAGCCCAACTCATTGGCCTAACTAGTTGGCCAAACCTGTACAATGGCATTTAGGTGTCTTGACTGAAGTAATTAATGATATCATATGGCTCCACAAGAACTAATTTATAGGATACAGATCTGGTGCTATACTCTATTTCCGTAAAGAAGTCAATGTTTGGAAAAATTTCGGTCGCTCCACGGAAAAACATACTATATGTAACACAATATGTCAACATGTCATTACAGTAAATTTCAGCAAATTTCTGACATAATAATTGTGGAAACAAAATCGCAGTGTGAATCAAGATACATTTATCACATACAGATACTGAGGTGCAAAAAAAAACAATTGTAATGAAGCACCATAATGTCGGTGAAAGAGGTACGCTTTAGGGGATACTAATCATTTTTTTATTGGGAATCAAAAATCAAAATCAATATAAATCAACAAAAATATTGTTTTCTTTCGAACATCTCCTTACAGAACACCCTCTATAAGTATTGTTAAATAAATTTGAAACAAAACAATGCAACTATAATTTTATTTTAATCTGCAGTTTTATTTGTTTACAGCTTTAAATACACAAAGAAGGAATTATATTATCTTATTTGTAATTTCGTTTTAGGTTATATAGGAAAATACTGCCATGCAATATATTTGTTAGCATATAATAAATAAAAAATGTTATCTTTTTCAATTTCATTTTTATTAATAATCAATATCTGGTCCAGCTTTCTATTTTTTGAAGATTTATGCTTTTCCGATAAACTATTAAATTCTGCTGTTATGCTGCTGATATTACTTACTATCTGCTGGTGCCGTAATTATTGCTGTACCGGCGATTTGTCGGTAAATTTAGTGAGAAAAAGATAAAATGTACAAGATGTCCATGATTCTCTTTATAAAAGAAAGACAAAAAAAACTTTATGATGTTTCCACTGTATTAGTGACGAAAATCTTTAAAAACCGAATACAGAAACTGATATAATCTGGTGCATCTCTTTAGGGGGATTTTTGGTGACTTTATTTCATATTTTTCTCAAAAACGTAAAATGATTTTTTGAGAATGTGTGAAACATTTCAAAATTGGTCTAAAATTCTGTTGGAAACAATTGTTGCTAATGACGCTTTTCTAGTTGTAAGAAATAAAATGTAACGTTCCATTAATTCTAGAAATTGATATTTCTCAATTATTACAATATTAGATTAGTCTTCGGAAAAGAGGAAATGAATGTACGCCATAAAAAATCGGTAAAGGTATTTACACAGAACTTCCCACGTTATTTGTGAATGGCGGTCACTCTAAAAAATTAGTAATTACGAAATGACATTGAGAATAATAATCGGACTATAGTTATTGCTATTGTTACAAAGAAAACTTGATAAGTTTTGGTCAAAAAAATATACAGATTGCTCATCCAACAGCAAAAGTTCAATACTAAATAGCAGGTGCCACATAAGGCAGGCTTCGTCTATTCTATTCTATACTAGTGGTAAAAAAAGTTTAAGATTTAAAAATTATGTATTGTTTTAAATAGGTTTAGAATGTCATGAAACGTGAAACTTTCAAATTTGAGCAAAAAAAGTTTCCATCTATTCTAGTGTTAATTTTTTTCCAAACTGGTAACAAAATGTTGCAAACATTTTTTTCCCAAAATTGGCTTGGAATGTCATGAAACGTGGAAATTTTAAATTTGAGCAAAAAAATTTTTCGTCTATTCTATAGTAGTGATAAATAGATTAAATTTTTTTTTTTATTTGTCAAAAACATGTTTAAATTTGTTTGAATAGTTTTAGAATGCCATGGAAACGTGGATAGTTTAAATCTGAAGAAAGAAAAAAAAAATTCTGACTTGGTGGTAAAATTTTTTAAAAATAGTAAACAAAATTTCTAATTTTTCTTTTAAATAGATTTAGAACGCTATGAAACGTAGAAGTTTTAAATTTGAAGAAATAAAAAAAAAATTCATCTATTTTAGTGGTAAAAAAATTTTCAAAAATGTTGGTAAAAAAAATTTCAAAACATTTTCAAATTTTTTTTTTTTAAATAGGGTTAGAATGCCATGAAACGTGGAAATTTAAAATTTGAAGAAAGAACAAATTTTTTTTTTATTTTAGAAAATTTTTTTTCAAAAATGGTAAAAAAAAATGTTTTTTTTTTTTTTAATTAGGCTTAGAATGCCATGAAACGTAGACATTTGAAATTTGAGCAAAAAAAGACTTTTTCATCTTGGTAAAAATTTGTTCAAAAATGGTAAAAAAAATAAATTTTCAATTTTTTTTTTGAATCAGTCTTAGAATGCCATGAAACGTAGACATTTTAAATTTGAGCAAACAAAAATTTTATTCATCTTGGTAAATTTTTTTTTAAAAATGTTGGTGAAAAAAATTTTCAAAATTTTTTTTTTCTGAACTAGGTTAAGCGTGTCATGAAACGTGGAAATTTTAAATTTGAGCAAAAAAAAATTTGTTTCATTATTTATTCCCGTTAGACGGTCCACCCTGTATATTTTCCAGTGAAATTTCTACCATTTCTTCGCTGACAGTAGCGTCAACTACCTACCAAATTTGACTGCTCTCCGTCAAGTGGTTTTTTTTAGTAAATGCACCAACAGACAGACAGACAGACAGACTGACGGAATTGAAAAACCTATATTTTCGGAATCTACGTGTTCTGAAACGTCAGAATCCGAAAAAATCTCGGAGGGTGATTTTTTCTCGAATACAATACTTCCCTTCGGTATGCGAGGGAAGTAAAAACAATCGACATCGAAGCCAAATACCACCAAATGTATTCTACACCAAATATATTTTATCTACATTCTCACCGATTGAATTATTTCATACTATCTGAAGAACATTAATATATATATATATAATATATATATATATATATATATATATATATATATATATATATATATATATATATATATATATATATATATATATATATATATATATATATATATATATATATATATATATATATATACTTAATATAAGATTGAAATGTATTGACCCCTCACTTTAACCGCGAATATCTCAGAAACGGAGGAGCGGAAAAAATTGATAAGTTATGTGTTCATTGTGTATTCTAAACCGTTCACTAAAATTTGAATAACGTACATTGGACAGTTTTGAAGTTCTACTAAGTTATATTGAAAAGTGTCCTGCTTTTTAATGAAATTTTGACTATACCAATTTAGAATCCATATCTTGGAAGATATGCGTACTATGTAAATAATATGTTAGATAAAGCACGGCATTTTTTGTACGAGGAAATTGTTTCATAATTCTTTATTCTAAAATTTTGCAGTTATTCTCAAAACGTGACCTCATGTTTATTCGGTTATTTATCAATGTAATTAATTTTTTTAGCAAAATGGTTAATTATATAAACTGTAAGCATTTTCAGAAAAAATAATTGGTATATATCAAATATTAATTTAGTTATCAAGCGCAATAGATAATAGTATAGCAAGCTTGTTATAATATTATCTATTGTGCTTGATAACTAAATTAATATATGATATATACCATGAGGTCACGTTTTTGAGAATAACTGCAAAATTTTAGAATAAAAAAAATGAAAAAATTATGCCTTACAATGCCTACCTGTAAGGCATATTTTCCAAGATATAATGGATTTAAAACTGGCATAGTCAAAATTTCTTTAAAAAGTACGACATTTTTCAATATAACTTAGGAGAACTTCAAAACTGTCTAATGTACATTATTCAAATTTCAGTGAATGATTTAGAATAGACACATAATAAACATATAATTTTTTCAATTTTTTCCGCTTCCCCGTTTCTGAGATATTCGCGGTTAAAGTGAGGGGTCAATACATTTGAATTGTATATAAGTTACTGTTCTTATCATATGATTTAGAGTAAGAGAAATTATTTTCACGTAAACAACTAATTTTATATTATAAAGAAACTTTCATTACTCACTTAGTTTGCTTTTCAAATTCGAATACAATCCTGTACCCGGCCTTTGCGGATTGAGTATTGGCTGAGGAGTATATGGAGCAGATCCTTGGGGTTTACTCCTTGTCGCCCTCAATTTGGACTGGTGAAATATCGGTAACTGCAGGGGCTCAGTTCTAGGCCTTTTTCTAGACGTCCGCACTGGACTGGCTGGAATCCTAAAGTCAGAATACTATTTTAATTTCTTACAATGATATACCTACAGTTTTATTTTTAAATAAACCACTTCGCTCGTTTAGCCTAATACTCATACTCCTCAATAGTCTAAAGCCCTGCCGCACATTAAGATACACGTAACGAGAAAACAGCATGTTGTACACACCATAATAGAGCAGTAGCAGTGACGTCACAGTTTGGTCATGTAATCACATGATTGGAGGGAAAATTCAGATATTTGCCAGAAGAGTTTGTTAAGCGACGTTAATTAGTGTTTTTAAAGCATAGTGCAAAAATAAATTATATATTTATTTTATACCATATCAGTGTTGTTTTTAGAAAAAGAAAATTTGTTGTCAGGTATGTCGACATATTTTTCAACACATGTAATCATATATAATAAACAATACATATTTACATAAACAGTGTCCACCAAAAAGTCTGCACCATATGGAAAACTTTTTTATTCAATTGTTTTTTTTTTAACGGGTTTCAGCACTAGTTACAGCATGATTAATAACCAAAAAATTGCCAAAAATATTTGTCATGTCACAACTATGACATCTCCAAAATGTCATTAGAAACGTATTAATGGCCTGAAGTGCCCTTATTTATCAAGATATGGAAAAGTACCATCATGAAAATTTGTTTATAATTACATTAAGAATCTAAATGTGAAGTTAAGTTTAAAAATTTCAATGTTTTAGTTTTTTTATTTTTTTCCAAAAATATGTAACGTTTAATATATATTTTTTTAAATGTAATTAATAATGGCAACAAAACATTTTTTATACAAAAAGAACAGGAAAATCGTGGACTGTTTTCAGTAATTCTGAACCCTTACTGTTGAATTTTGCACGATAATAGGCTTAAATATTAAAGAAACGATTGATAATTTACATCAAAAGATCACATAAATAAAACTCAAAATTCCCATTAACATTTACCTCAAAAACCTTAAACGCGAATAATACGACTTATTTATTTAATAACTCTCGATGGGTAATCAAGGAAGTTTTGAAAACATATGCTAACTTTGGACCTGTCGATGCCTTATTAATGTCTACAATAAAATCTAATTTTTGTGCGGTTGTTGATGGTTTAAAAAATGCGTACTAAGGAAGAAAAAATTGAAATTATTTTATTTCACGGCAAAAATTGAACAAATAGTGGTACAGCTGATATTTTTAACCAAAGAATTTTGCATAGGACAATAATATCCATGGAAAGAGAAGGAAGACATACAGAAATGTAGTATTTAATTTAAGAGATGGCAAACATGATTTAAAGTTTTTAAGTAAATCTGTATTATTTACTTTTTAGATTTATGAAATAATTTTAATAAGAATTTTGAGTTTGATTTATGTGATCTAAATTCGAATCAAATGAACAATCGTTTTTTCAATACTTAAGCCGATTATCATGCAAAATTCCGCAGTAAGGGTTCAGAATTACTGAAAATAGTCCACGATTGTCTCGTTGTTTGAAAAAAAAAATTTTTGCCATTATTATACTCTTCGCAAATACAAAACGAAGAGTATATTGCATTCGATCGGCACATTTCTAAAGCCGGTAATATTGCTCGTAGAGAAAAAAAATCATATCATTGTGTTGGTGATCGAATTCTGAACAACTCTCAAAGTGTCCGTCCGTCGGTCTGTCCGTCTGTCCGTCTGTCCGTCTGTCCGTCCGTCCGTCCGTCCGTCACGTTTTTTGTAAGCACGATAACTTAAGAAGGAGAAGTCCGATATTGAAATTTGGATAGTAAGTTAGCGTTAGTTAGAGGAAGTACCCTATTGTTTCTGAACAAAATCGATCAATAAATAAAAAAGTTATAAATTCTTTTAAATAAAAGAAAATCACCCATATTTTTTTAATGATTTGTAATTAAACTAAAAATGTCTAAAACTAATATTATTTACAAAAAACTGCGAAGAGTATCCTATAGAATGTGCAACAATTATATAAAAAGTGCAAAGAAAAGAAATAAAGAAAATCGGCGAAGAGTGTAACGGTTAGCTTGTTTATTACATAAAAAAATGCAACATTTATGTGTTTTTTGCATTGAAATATTTCAAATTAACTCAACTGGAAAATTTTTAAAAAAAGTTAAATGTTACATATTTTTGGGAAAAAATGAAAAAACTGAAACGTTGAAATTTTAAAACCAAACTTCACATTTAGATTTTTTATGTACTTACAAACAACACTTCCTTATGGTATTTTTCCATATTTTGATAAATAAGGGCATTTCAGGCCATTTTAAAATTTCTAATGACATTTTGGAGATGTCATAGTTATGACATGACAAATATTTTTGGCAATTTCGTGGTTATTAATCATAGTGAAACTCGTTAAAAAACAATTGAATACAAAAGTTTTCCATGTGGTGCAGATTTTTTGGCGGACTGTATACAGTGTAGTCAAAGAGTCGGGATTTTGGCCCGACTTTGTTGATACAAATGAGTAACGCAACCAGACCCCCCCCCCGGTCTTCGAGGGTGGTGAACATAAATACGAAGGTAAAGAAAGTCTTTTTACTTGTGTTCAGCACCTTCGAAAATGGAAGGGGGGGGGGGTGGTCTGGCTGCATTACTTATTTGTAACATGTTCGTCAGACTCCTTGACATCACTAATATATTGATTGATTGTTAAAATTGTTTATTATAAACATTTAATACAAAGTTATGGCATTTCTCAAACGTGCGTTCTAGAGACATATTTTTGGATTGGTTTATATTCTTAATATTTTTGAAGGAACTTGAAATGTGTTTTGTACATGCTTAGAATATTATAACTAATAGTTTTCGGTGCTTTATTAGATAATATTATGTGTCTATTCGTATTCATTATAAAATAGGTTTTTCCATTCACATTTTTTTATCACAGCTCAGCGTCTCGATTAAAAAAATGTCTAGATTGGAAGTCTTGCTTTTTCTAACTTAATGCACAAATAGTTCTTATAGTTATACTGTTTATTTTTATTCAATGCAGAGAAAGGCAGCGAAGTGATTTGTTCGTAAGAAATTAAAGCTAAATTTTACGTACGTTGTGGGACTAAGAAACACATCGTTGCTCTCTTCTTTCTTAACTTCTATGATTTGTTTAGGCCTATTGATAATTTGTTTCGTTGGTATAGCGCACTGCACCGTCTTTATCATCTTTTGTATTTTACTTTTGTCATCGCCCCCCGCATCTTGAGTAACTATCTGAGTATTCGTCAAGACAAAGTTCTTAGCCTGGAAAGTGTTTCCCCCAGTCTGTATGAGCTTTATCTCCCCATTGGCATCCACCAGAATTCCGGCAAAATTTGAGCTATTTAATTCTATGAGACCATTATTACTTATGAGCCTTAGCGGAACTCCGTTGAATTCAAATTTTTTCCTGGCCACGAAATCTTTCGGACTGCTCGAGAGTAACGGATCGTCGGAGTTTGGAAGCATCACCCCATTACACCAGCTATTGGACATGGAAAATGTTGAAGTATTTGGTGAAGGCGAAAACGTCGTCGACGTATGCGGAGAAGGTACTGAGGTAGTTACTATACTAGATATGGGAGACGGCACTGGTGTAAGTCCCAACGGAGATTGAGGAGTTGGAGAATTTGTGAGAGGATAAATCGGTTCTCCTGGTAATACTTCTTCTAGCGCTTCCTCCACAGCTGCTGAACTTGACATAGTCGACGTGAAGAAAGCTGCTGATAGAGGGGATGATGCTTGAGGTGGCTCGTATATACCTGTAATAAATAATCCAGACATTGCGTTTATAGATAAAAGCCCATTACAGATTTCCTTACGTCATTATAATCAATAGGTTTGTCTTTGGATATCATCAAAGGCAGCTCATTTGATATAACATTCATCAAATGTTTGGCATTGGCGTTCATAAACCACAGGTCTGCCAGTGGTTTATGGTCACAAAGGAAATCAGATTAAGATCAGAATTCAAAATTTTCGTACTGATTTACGTTATCTTATGCAAGAAAAGTTCAAACACGGGTATAAAGTGGTTACTGAGATGACTCGAACTTGCCAGTCTGCGAGCCTTAGCAGACTAATTTTAAGTAGTGTTAAAGTGCCTAAATCAGTTGCTTGCACTACCTCAGGTTATTTGCTGGAGGGAAAATTAAATTGCGAGTATAAAAGGTTTACTAAGCTATATTAGTGTTGGTATCACATTTGTGTAATAGAGACCTTACACAAATGTAATATCAACACCAATAATCATATTTGCAGAATGGGCGAAGTTAATGTGGTAAGTTACAATATCACCGTCTGCTCTAATTTCTGACATATTTCAATTTCATATCATTGAATTTTTTTATTTCAAAAATCCAACTACATGAGGAACTCCCCAAGAGTGGGCTGAAAATTGTAACAAAATAAGTATCAATCCGAATTATGCTAGATGATTACTTTCAAGTTTAGTAAACCCTTTGTATACGTTTTAATTTTTCTTGCAGAAAATGACGTAAATTATTATAAACACTTGATTTATCAGTTTAAACGTAGTCTACTATGGGTTTTGTGAGTCAGGACTCGGCAGGTTAACGAATTTATAGTCAGCTTAATGACGTGTTTGAATTGGTGTTTAATTTTTCTTATGGAACATGAAGCGAGTGAATTTTTTAATTTTTAACTTACGCTAATGAGCCCCTTGTATTATAAAACTTTGACAGATTTGTTGTTTACAGGTCTGGCATTGTCGGCTAAAATTTGCATCTTTCTTTATTCTTGTTAAGTTATGACGCAAGGGTGTGTAATAGGATGCGTGCAAGGGATGACTAATTAACCTCAAATATTATATTTTTGTAAGTTTATATTTAATATTTTTATTTGCATTTGTAGACTGGTACCTGGGAACATTAATGAACTCTCTCGGATAGGATGCATATACTTTTTTTAAATCATTGATTTCTAAAAATATACTGATATTTACAGGTTGGAAATCCAACCTATATTTACCGGTCCATTTTTAAGAATTAATGATTTAAAAAAATTATATGCACCCTATTCGAGAGAGTTCATTAATATCACACAGGTACTAGTCTAGAAATGCGAATAAAAACATTAAAAATTAGTATAAACTCACAAAAATGTTATATTTGAGGTTATGTTAGTCATACCTTGCGCGCGCCTTAATATTGGAACGAAATTTTCGTAATTATCGTAACTAAGTTTCCCTGTATGAATTGGAAGACTGCTGTAGTTCAGATTAGATACGCTGTCATTAGTGACATCAGAGGCCAAACAATTTTGATAGTATGACTTAAGCAAATCCACTGTGGACTCTTCATTCATTCGAAGAATTCAATAGTTAAATGCATTGCATATCAATCCAAAATTTTAAATTTATAACTCTATTATTATTTTTGACCAATTCTAAGGACTCACCTCTTTCCACTATCTGTCCGAATTCTTGATTCGTAGGAGAAACCATTGGTAGGATAGTATTTTGTCCGAAACTAGGGCTTTGCCCTTCGTGACTTGCCGGAGGTGTGGGATATGCGAAACCAGGCGAGTCATGCCTTATGAGCGGACTTTGTAAAGGTGACTGTGCTGTAATTGTATGGGGTGATCTAGAGTACTGCGCCGGCGAATGGGTCTGGTAACTCGGAGAAGGCATATCAAGATTATTCGTCGAATGGAAGGTACTGAATTCCGCTAGACTTTCCGGAAGTGGAGAATCTAACACAGCTTGTAATTCTTGGTTTACTGAATGACTAGATTGATAAGACGGAGACTGTTGAACGACAGGCTCTTGGATGTCGATATCCTCCAATTTGAACTCTTGTAGTTGTTGGCTGTTTTGTTCTTGTAGCAAGGTATCAGTTTGAAATTGTATTGTCGCTAAGTGATGGGGATCGACGCCTTGCAGAAGCATGGTATCCTGCACTTGAGTAAAGACTTCATCTTGAAGACTCGACGATATAAATTCGGCTTCTTCTGACTGATAGGTAACGTTGGCAAGAGTAAAAGAGTCGCTAGACTGAAATTGAATAAGCGAGGAGGATTGAGACTGTGACTGACCTGGGTCGGAGGTAGTTCTTTTGACAGAGGCTTTCTCCCTTTTAAGGATGAGATCAGCCAAGGCTTGGGCTTCTTGTTGGGTGGTAGAATTTCTAAAAGCTTCAGCATCGGAATGTCTTCTGGCTTTCTCTGTTGATTGCTGAGGAGGTGCTGGAACGACGAAAGAAGAAATTTTCGATTCCAAGTCAGAATTTCCTGAGGAATGCACGGTTAATGGGAACAAAGGTGGAGCATTGGATTTAGATTCTTCTTGAGGTGAGTTGGATTGTGGTGGATTGGTTATTCGTTTATTTATTATTTTTTCCTCGATTAGCGCCCGCACGCTGACACTTGCTGTTTGAAGAGGGGGACCGCTTGCGTCTTTCTTCTCGCATTTCTTATTTTCTGAGTCCTGCAAGAAAATGTAAGTAATTAATGAAAAATTCAGTCAGCTGTGACTAAATAATATACAAGACACATACAAGTGCACGATTGATTTTTTATTAACAATTACTTTTCTTAGAATAATTCAGCCAAATAGGAAAAATTAGAGGGAAAAAGTAACAAAATTTCCAAAATTGCAAAGATACTCATTCAAGCGTACTATTACACAGTAATAATCTCCAAATGTGTTTGGAAAGAGTCACCCTCTTGAAGAAACTGCTAGTTTTTTTGCTTATATCTTGCTAACAATTTGTGACATCGGAATTATGGTTCGTATAAAGAATAAATCTTGTAAAATTCTTCACTAGAAATGTTACATAATATTTTTTCCATATTTATTCTATTCTTCGCACCCGACACATTTCTAATACCGAAAATACCGCTCGTAGAGAAAACATTTTCATAGCTTTGGGTTAGTCAGAATTCTGAATAACTTTTAAAATATCTGTCATCTATCTGCCTGTCTCTTTGCACGTGCATCTGCCTCTCTGTCCGTGAGGATTCTTCTAAGACGATAACTTAAGATAGAAAGGTCTGCTTTTATTTAAATTCGTGTTAGAAAATGAAAGAATTCTGCTGTTTTGAAAAAAATCGAATAATAAATATAAAGGCTAAATAACAAGGTTATGAAAAGAATGCACATAAAGAGTATTGTAGCCGCTAATAAGAATCTATATACATAAGAATATTTCATAATATACTAACGAACGTTCTGTTCCTCCAATCAAGATCGTTAAGTGATAATAAAAGCACAAGTGTAGTAATTGTACCTAAAATATGTACTTATTTTCAGACAACTACGAAAAGCATACTCCAGCAAAGATTATACTATTTGCTCCGACTTTTTATTGAAATAATCAAATCAACTCAAAATTGTTGGTAATCAAAAATGAATGAAAACAATTATTTACTAATTACGCAGAGACATGCATTTCTGCATACTGTATTTATATTAATGTTATAATGACGAACAACTTTTAGAACACATTCTAGAGTTAACTTTTAAATTTTTATTTATAGCAAGAAAGTATGTAAAGTCTTTTATAAAATAAAATAAGTGGCGATATAGCTATTAAATTTTTCTTTTCATCAGAAAAACTTATTTAGTATATTATATAATTGAATAAAAGGCTTCATTTAGTAATGAATTGCATCTAAATGCAATTTTCTTTGTACAAGTACCTTACCAACGCAATTGACCTATATTTCCGTTTTGTAATTTCCTCAAATCCCTTTTAAGCCCAAATTAATTTGCTTTCAAAATATATTTCATTTAGTTCTCTAACTGGGTAATTACTTTATGAAATGCAAGTTTCTTTTCAGTGATGCATGCAGCTACTAGCAGCCGACGTACTTTTACGTTCAAAGCTATTTTTAGGTTTGCTGTTGCGAGTATTTGTTGGAAAAATTCTAATTAAATGCTAGCAAGTTTGGGGTGCATCAACCCAATTGATTCGAAATATTTTTTGAAGTGCTCCTGTTGAAGTTAAAATGCATAAGGAGACTCGATTGCCGTGCTGTAATTCAATAAATGTGAGACTGTACAGTTCTGCTCAAAATAGATGTTCAATTTTAAAGGAAAATATCCGTGATGGTTGGATAAAACTTCATAAAACTTCAGTATGAACTTGTTTTTTTTACCACATTAATAAGATACTGAACACAAATTACTACCAATATAATAGTGCGCTTAGACAAAAAAAGTAGGTTGTGAGGAAATCGGTTCGTATAGGGAAGTTAATCATTTGTCTAAAAATAATCCAGGCATTTTAGACTTCTGCTGCCAAAGTCTCACCCTACGAATTTTTTTTTATTATGTTTATTTGGACGTCTTGGATAACACTCCACGATACACCTGGAGGATTTCGTGATAACTGCGTCGGAAGGTCGCGGAAACCATTGATTCGCGATAACTCAATATTTATGGACCAAATGAAAACAGCACCCATTATGAAAGTTGTACATCTGTAAATTCTCTATAGTATAGGGTAACAAAAATTAATAAAAGGATCATCTCCGGGATTTAAGTAGGTAATAACCTGGAGAATGAGATGATGCCATTCTTTGCACTTCCAAGTTCCGGGAAAATTCAAAAAACTTTGGAAACATTTTTTGATTTTCGTTTTTTTTGCTCTAGCGACCAAAATAATGAAAACAGAGAAAAACGTTTTCAACAAAAGTTGTAGCTCGTCTCTTTCTCTACAAAAAGGCCTTTACACAGTTGTGTCTTACTTAAGCCGTTTAGAAGGTAAATCGAGTTTTCCACTATAGCTTTGAGCCGCTTCGAAATGCGAGAAAAATGAGAGTTCTCCGAGAGTTTCGTACGACCGGGCTCATCGATCGATAATTCTTATTATTCAGAGACCCTAAAAAAACGAAAATAACATAAAATGTAGAGAAGTCTCAGCTTTAATCTGGAACTAATCACAAAAATCATAAAAAAATCTATTATGGAGAAAAAGTGTTAGAGGATGGCTTAGTAAACTTTGCACAGTTGATCAGTTGAATGATAATTCATTTTGCGAATATATTCTTATATAATGATATATTAATCTATATATTAATCCAATTAACGTTTTTTTGCAATTACTTTTGTTGGAAAAATATGCCTTGCGATCAAAGTAGAGGGTATATTTCTCATCGATAAGTTACCCCCAATTTTTTAGTTCAATTCGCTAAATCTTAATTAATAAAAATGGCCCAGTCTTAATTTTTGAATCATAAGTACAATAAAACATATTCTTTCGAATGACTTCAGAGTTTTTTAAATGCGTGCAGTGCGTTTTTTTGTCTACATTCCTAGTAGCACCAATATTGCACCTATATATAATCCATATAGAACCAATATATGAATATAGGACCAATATTCATATATTGGTCCTATATGAATTATATATTGGTCCAATATGTTGTGCTACTAGGGATTATTCATGTACGTTCAGAAAATGCACAATTATATATTAAAACATATACAAGTTATTTGTTTGTTAACATTCTTCTATGAGATTTTTACGAAATATAGATTAAAATGCGTGGAATTGAATTTATGCAGTGAAAGGGCACCGATTGTTACGGGAGAAATAGGGAGGATCCATAAAACTCAAAGATATGAATAAATCAACGGTATAAAGTTTACTCTTCTAACACTTTTTTCTCAAAACTATAAGTGGAAAACTGGATTTATCTCCCAAACGGCTTAAGTAAGACAAAAATGTGTAAAGGTCTTTTTCGTACAGAAAGAGACGAGCTACAACTTTTGTTGAAAAATTGTTTTTCTATTTTTATTATTTTAGCCGCTAGAGCAAAAAAACCGAAAATCAAAAAGTTTTTCCATTTTTTTTTAATTCTCTCGGAACTTGAAAGTGCAAAGATCACATCATTTCATTCTACATGTTATTACCTACGTAAATACCGGAGATGATCCTTTTATTAATTTTTACAAGGTTTTTGCAAAAGTTTGCCTTCATTGCCTATACTACTAATCTTAATGATCCTATTCATTTTTTTCATACACCTAACCGTTTTGGAGATACGACGCGGATTAAGTGAAAAATGTATTTTGTTCCGCCAAACCTCTTTCGCACCACATATTTCGCAATTATCTTGCTTTGTATGTCTCAGAATGAAAATTAAATATTGCTGTTAGAGAGCTCGGTGATCCTTATTCTCTACGAGAATGTCTTATACATTTTATTTACAGTGAATAAGTCAAAAAATGCATTCATTTTCGCATCACCTTAGAGGTAGAATGATCGGCGCGCTTTTTTTACATGGTTTCCCCAGGAGGCCCGATCCATGCCGGATCTTAAATTAGTCGAAATTCCCGATATCTTCCGTATTTGAAACGTTATCGCCTAATGACAAATCGTTGTTATTACTTTCATTTTGATAAAATTCTACGTCGTCCATTTCGTCATTCATAGAAATTATAGGTGCCTCATTCAAGCAGGAATGACCGTGGCAATGGCCACAAGCTGTTGATCAATTCAGTCCAACTTTCTTAGAGCTGCGTTTTCCTGCACAACCCTTCGTACAGTTGCAAAAAATTGAATTTAACGATATGTCTGATGCTGATGGTAACTGCGTTGGTACTGGCTGCAAAATATCATTCTTCCTAATCCACCCCCAGTGCTCAGGATCAATGTGTTTTCCCAACCTTGTTTGAACTTGATAATACACTCTACACAGATGCCGTTGAGCTGCTGAAGATGTTGGAGGAAGTGATGATAATTTTACAGCTGTTGAAAATTATGTAGATTTGGCAAATAATAAATATCGCCGTATCTCCAAAACGGTTAGGCATACGAAAAAAATGTATAGGACCTTTAAGATAAAGAATTTACAGATGTATAACTTTTGTAGTATATATGTTGTTTCCGTTTGGGCCATAAAAACTGAGTTACTCGCGAGTACGCGGTTTCCGCAAGTGTTATTCAAGACGTCCAAATAAACACAATATTATTAATTTTTTTTTCGTAAGGCGCGATTTTTGCACATAGGTCAATTTTACAGCTAAAGCGCCTGGGGTAAAACTCTAGAACTCTCAAAAATTCGTTATGTTGTGTAAAATGATTTTTTAAATGTTATAACTCCAAAATTGTTTGTTATTTTGACCTGAAAATACTTGCATAGGCATTTTCGAGATATTTGATTATGAATTCGGTGTTTAAGAAATTTGTAAATAAAACTGACAACCTTAAAATGAATTTAAGACCAATATCATGCTTTATTTTGTTAGTATTAATAAATATTTAAATTAAATTAAATCCTTGACTAAGTAAATTATGTCAAATTTTGCAGAGAAATAGAATATTGCTGGAAAAAAGTGTTTAAAGAAATTTCAAGGTCAACATAGTCCGGACATTAAACAAAATGACGCCAGATTTAGCAATCAAAATTTTTGGAAATAACTTTAAAAAAGCTTAATACAAAAAACTAACGTAGAAGGGAAAATTAAAGAGCACAAAATCTTACGTAAGAAAATTCGCATAAGTACATACAGTGCAGGGTTGGCATAAATTGTGTTTTTTTTATTTCAATCAAAAAGCACGTATTTTTTAATTTAAAACAATTCAGTGTGTTTTAAACATGGATTTTTAATTGTTGAAAAAAACATGTTTTAAACAATAAAAAACATGTTTTTAAACTTAAATTAATACGGGCCGGTCGACCCAATACATTGTTTATTCTATAAGCCATGCCCATTTTGCATCATAAAAAGACGAGGACAATACTTGACAACGGCTCGGTCAATTCGGTGTAATAAATACGTCAAGTTATGCAATAGTGCAATAATTGTTTGGTGATTGGTTATTGGCTACACAGGCACATAAAAAAAAGTCGAATGGGAGAACGCAGACCAAAGTAGGTATTCCCATGAATTCTGACCTGCTGAACATGAATCCGATGTCCGTTTTGCCCGATTGGTTCTTGCATTCTTCCTAACATCAAAGAACACCGTAAGAATGCCCGAAAAAATGAATATGTAGCTAAAAATCTGAAAAAATTCAAGGGTACATAAACAGACATCCCTGCGGTCCTTCGTTTTTGAGATAAAACAACTCAAAGTCACCGGAAGGAAAAAAATTGTTTTTTTCGCACTTCTCGAGGCTCTATATCGGAAACCAAAAAAGCTGTAGAATTCTAGTTTGCCCTATTCGATTTCTCTCGCCGTTCTACGTACCTCTGAATTTTTTCAGATTTTTAGCTACACTTTCATTTTCTCTGGCATTCTTACGGTGTTTTCTTTTTGAGGTTAGGAAAAATACAAGAGCTAATAGGGCAAAACGGACATCGGATTCGTGTTCAGCAGGTCAAAATGCATGGGAATACATAGGTCTACCTTCCCGCACTCGACTTTTTTTTGTGTGTACCTGTGCTATTTTGATTTTAAAAATGAATTATTATTTGTTTGCTTATGTATTGAAACATATTCTTTATAGGATTTTGCAAACAGCAGAAAAAAATAACTATCTATAACTAAAAGAAAAACTATGTGTAAAAATATTAATGAAATCTTTGCATTCTTTCGATAACCTGAATTCTGGTTATGCTAGCAAATTAAAATCCTAAAATGAATTTGTCTAATTTCTTATTTGACATTTCTCATTCTAACACTAGCATCCACACAGTCCCCTACGGACATGCAGATTAAACTATTAATCGCTTTAAAATTAACACTTAAGAAAATAAATAATTGCAGGTATATCTTCTATATAATAGTAATATGTTTCGTTCGTTGTACTTATACTACTATATTATGTAACTAGTTTTATTGCATTACATAAAAGTTCCATCAAATACAACGATGTTCCAAAAATTGTCCATCAAACACATTGAAAAAACGCATTGAAAAAAATCATGTTTAAAACAATTGTTTTAAACGTGTTTAAAACAAATGTGTTTAAAACAGGTTACTGTGTTTTAAACACTTAAAAAACATTTGTTTAAAACATTTTGTTTTAAAACTGCCAACCCTGATACAGTGTGTCTCATTTAAAATGAAGACACCCGTGTATTTTCGTAATTTTTTGAAATTCAGATTTCAGATAAGACGTACATTTCGAGACTACCAACACAAATTTTAAGTAACAAACTGAGGCAACGGCAGCCCCCCCAAATGGGGCCTATTCCCGATATTTTGCTCCGCGTTGAAGATATCGAAAAAACTTATTAGAAAAAGTTGTTCAGAATCTAATTTTGAGCCCCAATACCAATTTCATTTCGTTATGAAATTCGCATTTTTAGTTTTTTCAAAGTCCACACACGGGTACAATTTTGGTTTTCATTTAATAAGATGCCATGGAAACAAAAACTATGATTAAAATAAATGTTAATCTGACAAAACTTTGAGTTATAGTGTAAAGTTCTAGTGTAAAATCGTCTTCATTTAAGGGAAAAAATCGAAATAAGGTTATTTGGTGGTGGGGTTCCAGGGTTCGGACTCAAGGAATTTGACAATCTTTAAAAAAGACCTGGAAATATCAGGGAATTTTATAAATTGTGTAAAAAATCAGGGAATTCTGCGTCTCGATATGGAAAACCATAGAGTTCTTAAGAATTTTCACTGATTCAATTCAATTTAAGAAATTATTTTATGTTGAATAAAAAATTACATTAGTAAAAAATATATGAATATTAATATTTTTGATTATGGAAAACCTGGAAAATTCAGCGAATTTTTTCAGCTTCGCAAAGTCTGAACCCTGGGTTCGTACTAGCAGAGAAGTAGCCACCGAATTTAACCGAAGACATCCTTTACGAGTCGACATTACTCATGGAACTGCAGCCACCATAATTGCTCGTTTCAGTGAAACTGGCAGTGTTATTAAAAGGGCTCAGAATGATCAACCCCGTCGAATATATCCGCACCCTGAAGATAACGTAATCTTAGCCGCAAATCAAGCGAATCCAAGAGCGAGTCTACGAATTTTAGCGTCTTAACTGAATATCGACAAGGAAAAAATTAGAAGATGTTTCACACGTCATAAAATCAAGCCTTATAAACCAAAATTTTTACACACTTTGAAAGAAGGTGATGAAAATAGAAGGTTATATTATTGCTATTCGGCCCAGGGAAATTTTTTAGACAGCCGGAAATTTCTAAATAAAATTTTATTTGCTGATGAGGCTACATTTACCACTAATGGGGTGGTATGTTCTCAAAACTGTAGATACTGGGCCACAGAAAAAAGTAATTGGATTATTAATTGTAAAAACCAACATTCAGAGAAAGTAAACGTATGGTGTGGAATTTTAGGAGATCGAATAATTGGTCCGTTTTTCTTTAATAACTCGTTAAATGGTGAGGGTTTAGTTAACTTCTTCGATACGGAATTATGGGATGCAATTGAAAATCTTCCTTTTAATGTGGGGCAGGAGATGTTATTTCAGCTAGATGGTACGTCAATACATTATTCTATACATGTTCGTCAGTGTTTGAACGAACATTTTCCAATGAGCTGGATAGGAAGAAGTAGTCCTTTTGAAGTCTGGCCTCCTAGGTCACCCGATAATACACCATTAGATTTTTATTTCTGAGGAACAGTGAAGAATATAGTTTATAAAATAAAGCCCAGAAATAGAGAAGAACTTTGTGCTAAAATAAGACGAGCCTGTCGCGAAATCAGAATTCCTGAGTAGAGAAGAGTAGCGAAACATAATCGTAAAAGAATTGAGAAATGTATTCAAATTGAAGAAGGATTAGTTGAGAATGGCTACATCCGATAATTAATTAAAATTTTCAGTTAAATAAGTGTAATGAGTAATTATTTCAAAAACTGATCGTTACTTTAAACTGTTGTTTTTTTTACTTATTTCACTTACCAAAAGTTAATTGTTCATTTTATTTTCTCCCAAAAGGTATTTTTTGTCAAGTCGACACTTGTTCAATAATTTTTGTTGCAATTCCACGGCATCCTATTGAATTAAAAACCAAAATTGTAACCGTGTGGACTTTGCGGGAAAACATTGAAAAAACTAAAAATGCGAATTTCATAATGAAATATGGATATCAAAATCAGATTCTGAACAACTTATTCTATTAAGTTTTTTCAATATCTTCAACGCGAAGCAAAATTTCGGAAATGGGCCCCATTTGGGGGCTGCCGTTTTCTCAGTATGTTACTTAAATTTAAGTCAGTGCTCTCGAAATGTACGTCTTATATAGGACTACAATTGTGCCAAAGCTCAAATCTGGATTTAAAAAAATTGCGAGAATATCCGGGTGTCATTATTTTAAATGAGACACACTGTATATATCCGATTTCGCCGCGCCATCCCGGGAGGCTCGGAGATGCTCCTAAAAGTTTGCATTCTGAAAAAATTTTCTTCGGAGCCCATTGTATTACTCGACTGTTACAAAATAAATCTCTATATACAACTAAAAGAACCGATATTTATCTTCTGCTCGCCTTAGGTCAAAATTGGCAAAAATGGAAGTATTCATTATTGAAAACATATTTATAAAAATGCTCCTATTTTAACATACATATACTATATTGCACATTCCTGTTAAATGTGAATTATGATGAAATACTCGATATAGCTTATTAATAGTAATAGTATATTATTCAACAAGCCTATAATGATGGCTATTATTCACGAGAGTGAAGTTTAAGACACGAGCCGCAGGCGAGAAGTAGGCACGTAGGTAAGTGGTTTCGAAGACAATGTTGGAGATTGCCGTATTGCTACTAGATGACAGGTAACACATATATAATTATTTAATAGTCGCGGGCAAAAGTATTTAATTTACATTTTTTTCATGTGTCCAAACTTGATTCTTGTTTTACGTAAGAACTGTTATATGTACGAAATTTTTAGTGAAAGCATTTTCTTTATAGAATTTTGTGCTCCTCAATTTTCACCTCTACGATAGTTTTTGTATTTTTCGTATTTTAAAAGTAATTTCAGAAGAAAAATTTTGAAAGTTTGACGCCATTTTGTTTTATGTTCCGCCAACGGCGGCCTTAGAAACTTTTTCAAATACTTTCTACTACTAAAGACCTAGCAAGAATCAAAAGTTATCGTAAAGAATATTTTCCCAGCTCTTGGGAAATGGGCTAGGCTAACATTAAACCAAGGTCTAGCCAATATTATGTTCTACTTGGGTCGTGATGTAAATGCAATTTATAATAATTGATACAGAAAATATCAACACAGAGAAAACTTACCTTCTTGAAATAGCCACCATGCAGTCGCATGTGCCCATTTAAGGCAGGAATATTCTTAAATTTCCTATGACAAAGGTTGCATTCTACTGGCTTCGGTTCCGGTTTTCCCGTGGTGGAATTGACTGGTGACGTTGTGGGGGTGGTGGTAGTGACTTTCGCCTGTGGACTCGGGGCGCCGCTCCCAGTTGTTTTATTTGATGTACTTTGTTGTTGTTGGCCCGTCTGTAAACATAGCGCGACTAAATGAATTTTTTTCCACTAATTAAGTTGGTTCATTTTATACACACACCGGCAAATTTAAAGGAACGGAGATAAATAGACATTTTTTCTACATAATTTTTTCTCTAAACAAAGAATGACCGCAAAATTTCTTATAATTTAGCCTGTTTTTGCGTTGTTGCGTACATCTCGGAGTTTTAAGCAATTTTATTAAATTTTAATGAACTAAACTTAATTTTTGAGAAATATGTACAGGTATTTACCACACTTTAGTAACTAAAGCCCAGACATTAAATTATCCTACGCAATGTGTTTAAATTTAGGATTGTATAGTAGTTTCCATAGATAATTGAGCGATACAAAAAAGCTCGCAAAATAGCCTAAAGGAGACCGACCGCTTCTAATTAGTATACCGCCGGACAATAGCGTGAAAAATGTAATAAATTTATTCTTAAATTGTTATGATAAAGAAACAGTTACTCCACCCCTGGAAGTCCACGTTGACTAGATCGCGTATTTCAACGAATCATCTATTTGGTAGGACACATTTCAACCAATTACATTCAGTGAGATTCGCCCACGTTCTTAACTCGTTAGGAAATATTTATGACATTTTTTTGTGATGATAATAAAAGAAGCCGAGCACCTTCTTTATGACCTTTTTTGTACATAAATTAAAAACTAATTGTGGCCGGCCTCCTTTAAACTTTTTTTTATATGGCTGAATTATCTATGGAAACTACTATACACATTTATATTTCTATATTTAAGCCATATAATTCTTTTTATATTCCAGTTGTTGCTAACGGTTCTCATAGAACACAAAGGTCTTACTCGAGTAGTAAATATATTTATATGTCATAGCGCCTATTTCTTAATTATTAGTTATCTTAAATAATATACAGCAGAGAGTATTGTGAGTTGCGTAGAACTCGGATCCAGATACTTAGTAATTTTTGGATTATGAAATATGGTAACAATATGTCAGTTAAGAGGGAATATCATTATTGCATAGTTTCTTTATCCAATTGACCGCCCCCAAAGCTTTTGGTTTTGTAATATATTCCTTTAAGCACTATACGCGCAATTGTGATCCAGTATTTTATTGCTCTATCAAATTACAGTGAAGATAAAAATATCAGAGGTTTCCAGGTGTATGAATTTTAAAAAAATACTTCTTACTTTTTAGTACATAGTTTTTTAAAATAAGAGCTTTTTTGAAAATTATTTTTTATATAATTTTTTATTCGACATAAGCGCACTTTACTTTGAACGATTTTCATATCTTTTATCCTACCCTATATACTATTTAACTTGAAGCCATTCTAAGTGCACCTGAAATGGTTGTCCATTTGTTGCACACTTAATCGACCACACTTTATATCCTGGGTGTAGAATCAGGTCATGCCTATCATAAAAATGCATTGTCGAAACTGAATCAACACGTAAAATTTCAACTCTGTAGGATAAGAGGAAGTGGTTCTAATTCAGCTTGCAAGATTTGACCTAAACATACCAACACACTAACAAGTTAATAAAAAATGACTATATTGCAGTTTTTTTTACAATAACTTTTTTACCGCTGCGCTGGAGCAATTTTAATTCGGAAAGTATCATAACATAGGGACTTTAATTGCGCCCATATCACCCATTCTTCACTTTCCTCTACGACCGATAATTTTTCAGTATTTTGAAAAAACTGATTCCCCACTCTAATTGTTGATAAAAAAATTCACAGATCTTGCATCTTTCGCAAATATCTTAAGCGTATTGAAAATACCAGATGCAACTATACTGCTCTTGGAGTCCTAGGATGGATGGCTAGGATAGGTATTTTCAACATTTGCATTAGGTACCATTAGCGATTAGTGATAAAATAAAAAAAATTAAAACTTTTATCAAATTTAATAATACCACTTGGGTTCATTGTAATTGGACCCTTGTTCATTGATAAAAAAATTTTACATTAACCCAGCTATGATCTGTCAAATTTTGTCATAAAGCTTGTAGAACACCCTCTATAGTGCTTTTCTACTGTACTTTTTTATATCATACTTAGATGTGTTTGATAATTTTATTTACATAATTTTAAATATATTTGTCTATACGATCGAAGTAAGCTAGTCCATGTTTTATAGGGTTATTTTATTTTTAATGTTAATTTGAAAGTGACGGTGTTCTGTAAGAAATAACGCAAGTTATGCAAACTAAGTGACATGCGATATGGCAGTGTCGGCATGTATCACAAGAGACCATTAAGTTTAGGAGTGTTTATGTTTATATTTTAGTTTCGAGATACTGCTTGGATTGTTATTGAAACGTGATATCCCTAATAGCATGGCGTTGAGTGAACGGTACGGTTACAAAGCTGGCGCAGCGGCCTAGTCAGATCTGTCGCTCTCGATACGTTTTTCATAAGATGGGTCCTATATCATGCGGCCAGTAGTATTTTCAATACTTAAAACGATTATGCAAATGAAATTTTTTGACTCACGAAATGAGAAGCTTCTCCCATTACTTCTTCCAAAGCCATTCTCAAAAAACATTGCGTTTATTAATTTATCTAAAAATTTGTCTGGTTCCCTTAATTCCTGGACTATCTATGAATATGCCAAACATAACAAAATAGAAAATAGTTTTAGAAAGCAGTTAGTCTAAAAATAAACACATTTACTTCCTCATATTTTGGACAAGCAGGAAACAAAACCAGAACAATCCGTCGTCACTGATCCCCAATATACCAGGTAAAGATATTCGATCACATAATTAAGCAGCGTGTTACAACATTCCAACCGAATCCGATCCGAAGCGTTCTCAAATTATCATTGAAATACTTGTTTCCAGTTTGAACTTGAGGGGCCTCAACTCGGTAGGGGTGAAATTTGAATATAAGTAAGTTAATCAGGTAAACAGAAGTAATTTCGCTTCTTGAATAGGCTGTTAAAATTACATCGCACAGTTCAAGTAGTAAGAATAATAAGACTATATTGTCAGAAACACAATACTAGTTATGCCCAGAAACACGATAATACGCAAAAGGAGGAAGGAATTAGCTATAAAGGTCTATCCGATCGCGGCGCAGAGGTCCTCGACAATCCTTTTGTACGAGACAAGACTATAATAAAAAAAGACACATAATTTTACTAACTGACAGACAAACTGCAACGAGATAACAGCTAGTAAAGACGTTGCTTTCCACATACAGGCTGTCCATTTTATCCGGGCGCTCGAGAATATCTCACTTAATATCGGTCGTGCAAAAAAATTATTTCTACGAAAATTGTGCCGATTAATATAAACTACAAAATGTTTTAGAAACATTTGAAATCCGTGGCTTACTTTAAGAGTTATGGCGGAAAATACCGGAAATGCAGAATATGTCTCAGCAAAATATCTCCGTTATTTGAAGAGATACGACGAAAATTATAAGGCGACAATTCTTTGAGAAAAACAGAGTATCTAAACGAGGTTATATGTTTTTGCCGCTGTATTTGAGATTTACTCTTTAGGGTGTTAAATAATTTTTTTGAAACGGGCGGTATATGTTCCAGAGAATTACAAATTATAGGTATAACAGAGTACAATAATATATTTTTTTTATTACCTTCATTGGTTTATTTACAATATTTCTGGTAGACACGTAATTAAAGAAACATATTCTTAATAGGATTTTGCAAAATCCTATAAAGAATATGTTTCATTACTATAAGCAAACAAACAATAAATAATTCACTTTTAATCATGTAATTAAAATAATTTTTACAGTATGATAAAAAGTCCCTCCAAGTCAGTTTGCTTTATTCTAATATCTTCCGGTTCCTCATTGTTTTTGATAGTGGTATTTATGAGAATTACGCGACAAATAACGCGCTCGTATACAATCACAATCCAAGGCGACAGGCGTCTATGACTGAGGTGGGGAGGTAACAACTTTCAGCCTACTTTTATTTGCTTGAGTACTTCTACTAAGTATTGTTTTTAGTTGTTTTTTTTTGTGGATTTTTACGTGTTTCATAGTTGTATGTCAATCGTTCGTCAGGTGTTACAATATTTAAGCTATGTGAACTATAAGTCAATTTCGTTGCAAGGTATTTGGTAAATCTAAAATATTAAGTGACCTAGATGTTATAAGCAAATTCAGAAAAATTTAAAATCTAGAAAAATGCTGATACCATGAAAATCAAGTAAATGAAAATGACAGAAAGAAGAGCAATGCCAGCATCCAGGGCATGCCATCATGTAGAGGTTCCACTGTTATTAAAGAAGTACACTTGGCAGTTGTCGTCCAGCTTTACTAGCAGTATGAAATTAATGAAGAAAAGAAGGATTGGTCTCCATCGTGTCCTTACGATACTAACCGTTAAAACAACAGCAATACGAGAATTTATATATCTAAAATAAATTTTGGGGCCAAACAATACTCGCACTTAATCTTTTGGATGGTGTAAATGTTATTAAGACGTCAGTGACTGCTATTATGGAAATGTGTGTTACCAAAGCGTTAGGCGTAAGTTTTACTGATTTTTCCATACCCTTTGCAATACTGAAGGTGTTGAACGATTGGTACGTTTTGCAACTGAGGCACCATCACTAGCTGCATGTGGCCCAGAAAACCGCGATGGATTTATTCAAGCCCGTTTAAAATCAAGAAAAATATTGCCATAATTTGGAACGAAAGCGTTTAAAAATGGATAATAACTGAAATATTAAACATGTTCTGTTTTTGTTTGTTTTTCCATGTCTATTTTTTGTTTAAATTAAACATCTGATTTTAATTGATGTTCATCCTTCTATAGTTGTTGAATATAGAGAAAAAAATAATAAATACGACTTGATAAATATAACCATATAAAAATAAATTTTATGGAAGAAATTGCATAGAGGTGCATATTTTGACTTCCTTGAGGAACCTGAAGAGTCGATAATAGCATTTAAAAATGAGTGATTTGTGGTACACTAAGACACTTATTGGTGACTATGACATTAACAATTTCCAAATATTGTCTAAATGTTATTTGTGGCATTATCTTAATTTTTTCCTTCTTCAATTCTTTGGGACTTCCTGCCACATGTATGTTTTCTTTTTAAGCGGTGCTCCGGGAATCTACAAAATATCACAATTAACCAGTATGTTACTGGTAAATAACCTCTACGCCTGTGACTTTTACGTCAAAGGATCAGTTATGTAGAGGTTTCTTTTTTTAAATAAACAACACAAATAAGTATAAAAACTTGAAATTAAATATTTCGCCGGCGTTTCGGAAATCTAATCTGTTTCCTTTTTCAAGGCTTTTTTTGAAAAATCTTTTTTGCTGTGTATGATAAATACACAGCTCTAATAATGTTTGGTATATTCAATATCCATAGATACTTACTATTTACATAGAACTGTTGATATAGTTAACAGTTTTTTTAATTTTTATACAATGTTAAGTTTGTGAAGTTCTTCTTTTAACATTGGCAACCAAGTTGTACAGACATCTACGGAACAATTCGACACGCATCTATTCTCATTCAATAATATTATCGAGGATTCTTTAATTTTTTTTTTCTATCTGCCTCTTTTGTTAAAATTTTTGCCGAGTCCCAGTTTATTCTATGTGCGTTCTCCCAAGCGTGTTCGCAGATCTTGGATCTCTGAATTTAATTTTTTCTGATATGATTTTGATGTTCGCCTAATCTTACACTAAAAGGTCTGGATGACTCACCCAAGTATTGTTTGTTGCACTCGCACGGGATACTATAAATGCAGTTTTTTGAATTTTGCTCGTGGTTATTCGGTTTCGTCTTTATCAGAATAGATCTTAAAGTGTTGTTTGTTTGAAATACCGTCCTAATATCAAATCTATCACCGATGCGGCGCAACTTTACGGATAATCCGCATACATAAGGAATTAACGCTATGTAACGTTTTTCAGGTTTTTGTCGACCCTGATTGTTTTTTCAATATTTATGAAGGTTTTATCGACAAAGCCCCCAGGGTATTGGTTATTTATAAGAACTTCCTTTAATAACCGCTTCTCATTGTTTAGTATTTCATCATTAGAAGAAATGATTTTGGCCCTATCATACATTTCACAACACCCCTCTTAACGTGCATCGACTGATTTGATATAATAGCAGCCGTATAAAAAACTGCACAAAACATGCCAACAGATGACGGAAATGAATATCACGTGCGGGCAAAAATTGCTTTAGAGAGGCAAACAAAGAGGCCGACAAAGGTAATGCCAGTCATTATAAATAAAAATACATATGATGAGAAAGCCATGACACTTATCAATGAAGGACCATACTCAAAATTAAGTAAAAACCCAACAAAATCAATTGAGGGCCAAATTTATAGAACTTTATTTAAATATAAAAATGAATAAAATGACTTTGAACGAGCTTACACCAAGCTTACACCGCATTATAGAAAGCCTCTCCATTTGTATGGCTGACCAAAAATACATAAACGAAATGTCCCATTAAGACCAATTGTTAGTTCAATTAATTCGCCATGCCACAATTTGCCAAAATTCTTGCTTAAAATTGTTAATCTATTATCTGGAAATACTGACTCGTATATAAAAAATAGTAAGCATTTTATCGAAAAAGTTTACGAAAACAATATTCGTAATACACATCTGATGGTTAGTTTTGATGTAGTTAGTCTGTTCACTAACGTCCCAGTAGACAAAACTTTAAAAATAATCAAAGACAAATTGGTAAATGAAAATAATTTGGAAGCTAGAACTAAATTGAGTGTAAATACCATAAAGGAATGGAACTTTTAACTATGTATATAAAAACAACTTATTTTCAATTGGAAAATGATTTCTATTAGCAGGATTTCGGTATGGCAATGGGTTCTCCATTGTCACCGATTTTAAGCAATATATTTATGGAGAATTTTGAGACTAGGCATGTTCAAAATAGTGCATACAAACCGGTTATCTGGTGGAGATACGTAGATGATAGATATCTTTGCAATCTGGCCTCATGGTATTGAGTTACTAGATAGTTTTTTGGAACATTTAAATAATAAAGAACCTGCTATTAAATTCACTTTAGAAAAGGAAACTAGAAATGAATTATCGTTTTTAGATGTCTAATTAAAAGAGTGAATGGTACAATTGAAACAAGTGTTTATAGAAAACCAACACATACCAACAGATATTTAAATTTCAACTCAAATCAGACAATGCACGTTAAGAGGGGTGTTGTAAAATGTTTGTATGATAGGGCCAAAATCATTTCTTCTAATGATGAAATACTATACAATGAGAAGCGGTTTATAAAGGAAGTTCTTATAAATAACCAATACCCTGGTGGTTTTGTCGATAAAACCTTCATAAATATTGAAAATAACAATCAGGTACGACAAAAACCTGAAAAACGTTACACAGCGTTAATTCCTTATGTATGCGGAGTATCCGAAAAGTTGCGCCGCATCGGTGATAGATTTGATATCAGGACGGTATTTCAAACAAACAAGATCTATTCTGACAAAGACGAAACCGAAGAACCACGAGCAAAATTGAAAAAAACTGCATTTATAGTATTCCGTGCGAGTGCAACAAACAATACGTGGGTGAGTCATCCAGACCTTTTAGTGTAAGATTGGGCGAACATCAAAATTATACCAGAAAAAATGAAACTCAGAGGTCCAAGATCTACGAGCACGCTTAGGAGAACGGATATAGAATAAACTGGGACTTTTAACAAAAGAGGCAGATAGCAAAAAAGGAAAAATTCATGAATCCGCGATAATGTTAAAAGAAAAACTTCACAAACTTAACATTGTATAAAAACTAAAAACTGTTAACTATGTCAACAATTCTATGGAAATAGTAAGTATCTATGGATGTTGAATATAACAAACATTATTAGAGCTGTGTATTTATCATACACAGCAAAAAATATTTTTCAAAAAAAGCCTTGAAAAAGGAAACAGATTAGATTTCCGAAACGTCCGCGAAATATTTAATTTCAAGTTTTTATACTTATTTGTGTTGTTTATTTAAAAAATAGAAACCTCTATCTGATCCTTTGATGTAAAAGTCACAGTAACCAGTAACATACTGGTTAATTTTAATAATTTGTAGATTCCCGGAGCACCGCTTAAAATGAAAACATACATGTGGCACGAAATCCCAAAAAATTGAAGAAGGAAACAATTTCCAAAGGATAAAATAATAACTAAGAAAAAATAAGTAGTATACAGAAAGCTTTCTCTATAATTTTGAACCCATTGAGTAACCTGAAAATAACAATGTACCGTTTTCAATTTTTGCACAGTTATTAGTATCAACCAAATGCACCCTTTGATAACTATGTAGTAATATTTCCCGAAAAAAAAAAAAAATCTCGTTTTTCGTTCCATCCTAACGTACTAACTTCTTTGTTGGATATTTGAGTTCACTGCGTTCTGAAACGAGTTTCTGTATTTTTTCCTACGATGATTATTACAGAACTTTCTTCAAGTCAAATATGTATCATAATGTGGTAAAAAATCTTTACCTGATAATATGTATGATAGCCATAATAATAATTCCAATAGTTCATATTATACAAGCTATATCACCAGCACTTCACATTTTACTTCACGTTGATTTGAAACTATTCAACACTTAATGTAGCTATGTAACAGCACTGAAATGTTGTGTTTATTAGGTCATATGTTTTCAACTACTAAAGTTTTGATATTAAATCTTATATTAAAGGGGGATGATTCTAGAAGGTGGTTATCTTGTGACGTCACCTGGTCCAGATAACCGGATTAAAAGTAATGATCTTGCAGTGGCGTCCCGCCAGAAAATGGTATTAATTTTTTATTATGTTATCGACAAGAACTGCTTGAAACAACATTACCATGTGATGTAAACAAAAATTACAGCCAAAAACGGACAAAATTATATGTTACACTATGGCATCAATTTTTACAATATTAAATGTTTTTAGGGGTTAAAATGTGTGAAATTTGTGTCATTTGTGGCTTACATCTTAATGCTAAAATAAGAGTCTGAATTTGTGATAATGAGGAAACATTTGTCGCCCTAAACTAACAAAAAATCGTAAAAATGTGTTTTTCATTTTTTGGCCTGAACATATTTTTACTCAAATTCACTCATCAGGTTAAAGAAACAATTCTAAGGGTTGTAAAACGAGTACCACTAGGGGTTGGAAAGGGTAAAAGAATTATTTGTTTATTAAAAGAGGGTATCAGGGTTTTTTTAGGATGCTGTTTTAAAATAATGGCGTCTTTCATGTCGAAAAAATGCCATAGTGAGTAAAAATCGTATTGCTTGGGGGTTAGGGGTGGTGAAAAAACTAAAAAGCCGTCTATTAAATCCCCTACATACCACAGATGGGTGACTCAGTTAAACATTTTTTACTGAGAAGTATACCTTATTACTTTATTACTGCAGAGCTTTAGCCAGTCATGTATGAGTGAGTGCACCTACTTTTTCACTTTATTTCTTGTACTATTTAGTACAGAAAAAGATTGAAAAAAATTACGGCAACTCAAAAAAAATTGTGCAGACTTTAAACTTTGGTTATAAGTTTAAAATAGGCCATACATAGTTCCCGAAACAAACAAGTTTAGGAGTTTTACGGATGCGCTTGCACCTATAAGGGGTAAAAAGGGGTATTTTTAATTTAAAAAGTCGATGTTTCTCTATTTTCTCGGGAAATATGGAATTTACAAAAATATGGTTTAAATAAAAGTTGTTACTGGCAAAATTATCTTTAATTTGGTATTTTTAAATTAATTTTATAGCAATTATTAACCAGAATACGGCCATTTTTCGATGGGGTTTGAAAGGTTAAAAGTATGAAATTGCCCCATGTCCACTGCCACTTTTTAATGTAAAAGGTACGAGATAAATGTCAATTAAAAGTGAAATAGACCATTCAAAAAATATAAAACTTTTAGTGATGTATGCAAAATGTATCTAAATTATGTTTAAAAATGGTGCAAATCGCTTATTATTATTTTTGATGGATACGACAATACCAACAGCATTAAACGACATGAACAGCAACGTCGATATCAAAATTCTGGGTCCCGCTCCACTATATCAGAAGACACTCCAGTGAGCATAATCCAAGAAAAGCTTTTGTCACCTACTGAGAACATAAAACAACCTATTCAAATCTTAATTTCACTGACAATAACATTAAAATCGATCAAGCTTGTGATGATGCCGACAAATTGATTGTAGATACTGCGATTAGCAACTCCAAAGTCTTCACAACGACGTTGAAAATCTAATTTTCTTAATCTGTTCAAATGGATCATCCTGTATATTTTTAAACGATGTGATGTAGAAATGAAAAACGAACATTTTTTGTACGTACTTCTCTATGACTAATTGCAACCAATTTCGCTTTATTGAGCAATAATTACAAAATTCAAAAATAAACTTAAAAAAGAGGTTTCTTCAAATAACTCAGTAGAAGAAATTATAATAAATGTTTCACATATTGCCCATTTTGATTGGCTCCCATCTCTATGCGCTTTTGACTGTTCCTAAAACTGCCGGTGTGATAGATCTAAAGGCAGTTATTATTCTTTCCCTCATATTTTGTACTGTAGTGTACATATTTTGTACAATTTCCTTCACGTATCCCCATAAAAAGAAATCCATTTTTGTAAGATCTGGGGATCTAGCAGGCCATTTAGTGGGTCCATTTCTTCTAATCCATTGATGAGGGTAGGTATTATTTAAGTGGTCTCTAACTGCATTTAAATAATGTGGTGGAGCACCATATTGCTAAAACCACATCCTATTTCGAATTCTTTCAGGGAGATTTACCAATAATTGTGGCAGACAGTTTTCAAAAAAATGAAGATAAATAGCTTCAGTCAATGTACCATCAAAAAAATGTGGCCCTATTATATGTTCTCCAACAATTCCTCCCCAAACGTTTATAGACCATCTGTGTTGGTTATCAACTTGCATAAAAAAGTGAGGATCTTCCGAAGCATAATAATGGAAATTGCGCCTATTAACAAATCCATGTTTATGAAAAGTTGCCTTATCAGTGGATAAAACATCATTGAAGAAGTTGACATCATCTTGCATTTTACCTCTGGCCCAATTACAAAATTGTAGGCGCGTTTGAAAATCGCCATCAGAGAATTCCTGGTGCATTTGAATAGGATATTCATGCAACTTATTTGTTTTTAAGATTCGACCGACATATCGTCTACTTATTCCTACTAATTATCTCACTTCTCTTTGTCTAACATGCGGATTCCCAATCGTTGCCAGCACCACAGAAAACTCATTTTCTTCGTTCGCAACACGTTTTCTTCTTTCACAATTTTTATATTCGACATTTCCATTTTCCAGAAATCTATCGAGAACGTTTTGGAAGTTGCTAACACGAGGAATCCTTCTTTCAGGATAACGTTGGTGATAAATTCTATTGACCAGTAAACAATTTCTGTCTGACTCGCCCAAAAAAAAAGTCATGTCTACAAATTCCGCTTTATTAAAATTCATTGTACAATTCCAAATAATTTAAATTGAATACAAATTGTAACTAACGACAGATAAGTGTGACAAATGCTCCGTTGTACACGACAGTTTATAACAAACTCAGGTTTTATTACCTTTTGAATGACGAAAGCGGCAAAAAAATGTATAAAAAACATTGCAGTAAAGGACTTGTTAAATACTATTTACTCATTTCAATGGATTAGAAGAAATGGTCCCACTAAATGGCCTCATTTCAAAATTGCATAAAGACGTGTGCCAGTCAAAATGGGCAACATGTCGAACACCTATTATAAATTTTCCTAATGAGTTATTTGAGGGAACCTCTTTTTTTAAGTTTATTCTTAAATTTGACACTTATTTTATTTATACAGCGAACATGGTTGCAATTAGCCATAGGGAGTTACTTACAATAAATGTTCGTTTTTCATTTCTACCTCACATCGCTGAAAAATACACAAGGTATTCCATTTGAAAAAATTGAGAAAATTCAATTTAAAAAGTTCCTAATTGAAAAATAATTTTTGGCCGCAATTATTGCGATAAAATTAATTTAAACTAAAGACAATTTTGTCAGAAACAACTTTTGTTTAAACTATTTTTTTGTAAATGCCATATTTCCCGAGAAAATAGTGAAAAATCGATTTTTGTTATTAAAATACCACGTTTCACCACCTATAGGTTCCCGCGGATCCGTAAAAGTTCTAAACATTTTTGTATCGTGACCTTTAAGCCTACTTTAAACCCATAACCAAAGTTTAAGGTCTGCAGAAATTTTATCGAGTTAAAGTAAGGGTTTCCCGGACTAATTAGCGAATGAGGGAATTACTGTCTTGTCATATCAACATACTTTGTTCGAATAAACAGTTTCTATATGGCTAGCGGCCGCAGATTTTCGAATAATATGTAGGATGGAATGACGTCACATGCCATTTTTGAACACATCGATCTTAGTAGTTTTAATGAGTCTAAAAACATTATTATTATACACATTAAGCAGACAGAATCCACAATAAGAAAAATATGCTCAGTGGGCCTGTTAGACAGATTAGGAGATTGAATGAATTCTTTTACACTATGATTTTAATTACTCTTGTGCAAGCATTGCACCTGTTGAGTAGTGTTGAGCACCGATAAATATTCCCGCGTATTTTAACGTACGTCCATGCTATCGTCTATAAAATAGCACATTCAAGAGATGCTGTGAGAACCAGATGACCCCTGACCTCCTCATTTCTACCGACTGACCACTGGGCATGGGCGCTAACTCCCTCCCCTTGTACTAACAGTCGCACCCCTGTGCATGTACGTGTACCACATACCTACTTTTAAGCAATGTAAAGGGTGAACGTGCTTATTTAAATTGCTCGGTGATTAATTATTTAATCTCATTTATTTTCAACGAGTAAACGTTTTCGTATGTTCCAATGCAGGTCGATTAAAAAAGGTATGCGCTTGGAAATATTATTTCTATTCGGTTAACAATATGCAACCAGTTTCAATCAGTTCCTTTGTATGTTTCTTTTTGTGTCGATTAGGGCAAAAAAAATTAATCAACAAGATTTTTTTCTATTTGTCGGACTTTCGTTTGGTTTATCCAAGCAAAAAATATGGAACATAATGCAACAAAATGAAACATTTCTCTAACGCAGTTGATTGTCTAGAACTACATTGATTTAAAAAGTAATATACAGGGTGCCCCGTAATAACGTGCAAAAAATTTAACTACCAATTTCTTATCCAAAATGAAGGTGGTTCCTCATATAAAATTTTTCAAAATAAGCTTTTCTTGTCCAGCTACACCCCCTTAAGGCGGTGTGCAAAAATACAGTTTTTAATTTCTATCTGAAAATAACGTACTTAATAGGAAAAAGACGAAATTTGGCGTATCTCTATAAAAATTAAAAACCGTTTTTTGCACACCTGTTTAACGGGTACAGCTGGACAAGAAAGGCTTATTAGGAAAAGTTTTATATGAAGAAGCCACCTTCATTTTCGATAAGAAGTTGATAGTTAAATTGTTTTCACATTATTAAGGGACACTCTGTTTAGGAGAATTTTGATTTAGGTAAAATAATTGAACAATTCGGCCGCACATATAGTAGTAAGAATTAAGTGTCCGGTATCATTCTGTTTTGGATTTAGTGTTACAAATGTGGCTTTGCGCGATATTGTAAATTTTTGTAATGTTTCATGCCAAAACATGTTTTGAGAATTATTGTTCTCGTAAATATACTAAATTAAAATTTAACTTCATTTCCCCTTTTATAAGAGTGGTCGTAGTGGCAGATGCGATCAAAGAATTTGCTATCTTGGTTTCTAGTATGTACACCAAATCCCAAGTTTCGTAACTCTTTATTTATTTACTCCTATTCACCCCTCCCCTCCTTCAACACTTCGCACGGAATAACCGCAAAATATAATTACTTTTGGATCTCATTATAATATATACGCGTAAAAAATTTCAAGTTAAAATCTTAAACCGTTTCAGAGTAATCGTGCGCACAAAAAAGT
Source organism: Stenurella melanura (assembly GCA_963583905.1). Taxonomy (NCBI): domain Eukaryota; kingdom Metazoa; phylum Arthropoda; class Insecta; order Coleoptera; family Cerambycidae; genus Stenurella; species Stenurella melanura. The sequence goes on from OY757310.1 coordinate 155,348,271, forward strand.
TACACACAGACAGACCAACCGACAAATTTTAAATTTCCACGTTCTAAGACATTCTAAATTTATTTCAATAACAAAAAAAAAAAAACGGTAAAGTTATTTACACAAAACTTTCCCCTTTTATTTATTATTTTTTCTCTTGGATGGCCGCCTCGTATATTTTACGTCCATATCCATGTAGTGGAGTGGAAGTACAGTAATCGTAAAAAAAAAATAAAAAATTAATTTTGTTGAAATAGGCTTAGAATGTTTAAAAGTGAATTATTTATTATTTGTTTGCTTATGGTAATGAAACATATTTTTTATAGGATTTTGCAAACAGCAGAAAAAAAACTATCTATGAGAACTAAAAGAAAAACTATATGTAAAAAATATTAATGAAATCTTTGCATTCTTTCGATAACCTGACTTCTGGTTATGCTAGCAAATTGAAATCCTAAAATAAATTTATTCAATTTCTTATTTGACATTCTCATTATAACATTAGCATCCAACATAGTCCCCTACGGCAAAGCAGTATCTACATGAACCCCTACGGTATGAAGATTCAGTTAAAAGTGAGAACAAAGGTCTAAAATGAATTTATTTACGTACCTCCTCTTAAAAATTTCTTCATTCTAATGAATACATTTTCATAAAATCTCTCATTCAGTTTCTTGGAAATGCTTAGCCTTTGAAACGTTTTTCGCCCTCATTCCGAGTTCATCAGAATGGTACAAGGTACGTAAATAAATTCATTTTAGGCATTTGTTCTCATTTTTAACTGAATTTTCATACCGTAGGGGGGTCATGTAGATACTAGTTTAATCTGCTTAGCCGTAGGGACTATGTTGGGTGCTAGTGTTATAATGAGAATGTCAAATGAGAAATTGGACAAATTTATTCTATGATTTTAATTTTCTAGCATAACCAGAAGTCAGGTTATCGAAAGAATGCAAAGATTTCATTAATATTTTTTTACATATAGTTTTTCTTTTAGTTGTCATAGATAGTTTCTTTTTCTGCTGTTTGCAAAATCCTATGATATGTTTCGGGCTTAGAATGTCATAAAACGTCGAGATTTTAAAGAGCAAAAAAACTTTTCCGTCTGACTGTCTGTCACTCTGTCCGTCTGTCGGTCGGTCGGTAACTTTTTTGTGCGCACGTTTTCTCAAAAAAGATATCGAAATTTGGTGCACGTGTATTATGACAAGGTTTGGTACCTACTAGATTATATTTTGAGCTGATTCCGGTGAAGGATTGGGGGTTAAATAGGCGTAAATAAGAGAAAATAAGTAGAGCAAGCTGGTAAAAGTACAGTAAGTTGGGATTTCGTGTATATACTAGAAGCCAAGGTCTCAGATTTTTAATAATATCTTCCACACCATCCAACCACCCCCACTCCATTATTAAAGGGGTTGATAAAACAAAATGGAGATACTTACTTGAAATTTGATACATGTATGTTTTATAACGGCATCTGGAACTAGATTATATTTTGTGATGATTTCGTTCAAGGGTTGGGGGGCTAATTAGGGGTAAATAGGGGGAAATAAGTATTGCAAGCTAGTAAGAGTATAGAAGCTTGGAATTTGGTGTATGGTGTATTCTTTTATAATATTTTTTAACCCCCCACCACCCTCACTCCATGAATAGAGGAATTAATAAAATAAAATTGAGATATTCACTTAAAATTCACTTTAAAAGGTACACGTACAACGAAATCTGGAATTACATTATATTTTGAGATGATTCCGTTGAAGGGTTGGGGGTTAAATGGAGATAAATATGTCAAAATAAGTAAAGAAAGCTGGTAAGAGTAAAATTTGGTGTATATACTTCTAGTCAAGGCCTCAGATTTTTTTTTATAATATTTCCATATCCCCCACACTACCCCACTCCATTATTAAAGCGGTTGGTAAAATAAAATTGAGATATTCACTAGTTTGGTACACGTAGATATTATAACGACATGCGACACCTGGAACTAGATTATATTTTGAGATGATTCCGTTGAAGGGTAACCCTAACCCTAAATAGGGGAAAATAAGTAAAGCAAGCTGATGAGTGTAGAAATTTGGAATTTGGTATATATTTCAAAAATTCTTCTTGTTGAAGTAGATTTAGAATGTCATGAGACGTCGAGATTTTAAATTTGAGGTAAAAAAAATTTTGTCCGTCTGTCAGTCTGTCTCTAAGTTTTTTTTATGCAAACTTTTTCTCTGGAACGGTTTAAGATATTGACTTGAAATGTTGTACACGTATGTATTATAACGAGATCGGGAACTGGATTGTCTTTTGAACATATCCGGTGAAGGGTTGAAGGTTAAAGAGGGGTAAATATAGGAAAATAAGTAAAACGAGTTGGTAAGAGCAGAGAAACTTGGAATTTGGTGTATATACTAGAAGAAAAGTCCTCATATTTTTTTATATTTTCTCCTCACTCTATTATTAAAACGGTTGATAAAATAAAATTGAGATTATTACTTGAAGTTTGGTACCTGTATGTATTACAACGACATCTGTAATATTTTGAGATGATCCTGTTGAAGGGGTGTGGGATAAGTAGAGGTAAATAATAACCCTACCCTACCCTACCCCCCATAGCCTCCACTCCGTCATTAAAGGAGTTGATAAAATAAAATTGAGATATTCACTTGAAATGTATTATTATAATGACATCTAATGTCCTGTGTAAATTTGGGAAAATAACTAGAGCATACTAATAACTGTCCAGAAACTTAATTTTTGGCGCATGTGCTAGAAACCAATGCCTCAAATTTTCTTACGCCATCTGCCTCAAATATTATTAAAATTCTATGTCAAATGATTTCCACGAGCTAGAGTGCAAATACAGTCGATATATTTTCCTTTGGGGAGACTTGTATGGAAAATCTGAATGTGAAAGTAGTGATTCCTTAAGTAGCGGTTGTACTTAATAAAATAAAATAATTTAAACGAGGAATATACTACGTAATAAATCACAATTTGTAATGAAATATACGTACAAATAAATTTTCACTCCTTGTAGGAAGAAACAAATGAATAATTATAAAACACTGCCCTGATTGATATTAATAACATCTCCATAAAACCATTAGTTCCTAATTAAAAAAGTCTCATCAGGGTAGTCGAATGACCCTAACAACCTTTGCTCGCCAAGTAAAACTTTCAGCTCTTGTCAAATATTTAATCTCTTCTTCTACCAAATTAGATTCCCTATCCTTTTAACGTCTTTCCTCTCGCATATATACCGAAACTAGTTCAAATAATTAAGGAAGTTAAACCGAAAACGCAAAAGTCGCTATATGAGATAGAAACTTTTTAATACTGAATAAAAGAAAATATAACAAGTTGCAGTTTTTAAAAAGTAAATTTGAAGTGTTCTTGCTTGTGTCAGTACCTCTCAAATAGAACTATAATGGAGACACAGGTGGTAAAGTTTCGCATATGTAATTTCAATTTGAAATATGAAAATGGTGTTAACACCTTAATTCCGCGATGAAATATTACAGAATAGCCATATTAGTGTCTAAAAATTAATAATTACTGTACGTTACCTTTATAGCGTAAAATACGCGACGGATTCTATATTATATTCTCACTGCAAGTTATTTTCAAAAGTTTTGCGTAGGTCACTCCTACTCGCATGTAATATATGGCCTTGTGTACAAACAGGCACACGCTAGCGCAGTTCAGAATCGGATTAGTTTCGTATTATACGTGGTGGTTCATAAATATTTGTGATTTATTTACTGTTTATAATTTAGCGTGCATACCGGGTGACTACGAGTCAATGTACGCCCCCAATATTTTGGTTGTTTTTGTATTTAAAAATTTGGTTTTTGGTACAAATAAATTAGACAATAATGGCTACTTTTCGACTAACAGGAATGAAAATATCACTTTCGGTTGAACCGGAAGTGACATCAACTTTTTTTTCGTAAATAGAATGACTATATTTTTTTGATGGTTTCTTATTAAGCATATATTTCTAAGTGCAACAGTTTTTTCAGATGTAAACAATTCCAAAAAATAAGTGAGATACGAACAATTTTTTAATTTTCTCAAAACGGCCGTGTCAGATGAATGCGATGTAAGAAAATTACTAAGTAGGCTATGGAAATTATTAGTAAGGTTGTAGACTTGTCTCTAAAGAAGAAAATAGTTGTTTGAATTACTGATAGGTACCAGTATTTTTAGTTTTTTTTTTTTCAAATAAAACGGAATTTCATTTTCATTTCTGTAGGGGTCCTATGGAATTTTGTTTTATGGAACTGTGCTATTTCTTTTATTAATTAGAAATAATGATTCATAAACTATAATTTTTTCGCCATTAATCATTTCTTAACGATATCCTTCGCAATAATAGAAGTATTTTTAAAAAGTAAACACAAATTAAACAAGAAATAATTTTAATAGGTATAACGTTACAACCATGGATAAATTACCAAGAATAAACTATTTAAAACCTAAATTATAATAAACCATGATAAAAATTGTTCAAACTGTTCACCGTTATGATTAATACACAGAGTAGCGCGACTTATCGTTGCACGTCTAACATTCTGTAATTGTTGAGGTGTTACTTGTGCAATTTCGTGTCGAACTCTTTCTTCCAGATCTTGCTTTGTGGTTGGAGCAGTCATGTAGACTCTATTTTTCAAATGAGCCCAAATAAAAAAATCGAGTGCGGTTAAGTCAGGCGACCTTGCAGGCCGTCTGACTGGACCATGGGTCATAATCTAACGATCTGGAAATAATTGATTTAAATAATCCCTAACGATAATAGCATTGTGTGGTCCAGCCCCGCCTTGTTGGAAGTAAACCTCGTCAATATTGGTATTGGGAATTTGATTAATCTGTGGAACTATTATATTTTGGAGAAATTCTAGATATCTTGGTCCAGTTAGAGTTTCGTTAAAAATTATTAGATCTATGATATAGTCGCCCAGTACGCCTAACCAAACATTGAAGCCAAACCGCTCCTGAAAACGCCCCTGTCCCATAATGTGAGGATTATCAATTGCCCAATATTGAGTGATGTTTCAATTAAATAACCCAAGCTTTGTAAATCTCGATTCATCAGTGAACAAAATGTTTTTGATAAAACTCTCATTTCTTAATTGGCGTAACTGTAACCTATTATAAAAGGTTATTCTTCGTTGATAATCATTCTCATACAAAAATTGATGCAATTGATATTTATAAGAACGATAGCAGTGTTTCTTTAAAATTTTTCTAGCTGATTCTTTGGAAACTGGTAATTCATGTTCAATTTGTCTTATCGAAATGGTTGCGTCAACATGCACCAAAGCTAATACATTAATTTCCGTTTCTTCATCCACAATAAATCTTTCTTCAATTTCTACATTAGGTTCAGTTCTAAATTGTTGCTCCAAACGGGCGAAATAGTTTCTCATAGGTTTTCTTCTTTCTGGATATCTTCATCCTTACAGACTTTGTGCTCTAGTTGCATTACGCCGAGTCTCTCCATAAATAATGATCATGTCAACTTTTTCATCTCTTGAATAATTTTCAGCCATTTTATATTAATTTTCTTGTTACTTTAATACACTTGCTTCAGAAAATTAGTGAGTAAGTCAAGACTAATTAAATTGTTGTGAGTGTCTGTCATTTTCATGGCTATATGCAATTTTGGATTTAAATGTAGATAGGAACCTCATTAAAATTATTTGTTGGCACTTACTTTTTAAAAATACTTCTATTATTACGAAGGATATCGTTAAAAAATGACTAATGGAGAAAAATTATAGTTTATGAATCATTATTTCTGATTAATAAAAGAAATAGCACAGTTCCATTAAACAAAATTCCATAGGACCCCTACGGAAATGAAAATGAAATTCCGTTTTTTTGAAAAAAAACTAAAAATACTGGTACCTATCAGTAATTCAAACAATTATTCTCTTCTTTACAGACAAGTCTACAACCTTACTAATAATTTCCATAGCCTACTTAGTAATTTTCTTACATCGCATTCATTTGACGCGGCCATTTTGAAAAAATTAAAAAAATTTTCGTATCTCACTTATTTTTTGGAATTTTTTACTACTGAAAAAACTGTTGCACTTAGAAATTTATGCTAAATGAGAAACCATAAAAAATATAGTCATTCCATTTAAGAAAAAAAAGTTGATGTCACTTCCGGTTCAACCGGAAGTGATATTTTTATTCCTGTTAGTCAAAAAGTAGCTTATAATTGTCTAATTTATGTGTGCCAAAAACCAAATTTTTAAATGCAAAAACAACTAAAATATTGGGGGCGTACATTGACTCGTGGCCACCCGGTAGACCGTGGAAAGCCCCCATCCACAGTAAGCAGAGGAGAAGATGTTGAAAATATACAGAACACAAATATTGCAAGTTCTAAGCAACCAAGAGGAAAATGTTTATGCGAATGAACGCAAGAAATCGTACTTAAACATAGTAGCGAGTGGAGGAGACCGAGGACCAAAAGAAAACACGGCTTACTTGGCGATATCGACAATTAGGAATTTATTGAGCGGGACGCACAAAAGAAAAATACGACGAGACAAGGGAGTATCAAAGGAGGTAGATCCTTCAATGGTAAAGGCTTTATAATAATAATATCTTTAACACCTTAGGGTATCTAAGTACATAATATTACGTTCTCCCTAATATGTCTATAATATTATTTTCTTGTTAGTAATAAATTTACTTTGTTTACCTCTGTTTTATGCTCTGATAATAGTTTTTTTTTATTTTGCCTCTTATTAACTTTGCTCAGTCACTCTCATCTCAGGGTTCTTGGTGAATTTTATTTTTATCATTTTTTTTTATGTTACTCGAGAATAAAATGAATTATTTGTAATTAATCTTTTATAAGTTCAAATTCCTTTTTTTCTTTAAATTAATAAAAACTCTTTCCCTAAACCCTATTACCAGCTAACTTATATACTAATAACACATTATTTAAAATGTCACTCTACAAAAATAACGATACCAGTCAAATTTTTTTTTATAATAACTACCTTTTATCAATTCTCCATCTCTTACAATGTCCTATTTCCCGTTTGTTTGTCTTCTTTGAAATTACTATGTGTTCCTCTCTCCTGTTATTCTCCAATATATGACATGGTCCCAATATTCTGTCGTCTCTTATCTTATTCTTATTTCCTCAATAACTTCTCTTTTTCGTCTCTTGTTCAGCTTTTCCTATTTCTATCATTGACCTTTATTCTTTTAAATCATCTAAATCTCCTTCTTATAACTTTTTTTATTCCTTCTCTCGTATCTCTTGATTTCTATTTTGATTTTTCTTGTCAGCCATCTCCACAATTTTTTTCTTTTATTTTTCCCGCTTACTTTTTCTAATTTATTATTTCTAGTCATTTCTATTTATGTTGGCAAACATTCTATTTCTATTTCTGTCAGTCTGACATTTGTTATTATGTCAGCCTATGACATTTCCTGTCACAATCACTGTCATGACCTTATATTTGTTCAAACTTTTGGTTTGTATCACTTTTTTAAGTTAATTTTGCACTAATAGCTTCTTGTATGTATTGCTTAAACCTTATATTTAATCTACTATTAACAATTCTTAATCCCACTTGAATTTTAATGATATTTTTTACTTAATTAATCTGTTTCAAATTTTGATTCCTTAACATTGCAAATTCATTTGTAATAATTATTTAATTTCACTTCAAACTCTGAGAGTTGATATCTCTGAACTATTACAATTATTACTTTTATATGTTCTAAAAAATACAATGTGACCATACTTTTACTAAATACTCTAAGGTAAGCACTGACTTTATTTCTAAGCTTTTTTTCTTCTTAATTTTGAGTTCATTATTTGTCCAATCAAAACAATTACTTACATTTTACTTTTCGTATTACAATTTCAGTTTTAAACTAATATTTGTCTCAAGTTATAAAAATACATGTCAATATATAAATATAAATATTGTTATTAGCGAATAATGGTGCAATTAGAAGATTAAAACTTTTTAAGTCTAAGTTTCATAGGATCAAAATTAAAACAAAACATCTACAGTATTAAATAAATAATTATTTCTTTTAACATTTCTTCATTTGATATAAATCATTAATTATTGAAGTATCAAGTATGGTTTAAAGTTAATTGTCAATGTTTAGGAAAAACTAAATCCAGCCCTGTCCGTCCTCGACACTTGTCTAACTAGCCAGAAAGCCGGTATCTTTAATTTTTTTTCACGTTTTTTTCAACCATTATATAGATGAGGAGGAGTATTATACCAACGGTAAGAAATGATGTCACGTGTTAGTGTTATCTAAATCCATACAAATTTTATCATTTTTTTAATAATACCTTGATTTATTTTAGGGGAGGGAGAATGAAAAAAGTTTTGACATCGTCGAAATAACGACTACCCTACTCAAGATAGCATTGTAATGGCCTTAACTGCGAAAGAAAGATCACAAATTAATGGTTACATTTTTCTTTAAAATTCCTCAACACATCAAGGATCACAGCAAAAGATGGGTACCAAAATAATATTATACAGGGTGAGGTAATAGTGCGTCGGACCTCGATATCTCGAGTTCTACGATAGCTAGAAATTAAAAAAAAAATTGCAAGTAAACTAAATTAAAAAGTACATAACTGGAAATTATTTTCTAACATACAGGGCGAGCCAACACGAAATTAAAGGACCAAGTGCCTTTTTTTTAATGGAATGCTATGTAAATCAGTACAATTTTTGAAGCCTCTTTCTAGGCTCCATTCATTCCTGTATTAGCATTGAATATCTCCCAACCACTTGGATGTAATGAATTTTTTTGTTGAAATAATGCAATCTGCAGATGGAAATTAAAAAAATCACCACAGTCACAATTATGGATATTAAGAAAAATCTATATGAATACCAGGTTACGAGACATCAAATTAATGTTCTTGAATTATTTTCATTTTCTAAAACTGTACAGGGTGGCCAAAAGTTATTTTTCAATTAAGAACTTTTTAAATTAAATTTTCCCAATTTTTTTAAATGGAACACCCTGTATATTTTTCAACGATGTGATGTAGAAATGAAAAACGAATATTTTTTGTAAGTACTTCCCTATGGCTAATTGCAACAATTTTCATTTTTTAAATAAATAAGTGTCAAATTCAAGAATAAACTTAAAGAAAGAGGTTCCCTCAAATAATTCATTAGAAAAATTTATAGTAATTGGTCGACGTGTTACCATTTTGATTGACACACGTCTTTATGCAATTTTGAAATGAGGCCATTTACTGGGACCATTTCTTCCAATCCATTGAAATGAGTAAATATTATAGTATTTAATAACAGGTCCTTTACTGTAATGTTTTTTGTACATTTTTTTGCAGTTTTCGTATAGGTATAAATTGTCGCATACAACGGAGCATTTATCGCACTTATTGGTCGTTAGTTACAATTTGTATTGCATTTAAAACATTTGGAATTTTACAATATGAATTTTAATAAAGCGGAACTTGTAGACATGACTTTGGTTTTGGGCGAGTCAGACAGAAATTGTTTACTTGCCAATAGAATTTATCCCCAACGTTATCCTGAAAGGATCCCTGATGTTAGCAGCTTCCAAACAGGGTTGGCAGTTTTAAAACAAAATGTTTTAAACAAATGTTTTTTAAGTGTTTAAAACACAGTAACCTGTTTTAAACACATTTGTTTTAAACACGTTTAGAACAATTGTTTTAAACATGATTTTTTTTCAATACGTTTTTTCAGTGTGTTTGATGGACAATTTTTGGAACATCGTTGTATTTGATAGGGGTAAAAAAGAAATAATAAAATAAAAAAATATGAACTTTAATGTAATGCAATAAAACTAGTTATACTAATATAGTAGTATAAGTACAACGAACGAAACATATTACTATTATACAGAAGATATACATGTTATTATTTATTTTCCTAAGTGTTAATTTTAAAGCGATTAATAGCATAGGTACACAAAAAAAAAAGCCGAGTGCGGGAAGGTAGACCTATGTATTAATTTCCATGCATTTTGACCTGCTGAACACGAATCCGATGTCCGTTTTGCCCTTGTATTTTTCCTAATCTCAAAAAAAAAACACCGTAAGAATGCCCTAGAAAATTAAAGTGTAGCAGCTAAAAATCTGAAAAAATTCAGAGGTACGTAGAAATTGAATGGTGCAAACTAGAGTTCTATAGCTTTTTTGGTTTCCGATATAGAGCCTCGAGAAGTGCGAAAAAAACAAATTTTTTCCTTCCGGTAATTTTGAGCTGCTCTATCTCGAAAACGAACGACCGCAGGGATGTCTGGCTTACGCCATTCGATTTCTATCGCCATTCTATGTACCCCTGAATTTTTTCAAATTTTTAGCTACATTTTTATTTTTTCGGGCATTCTTACGGTGTTTTTTGAGATTAGGAAGAATGCAAGAGCCAATCGGGCAAAACGGACATCGGATTCTTGTTCAGCAGGTCAGAATTCATGGGAATACTGCCTTCTCCCACTCGACTTTTTTTTATGTGCCTGTGTAGTCAATAACCAATCACCAAACAATTATTGCACTATTGCACAACTTGACATATTTATTACAACGAATTGGCCGAGCCGTTGTCAAGTATCGTCTTTGTCTTGTTATGATGGAATATGGGCATGGCTTATAGAATAAACAATGTATTGGGTCGACGCGCCCGTATAAATTTAAGTTTAAAAACATATTTTTTATTGTTTAAAACATGTTGTTTTTTTTCAACAATTAAAAATCCATGTCTAAAACACATTGAATTGTTTTAAATAAAAAAAAAACGTGTTTTTTTATTAAAATAAAAAAAACACGATTTTTGCCGACCCTGCTTCCAAATCCTTCTCGATAGATTTCTGGAAACTGGAAATGTCGAATATAAAAAAGAAAGAATAAAACGTGTTGTGTACGAAGAAAATGAGTTTTCTGTGGTGCTGGCAACGGTCGAGAATCCCCATATTAGTTAGTCAAAGTGAAGTGAACTCATTAGTAGCAATAAGTAGACGGTCTGTGGGTCGAATCTTAAAAACAAATAAGTTGCATGAAAAATTTCTAGCTATCGTAGAACTCGAGATATCGGGGTCCAACGCACTATTGCCCCACCCTGTATATTCAAACCAATACCGGTAACCTAAGACAACAGTGTCAACACGAATTACATCCACAATACAATCGTAACATAACACAATCTGATAATGTATTCTCGGTCTAGGTAAAACACATAAAAATACTTGTCAGAACAATTTTCAAATAAACACGTTATATGAAGATTGGTCTGACACACATTATCAAAATAAATATTCCAGTCAGACTTGGAATATCAATCACAGTAGACACTTTCGTTTACAACAGCAAATATTTTAAGCATTGTCTACAATATCAATGCGTCTCGCAGATGAGACAGTGAAATGTCAACTTCACTATAAATTACATTCGAATCGTCTAGACTAATGAAATGTATTTGCACAAGTAAATGTAATAGATAGGTATCAAGAAACTGTTGGGTTTTCAGTGATAGGAAAGTAAATGCTATATAATTATTCGTTATTTATTATATTTTTCTTACGAAGACATGAATTACAAAGTGGTGGCACTCAAGATCGTAAAATCAGCTATAGTATATATGATCTCAATTGGGACAGCATTAAAAGGAAAACTCGGAGTAAAGTCGGCATCTCCTTTATGGGACATAGGTGGCGGCGGTAGAAATGCAAAAGTGCTTTAAATCCTAAATAATTATTTTTTAATTGTTAAAGAAAGTGATTTCTATAATACTTTTATTCAATAGATATGATTAATGAAAAAATGTGTTTATCACATTTGATAAGTCACGTAAATGTTATATTAAGGCTACGTCTATTGTCCAGTGACCTACTTCTCGTTCTATCTTCTAGCGGTAAAGTTATGAAATCTTAGGCGGGAGTTGCATAGATGGTATATAATCCTTCCGAAGGGGCGTAAAGCAGCGACTGTCCTGTTTATTAAATGTTAGGCCATGATACTATGAACTTTGCAGTATCATGATACTAGGCAGGCAGAAACTTTCTACTATTCTATAAAGGAAACACTCGGCAAAATTCTAAAGGGGGAACTCGTTTCCTGGCATCGGTAATTGGTCTCAGTAGCGGAAATAGGTCGACGTTAAATAAACAAATGTCAAAAAAGCTTTGTCTATGAACTTTAAATAAATAATATTTCATTCGTTACTATCCGAGTTTGCAGAACTTGAATCGGTATCTACATTAATAATAATTTTTGTATTAATAGGTGGTAATATAGAATATTCATTTTCCTTTTTTATCACATGAGATACACAATTCCTCCATATATCGCTTTTGCCTATTTCGTCTACTATTATCTTTATATTCGTTAAGACAGACTCACTTAATTGTGTGGATTGATTTTATTGACATAGTCTTGTTTTTACATCAGCCCACACCATTTCAATGAGGTTGAAAATGTAATAATATGGAGGCAGACGTAAAATAGTATGATCGTGTGCTTCAAAAATTTTTTCAACGGTATGTTCTGTTACGATCTAAAAGTGAAGATCGCACAAACTTTAAAGAATAAAAGGTCCTAGGCCTTACAAATCCTATTTTGGTGAGTGTGAGAGGACAAATAAGTAGAAAAAGAATGCTGTAAGGTAAAAATATTTATTACAACGATTTAATTTTTTGGACAAATTTGAGTATTATTAAATAAAAACAAAAAAATATGTACAATAGCACACTAGTAAGAAAAATATTGAGTATTATTAATTATTAACAAAAAATATGTACAATAGCACACTAGTAAGAAAAATATTTATAATAGAGGGAAAAAAAAATTAAAACTAAGTACAATAGGTTTTAACGACTGGGTGTGAACTATGCCCCGGGTGGGTGCATTCACCAGTCCCTACAAACAAACAAAATATAATAGCTCTAGGCCACAAATGTAACCTACACCCTACAGTATCTCTCTGAAGGAGTCACTATAACAAAATAAAGGAACGATAAGCAAAATGTTAACCACTAAATGATTAAATATAAAATATAAAAAGATTACTAAAAACTACAGGATGAGCACACTAATTTAAAATTGTACAAGAATAACTTATCTTTTGTTAACCCACGTGAAGAATCGTAGATCTCAGGTGCTCGGGATCTGGGGTCTGGTGTTATGCCAGAACGTCCTCCAGGAAAACACAACTCGGTATACTTCGCTTCAGAAAACTTGTACCAAAGTTAAAATTATGTGGGGTTGCCCACGTGGCTATCAAACCATAGAAAAATCTAGGGAACTACTACTTTTTTGTTGCCCAAAAATGAATCCTCTCCAAAACCGTCCAGATTATCTGGACGTTAATTACTTGTTGAAATATCTCCGATTTAAGAATCGATAAATTGAGAATATAAAATTATCAAATAACTGGTGAAATTATAGTCTTAAACTCCGATACCAAGATCGATTTGCCTCAACGTGGCCTTTGACTTAATTACACTGAAAACAAGTGTCTAATGAATTTTCGAAATAGAAAGAGGAAGATTCTCTCCGTACTGCGGTATTTATAACTTCAGTTAATATAAAAAAAACTAATTCATGTGCGCACTTTACACTTAATTCAACATTTTTGGTAGGAGGTTTGATTCACGTTGTCAACCTTTAAGTTTTCTTACTGAGATCTTTATTATCGGCATTCGGACTTTGCGAAAACTGACATATGGAGTAAACATTTGTACTTTTCGGATTAATGCTGAAATCAATGCATTTTAATGTGTTTAGCACTATAAAAGAGAATCACTCATTTATTACAATGATTAACATGGAATTTTATTTTATGTTACCAGGTTCGCCATCTATTGCCTGATAGGTTAACCACAAGCTTATTAGTACCGACTTGTTTAACCCATGGTCGCTCTTGTCGATTTTATCACGAATAATGACGGATGTTTTCTCTTTTAATCACATATACCGGGTGTCCACATATACCGGGTTCCCCGTAAATTAACTCCCTGCTTACCCCAGATGTTAATGCCAAATAGGGCGTGACAGTTCCTTTTTAAAATTTGGCTTTCCAATGAGTTCTAATAAAGTCTTTTTTGTGTTTTTTTTCTGGTATTTCCAAGCCTTTACCTTTCATAAATTCAATGATGTCGCCTTTTCTTGTGTTGGTGTTCGGAATTTTTGTATGTTGCCGCGAATGGTATGACGCATTGTCCATAACATTTACAAAATTTTGTGAGATATTTGGTAACAGCTGTTCCTTTGCCCACTTCTCAAATAATTCAGCTGTCACATCTTCGTGGTAGTCGGCAGAGGATTGCTTGATATTTTTAGCAGACAACAACAACGCATTTGAAATAAAACCGTGTTTACTTCCAGCATGTAGAATTATAATTATTTTTTTCCTAACACATGGAGCACTTAAATTACACTTTTTGGTGTTATCTACCCAAGCGTATTGAACTACATCACGGGTGTCAAACCATGTTTCGTCAAGATAAATTATGTCTCTATTTGCACCTCGGTATTCTTTTATTTTACGCAGGTACTCATGTCGATGATCAGCGATGCTGATTTCATAACTACCATTCATTTCTAAAAGTGAATTATTTATTATTTGTTTGCTTATAATAATGAAACATATTCTTTATAGGATTTTGCAAATAGCGGAAAGAAAAACTATCTATGAGAACTAAAAGAAAAACTATATGTAAACATATTAATGAAATCTTTGCATTCTTTCGATAACCTGACTTCTGGTTATGCTAACAAGTTAAAATTCTTATTTACCATTCTCATTATAACACTAGCATCCAACATAGGCAAATTAAACTAGTATCTGAAACTAGTTAACTGAATTTACATATCGTAGGGGATCATGTAGAAAAAAACTGTTTAAAAAAAATGAAAAATTTATTATTTTTTATTTTATTTTTGTGCATAACTTTCTTCTGAGTGGATTTACTATAGGCTCGGTTCACAAAAAAGAAAGCTGACATAATTCCCGTCAAAATGGTGACCGATAAGAGTATTTTTGATAAAAATTGGCTGAAATACAGTCGTTCAAAGTTACCTACTTTTTTGCGATTTTACCACTTTTTACTTTTATAACATGCTATTTTTTATTTTTACACGCAAACATCATTTTTATTCTATACAAAAATTATTTTCGGTTTATCAATGATAATGACAAACGTATTTATTTAAAATGTTGATATTCACATGATCTTAGGCATAAAAAAATAAATATGAAAAAGAATGATAAAATTCATGAAATTTATCAATAAAAATATTTTATCTTTGGAAAATCATTTGGAAGTATTTCTAAATAATAATGCAAGTCCTCAAGATATCAGTTTTGCATCTGAACACATCGTAATTTGTCTGTATGGCATTAAGACATTAAGAAGTTTAAGTAGCTGTCGCTTACAAATTTTTCAAAGATTATTAGGTGCACAAAATTTTCTCTAGCATATTTTTTACTGATAATTCAGAATACAATTGTTAACTACTTGCAAATCGTGCAGAGTTAGCCAAAATACAGTTATTAAAGATTTTCTTTAACAATAGCTGGATCCTATCATTTTAGAAGAATGTTTTTGGTGAGGGGGTTTTCGCCTAATTAGATGACGTTTTCTCAGTTATAACGAATACGTGATCACCGATTAGATGTGTGATGACAGATATATGCACAATTATTTGAAAAATACATTTGATATTCTAATTAATAAACAAGCCACCTCAAGGTTAAAAAAAAATACTGGTTCCATACACTAAAAATTTTGCTTTACCGTGTGCGTGTTCTGTCAATGTTCAATTATAGCGACAATGAATATGGTCCTGTTTGTCTGCTGCCACTATACGTCGATCCGAGGAATTCGAAATTGCCTGCGATTTATTTCAGAATCAGAAGGCTGCGCTTCATAACTCACAAACTATATGATAGTAAATGGATGGATATGAAACAAATACGAATAGTACTTGCTACAGTGCGACACTTTACACAGTATATCACGCATCATTGTTGCAAATGACGTTACTTACATATTTAGAGGGAGTGCAGTTCCTTCTGGTGAATATAATTTAAAATTTAAAAATAAATATTAACGGCACTTGTCTTTAAAATTTTATTGTCTCTGTAAAGGATTTTACTGCTATAATATGAAGTAGAATAGGTTAAATGTATATACTATGGTATAAATATTATGATAATTATTAAACATTTAAAAAAAAAACTCGATCAAGCGGACTCTCTTCGCATATAGGTGGTTTTGTAGGAAAATTACATGGTTTACTCTATATCAATGACCTCAAAAAAATATATGTAACAACATAATGTATTTCTAATTTACGGCTTGAATTAACCAGGTCGACCTTAATCCAGTCATTTTGATATACCAGGTGCCTACGATATTATTAGCCAGCTTATAACTTTTGTAAAAAGAGATATCGATTTCAAATTCCGGGAAGTTGTATGTTTGAATCAGTTACACATTTCTATTGCTCTAAGTTCCGATTTTCATTTCCGGTTTAATCGAAAACAGTATAAACTATGTTATTTTTAATGGAATACCCTGTATATTTTTCAAAATTTAGATAGCTTAAGAAATTCTAAGTATAATATAGTGTTATGAATTACACCCCTTGGAAAAGGAGATGGTACGCCTATGCCTCTGATGGTGACTGGAAAGGCTCTAGAAAGAGCCAAGGACTTTTCTAGATTATGGCTGGAGAAGATTCTGGATTGATCTAGAGCTAATTTCGGAGTATATAAGGCGCGATTACAAGCGCGGGAAAAGAAGTTTATTTGAGAAGTGACACGCTCGGTAAAAAGTGAGGTTAACTATTAAGTAAACAAGTATTGTAGTCAGTAAATTGTTAAATAAAGTGTTAGTAGTGTTTAATCTCTTGTTAAAATTATTTAGAACCCACGAATTCATACAGGGTGTTTCCTAAAAGGTGGAAATCCGTAACATTTTGGTGTCAGAAGTGGGATTTTAACAAGAGGATTTTCCGGAAGTGTTGAGAAGACTGGGACAGTATTCTCGAAGTTGGTGCTAACACAGAGGACTAATTTACTGGACGTTGTTCGCTGTTCGAACAGGAAAATAGTGTCAAGTGCATTTTTTGAGACATTTTTGGAACATTTTATTTGGACATTAGAGGTTAAGTGACGAAGACTCTAGATAAGACTTTTTCGTGCCGTTTTGAGGTTTTTCTGGACAGTCCCATTACCGATAGTGACGTAATTGTTAAATTTATTTGATTTCAACGTAGTCGTATGCCTATAACAACCAGAAGTATGGCAACTGAAAAGCAAATACAGGACTTATTTGCACAATTCCAGAAAGTGTTGGAAGGGCTAGAAAGAAGGCATCAAGAAGAAGTAAGTGAAATCAAAGAGGAAATAGACCTGCTTAAGCGACAGTTGAGGGATAGAGGAAGCCAGCAAGTGGTATTATCAGATCAGCTGTTCGAACCTCCCTCCTTTGACGGCCAAAGTTCATGGACCATTTACAAGATGCAGTTTGAGGCAGCAGCGAGTGCAAACAACTGGAATGACGAAGAAAAGGCTATGGCGTTAATCGTGGCATTAAGAGGCCAAGCATTGGAAATACTCCAGACAATCCCAGTAGACCAACAACGGGATTTTAAAGTTTTAGAAGCTGCCCTAGATCTACGATATGGCGATCAACACCTTGCCCGAGTGTACCAGACCCAGCTGAAATCACGTGTTCAAGGGGCTGGGGAAAGTTTGCAAGAGTTTGAAGCTGCCGTGTGGAGACTGGCTCACCTGGCTTACCCGGATGTACCGAAGGAATTCCAAGATCAACTGGCAGTAGATGCTTTTCTGGATGGTATACAGGATGATGAGATCAGGCGAGTCCTCAGGTTATCTCGATACCAGAACAGCAGCGAAGCGTTGGTACGTGCACTCGAGGTGGAAGCTGTCCTTCAAGATACCCCGAGTCCAAGAGTACAAGCTATGAGTCTCGAAAGATCGCAATCTGAAAAGGAGAACCAGAACGCTATGTTGGCCGACATATATAAGATGTTCAATCAGTTACTGGCTCAAGTGGATACTGCAGAAAGACAAGGCAAGCCAAGCGGGGGTATTAAATGCTACAACTGCGGCAAGATAGGACATATCAAACGAGACTGTCGACAGCGGAACTCGAGGAAAGTGAATGTTGGAAACAGGGCAGAGACACAGAATAAACAAAGTAGTGGAAGGCCAAGTGGACAGCGTATGAAATGCTACAGGTGCGGGGAACTAGGACATATCCAGCTTGAATGTCCACAGAGGAGCTTGGAGAGAGTGAAGGCCGGAGATGCTGTGAAGCCAAGGGGAAAACCAGAGGAAGCCGTTACCAGAGAGGCTGTGACAGATAACGAACGTGGTGCCCCTAGAGAAGTGAAGATTTCCCAGCTTCGGAGCATTACAGAAAGGCCACCACTACAAGGATATGACGATAAAACGAAACCTGAGAGAAATGCAAACATTTCATCCGGAAGAAGGTACAAGGAAGGTTGCAAGCACAACCACTGGGAGAAACTGCAGGTCACGGGAGCAGTCAACACTGTCAAGGTGGAGGTGCCGGATGATAAGGCAGATGAAGCGCTCAGACAGGAACAATTGAACGATGTGGAAATTGGGCCTATATTGAGAGCCAAAGAAAGGGGAACTCGTCCAACATGGAAGGATGTTTCGGGCAAAAGAGTGGGGCTGAAGGCACTATGGGCGCAGTGGGACTCACTGAAAGTCATGAACGGGCTGTTGCGGAGAGCATGGGAAAGCCCGGATGGAAAACAGCTGGTTATGCGTCTAGTGATTCCCAGGTGTCGAGTTGCGAAGGTGCTTCAGGAAGTGCACGAAGGAACATCCGATGGACACTTCGGTGTTAACAAGACCCTGAAGAAAATACGAGAACGATTTTATTGGATAAGAAGTCGTCAGGATGTGGAGGCTTGGTGTCGCAAATGCAAGATTTGTGCAGCCAGTAAGGGACCACAGACTGGAAGTAAGGGTGAAAACAAGCAGTTCAACGCCGGAGCTCCTTTCAAGAGGTTGGCTAACGATATAGCGGAACCATCACCAGCCAATGACCGAATGAAGGCTCGATATGACTGGAAGGGTAATTCAAAGGAGGTCATCAAGGTGGGAGAGCTAGTTTGGCTGTACAACCCCCAGCGGAGGAAAGGAAAGTCACCGAAATCACCTTGGGATGGACCGTACACTGTTATTACCCGAATTAATGATGTCGTCTATCGGATTCAGCAAAGCAGAAAGTCCAAGATGAAGATCGTGCATTTGGACAGGCTGGCGAGATACACTGGTGATCCTGAGTTGCCTGATCGGGACGATCAGGCTTAAGGAGGGGGCAGTGTTATGAATTACA
Source organism: Stenurella melanura (assembly GCA_963583905.1). Taxonomy (NCBI): domain Eukaryota; kingdom Metazoa; phylum Arthropoda; class Insecta; order Coleoptera; family Cerambycidae; genus Stenurella; species Stenurella melanura. The sequence goes on from OY757310.1 coordinate 155,367,648, forward strand.
CCCCTTGGAAAAGGAGATGGTACGCCTATGCCTCTGATGGTGACTGGAAAGGCTCTAGAAAGAGCCAAGGACTTTTCTAGATTATGGCTGGAGAAGATTCTGGATTGATCTAGAGCTAATTTCGGAGTATATAAGGCGCGATTACAAGCGCGGGAAAAGAAGTTTATTTGAGAAGTGACACGCTCGGTAAAAAGTGAGGTTAACTATTAAGTAAACAAGTATTGTAGTCAGTAAATTGTTAAATAAAGTGTTAGTAGTGTTTAATCTCTTGTTAAAATTATTTAGAACCCACGAATTCATACAGGGTGTTTCCTAAAAGGTGGAAATCCGTAACAATATGTAGCACACTTTATATCTATATTTGAGAGCTTTCGAGAAAATGCGGTTGAAAATGTTATACCTATCCGTTATAAATTATTCCAACAACTCTGTTATGGCTATAAAAGTTTTTTGGCGAGTAACATTTTATAAAGTCGTAACAATTGGATTTCCGGTAGAACCGGCAGTACTACGGAAAGTAACTTTCAGACTCAAATTACTTCGACACTTTTAATGGAGCACCCTGTATTGAACCTTATATTTATAATCTAATGACTTTTGTGAATATTCTTTGGTGTAGTAAAGGATCTAGAAACAGAAAATATCACCCGGGTGATTTTTTTAACCTGATATTTTCAAATATCTCGAGTAATACGCGATACATCCCCCTGAGGAATCTATACGCCTTATGTCACGACATTACTCCAATAGCGGACTACGTTTCTGAAATTTCACAAAAGTTTTATGCTTTCAAACGATAGTCCGCTAACAAACAACATAACGCGAATAAGACAGCATAATTCACCTTTTAGAATAAAACACAAATTACCATATCAGACGCTGCCCATCTTTCGGCAGCCACTTTAGCCACAATATCTGGACATTCTTGCATTGCAAAATTGTATCATTCTATCTTTCTCTTCTTTTGTTTCTTTGTATATTTTTGTTTTAAATTAATTTATTTCTCAAAATTCTTTTCAGAAAATACTATTTTAACCAGAAATTTATTAATTCAAAAATGTATCCAAACATGAATTATTTTAAGCCAAAAACTCTGCGGCATCACCGACTGTTAGCAATGTAAGTCTCGAACGAATTGCATGGAGCAGGTGAAACGCCTTAGCACTCACCTGTATATATCTACCACCAACGACTGAGCTTGTCTTTTTAACCATATTTATATACATGTTTTACAAATTATTTTAAATATGCACTTTTATATGTTCAATTTTGCCATCAGCTTTTGTAAATCTTTTATTTTAGAGATAGGAGTTTTATATTCACTCACTCATCCAACCATTCAATTGCCACGGCGCATTGCGCCGTGCATGTCTAGCTGGCTCTGAGTACGTACATATAATACCATGTTATTACTAAATTGAATAAGAATTGAAAAATTGAATTGAGTAATAAGCCCTCTACAGAAAAATGTTTCAAACAAAAGTTGTAAAATTGGATGGGGGCAGTTCGGAGGTATTTGTCATTTTGACTTTGGGTCAAAGAGTTAAGGTCATTCTAGGTCAAATTAGTTATTTTAAATAGGAACCCCTATATTTTATTGCAAATTCGGATTGCCTGACTGAAAATAGACTACTTTTGTTCGAAACTGAAATTGTCATTATTTTTAGTTATCAGGCGAGGAAAAATAAAAATTTTGGAACTTTGCAATTTTTTTACTCGAAAAAGAACAGGTTTGGAGAAAAATTGCAAAAGGCAAAAAGAGTTTGGAGTTATTCCAGGAATGTTCTTTTGTTTTTTCAAAATTGTCCAAAGCCCTTTTTGATTCATCCATTTGTATCGTCCTAACACCACTACAAAGAAGAGACAGTTAAAAAGTGAGTAAAGAAAATTGTTCGCAATAAAGTAATGTACAATGTACAATTTGTTAAATAAATAGCTTCCAGCATATATGGAAGATTTTTTATACTTATGTTTATTACTGAAATTATTAACATATAAATTAGTACGACTTCTTGTATTGTATTCATGTTTGTCACGGTGTGTTTATGAACTATATTTTTATACCATAAATGTATATAAATAATTTATGTCATTACATGCAACCGAGAAAATTTTATTATTTTTACAAGTAATACGACAAGAATGTCGGTACCCCAAATTATAAAGGAGGAGGGTCAATAAGGCCTGATTTCAGGTTCCTTTTAACATGAAGAAAAAATATTGGAAACTACATTGTAAACATAAATATACCTTTTTAAAAAAATTCCAGCCTAAATGGGGACATCCCACCCTCTCCAAGTCCCTTTCGCTCTACCCGCCCATTTTCATGATTCTACGCTTCTATGTTGGATCGTACCTTATCTGTTACCTTACGTACACTCCATCCAGTCCTTCTTATGGGTCAAAATACATCTGCTGCTTGTTATACGTCGCTGTTTCTGGGTAGCGCTAAGTGTAGATGTGTTGAGAACATAGCTTTAAATATAAAATACAGATTGGTGGTGGTATTGGTGGGCCAACCACCAAAATGGAGTCGTATAAGGTACGAGTTTTTAGTGGATGGAAGTCCCACACACCGCAAAGAGCGGCGTTTTAAAAATATTGCCGAAAAAAAAAACACCACCACCACCGCGTCCACGTCGCTGTTCCTGGGTGGCGCTAAGTGTAGATGTGTTTAGAACATATATTTAAATATAAAATACAGATTGAATTCTAATAAGATGATTTCACTCGTACAGAGCATTGTAAGTGTGAGGTAAGTGGAGGGTGTGATGCTTTTGGTGGTCCAGTAATACGCAGCAGATGTATTTTGAGCGATAAAGAAGGACTCGGGAGTGTACTTAAGGTGATAGATAAGGTACGATGCAACATTGAAGCGTAGAATCGTGAAAATGGGTGGGAAGAGCGAAAGGGACTTGGAGAGGGTGGGATGTCTCCGTTTAGGCTGGAATATTTATGTTTACAATTAAGTTTCCAATAATGTACAGTTAAGGCATATTGATAATTACAATATTCCAAAACATAGTACAAGTAAATTTGAGGGTTGCTTTTCTTACGTAGCACCTAAATTGTTAAATAAGCATCTTAGTATATTCATTTCGTCAAGCTCTGTATTCCAATTTAAAAATAAGTTTAGGAAAGAACTATTAGACCAGCAGAAAATCATGTTAACGTACTTAACTTTTATATCGTGTCTATAGTAATTATTAAGTACTACCTAGCTGTATTTTCGTTCGGGGGAAGTTGCAATAACGATACTTTCGATACTTCCATTTGATTTGTATATGTATTTATATATATATATATATATATATATATATATATATGTCAAATAAAGATTATTATTATTATATTATTATTATATTTTTTTCAAATGAAGAGGGGCCTGAAATCAGGCCTTATTGACCCTCATCCTTTCTTATAGATATGGTTGGTTACATAGATGCCAAATGACCTCCTATACCTCATGTTCGGGTCGGCATGGCACTCTGTATATAGTAACTTTGTTCTTTAAGTTTATTTGTTCATAAGTGGACCTCTTGTTCATATTAGCAATATTGTCCCTTATATTAATCATAAAGAATAACTAACTAATCACATCGTAGATCTAAATTTATTAGTCCACAAATTCTTCGTTAATGAAATGAGGAATGATTTCCGCTGAAATGTATGAGATATGTTTTAATTAGTACGCTCCTACATTGTACGATCTAATTAATTGAACGCGGTCGTAAATATTGCGAATTCGTCAAAGCAGGGATTATTATACTACATTTATTGTACTATTGAAACTGAGAGATCGGCCATTTTATTGCCTCACCACAGAAACCACATTTTCACTAATTGGAGTGCTTTAACCAGAGGCCGGGATACTTTTGCTGGGAAAACATACTAATTAATTTATTTCTTTTAGTAAACCCTTGGTTACTACCCCATCCAATTAGTTAAATATAATTAATATTTGAATGATTAATTAAAAAGTGCTTGAAAACGACCAGGTTCGACGTGTCGGTAGTTTATTTAGGGCGGCTTGGAAATACACTTTTACTGTTGAAAGCAACCAAAATGTTCGCCTCCGTTTGTTTTACAAGGACGTTTCTGAATAAAATGTGTTTTTTATGTTGGTAGTCGTCCAAGAGATTAGGTGGAGTCACTAATGGGGAATTAACCGTTTACCGAAGTACCCTACTGGACAAAAGAGCAGATATTTATTGGGGGTTTTAGTCTCATCTATATACAGGATGTACGGAGTCTTTAATTTTTTAAATGTTTTCTTAACTGCTCTCACATCATCGAGGAAACTCCTTCAAAATCCATGGTTCTTGTCTTCGGTAAAGAGAAACGAAGCCCTACAGTTTATAGTGGAGTTCGAAGCACTTCCTGCGGATAATTTTATAATTAAAAATCAGTACACAGGGTTTGAACCTCCTACTCTAGGTGCGTAAGTTTGCAAACTGAACATGCTAACTCCACCTAGCCACCTAGTGTCCATTTAATAGAAGATAATATAGATCAAAAGGAATATTTGTTTGTCCTTTGTTCACAACGTCGTGACAGAGGTTTTCTGTTCCATGAATTATTGTAATTTGCCTCCCTTTACTGTTAATACATGCAAAAGTTGCAAAAAAAAGCGAGAAACGCAATGGTACTGCGAATGCAGTCCAAGACATCCCCCCATTTCAAAGGGTAGGTAATATAATAGTGATAATGTTTCCTTTCCTACCCTTGTCAAAATACCCCTAAATCGTATAAACCACCCTTTATTTTTCATACTAGGCTTGTGAGAGCTTCCCAGATACAGTTTTTTTCAGGGAATATAGATGAATTGAGTAATGCTTGACAGAGGAGGCCCAATCAACCCCCGGGGATGAAACGACCCTCTCCCTAAATTGCAAAATATCCTTAAGACACTATCGATGTGGTGAAAAACATTTCCCCACCCCTAAATTGACAAACCACCCCCTTTTCAAATACTAGGCTTGTGACAGCTTGCCCGATCAGGTATTTTCTGTTAATATGGTTAAAATGGTTTATCCTTAGCCCAATCAATTCCCGGGGGTTGAAACAACCCTTTCGTGGGATGAATTTTTTAAATCTATTTACAGGGAACTGATTGGGGCGGGTTATGGAAATGTATAATTCGGTGCATGCAGAAAGTTCTAAGTTATCAAAACACAATTTTTGATGATAATGTAAATATTGTACCGGAAATAATAATGTCTGATCATACGCACACTCAATACCTGTCCCAATAAATTCCTTTTAAATTGAAATTTAAAAAATTCACACCGCGGAAAGGTTGCTTCAACCCTCGAGGGTTGGTTGGATCAATGGTAAAAGTCACTTTACCAATATTCGTGGAAAATCCAGTCCGGCAAGTCCTCTCAAACCTAGCACCGTTGATAATGGGGGTGGTTTGTCAATTTAAGGGTAGTTAGAGAAGAGTAGGAATTCCAATTTTGTCACATCTTTCCCGCCCTTGAAAACGGGACGGGGGGACGTTTTTCAGCGCAATCACAGTGTTCTTGGGATGTTTTGCCATTTAGAGAGGGGGTTGTTTCAACCCCGAGAGTTGATTGGGAAGAATTATTCAACTTATTGATCGAAAAACGTAATCCGACAAGCCTGCGCAAGTCTAGTAGTACGGATAAATTGAAAAAGTGGTTGCTGTTTTCGATTAGCTGTAGTTCAAGAAGGGCAGAAAAATAAATTATCGTGTTCCCCGTCCTAAAAAATGGGAGAGGAAATGTCTTGTACTGCATCCACAATATTGTTGAGGTCTTGTGAAGTTTTGCACATGGACTATGTATGATACGTCTGTTAAGCGTACGGCTTTACCAGAGTCATTTCCGGTCAATCAAACATTTTAGAGGGCGTTCTCTTCACTGCTAGGCATCAAGTTTACTTTATCCGTTTTATATTGTCTACTCTTCGGTATATACGGCTAAAAATGACTGATTCTGGAGTGTACGATGTTAAACAGTCATTTTGGGGGGACGTATTCTTTAGAGAATTGAGGTGTAGGTCCACTAGTCGTGAAGGATAAAGACCAGATGTCTATATGGTATCGTTTCCAATAATACAACCCACAGTTGATCTTATTCCGTACGTCAAACATCTTAGGGCGGGTTGCATCGACTCAGTTTGAACCAAAATCAGCTTGATTAGAGATCAAAATCTACGATTACGATTTTTACAACAATCCGTGAATTGGATTGTAACCTTGAATTCTTACGAATCAAAGATACATAAGTAATTAACATTATCTTGCCTTCACGATATGTTGTCATAAAATCTGTATTTCTTCTACCTTGTTTGCTTATTAGGTTTTTTACAAGATAGATATGATGCTGACGTCTCGATTAAGAAATACACGGCGCGTGATACTAATGTAAGTAATATGTAAATACATATTACTGACACATATAACCGCGTCATTGTGTCCCAATGTTTACACTGAATCAAATACGCGATCAATTCATACGCAGATTCAGATGTTCAGTCATTAACTGCCAGTACTAAGTGTACAATTAAGTACCTATAAAAATTGTATAAACTGTATAAATTAGGGTAAAGAAATTTTTTCTTAATTTTCTTTGGGGCCCCTGACACTATTAAAAAGAATAACTGTAATTTTTTGGGATTTTTCTACTCAGTTTTGGGGGTCGCTACCAAGTCTTGAATTTTCAAGATAATCGAAGATTTCTGCAAAATTTCTATCAAAATAAATGAAAGTGGTGAACATCAAAATGACATTGATCAACAATTAAATTAATAAAATAGGACAGTACATTGTCCCTCACTTTCATCTCAACCAATCATAATTCACTGAATATAAGACAGCCACACCCATTTCATTATTTTAAATTTTGTTTAGTGCACCAAAGTGAACCGAACGTTTGATTATTAGGCCACGAGAGGCAGTACACTTCAGGACAAAAGTGCATTGACTGTTTGTCAAGTAGGCAGATTTGGAATTGTTTAATACTGTTGGGACTTTTAAGACTTTTGTGTATGGCAACTAATAGTAAGGGACCCATTGTAATGAGAACATCTACGTATATTAGGCTTGTTGGTCAAATATCAATATCACTGAACCACACAAAGTTGGCATTCCTTGAATAGACCTTCAATTTTGTCAATATTTTGTCATGTTTTTTAATCTAGTAGCAGAAACTCATCACTATCACCACAGTGAGCTGAGTCTCTTTTAAGTTTAATCCGTTTTTGTAATAAAAGAAAACGCTAAGAACTACTTTTTAGATGGCAACTTTGTGTGGTCCAGTGATGTCGACATCCTGCCTACTTGACAAACAGTCCATGCACTTTTGTCCTAAAGTATACGGCCGCTCTTGGCCTAATAGTCAAACGTTCGGTCCACATTAGGCACTAAACAAAGTTTAAAGTAATTAAATAAAGCCACTCTAACAAATTATTGTAAGCTACAATAATATGTTATTGCAGACAACTAAATATATTTTCGGTTAGAATAATTTAGAAAAGATCATAGTTTTAAGTAACACAGCTGCACAAACACTCCTCACAGTACAGTAGCTAACAGGAAACAGCTCTGGCATGGTGCTAACAAGAACGCACAGAACAAAAAAAGAGGGAGCCCCGGGTATATTTTAAAAGTTGGTTTTTGAGGACCACCCTATTGTATAAACATTACAAATAATTTGTGTTGTTTTTTAGCTTTTCGCGGGTGTTGAATGAAGTATTGTTGTGCTTTCGGGTGTTTTCCCACGTAGTTGGTACTCCCCTGCAGGAACCACAGCTGTCTAAACGACGTTTCGGCAGAATCTCATCTGCCTTCATCAGGTTCTCGCTGAAAACTGCATATTGCTGCTCCTCGTTGCTCAGTTCAGTCCAAGCAACGAGGAGCAGCAGTAGGCAGCTTTCATCTAGAACCCGATGATGGCAGATGAGATTCTGCTGAATCGTCGTTTAGAGAGCCGTGGTTCCTGTAGCGGCCTATCAAATATGTGGATATATCTCATTTGTATCTATTGAACAATCCACTGAATAAAACTTAATTGAAATTGAATTGAATTGCTCCTTGACTATAGATTTGAATGTAACCCACATATGGAATATGAATTCGAGGCAGTTTCCACAATTTTAAGAAAATATCCGATGACGTCATAACTCGAACACAAGTCACTCCGTAGGTTGAATTTCAGTTTCAAAATACGAGCAATCAGGGACAAAATTCGATTGTTTCGAGATTTTTTACTGAAATAATTATTCTCGCTAGAAATTAATCTGTGCAATGCTTTCAGAATGCACTGTATAAGATCTCGTATTTCTAACAAGCATCACTAACTGATGTCAACTTACCGTTGATGACCATGCTGCCTTGCCCTGAGTTTTGTTGGCTGTTTTGCTGTTTGGCCTGGCGGTTGGTTTGGATGCTGGTTTACTAGCAGCTTGTGATTGCCTCTGGGTCTGCTCCATTATTTGATGTATTAGATCCAGTTGTTGTTTGGTTAACCCATCATTGTTACCGTTGCTACCGCTCTGTAATACAGAATGAGAGGTAATTAAACCTTTACATTAACGTTGTAACATTGTACGCTCTGTTTATTACAATTTACAATGCATGTTCTATTAGAGGGATCCGCAGATTCCACTAAAACAAATAATGCATAGAGCTGGTTTCAATTTTGTTGTTGACTTAAGCTATCGGATATTACATAGTAGTTGAACGAGTGTACTAAGATGGGGTCTTCGTTAATTATCCCCTTAGGTTCAATCGATTTATAGAGCTGTGCTCTCAGTTATAGGGATATTGCAAGAACCAGGAGCACCCAAAAGTTTGTTGCATGTAAACTGAGAGTCATTCTTATAGGCCTGAGGATTATTTAAAAGTCTACTTTTTATACAAAACCCAACTGATGGGCATTTGTGAAATATCTTCAAGTAAGAAATATAAGAATTTCTGTAAAATTCCCTGTTTGCTTGCTGGAAGAAAAAAGTTGGACATTACGTCATACCCCAACCACTTGAAATTTGTGTCATTTTTTCGGATTTATTATCCTCTTACGCCAAATCAAGCACCTGCTCGATCGGTTAACTCTGTTTATTTATTCAACATACTATGCGATAAAAAATAATTTTCTTAATGATATTTAAAAAACTTGAAAAATGAGGTTAAAATGCACAATGGATACATATTTTTGAGAGGTTGGGCAACGAGAATTTTCAAGTGCCTTACCCATAACCCCCTCCGTGCCCGGGGGGCTATTAAGTCAAATAGGGGTTTAGTAAGTTTATTTGCCCTGATAGCACTCCCGGGCACGGAGGCGGGATATGGGTAAGGCACCTGAAAATTATCATTGCCCAACCCCTCATCAACATGTACCCAAATTTTGGAGTCTTAATGTGCATTTGAACCTCATCTTCTAAATTTTTTTAAAATCTTTAAAAAATATATTTTTCATCGCATAATGTGTTGAATAAATAAACAAAGAGTTATAGGAGGCGTCTTGTTTCGAAACTCTCATTCCCCAATTTTTACAAAAATTGAGCTATTGATGCCATATTCTAGAGAACGCTGAAAGCTATACAGTGATGACATAAAATAGTCGCATTCGCACATATAAATTTGAAACTAAAATTCGATAATTGCTGCAAAACTCACAGTATCCATCGTCCACTAATAGATTTGTTTTCGGATCGCGTAAAAAGTATGTATGAAAGAAGAATCTGAAGACAAAGAGTAGCAAATAGCTATTAAAGTCAAATATCAAAAAATTCGTCCATTCGGTTGTTTTTTTATTATTTTTTAAACCATAATAGTACTTGGCCCACCCTGTATTACCTTTTAAGCGACATTCTAAAAAATGTAATGTTAATTCCTGCATCAAATCACATTCTCCAAGTCTAAACGTTGCACAACTCACATTTTCCAAATGTACGCAACAAAACTCACATTCTCCAATAAATAATCTGAATTTTCATGGATTTGAATTGTTTCAAGTAATTTTCGTATGCAGTAATCAAAATCTAATTTTTTTTCTTGATTTTTTATGTTAGTTCTGAAACTAACAATTTATAAAATTTGTAATCTAGAAGTTTCTCACGATTTCACAAAAATAGCTTAAGTATAGTGGAGAATGTAAGTTTTAAACTAGACGCCTTAACGAATAAGGATATTCAAAGTCAGTTTGAAATTCACGATTTCACAAAAATAGCTGAAGTATAGTGGAGAATGTAAGTTTTAAACTAGACGCCTTAACGAATAAGGATATTCAAAGTCAGTTTGAAATTCATACAAAAATACCAACAAAGGAATAGTTCATAATCATAAGATAGCACCAGCGATGCCATAAGCACCGTCCGCCAATTTTTACTACCACTTTCCCATTATTGTAAATATTATATTAGTACTTTATATTAAAAGAAATTGATTGAGGAAGCCGTTACTCTGTGGTAATCCATAACTATAACGAAATTGAGTAAAACACTATTATGTTTTTTACCACTATATTTGCACAAAACGTGACTGCAGTTTCAACTCTTTAGGTCATTTTCAATCGATGAACTAAGTTGCCATTCTTTAAGTATGTGTCATGAAATTATTCTTTGAAAATCATGTCTCATACTCGAGGCGGGGGGAGATATTTGCACACAAAGTTTGCAAAAACTAGTTTTTCGGCGATAACTCGGAAAATATTGCTTTGATGAAAAAAAAAGTCTAATTAAACGTTAAAGAGAATTTGAGAATATATGATCTGTCCAAAAATATTAATTAATAGATCTCGAGTTACGGGCAATTAAAGAATTCGCTGAAAAAGTTTTTGTGCCGGTGGTATCAAGTGTTAAACCGTTGATTTCTCCAGGAAAGAAGGATGACAGGGACCTGAAATTTTTAGTGGATGTCGAGAAAATGTTAAAACTGTTGAAACTAATTGAATTTGAATAATTCAAATTGAAACTAATTGAATTTGAATGATTTGAATTTAATTCTTTTAATCAAGAACTGTGCGTCTGATGAGAAAAACGCAAGAGAGCGTTTTCATGTAGAATTGACCATGCTAATCAGAAAAAATATGCACACAAAAAAGTGTCGGTGGCGTACCACTCTTTAGGTATACAATATCAGAGGACCTATTTTCAGGGACGCCACTGGTGGAGCTATAAAATAACGTTTCCAATTAAAATATGTGGTTTTATATCCTACTAATACAAACCAAAATGTTAAATAATGTATAAAGTACTTTTTGAGATTAAAAAATAACGAGTAAAGAAAAATCTACGCCCTGTAGAAAAAAATTTGAGCCGTTACAGGCATATGTTCATATGAACTTTTCTTCATAAAATGACCTAAGGAATCACACCCTGAAATATTAGCACGTCAATTCAAGAGCACCCTGTATAACTCGCCGTTTCACTTCGAAAATATTCTTTGATTTGATCTCTATTTTAAGACAAGTTGAATAGAGAACTGTACTTGAAAATGAGCCTAATCCGAAGTCGATAATCCTTTTTGTTCCTCCTCCACGAAGAACGTTATCAGCTCTAACTTCCGTCCTGATCATCCTATTGTCATGATTTTTTTTCAAATTAAAGAGAAATAGGTGCATCCATGTGCAAACAAGTATTATTTAAATATAACCTTTTTTTCGTAAAAAAAACGCAATTTGAAGGAAAAAACGCAATATCGTTGGGTGTAGCGTCGCATTTTTTTTCAAAAATCAAAAACAGTTTTCACCTACGGAAGTTGATTGGATTATGCGCACAATGAGCAAGAACCCATTAATGTTTACCATCTCTCTCTCTCTCTCTCCCGCCGTAACTAGTTCCCTCGCCAACTCCCACCTTAACCAGAATTAACTGTTACAGTTTCCCTACATCCACCAAAAATTTCAGGTCTCTATCTTCACATCACGTATTTTCAAATTCTCGTTAACCTTTAATTGAAACTTTTAACATTGGAAATGTTTATGTTCGTAAGTATATGGGGTAGAGTTACCAGTTTTCATTCAAGATCAAAAGACAGCGGTGTCGCGGTCGAGTCAGACTGTCGTATATGCAACGGCTGATATACGCAAATGTAATATGGGTTGCATACATCACAGGGGGTCAAGTTACCAGTTTTCATTTAAGGTGGAAATACAGCGGTGTAGTGGATCGTGCTGTTGAAAAAGTTGAAAAGGCTTATGTTTTATGTATGGTGTTATCATCAACCTAACCTAACCTAACCTAACCTAACCTTTAATTGAAACTTTTAACATTGGAAATGTTTATGTTCGTAAGTATATGGGGTAGAGTTACCAGTTTTCGTTCAAGATCAAAAGACAGCGGTGTCGCGGTCGAGTCAGACTGTCGTATATGCAACGGCTGATATACGCAAATGTAATATGGGTTGCATACATCACAGGGGGTCAAGTTACCAGTTTTCATTTAAGGTGGAAATACAGCGGTGTAGTGGATCGTGCTGTTGAAAAAGTTGAAAAGGCTTATGTTTTATGTATGGTGTTATCATTTCCAATGTCCCGATGGTTGCAAGGAATGCGAAATCTGTGGATTTTTTCATAGATGCATTATTTTCCGAGTTATCACCGAAAAAGTAGTTTTTGCAAACTTTGTCTGCAAATATCATCCACCCCCCTCCCCCTCAAGTCTGCGACTTGTGATTTTCAGAGATAAATTTTATGACACATACTTGAAGAATGGCAAAAAAAAAATTCAAATTCTATTGTTGGCTTGCGCTCCTTTTTCTTGCCACACTGCTCTACTAAGCAGCTGTTAATCATTTTAGTTTTGTGAATAATTAATGTCATTTGGAAAAATGTCGGTAGAGGATTTTTAGTGGCAATAATTTTTAAAATAAACGCAACGAAAGTTATTACTTAGAACTATCATTGATTCTAAATGGTTGTCTATTTTCAATCTCAATCATTTCATATCGTACCTGCCAATACGTTTAATGGTTTAATAAATAAGAGAGAACGTCGATTTGCAAATCATAAGCTAAGTGTATTTTCGATTCGTAGAAAATGCATTTGATGTACCCATCGCTTGGAAAGATCCCACCAATTTATCAATGCCTCAGAAATTTATAGTGGAAAATAATCCCATTTAACTGCAAAGTGGAGAACGAACGATTGACATAAAGTGGGATATTTTTCATATATGACTTAATATTTAAAATGGCCTATTTCGAGACAGGGTGATGTATACGAAGGTATGTTTGAACATTATTACTAGGATTACTCTGGAACCCGAGCCAGCACTGACATTATTTCCTTAAGCATTACAAATTACAACCTTCAAGGGTGATTTAAACTCAGGTGTATTTTTCTCTCGGAAAAAGTTAACTCTTTACGAACAGAGATAAATCCCCGGTTATTTTTCTTTTTAAAGGATGCCCTCGCATTTACCTATTCCTTAGTTTTGTCTTAATTTTAAGGGAAATCTCACCGCGGCATGTTATTTTCTATATAAGTATTTTTTGTAGATTTACAAAAGCATGCAATATAGTACAGGAAATATAGTTTTCAATTACATGAAAATACCTGACTGATTTAAAGCTTTGCAGTATTTAGTAATAAAGTGGGTATTCTAGAGTGTTTTATTTTTCCAACGCTGCGATTTTCATATAACTTTGCTTGAATCCCTGGTGCTACTTATCCAAAAGATCCGTACGCAGAATTTTAGACAAATAGACCAGTACAGAATTTTTTATAAATTTTGGAAATCGAAAGTAGAACACTTTTTAAGAGAATTTTCAATTTTTTTAGTTTTTTTTTTGGGAACGTTTAAGCCCTTAAATAAATTACTAAAGTTGGGTTCCGCGGAAACGGGGCGGAGCTTCGTGTGGCGTCACTTTGCATATGCTGAGCGTGTGACAGTTGAGATTCTTTAATTTTTTACTTGAGGTAGACGCATTTTTACATATTAAGACCATTATTAGGATTAGTATACCAGATCGGATTAGGTATACTCTTTTTTTATGATAAATTAAATTTAGGCAGGTGCCATCTATTTAGAATTCCTCTAAAAGTAATATTTTAAATAGTCCAAGTAATAATAATCGTGTAAATTGAAAACAAACACCTTTTTTCCTCAAACGTCAGATTAACTCATTTCATGATATTAAAGTTTGACAGATTATAATGGACTAATGTACTACTGTAGCAAACTCAAACTCTCTCGCCATTGTTTTTATGCAGAATGACGTCACCAGTCGGCGAGGCGCTTTGTACTGAAACCCAATCTTTAACATTGAATATCTAAGGGTTGGATATACTTATGAAGTTGAAAATTTAACAGCTTGTCTAGATGATCGAATACTATTGAATACCATACCAAAAAAATTGTCGGTAACAAGCCCATTGAATAATATTTTGGGGTTGTACAGTTTGATCTTATGATTTTATCTCAAACTACTGAAATTCCTAAAATTGTAGTGCATCGTACTAATGTGTTTCTCACGTGTTTCTTTTATCTTTTGCAATAATTGAACTTACTAATAAGTTTTAGAAATGGAATTTGGCTACCTGAAAAGGTGCTTGGTGGTGAATTTTCATGAGCTCGGCTCCCTTTCAAAGAACAAGTGCTTTTAGTTTCTTTGAAAGTTCCAAAATCAGTGGAATTCACTTGATAAGAAGTCATATAGGACGATGTTGGATGAAGACAACTTAGCTCAAGGTTTTCTAGAAGAACAACGTGTAGAAATTGTGGACTACCACAATGTCTAAAAAGGCAGAAGTCATCCAAGAGATCAGAAAGAGCTATTACAACTATCACTCTTATACCGTGGAGGTTGGTCTGAAAACGATTTCAAATGCAGGGATCCGGGGGCTCTTCATCAAACAAGATGGCCGGCACTTTAAATTGTCCTATTCATTACACAGAGAGGAAATAGAGAACTGAAAGAAATGAGAAGAGTAGCACATTTTTTCTGTGTAATATATGTTCGCTTTTGGCAGAAGGCAGTTGTAAGTCGATGGGCTCCAAATAATGATTTGGATATACAACAGCTTTCAAACTCTTACCCACATGCAGATGTCAAAAATGTGTTCTCACTGTTGCTAGGTGACATCTTTGGTATCTGTCAGAAACAAACATAGGATTGGATAAACGTATCACTCAGGCTGAGAAGAAACAAACGTTTGAAAATTTAATAAGGAAACCTAATAAGAAAAAAGTAATGAAACGATTGGATGATAAAAACATTCTTTGAATTGTTCGGAATCCACGCCGTAGCAGAATATTGCAGTGATACACTAAGCTCCGGCAAAACTCTTAAAGTGGTGGATAATAACTGATAAAAAAGTTTAACGATTCAGTCAGAAATGAATAACAAAAACAATTCTTGTTGAGAGTGGTTGAGCATCAAGCGAACAAAAGAAGAAGTTGCATTTTTCAAAGTAAATTAATTAAAAATATTTCACATGTATGACTGCCTATCAATCTTAGTGTTTAATTTGAGTGTTATTCAAAGTTTGTTATTATTTGATTTTCCAACAAAAGTAATTAGCATTGAAAATATGATTTTTTAACCTACTTATTTCAAAGTATGCAACCTCTAAATATTGTCCCATCGTCTTGAAATTTGACACATATATTATTTACATTATCGAGACTCGGTGCATAAGCAAAGTCTGCAAAAATTTCACATTTACATTTTTACCCTTTACCCCTTATCTTAGTCCGTTCGAGGGAGAACATGCGCACAAAAAAGTTAACCGGCAGACCAACTGAAATTCTTTTCGTTCAAATTTAAAATCTGGACGTTTCATCACAATTTAAACTTATTTCAAGAAGAAAAATTGTTGAATTTTTTTTACGATTACTATACTTCCACTCCGCTACGTGGATATGGAAGAAAAAAGAAAAATGTTGTAGAGAAACGTTCCGAGACATCTCGCTAAGCAAATTAGAGTTTTGCAGTTTAATCGATACAACGTTAATCAGAAGCATGTAAAAACTATAATCTCAATTTCAAGCAATTATTGATTAAGTAATACTTATGTTTGGCAATACAGCAATATTATTCCTTCGTAAGAGTGGGGTTTATCGTTCGGTTTATCTCCTGTAGAATGGAATTTTAAAACTCATCCTCTCCATATATTAGCCGTTGTGGTTAACGCTGGGATAATATTTTTATGATTAAATTATTGACATATTTTTGTTTTTTTTTTCATAAACGCGTTTCTCAGCAGGCATTGAGGTAGGGAATTCGATTTGGTACTTATTTTAGATATACAGGCTGAAGATTAAACTGTTAACACGACATAGTAAGTACATTGTAGCTTCGAAAATAGATCATACTGTCAAGTTCTTCGGTTCTCTAAATAAGAAAGCACCAATTAAAGCTTAACGCTAAAAATATGGTTGTCTTGTTTTCTAAATCGATTATATCGGATATTTAACAATGTTGTGTCAACAATATTCGTTTCCAGCCGGTCAAAATTTGAATGAAATTACCTTGGCTGGATCAGTTGCAAGCAACTGTTGCAGCTGACTCTTCCCTCCTGCGTTCGACGTAGATGGAGACGTCGACGTTGGTGGTGGAGCATATTGAATACAACTGGACCCATGCGGTGATGCCGCATCACCAGAAGCGGCCCCCTGAGCTGGTGACATGGTAGTTGTTGTGGTGTTCACCGTCGAGGAACTATGGTGGTTTTCCGTGTGTCTTCTTAACGAGCGCGCGTCACAATAACTCTTCCCACAGCCCTCTGCTTTGCACTCGTACGGTTTCTTGTTCCGATGTGTCAACATATGCCCGTTTCTGAAACAAAAGATTATTATCACTATATTGTGTTACATGTTCGCCAAGTTACTATTTTATGGTAAAATTTTACTAAAATAAAATATAATGAAGGAAAGACAACGTAGAAAATATGGCTGTCAAGTGAAGAAACTACAGCAGTTCTCAGAATGATCTGACTATATGTAGACTCGCAAGGTCAAGATCCATCACTGAAAATTTATTATTATGTAATTACTTTCTCTAGTCACTCTCACGTAGTTATTGCACGATACCGTTGATGACAATAGCAATTAGAAAGTAGATTGCCAACCATGTGGAAATAGTTACAAATTTCGCTTATAATCCAGATAATTAATATACGATTCTAATGTATTGACCCCTCACTTTAACCGCGACCATCTCAAAAACGTAGAAGCGGAAAAATTTTTAAAAAATGTGTTCATTATGCGTCTATTGTAAATCACTCACTAAAATTTGAAAAATGTACAGTCTTGAAGTTCTGCTAAGTTGTATGTATAGCAAAATCAGAAAAAGTATGCATATCTAGTTGTGTCCCTCAAGGTTCTATAATATGGGCACTACTTGTTTTGATTTATGTGCATGATTTACTTGATATCGTCAACAATATTTATTGTATACAGGGTGTTTTAAAAAGATTGGGACAATGCTTAGCCGCAAATTTTTGACATCAGAACAAGTTGATCTGACTGAAGAAGTAGCGGTCTAAGTCTTCTCCTTTTCAAGATACAGGGTGCCAAATTAAAGAAAAATATATTCATATTGTCTTTATCTTGGGGACTATTATACGTATCTACTTAAAAGTTGGTAACGACATATTTTT
The DNA here is from genome assembly GCA_963583905.1 of Stenurella melanura. Taxonomy (NCBI): domain Eukaryota; kingdom Metazoa; phylum Arthropoda; class Insecta; order Coleoptera; family Cerambycidae; genus Stenurella; species Stenurella melanura. The sequence continues at coordinate 155,385,218 of OY757310.1, forward strand.
CAGTTCGTTAATTACAAAGGTGATATTGCCGATGTCACATTTTATAGACGGCGCTAGTTACAGTACTCTTATGTGAAGCTTTAAGCCATAGCCTCTTTGACGTTATCTTCTATTATAATCCAAACGAAATTCAATTTCATAAATAAAAGGTGTACTTGTTGACAATCGATAAAATCCACTTTTTCAGAAAAATAGTGATTTACAACTTTGTCACACATCGGTTCGAAGAAATTCAATGGTACCTAAAACCGTCTTTTCATCTAGTAAGTGTACATGTACTATGATGTCTTGAAATCGTCAATAATGCTTGTTGTGTCAAACATTGTGTACATTATAAAATATTAATTTTTTGTACTGTTTCCGTGCTCGGTAAAATTTGCATTTTATTACAGAAATCTTGGATTACGTTCTTCGTTAATTAATTTAAGTTATTTGAGAATGCCCCGGCTATCTGTATTCCTATCCAGAAATGAGTCAGTAACGTTAGGAACAACTGAATTTCTTCGAACTGGTGTGTAACAAAGTTGTAAATCGTGTATTTCTCTAGGGTGCATTTTATTGCGTTACAACAAGGCTTCTTTAGGAAATTAAATTACGTTTGAATTATAGTAGAAGACAATGTAAAAAACTTAACCTCAAAAAAGGTATGGCTTAAAGTGTTACATAAAAGTACTGTAACTAAAATTGTGGGAGGTTACTAAAATTGGTCCAAAATCGAAAATTGAGATAACATCAAATCTTTACGTTTTGAGGTCCCACGAATCCAAAAAAGTGGTTTTTGAAAAATGTCTGTGTGTGTGTATGTGTGTTAGCACGATAGCGGCGAAACTACTGGACAGATTTGGATGAAACTTTGCATGAGGGTTTCTTTAGTGCTCTAGAAGATCTGAAAAGGTTTTGGTTGAGATCGGATTACGTTTAGTGCCATTTTGGCACAATAAGTTGTTCATTATTTTTATTACTTACCATTTGTAATCTAACCATTGGAAAGCAGTTAAAATTCCGATATCAACGGTATATCACAATTGCATCTTTTTTTATATACCTGCATTTTTTCATACAAATTATTGTATAGAGAACAAACAGAATTCAATGTCTCTATACTATCAACATATGTAAAACTATGTCGTAAGTTTTCAGTGGTCGAGTGGGCTAAAGCATCGACTTACAAATCAAAAGATCGACGGTTCGATCCCAACACAGTACGTTTTTTTTTCTTTCTTCTTTCACTAGTTTTAAATTAAATATAAATAATTTTATTGCTGTTTATATATTAGATTTAAAGGCATGTCATGACGGCTAATTTGAATTGACTATCAAAGCTCTTAGCATTTGGTATTGCTACGAATCAAATTACAGTTAAAAAGTAGCAGACTGCTGTATAGCAGCCCATCACTAATTTCAACCGGGTCGAGAGGTTCCAGCCGCTTCCAGTAGCTGCCGATTTTTTTCATCGCATCTTGAATGGCGGTAGTTTACATCTTTCTGGGGGTGTTGTTTAATAACATTGATAGGACACGAGTTGCAGACTCTACCTGTACAACACGATTTTTGCCAATCCTATTATCCATAAAAATGTAAATCTGGTTAGTTTTTCCAGCATCCCAGGACATAGGGGTGGCCACACGCAACCCCGGGAGGGGTGCTTTTCAAGCACAGCGTCGAATATACTCTTGTTTGTTCTAATTTGCACACAACACAGGGTTCTCGAATTTTTATAGAAGTTACTGTAATTTTTAACAGTTAAATCTTACATAGGGGGTAGTTTTCATACCCTCTGAGGGTTGATACTATAGGACGTTGGTGGTACGTAAGTTTCTAGTTCTATATTAGAGTACGACGCAATTTCAGCCAATCATAGCGTCCATGAAAATAGAAATCCTGTTGGATTTTACGTTTATTCTTGTTTTCCTCGTGTCCTTTAAACATAGGGGTGGTTGTTCTCAACCCTATAGGGGCAGTTTATGAAGATTACGTCGGACTTGATGCAATTTCTTATCACGTTAACAAACCAGTAATTTCGAGTTTTCTCAGCAGTCATTGATGTTTTGGATCTATTCTTTTATATGGGGGTAGTTTTCGCCCCTCCCTGGGGGTGTTTAATATGTATTATATGTACGCCGGCTGTTTAACCTTAGTTTGTATAATTCGCTTGATTAAGATGTAACAACTATTCTCGTAGCTTAATCCTCTCGTTACCTCATTCCAGGGGTGTTTCCTGGCTCTAGCTAATGATTCTGGGGTGTACGAATATTTTTGACCTGGGATTCGGATTCAGCGATTCTCTCATTCTAGGCGTGTATTAGATAATTAATTAAAAGTGCAATAACAAAACAATTATTTTTCTCGTTTGACTCACTCTAGCTCAAAAAGAGACCGATGAACTGATCCTAGATTTATACCGCCTTATCACTACATCTTTGTTAATAAAATATAACATATTTTATTAACAAAGACGTATGAAGATGTAAAGGTCAACTCTTAATAAGTATAGAAAATATGGTTTTTTTCTAAGGCTATGTCGATGTAATGTAATAATTTCTTGGGGTGAATATAGGAAGTGGATTTTTAGTTTTATCACCAATCGATGATTATTTCAGGGGACACGCATAGCAATGTGGTTCTATAAAAGTATGTACAATATGAAACAATGCAAACAGAAGCGATTAGCAGTAAATCAGAAAATTGTATGAAAAATGAAAATCTGTAAAACGAATACATATACGTGTGAATATTGTATTATTTGCTGTATTATTCACGAGAATTTGCGTAAGCGTGTCATTAATTTCTAACTAGTTGGATTACTGTGTTATAGCACATAACAGTTACAGCTTCTAGAAAAGCGGTACAGGGTTGACAGGTGATAAATTTGGATTTACCGCATGTTAACATGCGTGGCAACTATTGTTTGAAATATGGAAACGTAAATTTATTGGTTTCTGTAAATAAGTTTTCTATCTAAATAATATGTAAATTTATTTTTTACGATGTTATCATCATTTAATACGTCCTGTTTACAAGGTTAGGGAAAATGGGCCTAATATATAATGTTGAATTCAGCAATTTAATGGTATTATTTACCAATGGATGCATGTCTAACTGGAGTTTTAATCCTCCACTTCTAATCTCGACAGTAAGTTAACATCACTATATGGACATTTCAAATACAAACTCTCGTGCATTATGACATTTATACAAGAGAATTTGAAGCAAAAAATATTATGTTTTTAAATGTTTTCAGAAATGTTTTGAATCAGTTGTGAAATATTTTACAATGCTTTTGTTACTAAATTTGAAATTGACACCAGTTGTACTTTGTTCTGGTGCACGCAATCAAAAATATTTAGTCAAGTGCAATTAGGTTTTTACCTCGGAACCCAGATATATTGAATGGATTTTCATGATTTTTTTTGTATTGGATTCTAATACTGAGTACAAAAAAGGTTCCCCTTTAAAAATATACCTACTTTAAATTGAGCAGATTTTACGATTTTATTGAAAAATATTTCTTTTTTTATAAATAACTCCAAGACAATTGCATTAAAGGAAGAGATGACAATATACAAGAATGTGGGGCTTGAACTTTTCGTGGCAAAGAAATACATTTCAATCTCATATTTCTTCAAAATTTTTGATAAATTGAAGCTCTTAAAATTAGAGCTTGTTGGTAATACTATATATTAATAAAAATTGGTACAGATTTTTTGAGTTTCTATTCTGTGGCCAATGACAGCAGAAAAATCCTAAATTTCTCATTTAAAAAAATTACAAAGCACTCATTGTTTTGGACATAACACCGTTATTTTTCAAGCCGTACGGATAGAAAAATAATATCAAAGAGTACTTCAAGCCTTTTAATTTATGTTATATGTATTTCTAACATCATACTGATTGTTTCCGACATATTTGAGATTTAAACATTATATCTCAACTGATAAACGTTCGAGCGCCATTTTTAAACTATCATATTTTTAGAACTATTTATCGTACAGAAATAAACAAAAAACAAAATATTTAAAAGTGAATTATTTATTATTTGTTTGCTTATAGTAATGAAACATTTTCTTTATAGTGAAAAGAAAAGCTATGTATGAGAACTAAAGGAAAAACTATATATATAAAAATATTAATGAAATCTTTGCATTCTTTCGATAACCTGACTTCTGGTTATGCTAGCAAGTAAAATTCTGATTTGCCATTCTCATTTTAATACTAGCATCCAACCTAGTCCCCTACGGCTAAGCAGGCTAAACTAGTATCTACATGATCCCCTACGATATGTAAATTCAGTTAAAAATGAGAACAAAGGCCTGAAATTAATTTATTTACGTACCTTGTCATTAAAAATTTTTTCATTCAAATGAATTACATTTTCATAAAATCTCATTCAGTTTCTTGAAAAACGTTTCAAAGGCTAAGCATTTCCAAGAAACTGAATGAGATTTTATGAAAATGTAAATCATTTGAATGAAAAAATTTTTAAAGACAAGGTACGTAAATAAATTAATTTCAGGCCTTTGTTCTCATTTTTAACTGAATTTACATATCGTAGGGGATCATGTAGATACTAGTTTAGCCTGCTTAGCCGTAGGGGACTAGGTTGGATGCTAGTGTTAAAATGAGAATGGCAAATCAGAATTTTACTTGCTAGCATAACCAGAAGTCAGGTTATCGAAAGAATGCAAAGATTTCATTAATATTTTTATATATATATATAGCTTTTCCTTTAGTTCTCATAGATAGCTTTTCTTTTCACTGTTTGCAAAATCCTATAAAGAAAATAAAAAACAAAATAGTTGTAATTTCATAATCTTATTTTTTGTACCTACCATACCACATGTTCCATAAATATAAGACTTATTTACGAAAAACTATATCAAGGTACCAATTTTTTAAAGCTAAAATCGTAATCTTCAAATCTTTATAACTTGAAAAAAAACAAATTTTCATGAAAAATTGTAACCCACCTTTCTCTCTTGCAATATAATTCTATATCAGATTCGGTGGTTACCATTTTACCTTTTTGCTTACCCCCATAAAGTAAAAAGCGGCCATTTTCAAATGGTAAACTTTTTTGTACTTAGTATTAGAAACTGAGTGCAAAAAATATCATTCGAATCCATTCATTATAGCAGGGTTCCATCATTTTTCATTGACTAATTGCACTGCACTAATTGTCCGTCTTTCTATACTTTACGTATGGTTGTCAATAATTTTATTCATTCACAATAAATACAACTTTTTAATAACTATAAGTTGTTGATATATATCTTGATGATACTAAAGGCATGTTCAGCAACACTAGACTTTTCAGGACTCCTCTATTTGAGATGGGCCATATGATCCTTGAATCTAGTTATGATTGGAGAATACGTTTGTCCAACATACTTCAAACTGCAATCTTTATAACTCATATCGTAATAGTCTAGTCAACGAATGGGTCAAAGGGTGGTGTAGAGTGCATGAACACGAACAGGGACCTAAGCGATTCCTTTAAAAAGTTGTTGAGGATGCTTAGGGAGTGAACATACTGAAAGTCCTGACGTCTAGGAGATGAGCCGGAGGAGAGGGGGCACAAAGAAGTGCCACTTTTTGTTTTTTCGCTTATATCTCGAAAACGGTGCGTCGTAGGGAAAAATTTTCTTATAAGAAATTAAAGCTCATAAATTTCTCTACAACTTTATTATTATATGCTTTTTTCGAATTCGCAACCGTTTTCGAGCTACACTCTCCGGAAAAGTGAAATTTTTTTCGAAAAACAGTTTTTTACCTCACATCTTCAACTTTAACGAAAAGCAAGGTGGGCTTCTTAAAATTGTACTTAAAGTCAGAAATCATCAAGGAAGCGGCAGTGATCTTTTACAACCTCTCCATCACTCAAGGCGAGGTTGAAGATGCTGGGAAAATTTTCTTCCTCAAATGGTACGGGGCAACAGCAAGACAGACCTTCCTCAACCAGTACCGCTTCCACTAGTTCATGAGGTCAGTGGCAAACATTAAGCATGACATCAGCTCCCTCCCACCAACTGCATTCCCGGCGCACCTACCACCAAGTGCAGCAGTGACTCGGGAATGAGCTGCCTCCTTAAGAGTGGGGGTGGAAATTTGTAGGAGACACCCTGGTGCCAACTACAACAGAAGATCCACCAGCACCGGAGGTCCTACCGAAAACGATATTTTGCCGCTGAACCAAGGATTGTGGTAGTGGCAAATGTGGATGCCGGAAAACAATGCTGAACTGTTCTGCGGCGTGCCTCCACCGCCAAGGGAAATGCCTCAACGTCGTGTCTGTTTACAACTAGGACGACGATGGAGAAGACGTAGTGCCCCTTCAGCAAGAACCACTCACCACTGAGGATGGGGATGCCATGGACGAGGAACCCTTACCAGGAGCCTCACGGCCAAAGAGGATGAAAACGTGAATCCAAAGAAAGTTGAGAGTTTAACATTGAGAAGTTATTGAGAGTGAGAACAATAAGAATTATTGAAATCGAATAAAATTATTCCTTATAAGTGACTTTTTTTATCATCTTTAAAATACAACTTCTAGTAAAAATCTGTTTTTAGAAAATTTTCACATTCTCGGAGCGTTCGAAAATGGTTGCGAATTCGAAAAAAGTGTATAAAGTGAAAGTTGCAGAGAATTTTATGAGCTTTTATTAGGTGTTTTCCCTAAGACACCGTTTTCGAGATATAAGCAAAAAAAACCAAAAATGGGACTTTCTTTGTGCCCCTCCCTCCAGCTCACCTCCTAGACGTCAGGACTTTCAGTATGTTTACTCTATAAGCATCCTGAACAACTTTCTAAAGGAATCGCTTAGGTCTCTGCTGACGCACTCTACACCTTTTCTATTGACTGAAATATAAACCCAGGACATTTTCTTTGATTAATATTATCTTTTGGGTTGGTTAAAAACTGTTATGTTTTATTTTCAGGTAGATGAAAATTTTGAAAATACTAGTGAGTCGACTTTTAGGATACCCAAGAATACAACTTAAACAAACGAAAGATTTGGATTTTACAAAAGTAGTAGTAAGGATTTAATTATAGTTCTCTACATATATTTAAGGCACGTAAAAAGTCTCAAAGGTTTGCCGCTTGCGTATAAATGGGAGAGCGGGGCATGTTATATTTTCGTCGAAAATGGTATAAATATAATGTATTACTTATTACATAAGAACAACATTGTTCTCATGTAAAGTATGTTCTGGCATGTTTAACATATGAAATTAACGGAAACACGCATGTTTCAATTATGATTCAAAATTATTTTGATATAGTTACTCTCTCCTACCGAAATTATTTTAGGATGTATCGACTTACAGCAAGTATATAAACCCTACCCTCGACAGAGTCGACTTTAATATTGTCAGTGTATCATGGGAATATCGAATTTGTCAATGCTCTACAATTATATAAGATATTATTCCAATCTAGTCATAAGCAAAACATACTAAAATTATTTAATTTATCACTGGACCAAATAACTATATTTATTTACCAAAGACCGAATTTTTATTGTGCACAAAAATTTTAAGTTCGGATCTGTGGGATATCCCTTTTCTTAACGAGACACTGATTTACGGTCGGTTTTTATGCGCCTTAAAATATGTAGCGTACTATAATTTGAAATACGCTGGACAAACAAAACGTCCCAATATAATTAGCTGCAAGACGATTTTCAACCTTGGTGTTTAATGCAACAAATAGTTTTGTAAAATAGGTTAAATAACCTTTACTTGCAATACACAAATGGGTTCTAACGAACAAAATATGGTAGGACTTAACTAGGAAGTCTTTACAATGTATGATATTATATTATTTCAGACCCTGTCGGCGGATGATTAAATCGACATCTTTCAATATGAGGTTTTATAGAAATCTACTTTTATTAATCAGGTTGGACTAACTAGGCAACCATAAAATCATATTTAATTAGGGATCTGCATAGATTTCAATCCTTAATCCTACTCTCTAAAATCTGAAGAGCTTTGAGTTATCTGGATTTTCTCTACTTTGCGATGTATTATTAATATAATCACTCCGAATGGAAGACTCAAGCGATCAATTTCTCATCCAAGAATATGTTAATGTCACTGAAATATTATACAGTGTGGAACAAATTATTTAACTTGGATATAGAGCATTTGTGACAGAAGAACTCACCACTGAAACAACATTGAAACATACAGCAAGGGAAATAGGACTGATAGTTAACATAAGCAAAACAAACTGCGCTCATTAAATATAAAAACAACGAGATAGAGTCTATGAAAGAGTTTGTGTACCTCGGATCATCAGTCAGCAGCCAAAATGACAACATCAGAAGTAAAACGCAGGGTCCTTATGGCAAACCAATTTTATTTCGGACTAGCCCCACAGATTAGCTCACGAAACATCCCGAAGCACAAAAAGTAAACTTTATAAAACACTCATAAGATCTGTGTTAACATACGGCCCGGAAACATGGTCCCTCACTAAGAAAGACGAGACCGTCCCAGGCTGCTTCGAGAGAAGAATTTTAAGGAAAATTTACGGGGCTGTTAATGGAAACTGGATATGGAGAAGAAGATACAACTTTGAACTGTATAGGTTGTTTAACGATCTGGATATTGTAAGAAGAGTAAAACTCGGACGTCTGAGATGGGTGGGTCATATCATGAGGATGGATATGAACGAACCGACCAGAAAGACAATGCCTGCAAACCGGTAGGTCGACGTAGAAGAGGAAGACCCCAAATAAGGTTCTTGGACGACATATATGTCGATTTAAGGAATATAGGAATAAGAGCGTGGAGAAAGCGTGCGTTGTACAGGGACAGATGGAATAATGTCCTAGAGGAGGCTAAGGCTCATAATAGACTGTAATGCTAGAAAAGAATGAAGATACTGCATTTGTAAAGAAAATCCTAAAACACCTCAATTTAGTTTTTTTACTGGTTAGATTCCATCAGTAATGTTCTTGGTATATTTTCACCCAGAGAGGTGCAACCACTCCTAACTTTTCTAATGTAAGGGCATATCAAGTGACATCGTCTGAATGCTGGTTTTTAGAGGATTAAAATGCATTTTAATTCCTAAATATTCCAAGCGGTGAAGTGATAAGAAAATAAACACATACATTTTAAGTTAAATACTGTTTAATGTATAAGATGTAAATGTATACCATGCCTTCCTTGATAAAAGTCCAATCTATGTTTAAACTATTTTTTGTAATATTTTTGGTTTTATTATATAAACCTTACTAGAAAAGTCTCCATGAAAAGAAATCAAGGGGAGTAAAGTTCGGAGATTTTGATGGCCACTCAATTAAGTCTCTTCTTCAAGTTCGACTATTTAGAAAAATGTCCTCAAGATACTATTGAACGGTCAATGCATAGTACTGTGGTACTCCGTCTTGTTCATACAAAAGTCTTTCGTCGTATAAGTTTGAATTTAATTGATTTGAAAATAAAGCCGTTAAATCCCCAGTTTTCTAATTTTCATATTATTTAATAAGCAGCAGCTGATAGATAGAGTCCATAGACGGTGTCACAATAATTAGATATGGAAAGGATTAAAGAATTGCACAATGTTTTAAATTAAAGTGCATGACGAGAATTATATAACAATTTCAAATTAGATATGGTTTTTTAAATGTAGATAGATAGGTATAAGTATAGGTATGCTTCTAAATACTAAATTTGATGTTAATTGTTAAACCCAAAATTTTTATATCATCCTTATTTTACTTTCCACACTGTATACCAGTGGCAAAATATGTAACATATTACATTACAAGAATGTCCGAATGATACTATTTTTCAAATTCAGTCATCGTAGTTATTTTATGGTTTAGTTAATAAATTTAAGGACTTGGAATACGCCCAAGTTGTTTAAAATTTCACACCATTTTTATGATGTTTGTTATAAATAAAGCGCTGTGACGCAATAAACTCTAACAATTAATCCAGCTCGACAAATACAATATTAATACAATTTTCTATAATGCACTTTCCCGACTAGGTATATTAAATTTTTTATTTTCATTTTAACTGCGGTGTAAAAATACACCCATTTAGACACTCCAATAATAAATGTTTTATTGAAAATTGCAGCAGGTGCATTGTTCTGTATATCTATTTTTTATTGCTAGTAAAACGTAAAATATGGAAACATTTAGATTTTTTATTAGTTCATATAATGAAATACAATATAATGAATTGCTGTTCCCTTTATTTGTACATCAGATTATATATTCATTATAGTTGTCATAATCTCTACCGGGTGAGTCGCTTTAATATTTCCTAAATTGCTATTGACTGTTGCAAAATCCCCTAGCACATATTTTGCTTTAACTCCCTGGTTGGCAAGAAAAATATTACTAAATGTGCTCAAAGTGTCTAGAAAACATTTTCATAATTTTCATTCCGTAATATACACTCTGAGGTTTTTCGAGTTGCTACATCCGCATCCGAATTAAAAGTAACATATTCAAAACATGGCTGATCCAAGATGGCGGATGAAATGGGGGGAAGATTTCCACTCCATTAAAATTCTTTTTTTGGAATTTTTTAATTTTTTTTGTTTTCTATATAGGTATTTTAATTTTTTGATACTTTTTTATGTGTTTCTAACAATTTTTCGAAACTTCTTTTAATACTATTATATTTGTTTTTATAAGTTTGGGTTTTCTCTAGTACAAAAAAACTGCGTAGTAATATGAAAACTTATAATGGGTAAAAACTACGTAGTAATATGAAAACTAATAATGGGTATAATTTGTTTCAATAATGTGTAAAGTAATATTTTTCGAAAATGTTTTCCTAGAAAACTTAGTAACAATGAATTCAACGAATTCAATGTACAATGAACAATTGTAATACAATGAATTCTCATTTCCAAAATTTTTAAAATATCAAGACGATTCTACATCATGATAGGATTCACAACAACAGACAAAATGTTACTTATTTTAAAAACAGATAGGATTTTTCAACGAGTTAACGCGTACAAATTGTGATGATTCTAAACATTTCATGTTTATAGTTTAGATTCAACGGACACATATAGTGATTGATAGCAATTTACACGAATAGCATTACTTATTATACTCCTTGCAAATACAAAACGAAGAGTATATTGCATTCGATCGGTACATTTCTTAAACCATTAATATTGCTCGTAGAGAAAAAACTTTCATATCACTGTATTCTGAACAACTTTCAAAATGTCGGTCCGTGCGTCTATCCATCTGTCCGTCCGTCCGTCCGTCCGTCACGTTTTTTGTAAGCACGATAACTTAAGAACGAAAAGTTGCATTGCATTGCATTGAAATTTGGACAGTGAGTTAGCGTTAGCTAGAGGAAGAACCCTGTTATTTTTTGGCAAAATCGATCGATAAATAAGAAAGTTATCATTTTTTTTAATGTAATTAAACTAAAAATATCTAAAACTAATACTATTTACAAAAAAAACTGCGAAGAGTATCCTATAGAATGTGCAACAATTATATAAAAAGTGCAGTAAATCGGGGAAGAGTTTAACGGTTAGCTTGTTTTAAAAAAATAGATTTTTGTGGTAAATTGAATGTTGTCTGTTCTTTCAGATGCTTGGAAAATGTATTTACATAATTCATATTTTTTAGATATAATTTCGGATTCGTAATGAGTGATCCCAAAAATGAAGGAAACAGTACAAGAATTTTTGACATTTTTGATGAAAGTTTATCCACCATTTTGGAACACAGGTCTGCAAAAAAAATTGTTCAGCACCAAGGATTAAACCTATCATGCCTTAAGTATTTTTATGTGATGAAACCGCATTTTCAATTTGAAACATTTTCAACTTTGTAGATTTCGAATAAATCTCGGTTTTTACTGCCAAAATACGGTTCTTGACAACAAAAACCGGGATTTGCTAGAAATCTACGCGGTAAAAAACATTTTTAATTGGAAAATTAGGTTTCAGGACACAAAAATACTTAAGGCATAATAGGTTTAGTCCTTGGAACCAAACGTTTTCTTTTGTTGACCTGAGCATAGGTCTGTGCACAGACCTACAAAAAAAAATAAAATTGTATCAACGAAAGATCGGTTAGATTATTTAACCTAACAACAGATTCTTTAGATTATATATGTATAGTATTGTATAGCTATCATAACGAAGATTCTGTTAGGTTGATTGGCTCAATCTTTACCTTTCAAGTAAAACTAGAAATAACATTATCTTGTTAATATAATACATTTTATGGATAAAGGTTAGTTTACTAATTAAATTTAATAAAATTTCTTGTAGAAAAATATTGAGGAGCAAAACACAATGTCTGAAGTGATTCTGTCAAATCATTCGTCAGCTAAGTTTCCTCATCATAAAAAACAAAAAATATTTTCTTAAATACTATGACTGTTTACTTACAAATGATCTTGTCTCTTGAAAGCTTTCCCACACATGCTGCAGACATATTTTCGCTCGTCACTGTGTGTCAATTTGTGTTTGGCGAGGGCAGAGGCGTTTCCGAAAACTTTTGCACACACCTAAAATAAATAGTAAGTAGAGTATAATATTAATCATGTTAATTTATACGTTAGTGTCATAAATTGATTTGTATACATAGCATATAGTTATAGAAATTATTAGCTATTATTAGTACATTATTCCTTAGCATAATGTAACCAAGCAAATAACGGTTTTCACGTATATAAATTAGTAGATGTAATGTTCTTGCAAAATGGCTTTGGGAGAGGTAATGGGAAGAGAGGCTTCTTAAAATACTGGAAAAACTATCGGCCGTGGAAAGTGGAACATGGGTGATATGTGCGCAATTAAAATTCGTATATTGTGAGATGATCCAAATTAAAATCGCTTCAGCGGTAAAAAGTTATTGTCAAGACGTCATAATCTTGGGGCTCGTCGTTTTTTGGTCCTTGCAAATATGCGAAATAAGTACAAAATTATAATACAAGTAAAATAAATTAAACAAATTAGTATTATCATTTTATTATTAAGCATTTGTGTATTTGTGAAGTATGTAATATACTATTATAAACACTGAAATACGTATTGGATTGGTAAGTTAAATAATATATGATAAGATTTATCTCTCTCATGGTAGAAAAGTGAAGTCAATTTTGCGTGCCATTTCGGATCTGATCGAGTGTAAGGCCAAACCATTTAATCGTTCTTGGAGCAGAGTTGCTCGCATGTGGGTAGTTTTTAATGGTGGTAAGCTTGCCGATTGCTCATTAACCTTCTTCTGTAACTGATGGAAAAGTGCAGAAAATGCGAAGTATAATACAAACCTCGCCAACCATAGATAAATTCCAGTTACAGCTTGTGAATTGCATTCAACCATGCAGGCAGATCAGATATGGAGTCTGTTAATAATGCTTCTTAGATTTCATTTTCATCAACTACGTTACTTCATGAAAGTGTGTCGAATTCGAATTCGGTGATAGATGCGTGTTTCGTGGCTCCTACGGGATCTCGAGATAAATCCGGATAAAGTGGTAACAAGACGTCGAAATTGTATTGAATTAAAGCGTGAACGATTCTGCATTGATTTATATAAATTAGCGCAGGTCTGGCTATTTCATATAGTTGATATTTGATTGAATTATATTAGTTGAATAAAGCAACACAAAATAGTGCATATAAACAACCCGAGAGAGTGCACTGCTTAACCGTGGAATTTATAGCTGGATCCGTTCCTTTTTGAAGTGGGTGATATAAAATAAGCAACAGCCAGCCAGATGTGTGAATGATAAGTCTTTGTTTATGTAGCATTAGCATTGGTTTATTTATTTATGTCTTTATTAAATTTTAAACAAGAAATGGAGATCAAAATTGAGAAGGTATTAAATATAATATATAGGTAATAAACATAATATATAGGTGATAAAAAGGAAAAACTGCCTGAAATTGAAACCGATTGTTTCAATGAAACGACATACAGGGTGAGCAAACTGTCCCTTCGGACCTCTTTTCTCATAACGCAAAAAAAAATTGTTAGCGCGAGATAGGGCCCTTCCCAGCAACTCCACTGTAAATGGATATGTACCTGTGGAGCGATTAATAAATGAAAACAAAAAGAAAACAATAATAAAATACAAAATAGAAGCTGCCAGATTCAGAAACAGAAGAAATAGAAAACTTAGTAGAAGAAAAATAAGGAGATGACGATAGATGGAAATTTAAAAGAAGCATGGAAACTGAAAAGAAGCATCTCGCAAACACCTGCACACCCCAGCTTTGGTGATATCAACCCAAAATTTTGAAACTCTTCGCTCCTTGCCTTCTTGTTCTTGTTTGTTCTTGTTCTCTGAGAAAACTAGAGTGTTAGTGAAAACAGTATTGTATTATTTAAGTATATTTTTTTAAATCACTTGATTTAAATCATGTCAGCCTTGCAATTACGGGGCCCCCTTACACCTCGGGGCCACGCCTCGGTCAGGTGACCTTAGATCCGCCTGTAACCACGATTATAATATCACATAATAGTAACAGACTGTTTTGAAATTGTTTCTTTTTATTAAAAATACAAAAATAAATAATAGGCAATATGTTTCGAAACGAAACGTTTCACATAAAAAGTTACACCGATGCAGATTTGTTACACGTTTCATTACAGAATTACATACCCAACCTACATTGAGACAAAAAAAAACAATAACAACGTGGACATAAATGAAGAAGTAAACATAATCTCAGATGACAATGCCTTGGGTAACATCGAACAAATGTGAACACATTTAGACATTTGATCTTGTATTAATAATACATTGATTCAACTAATATTAATTTCGAATAAGGCTTTTTAGGAGAAAAAAAGAGAATATCAAAGAATTTGTACTTGATATTCGAAGAGATTGGACCGCAATCACGTAAAATATAAAATGAAAGCCATGAATATTTTCTTAGAAGAAAATGTAAACGAATGAATATTGTGATTGACGAGAATTAAAGTTAAAGTTCCTAAAATATATATGCAGGGTATTATGACATTAAAAGAAACTTCTCTCTTCAGAAAGTCTTATACATTTTATTTACAGTGCAAAAATCGTGGTACTTTAATCGGCACGCTTTAGATCAAACTTTTATGTCAATTCGAGAAATGTAAACTTACATAATATGTTTCTTTAAAACTATATCCACTGGCCTATAGAAGTTGGAAATTCTCAAATTTTTCTTAAGTGTAATTGTCCAAATTAGTGACCAAGGCTATTTTTAAAAGAAGAAGAAAATTTCTTCCATGTTAGAAATCCTAGAATTAGCTTACCATCAATGTGTAAAACACAAATATTTTTCGAATTTATAACGATTGATAAGGTATTGACCGTTCACGCATTGTTGATTCGCCCTGTATATGCCAATATTAACAGAATAAAGTTAAAATTAATCATGACGCATCTGCGAGTAGAAGGCATAAAAAAAATAGTGCTTGAAATCTCACGCCATTGAACTGAAACTTCTATGTGGAAATTTTATATTAGGTTATAAGAGTAAGGTAGTATGAACATGAATGAAATATCAACACTGGAATGTTTCAAATCGTTTTGAAACCAAAGTTCATCACAAATAGAACACGCGATATGGAACGGATTGTCCAGAAATTTTTTTATAGTAGTACTTATTAGAGGACCTCAGTGTCAATCCGAGCAAGATAGTTATTGTTCCAAAAGGAAAAAACTAAGCTTAAGAGGCTCCTATGCCAAATGGAATAGTACTGAACTTTTCCAGTGAAGTTAAATATGTAGGAGTAATTCTGGACCATAAACTTACCTGGAACTCTCACATTTAGAAAGAACACTTACCAAAACCACTGTGGCTATTTGGACGTGCCGCAGGCTGTTCGGTAAAACTTGAGGTCTAAAATCGAAAATGATCTACTGGTCTTATCTTTCGGTAGTGAGACCCATGGTAACGTATGCATCATGTGTAGGTGGCCAAAAATTGAAGAAGAATTAGCACAAGGAAAGTTGGAGAAATTGCAGTGCCTTGCCTGCTTGGGGATTACAGGAGCATTCATGCCTCTGTCCCATAGTAACTATGGAAGCAATGCTAGACCTACTTCATCTACATTTTCACGCAAGGAAAAGACCAAACACACTGACTCAATCACAGTCAAGCGGGACTTTGACTGTCCGTTTGATGTTCTGATTGAGAGCCGTTAGACAAGTAGAGTTGAAGCCCTGCAGTTGGATAAAGGGTCACTCATCTGGTATACAGATGGATCGAAGATGGCTAAAGGGGTTGGCGTGGGCGTAACGGGGACTAATTGCAGGCTATCTAGAGCCCTAGGTAAGAGCTCAACCATCTTCCAATCAGACATTTATGCTATAGATCTATGTGCTCAGGAATGCATAAATAAAGGCATTCGAATAGCAAAGATCTCTATACTCTCAGATAACCAGGTAGCGTTAAAAGTTCTTTGAGTCTAAAACTGCCTGAGAATGCACACAATCCCTGAAGCAACTGGCAAAAAACAACAAGGTTACCTTGATGCGGGTGCCAGGGCCCGAGGGAATAGAAGGAAATGGATTAGCTAACGCCCTTGCAAGAAGATAGCGGAGGAGATCCTAAAATGGGAAAAGAAATAGAAAGGATCCTACTGGAGGAATACTCCAGGCCGAAGACCAGCGAGAAGTTCATAACTTATTCGACAAGGAATGCCACAAGGCTTCTCGGACTCGAAAAGTTCAACCTAAGGCTGATGACAGGCCTTTTAATATTCCATTGCCCCTTGAGATATCAGTTTAAGAATATGGGCAAGGCAGATGATGATACGTGCAGGTACTGCGATGCTGCAGTAGAAACTGCGAAACATATTTGCGAATGCAAGATGCTAGTCCTCAATAGGCTACGTAGAAAGGTGGAATTAATGCCTGAAGGCATAGGGAAATTAGCTCCCAGAAAAATCACAAGCTTTGGGTAGGGTAGTTCACAAAAGATCTTTTAGGTCGATGTGAAAAAGGGCTGTTCGGAGCCGAGCAACGCCCTAAATAATCTACATATAGGTACATCAACTATAATGAACATTGAGTTCGTTTGCATTCATCATGAGCTGACTACTAGTTCCTGGTATTGCTAAACTGTCACAATTCAAATTTATAGGATGATCATCACTGTCAACGGCTATTTTTACAATAAGTTCAGAGGACGCACCACATTCAAGATATGCGATTTTTTTGTAATTTTTATTTTCACAATGTCTTCTCACTCGAAGTGCACTGGGTGTTAAACTATGAATCGTCTCGTTATACGATTCATTTCCATCTCCAGATACTTTTCTCTTATTATTTAATTGATACAAAATACTTGCCCGTGAACACAAAAACTTTCAACAGATATACAAAATTATAGAATCTGTACTCAGATACAAAACTCGACCGCTTCTCGTGTAATGTTTCAAAATATTATAGCGCTGTGCTAGCATCGAACGTCACTGATCCCATGATATCACGCACACACACAAATATCACTCCACGTATACGCATGATACTAGCATAATACTAGCTACGCAAAGCGGGGTGCCCTACGTCTTCTGTAATCTCCACTCCAGGCATTACAGATTTTGTGACGCTGTCAAACGGGTTCACCCTCGCTACAGAATTTTCACTTTAAAAATCACCAAAACTGTGTTTTAAATATGTACATTTGCAGGCCACGTCATGTAGGTATTTACTTTTTCTGGAACTAAATAATCGGAAATCGATTATTTTCAGTCTTGAGATAAAGCCTTTCATTTAGAGTTGAACATCTTAAATTACAAACACGGGTTACTCAAGTTTATAATTAGACTTCCATATTTTCCTAGCTAAAATGACATGAACAAAACATAGATTATATCTGTCATTTTGTCAACAACACTTTTTTTATCAAATTATTATTTCGTGAAAAGTAAAACATCATTATGAACACAACAGTGCAATATAATAGGCACTTCTAGTCTTCCTAACATAAAGCCTACGTTGTAAAAAATCTCCAAGCTGTGCTATCTCAAAAACAATAGAAAAGCAATAAATAACCAAACAATAGTCCTTTCAAACAGACAAAACAATTTAATAATGCTGTAAACCCAAACAATAGTGTTGTTCTCTACTAAATACGGCCAATTTCTTCTCAGGCATTGTCCGACCAGATGCCACGTCGAAATGTTATATTACACATTCCGTGAGCTCGCGAAGCATATGATTTGAGTTTAATATATTAAAGGTCACGCCAAATATTGTAAAAATACAGGACAGAGTTATGTTTTGGACTCCATTATATTATTCAGCTACCAGTTCTTTTATTACGTCCATAATAAAGTAATAAAAAACTGAAAAATATAACCTGTAATAGCGCCATATAGTTCGTTTTCACCAACAAAGAATGCTTTTGTGTCTTTTAGTTTGTTAATATACTTTATTAAATGAAAATTATGTTTTATTATCTAGTTCACTACTGTTTTATTAACCCCGGTTTGTTCTAGCTCTCGTGTTTATGAGAGTATAATTCTTCTGTCTATAAAAATATTATTTCTCGTATATTTCACTTTTTGAAAGTTTTTGTTTCGGATTTTTAGTAATAATATTACAGAGATCCGTGAGGTTGGCCCCCTCGAATATGATTCTTTCTGTTTCGTTCACACCGTAACTTATAGTCCACAGTACAGGAGTCTTTCTTATTAATGATTACTAACAGGCTGAATCTTCGTGAGTAGCTTCGTTTTGACAAGAAGCCCAACTTTTCTCTCTGCGAAAATTCTTGATGGTGGTAGCTAATAAAGTGCGTAGGCGTAAAACACGTTGCTTTGGTGAAACATATTCTTCATATTCTGTTTGCAAAATCCTATAAAGAATATGTTTCATTACTATAAGCAAACAATAAATAATTCACTTTTAAACGTTGCTTTGGTGATCCAAATGTTATTATTGACAGTTAGTTTTTTAGTTAAATCTTGAGATAATTTGACAAAAAACTCGAAAAAACGTTTGTCCTACAAAATGGATGGTTTGACTGAAACGTCCCCCACTCTCTACCAGGTCATAAAAAATATTATTAACCCGTTGTTACTGTTACTGTTACTGTTGCTTAGTATCATTAAATGGCCACGTTGGAAATTAAATGGTATGATTTCCCAGTCCTACTCTCGGAAATTATCAGTTTCACGGTAACACTTTTCTCATTACCAACTGTAGGACACAGATAACACATGACAGGTCAGTGTATTTTCTGCCCAAAAAAAAATTGTGTCCTACAAAAAATGGGTATATATCATTAGTCCAACAAGAATTATTTAAAATAACAAATTATTCTATAATTGCGGTTTTGGTAATTTAATATACTTTTATTCGTAAGAGGAATTATATGTACCAAATTGTGCACACACATTCAGATTATAGGCGAGTCTGCCTGGGAGTTTTCCCAAAAAATTTCTATACCATTTGAGTTAGCCACAAATTCTTATAGGAAAAAATTCCGCTGAACAAGATTTTCTTATGAAAAATTTTTCTAAACCGCGAGCTTCATGGTCAAATAATTGTTTACACAACATTTTTTTGGTTTTTATTTAATAAAATGAAAAAGGTTTGACGGATCCGAAAAATCTAGATTCAATCGAAAGATATTTTCAATACGCATAGTTTGGCGCCAGGCACAACTCATTTCGTCAACCCGTTCATTTGTTATTGATTACTCCGAAATTAATGAGGTCAGGATATTGTTTTTTTTTTTCAAAATATATGCCTTCTATACCAAAGAATATAACATTTCTTTTGGCCCGATGTCTTCAATGCGTTTTGATTGTTTAAACTATTGATATAATTTGTTAATTAGCAAATAACTTTTTTTTCGATAGTTTGATCGACTTCAAACCAACTTTAAACGATAAATATTGATATCGGGCATAACCTCCATAGAAGTCAGCACGAATGCAACTGTTTGCTTTTGTTTATTTAAAGTTTAAATTAATTTTGCAAATTTCCAAATGGAACATCTCGGCTCTGGGTAAGCGTAACGAAATGGGGTTTTGTACATATGAAAGTGCTTGCAAAAAGGAACATTTTGAGATCAGAAAGACCTTGATCGGATAGCCTGAACCGGAAATAATAGTGACATTGCGTGAGAGACTCTAATTTGTTTATTAAGAACTTTTTCGAAAGGAGGTTCGGTGCAAATGAAAGCTAACAAGTTTTTCCATCAACCACAAAAAATTCTAAAAACAATATTCAATCCCTGAAGAGTTATAAGCGTTTTTGACCCTTAACAAAATCTCTTCCGCAACG
Source organism: Stenurella melanura (assembly GCA_963583905.1). NCBI lineage: Eukaryota > Metazoa > Arthropoda > Insecta > Coleoptera > Cerambycidae > Stenurella > Stenurella melanura. Next base: position 155,405,465 of record OY757310.1, read on the forward strand.
TGAAAATAGTAAGATTTGATTCGCAATGGGATGGCGGGTTCAATCCTCGATGTGCAGCAACCCTGTCTGTCGCCCTAATTATGTCATCAATGATATGTAAAAGTGCAGTGGTGCAACTGTGGCCGGATGTAAAACCGGATTGTATAGGTATAGGTTCCAGTTTATTTATCTGAAGGGAGCTTTTCCTTTCAAAATATTATAGGTTCATATGCCTACACGAAAACTTTTAGATGATGAAAAAAATATATTTAGATATCGATGATCTTGAGTTCATGGTGTCATTTCGCAATATTGAAACGCCTGCTGCTGCGGAGAAAAATGTATTGGTAGTATAATAAAAGCTGCTTTTATTAACACAATTTCGTTCTAATTAAGAAAGGTGGCTTTACAGCTCTTGTTCTACTACACGAGGGAGAAAGTGTGACTACATATTTCCCATTACTTAATGCAGAAATTAATGAAAACAGTTCCGCAAATACAGCACGAGATTATCTATGTGATTATTTTGTAAAGCCTGAAAGAGCAATCCCTTGGCAATAAACTTACTGTATAGGTAGTAATTAAGCAGGCCGAGGATAGAACTAAACTGCATATAACAATTAAAGCACCTATTATTTGTTATTACTTGGATCTAATGTATAATATGGGTACATATTGGATAAAAGTAACGGAATATTGATTTTTTTTAATCACTTATTTAACGTCGGCTACCCCCAACCTGGAAATTTTGCCGAACCTCTTCTCTATCGAAGAGTAGGGATCTTTTACTTGCCTTTAATAGACAAAGGACCGACTGCTTTACATCCCCTCCAAAGGATGGTATATCCGCTATGTAACCCCCGCCTAAAGTTACATGCCTTCTACGCATGCGCTGATATACAAGCCGCTAGAAGATGGAGCGAAAACGCTGTGTTTCCCCGGAGAGGCTTACCCATCCAAGTACTAACCGCGCCCGATGTTGCTCCATTTGCGTATCGAAATACGAGTATATGCAGACGTCTCTACGCTCGCTCCATATTGATTTTTAGAATTCTATGATAATGAGACTAAAAATTCACTGTGCCATCATTGAATTATGGAATTTAATTTGAATGTTATAATTCAATATCTCCGCAAATTCTGGCACTATTCATATTAATAGTTCAAGAAGGATTTCATTCATCATGGTTAATGTATTTTAAAAACATTTAGATACATTACATATTAATCAAATAACATTTGTAGTATATATTAATTACTTAATTATTAGAAATAATTATTATATTTGTTAATATAGTATTAATCTCAAATTCTACGCTGCATAATATTTTGTTAATGGTATGGCAATATTTCTAGACATTATTGTAGAAAATATTTTTAAAATATGATTGTTGACTGGGCATTTTGGCAGATTATTCTCACCTGACATTGTTGAGGACCCTGTCTATTTGGCGAAGTAGGTTTAGGTCTGGAACGCTTCGATGACACCTTGACGAGTTCAGACGTGCTCCCTGGTTTTTTATCATCCGCAGTAGTTGTTGACACTGCAAAAAAGAAAACAATTTTAATATTTTATTTATTTTCTTTAATATAATGAAAATGGTCGAAAAACTTATTTTTTATATAATATATTATAAGCAAAATTGCAGTGTCTAAAAATGTTTTTGTTGTTATTATCTATCACGGAATTCAGCAACTCATAAAATGTTGGAGTAAACATAGACGAAACTAGAAGCTATTCCTGTATAAAAAAATTGTATTATTTTACAAGCAGCAATAGTCCAAATGGTCTTCTTCGAAAACATCTATATTGGACAAAATAATTTGTTTTTTTTAACAATAAATGCAACGAGAGACCTTACAAACACTTTTCTGTCATTTTAGAAGCTATTCTGAAGTCCACCGTAGGCTAACATCTTCTCTGTTCTGTTTGAGAGTATCGACCAACTCATTAAAAGCAAAATTTGAAAAAAAATAGTTTCATTCATCAAAAAGGTCGTTAAACTTGTCGATGTTCTTTCTACATATGTTTCTTTGAGTTTATTTGACACTTTTCTATTACCTTAGATGCACATCAAAATTTAGTATTTAAATATAACGATTAGATCGATTGAAATTAATGTTTTGGATAATATTATCGGCGAGATGTATATTTACCGAAACGTTGTATTCAGTACTTGTGGGTAAACTAACCGTTGGCATACGATTGGTAAGAAAACGTCAAGCATATTTTTCATTCTCTCCATAGTAATTACGATTCTTTGGTCACCGTTGAACAAAACCGTCACATGCGGTAACCTGTCTATTGTGTCAACCATCATATGTCCATTAGACATAATCGTGGAACTGGAAATCGTCGATTACGATTCTTCGGTCACCGTTGAACAAAACATGCACATGCGGTAACCTGTCTATTGCGTAAACCATCATATGTCCATTAGACATAATCGTGGAACTGGAAATAGTCCTATTGTGCACTGTGCTTGTGAAGTATTTCAGTTTCAGTTTTTAGTTCAGTTTGAAACATTTGTAAAATGGACCCTCAAGCCACTTAGTGACTAAGAGAGAAATATACAGGAAAATTTGGATCTCAGGGAAGACTGTTTGCTGTTCGTCCATAATATAGCTCTGACACTACATTCGCTGTATTTGATCAAGTCAAAGAGAAAAACTCGTGCAGGAGCCTGAAATGCAAGATTAACTGTTGTCTGTCAAAGCAGACATACTTGTTTCCGGAGTAGAAAAGTTCCTTAAGAAGCAAGACAACGGAGAGACCCGCACAAATAATTTGTTAATAGTTTTAATGAATAACCCCTCACTCCAACCTCGTCTAATGTGGCTAATAATGTTTTATTTGTTTATTTATTACATAAAGTATTCAACAGGTTGGATACCCAATTACAGAACATGAGTAAAGGCATACAAAGCATTTCTTAAATAAATTACAAAATATGTAATAAAATAGAAAGAAAGTGAAGTAAGACAAAGAACACAACATGTATAAGCATCATCCGAACTACGAATAACTAATGAGACGAAGAAAGAAAAAAAAATGACGGATAACATTTAAATAAGAACAAATAAATATACATATACTCATATATAAACACATGTTCACACACACACACACATACATATATTACCATTGTAGATTATGAGTAAATCAAGAGAAACAAAAATAATCACTAGATATCATTTAGAACATTTAGTTTTTGTCATCAAGGCTGCAATTACAAATATCGAAATCGCTATATAATTTGTTAGAAGTACTGCTGATCGTATATAAAGTTGAATTATTTAGTAAGTTGGTACGCGGCGTAGGTAAATAGAAAACTTGGTGATTGCGAGAGGTTAATCTGGGAACGTAAAAATTAAGCTTGCTAATTATTTCTGGTGCGTCAAAATCATTGTGTAAAAATGTAAACTAAAATGCTTGATTAATGTACATACGCTTATCCTCAAGAGTGGTCATAGAGTATCTTTCAAGCAAGTTACTTTGCGGAAAACCAATCACTGGATAGGTACCGTCGGATTTGATCCACAGTAATTTAAAAAATCTACGTTGAACCGCCTCCAAGTTATTCTTATGAACATCGTAACTGGGACACAATTAGCGATGCATACTCAAGTTTCGATTTGACAAAGGATTGATAAAGAATTTTCAGAGTATCAGTATCAGTGAACTCGCGGCTAGTACGAACAATGAATCCAAGGGCTTTGGAGGCTCCAGAGATAATGGCTTCGAAGCGATTAGAATAATTTATTTAGTATACACCAGGTATTTATTTTGTCAAGGCAAGTTTGAAGTTGAAAACAGTCATCGATTTCACCAATTACTATGAAAATTTTTAGATCGTCGGCATATAAAAGGTGAGGCAAATCAATGTCATCCACTATGTCATTAATGAATATGTTAAAAATCAAGGGCCTGGGAATAGATCCCTGGGGAACTGTAGATGTGGCAGCAAATTCAATCGATTTGAACCCATTTAGTGCAACATACTGACTCCTATTCATTAAATAAGATTTAAAGAAAAGAAGCAAAAAATATGAGAAGCCGATTATTTCTAATTTATTAAGTAGCAAGTGGTGATCAAGTCTATCAAACTTTTTGGAGAAATCGGTATATATGACATCTGTCTACCCAAGTTCATCTAGGGATTCGAAAATGTATTGAGTTACACATAATAAATTTGTTGTTGTTGAACGCCCCTTCATAAATCTATGTTGCTTAATAGAGATTTTGGTGTTCATGCTGCAATATATAACTTTACAGAAGTTGCGAGATTGGTTTTCAGTATCTAGTTTGTGACCCTTTTTGTTGATGGGGCATACTTTGGAATATTTCCATAGGTCAGATAATAGACAGCTTTTTAAAATTAAGTTATAAATTAAAGTTAGAGGGTACGCAAAGATGATAGCGAAATCCTTTAATAAAAAAGCTGGTATGGAATTAGGACCGGCGATTTCAGTAGAATAGGTTGAAATTTTTCGGTAGATTTCGTGCGGTAGAGGGAATTTCAAAAAACAAATTTCACTCACATTGTAATCACCTTTCTTTTTATTTTAGTGATACCGACTTAAGAAAAGTGTTCGACACAATTTCATAACAAATCAGTATTTCCGTAGACTTCATACAAATTTGGTAGCTGTGGCAACGCTGGTATCGGCCAACGTCTGAGGTATATTTGTAGTCAAATGTTTCGCCAATTTTTTTGACAATTATTTCGGCCACAGTGTGGCCCAACGTGTGGAGCTAGCATTAGGCATTTGTTAAATATTTTGCCAAAGTTGTTTGTATACCCACAGATGGTATTTCTCGAATAGGTTTCTAAAATTTCGCTTCACCAGTGCCATCTCTAAGGTCATCGCTGAACTCTCACAACACAGTATCCTAATGAGTACAGTGGTGTATCATCTCTAATAATAATAATTTCACTCCTACACTGGATAGCGTAATAGTATCATATCTTACCAAGCGGCGCTTGGAGGCGACTTCCTATCTTCGTTCTTTAGAAATGCAAATCATATCGGAAGCTGTATATGCGAGTCTACTTTAGCTACAAAGAGGCATGTTATTACGAGCGTAATAACTGTGCAAACAAGTTTACGTTATGCATTCCTTGAAGATACTCTTTCTCCCGTTAATAAAAACAAATGAATAAATTATCCAGATAAAACACTTAAGTTATCATTAAAAGTGTAATTTCAAATAAAGCCCGGATCCGTAAAACATTTAAATTTATTCATAAAAATATGAAACACCAATTTGGGGTGTGAGTAATGAAAATTTCAGTGTATACTTGATGGTTTAGGGCTTTCAGCTGAAATTTTCGCTTTACATATTGTAGTTACAAAGTTGAAAATTTTATTAAATTAGCATTTAATTTCCCATTAATGTTTTTACATTCACATATATATGTATGATAAAGCGCCGTTGGCATCCAGGGCTGTTAAATCCCATGAGGGTAGTTCGGTTCACTTCTACTGCGAGCGGAAACGTGTTTTGCATCCAGAAATGGTCACTTCAGTTTTACTCTGTTTACTGCATTTTAAAATTGTACGTTATCACATATCAAATATATTTTTCAAGCAAGTCCAGTTGATTTTTATGTCAACGATAGTAAATTGGGAGGTGCATTATTGAGCAAGAAGAGTGATCATTGGTGCTGTCAGTAGTAAAAATCCGGTGTAAAAAACACTGCACTTCCTTAAGCAAATCAATCTGGTATACATCAGATATTAACAATATTTTTTACAGCATTTCACTAATATCAGAAGAAATACAGTATGTCTCACTTTTCATGACTGCCATATCACAGGTCCCTTATTAATATTTTTTTCTTTGAGTGGAAGTTACTTGCCCATCAGGAGATTGTTTTACTTTAATATGTTTAAAAATCCACCAGTGGCTTTCGTCCTTATAAAGAAAAATAAAGCTAATATTTCAAAAAATAGATTTTAGGTAAAGTTTTAACTGTAAAGCAATCTAATAATCTTATTCGTTGTTATCAAAAACTAACGAATACCAAATTTCAATAAAATACTGTACTTGGTATTCACGTAATAATAAAATAAAATTTCCCTTTTTAGCTTAGAGCACTAGCCTCTAACAAAGCGTCATCCCGACTGGTATGGGACTGCCACGAAGAGCTGAAAATTCTGGTTATACGAATTCAGCGATATGTCGCACTTGGATATATTCCAAGGTTTCATTGCCCTTAGATTTTAGATTTTATCCTGAAGGAGCTGGTGATTCACCTTATCTACCGCGACCTAGAAGGTCTATTGTAGATACACCTTTGCACCACCTCCTTAGGGCTCCTTACCAAGATCAAGTCTGTTGATAAGGGGCCCCGTGGTACAGTTATCAGCCCTTGTCTTTCTCTTGCCAAGCCGCCTCAGTCCAATCAGGCCTTTACAACTCAGCATATGGACTGAGGTCTCCAACGAGAACTTGGGTCGCCCATCCACGTGCCCGATCCGACCTTTTGTGAAACTGTACATATCAAAGTACCTTCATTATACAGGTATAAATTTAAATACGATGACCGCCCGATAGTCTGGCTGGAGTTCTTAATGATATGTTTAAATTTACCATTGTTGGGATAAAACACTTATTTACTATCTATATCTATTTTTTAATTAAATTAAAACAATAACTTTAAAATTTTGCAAGGAAAAGTGGTTACTGTTGTAGATTTACAGGGAAAAATAAATAAAACCCTGCTATAAATAATAATAACTAAAAATAATGACATGTGACTGCCATTTTATGGGTGAGAGAGTAGGTATATACTTTTATCAGCATAGTGAAATGAAAAATTAAATGTGGTTTTTGTGGTATAGTGTTTTTATCCGTATCGTGAGTTTGTCGGGTAATATTATTGTCACCGCCTTTAAAAATGTGGAACGCTTCACGATTTTGCGTGTCATCCTTGCACAGGGGCGATGCTAATCTTCTCTATATCTAAATATTGTCTAAATGTATCGTTCCAATTTTAGTATATGTACCGTCAAAGCGAGTACGCCCGACCCGACCGACGTTGCTTAACTTCGCCGATCGAATGCTGGCATCTAGACGTACAGTGAGCGATTCATTGAACTTAAACCATTACTTAATTATAACAGGTTGCCTGAATGCCGTCCTGCAAGTTTTGTTTTTGACATTATTTTTTGATTCCTTATAACGGCATCAAAATGCTTAAAAGCTAAATAACGAAGCATAGCAAGATGTAAACGCATTCCTGGACCAACAATTCTCCGGACAGTATATTGACAATCAAGGTGTAATAAGGTCAGGTTACCTAACTCAACACCGTGGAATAATTCTTTGTGGAGTACTTTAAAAAAGAAAGTGTACAAGGAACCCATCAATAATATTGAACAATTGAGGCTAATAATTTCAAATCCCTTTATCTTCTTGCCTAGGAGTGACATTGGACTTGCGGGACATAACATCAACAGAAGAATAAATGTATGCCGTAGTGAAAATGGAAATTTAATTGAACAGCTTTTACGCAAAAAGAAATTATGATTCTAGACCGAGCGAATGGAAACCATCCAGGCATGTTAAGGATAGGCGATTGTAAGGTAGTAAGCAAGATGGTCTACTGTGCATTACACCGGAAACAGAAGGCAAGATCGGCAACTTCCCAGTTCAGCAAAGGACTCCGCTCATTTCTTATGGGAAGTGGCCACCGGTGAAATTGGCTGGAATTGATATGTGTTGTTCCCCTTGACCTCCGGATCAAAAGTTCTTATGGGCACCGAGGTCAAAGGTACATAGTTTCCCAGATATTAGAGGTTAAAATACCGCCTTTTTGGCATCTTGACGATTATAACTTATATCTTTATAATGGACAGGGGGAGTTCTCTGGGTCATTCTGGGTGTCCTTTTGGTACCTGATTCAATCCGGGGACCTTTTCGGTTGCTAATTCAGATGGTATGAACAATCACATCCAATGACAGTTGACCATCTTTAGTTTCGTTCATATCATCTAATAAAATATTCCATTCCAGATCTCTTATACCAAATAAAGAATATAGACGACTCTTATATGCTTTGATGCCACATTTTTTGCACTACTTAGTATGCAATGCATCTTTGAATCTCATTCATCTACCTGTTAGCTCACAAAAACTTCTGTCAAAATCTTGACGTAGATTGTTTGTACCCAATTCTAAGTTCTGTAATTCTAATTCTGAAATTAGCAACCAAAAAGGCCCACGGAATGAATCAGGGACCAAATGTACATCCAGACACTCTCAGCGAACTTCCACGGTCCATATTATAAGGATATAAGCTATAAGCGTCAAGATGCCAAGAAGTGGTGTTTTAACCTCTAATATCTGGAAAACTATGCACTTTCGTGTCCACGAGAACTTTTGATCCGGAGGTCGAGGGGAACAACATCATATCGAATCCAGCCAATTTCACTAGGGGGCACTTCCCATAAGAAATCCCTTGGCGTTACAGTAATATCACGAGACGCACAAAGATCAGACTTGCTAACGCTCCAGTTTTCTATATCTTTTTTTACGTCTCTGAGACTAATAGGGAGGTAGGTAGACGGCGTATTGATGCATTTGAAATGTGGGTTTGGAGACTTTTGTTGCGGCTTCTCTGGACGCTCTAACATCTTGATTCTCCAAAAAATACATCGCACAAAGCGACTCTCCAGTATTTTCTCAAATCCTCTCATTTCTTGGCCACATTAACCGGACAGAGGACAATATAGAACGTTTGATTGTCCAATGGAAACCAGATGGCAAGGGACGAAGAGGAATATTACCAAAACGTTGAGCTGATGCCACTAGAGTTAATGGGAAAGAGCTTTGATGAGGCCGTGCGCCTAACAGGTAGCCGCAATACTGCCCTGCTAAGCAAAACTCCCGTAAAATCATATTTTGTTGAAAATGAGTTAGAATCTCTTTCTTATAGCTGGTATCAAGATCTACTTACTTACTAAGTAACAATCCAGTAAAATAAATCTAAATGTGTGTAACTATAAACTATAATACCCCGTATTCCCTAAAATGCTTAGTAATACTAAAAGAAAACACAGTAAACTGTCATTACTAAGCTAAAACACCGCAAAAGAAATATATCGTGTAAAATTTACCGTGTATTTACTTAGTTTATTCTTTAGATGTGGGGTTTTTCCTTGTTAGATTGACACATAATATGAAATTCTCAGTAGTGCGCAGTAGCAGTCTAAGCTGTGATGAGTGTTTTATTGTGAGTAAATATTATGTTCAATTTGTTGTAAAAAACCAAGTTTTGATTTTCTATAGGTACTGTGTAAACTTAAGAAATCAATAAACTGTTAAAGTAGTGTAATTTTGCTGTTACCTCGAAAAATCCCATTGCTGCTCCTATTACTGTGATTTTTCTTAGCAAATATGATATTTTTAAGACCTTATTACTAGATAAGAGCACAATTTACGCACTTAATGCAAGAAAATACCAAATTAGAACAATTGCAATTAATTAGATTGAAATATGCAACAAAATTGCTCTGTTCGCACACCAAAATTATGACGTGTTTGTACCAGACTTAGCTGGTAGATAACTTGGAAGTTAACCTCCTTTATTTCGTTTCAGCAATTTTGTCATTTACGGGGGTGTTGCTTATCAGGACAGAATAGATGGTATGATGCTGTCGAATATACTATACAGCAAAGGGAGGCAAACTGGAACATATCACAAGACGTGTGAAAAGACGTTGTGAATAAGAAGATATCAGTTCTCATCGAATGAAGTTATCAATCATTGAAATTCACTTCCTAAACTGTCATTGCCGCACCGTCGGCGTCGTTGAATTATTTCAAGAGACGTCTGGATTATTACCACAAGAATTTTCTTATTTGAGTTCATATGGTATTTCATAAATTATGAAATACATGGAAAAACTGTTGCTTACTCTAACCTTAAGATTGTCAATATTTAAACAGATGTGAAACTCGGCTAGGGATTTTAGTACGATACTAACGCAAATTTAAGTAAGAGAGACCTCCTTATTTTCAAAACATGCGCGGAAATGCGTTGCGCAGTCCCAATCAGTACTTGTGACAGAATGGGATAGGTGTGAATTATTTTCTTTATATTGCTGTACAGCTATTTTATCTACTTCTATTAGATATATATTAATTACTCTACTAATTTTGAACAAGTAATAGTGTCTATAAACGACAAATAGAGTGATTTATAATAACACACAAGTGTTTTATTGTAACTCACTCCGTACAGCCAATCATCTTTAACTTCATGCCTAGCCTGTCCAATCGATGTAGCGCACAAAATAAAATAGAATGGTCCATTATTATTGAGGGGAGGAACGTGATTTGATATGTTCGAATAGTTTCGACGAATTCGGTTAGTAAAGATGAATTATTATGTTAATATTTATTATTATAATCGTAGATAGAGTACCTATAGTATTCAACTTGCGATAATGGTAATAACTCTTTTGATTAATTACACCACACAGAACTTCATCTGTGTGGTATACCGCTCGTTAAACAATATACCATTACTATACTATATTATACTTTTTCTCTTGATTGTTATTGTTATCGCAATTTTCTTGGAATCCGGATCTGAACAAACCAATTCATTTCTTACTAGAAATACAGAAATGTATAAATATTAAAACGTTTACTTTTTTTACGGTACTGAAATGTCCAAAATGGTCCGTTATTTCATCGATAGTCAAACGCAGTGGCAGGGTAATGATGACCACTGAAAATTTTGTGGTAGTTTTGGAATCGTATTTCATGTCCAATCAACTGTATTTGATTTGGAATTTTCCAATTTGGAATATCCATTATTTATTAAGCTTAATTATTACCATAAATATTCGCATTTGCTTTATCAACGTTTCATTTATACACATTTCATTAGTGAATGTCATCATTTTACACACCAATCAATATTCCAACATGGATCCGTGTGTTCTTTAACCGAATTAAAAAAAAAACGTTTGATTTACTGGAACTGCAATCAAATGCATTTGGATATATAGGATAATATAAAATAGAATACAATAGAATAAAATTAAGTTCGTCTCCAATTAATCAAAGAGACGAAGTTCAACTTGGTTGATTATTAATTACCTCCAAACATAATAAAAATTACGTAATATAATTTTTGGGAGCTTTTGATAATGGGACAAACTGTGGACTGTATTGTTGAAAACGGAAACACTTAAACATCCGGCCTTTGTTATTTCCCGGCTGCGGCTGTTATCAGACTGATACTGGCTACTGTTTTAGTGAAAGAAGACAATACTAACTTTGACCAATGTCAAGTTGGCAAAGGCGTCAGACAAGGCTGTGTTCTGTCACCAATCACCTTTAATATTTATAGCGAACACACGATGCTGTCATAGAATTCAGGAAACGTTCTCTGATAACGAATTTGGACCTGTCATAATAATATGCGAGATATCTTTCAAGAATATTTAGACCGGCTGAAATACTTTGTAAAATATTTGACACAAAACAATACCAATATCGTCATAAATGATGATAGTGACGAAGATTGACAAACTGGGGCAGAAAATACGAATTTATATACAGTATGTACAGATTTGACGATTCATAAATGGGTACCACAACTTATATTATATATATATGTTTTTGAAAGTGTTCCACCTTTTCGATTTTGATGATACTGGTGGTGCAGAAAGGCATTAGAATCTATTTATGGTAATTTCTAGAAAGTGGTTACTCAATAGAAATCACTTGATATAAGGCTTCGGATACATTTTCTATTATTATTATTATTATTATTACTATTATTATTGCTGCATATAAGAGTTTAACGCAGCTAAGTAGTTGCATAATATTCTTCACAATGTTAGCTTTCAATTATTTTTTTTGTTCATCTCTCTAAGTTATACGAGAAATAAATTTTTGAAGAAAGTCCCCATCTTTTCAATTTTTTAAAAATATCTCCGCAGCAGCTGAACGTTGGACTGAAGAACCTACATACATCGTTTACCCATTGGTTTGCCTACAAGACACCATAGATATTATAGGCAGTTCATATCGGGGGCAGATCGCCCATTCTTATCCGGCTATACCCTTTTTCATTGCCTTAGTCTTTGCTTTCATTGAATTTGAAAATCTTCCGGTCGTTGTAATATTTTGTGAATTTCATCAAGAACCAAACCCAATACATAATAGACAGTGTGAACAAGAGTGCTCACCACGCATAGCTTTCTGTGTATTCAATTGTTCACTTGTGCTATTGATTTTGAACATTTTTACTATGTTCCTTGTTTGCGGATAAAGCTTTAACAAATTAGTTGAAATAAATATTTTCTTATACGTAAATGGACGTTAGGTGTAGGATTTTTTAAGCAGAATAATTGGCCTGTCAGTAAGATCTCCCTTCATTTGATGCTTTGGTTTCCGCTTCCTACTGACCTAATCGCCTTGCTTATTTTTAAAGCAGCAGACAAAACATTTTTGGAAGCAATCAAATTATCTGCGTAACAACTACAATTTATAATAGATTTGAGAAACAAAGAAAACACATTCTGAGGTGGTTAGGGCACAATGTTTTCAGTTTCTTTCCCGACTCTGAATCGAACATCATTCAATTTCCTTTTAAATTATTTCGTCAGGTAACAGAACGGATTTAAAGATATCATCGAAAAGCTTTGAAAGGCCAAAAGAAAACTTTGAAGGTCGAAATTAGGCCCATCCTAAAGTACCATTAACAATAACGGCAATCAATAAAGAATATACATAGTAAAACGTGACAGGATATTAAAAATATATGACAATTTGTTTGAATATTGTTGACGTCAAACTTTTGTTGCTAGAAATTAGCCGAGAAACTGTTGTGAATTAGTTCTCTTTTATTGTTAGTTATAAATATAAAAATTTTATTGCTAAAACTAATTTATAACCCAGGTGAGTTGAAAACCACCTGGTAGCAGGAGAGTTAAATAAGGGATAGTGGAATATGTAGAGCTTAAAACACCACAGGTAATTTAGATGTATAACTTTGTTTATTTGGTTCCATTTCCCTTTGCCAGAAGCCAGAAGTTACATTAAAATAACACTCCTCACTGTATCTAATTATCATGTTTGTACGGCAGGGCAGGACCGATTTAAATATTCATTACCTATTTATCGAAATTATTGTTCGTTACAGAATAAGTAAACGATAAACAATTTTGTTTTCAAATATCTACGTTATAATAGTTTTAGTGATTTAGGTTATAGGTAGCTTACAATTGTTTGTTGCAATTAGTGTAATTTCTGAAATTGTGCGAATAGAAGGATTTACAACGACCAACATTTAATACCCATTAATTTAATTTATTGCAAATTTAATTTATTAAAATCCCTGCTTATTATGATTAATTCTAACGCCTATATAGTTAATAATTAATTAACCACATTTACCTTATGGGGCCAGAATTCTAATATAAATAAAAATGTATTTGAGCTCTCAAGGATAAAGTTACTTAATATATTTATTATTAGTCTTCTTACAACATTGATTATAGAATATGAGGTAAAATATTCGACATAAATGTACAATTTCTCTACAAAATTGATAAATAACAATCACATTAATCCAAATATAGTAATTGCAGACACAGCACAAATCAAAACTAATTACCTGAGATCCTTAAGAACTTGTGGAAAACACATATCTTTCTTTATTTATCAATGTGTAATTTTGTAGTAGTAACCGGATTAGAGTATGAATTCTTATGTAAACCATAAATAACAACTATTTACATCCAATAAATTTTATGTTTAATAGCAAATATAAAAGTTGAATGTTATCGAAATATTTTAAATATAAAATAAATAAATTTCTTTTGCCTTTGAAATTTAGTATAAATAGGGAATAAATTTTAAAGGTTTTTAAATTATTTTTATGGTCTTTTTATCTTCACGTCGTTATTTTCTCTCAATTAAGTTTATTTTCTCAAAGGAAAATTTAATGCAAACGTTAAGTACACATCTAGATCTCTAATTTACCTACACGCGAAATTTATGTGGGCTCGGGAGCATTTATTGATATTGACAAACGTCGTTCCTATCGCAACGGGTAATAGAGTGCTGAAGTTAGCACAAACAACTTATTTCCACGGGGAATTGTCAACAGAAGACTTCATCTCATAACTCAATTTTTATACTGGCTCTTATCATCACAACAACCTGATGAGTACAATCTAGTCGGAAAGGGATGTTGGATGAAGGGAGGAATAAATTTTAGCGCGAGAGTTTGATGAACAATTGGAAACAGTTTAACCCTAGAAGTATACGAAGTATAAATATGATATCGATTTTTTCGATATTAGACGACTACAGTAATTTACTTGATGAAAAGTAAACTAGTTTTAGCTAATAGAAATTATTTGAAAATTAATTTGTTCAGGACTTATATAATACTATTAAAATAATATTTAAAGAAATAAATAACGTCTTTATTAAGGCGAAGATTAATTATATGAATGATTCGTTACTTATATCTAAATATTACAGGGTATAAGTTGAAAAAAAATAGGAAATATATTTGGGACAAAACACATACAGTGTGTTTTACTTCTCACCATCACACCACTGAGTTTTTCTTACTTATTTTCTGATCGATTTCACATTTAAGTCAATTATGCTACCGTTAAATATTGGGTTATCTTTTGACATACGAAGTATATGGTTACTTTTATAATTTTTAAATAATTTCACTGTAATCTCGTAGCTCACGGTGACAAGAAACAACTGCCTAAGGAATCAACTTCCACGTTCAGATTTCTCTTTCAAGTCTCTTCAATCGAAAACCTATTTATACCACGGAGTGCGAATGTACAGTATGTAGAAATAATGCTCATAGAATCTTAGTAATACAATATTTGAAATCGTCTGCCCTAAGGCAAGGTAGCAATGGGAAGGTATGATGCCTAAAAATGTACTATATCACACATACTACACAATGTTATTTTGTTATATCCTTTAATAATGGAGTGGGGATGTTGAAAGTGGTGGAGGGTCTGTGAAATATCATAAAATTATTGGGACCTTGGCTTCTAGGATATACCAAATCCCAGATTTCTGGACTTTTACTAACTTGTTTTACTTATTTTCCCTTATTTACTCCCCACCCTTTCTACGAAATTAGATCAAAGTATTATCAACTTTCAGTGCAAAATTTCAAGTGGTTGTGTTGGGGGTAGCGGACTTTATACAAAAGTTTGAGGCCTTGTCTTCTACTATATACACCATGTCTCAAGTTTCTAGACTCGCATTAGCTTACTTTATTTATTTTTATTTTCCTCTATTTGACATAAACTTTTTCCAGCTACGACCCACTCTCGATTGCGAGACCGCTGTATTTCGACATTAAATGAAAACTGGTAACTTGACCCCCTGTGATATATGCAACTCACATTACATTTGCATACATCAGCCGTTGCATATACGACACTCTCACTCGACCGCGACACCGCTGTCTTTTGACCTTGAACGAAAGCTGGTAACTCGACCCTCCTATACGAGCATAAATATTTCCAATGTTAAAATATTGCTGATATTGAACATTACAACAAGTTAGGAAAATATATAAAAAAGTTTTAACAGCTCATAAAACAAAAAAGTGCCAAAAATAGTGTAAATTTAAAAACTATAAAGTTGACAATAATTTTAAATGCAGTAAAAATTTCCCTAGTATGTTTCTAAAGAGGCATGCATATTCAGAACAGCAAAAGTAATAGGTCCACTTTTTAGAAAGGAGATAAAATAAATATGGAAAACTATCGTCCAACATAATTGCTTTGTACTATGAAAAATATTAGAAAAACTTATATTTGATCAGTTAAAACACTATATCTCCATTCATGACAACCTAAGACCAGCTCTACATGGTTTTATTAAAGGAAAAAATACCCAATCCGCTATACCAGACTTTGCCAGCAATGTTTGCAAAAACTTCGATAGAAGCCGTGTATCAATGGGCCTTTTCATTGACGTTAGCAAAGCTTTTGAATTAGTCGGCCATGATTTACTCACGGAAGAGCTTATTGTGTATGGTTTTATGGGCCAGATAGATTAATGGTTATTTTCATATTTATCTTATCGAAATCAAGTACTGGAAGTAAATGGAGCGAAATCCGGAAAATTAAATATCAAAATAGCTGTACCACAGGAGTCTATATTGGAACCCTTATTATTTATAATAGTTGTAAATGACTTACTAGAACTGTTCCCTTTTAATAATTTGACAATGTTTTGCGGATGACAACACACTGCTCTGTACTGGTTTGACATATATAGATGCAGAAATGCAGAATATGATTAATACTTCTATATTATGGTTTAAAGGTAATTAACTGTATTTAAATGCATCTAAAACTCTGTTTATCAATTTCACACTCAGAAGCTGCACAATTGACGAAAATCATCTTAAAAATAGAGCAAAAATCGATTGAACAGGTAACTGTAACGAAATTTTTATTGTTTTATATTCATAATAATAGACTAAGTTGGGAAGATCATATCGAAAATTTGTCAATAACGTTATATTAGCTAGCTTGCTTCTTATAAATTAAGTAATATTACAAAACAGAAGGTAATGTTGTCATTTTAGCATGCTGAATTTACCAAGGGTAAGGTACAAAATTATTTTTTTGGAGTTCTAAGTATTTTAACAGAATTTTTATTTTGCAAAAAAAAATTTTAGAAATGTTGTAGGTGTTTTTAAACTACCAGTCATATCGTTGATACTTATGCGTTTCTTGATATCTTTGTCACACCAAATTTTGCCCAACTGGGAAGATGTCGATCTAGCCATCTGTATTCTTAGTCGAATGTAATATTCACTGCAGTTTCCGGTATTGTCTAGAAGTAGGCCAAAATAAATCCTCTTTTACCGCTATATAATGACTTATCTCCAATGTTTTTGTGTGGCTTTCATCCACTCAGTCTACAATCATAATTTTTGTTTTGTTGTAATTAGTGCTCAAACCGTATTCAGAGCATATAGATTGGAGGTTGCCTAGCAGATATCCCACCTTTCCAGGCCTCCAGCACACGCATTATCACTATACTTAGATATTAAAGGGAATTCGTAACAGAAAGCATAATCTGCCGTAGTGCCAACATTTGGTGCAGTTAGTGTTGACAGCTTTCACCAAAACAATGTTTTCTACATACAGTCGACGAATAATACCGAATAGTTGATAGGGTGTTCCTATTTTTAATAATACAGTCCATTTTTATAATTGCATTACTTGCAAACTTTTATTAACGAATTTTTTCGCGAGGTTAAAAATAAAGGTTATGGTATGGTTCAACACCCCGTACAAGTATCAGTGACATGAAGTTTATTTTTGACGAATATAATAAATAATATTACTGAGAATTTGGTGCAATCTTCAGGTGAATACTACAGAAATAGTTCTTAAAGCAAAATAATAAACTTTACTGTTGGCAATGTTGTCTCGCACTCTGAAGACCAAATCAATTTAGAAAAGTAAGACATTTTATATCGTCGGCGAACAAGTTTTGTCAATTTATTTTTATAGGAGCTGCGAACTATATAACTATTTGACATGGTCTATTTCGACAGGTTTTATAAAAGTTGTAAAGCTTGGAGCTAGGCGCGAGAACCATCTATTATGGAGTCTACTCATATTCTGTGTTGTCAGCGTCGCATCATAGTATGAAAGGGGTTATAAATATAACATATTTTGGGGATTATTATTGTTCCATTTTTAGCTATTGAATATGTGCTCAGGAAGAGGGTTGTCATTGGGATGAACTTACATATCAGACTAGAGCAAATATTAATGAGTTATGCTCAACATGGTTAAAACTATGTGCCAAAAATGCAGATTTTAAAGGGACTACATTGCATAATGGAATACATTTCGAAATAAAAGAAATAATCCTAAAACGAAATTTAATTATCAAATAATAAGAACTATTATGTAGAAAGCAACAATTCTCTATAAATGCTCCTAGTATAATAATTATAATGAAAAACAAAACATAATTCATCTAGTCTTCTTGTGCGTTATTTGTTATGTAGAATAGTGATTTTAATGA
The DNA here is from genome assembly GCA_963583905.1 of Stenurella melanura. Taxonomy (NCBI): domain Eukaryota; kingdom Metazoa; phylum Arthropoda; class Insecta; order Coleoptera; family Cerambycidae; genus Stenurella; species Stenurella melanura. Next base: position 155,423,523 of record OY757310.1, read on the forward strand.
CACAAACAAGCTGTAGATGTTAACTTTATTCTTGTTCATTTTAATGGGTATATTATAATAATGACAATAATATTAATGAATGAGTATTAAAATTGTAAGTCTATCTAATGTCCTGCATAAAATCAGTCAATATTATTAATTTGGCTTCAGGATATGACTCATTCATTGTTTTTGCTTTACACTTATTTTATTTCCACATCCTCATAGTGAAGCTGACGTATAAGGAGTAATCGTAAAAGAAACGTCTTCTTTTTTATTGAATGTCATGAAACGCCGTGATTTTAAGTTTGAGAGAAACAACTTTGTGTTGATTTGTAACTTTTTTATACGCACGATTACGAAATTTGGTATACGTATGTTTGATAACGGCATCTGGAACTAGATTATATTTTGAGCTTATTCCATTGAAGCGTTGGGAGATAACTAGGGACAAATATTCATTATTAAAAAGATTAACAAAATAAAACAAGCTAACCGTTATACTCTTCGCCAATTTACTGCACTTTTTATACAATTGTTGCACATTCTATAGGATATTCTTCGCAGTTTTTTTTTGTAAATAATATTAGTCTTAGACATTTTTAGTTTAAGTACAGAACATAAAAAAAATTACGTAAGAAAAATTTTTTTTATTAGAAAATTTATAACTATTTTATTTATTGATTGATTTTGTTCAAAGACAATAGGATTCTTCCACTAGCTAACATTGACATACTATCTTAATTTTAATACAATTGGACTTTTCGTTCTTAAGTTATCGTGCTTACAAGAAACGTGATGGACGGACAGACAGGTGAACAGATAGGCAGACAGACAGACGGACGGACGGACATTTTGAAAGTTGTTCTGAATTCGATCACCAACACAGTGAATTGAAATTTTTTTCTCCACGAACAATATTACCGATTTTAGATTTCCGATCGTATGCAATATACTCTTCGTTTTGTATTTGCGAAGAGTATAATAATGATTTAGTGCATGTACGAGAAAGAAAGTTCTTAAAGCAATTTTTTTCATCAACCACCTCCATTATGACCTTGACGCAGATGATCACAAATATTACATTATATGAGAGGGATCGAGAAAGACTGTGCCGCTCCCTAAAGATTCTTTGTGTGCCACTCACACTATTTTGTGATACTGTTAACATTTGCACATTGGCGACAGTGATTTAGTGATTTATATAGGTTGTGTGCGCGCGACGTCAAAATTTAGACATTTTTCAGAGTTTAGGGACATCAAACCCAAATTTCCAAGATGTTAAATGGAAACTTATCGAACTTTTGATTATATTACTACTTTTGTGGACATTGTATCATGCAAAATGCCAAGTGTTAGTTGTGGAAATGTGGCAACACGAAATGACGCCAGCTTTTATTAAATTGCCTCGGTTTTTTGACTAGGAAAAGTTGAGGTTGGAACACGGCAAATTCGTAAGCTTCGACTTTTGAATATCTTGAACTTATTCTTTTAATTATGCAACCCTTTCAAAAAATCATATAGTTGCAGTATATGTGTGTGTAATATTCGGAAATACATCGGCATCTGTGCTAAAGTCTTTATTTAATATATAGAAATTTAAACTGATAGCACAAATTTTTTTCCATGCACCTATCCTGTACATCATAAGACTATTTAGGAAAATATAAACTCGTCTCCATCTTAACAAACAAAATTCGCCACATGAATTGATTAAGGATAATTGTGGATGTTAAATAATTTAAAATTAAGTTTCAAAACGACACAAAATCCCCAAAATATACAGTTAAAACAACGTGTTCGATCAGCTGATCATAAAGTGGCGCCCATTTATGTTTCAGTATTCCCTAGTCTAGTAACATAGGAAAATGTACGAAGAATAGAAATCAATTTTTAAAATTTTACTGACTTCTCTGTGTGACGTCACCTTCATTGTTTCTCGATCGCACTGTAGATGATTAGATAATAGATAATTTAATGCACTACAATGCATTACAGTACACTACAATTCTTAATAAATCCCGCCTTGTTCTATCAGATTCCGAGGTATTTGCAAAAAATTGTAATGCTGCTTTAATTCCCCAAAGTGACAGCGGGAGTTTAAAGCTTATAAGGTTGATCATTTTGACTACATACATTACGGACCTAACGTGAAGATCTTTGTAAAAGTCTAGCTGCTTGGATTTTTTCTTACTAGCCCTAACTAGATGTATTATGAAATGAAATATAGCAGGAGTTATAGTGTGCTCATAAAACCACAAACTAGTCGTAGGTAATTCATTATTTTTTGGATGGTTCACTTTGTGTCTGATATTTTCAAATTGTGCTGTATCAATCGGTTGTAATAAAGGTAGGTGAACATATCTCAGTTGCTTAAAATTGTTAAACAAATTGCAGTAATTTAACGGTAACAAATTGGACGCGCCACTGTTCCCAGAGTGTGTAGCAGTAGTCATTATTCTAGTCAGGAAGTGACATGGCTGCTGTTTTATTTCCGGGCGGCCAGTGTCATTAGTGACGGCGCTGTGTCGAATCCGAAATCTGGGAGTTATTCAATTGCATCCTACACTTTTGAAAAGAACTCGCATGTGCGCCTGATTTGAGAAATTGTTTCCAGAACTGCGCGAAATCCCAACTATAATAACGCCGCTCCAACATAAATCGAAAAAATTTAATTTACTTGTTGACGTTTTTTAAATTGTATTTCCTTCGGTAAATTGAATAGACCAGAAACTAGGTATAGTCGAGCAACTCTAGACAAAATAGGGTGTTATCTCAGAGCCGGACATAACTACTCCGATTGGAATAATTTTTAGTTGGAAATCTTGTAGTACAAATCATGAAAACCTTAAATAATGGGAAACTGTCGAAACTAATCCGATTTCAGTGATTGTTATTAAATATCACCAAATAAGAAATATCAAAACCGTAATAGGTTAAAAATTGTGAATGTGTATGGCGTAGTTTAACCTCAGTGGTCTATATCACCGGCGGAACTTGCGACTTAAGGAAATAATGAAAATTGTGATTATTTTTTTTTTGCGGGTAACGATGGACTTCACTTACATGAGTATTGGGTAATCAACCTTTTGGCATAGCGGACCAAAGTAAATAGTTCTTAAACTTAGGTGGGCCGCTCAAAACGTCATGAAATAAATGCAAATTGATAGAATCTTACACTAGAAATTTGTTGTATAGGGATTGAATAATATCTCCATGAGAAGAAAAAATCTAGCTATTGAGAAGAAAATTCATTAATAAGCAATTATTAAAAATTATTAAAAAATCGGAGTAAAAGTTTTTTAATACGGGTTATTGTAGTTTGTAATGTCTGCTTACTTTGATTTTTTTAAATGTGTTCAATGATATTTAGTCATGTAATAGAAAATATATTGTAATTTTACACCTCACAGGAGTGACGGCCTTTGCCTTTGCTTAAGGATTTTTTTGAAAATTTACTCTATGAAATTTTTCGAGAAATTAACAAAAGAGTAGAACTCCCCTTTGTGTATAAATTTTACAATTTTTAAGGGAGCGTCTTTTAACTTATTGTACCCTCCAGGGATTCTCATTCAGTATCGAATGAGCCGTCTCTCATATTTTTTTTTCGTTATCGAATAAAAATCGTTTATTTTAACTTCTTGCTTAGACCATATAGTTAGAAATATATCCGTATTTTTACACTGTAACAGATGTGGGAATTTTACTGTGGCTATTTCAAAATATTTGCCCTGTACTTTGGCATAGTGACAATAGAAGATTACTACACGAAAGTATCACATTCCATGTTCAGTAAGGTTGGTTGCCAAATTATAACAGTATCTATTTAATTCCTATACCATTAGAAAATTCGAGAACGAGGAGTATTGCATTTGGTCGAGATATTTTTCAAACCTTAAGTATAGTTCGTATGGAGAAATGTCTCATAATAATTGGTTGGTCGTCGGATTCTCAGATATCTATCTCACCCGACACGTTATTTTAAGTATAATTAGACCAGTGAGAGTTAAACTAAAAGAAATAATGGAAACACTTGAAGAAAATTTCCCATCTGTATATGAGATAAATCAAGGAGAAATTCCTTCATGAACATAAACATCTCCACATATCGTTCTAAAAAATGAATCGAATTAAATAATAAAGGAAACCAACATACAGCTACTTGTTTCTAATTTCGACACTATAATAAACTCATTTGAAGAATATCATAAAATCTTTACAAATAGATCCAAATTAGATCAGGGAGTGGGACGTTCCTTCTCTAATGAAAATCAAACACATAGCTCGACACTGCCAAATGCAGCTAGCATATATACCGCCGAATGCAATATGACAAGCTTAAAGTGTAATATATCATAGATGAAACGAATTTTTGGAATGATATCCTAATATGTAGCGATTGTCTTGTGTTCTACAAAGACTCCAATCACACGACTACTGACCCTCTAATACAAAATATTCTTGCAGTAGTTCAATGGCTGGGATCTCTGGGTAAAGGAATTGCTTTTATTTGAGCTCCTAGTCATGTAAGTATTCATGGAAATGAACTCGCGGCTAAAGCGGCAAAAGAAGCAGTATTAGAAAATAATCAAAGCAATATTGCAATTCATTATATTGACATAAAAATGTACCTCAATTAAAAAAAAAAAATAATCAATAGCAAAGCGAGTGGAATAATGAAGTCGTTAAACTAAGAGAAATTAAACCCAAAGTGAGCAAATGGTAAACAATACCTATACATATTGTACTCACAGAGCTAAGAATAGACCACACTAATTTAACAAATATATACTTATTGGCAGGTAATCAACAACCATATGTCAGGTATGCACAGCAATAATAACAGTTAAACATATACTACTAGAATGTCCGGAATGTGATCAACATCGAAGACGATTAAAGATTCCAGACCAGCTACAATTATGCATCAGCCAATCAACTGAGAACTTGGAAAAAATAATAAAAACATTTTCTCTTTATGAAGCATAGATTTGGGGTTGGGATATTGGCCATCATGTATATATCATCGCCCAAGAAGTGCTGACTCGTATTTATTGCTCTGTTATTGGTAAAACCGTTAGGGACGTATATGTTTGGTAAGTTATGCATTAATAACAAAACCATTATAAATATATCAAGGTCCCCTATATGTAAAATATATTCCCTTACAAAATGGATAGCTAAACGTCAACAGTATTTAATCATCATAATAGTAGGGAAGTGCATGCAGCGGGTTTCGGTCGGTCATCACCGTCCAAGCATACGCTTGGCTCCATCTCAAAGAAATAAAATGATTCAGTACGGTCTTTCCTTACAGTCCACTAGTAAATCAATTTTATAAAAAGAAAAGCAGAAAGTTGTGCAGCATTTTTTAACAAGTCTCCAAATATTTTAGGTGAACGACAAAATTCGTAATTTCTGCTAACAGAAAAATAACAATTTGCTTTTATCTAATAGTTCGTTTTCTATGGATGTTACACACAACTAATTAGGTAGCTAAGCAAATTATATGTACGCAAGTAATACTTTATACATCGAGCGCCTACGAGATCAGATACACCCCCACTTTTTTCTTTATTTTTCAAAAATTTGAAATTAGGGTATACTAACATACATTGTTTGACAACCGAAGCTAAAAATGCACTTCCGGTTTAACCGAAACCGAAACTTTTTCATTTCAAGCAACGTTCCATATGTTTTCTTATTTTCTGTTTGCATTACCTCTATAATGGTTTATCAAAATCGAATCAGAAATGAGTGTAAAATACTACACCTCTTCACTTTGACGTCATTACACGATCTCTCCCTAAAATACTATTACGCCCATAACTGAATACTGCGCTAGGTAAATGTACATTATCTAAGCTCTGATCTTGCAATTCGTTTAAATTTACGAGGGCCCCATAAATCAAGGAGGTACATTGATGGAGCGTTTGACATTATCACTGGCTCGATCTGATCCACATAAATTTTACAACAATCTGTACGTAGATATACCAAGAATTCATGATAACACACAATAAGAAGCAATGGATCATAAGTTAGCGCCCGATTTGACCCTAATTGACTTAATTATATCGATCTGTATGCAGAAGACCAACCCCGATATATTTAACTACTTTTAGACGCACCAGTAATGATGGATGGGACATTACAAAATATAAAGGAACACAAACTGATTCGATGAAATTAACTACAACGACGTACCCAAAGATGATCGATAAAACACAGTAGAGATGAATGGAACACAAATTGGCCCAATTTGTCTGCAATCGATCTATTCTCATCGATTCATTTCTGAAAACACTGTAATTTCGAAAATTACAATATAGAAAGCAGTTGAACACAAACCGACCTGATTTGACCTTAGTCGATCTGTTTTCATTGATCTTTATCCGAAATCATCATAACTTAAAAAAAGTATTTAAAAAACACCATTGAAAGCAATGGAATACAAACTGACCCGATTTGGCCCAAGTCGATTTGTCTGGTAACCTATACCTAAAATCAGCATTATTTAATAAAACAAATAGTATAGAAAGTAATAGAACCCAAATCGATCTAACTAGTAGGATGGACTCAATTTCATCGATCAGCATGTAGATGCAACAAGATTATATATAAAACACCACAGAAAACTTTGTAACATAGACGAGTTCGATATAATGTAAAACAAAGTTATTAATGGTCAATAAACGCACAACAGGCGATGGCAGTGTCACTTTAATCAAAGAAATAGTGATTCATGATTTGATAAAAATCGATTATTTATATTTTATGAGTATTATTCAAAGGTATTTGTATTTTTAGCTACATTTGTGTTTACGCATAAAAATGTCTTATAAAATACATTTAGCTAAAACTGAATGATATCATCGAAAATGCAGAGAATAGGAAGAATGCTGGAAATAAGGAAATATCAAATAATATAATCAAATTATATAAAATGTGAATCCTAAATATCGGAAACTCTTAAAAGTTAATGGCATTTTTCCTTTTACTATGATTTATAAAATATTAGTATTTCAACAACAATAGCTCTAAGAGTTTGAATGACTCGTAAAGTAGATATATACATAAAATCCCCTAACAAGAAGCGCAATATATTTAATTGCTTGCGACAAAAAATTTTTTTTTTTTTTGCAAGAAAATTTTATGTTTTCAACAATTTAGTTTATATTCAATAATTATCAACATTACAACTAAGCCTCTATACCAGGAAAGTTAATTATTGTTCAATATGTTGACTGTTTATTTTGCTGCTCCTTTCATAGCCTCAATTTACTCAAAAATGTTGTAATTCGTTGATAGTATTTTACAAACAATTTTTTGTAATAAGTCAGGAGAAATTAAAAAAAAATCATGACATGTTTCAGGTTCTGTTTCTTTAGGTTCATTAGCGCCTTCTTAGGAATTACAGAAGGATTGAGGTGCCTCGTTTAAATGTGCTTTGATTTGTTTTTAAGTGATTCAATTTTAATGTAAAATTTTAATTTGACATAAACAATTCAAACAGCAAGAAGATATTGGATATTTCTCTGTAGCACCACGCATCCTTAATTTTATTTAGAAAGTCGTGTTTAATATGTGCAACGTAAAGGCAACAAATCTAAAAATATACATCTGTTATCAAGTGGACGGCATTAAACAGAAAGGAGCCAACCCATAAAATTTAAAAAAAATTGTTTCTTAATTTATTTAAATGTAGAATATCGTAATGTGTGTTCAGCTGAAAAAGTCCAACTCATTTTCCTTATAAGAATATAATGGTGTAGTTTCAATATTGTAATTAAGATGTAAAACCTTTCTTTGCAAGCTCGTTTCTTGATTTTAGCTGAGGGTGTTGGTTCCTTTCTGTTTAATGCTGTCCAAGTGTACCTCAGGGTTCTATTTAAGCCCAGTTATTATTTCATATTTTTATCAACAATATTACCACCCTGTTAAAATTGTAGTATTGGAACTGCAGAAAGGCGTATATTTTCGTTTTCATAATACACTATGATTTTCAAGATGTTTGTAGAGTATGGAGCAGCATGTGTTGGCCATTAGTATTCTACTTTTGATATCTTTCAATGCTATGTTTTCATTGTTGATTAAGAATTCAAGATAGATAAAATTATGTTCTCTGCCAAACGCTTGTTTATTTATTCTTACTTGTCAACCATCCATTGGGTGTCTGTAGGTGTTGAAAATATTGGAGCAAGTAAATATTAATTTACTAACATCAGGAACATCATTATATTTACATATACTCTCCTTTACTTTAAGCTTCTCCCTTGTATCAAATGTGTATGAATCATTCTCAAGTTCAAGAAAACATGGACTTTCTTTGTTGTAGCGTCCATAGAGTTAAAAATCGTTTAAAACAGTCAATTGTGTAACGTAATATTTTGTTCGTTGTTTTATTTCATTTTGTATTATTCTGTTTTATTTAATTAATGCCTGTATCATAACCAAGACATCAGAGCTAGCTCAGTCAAAGATGGTCGTGAAATTAAGCTCTGCTGTCTTACGTTAGTTCATCCGTTTGCAGTGATTATGTCAATCATGTTTTGATTGTCAAAACATGATAAGCAGTTCTGTTAAAGTTTTCTTTCTTTTCTGATTTTAAAATCTACTTTTGAATTATTCTAATTATGGTTTCCACCACAGATCATAAAACTTATTAGCTCGAACAGACAGAGCAATCGCATTAGTTTTGCAAATAAACCATCTCAGTCCATAAAACGGATCTCCTTTAAATTTCCTTTCTTCTGCACGTATCTTTGCCCAATTATTGTTATTTGTATTGCTATTGTTGATGTCAGTGTTTATGTTGCTGTTGTCAAAAGTACAAGTCTTGAGGAACAAAATAATCCCAACCATGTTACGCTACGACATACCTAAGCTGTAGTAATTAATTTTCAAAAAAGTGCCTTTTTAATAAACAAATGCTTCTTTGCAAAAATTGTACAAGTACACATTTTCGAAAAATTCTACACAGCAAAACCTATAATATATCAAAGTTTGTTACGTCTATTCATTATTTTTAAAGTTAAAAATTAATTAAGAAACAGCGGTTTTTAGCAGTATTGTCCATTTGACTAATTGACTGACTTTTATGGAGCTGGGCTCACTTTGTAGATATTTTTAGTACCTACGACTTCTTCCAAGGGTGTATTTTCATAAAACCTAAAGATATATTTATACAAACCGAAATCTCGTTCTCCGTAACTTTACTTGTTAATTAAATATAGACTCACTAATTTCCAGCTGTCGAGTTTAGGTACATACTGAGAGGTACATCTGGTACATATTCCCGCTGAAGAACCCCAGTTGGCATTTTATTTTGAAACAGACCTTTTCTTGGCTCTTTTACCTGGACTATTAATGGAACTTGGGAATACTGTAAGCATTCATCTTTGAACTGTTTTCAGGAGTACTTCCCAAACGTAGCAGTAAAGGCTCCTGCACACGGGATTAGTTGCTGGCATAGGCGCCGTCTTCTCGGGTGTTCCGGGGCTCGAGTCCCCGGCCAGAAGTCAGGTCAAAAATATTGTGATTGTATTTATATTTTTTACTCCAAAACTAACAGAACTGGGCTCTGTAGTAGTCAAAATCACGACTTATCTTTTATCCTTATTCTGTGTTATGTATACTAATCGCAGGCAGCTGGGTTCTCTGTTTATATCCTACAACCTACTTCTACAAATAAACCTTCTCTGTGATTCGCTCGAGCAGCGCGATTCAGCCAGAGACTTCGCAGATGATATATGTATCAGTCCAGCAATTCTGTGTAAACCATTTACCAAGTAATTAATTTGCTGGAACATGTAGAGAAAAATTAGAATTTTCAACAACTTGTAAAACTAAGATCCAATGATGTTCCTCAGTTAAAGTCTTGGTTAGCTAGATCGAAGTATAATTATTGTCCCACGACATAATATATGAAATTATATCATTATTTAGTATTAATGTTAAACAAAAATTACGCCACCGTGTTGAAGATCAAAAATATTTTTCAGTTTTAGCTGAAAAATCGTCAGATCAGCATCACTGAACAAATAGTCATATGTTAAAAGGTATGTCTTTGGTCTATACGAAACGTCCTCTACAAATGCGGAGATATTGTATACAATTATCAGAGATGTGTTGTTAAGATATTCTCTCAAAATTGAGAATTGTCGCGGCCAGTGTTAAGATGGTTCAGCGAATGTCAGTGGCTTAATTTCAGGTTTGCAAAAGAGAGTGTTTAATGATGACCACATGCTTTGTATGTCTATTGCAGTGCACACAATTTGAATTTGGTTGTTCAGAATTCATTTTAAAAAATTGTAATTATTTGTAACTTCCTAGCACTTATTAAAAACCTCAAAAACTTTGTAAGGGACTCACCTAAACGACTAAGTATTTTTCAATCACTGCAGCTGCAGAAGTTGAAAGTTCTAAGAATTTATGGCCATTCTCTCTAACTCGTTGGTGTGTAAGAATGAAATAACTCACAGAGAATATTAAAAAAATATTCGGCCTTTCGAACATTTTTTCATCAATTAGGAGCATAGTCAAATGATGAAAGTGGTGCTAAAGCTATTGAGTTCGAAGAGAAAATGGCTGCTTTCCGAACTTACTTATTTTGCGTTTCGAGTGAAGTTCTAAATGCTGGGCTTCAGAAAAAATATTTATATTTTACCGAAGCTAGAGTGTTTAAAAGATTTGCTAAAAAAGAAACGAGCAGAAGGCTATGATAATTTTTGACAAAGTGTTGAATTACAAGCACAAGAAGTAGATATAGAAGACCCCATTTTACCAAGACAACGAAAAATACCCAACAGACTAGACGATAAGGCAGAAACTCATCATACTTTTGATAGCCCAAAAGTATACTACAGGCAAATATATTATGACGTAATTGATACGACATTTTCCAGATTGGTTGCAAGGAAGCACAAAGAGCGGTTAGATCATTTAGAAGGAATGTAATCCTTCGCCCTCGGTAAAGTAGTTATTGCAGACAAGGTGATTCAGTTCTACACAGATGATTTTGATGCATCTCGATTAACCTTGCATAGATATATGTTTTGCAAAAAAATAAGAAAATATAATTACTTACACTCACAAGGAAATCTGTGAACTTTTGACCGAATATGTGAAATTCATCCAAATAATATTGACTGTTCCTGTAACCATATGTACAGCAGGAATATCGTTTTCATGTTTACATATATTAAAGCCGTATCTAAGATCTACGATGACTCAGAAAAGACTTAAGGATATTAGGCATTTAAATATTAATTGGAATATGCCCGAGAGTGTAAATCTTGACCGATTGTGTGACGAATTCATTAGGAAAACAAGTGTTGGGAGAAGCACATTTGCCCTAAGTTCCTAATTTCTAAAATTATTTTTATTATTAATTTTAAGTTTCTAGTTTACCTATTTTTGTTACCTGCATTGTTATTACTACTTGAGAATTATTTGTCCAAATTAAGTGAAAGGTTACTTATTTTTAGTAGAATATTAAGTAGATACTTTGTTTTGTTTTTGAAGACAGAATTTAGTTTTGTCAATACTATCATAAGTATCTAGAACTGTTAATAGAATTGTCTGAAATATTTATATAGTAAGTATTCCGGAAGAATTGATGGGCCCACAGCCAAAATTTCAAAAGTCGTCGCCTATGGTTGCTGGCACAAGTAACTAAGGCAAGTTACTATCTTGTCTTACTCGTCTTATGTGAACAAGCATTCTAGTAGTAAGTAGAGTATTTGATTCTAGTAGACAAGTATTAAAAAGGCTTTGAATATATTAAAAAGCAAGTGCAATCCCTCCACCACATTTTTTGTTGGATTGGATACTAAACAATGCACTAAACTCGTTTGAACACATTGGCTAGTAGTAAGTTGCATTCGAATAATGTATAATTGCCAAAAGAAAGGCACGAATGTAAAATCTGTGGTAAAACTAAACATTTTTACGTGTGAACATTTACTGTAACGAAACTGAAGAGTCAAGTGAATTTGCCTTAGTTACTTACGCCAGCGTACACGAACTATAATATCGATGGGTTCTTATGTATGTGTAACTAATTAACTGTGTTGGTGTGTTTCACAAAGCTGGCTAGCGTAAAAAAGGTGCTGGTAGGCTAAGAGTTCCTAGAGTCCCTACAGAAGACGTTGTTAATGACACTCGTCAACGTATGGAACAAAGCCTGTAAAACCTTTAAAATCCTCTTGGATTTTCTTATGGAACATACCAAACTATTATAAAGAAGGATTTGGACTTGCATCTCATATAAGAGGCAATCTTTTTTTTTATAACACGGTATAAGTTATTAAATATTTGTTTTCTTGTAATTTGAATGTGATATTGTGTTCCTGCTCTGTAATTGAAATTTTTAATTTCAGTTGGGCACCGGTATTTCAAATAAATAAATTAAATAAATACATAAATAAAAGTAAAACAGCGAATTAAATTATTATCAAAATTTTACTGACCCTTTTAACCTAAAGGAACGAAAATGTATTTTACAAAATAGTTTTCTTCGCAGACAGAGATACTCCCAAGTTAATTAATTTAATACAGTTGAGTAACGGTTCATAGCCAACTGGTTTTTTGCCCTCCCTTGTTTTCAGACTCTCTTTGTTTTATGACAACAATGTATTAACTTTTTATGATTTCTATTTTAAGTCCTATGAAAACAAGTCAAAACAAAGATATAAAAACGCTAATCGTAAATATACCCCATTTTTTTCAACGTACAAAGAGCACATAAAACTCGTCTGACTTTTTATTCATAATATCAAACTTTCAGAGTTTTTATATCAGAGTAATCCTGCGATACTGAAAATTCGAAATTAAGATATCGTTGGATACATAAACGAGGAGAAAATCTAATCGTCTACGCCTACCAATATCGTGGAGATGTGCTGCATATGGATGAGATCTCTTTGTAACATGTGCTTTATTTTTGTGAATAATGTTGGACGAAAAAAAGGCAATAAATACAGTTTGAGCAGAACCGACAATATAAATCAATATCTCGCCTTGTTGTCATGAGCTTTGGTTCCCGAGTGTAATGCGCTGAATAATATATTTATGTTTTCTATGGGAACTCTTTTTGTACATAGAAAATATCTATCGGAAACTTATAAATATTCGATACAGGCATTAATATTTCATTTTCAGTATACAGCGTATTTAGGAAAGGCGTAAGCCGTATGTTCATTGTTACATCAAAGGCTGTATATTGATAAATTTGCCTGTGCGAGGGATCCGTTTTAAATCAGGTTGAATTACATTTTTTTTATGATCAGCTTTGGAACGTTATATACAGCAAGATTGATACGGCAGCAACGTAGCTTTAATGAAATTGTTTTTATACTCTAATGTTGTAGTGGAAAATATTATAAGAATCCATCTAAATAATTATTTTGTTCATCGTCTCAGCAAGCGAGTTTAAGATTGTGATCCATCTTAAGGGATGTGAATTATATAATATTTTGGCTTAGAATTTGTGCGTGCTTTAAATTGTATATCAGTCTCATTTGGACTTTATTAAAGGCCGCTCCCCCATAGGCCAGTACAGTCTCGGTACAAAAGCGATGCAAGATTTGTTTGAATAATGGCGTAGAATACTGCAATGGTCCGCGTGGTACTGCACGTTTTCGATATTACTTCGCAAATAGGCGAACGAAGAGTATATTGCTTATATTGCAAAAAATTATTGTCGTGTTAGTGAACAAATTCTTAACAACTATCAAAATGTCCATCCGTAATGTTTCTTGTAAACACGATAACTTAAAAGAGAAAGCTCCGTTTATATTGAAATTTGGACAATAAGTTAGTGTTAGTTAGTGGAAGATCTATGTTGTTTTTTAATACAATCGATTAATAAATAAAAAATCTATTAAATATTTAACTTTAAAAAAATATCGCCCTCATTTTCATATTTTGCAATTAGCTAAGAATTTTGGGAGGTGTTATTTCCTATCATTATTTATTTATATATTTTACTAATACCTATGCATTTCCTAGTAAAATAATTTGCAACTGTCAAAATTTTATCTTTAAACACATTATTTTATAGACATTAGCATATGTTAAAGTAACGAGTGGTGGTTAAGTGATTACACTTCTGAAAACAGGTTATTTCGTTGAGTTTTTCCTGTCTTAGCAACTAAAGTTTATTGGTACAACAATTAATTTGTTACCATTTAAGTTTTATCATTTTCCTTAATTTCTTAATGAAACATTTATATTCATGTTTTTCGAAAGAAGTTTAGATTTTAATTATATAATTGGATTAAGTTTCTCCAACCTTGCCTGTCCAGCCTCAGTTCCACGATGCTAATAATGATAACGATGGTAATGGAACTATCGCTAGTAATCATAACGCTTTTGTTAAGAGTAGTTGATCTGGTTCAATATCTATCTCTTCTCACGTATTTCAGTAGACTGCCTTAAGGTAGACTTTCGTAACAAGCGACAAGACCGAGAGTACAGAAGAACGAAAAATATGATTAACTATGATTGCACCTGTTAATATCAATATCACATTTAGAGGCTGATGATATATTTAACAAATATTGCAGGTTAAACAAACAAGTTTTTAATTCATTTTAAGCTTAATTGAAGAGAAAATGCGTTTAAAAACTGGAACGGTAATGTCAACTAAGGAACACCTCGTTAATTCATTCTTCTTGTAACTTTGTGTGGATTTTCACCTATTCGACATTTTTTTCCTCATTTTGCGCTCTCAGGAACGGCATTTCTTCCTCACATCCTGTTCCACATTTTCAGTCCATCTTTTGCGTGGCCTTCCTCCATTTCTCTTCCCCGCTGACTTGCATTTCATTTCCATTTTTGTTGTCGCCACACATCCATTTTTTGGACATATCTAAGCCAGCCTACTGTCTTACTTTTTACGAACCTCAATTGCTTTGATCATGTGACCAAGTTCAAGGTTCGCCTTATTCTTCCAGAGCCATCTTTCTACTGGATAGGCCCATATATTCTTCGCAGAATATCTGTTCCGAAGACTCTTAACTGGTTCAAATTCGCACTAGATAATGTCGCCTCGCCTCCATATGTATAACTACTGTTTATAATCTTTGATTTCATTAATATTTCGTTCTCAGGAAGTTAACTTTTATCTCATCTTATACAATATTTTCGTCATTTATTTGCGACCAATGAAATCGTTTATATGCTCAAAGCTAAACCTTTCTATATTTATGCTGTCACAACTAGGCGTCCTCAGCCAATTTTGATAATGCTTCCCTAATACAATCTTATTTCGGATTATTATGGAAATGTCATCGGCATTTCCGCAAAATTGTACTGACTAAACCTATATGATCGGATAATTGAAGTTTTCGTATGGATGGTGCTTGTCGGGTCAAGTTGAGGAGCACAGTGGACAATGCCTTATCTTGCCTTACTTTAAATTTTATGCTAAATGAAGTTGTTTGTTTGTCGTCTATTTTTACCGCTGGTTTAGACCCATTTAATGTGGCATAAAGGCTATGTAAAGTCGATGTCACAGACGTAGATTTTTTATAGAATTTGCTTTATTATAATGATCTACTCAGTTGTGGACTTATTTGGCCTGAAGCCTCACTAATATTCTCCAATAATTCTACTCAGAGTATTCAACCAATCTACTGTATAAAATACTGGATAATGTAGAGCAATCTGATTTATCTTGATTATAAATCGGCTGTCCCAAACAGAACCACAGTAATTGACAAATTTATAAAAATTGAGTTTTCTAAAGTATTGGACTTTCCCAACACGTCTTGTGGAACACTTATAAGTGACTAAATAAGGAACATTTAAGAGTTATTATGTGCACAAAACACAGTAAGTGACTCTGAATGAGTAGTTGTACCGGAACAAAGCACAGTATTAGCCAAATACCATTAGAAAACACAGTAAGTACTTTGACTTTACTGTGTTTTTGCATGGTCTGAGTAGTTACTTTGTTTTGAAAATGATGGTAAGATCACCCCGTCCATAATTACCACCACTTACTGTGTCAAATGCAATGATGGGCAGCATTTGATTCAGTTATTTAAGAGACTCATTTCTATTTAAATACCTATGTGTGTCTCAATTGTCAATTTCCTACACCCAAACACACTTGCTGTATATCTAATGTTTACTTTTTGAGTATCTACCAGTTACAAATACAGTCAATGCAGTTACTGTGTTTTGCGTATAAATAAGGATGTATGTACAGATTTCGAAGCTACTTATAAACAAAGTATAGGCTGCTAATCAAACATTTTTAAATATATTTTCACTCTGATAATGGTGAATGACAAATCAAGTCATTTATGAAACTTCTGTGAAAATATATGACAATATCTCTTTAAATGTTGTGAGGTTAACATAATTCATTAAAAATCAATTTTCCCGATATTTAGCCAGACTACAATTACTGTGTTTCTACTTGGGACAGCCGAAATACCGGCCGTATTGAGCCAAGGGTACATTCTTCTGGTATTTTCTTTTGTGACCGTATCAGTAAAATGAGCCTGTGACTTCACTTCCATAGCACATTCTCCCCATTTTTCAATAGCTTTGCGGTAATTCCATCAGCTCCAGGTGCTTACAAATTTTTAGACATTGTAATAAACAACAATTAAAAATAAATTGTATTAAGTTTAATCGAGAAAGAAACTGCACCAAGAGAATTGAGGCAGTCATCTCAACTGAGACACTTCTTTAATTCACTAGCTTTAATAAAAAATGTCATATTCTTGAGAAGCAAAGGTATTCGGTTTCGACAGAGGTGAAGCAATTCCTAACTCTTTATTTGACTAAGCCATTGTTTGGTGAGCAAAATGAAGCAGACGTGAGACAAGCCGTGAGAGACCAAGCATGAGACAACCACTGAGTTGCGTGTCGCTGTTGTTTGCTTCATTCGGAGTCGTATTATATTCCATTTTACTTGTGTTGACGCTGTGGCCTGTCTCGGGCTCCTGTTGCTGTCGCTTGTAGCGAAAGTACACCTTTATAGGTACTCGTTGACAGAAAGCGGCAGTGACAGACGTCCGAAACTGACCATAGAGACAGGCGACAAGCGACAATTGAAAGACAGCTCGTTGTACGACAAATCAGTAATTAACACCTTTTGCTGAACACTAGACGTGTGTTTATATTATAAAATCCATAAAGAAGAAAAATATTTTACAACCTATATTATTAGGAGAAGAGGAAGATGAAGGACTGATCTTATATTATCTTTATAAAAGATGTGAAAGACCACCAATAAACCCCTTATTTGAAAAATTATTAAAAGAGGAATATTTCAAGCTATTATAATCACAACAGCTGATCAAGACATGTTTAGAAAATATTGCAGGTTAAATAAACAGCAGCTTCGTTTTAAGCTTAATTCAGAATACCTTAAGTTTTTCTTGTATGTTTCCATATATTTTCTTTTTTTAGGCCATTTCTATAAAACTCTAGTTCCATATCGTAAAGAGATAGGTTTTGAGCAATCAATTCTATTAATATTTCATCTCGTTCAATAGAAGAAACACGACTTGGACTGAGATGAAATCATTTTCAGTTTTTTTTTGCTGATGAAGCCTTGATTTGCAGAGCAAAATACACTGTTGACCACGTGGCGACAACGACACTATTGCTTCAGAAGCAGATGCTAGACAGACCAGGAGAGATAAGGCGAGAGAACTACTGAGCCATCTTTCGCGGTCCCACGTTTCAAACGGAGTTTTACACCATTACTGCTAATTGAATTTCGTGCATACAATTTTCATACACAAGCATAGTATTTTTGTTGCAATTATTACTAAAATAATTGCAAATTATTATATGAAATTATCGTTTAATTATTTGCTCCCCTTGTTGTGATTTCTACACTTATTGAGCTCAAAAATGGCTAACGAGTGGGCTGTTCTTTGAGTAACCTTATACCCGAAGCTTAAAACGTTTTAAGCAAAAACGCAAAGTCGAAACTTTGGAGAAAAAAATGTACGACAAAAAATATATTAAATGTGTATTGTAGACATTACCACATCTAAAACGTAGAATTACAATAAAAGAAATACATCAGTAATTTCAGTAACTGAATTATAACATTTTTTGGGCGATATAATCCTCAAAATGTAAATATTGATGAGTTTCCAGTAGGATTGCTTTCTGTTAACGTTATACGTACAGAGAAACATAGAGATGATTTTCATTAATAAATTGAGGTACGTTCTACCAATGTATTAATGTTGTTTTAATACACTTGTGAACGTCCTTGTTGAAGTAAATGTGATTTAAGAAGAAGGTGAGATAGGTAATAGAATTACGAAGTATCATGAAAATTACGTGTAGAATTGTTGTTAAAAACGAAGCGTGTTTCAATTGCATATTCAAGGTTAATATTAAATACAAAATAAAAGACACTACTTTTACGTAGATGCTCTGAACTATTTTTGTAATTATGCTGTCTATATTATCTTTAACAGACATGTAATAACCTACTAGTTAAAATAATTGCTTTTGTCTGATATTCTGTAATTTATTAAATAGAACAATATATGGATTTACTGATCTCTGTAAAAAAGTTAATGTTACTCCAGACTCCAACAATTAAAAAAATGATGCTAGTGCGAGTCATAGCCAAAAAGAGATTACTAGCAGTCTCTGACTTTCACTAATTTCAAAAATATTCTCGCAATTCTTTATTTTTATATATAATATGCAACAATATAATAAAAACAAGATTACGTATAACTATAGCGCCTAATTTTAATGAGAATAATTAAATTTGAAAGTTTTTGCAACATCATCTGAAAGTGATGAATACGAACCCCACGTTAAGCGCCAATTATACAGGTTACTATTTTGAGGGATTCCATTTGATATATTACGTCCAAACTGGATGAAATAATATAACTGATAAAACGCTTTTAAAAGACTTTGACGAAAATTTTTCATTCTGCTATCACAAAAACTTCTAGGCCCACATGATTAAAAATGAACCAGTAGATCTAAGGGGAACCCAGCTCTGTCTTGATTATACCCGACATGATGCGAAAATTCAAGCAATATGAGTTGCAGTTAGTATTTGAATGGGTGATCTCCAGAGAAATACATCGGCTTTATCCGTTTTCTAACGAATTCTATAAGAGATGAAATGCAGAAGCTATGCAATCTTAGGCGAAAATTGTGTTTCAGATATACCATTCTTCGGAGATGATGGAAATCAATCGGCCACTTGTCTATTATGTGTTAGGCAAGTAAAAAATCACTATTCAACATAGAAGAGGGGCAGGATAATTTTTAAGGTAATTCGTCCCCTGGTGTCAGTCGCGAAGATAGAGAAACAAGTGAAATTTAAAAAAAAGCGTGGTTTTCTCATCAAAAGCATATATTATAAAAAACATTTCATCTTTTAATGACCGCATCAAAGTTTCATTTTTAGTCACATAAGCCTGAAGATGCTGTAATAACAAAAAGTTTTCCATTTCAATAGCTTGATGAAAGCATGTGTAAATCTTTTTTAATTTATTTTTTTACATAACATCGCAATGGAAAATTATCAATTAGTCTGATATTCTGCTTCCTCGAATTTAGCTGTAAAAAAATTGAAATATTATTTTCTGCTCTAAATAAAGTTGACGACGAAATATTTTGTAACGAATATTCAACCTGTATGGAAATAATTTTTTAAGTGTGCAGATTTTAAAATATACGAGTACATCGCAGTAGATTAGTTTTAAGTGAGCACTACATGCGACAAAATTCATAAAATGCCATATGATAAATTTCATATTTACAAAGGGAAATATATTTTCAATAAATGAAATAAATCCTAACAACGAGTGCTTGTCATACATCAAACTGGAATAATTATATTTGAAGTGAACTGAAAATAACAAAAATGTAACTAACAATTTACTGTAATATTTATGAAATGTACATATAATGAAGTGAGCGTGGATTGTTATTGAATTTTAAATCAATTCGATGATTTTTTACGTTTGTTATTTAGTTACATCCATTCAAAACAAATTTTAATAAAATCCAATTACAGCATTTATACAAAAAACATGGTTTTATTAAATTTATTATAAAACAATACGTTAGCGTTGGTAGGATTTACAATTAAAAAATTAAAACAATTTAAAATTCAAACAAAATAACCGGATTTCAGAATTGTAATGTCGTTCCGCGACAATATTTGTTTAAATCAAAATCATAGCTCTATACAAGGGATTAGGTAGTTGACTGAGTCGAGGGCAGAAGTATCGTAGAATGCTCCCGAGGAAAACGCGAACAGAACCGGTTAAAACTCCGTTAAACTGAATGAAATTTAAGTTATCGATAGATAAAAAAATTCTGCGTAAACTGAGATGTCATAATAGAAGGACAAAGTTCATAATGTTTGAAAATTACTGATAAAGTGTTCTTTTTAATAGTACCTGATACCCGGCCAAAAGAAAGTGAACACGTGCAGCCGACCATAAAATAGGGCTGGACCAGTGCTAGGTATCAAATTGGTGATAAATTATCATGTATGAATAAAGTCTAATCTAAACTAGAACGAATCTGGAAAGTGTAAATTAGCTCAAGAATATAAACTAGCGACCAACAAAACGAGGTGATGACAGAATCACTACCAAAACGAAAAAGATAGAGATCCTATACATTCTGAAATTTTTACATTAAATATAGGATCTACATAATTATCTTACAACAAAAAGGTTTCAACAGGCAATTGTCACGTGATCTATAATTTAAACTTATTTACGCAAACGAAAAAATTTCTCAGGTCAAAATAATTAATTATGGTTTGATTAATATACATAGTGTCCCAAATATTCTCTCAGATCTCTTTCTTACTTGCAGATTTTCCTTTTATATTTTACTTTACATTAGCAGATCAATATACAGAGTGTCAAAAATTCTCTCAGACCACCGCAAATTACATTACTGTGGTACAGTTAATAATAAAAGTCGCTTACAGCAAAGTAATTTAGGTTTTGGAAAACAAACGAAACGGACACACTAATACAGGACGTTGAAACGAAAACACAAATTTCTAGGAAACCTGAAACCACATCTGGACGCAAGCAGGCAGGACAATTATTCAGACACGTCACCCAATAAACTAGAAGATATAAGAACAGGAAAATGCTCATCATAATGTTAGGTAACTTCAACGCGTAGGAGAAGACAATCAAGCGTATACATATAGAGACAGATAAGAACACCTTACCACACATAGTCAAACGAAAATAGGAACCCGCTAAAAATTTAGCACCCAACTCTTCGATGGAACAATAAAAAATCATGGAGCGAAAGCCAAACCAAAGAAGAATATAAAACAGAAATACCAGGAGGAAATGAAAAACAATTAACGAGTGAATGAACACGAACGTGACTTTCGTTTTAGTCAGATTCGCGCACAAGAAAACTGCACAATTTAATTTTGAATGAATTTATTTTACTTGGCTCAGCGAAAAAGTAACACCCTGTATCGATTTTACACGAATAATTAAAAGTCAAATTTTCTGGAGTCAAAATAACGATATATTACTATTCACGTTCTAACAATACATTTGTTTATCACTAAATAGGTTTGATGTAATTAATTATGTTGAATATTAACACTTTAGAGTAGAAATTTGCCTTTGGTTGTTGTTGTTTTGTCGCGTGGCTGGATCCCGAACTAACTGACTTACTGGCTCGACTCGACTCGACTCGATTTGCCCGACTGCCCGACTGAATGCGTTGAGCGCGTCTCGGCTTATATAAGATAAATCAAAGCTTCTGGAAGTGTTCGAAAATCGAAGACTCCAGACGTTCTAGTCGTTCTAGACGTTCCAGATTGTTCCCCGTTCCCGATAATTCGATCGATAGGGGAGAGTGGCTCGTGTATATTTTCCAGCAGCGAAGGCTTGCTTTTCGAATTATTCTAAAAATGTAAAACGTGTTTTTTCTAGCTCACGGGCTTTACAGAGCGACAGAGGGACGTTAATTCTTAATTTTGAAAATATAAATTACCTGATTTAAGAAAGGTACTTTGACATTCCCCCCGTTTGCTAAGGCAAATTTCTACGATTGAGTGTTGGAAAACCTAAAGTATACAATTCTATCTAACTTAAGATATTTACAACGTGTTTTATGAGTACTAAGAACTAAAAGTTATACAATGCTAAAACTTAAGATATGTACAATAATGAAAATAAACGTAATTCTAAAAAGAAGGATACGGCTTCTAGGAGTCCATGATGACCAGTCTTGCTCGTCGTCGCTTTGGTTTATATGGTCTGTTCGTCTCTCCGTGTGTTGGTGTGGTCCTCGTGGAGGTGGTTGGTTCATCGAGTGCCGGAGTGGATACGGTTACTTTATCTTTATTTGCTGGGGCTGGCAAGCTTTCTTCGTGAGCTAAGGCAGGCAAATTTTCATAGTGCGCTGGGGGAGGCAAATGCGCTGGGGCAGGCAAATACGCTGAGGCAGCTAGATGCGCTGAGGGAGGTATATGCGCTGAGGCAGGTAGATGCGCTGAGGCAGGTAGATACGCTGAGGCAGATAGATGCGCTGAGGCAGGTAGATGAGCTGAGGCAGGTAGATGCGCTGAGGCAGGTAGATGCGCTGAGGCAGGTAGATGCGCTGAGGCAGGTAGATGCGCTGAGGCAAATAGTAGGATTTTATCGTCTCTATCGTCATCATCAGGGGGATGTTCTTCAGGGCCTTCGTGACGGTCTGGGAAATCATCTTCAGGATTTTCGTCATTTAAGTCGTCATCATCGGGGTCCGATTCTTCATCGGTATGTAGCTGCTCGGGAGGTTCGTTTCCGGCGACTGGGGGCCTGATATCGTCTACGTGTACCAGGTAAGTGTTGTTCCCGCGTCGGACCTCGTATACTTCGTCGGAGACTTTTTTGTTTATTAGATGTGGGCCTGTCCAAGAGGGTAGGAACTCATTTTTTTTCTTTCGAAGGGCCTTTACCATTACTTCTTGTCCTTCTTCGAAGGTAACTTCAGGTCTATCGTTTGGCGAAGAATACCTCTCTTGATATTCTGCTTGGTTTGCCCTTATTTCTTCCGTTCTTTCTTCCGGGGTCTGTTCTTCTTGCTCGTCCCGTTCCTCTTGATATGCTGGTGTATTTAGTTCGCCCTGTTGGGGTAATTCGTATCGTAATTGTTCAGCCTCCGGTGGAATACGAATTTTTTCGTTTAGTTGTCGATATTCGGGGGTATACCTTGTTTCTTGGTTCCAGTATACAGTTTTCCTTAACGTCTTTCCCATATACATGCACTTCCTTTCATAATCTAGATGGACACCCTCGTCCTCCAGGAATGGTGTACCAAGAATAAGTTCCTTATTTAATTTTTTAATTACCTCAAACTCGCCCTGAGTTTTGTTACCTTGTATGTCTAGATCTAGGACGATATTTCCCAAGGATTCGGTTGTTTGACCTCCGCATGCCATCGCAAACAATTTCCTGTCTTTGATTTCAGGCTCGGTTTCGACGAGTCCTCCCTAATTAAGTTGCTTTCCGCACCTGTGTCGATGACATCGTTTATTTCCTGTCCATTTGCGAGGACCTTAATAACAGGTAATTGCCTTGATTTTTGTAAGTTTTGCATTGATAATAACGGGGCAGTTTCGGTCTGCGTCGCCACGTTTTTTAGCGTTGTTTTTTCCAGGATAGTGGAAATATTCATAATGTTCTCAGAATCAGTCTGAGTGGCCATGTGATTTATCGGTTTTTCTTGAAAAATTGTAGAGATATTTGAGACATTGTCGAAATTTGGTGGAGTCGCCGGGTTGGTTATACTGTTTGGGCCGGACGCAGAGGAATCGTTATTTAGTTGTTGGATCTGGGACGGGCGCCGGCCCCTTGGGAGTTTTCCTGACGCCTATTGACTTGGTGGTTTTGCCCTGTGGTGTACGGATTCTGTGGGCAATTTCTTTGCCAGTGCCATTCTCCGCGAAATCGGCATGTCGTCGGTGGTCGGTTTTCTTGAGTATTTTCCCTTGATGATGCTGTCTGGTTCGTATTTCTGGCCGTCGTATTGGTTGCCTGTCTCGGTGCCTGGTCACGGTTACTATTATTATTATTATTGTTGTTTGGACGATTTCTCCAATTGTCGTTATTGGTATTTCTCGGAAGATATTCTTCTACCTCTGCTGCTACAGTTAGTAACTCCTCGGGGGTATCGAAATCACGCAATCGAATTTTTGCCCTTATTTCGGGGCGTAGTTGTCTATAGATGAAGTGCGCCTTCTCTTTAGGCGGCCTGTTTGGGTCTACTCTGTTAAATAAAGCTATTTTCTTAGAGATGAATAACATAACGGATTCATTAAATCCTTGCATTTTGGTATGTAAAATGTGCTCTGCCCGAGCCCTTTTTGCGATGGTATCGAAGGTCTACCTCAGTCTTAATTTGAATGCTTCGTAATCGTATATTAAATTTTTATATGGCTCATACCATTCCTTTGCATTGCCTTTTAATTGTGACGTAATCATTATTAATTTTTCTGTTCGGTCAGTAATGTTATGTTTTCGAAAATGTTCTTCCATATTGGATATAAACATATTTGCACTTTCGTGATCCAGCCCTTGGAAAGTGTGCATGGGGGAGTTCCTTATAGTTTGCATAACCTTTTCCATTTTGCCCCCTTCACGACTCGCAGTAGCGTTTTGAATAGCCTGCTTGATTGCCTCCGCCATGCCCACGAAAATTTGGTTTAGCTCGATATTTACATTTGTTTGCTCCCCTCGTTGTGGGGTTGATGTATGTAAAATCGACTCACCTGTTTGTGCAGTATTCGGGTATATATGTTGTACGGGGTCCTCTTCCCTCCCTGAGGAAGATGGTTGTCCTTCTAGATGTGGCAGTTTTATTCCCTGTCGTGCCGCTGCCTCTCCTAGCGTTTTCATAACGTTTTCGTAAGATTCCATGTTCTTTTTATTGTAAAACTTTGGACTTGAGAAGTTCTGGCCCTTCGATGGGTCTTCACGTAGTGTTTTTGTCTTACCTTTGAAACCCCTACTCAGTTCAGAGCATCTCGAGTAAGTCACACTACTCTCCTCTTCTTTCTTTGTTCTTTTCTTCTCGGCCACTTCTCTAAGCCCCACGTTGTACGGGCGCCATGAACACGAACGTGACTTTCGTTTTAGTCAGATTCGCGCACAAGAAAACTGCACAATTTAATTTTGAATGAATTTATTTTACTTGGCTCAGCGAAAAAGTAACACCCTGTATCGATTTTACACGAATAATTAAAAGTCAAATTTTCTGGAGTCAAAATAACGATATATTACTATTCACGTTCTAACAATACATTTGTTTATCACTAAATAGGTTTGATGTAATTAATTATGTTGAATATTAACACTTTAGAGTAGAAATTTGCCTTTGGTTGTTGTTGTTTTGTCGCGTGGCTGGATCCCGAACTAACTGACTTACTGGCTCGACTCGACTCGACTCGATTTGCCCGACTGCCCGACTGAATGCGTTGAGCGCGTCTCGGTTTATATAAGATAAATCAAAGCTTCTGGAAGTGTTCGAAAATCGAAGACTCCAGACGTTCTAGTCGTTCTAGACGTTCCAGATTGTTCCCCGTTCCCGATAATTCGATCGGTAGGGGAGAGTGGCTCGTGTATATTTTCCAGCAGCGAAGGCTTGCTTTTCGAATTATTCTAAAAATGTAAAACGTGTTTTTTCTAGCTCACGGGCTTTACAGAGCGACAGAGGGACGTTAATTCTTAATTTTGAAAATATAAATTACCTGATTTAAGAAAGGTACTTTGACATGAACAACTTAACTGGTCAACCATTAATTCAAAAATAAATATAGTTACAAGGAAAACGCTGAAGCGGAAGAAATCACCCACACAATAATTACGAATAATTAAAGGAGATGAAGGTTGCAGAAAAACAACAACAAATACCAAACACACGACGATAAGAACCCCGCTAGGTTAAATAGTTTATTTATTAAGAACAGCATAGAGAAAACCTTACTCCACACATGGTCAAACGAAAATGCAAGCTCATTAAAAAACTTAGCACATTTATTCGAGCTGGCAATAAGAAACACATAAAGCAAGAGCCAAACCTGCCGTGATACATGGAGCAACGGAAATCTATACTCTCAAATATATCATATCCTAGTGGATAAAAAAACAAGGGGTAGGGTTGGAAATACTAATTATACTAAGGCAAAAAGAACAACAAAAATTAACACAGACTATAAAATACTATATGGAAAACTAGAAATAAAGAAACCGGAAGTACGTAACGGATACAATAAAACAACAAGCAAGATCTCCCTACTACAGAACAAAGAACACAATAGAAGGAATAAAGAAATATCAAGTAGCAGCAATGCCTACCGTGCGCTGGACAATCATTTAAACCATCAAGTTGATAATTCTATACAAGAGATCACAGGTCTTGTTAGAAAGATGGAACCAGTGGGTAATAAACACATGAAAACAGATAGTTGTAGTCCACTTGTACAAAGGGTTATCGTGACTGATAAAAAATATGTAATGTTGCTGGAAACCATTTCTTTGAAAAATGTGTATGACTAAGTTTATTGAGTCAATTTTTCAGCCACATACTTCGCTGTTTTATTTCTATTACAGGGTCGTCTAAACATACAAAGCCACCCACACTCAAATTACTTTAGCCGTCCAAAATGACCACCATTTACCTCAGTACATTTTTTTAAACGATTATTATTAATAGACCGTCTAACTTAAAATAAATTTTCTAGGCTATTTTTAATATTATTGACAGAGAGCATAAAAACAGAGTTATTATACACTGAAAATTTCATGCAGATCTAAAGGTAAATAAAATGGATAAATCTAATGGGTTAAAGTTTGGGATGTATGCTGTCAAGGAAAATTCATTCTCAGACCAAATCCAATGTTGTCGAAAGCGCACATTTAAATGATTACCTACTCGGATTGGTGCTCGGTGGTTCTGTACCCTACAAAAATATTTTTAAAATCTAACAGTAAACTATCTAGCAGTTCAAGTAGGTCATTTTATAAAAATTTCATATGCAAATCACTATTTGGTTTTAGTGGTAACTCGTATGGACGTGCACAGACCTCGCTAATGCCACACAAAACATTAACTTTAATTAAATTCGAACTTAAAATATTTCTCTTCAGACACTTCTGAACTATCATTGTCAATTTCTCCAAATTCAGAAATCTACAACAGGTAAAAGTGGCCTCACTGATAAATTAATGAAATAATATTTTTCATGCATTCTGTCTGTTTTAAAAAAGTTAATACTTAAAATGGTGAGAATAAGGTTGCCAACGAAGCAAATGCAGATCTAACACCATCGAAATCAAGAAAGGCATATAGAAAAATTATATTATGAATTTTTGAAATGGTGTAATTGGAAGCACATTGAAGGAAACTTTACAGAAACTGTGCTTTTAGCATATTTTTTCCAAGTATCAAAAATAAATAAAAGCTCTGTCATGTGAACTAACTATTCCATACTGAAAACGGTTATAATAGTACGAGCAGTCCCCATGAGAAAGAAGAATTAAAATTATACATCTAACATATCAGAAATTTTGACAACCAAACAAGTGAATGAATTCCTGAAGAAGGCTCGTGAACTTTCTCATGGTTAAGCTGAAAAATCATTACAAAGCTGTTAAGAGGTGTTCTATATTTAAGAATTTTACGTTGTATGTTGCACTTATTCTGAGAGTAACGGGAGCTTGCGGAAGTATAGAACTGCTGACTTTTTGTACCACTGACTGATGTCCAACATGCATGCCCGTCAATAGTTCAACATCACAAATGCAAAGAGTAAAGTTATAAGAATATTCATTGTCAAAAATTCGGCAAGTAACAAAAGTTGCTAGGAAAAGAGGTAAATGTGTATGTTGCTGCCTATTACCTATTCTATGAACAATGATTAATAGGCGGAAAGTTGACTTTACAGGGCCAATCTTTTAGAGAATCTAGTAATTGTTTTCGCCAACTAAACAAAAAATGTATAAATATATGCACTATTTATACCACACTAATGTTCATGACATTCAAAAAATCCCGCCATCAATACTTATTACTCTGTCTCGGTTTGACGAATTGTGACCTGCCCACCAATAAGTAGGTTACTTGGGATAAAGCCTTTGCCACTATTTTATATTTTACAATCCCTAAGCTTTCAAAAGTATTTCGCTTTCTATTATATGTTACATTCGTAATTATTCATCATAGGAAGACCAACGGGTAAAAGTGAATTTAACAAAGAATCGGGATTTACAAAATAAGTTTTTTAAGGATTTAGTTTGAAGTACGTTGAACAAACGAAAAGACCAATGGCAGTCCGATTCAAGGACCATAATAGCTTATCGTAAGCGTATTTTTGACAACAATGATAGGATAGATGTCTAGCTCTCTATGGAGAATTAAAAATGTAACAAGTAACAGACAGCTCAACGCTTTTGGACACTTAGAAATCATAATATGTAAATTTAATATGAATAGTGATAAAGATATTATCCCAAATAGGTTGCTTTATAGGTTAGTGTGTTGCGTTTAACCATGGCATTAATTTAGTACAAATACAGTTTACTTCGTTAGATTAGCTTCAGTTTTAATCATCTCCAGATAATGTCAACATGGGTGGCGAGACGCGCCTAAAGTATAAGTATTCAAGTGCCTTGATTTTGTAGAAACTGTTTTTATGTTTTGATTTTCCTACTTTCTATAGATACAGTCACAGTATTATACACATTATACATATATGAAACATATATGACACATATTCTTTATAGGCTTTTGCAAACGGCAGAAAAAATAAGTATCTATGAGAACTAAGAGAAAAACTATGTGTAAATATATTAATCAAATCTTTGCATTCTTTCGATAACCTAAACTCTGGTTATGCTAGCAAATTAAAATCCTAAAATGAATTTGTATAATTTCTTATTTGAAAATTCTCATTCAACAACTAGCATCCACACGGGGACTGTCATGCAGATTAGAATAGTATCTACATAGCCCCATACGGTCATGAATGAGAATTTTCAAATAAGAAATTATACAAATTCATTTTAGGATTTTAATTTGCTAGCATAACCAGAATTCAGGTTATCGAAAGAATGCAAAGATTTCATTAACATTCTTTTTCCTATAGATAGTTATTTATTCCGCTGTTTGCAAAATTCTATAAAGAATATGTTTCAATACAATTAAGCAAACAAATAATAATTCACTTTAATATCATTAAAATATTTAAACAAAAAAATATAAATGTTTCAAAACTCATACCGAAAATTCTGTTTCAATCATCACGGCGCCTAAGCCGTTAAAGGCGTTCGTATCTATTATCAGTCGAAAGCACCTAGCACTTGAGTCCACCAATTATCTGCCATTTACAGAAAAGGCACCGCACAAAACAAATAGAAAAGAGGGTACAGTCAAACCGGCTTAAAATATAGTATGTTGTACTTCATAATATCCTGGTCAAAAGTTTTCGTGGGCACAATGTCTGAAAATTGCCAGTTTTATAGTCTCATGTAAGGAGTTATTTAACGTTGTTATTGCATACATTCAGTAAATGCAAACTCCCCTTCATATCCCCTCCATTTGACCTTGCAATTTACGATGTCGACACATCGCCAATCTTCCTCTTTCGATAGAGACATAGAACGAGCTTCCACTCGAAAAATTTCTTTAGCTAGAACGTTTGAAAATTTAATATTTTTCAACTTTCTAAGTTAAATTTCAACATTTTTCGAGAGGTCGAAATAGGCACTTTTTCTTTCACTCTTGCCGAGCCGAATTTCCGATTTTGCTGGTACAATTAGTATAAAGCGCCAATCTTCCTCTTTCGATATAGACGTTGCGCATCCTCCTACTCGCCGTATTTATTTAGTTATGAATTTTTGAAGAATCCATGTTTTTCAATTTTTACGAGATACGCCATTTTTCTTTCGTTCGTGCCGAGAAATATGTCTCTTAGTTTTCCAGTAATCAGCGTTGGGAGTTTTAAGCCTTATACTTTACTGATATGGGCATTTGATCGGGCGAAGAATACCTTTTTGTTACCTACCTAAAATAGACATATTCCAAATAATCAGCATAACAATAATTTAACGCATTATTTGCGTATACTTCAAAATGAAACCGCTAATGCCTATTATGAGATTACATGAAATTATAATATCTGTCTTATTTAAGATGCTTGGATACTTGAAAGCAAAAAATCCGATTACATGAAGAACTGTTGAAAGGATGGCGTTCATTCGAAACATCGATTTTGATAGCGCTGAAGTATGCCTGAGTAGAAATTTACTGAACAGCTACAAGTAGTTTGATCTCTGATGTGATAAGTACAATTTGTAGGTAAGCGATCAATCGTTCACTAGAAATTCTACTTGAGCTTAATTACTTACTTCAGTACAGCGCAACATCAATTACTGATAGAATTTCAACTGTTAAATGAAATTTGTACTCTGCATTATTTTATTTGAACGTTTAAATAGGTGGCAAATTCAAATTATCTAATATACGTGTGGTTTCCATATAAAAGTCTGTTTCTTATTTGGTTGTTTAAAAAATAAGACTTGAATTTGTGAATATTAGTCTGGGAGAGAACCCAGAAAAGTAGGCCTGGCCTTTTCAGTAGACGCTAAAGTCTTAGCCTGTAACTATATTTAATTGAAAGTTTAAATATTACAATGCATTGAGCTATTAGGTTTCGTATAAAGTCTTTGCTTAATATTAGAGAGAAAAAAATATTTATAAAACTTATTTCAAACGCGTGCATACCGATGATATCCTTTTAACTTAGATTGCACAGTAAATTTAAGCCACACAGTGGAGGGTCGCAAATTCTTGATGCATCGTCTATTAAATTTCCGTCGGAATGGACAAAGAATCGCGAAAGGAAAATATTTATTTAAGGTTATTAACTAGAGCAAGGAATATCCTGTAAGTTAAGTTGTTAAATAAATTAGCAAGAGCAGATTTAAGGATATCCTCCGGATCTCCTCGATGTTTCGAATCGTGACCATAAGGGGTTATGTAGATACAAGTTTACTCTGCATGGCCGTAATGGATTATGTGGATACTAGTGTCACAGTGAGAATTGTCAAATAAGAAATAGACAATGTCGTTGCATTTTAACTGCTATAGCATAACCAGAATCCAGGTTAGTGAAAGAATGCATTGAGAATATGTTTCAACGCAGTTATAACAGTTAAAAAAAAAATCACTTTTAAACGTGCATAGAGCATATAGGCTCCCTTATTAGTTAGGTAATAGATTGGTGAAGATCTGCTGTTTTTATCAGTCAATGTGAAACGTCTAATTTAAAAAAAAACTTGACATCCGAGGAAATTGTCTTGGTTTTTGCATGAAACATCTGATGAGTGGCTTTAAGTCTTTCTGATGAGCTCCAGGATAAGGGCGAAAACCGTTTCAAAGGTTATAGCCCGGGAGACAGCGACATATTTTTCACGTTGATATCATTCTATAAAGCTAGATTTTTTTCCAAAGAGAGCTTAGATAGTATCTATAATGAAGGTGCAATTCTACTAAACTCTTAGTGGTGCATAAATAAGTAAAAAATTATAGAAAAAAATAGATGGACGGAAATTTCGTTTTTCAAATTGTCATCAATTGTCAAAAAATGAGGATTCGCCTTATCTCCTGCCGGCCTCAATTTTCGATTTTCACCTCGAGATTCACGTTTTACGGTCATTGCCAACCTTCTTCTCGGCTTCGAGACATAGAACGGGTCTCCGATCGCCGTATTTATTCAGTTCTTACGTTTGCAAAATTGACTTGCGGTCGTGCTAATCAGCGACTATTTTTAAGTGGTTTCCCGAGTTCGAATCTCGCCCGGGGATACTTTTTTTTTCATTTTCAGTTTTTCGGCAGATATTTTTGATTCTATAATTGCTATTCGCTCCGTTTGATTGCATTTCTCGTTGAAGAATGGTGTATGTTCATTAACGAGGTGCAGTAGTACAAAAGCTATCTGCCCGAAGATGTGTGACATGTTAAGCAAAACTTTCCTCCGAAATTGGACGAAAATTTGCACAAAACATAACGCCATTTTATCGCATCAGATGTATTCAGTGCTACAAATTTTACTGCATTACGTGTTTTTGTAATATTTATAGTTGTAATATATAAGCGGTTTTTGATATTAGAATTTTCTTTTTTTATATATTTTTTCACTTATAATATATTCCGCGGCGGAATGCAAGACTTCTCAATGCAATAGAACGGAGCGAACAGCAATTATAGAATCAAAAATATCTCCCAAAAAATTGAAAACAAAAAAAAAGTATCCCAGGGCGGGATTCGAACTCAGGAAACCGCTTAAATATAGTCGCCGATTAGCACGACCGCAAGTTAATTTTTCAAACGTAAGAACTGAATAAATACGGAGATCGGAGACTCGTCCTATGTCTCGATGCCAGGAGAAGGTCGACAAGGACCGTACAACGTTAATCGCGAGGTGAAAATCGAGAATTGGGGCCAGCAAGAGCGAAGGCGAATCGTAATTTTTTGACAATTCGTGACAATTCGAAAAACGAAATTTTCGTTCATCTATTTTTTCTTTAATTTTTTACTCATTTATGTACCACTAAGAGTTTGGTAGAATTGCACCTTCATTACAGATACTATATACTCTCTTTGGTAAAAAATCTAGTTTTATAGAAATTATTTCACGAAAAGTGTCGCTGCCTCCCGAGCTATTAAGCTTTCCCAAGAAACAGAACGATAGATAACCAATCCTTCATGAAAGTGTACTCCGTTAGAATGAAAAATTTTTGAAGACAAAGTATGGAAATAAATCCAGTTTCTCATTTTTAACTGAATTTTCATGGCGGTAAGGGGTTATGAATTTAGTCTTCATGGCCGTAGGGCCCTATTTGGATACTAGTGTTACAATGAGAACTGTCAGATAAGAAATACACCAATTAATTTTGGTATTTTACAGATAGTTCTTATTTTAGTTCGCATAGATATCTTTCTGCTGTTTGTCAGATCCTATCAAAAATGTGTTTCAATACATACGTATTGAAATACATACACAGTATTAATAAATACATTAAATATTAAACTGAAAATGCATATTTTTGAAATACCACAACATAGAATTTCGTACAAACATGCAGTTTGATTTAGATCGCAAGGGCTTTACACACGAAAGCAT
This sequence comes from Stenurella melanura, assembly GCA_963583905.1. NCBI lineage: Eukaryota > Metazoa > Arthropoda > Insecta > Coleoptera > Cerambycidae > Stenurella > Stenurella melanura. Next base: position 155,456,683 of record OY757310.1, read on the forward strand.
TAAACAAAATAAACAAAGGCACCTAAAATATGTAGGTATTGGAAGCCACCTCAATACGTATAAACCAATGGCCATCTCTCGCTAGTGAATAGATGAATACGCGGTTAAAGCCTCCCGCCATTCATTGCTTTGTCGCATTGTGCGGTCTGTTCGCTAGAATTGTCTACTATTCGTAATTAAATCCGACTGATGAATTCGGTTCATTAGTTGGTTATTTGTTCGACAGTCAGACCAAATCAACTTTGTGTTGTACCTTTGTTTAAAATAAAAATTCCAGTGTTGCAGTTCCAACGATATAATACTAAGCGTTGCATCGGGATAAACTTATTTCAAAACAAGCGTGCTGTATTAATTGCAGATCATTTTATATTATATTTGCTGTGATTTTTGCGCAATGATTATTGCTATCAGCCCGGTTATGGGTCATAGCAATTTTAATCCAATGCACGATAATTTTAAGCGTTTTCTATTTTTGTAAAAACAGCTATTTTAAAAATTGTAAGCATTAGTCTTCTCAAGTGGTTGTATTTCAGGTTTACCAAAACAAAGGAAATACTATTACTAAATACGATTTAAAGGCCAGTGTAAGTACGACAGTCTAAATGTTTTGTGATGATAACTTCACTCATTAACATGGAACATCAAGCCAGTGAAATTAGTACGGGATCGGGCACCGAAGTTGCCGCCACTTGGTGGAGATGTTGTAGGCATTTCTAGGTACCATTTCACCCCACGGCAGGCCACGTGACCGCGTCCTCTTCAAGAGAGAGGTAAAAAACGAAGGACCGCTTAAATGTTACCAACAAATTCTGAAAAAATTCAGGCACGTTTTTTGGGCAAATATAAGCATCTTTTGTTTCTTTGTGTTTTTTCCCAAAGTTTTTTCCTTTTTGTTATAGAAGTTTTTCTATTTCTGCGTTACATTACTGATTCTCTACCCAAAATGAGTTTTTAAAGCCGCCGTGTGTCATTCACAAGACTGTCAAGAAGTACACAGCTAACACCACAAAATTACATGGACAGTGAATATATTTACAAATGCAGCAGTGGCAGGGGAACATTTTAGATCCCCTTCAATGGGGCCGGAAAGAAACAAAAAAATGGATGGAAGCCGATCGCCCTAACACAACCTCCTGCATTACAAACTTTGCTCGAGGTGATAGCTTGTCGATGCCTGAAAGGCTGCCGTTGAAACTGTATTTACAGGAAGTTGGATACTGAATGCTCCATATCTTTCAAAGAATGTACGTCGATTCAGATATCGATGAAGAAATTGATTTTCAAATCGACAATTGCAATTTTGTTGATACATCCGATTAACTGTTATGTACAAAAAAACTAAAAAAATTATTCCTTCCATTATTCCTTTTTTTAGTTGCAATAATTTCTACATTTTACAAATTATAATAAAACATGTTGTCACTCAATAACATTATAAATGAATTGGATTAAAAATTTTAGAAACCTGAAGATCTTGGAAGCGGCATACCCAATTTCCACCAAACATGGCTAAGAACCATCTCGCAAATATCAGCTTTTGAAACAAAAGTCGCTTTGAAACCGGTTCAGCTATGTTGGAGCTACGATGCTACAGACAGACACACACAGAGATAAAGGCTTGAAACTTATAACACCTCTCGTTCTGTATTTGGGGTTTAATATAGCGTTATACCTAATAAAAATGTATCATTGTAAATTGACTGCAAAGGGGAGAACAAGCGACGGCGGCAAAAAATCGACAAAAAAAAATAGACAATTTTGAACGGCAATATCTCTGTCAGTCTTAATCGTATAACCTTTTTTAAAGCCCATTTTAACGGTTGAAATCTCTATTTTATTTTTTCTGAATCAATCCCCATACCTCTGCTCAGAAAGAAGTTATAAACAAAAATGTAAAAAAAATTGTAATTTTTTGCATTTTTGCAAATTTGTTTATGCTCATATTTCATATTAAAAAATGTTTATACAAGGTTGCACACAAATACCTCGATGGAAAATTCAATTTTCTGCAAAAACTTTTCAATTTTTTTCGAATTACGTTGGTTTTTGAGTTATATGAAAAGAACCAAAAAATCACCCCTTTCACCCCGTTCTCAAAAATGCAGCCCTATATTTAATAGTATTTTGTGATTTTGTCATTACTAACTGACCAACTAACCGATGAAACATTAAGAAACCTTGTTCCTTGGTAAATCACATCAGTAAGTAGCGCACTGTGGTTTAAGTATATAATATTTACTAATTTCATAATAATTTATCAATTTACTATTTATCAACAGAACAAATGTATTCTTGCTGAAAACCCTGTGGTAATAGAGCTAACAACAAGAACATTTTTGTAATACGACATGTAATGCCTTTGTAATAAAAAATAATATAATGTCGTTATCATTTGGAAAGTCTTATTGCCAGCGCTGTATTTATTTACCAATTGGTTTGATAATGATTTATATTGAGGAATATTCCTTAAAGGGAGCTCCTTCTTTGTTATATTAAAAATCGCTTTTAGCTATCAGCGAATATTATTATGTCTTTTTATATCATTGTTAAATTGTGTAATAAAAAGAAATGATATTCCCTTTTACGTTTTTAGAATAAAGAGAGACAGATAGATAGAGGAAATGCCCTCTCATGCAATTAATTTCATCCGCTTGTATCGCAATCTTGCTACCACAAGCCATGTATTCTCTAACTGAATGAAGTTAGAAGGTATACCCTCAAACTGGGCATTAAAGACATTGCCAATTTGTCAACTTCAAGTTCAAAATCACTATAGAATATATATACCGACCTGCGTCGCTGTCCGCCGGGACGCCCAGGCTGTTGGAGTTGTCATTGATAAAGGCCTCTGCTGAATTGGTAAAGGTCTGCGGGGACAGCGTAAGGTCTGGGCCACTCGACGAGTCGAACAGGTCGAAGGTAGCTGTGACTGCATCGTTTCCACCTGGAATTGAAAGCATCCTGTGAGATTTTCAATAGTAAAAATGCAAATGCTGTATGTAGTGAGTAAATAGAAAAGTTGTAAAAATATATTAAACAGAGAAAACATGTAGAGAACGAATTTAGAACGAAAAATAATAAAATACGAAGGATCCTCAAAATTATATCTTGTTCTTTTTATTTCATTTTACAGTGCTGCACAGAAGATTCTTAAGTAGTAATTAATTATAAACTCTACTCAAATCATTTCGTCGTGTATTGTCTATAATTATTTATTGGTGGTATATTCATAAGTTAATTCTGCAAATATGTTAAAAAATTTAACGAAAGAAAATTTCAGTACCAGATACAACACAGACTGATTTTTGAAGTTCTGAAGTTCTGATTATGATGTTTAACACCTCTATTCAATATTGTTTGATTATTTAAGAAGGTTAAAATTTTGACTAAATACTATGATTACTCGAAAACAACTAATAAACTCAACAGAGCATTTAATGCCTCGTTCATATAATGTCAATACTCTTTTTAATAAAAAAAAAATAGTTTTTCTATGTTTGTTCAATCTTTTGCAAAGTGGAAACTATGGCTAAGCAATAGTTCTCATCAAGCTATGTTTAGTATAAGATGGGCAGAAATCCGAAGAAGTATCTTCCGTTCAATAGTGAGAGAAAATGGCGGAGGCGCCGACACCACGGATAAAATCTAGTTGAAATTGGTAGAATTCGCAGATTGATGTCTCTATAAAATTTTTGAAAACAAAATAAGAAATTTTTAATCAAATAAATTAATAAATATTCCATCAAGTAGATTAAAGCGTTAAGAAATTCATTTAAATATCAAAAACTCGAAAATGTGCTATTTATATTGTCCTCTGTCAGTTTTAATTAAATCCGTTTACTTATTACGGATTATCTAATCGGCACTTACTTATTTAGTACAACAGCTTGGTGTTTCCAAAGCAAGTTTTCGCGTAAAATCCGAATCTGGCTACAGAATTTACCCATCGCGTCAGGATTTTGAGGTAAAGTTCAGTAACCTAAGAATGGCTTTTCTGACTATTTGAAGTCATGTATATGAAAGAAAAAAAATTCAGCTCCTTTTTGCTGGTTGCATCATCTAGTACTACTATTCCCATTTAAGACGAGTTTTCGATTGCCCATATACGATTTTTCATTTCGGACTTTTCTTATGACTGTTTAAAGATGAATAAATTTGAATTGGAATTCAGTTTTTTTCTTTTGAATTCGGAATTTAAGTATACTGGTTTATGGGGTTGTTGATTAACGACTTGGGTATAATGACGTTGCTTAGACTGAGACTCAAAGAGCCATCGCTTTAAAATGTTTGGTATTTATTTAGCAACTGTTAAACTGTTATATAATCAAATTTATACATCTTTAGAAAGCCATAAGTCTGATAAGAAATTTTGTAGATAGGCAATAGAAAATCCATTTTGAAGGAGAAGGGTGGTACTGGACGATGCAACCAACAGAAATAAGCTAAAAAAATTTTAATGTACTATTAGTTCAGGCAGCAAGTAAATTATTGTGACAAGCACACCTACTTCGCTGAATTCTTGCACACATTTTAAGCCTCTCTCAGCATCCTAAATGCACAAAATTTTATATTTTTAAATCCCGGGGATGGGTGCAAAAATTGTTCTTCAATTATTTCTGCTTCTATTCAAAGCGATGATACCAGCGCAGAGGGCGCTCGAGCACTACAGCTTTGTTCCTCATGACTTTCGTCATAACTGCAACGGTTATCGATTGGGGGGTGGTTCAAACTTTTCGGAACAACAATTTTATTTAATGAAATTGTTTATTTGCAACGTGTTTTTACTATTTTAACCATTCTGTGATCATTTTATCACTTTATATCGTTAGCAAAGGCTAATGTGGAAGTGGACTTGACCCAGTTACCACCAGGAAAGAAGCAGCGCCCAAAGAATTGCTCAAATTAATATCATATAAATGCACTGAAAAATGTGGAAAATCTCGTGCATGCAGAGAATAACATCCTCAGTTGTTTGCGCGCACTATGCAATAATTTCACAGAGCTTAACGAAGATAAATACGATGACGATTATGAGTTCAGTTTAAATATCAACATTAAAAACAACGAGAAAACCCAAGAAAACCTTGACAATTGTGGAGATACACAAATGGACAACATCCAACGAAGACCAAACCGAACTCGAAGATCGCAGTAAAAAATCACAAAGTATCATCAGCAGCAAAAGAATCGTGGAATATACCTGCTGGGGACACCACGTAAAAAAAGCGTCTGGAACTGTACCTCTGTGGTGGAGTGGAAAAGAGTTTACGTGAAATGTATATGGCATTTTAATGTGTGAGTAATGCGTATGTATATTGAAATGTAAAAAAAATACTAACAAAAGCTGAATAAAATTGATATACCAAGTACCACGGAATTATTAAATATGTATCGCACCTACAGAATGTAGATATTTCGCAACTTACAATGCCTAAGTTTCATAACCCCTGAATAAATAATAAAAAAGGTTTATATATGTATAAAATAGTAAAAGCACGTTGCAAATAAACGATTGTATTAAAAATAAAATTGTTGCTCCGAAAAAGTTTGCCCTACCCTCCAATTGATAACCGTTGTAGCTACGACGAAAGTCAAGTGGTAGTTCTCGAAACGCCCTCTACGTGGTATCATCACTTTTGCCGTAGCTTCCATAGAACCCGAGATAATTGAAAAACAATGTTTGCCCCTGTTATGCCAACCCCCCACCCCCCCGGGATTAAAAAATATAGAATTTGATGCCTATGTGATAATTAAGGGGGCTTAAAACGTAAGTAAAAAATCAGAGAGGTAGATGAGCTTGTCACAATAAAATATAGCAAATAAGCCATTTCTTAGACATTTAACCTCAAACACCTCAATATCTTGATGTGATGGGTAAATTTTAATGTCAGACTCGGATTCTACGCAGAAAATTACATAGGAAACGTTTCCAAGTTGTCAAATAAATACTTTTAAAATCCTATTATCTTACAACCATTCATTTATAGCTGTACAGGAAATATTCTATCAAGTAGAATAAAGCGTTTCATTTTAATATCAAAAACTAGAAAATGTGCTATTCAATTGTCCTTTTCCAGATTTAATTAAATCAGTTTACTTATTACATATTAACTAATCGGCACTTACTTATTTAGTACAATCGTTTGGTGTCAAAAAGTACTCAAACTTCGAACTAATTCTATAGCAGCTTGTAATTTTTGCGAATTTATAAATTTTAGCGTATTCACTTTAAGTATTAAAAGGAATAGATGTGCTTTCTTTTACCCCCAGGTGGTGAAAACAACCTCTATTAAATTTAATAGTGACACAACTATAAACAGTTAAAAGTGAATTATTTATTATTTGTTTGCTTACAGTAATGAAACATATTCCTTGCTTTATAAACAGTTAGTTATTGAAAAAATTCATGTATATATTCTTGAGGTCGTTGATTACGAATGTGAAGTCAGAAATTTAAAATTCGCGATTGCATCCCTAATACGGCCGATAAAATAGGGGTACAATGGAAATATTACTTTTTATTTGTTTTGAGCAAGTAGAACTTTTTTTGCAAGTTCTTATATTTTAGGGCATAAAACTTATATTCTAATAAGAAAAATGACTTCTCTTACCTTTAAGAGGGTAAAAACCACTACTAAAGTTAAGTATAAAGGAAGTATTGGGAATTTATTAATGGAACTAACATTATTTATGTTTTTAGGGTTGCTGATTACGAATTTGGATCGGGTTTTTATGTTAAGGTGTAGCATATTAATAAAGCAATAATTGTTATTTTCCAATTTGATACAGACGGTTTTATAAATATGTTTGTACGACATATTTAAAATTGTACATCACCTGCTATACATTATAAGTGTAATATAAAGTTTGTAACATACATATTTACACAAATACATACATGCATGCGATGTCCAATGACTTAAAAAATATGCGTGCATATCAAAAGGTATAAAAATTATGACCATTCCTTTATAATTGCCAATATTATGAAATTTTACCCCCAAATGGGCAATATCGAAATTTGCTAAAACGAGGCGCGCTCCTTATTTCGGTCATATCGCCTTTGCAATTGACGCTAAAAATAAAAAAATGCATATTTATTTATTTATTTTACAATACACTGCCCAACAGAGCATTCCAATTACAGGGCAGGAGATGATAAGTACATACAGATATATTAAAAAATATTAAAAGTATATAAACAGAAATGTGGTAACGTGTTTTAATTTATACAGTTAATCTCTTTATCTCAGCTACATTGCAGTGGGATATATCAAACTGGTCTTGAAGACTATTATAGTTCTCACACATTTTGTACAATGGCGAAAATTTCTGTATGTTAGTTCTGGGGGTCAGCAGATAGAATAAAGAGTTTTGTCTGGAACCTGGTCTAGGTGTTCGAAAATTTAGTAAACTTAAGATAGCACTACAATCTGTTATATTATGTATTACTTTAAAAAGAAATATTTGTTGTGAAATAGTTCGGCGAGTCTCCAAACTCGAAAGCGAAAATCTGTTTAAAAGTGCAGTCTGGGGAAAACCAATAGCAGAATAGACATCGTCCTCCTTGTAACTTAAAGTCTTTAAGAAACCTCTCAGAATTCTCTCTATATTTTGTATATGTATGTTGTAATGAGGAGACCAAATAATTGACGAATATTCTAATTTTTATCGAACAAATATAGTAGTTTCAGCGTGTTACTGTCGTTAAAATCATGAGAACATCGTGTTATAAATCCCAATGTTACACCGAGATCGCGGAAGCTTGATGGACGTGCAAGCCTGAATCTTCTATTCAATAATTAAATTCGACCGGCTGATGTTTATTGGTAAAAGTTAGAACATTGCACTTCCTTGCGTTCAACTGTAGTTTGTTCAAATTACACCATTCATTTACTTTATCAAGGGCCGTTTGCAGAGCGACACAATCAGTAACATTTACTTTATTGTACAACTTCATATCGTCTGCGTATGAGAGACAATTGACACCCAGTTCTACTGTGATGTCATTAACTAAAATATTGAAAAATAAAGGACCTAACACTGAACCCTGGGGTACGCCTGGAGTGGATACAAATTTTCAATTTTCAAGTCTTCAAGATATGATTTGAAAAATGATAGAAGATTTCTTGAGAAACCAAATTGTTGAAATTTTGAATATAAAATACTGTGGTCAAGTCTGTCAAACGCTTTAGTGAAGTCTGTATAAATTACGTCAACTGGTGAGTTTGCGTCGATAGCACCAGTTATACATTGGGTAATACAAAAAAGATTGGTTGAGGTAGATCGTCCCTTGAAGAAACCATGCTGGTGTTCAGTAATGCGATCCTTTGCATAAGAAAATCTTGGCTCATACAGCAAAGTTTCGAAAGCTTTGGAGAAATTGTTAATAATCGTTATGAGTCTGTAATTCTCAATATTGTTTTTTTCACCTTTTTTATATGCAGGAATTATCTTAGAACATTTGAGTGAATCGGGGAATATGTTAGATTTAACGGCCAGGTTGAATAAAAAAGTGAGGGGAATTGCAAACACGCTAGCACAATCATCTTAAATTAAATTAAAAAAAAAAAACGTTAAGAGTGAATTAGCTTCAAACACTTCTATCTCCTAAGCTATTATCTTTATCAAAAGAATAAAAACAAACATTGTCCTTAGTTTATTGCCATAATTTTTTTACTCCCGTAATATTCAGCTAATATGCTTTCTTGCTAAGTTATTTAACCTTAAAGCCAAGATAAATCATGTTTTCAAACTTTTTCAAAATCATTTAGATAATGCATCCATCACGGTAAAAAAAATGAGCGTATACATAATTGTTAGGACTAAGAAACAACGTGATTTGGAATTGTTATTTCAATTTACTGGAACCAAAAACAGGCACTTTTTTGTATAAAAAATCAAAATGTTGCCTTTATTTTCCTTGTATCATTTTCGATTTTGCAGATATAAAAATTTGCTAAAAGGCCTTTTCTGGGCTACGTTCCAATGCACTTAACATTAAATGAATCTCTATAACGGTGAGCCTAAACAAATTTTTATTTCAAGAATTATTTTTGTTATTTCATAAGCTAAATTTTTATCGCAAATTTTTTCGAAAATGTCTTTCAGCAATCTGCTTAAAACCTCTTTTTTGCTTAAAAGTTAACGATTTCAATGCCATGTAACTCGGTGGGTATTAAAGCAAAAATTTTTGGGGAAGAATTAGACGATCTATACGTTCCAATGGTCACTTTTTTCCCAAAGCCCTGAGTTGGGGTTAATCTCCTTGCTCCATTTTAAAAACTCATATTTTACACATTTTGAATGAAACTATCCAAAAATATTTGAATTTGAAAACTACTACAGAATTAGTCCGAAGTAAGATCACGAAGTTCTGTACTAATTGGTATTTAAAATGAAGTAAAACAATGCTATTTTTAATTCTAAGGAAAACCCGTTTACATCAATTCTAATAGAAAGGGTAATGGCTCTGCAGTTGCATTAAATTTTATAGCAATAACCATAAAGTACGAAATTTGAATCTGCAAGTATTAAATATTTAATGGCGTTCAGATCTTAAATATTACAATTATTATGATTACGCTATTAAATAGAGCTCTCTAATTTTTATCACTACGAACTTTAATTAACTTGTTTATGGTGAAACAGTTATTTGCACAGGAATTTTCAAGCAAAATTAGATTTCTCATGACTCATATTAGATGCAATTTTATACCGATATAACAACGTAAAATTGAATAATGGACTGAAAGAAACTATTTGTACGCTTAATGTATTAGGTATGTGTCGTAAATAAAATATATAGGGTGACCCAGAATTAAGTTCTTGGACAGGAACCTATGAATCCCGAGTTCATATGGGCCCATATAACTTAACGCCTTAGTAAAAAAATGCATCCCTGAGGAAGTACATCCTCTTAAAGTGACAGAATAAGAAATGTTCCAACAATTTCCGTTATATTGAAGGTGCTCTTCGGTTTGGGTAATTTTGCCTGTATCTTCACTCAGCGCATATTTATATGTTAAATGCATATCAGCATATTGTTCATTATTAAATTGATTCATAATGCAAAATTACAACCCAACTCGTTGCTGGTAGATTAGCGAAATTAAAGTTATACTGCTGTTATTCAACGCTACTAATAAACTAATTTTTGTATTGTCATGACAACGCGATCGGTTTTTTCTCTTTCACGAGAAAAAACGATAATTATTAATTTTTGGTTGATATTACACAGAATTTTAGATTAATTTTTGTACTGAAACAGGTGGACGTCATGTGGAGCATTTGTTATGCATCCATTTTTATTAAATAAACTGTACCTACTTTTCTGTTTTATAAAATTTTGTAAATTTTGTTATAGAATTGTAAATAAATACTAAACACAAATAGAAAAAAAAATGAGATCGATATTACAAATATTGTTAAGAGTACCTTTACAGGGTGATTAAAAAATACAGTCAGTCAAATATTAATTATTATGAAAAAATATTGAGGAACAAAAGTTATTTGGTTGTTATCAAGTTTACATAGAGTACATATTGAGGTACAACTTCCATCGAAATTTAAAAAAATTATCTTCAATGTAACAAAGATTATTGGAAAAAAATTCCGTCTCACTTTAAATGGATGTATTTTCTCAGTGATGCATTTTTGGACCAAGGTAAATTGGGTTATCTGGGCCCAATATGAACTCAGGAATCACAGGTTCCCATCCGGGAACTCAATTCAGGGACACCCTGTATAATATATAGCTGTCGATTCAGGAGCCATGTTGATTGAGTTTATTAAAAAATGCCAATACCGAAATCATGAAATATGCAAATCATAATAATCTACTTTCCATATAGAAAATGACGTTTTTCTATGGAAATATGGGTGAAAGCTAGTAACAACTTAGTTTTCCTATATGTTGTGAATTGTATGTTCTAATACAATAATATGTGTATTTTCTGTCGGTTAGTAGAACGCAACATATTATTTATTTTTTGGTAACTCTGTATATCAAATAACCAACAAAATCTGCACCATATGGGAAATCTTGTATTAATCTATTTAAGTCAATTTTAACGTTGTCAATAGTTATGTTTTGCTTAAAGAATATTACCAATTAACGTGCACAAAGGCAATCACGTGATTTTCTTTACCTGTCATATTTTACTTGTTTTTTTAAATATCAAAAATTGTCGTTATTTCACAGGACTTCGAAAAATGTTGAAGAGAAAAGTTATTATTCTTCAATTTTATACATTGTGACTCACTTAAGATGAAGACGCCCTCATGTCCCGCTTATCTGATATCTGAATATTTTTAAATTTTTGTGGTGAATATTTACCTATATAGTGAGTCTTTAGATGTACTCACATTTGATTTTAGTCAAATCGTTCGATTCTAGGATGGAAAAAGCGGATCGATTTTCGAAAAAAGAAGGATTAACCATTTTTTTAGAAAAAAGCTGGTAAGACATTCTTAATCAATACCTTTAGAAACCGATTTGTACAAGAATACATCGTAGTGAGTAAAATAGGGGTCGTCAAAAAACACAGTTTTTCAACCAAAAATATTTGTTATCTGTAAAAGGGATACCTACATATTCAAATGAGAAAAAAAGGTATTCTTCATTTTTTCTTGGGAATGATGTACCGTACTATTTTCAATTTTTAGCTTTTGGATCGTCTACATTTTGCACAATTGTGAGTTACGGTGAACGAAAGATAAGTGTTCTTTGAATTGTATATAATGAAATTTTGCGTAGCAGTCGAGATTAAAATGAGCAGGTACATAACTCATGAACATTTTTAAAGAATTCGAAGTCGGAGCAGCTTCTCCAAGTCGTCCGAGATGGCTTGGCACGCAAAACGTCACACCTGTGTGGTTCTTTTATTATTGTATGTATTCGCGGCGTCACGTTGTATTCTTTCGTTTATCATTTTTCTTAACGTTCGCTGGCTGGCCCGAGATCGCATAACTTCTGGCCCGACGAAAGGAGGGGGGTCGGGGGGTGTTTTAAATATTCTACTGTGAGGAATTCTACTTTTCAAAATAATATCGAAAAGCTGGGAGTGGGAGCCCGCATGTTACTACCTATGTTCTTATACGCGCTGTCTGTACAATGGACGGGGCCGGTTTAAGGGCCGCGCAACCCGGGCAACTTCCCGGGGCGCCGGCTCGGAGGGGCGCCAAACTGTTACAATTTTTTCTTGATTTTTCCATTTTTAATTTAATAATAGCTTTTGTTGGAAAATAATATCAAATAATATCAGTATCCATCTTCGTTAAAATGAAAATAATGCAGAACGGTCGAATAACATTAAAACAGCCTAAATAATTCAAAAATGTAATACAAAAATTTTGTTTAGCCATGAGGCACCTCACTACTCATACCTCAAGCGTCCCGTCTATTATTGAATGACACGGAGTGGATCATTAGAGATTTTGCACAAATGAAGGCCGGCAACGTGTACTTTTCATTTAGAAAAAGTTCAGAATATCCAGGAAATTGTTATACAAACATTAGCTGTTTGTATTTCATATCTTACATAATTTAGTTGTTATAAATAAATAAATAAGTAAATACATAAATAAATAAATGGCAATTTGTTTTGTGTGTAATGTTGAAACGATAAAGATGAACCTTCCTCTAAGTAAACTTGTGCCGATGGTCCTCTCATTATAATAGCTTTCAAATGGTGTAAGCAAAAAAAATTATATTGCAAATTAATTATTATGAATAAAATTGTATAAATGCACATTGATCTGTAAGCATAAGTTACTTGAGAATGGTTTGTCGAAATGCAATAACAATATCTTTTTCATTTTTAATGACCTGAAAATTACTATGAGAATGTTTAGGATATACAGGGTGTAATTAGCTTCATGTCATTAAAGAAATTGGTGACGGGGACTGACTAGACAAACAAGAAACCTATATGACTTTTTCTCTAGGGGCACTTTGAAAAAACTAACCTAGGTGAAAAATTTGAATTTTAAGGTAGGAGAAATTTGAGAACCACTGCTTTTCTGGATCAATGGACGTATAGTTCGGAATCATAGGAGTTTGTTACCTACTTTTAAAATACACGAAGATAATCAAGTTTATACCAATATTCCAGCAGTTCTCAAACAATATTACTAAACATTATCGAAATTTTCGTTTCATTTTTTCTCCTAAACTCTGGGCTTTAGACCCCATGTTATATAAGATTTTTTGTTTGTCCAGTGGTTCCCCACCACCGGCTTTTTTAATGACATGAAACTAATTGCACCCCGTATAAAGAATAAAAAAATTTACAGTAAAATGCCGACAGCCCTTCACTAAAACTACCCCTTAAGCAGAAGACAGGGTTTGACTGATACCATGTAAACGGATGTCCAGATGGGTTATATTTAAATTTAAAATATGAATTTTATACTTTAAAATATTGCAGAAAAACTGATATTTATTACTCCTTTTTGAAGGGATATAATTTCCTTCCTATTCATTTAGAGTACCTTTATTTTTCAATGTACCATCAGCCACATAAATACTGAGAGACAAATTTGGACCACTAACTCGTAAATTCATAATCCAACATGTAATTGCAAATTCCGAGATACAGTTGTGAATTCAAACTTAACAATTGTGAATTCTGACTTAACAATTTTGAATTCCGAGTTACAACTGTGAATTCCGACTTACATTGTGAATTCCGACTTGCAATTATGAATTCGGAGTTAGAAAAAAATATTGAATAGCGTCGCCTTTCTACGCTTTTGTAAAAATGTCATGCCACGTCGAGATTCTAAATTTGAGCGAAAGAAAAATTTCTGTCTGTTTGTCGGCCTGAAATTTGAAATTTTGTACACGTATGTATGATAAGGAGATTTGGAACTGGATTGTATTCGTATTATATTCGGTGAAGAGTTGTGGGGTAAATGGGGGTAAACAGGGAAAAATTAGTAAAGCAAGCTGGTAAGACTACAGAACTTTGGGAATTGGCGTATATACTAGAAGCGAAGGCCTCAGATTTTTTATATTTTCCATCCGTCCCACCGTAATATTAAATGGGTTGATAAAGTAAAATTGAGATATTCACTTAAAATTTGATATACGTATGTATTATAACGACATCTGGAACAGCTTATATTGTGAGATGATTCCGTTGAAGGGTTGGGGTTAAAACTATTTAACCCTCATCCCTTCAACGGAAAGGTAAATAAAACAAGCTGGTAAGAGTACAGTTTGGGATTTGATGTATATACTGGAAGCTAGGGCCTCAGATTTTTATATTTTTTAACCACCACCATTCCATTATTAAAAGCGAGATTAAAAGGGTCGACAAAATAAAATTAAAATTCTCACTTTAAATTTTGTACGCGTATGTATTATAACGACATCTGAAACTCATACTCTAGTTTCTTCCCTAGTTTTTGAGATGACTCCGTTGAAGAAGTGGGGGGGGAGGAGGGTTAAGTAGAGATGAATAGGGAAAAATGAGTAAAGCAAGCTAGTAAGAGCACAGAAAGTTGGGATTTGGTGTAAATACTAGAAGCCAAGGCCTCAGATTTCTTTCTAATATTTTCCAACTACCTTCGCCCTCACTACATTATTAAAGGGATTGATAGAGTAAAATTGGGATATTCACTTGAAAGTAGGTACACATATGTATTATAATGACATCTGATTGAGATGATTCCGTTGAAGGGTTGCGGGGGTGGGAGGTTGTGAATAGGGGGAAATAAGTAGAGCCAGCTAATAAAAGAGAAGCTTCACTTCTGACGTATATGCTGGAAACCCACGCCTCAATTTTTTTTACGGCATCTGCCCCAAATATTATTAAAATTTTACAACCAATAGTTTTCACATACTGCAGTGCAAATATACTTAACATGTTTCCTACAAAGTAACTTGAATGGAAAATCTGGATGAAGGAGTAATGATTCCTTAGACAGCCTTTTTTTGTCGGGGAACTGGACTACAAAATTTTCTAGCTGTTTTAATAATTAAAAATTACTTTAAATTGGATATTTTATTAATTATAAAAATGTTGAGATGGAATTGAATTTCTCTAACTTACATTGACAAAAACTATACATGCTGACACATGGCTAAGAAAAGTTAAAATTGAATGGGCTAATCTATGTTCCTAGATAACATTTAATTTAATCTCAAACCTCTTAGGAAGCCGTTTCAGCCAGATTTCTCTAAAGCCATAGTTTTTTCCTAGACGTAATTTAGTTGAATTTAAAAAGGGGCGTTATGCAGCTCGACCCGAACGTAAGCATTCTACGGAGCCAGTGTAAAAGACGGATGCCGTGATGTATGTGGGTAATTTGGACCGAACCTGACCGACTATGATGGAGCGGTCCCTCGGGCGATTTCTTGCACGTCCGACTGCAGCTTCCTTTCCCATTCATATTAACTACAACAGTATAAAACCTCTAAAATGACTAACTAGTTATGGTTTGAACGTGCTTTTAATACGTGAGTGTGTGTGTGTCTACTTCTGCGTAAAATGTTTTTTATAAGGTTTTTTCTCGAGTGAAACACGTGCTCACGAATCAGAGACTACTTATATTATGCATTTGTATTTATATGTTTTACTTATTTGGATCCCTGTTACAAAAAATACAATAATTTGATAATATTACTTTAGCGCAATCAGTTCATCAAGACAAGTTTATAAAATAATGTACATGGTTTTTACTCAGGTTTCTGACAAGGTTAAAGTACAGGTTTCAGCCTTAGATCATGTTACTAACGATATAATTTATTCATGTGACAATTTAAAAGTGAGATTGATTATATTAATTTCCCAGGAGCTTTCGACTCGATAAATCACTCATGATTGTTACATTCAAATGTAGCGGCCATGGAATAAATAAAGAGTAGGATTTCTAACCTATAATCTGCAAATGATACTACACTTGTGGTAATAAGTACAAGTGAGCTTGTACTTCTTGATGATTTTCTACTAACAAACTCTGAATATAATTTAAGTGTGAAAGTGTGAATTACAACAAATTTTAGAAAACCGCTGCCTAAGGAATCACTACTTCCACATCAAGATTTTCTGAACTTCTGTTAGCTCGCTCTATTTATTTTTCCCATTTACACTCCCCACCCCATATTATAAAGAAATCTTAGGCCTTGGTGTGTAGTATGTAATCTAACCTAACCGTACTCAAGTTTCTGTACTCGTACCAGCTAGCTTTTCCCCTATTTACCTCTACTTACCCCCTCCCCCCTCCTTCAACGAAATGATCTCAAAATATTATCTAATTCCAGATGTCGTTATAATACATACGTGTACCAAATTTTAAGTTAATATTTCAATTTAATTTTATCAGCCCTTTTACTAATGGAGTGGGAGGGTTGAAATATATTATTTAAAAATCTGGGACCTTCGTTTCTAGTATATACAACAAATGCAAAGTTTCTGTACTCTTACCAGCTAGCTTCCTAATGTCGATATCGTAAGATCGAAATTGGCATTTTCACGTCATCGTTAATTGCATGAATGAAATCGAAAATTCAAACCGACAGAAGTAAACGAAAAGACATTTCGCGAATTTGATTTGTTTTTGTTCCATTAATATCACTAGTACGTTAATAACCGGAAAACCCGGAAGAATGGGGAGATTTTAAATATAAAACAAAATCGCCAGAACTGCACCTTGACCAATGTCAAATTGTAATAATTTGAACAATTTTCTTACAACTTTGCCGACTTCTGGCAACGTTTAATTCCCGACCTAGTCTTCTGGCAATAATTTTACGCAATTAGAAACTATAACTACACAAAGTTTTAGAGATGCACTCAAAGATTTTATTTTGACTAAAAATTAACGCGTTTGACCGCCTGCCCACGGTTCCCTACCCGGGATGTACTTCTGGCTGCAGAGCAGCTTTTCAGCTAGTGAGGAGGTTTATCACATAAAAAATTTTACTGCACCTTATCATTTTTAATTTCCGTAGTCATCTCTTAGTAAAAAGATTATAGTAAAAAGATTATAGTAAAGCTTTTGATTATCTTTCGTCTTTTTTAGTAACTGGTAAATCTTTATTGTTTGCATGTGTGATGTGTGTGCCACACTTAATAAACATAAAATAGAGACGTCTTCAAAATAATTGTAACACAGACAACTTAAGAAAAATGATTCCCAGTATATGTATTTTCTATCTAACAGAAACGGTTTCGACAGAGAAAAAAAGATTCATGGAGTATAGATTTAAAAAAAATGTGAATAGTAAACACACATGGGAACTTTGAAATATCAATTTGGTATAAGTAATAGAAAAGATAAGCTACAATTAAATTTAAACAAAAGTGTAAATGATATAAATCAATTCTTCTCTATAGTATTTATACTCGCTCAGAACCAGATAGAGATATATCTAGAGAAATAATCAGTTTTGAAGTGCTGCTAAGTGTGGGCAACATGTCAGGTAGCAACACACTTGCACGAAGTTCAAATATCCTTAATTTTAAATGTTGTAAGACTAAACAATTTATGCATTTTGTTTGTGTAAATTGTCTAAATATATTTCATAAAAGTTGCCTACCACGTTATAAGAGTAAAGTTAGATTTATAAAAGATAATAAAATAATATGTTGTACAGACATTAATGAAAGCCATACTAGTGACCATGATGATGAAAAAAGCATACTGGAAAACACAATCAGTGAATTAACTAGTGATAGTGATTTGAAAAGTGAACATATAAAAAAGTTACAAACGGAAAATAATCTATTTGTAAAAGAAGCCATGAAATTGGAAGAAGAATTGACTGACTTAATCAAAAGTCAAGAAAAAATTATTGAAGATTTAAATAAAGAGATAAGGAGACTAAAAAAAGAGACTTCTTATCCTAACAAAACATTGATAACTACCGGTACACAAACAAATGTGAAAAAACTAAACAAAAACGTATCTACATCTACAGATGATTTGATGACATTAACCAGTGGTGTACGGAAAACAATTTCCAGCATACCAAGGACCCAATCTTCCATTAAATTGTCAAAAAGTGCGACTGTACATGATGTAAGAAATTTAAATGCTATGGATATTGGCATAACAAATTCTATCAACTCAACGCTGATAGAAGAAGTGCACGATAATAACTCGGTGTCAAATAATCATGAATTAGTAAACACCCTTACTGCTACCCCTAAAACAGCATCCCAGGTTAACAATCAAATATTAATATTAGCTGATGAAAATGGTAAACATCTGAATCAAACAATGAGACGCCACAAAAAATTAAAGGGTTATAATATATTGAGTATCTGCAAACCCTCAGCATTTATGTCGAACATTGTAGAGGACATCAATAAGTTAACTGCCAACTTTACCCCAAAGGATTATGTAATAATTATTGCTGGATCAAATGATGTTAAAAATAATAAATATCCCTCTTTCCGCTATTTATGTGATAAGCTTAAATTATGCGTCCACACAAATGTAATCTTATGTTCTCTGCCTTATGGACGCAATAAACGTATAAATTCAATCATGTATAAAATAAATGTGACGCTTAATGAATTTTCAAAACGGCTAAATAGATACAGTGATAATAATGTCTGTTTCCTGGACATTAATAAAGCTAGATCTCGAGTAAATAATAAATATAATATTAGTATCAAGCTTATCGAACTTATCGAAAATTTAAATTATACAAACAATAACTTAACCTATATTCCGATTATTCAACATAATGTGACTGCATTGTCTAAGGTAGTGCATTACCCTGCTAGTGTTAAGGAAGCCAATGAGGTAAGGGCCCAAGGTTCAGTTATTGACTTATCAACACCCCACCAAGAGAATAACGGAGACTTCTGTGTTACAGTAAATGCCGATGGTGATAAGTCAGTATGCGTGTTAGATGACATAAAGTGCAACAATAATGACCAGTTAAACAACAAGCCATTTAATTTAGCTTCAGACAATTTTTTATACCCACGATTATCCCAAGTGACACTCACAATGTAGAAATAATCAAAGTTGGCCACGTAAATATTCAGAGTTTAGTGAATAAACTAAATAGCGTTGAAATCTTTACTATTGTCAATAATCTAGATGTCCTATGTATATCGGAACACTGGATTTTAAACTCTAACATTAATCATATTGTAGTACCGAATTTTACATTTGCTTCTCATTTTGCACGTAGCAATCATATCCATGGTGGCTCTTTAATATGTGTTAGGACTAAATCTAAGTTAGACTATAATGAAATGTGTATATTTAGGAAATTATCAGTTGAATGTCACATTGAAATGTGTGGCATCTCTATAAATTTAAAGCAAAATGTCAAAGTTGTAATATGTTGTGTATACAGACCTCCAAACGGTGATTTAAATATTTTCCTTAATAAATTGACATCGGCCTTAAATTTTGTTACCAAAAACAATTATAACTACACTGTTCTGTGTGGTGATCTCAATATAAATCTGTTAGACAGGGGCCTACCCACCAAATTGTTATGTGACACATTTGAATCTTTTCAACTAAATATCACCACAAATGAACCAACAAGAATATTCCAAAATGTAAATGGTCATATTAGTTCTTCTGCACTAGACTACCTAGTAACAAATTTGCCTCCTCCAAATTATAAAGTACAAGTGTACGATGCACTGCTAGCAGATCACTTGGCTCACTTATTTTCATTCAGTGTTAATATAGAAAATAAATGTGAAAAAGTTTACAGGTTAAAAAGAACTCTGAGGGAAGAAAATATTCATGAATTTATTGTACGGTTATTAAAAAACAATTGGGAGTATATCTTAACATTAGATACGAGAGATGCATTTAACACTTTCTTGAGTGATATACAGTGGTGTTTTGATGTAGCCTGTCCTCTTATACATGTTGAATACAAGAGCGATAATAAAAATGAAAATGGGTGGTTAACCGATAAAATAATTAAAGATGGTCAAATACTCAGAAATCTTTATAATAATTTAAAAAACGACTTTAATGAATATAATGCCAATACTTATAAGAACTTGAAAGGACAGCACAAGAGAAATATTAAAATTGCGAAACAAACATTTTATAATAATAAAATAAACAATGCACATAACAGATCTAGAGAAACTTGGAAAATAGTAAATCAGAGGCTTGGCAAAACTAATTATTTAAGGAAACCCATACAATTAACTATTGGTAATAAATTAATTTCTAATGATATTGAAATTGCCAACTATTTCGCGGCCCATTTTGTCACTGCTGCCTCAAATAATGTAAAAAATCATTTCGGCTATAATTTATCATTGCCGCACACAATATCTGAAAACAACTCTAATTCATTATTTTTTTTCGAAGTTACAAAATCAGAATTGATTGAAATCGTCAGCAACCTGAAAAACAAGAGATCATCTGGTCTAGACGGGTTAACAGCGCAAGTAGTAAAAAATATAATATTAAATATAGTTGACCCTTTATTATATCTTATTAATAAATCAATCTTAAATGGTTACTTTCCTGATGCACTTAAAATCTCATCAGTCATCCCAGTGTTTAAAAAAGGCTGTGAAAAAGACATAGATAATTACCGACAAATATCTTTATTGAGTGTAGTATCAAAAATTATAGAACATATAATAAGTAATCGGATAATATCATTTTTAGAAAAATATAACCTATTAACAAATTCTCAGCATGGGTTTAGAAAGGGCAGATCAACTGAGAGTGCATCAGCAAAAATGTTTGATTTTGTCTACAGGGAATTAGATGATGGGAAGTATGTTGTAACAATCCTTTTTGATCTTTCTAAAGCCTTTGACTCTGTTAATAAAGCAATTTTAATTAGTAAGTTAGAGGCTATCGGCATTAGAGGTAATGTGCTAGGATGCTTGATTTCCTATATGCAAAACAGGAGTTTGAGGGTAAAATGCAATGAGGTGCAGTCTGACAAAGTTGATGTTGTTTTAGGTGTCCCCCAGGGATCCGTATTAGGCCCGTTATTGTTCTTAATATATATATTAATGAACTTCCAATATTTATTAAAAACGGATATACCATCATGTATGCGGATGACACTACGGTGACGGTAACAGCTAAAAATCCAGATGAACTTTATAATAAGGTTCAAACGGTCATGGCCGAAATGAGTACCTGGTGTGATCGGAACAAGCTAATACTGAATGAAAGTAAGACAGTATTTATAAATTTTAATTTAAGGCGCCCTGTTATTTTGCCTGAAATTACATTAAGTGACTGTTCTAAGTTCCTAGGTACTTTAGTGGATAGTGCCTTATCGTGGGAAGAACATATTAATTATGTATGTAGTAAGTTAAATCAGGCTTATTTTGCCTTACTACAGCTTAAAGAAAATTTAAATGAAGTAGGACTTGTGGATGTTTACTACGCACTGGCGTATTCACACTTATCCCTTAACATATTTATTTGGGGTAGATCTTCCTGTGCTAACAGAGTTTTTATCTTGCAGAAAAGAATAATGAGATTATTGTTTAATTTGGGTTTCAGGGAGAGCTGTAAGACCATATTTATAAATAAGAAACTTCTTACAGTGCCGAGTATCTATATATACAAATGTTTACTGTATGTCAAGAACAATTTAGAATCTTTTAAAAGTCTATCGGATCATCATGTATATAATACGCGGAACAAAAATATTTTAGCCATCCCCTTACATAGGACATCAACATATAAAGAGTCACTTCATTATAATTGCATTGTATTATATAATAAATTACCAAGTAATGTGCAAAATATGGCTATATCAAAATACAAAAATACTGTTAAAAATATATTATTGAAAAATGGTTACTACAGTATTGATGAATATCTAACACAAGAATTGTAATTTGAACTTTTTATATTTACATTAAATGTTGTCCTGTCTTAATCTCTGTTACAGTGCTAAATTTGTTGTTTTTATGTTTTAGTAAAATGACTACATTTACATGTAATTTAAATGTTGTTGATTATTTATTGTTAGCTGTTAGTTATACTTACTTCATTGTTATGTATCTATTTTTTTTTTGATTACTTTTATTATTGTCTTTATTATCTTTATATTTTGACTTGCCATATATACCAAAGTGTATCTTTTTAAATGGTGAATAAATTATTATTATTATTAATAAAGTCGAAAGCTTACGGACTGGATGACATTAATATAACATTAATTCAACTCTCATGTCCTTTTCTGGTAGCCTTTGTAACCTCCATAATAAATTTTTGTATAAAAAACTCAGTTTTTCCCAAAGATTGGAAAGAAGGTCGTGTGGTTCCTGTTGCTAGAGTATACACTTCTCAAGAGCTAAGGATTTACGCCCTATAACTATACTTCCAACATTTTCAAAAATTTTAGGATGGATCCTGGAAAATCAATTACGTAACCACAAGATAGTTAATGTTAGATAGATAGATAGATAATGTTTATTTGACTACGTTACATACACAATATATATTTGTAGCAAGTCGACAAACTGCTATACAGTTAAAATATTACTGAAGAATATAAAAGAATATACAATATTTAAAAGGATCTATTACATGCACGGGCATAAGTACAAAAATAAAATACAATTAGGTAGGTGAGTATATATGTACAAAACTCCAAGAATAAAAATATGTATAATTATTAACTGTGAGTATATGGCAGTCTAATGAGGTAATAAGTAATTAATACGCGTACCTAATTTGTAATTAGGTCGGCGTTCATAAATTCCTCAACGGAATAAAAACAGAATATTCTATTAAGTACCTACTCTGGCTTCAGATCTGGGTATAGTTGTGGCACAGGCCTTCTCAGCATAATCGGTGACGTAATGACAGAAATTGATTGTAGAGTTTTAATTCTACACGATTATAGTAAAACTTTTAATACGATCTGATTATGAAATCCTGATCTCCTGCATTACAGTCATCCAACAATAGACTTAATGAATAATTATTTACCAGACCGTCCTTAAAGAGTGATATTTGAGGGAAAAACGTCAAATAGTTGCAAGATTTTAAGAGGTATTCCAAAAGGGTCAATTTTAGGACTACTCATTTATACAATTTATACACTAAACTTTCCGTCCATACCGAATACGTGTAAGGTTCACATGTAAGCTGATGACACCCAACTATTTGAGGAGTATAATTGTAGAACAGCACTGGCTAATATAAATAGGGATATCAACCAACTAGTTAATATATCAAATACACACGATTTATTGATAAATGCGTGAAAAATTCTAAGATTCCCTGACCACGTTTCCCATATGCTGAAAAAGGCATATGGTAATCTGAAAATGTAATATTCACACAGATATATCTTCAGCGCGAAATAAAAAACATTATTATGTAACAGTTTAGTCCTCTCTTATTTTAATTATTGTGATTTTGTTTACGGATCCTGCCTCACCGTTGGAGATTGTAACCGAATACAAAAGTACAGAACCTTTATATATGGTATTCATAAATATGACAGAATATCCCACACGTTAACAACGACGACATTGTTAAATATGGAAAATCGAAGAAAACTCCATGCTAATGTTCTGTACTACAAAATATTAATAAAAAAAACTCCTCCTTATTTAAATAACAAAATAGTAACAAAAGTACAGAGTTAACATCCACAATGTGAACATAAGAATGAAGGAATGAACAGCTTACAATTCCACAACATAGAATGCCCATGTTCCTACAATCGCTTTCATTTAATATTGCAAAGGCTGTAATTGCTCAATGCTGCTAAGGAAATTTTACAGATATGTGCATATATTATTAGAACGAGGAGGTAATAACATATGGTTATGTTGTCTTATATACAAGTGTATTCAATATATACCTTGTATTAATTCACAATTATGTTTGGAGAGAATGTGTCAGATCGCACCTAGCGCTCTCCAACACATTAGTATTGTCAGTCATAGTTAGATAACAAAACATCTTGGATATTCTAGCTGTTCGAACGCGTTTTTGTTGGTAGTGGGCGCTGGGATGTGACTGGCTTATCATAAATTACTTGTCATAGTTATTCAATAGTAAGAATTCAATTCAATTCAAAGTTTAAGAAGAATAGCAGACATTTTTATAATTTATTATACAACATGCTTTGTTCAATTTGATGCCAAGGCTATTTTAAAATTCATTCATATATTGTTATATATTTAAACATTTATTATTATTATTATTTTGTTTACTTCAGTCAACGAAAAAAATTATAAGAATATCAAAAGTTAAGCTAATTGTATAACTATGGCGTCTAAAATCTACGTACATTTTCGTGACCAAAAACTAAAAAACTCAAATCGTATGATTTCCATCGAAAGACGAACTATCTAACATTGAGATGAAAAATTATTCGCGAATTAAAAATTCCAATGTAAATTACAATTTAGTTAATATTTGATCATCAATTTTAACCAATGATTATATAATCGACGTTTTTTCCTTCGATAACCGAACAATAACTTTACTCTCTTGGTGTATTTATGTAATCATAACTGTGTAAATAATTTCGACTATCAATTTCCTCCATCGTGTAGTGCAAATTAGATCATTTTCTGTCCCTTTTCTATATCGAGGGGGAGTGCGTCTCTTACTCAGCAGTTTCGTAAAGTTTGTGAAAGCCCCGCAGGAATTTGTAATGAGGACTTCGTACCATTCGATAATTTTACTTACTGCTAAAACTTCTGCTTTGGCATGCAAAACTTTTCCGATTATTGATCGGAGCCGTGTCGAAGCGAAAACATTCGGGAACTTTGTTTTAAATAAGCATTACACAGCGGCTGGAAGCCGACTTACATCTAAATACTCATTGTGGCATAGGTTAATTATGTTTTAATTTTTATTCATTTTGGCAATGTCGTATTTATAACCATGTGCCTGCCAGTTGCCTGAGACTCAGGGAGATCATGAAAGTGATTAAAATAATGCATCAGCTTAACCCAAATATAAATAAATTAATAATGTGGTTATTTATGAACACTAGGGTGGCTAAAAAATCAAGTTTAAATTTTCTTGTCTCTCACCTTCCACCAGACTTATTTCAAATCCTAAAAAGGGTGTGTGTACAGTACACACCTTTGAAGCGTAACTTCCGTACTAGTGATGGGAATAATCGCGATACGATAATCAAATTTGTCGATTATTAAAATATCCCGAGATAATCGAATATGACTATGAAAATTAGTAAGTCTATACAAGTATTAGTAGTTCTGAAAAGTTTACAGTAGAAATGTACGATAATTCCGCGATAAATACAATCAAACCTACAGCTGAGATAGTATATTTTTGTTCCAATTATAAAGTGAGAAATAACTAAGTTGACTTGGAAAACAATGAAATATTTAACACGTCAAACATTTGTTGGTTTACCGATTGGTGTTGTGTCTTTAAAATTGTTTATAATTCTTGCCAATTTTGTTCAAAATTTATACAATAGATGAGGAAGTGAACATGTTAATCATTTATGGGGAATGTAGAAAAAAATGCAGTTGCGGGTAGCGACGGGTATGGCTGATAGACAATGTCCTGCGAGGGGTCTGGTGTGAGATATTTATGTCACTACACGTTCACAATTCTATCGAAAACGTATAAAAATGATTTTTTCGCATAAGAACTACATGGGAAATTTCATAGTTTTGGAGGCACGTGTTACTGTCAACCGGCTTTGCTCAAGTTTGGAGAGAACATACTTTCTTGGGATTTCGAAAGGGGTGTGATACAAAAAATTAACCTAAAATTACTTTGTGCTTTTGTTTACTAGTCTAGATACAGTATTTCTACGATATAATATCCTCTTACATGTTGACTTTGGCTCAATTATTTATTTCCTATACTATATTATATTGTATGTCATACAAGCATGAATTGATTGCATCTGAAGTAGTTTCAATAAACAGTAAAACATTGTGACAAGATCACCTACCTCACTGATTTTTTGCATATGTTTTAAGTCCCCCTTAAGTATTCCAAATGCACAAAATTCCATATTTTTTAAGTCCCCTATGGGGGAAGGGGGGTCTAACATGTGCAAAAACTCTGTTTCAATTATCTCGGCTTCTATTGAAGCCATGACAAAAGTGATACCAGCGCAGAGGGCTCTTCGAGCACTGAAACTTTGCACCGGTTATCGATTGGGGGGTGGGGCAATATTTTTCGGAGCAACAATTTTTAGTATTGAAAATACTCCTGGGCGCATGACATAGGACCCATCTTACGAAAAACGTATCGAGAGCGACAGATCTGTCTAGGCCGCTGCGCCGGCCTTGTAGTAGAGTAACAAGCTGCCTCTATTGTGTCATTCCGTTTGCAATGTGTTGCTAAAAGCTACGACCTATTTTAAACGATGCCCCTTCAAAAGAGAAGAAGATTTGACTTAGTCGTGGAAAAATCCCCCTGTACAACAAAAATTTTTGTTGTATATTTGAAATTTACAGTTTTCACTTAATACTACGTACATATCTTAATACTTAATATTTTTTCTAATTGTTCAATATTGTCTTCGCTATGCTTTCTTATGGAGCGCCTTAATGAATTAACGCTTGCCCTGAAACGTATCAATTCACAAATCCTTTAACTCATCATAACTCGAAGCGTGTTCATTTCTCGAAAAATACCCCTGAAGTAAACGTTGTACGCTTGTTTTCGAGGATTTAGTTGGTTTTTTCAAATTTGTAATAGGATTTACCGTTTGACTTGTGGGAATTTTTTGTGGACCGTTGTCGAATCTCGCCGACCCGACCACGGACATGCGAAGAAGGTTCATAGTTACCGAACGCCCCTGCTATACTCGTCCTTATGCTGTTGAGCACGCATACAGTCGATTTTCGTCCAATAACTGTTTAATCGTTGCTTTCTGAGACAGTTTTCTTTCTAATTCTTTCTCTCAACGGTTGTACCTATATTATAGAGATATATTATCGAAGATATTTAATATATAATTATTCAGTTTTTCGTAGTATGATTAATAAAAATAATATTTATAAAAAATGAAATACAGAAAATTATTTGGTGTAATTTAGCAGGCATATCAATCAGACGATCCTAGAGGACTTCGACCTAGAGCAATATAGTTGCATCTGGTATTTTCAATACGCTTAAGATACTTGCGAAAGATGCAAGATCTGTGAATTTTTTTTAATTAAATGGTTCATTTGCAACGTGCTTTTATTATTTCATACATATATCAACTTATTTTTTATTTACTCAGGGGTTATGAATTCTTAATTTAATAATTAATAATAATAATAATAATAATAGCATAATCCTATTTCGTAGTTTTAAATAAAATTATTTTGGAAACGACTGCAATTATTGAGTGAACATTCATAAAAATAGTCTTATTATGGTTCTACTTAGGTAGGTTTTGTGCATTTGGGATAGGAGCATAAAACGTATGAAATAAATCACCGAGGTAAGTGATCTTGTCACAATAACATAGGGAATATCTCTCTGCCGCCTGGGCTGACCCTCCAATCAATAACCTTTACAGTTACGACGTAAGTCAAGAGCAGCAAAGTTTTAGTGCTCGAGGCACCCTCTACGCTGGTATTATCGCAGGTGGGTGATCTTGTCAAAATAATATAGGGAAAATCTCCCTGCCGCCTGGGCTATAAATACAACATAAATGCTATCTATCACCCAACACGCGTTTCGATTGGAACGTTTTATTCACCCGACTCGAGCTTTGGCGGTCGATTGACGGTGCGCTCGGGCGCCACCTTTACAATTTTTTACGTGGTGAAAAGGTCCCACACTAGCCTCTTACTTAACACAGCCTGTTGCAGTAGGGCAGGGATAGCTACGGTGAAGAAGCGGTATGTCCAGAGGGTCTAGAAATAGTTATACTTCACATACACAACAGTAAAAAAGCATGGTTCAGATTATATACAAAAATATTTATTATTTCAAAACCTACTATTTACAATGCTTACAAACAACCAAGAGCTTAAAGCTTAATGCTAGGCTCCGGTGAAAAGAGGTAAAAAACGGGCGATAGTATAGACACTTGACAGCGCAACGAAGAATTGAGTACAATTGACGATACGTAAATTGGACATAACTTTTAATGATTTTCTCAACAAGAAAACAACCTTTTCTTGTGAATTATTTTATGAAATGTGTGAAAATTATTTTGTTTTTCCTCTACTAACAATGCCTGAAATATGTTCATTATGAAAATACATCTCGAAAAGATGATGTCAAATTTTACATTTTATCAAGCATGTGCGTAATATCATTGAGATTTAGCAAAATATACATCAGTGATATATCTGACACTACAAAAGTGCCAAGCCATTGTATAAACTTATCATTTTAAATCTCGTCAAGAGTGTCATGAAACAGAAAGGAACAAAAGCAAGAATCCTGAAAGTGGCACTTGCTTATCTGCTTTGATGAAGATGTAACAAATGTACACACAGTAATTGTTTGGTTTTTATGCTCATTATTGCTAAATTTTAAAACAACGATGAAACCACCATTAAATGTGTTCTCTTGGAGAAAAGACTCATTATGATATATTTATGTTTTATATATAAGTTAAACGAATAATAAGAGATTAATAGAGATTAGTGTAGTTTGATAGCACTCAACATATGCGTATATTTAATCCCATTTTAGTGTCTCTTGTAGTGTTTATAAGGTTATAGATTGCCTGCCTCTTTATTAAACCGTTTTCGAGAAATTTAAGTGTACTTTAAGTGCCCCATTTAAGAAACAATATCTCTGTGAAGAAAGTTAAATCGAACAAGATATATAGCGTTATAAACTTAAAATTATGTGTACAATCTACATAGTATATTTTTAAAATATTCATACAGTTTTATGTTTTATAATAATATTAATAAATTTAAACGGTGAAAATATAATTTGTTGTTGTACACACTTAGATGCACATAACGAAAAATAAAAGTGCACTTACTGTTGAGATGTGACATATTTATGTACTGCTGAATCCTGACATGCTCAAATAGGAGAATGTTTCAGTGTTAGTTCCAGCAAAACAGTTATCTTTCTACTTACCAAAAGGAGATAGCTAAGTCTAAACCAGTAATTAATTTTGTAGTAAATCTAAGTGCAATCCTGGCTCAAAAACTGACCTGAGTTCATATCTGGAGAGAACAAAAGTATATTTTTTCTCCGTCAAAATGATGTAGGTTCAGGATTTAAAAAATAAAAAAAATAAAAAAGTTATAACATTACGGGTGAAAAAGTTAGGAGTACATTTACACCCTAAATATTGCTTATGT
This sequence comes from Stenurella melanura, assembly GCA_963583905.1. NCBI lineage: Eukaryota > Metazoa > Arthropoda > Insecta > Coleoptera > Cerambycidae > Stenurella > Stenurella melanura. The sequence goes on from OY757310.1 coordinate 155,485,896, forward strand.
TGTAACATATTTTGATACCTAAATATTAAAACATGTTATTCCGATGCGAACGTCAGCCGATTTTTGGTGGAGAGCACAAGGCCGTGGGTTAGGATTGTGTGGACACTCAAAAGGGCGCCACCGGCTGTATGTTACGTAATCTGATTTAACTAATTTTGCCGGCTCGGAACAAAATTAAGTTACTACCAACTATGCGATGGAATTCTCAAAATATCTCTATGATATCAAAACTCTTACTTTACTCTCTCAAATCTCAAAATTTAAACAAATATCAGGTGTACCAGTGCAAATAATAAGAATATGTAGACATTAGACATTTATTACAACACACGTGAGATATACAACAGTAAAAAACAAGCAGTTTCACAATTATCCCCTAAACTTAATCTATATATGCAAAAGAAATGCAAAATATGTAAATGACCCCTTCTAGCTATTAAGTTATTTCAGTGATTTGACCTTTTCCTATAGAAATGCAACTACGGCTTAAATGATGCCAACAATGAATTTCAGATCTACAACAGCGAGTTAAAGATTCACAATGGATTAAAATTACAGCTCATCAATAAAATATTACATAACAAACAAGATTCTGTGAGCCAATTTTCGCAATGCTCGCTGTGTGCACTAGAATGTTACAGAATGATCTAAAATAATTGTTCTATTAAAGGTACTTCATATGTGACATAGTAGAAGGTGAATTAGTATCACGTGATACCATGCGTTACTTACAGTAGAAAATCTTAAGATATTTCATCATGCTAGTTATGTAGTTGCAAAATCGTTGTGTAATTTACTCTAATATTTTAACAAAAAATCACTGAATGAAACTGTAATAATTTCTTTAAAATTATATAACTAAATGAAACAATAAAACCTGATTAGAGCCTTGGCGTTTTCTCTGACGACTGCAGCGTGACCTGTCACCACTTACTAAGATGTTCTCGACGTTACTTACGACTACGACTCCTTGTCGCTCCCAAAATTCTGCCCAAATCTCTTGGAGACTGCTGCGAACAACACTCCAACCAAAACTTCTCTAGATGTCAGCAGGACCAATATAAAACCAAATATCTGAGTAATAGACTTCCTCCTATTACTCCTCTAACAATACTGGGCCCCCTTACATAACCAGAAATGGCAGCACCATTCATCCAGAACTTAAACCTCTCCAAAGCATATATGTCCCTCCAAACATATGCTTATACCAAACACTCTGTAATAATTACAATAAATAAGAACTAAATAAAATCCCAAACTAAGTAAAATAAAAGCTCACCTCATATAGAGAGTATTACATAACCTCACGAGACACGTGGCGATCAGATTACGACCAGCAACAGAATTCCTTCCTGGAATTTACAAAATGCTTCTGGCAGGACGGTAAAGAAACACTGGGTACATCAAATCAAATCCCTTTTCAGTGTAAGCGATGTAAAACCCAAATTCTTCAACACAAAACCGAGACCGCCGTCATTCCGCTATCTCGTCGCTGTCGAAGAACGAACCACCAGACGGAAATCTCCCTCTCCAGTTCTCCGTGTTGCCAACTTGAACATCTAGAGAACTCTTTCTCTAGCCAATAAAAATGCGCCAACAAAGGGCTTTGCATTTAAAAGATTGAATTACACAATTATGTAATATCTCAACCACAAGAATACATGACTAACACCTCTAACTCAAAATTATGCTTCAAGAAAACATGTTTAATACCCATAATTTCCCATCAAGATAGGCAACCATCTATCATCGAATTCTAGATCGTGGGTTGCATACTCAAACAAATGGATTAATCACGTTTAATTTGCAGTATTCAAACTGAAATTATTGATGTAGCTTTTTCAAATGCTACAATGTGGCGTGCTCTACGATTTACACCAAAAATAGGAGAATTTCTCATATCAAAAAACCCATATCCATCAATTTTCGCACCAATATTTGAATAACTTCAAAAGTTATGTAGGAAAATTATAATATAATATTGACTATAGCACCCTGTAACTTTGTTAATATCAGCTTTTGGACTAAGGTAAGTTTAGTTAAATCGTAACATTTTAATGTCAGGAATCCACTGTTCCTCTATGGCCAAAACAAGCATTTTCATAGCTTTTAATGTTTTTGAATTAATGTGTTCTTTACATGAAAGTTGATAATCGACAATTATTCCTAATTTTTAATATAAATCGAAATAAAATGGTGCCATTAATACTATAGTCATAAACAAAACTAGTTCCTCTATTAGCAAAGGATAAAAACTTTGCATTTATTAATATTCAAATGAAGTTTATTCAATACGCATCAGTCTTGTAATTTATTAATATCAGCCTGCATGCTATCATAGTCATCCTAGCGCTTATATTATTAAATATTTTGAGATCATCAGTAAAAAGTAGTTTATTACAGTTAATTTGACAATATAAATCGTTTATAAAAAGTAAAAATAATAGAGGTCCAAGATTAGAGCCTTATGGAGCACCAGAAGTGGCTAGGAAAACCTCAGATCTATAACCATTATAGACATATTGCTCTCTGTCAAATAAATAAGATATTAAAAATAATGACACGCGTGCTTAACCCAAAATTTTGGTATTTATTTCTCAATAAACCATGATCAATTTTGTCGAAAGTCTTCGAAAAGCCTATGTACACTGCAACCACCAGTCCAAGTTACCGTGTGAAAACTGTCAAATTGCTAATTGTAGATCTATTACTTACAAAGAGAAATCTGTTGACGCACTGGAATAGATTCGAGTATACAAGACTATCTCAAAGACTTTAGGGCCATATTAAATAGAATTTGTAATACATCTGCAAATGCAAAAACACAATCTTTAATTATGAAAGATGAAATCACATGTCAGAGCCAGAAGTCATTTTGTTTTTAAGTCTCTTAATAGCATCAGTTACCTCAGAAATTGAAACAGAATTTATGTTCAAAACATTATAATTATTGATAATGATACCTGTGTTTTCAGAATCGATGTCACATTCATTTAGTTTTGAGTATACACTACTAAAGAATTTGCCAAAAATATCAACTATTGCTTGTTCGTCTTCATATTGAACATCTTAATAAGTCATTTTACTAGGTATCCTAGAATAATGTTTTTTAAAATGAACGTTAAGAGAGAAAGTTTATAATAACTTATTCGACAGAGAATATCAGAAGGCTTCCAGAAGTCGAAAGGTCTAATCCTTGAAATAACATTTTAAGAAAAAAGCAAAAGATAATAAATGTAGATACTGCGATACGGTAAGAGATACTGCAGAACATAGACTTTCCGAATGCAAGATATTAATCCACATTATGCTAAACTACTGAGAATATGCGAAATTAACTCCTAAAGATATAGGGAAATTAGCTCCCAGGAAAATTACAAGCTTTGTAAAAATTTAGCAACAACCAGTTATAAGTTAATTCGAACAAGATCTCTTCTATCGTCCAGAAGAAAAGCTAAAGAGCCAAGTAACTACATATATATTGGTATGTATGGACATGAAGCGTGGAGAAAATTACTCCCTTGCGAAACCCCAGAAACTTAACTTTATTCCACTCTCCGTTCTGCAAATTGGAGTACGAATGAATGAACTGCTTAAAAGAGTAATTGATTATTATAACAAATGATTGTTGTTTTTTCACTTTCTGTAGTTCATTTCCTTTATATATTTGAACATTTTCTTACAAACTCTGACAACTTAGTAGCAAAAACATATATCCGACTTCAGTAACTAAAATTCAGTAAAAAGATTCATTCTTTGAACTGCGTAATTTCCCTCCATGTTTAATAATCTTCTCGGGCATTGTAAACTGCAGTCACCCTAAGTGAATATGTAATGTTAGTGCAATAAATATGAGTATCGTGTACCAAGACAAAAGATCAAGATAAGTAATATCGTTTTCTTTGAGTTTGTAGTCTTTATTACACTCAACAACATAGCCGCCAGCTACCTACTTCATAACAAAGGATGTTCCGTATTCAGTTCATTTAATTTTATTTTTGTAACTCTGTTTATATCTAAAAGAGTAAGTTTCTGAGAAAAGAATGAATGTCTTAAGAGCTAAACTTAACTAGTAAGTTTCAGTTAAATTACACGAATTATATCTCTATTAAATTGCTTTGCAGTTTAAGGTAATTTATTTACACAGTAAGTCATAGACAGCTTAAAGTTGTTGATATCTTATATTTTGTTGCATAACATGTGGAAGCGACTGGTGCATCGACCAAACGAATGAGAACTATAATGTTAGTTGTATGACACTAACCAATTTTATATAGTTATTGGTATATTTACGAACTCAATTGGAACAGCACGGAACTAGAGGATCTTACGGGGTATTTTCTATATACTGCTTCACATTGAATGAGAGAGCACAGAATTTTAAAGATTTATATTCACCACACCTCGTCTACAGTCCACGTGGTCTTGATCCGCCTGTCGCATAGAAATATAGGTGGGATTAGATGCTTAGCGAATTTGATTTGTCAACACCAACCTTGTTTAGAGTTTTTGCATGCCATAATAATCATAATATATAAAACAAAAAATACGTATGAAGTATTTGTATCATATTATCTGTACGAGGCAGTGCAGTACAGCCAGGCAGCGTTACAAATTACTTAATTCTAGTGAATATTTGAACAAATTATTAGTTTTATTACTGTTTTTGAGTGATTTTTCCAGAGCCTATACAAGCGTAATTTGAAAATAAAAACTTACAAGTTGAAACTCAAAGGGTTATTTTGAATATTTACTCGTGTTTAAAAGACAAAAATACTGATTCTTCATGTAATCAATAGTGAAGAGGATTTGTGAATTAACCGAATTTAGCTGTACTACAATTTATAGGGTTATTAGAGCCGGGGATGCAGTTGATCATTCTATTAAACGGAAAAGAGTTGGACAAAAACTTAAAAAAACTTGATAACGCGTTCAAAGATGTCATTCGTCGATTTGTGTATGACCTTTACAACATGCCGGAAGTAAAAACGATTTTATTCCAAATGCGTTGTTGTTGTCTGCTAACAATATCGAGCAATCCTCTGCCGGCTACCACGAGGATATGACAGCCGAATTATTTGAGAAGTGAGCAAAGGAACAGCTGTTACCAAATATCCCATCGAATTCTGTAATTGTTATGGACAATGCGTCATACCATTCGCGGCAACACACAAAAATTCCAAACACCAACACAAGAAAAGGCGATATCATTGAGTTTATGAAAGGTAAAGGATTGGAAATACCAGCAAAAAATACAAAAAAGACTTTATTACAACTGATTGGAAAGCCAAATTTTAAAAAGGAATATGCCGTTGAAAAATTTTTTTAATCACATACTATTTTACGTCTACCACCATATTATTGCGTTTTCAACACCATTGAAATGGTGTGGCTAATGTAAAAACAAGACTACGTCAATATAATCAATCTCCACAATTAAGTTAGTCTGTCTTAAAAAAATATAAAGATAATAGTAGACGAAATAGGCAAATGCGATATATGGAGGAAGTGTGTATCTTATGTGATAAAAAAGGAAAATGAATATTCTGTATTACCACCTATATATCCAATTAATGAAAATACCGATTCAAGTTCAGAAAACTCGGATAGTGACGAATGAAATATTGTTTATTTAGAGTTCATAGACAAAGCTTTTTTCAAATTTGTTTGTTTAAAGTCGACGTATTAAATCATCTCTTCGAGACGCACCAAAGATCCCAAACACTAAAATTGCTTTTGCTAGTAGATAATATTCATCTGGAGCTTCACATACAAATTTAATTTCTTGTTCTGCTGTTAAAACTCTGGACTTTTTCGGTGTATATCCTGCAGCTTTACGCTTCAAGAAAGCAATAATTTTTTGATATTTGATGTTACCACTTTCTGTTATGGCCAAACAGCTTTTTAGCATTGAGAATCGACTCCATAACGTGGAAGATTTCATAGACTTTACTCTTTTCACAAAGTAAACTAGAAGAATTTCATCACTTACAGTTTTGATTTTGTTCACAATTCGCCATGCAGTAAAAAATTAATATTCGTGTTCGTATCTTGACCAGTATTTTACTGGTAACAAATTCGCGCTTGCTTGTGCCGCTTGCTCTAGGATGTTATCGGGAATTTCGGGATTTTCTTCTGTGTACATTTTATCGGCATTTGAACTGACAGAAAATAAACAATGTTGACAATGCAGTGTTTGGTATATATGATGCCTTTCCATGGTTGTTCTCAAATTTTTTCAAAGGTGGTTTGTTTTAAATTAGTCTGTGTCAGATAAGGTTGACAAAATGTAAAAAAATATTACAGAAGTTCATTTAAATATTCAAACATTTACAAACTTTCTTAAATTTAGTTTACTTTGTTGTACATTTCTATTTTAAAGCCATATATTCGAAATTTTTATTTAGCGCACAGAAGAAATCGGAGATCGGGAAAACTTTTCCCGTGCGCTGTTTCCGTGCGCTAGTCCGAAAAAGCCCAACTTACATTATTACTAATACAAATGAAAATAAGGTGTTTTCAAAGAAGTATAACAAAAAAATGGTTTCAACTTTGACGCCATTCTGTTTTCTGTTCCGTCCATAGTGAACTTGATAACATTCTAAAACACTTTTCTATTATAAACCTACCAAAAAATCAAAAGTTATTATAAGGATTTTTTTCCGAGGGTTTGCCGCTATGCTCTTCCTGGAAATGGGGATATTATTATATATCGTAAATTAACATAACTCGAAGTAGTGGAACTAAACACATTATTCTAATGATTTAGCGTTGGAGTATTTTGAGACGGTAATATTCAACTAATGATAAATAATTGTTAAGCATTATTTACAAATTTGTAACAAACTATTCCCGGCATTTATACAGAAATGTGTACATCTAATAGAAACTTTCTTCGGCAATAATAGCTAGCTAATGCAAATGCTCGATAAGCCATATAACCCTTAAAACATTCCGCACTAACAGCTCGAAATTACCTTATGCGAATTATTCCGAATCAGAGCGTAAACACTAAACAGCACTAATGCTCTTGACTACTACAACCAAAAGTAATACGGAGTGCTTTAATTAAATGAGCGGAGTAGTTGGACGAAAATAGACCTATAAAACAACCACTTTCGCCGATTTTCGTCTTGCATTTAAGATTTTATTGTTTTCTATTTTGATTAATTTGAAGGCTATACACAACACTTATTTATTGTAGAAGTATTTTAAATAACCTAAACAAGAATGCTATACAACGTTTTATCCACAATCGCGGTCATTTAAAATCAGATTTCATCAAAAAATGATTTGACATTTCGCTCTGTCAGCGGCTGTAACGTCAAAGATTATTGAAATTAATTTTAAAAAACTTGGAAGGCGTTGAATGGTTGCTATTTAGTTTTGATTGTTTACCGATTCCATTTGTAAAAATTTGTGAACTTGGTGAAAAATGCAGGAAAGCGATTTTGTTCCTGAGAGAATCCTTCTGGAAGCTGAAGAAGCAACTCTCCAATTATTTCCTGCAAAATTCAGGGAACATTATGAAAAAGTATTTTACGAATTTAATGAATGGAAAGAAAAACGGGAGGTAATGGTAATAAATGAGGAAGTTCTGCTGTATTTCTTAAATTTGAAGAAGAAATATGCAATTCCATCCATGTGGTCGAAGTATTCGATGCTGAAGGCGGCTATAAAAGTCCATAAGAACATATGCCATAAAACATATACATTCATTGACATTGGAAAATATAGTAAGGTCACTGCCTATCTGTAGAGTGAGTCGAGAGTGTACAAAGCGAAGAAACCTGCGGTATTGGAAAGAGTACACGTGGAAGAATTTTTGACAAGTGCTTGCGATAAAGAATATTTGATGATTAAGGTAATATCTCTTAAGCTTTCAGACATTGTAGATAATAAACTTTGAAATATTTTAGGTTGCACTAATAATGCGGGTGTCTGGTGCCTGTTGTTGCTGTGAATTGACGAATTTGAAAATCAATGATGTAGAAGACAGGGGCGCATATCTGCTTGTTTCTATACCAGATGCCAAGACCGGTATCTCAGAAAAATTCACAATTATGGAAGAGGGATTCTCTATCAACACTGTGGAGACGTGTAGAAAATATATATCCTTACGTCCGAAGAAGTTATCCAACGACAGATTCTTTCTACGATACACTAATCAAAAATGTACTTCACAACCTGTTGGAATCAACACTTTGTCGAAAGTTTCTTCAAGAATCTGGCAAACCCAGAAGCTTATAGCGGCCATTGCATGAGGCGCACTTCAACAACTTTACTGGCTTATAAAAGTGCTGATATCACAACAATTAAATGACATGGTGGGTGGAGAGGTTCCGCTATAGCAGAAAGTTATATCGAGAATTCTATATCCGATAAGCTTGATATCGCAAGAAAAAACCAAGGTACTCCTGGTACTAGTCGTTCCTTACAAGAGGAGACATCCATTGTTTCTACAGATTTATCAAATACTTCGACAAGCGAACTATGCGTTCTGAAACCGATGACAACGACAAGTTTGTTATTAATGGAAACGATGTGAAATATGGTAAAACAAATAAGGAAATGTCTATTAATATAAATGTTAATATTAATATTGCATTTTTCTCTATTCCACTAGTGGAATAAAGTAATTTCATGATTCCACTAGTGGATAAACTGGTACTTTATATGCTTCATAAGTGTGAATAAAACCTCAATTATAATGTGATTGTGTACAAAAATATCTTTAATGAAAAGAAACGAAGCTCCAATTATTTTCGAAGGTCATACAAAGCGACATGTTGGAAGTTGTAAGATTATAAGTGGCGACCACTCTTCTGATGAAAATAGCCCCTCATGTTTTGTTACATTCTTATTAATTTCATAAAATTTGAAATATTTCTAAACTTATTTTAAAAACGTAGGTATGTCTTTTTTATTCTTAGATTATATGTCAGCCAAAGAATATATTTTACATAAGAGATTGGACTAACTTTTTGAATTCTGTCTTCTCTGTATGTTTGTCACGAAAAAATGGTTTGATGCCGTCTATTTCATTCAAATTTAATGTATTATGGACTACCTGTGGGCGATATAAGAAAGAGAATGCTTTGTAATCGGGAAGGCGTGAAGGGTCTTAGTTCATGTCGAGTGCCTGACCCACAAAAATAATCCATAATGTCGTTTTCGTAAAAAGGTTAGTAATATGTTGGACTATATTTCCATATTTAACATTTGTCATTCTGCGTTAATGGGAGGAAGTTCGTTAATTCTACACATATTCTTATTCAGTTCATGAGCTACATATGTATTCAGTGAGATCTTACAGATGTGTGTATAATTGTACAGAATTCGTAATATACAAAGTGGTCAAAATTATCTCCCGATATTTATGTGGCTGATGGTACATCCAAAACTAATGGTATATGGTCTTTTATACAAACTTATTTCTGGAAATGAATAATAATGGAGATAATGATATAGCCCTTAACAGGGGGATAATAAATTTCAGTTCTTCCGCAATATCTTCCGACTACCTTAAAATATCAAATTCATATTTTAACGACAAGCTGCTAAAATTTGCAACAGGGGAGCTGAAACTCCAGTGGGCGGTCCTTTAAAAACGATAAAATATTATTTTATGTCTTTATAGTACTATGTAGTAAATATAAATGAATGGCCGTGATTCAACTTACGTATAAGCTCGTAATTAGTTCATGAGTTGTATATAAATTCTACCTGCCAAAGCTCAAAGGTTATGCCGACACATCTATCCTATCATTCTAACTTAAATGAGTTTTTAACATATTATTTCTGTAATAAATACAGTATTTATAATTTAAGCGGCTAGGTGCTTCCCTAGAATGTTAATTTTTAATATGGAGTATAGAAGTACATCTATATTTTTGCTTGATGGAAAAGATATTCAATAATTAGTAATCTGCATTAATTAATAATATTCGTCAATAAGGAAATAATAATATTAAATAAAAAGAATGAAAGAGTTGATGAGGTCCGACATAAATTATAAACAAAAATTAGTGGTATGCAAGATTGAAGCTACGGACACACGTTTCAGTTATTGCTCTTCATCAGCGTAGCATAGCATAAATAATATTATTATATGAAAAGCAAGACCAACAAAGGTCGGAAAGCACAGTACATTGTAGGTACTCTATTTTGTACCTTCGTACCTCTTGTGCCACGTATGAAGAGCAATGACTTCGAAATACGTGTCCGTAGCTGCAGTCTTGTTTGCTATTGAGGGTATATAAAAAATTGCCGAAAATATTGTTAAACCTTTAACTCACATAATAAATGAATCTTTTACAGAAGGAGCATTTCCCTCAAGATTAAAAACATCTTTGATATCCCCAATTTTCAAAAAGGGTGACACTAGTAACATGGCAAATTATCGACCAATATCTGTTCCCCCTATAATTTCCAAAATTTATGAATATGCGATGCTGTCTCAATTACTTAAATTTCTTGAAATAAATAATGTCTTAAACGATAATCAACATGGTTTTCGTTCTGGATACTCTACTCTTACAGCAGTTCACTCTTTTTACGAACGTATATTGGAGGCAGTTGAGGCAGGCGAGAGTCCGACCGGGATCTTCTGTGACCTCAGTCGGGCATTCGACTGCGTTCAGCATGACTTGTTGCTTAAAAAATTATATGAATACGGCATAAGAGGTAAACCATATGATTGGTTTGCCTCCTATCTTAGTGAACGAAATCAGATGGTAAAAATACAGTGTCTAGAAGGAAATCAAAAAACTTTTCATATATCAAATATATTGGATAATAAATTGGGTGTGCCGCAAGGCTCTGTTTTGGGGCCTATCCTGTTTATTATTTACATTAATGAACTGCCAAATATGCTGACTGAGGCTTTTGTTTCGTTATATGCTGATGACGCCACCCTTCTTCTTTCTGATAAATCTCCTGTTGCACTTCTGAATAAAATTAATACTACTGTCAGTCATTTATGCAGCTGGTTTAAACATCATTTGTTATATTTTAATGTCTCTAAAACAAATCATATGACATTATTTCGTACCCGTCAAAATAATAATACTTCCACCCTAGACATAAAAATCAATAATGTTCATATTGAAGAGAGTAACTGTACAACATTTCTTGGTGTAATTTTTGACAGTACACTTACATTTAGCAATCACTGTAGTAATCTAATTAATACCTTGAACTCTAAATGTTTTCAAATCAGAACCCTGAAAAGTGTTTTGGATAGGTCTGGTCTACTAGTATTTTATTTTGGACAAGTTCAGTCGAGATTAACTTATGGTATTACTATATGGGGAGGCTCATCTAGTGCTCATAATGTTTTTATTGCTCAGAAACGCATTATAAGATGTATAGCAGGTGTACCGCCAACTCATTCATGCCGAAATCTTTTTAAAAAATTTGATATTCTTCCTCTACCCAGCTTATATGTCCTAGAATTGCTAGTATATGTATATAAAAATCAGGATAAATTTAAAAAAAATGAAATGATCCATTTTCATAATACACGCCATAAGAATAATTTTCACATACCAACTAAACGCTTAAATATGTCCACAAAATCGCACAATATCCTCGGTCTCAAGTTATATAATAATGTATCAATATCGTATAAAAATTTAAAGAATACATATGTTTTTAAGAATCGTGTTAAGGAATACCTTTTAAATATGTGTGCATATTCTGTTCAGGAATATTTTGATTACAGGAATAATTGCTAGATGTGTCTATAGTTTATTTCATTTTTTTAATACAACATTTTAATGTGTATGTGTGTGTATATATATATTTTCTTGACTGTCATATTTACATTTACTGCATTTATTATTTACTTTATGTACATATGTGTTATTATTATTATTATTATTATAGCACTAATTCTTGTTTATAAATAAATAGGAACTTAACATTTTAAAGTTGTTTAGTTTTCGTATGTGTAAAGCTTTAGCTGTCACATCATTCAACAAATCAAAATTTAAACTCTTGAATCTTCAGGGAATTCCTCAGGACTTCTTGAATTTTTATTTTGTAGTCTCCCTCAAATAATGGTGGTATACCAATAAACAAAAATTAGCAACCACTGTTAAAATAAAAAATATACACCACGCAAGTTGTTTCATCCAATAAGTGTTATGCGTATATTTTCTTAAAAATGGTTAATCTTGATTTGAAATAAAGAAGGTGTCTCCATCTTTATTTCTTCTCAGCATAGACTTAAACGGTTTTCCGTTCGTTAACTGACCCCTGCAAATGCTCACATTTTATCGACATGGCTTTTGAAAAAAAATCATATTTTTCACAATTATTAAAATCTGACCTTCATACTACCACAGTTCGTTGATAAATATGTAGTGATGACACAGTAAAATTGAGATCCGTTAATGTTTTCGTTTTTTTAATTATGGTAAGTTAAACAAAAAAATTATTGTTTTCTAATTTTAATTATTATTGTTATGCATCCAATAGATGCCGAGAATAAGAGAAAGGGTTCGCAGAAAGTCAGTGATAAGTAATTATTTATAATCATTAAACTATTCAACGGATCATTATGAAATTCAGTAGTTGTCTATCGAGGGGTAAACCACCCTCGGCACTCGTTCTCCGAATTTTAGGCAGCCTGTCGGCAGCCACGGCAGTAGCGGTAGTATAATTGAAAGCCCCGCAAGTGCGTTTGGTTGGACACCGCAGGCAAGGTAGTCTCGGCAATTCGTGTAATTTCTACAAGTGGTTGATATCTCAGGTACTGTTTTGATAGTATATAGTATAAAATAAGAATTTCTTCACAATCCTAAACGGAAATTTGCAGACGTAAATGTAGCAAGCAAATGCCAATTTTTCGAAGTCAATAACAAGTATATCGAGAATAAGTAAAGATCAAGGATAGAGGCAACCTTCTATTTGAAACTTTACTTTCTAGAAGTAGTAGTTCTCGACAAAATCACATATCAAGGGATTTGATCAATAAACTAGTGTTATATACTTAGCACATATCTCATATTAGCACATATTATATAAAATAACTTGCCTGGTGTATACTTTTAGTTTTACCAATTTTTATTCATATTTTCTTAATAAATATATGAGTGGGGGAGAACTTATAAATTTGCTTTTATAGTAGGCAAAAGATTAATGGATGTTTTAAAGTAAACCCCGCATCAAAATATCATTAATAACTTTAGACATAATAGGTTATTTCTCAAATATATGTAATATGGATATCTCTGGTTTTACTGGTCAGATTTTAAACATCCAAAGCCTCAATTATTTGTTTCAATGAAATTTAATAGTGCATTTAAAAAAAAAACGAATATCAGAGCGATTCTAAAAATTTGTAAAATTTTCAAAATAAAAAAAGATGGCTAAAATTTGTATTCAAAAATGTTTTCTGTACAAATTTTGAAAGCAGAGATAAAAACCTGCAACTTGAGTCTTCGAACGTCTACATTGGTGCGCGATCTCAAAAAGAAAATATTTTTAAAATCGGTCCACATCACCTTCAGGACAATACTTTTAGCTCTGATTTGTTAAATTTTCACGAAAGTTGCTTTTTTCTCGAAAATATTTTCGGGTTTAAAGGAGTAAGTTGGTTTCTCTCTTTCTTTTTAAATTTTGAGCCTAGGTTTCATTATTTTGACATATCGATAGATTTACTGCCCACAGTTTTTATCCCAAACATTTCTTTGTATTTTTCCAAGAAATAAAATTTATTTCCAAAAATCCTATTTTTTCAAAATTCTCTTGGCTGTAGGTACTTATTCAGAATTATGATATCTAGCGGCCTCCTACCTCAATTTGACGCAATTTGGTCTGTTTTCGTCTCTGGCGTTTGGTCTATTAATGCAAAAAACTGATGCGTGTGACTTGATGAGAAAATGGGAAAAATGTGCGCTTTACTTTTGTGTTTCTAACTCCTCTTATTGCAAATCGCGTAGCCCCTTATAATTCTATATTCATGTGTTTACGACAAGAAGACATCTTTAAAAACTATTAGCAATTCAATTTCCCAATAGTTTTTAAATATACCAGCATACCAGCATACCACCATTTGAAAAAGAAGAATTGAAATACAATTAAGTATTATTGTTAGTGCATGGGTGACTATATATAACTAGTAACAATATTGTTATAATTCGGTACTTGTATAATCAAAGAGTAGAGTGTCTGTTAAGTATAATAGTAAATTAATGGAATTTGGTATTTTATTGGCCGTCCCGTGTTATTAGAAATGGTTTGGTTTAATTTCCTATTTCGTTCCCTCGTTATACTTTCTCATTCACAATATAATTCTGGGTGAAGGGCGCAGCTTAAACTATAATAAATCCAGAGGGAGCTCGTATCAGTGTAACATTTGTTGCAAAATATGCGTTTGAACGGTTCCGTGCTATACATGTTTTTGCAAAAAGTATTATGTTTTTTGGAAAAACAAAAATATTACGATACACAGAAAATATGAATGAAGGTTTGTATTGAGTCCTTTTTCTTATATTTTGATTCTAAATATTTTAAAAAAATCATAAAATCTCGCAATTTACTGCTAATTAAAACAAATCTTATTAATTAATACCAAATATTTTGAAAATGCTAAAACGATACAAACCTAGATTGATGTTTTCTTATATTTTTCACTTGTATAAATTTCGTAATTGCAATGGCTAATTATAATCTGACGGGGACGGTGCGGCGTTTTAGACTAATTTATTTCTGATTTTTAGGCGGCATACCCACTCTAACACAGGATCCTCCGCCATTTCTTAGAACACAAGGACCGTTACACTGAATGTTTAACAATGAATCCTGAATATTTTGGAACAAACATACCCGATTTCCACTATAGTTGACGAAGAATTTTTTTTTAAGAAAAGTTTTTATTGATTACATAACTGACAAAAATTTAAAGTTGATCTGAAGAAAACTGAGAAAGATACGAGGATGTGTAGCGGGAGGTGAAACACACTGCATATTACTAATGTCAGGAAAATTATAACCACGTCCCGAATTTTTTGTTCTCTGTAATTATTAAGAGATTACTGAAATTTCCATATAAACCTCGACGAAATTTCTAATGACGATATTTCTCACATTAGACCGTACCATCTGGCAAATGTAATTTATACTCGAATCGCTTTCTGCTTACAAATCTTGTTATTGTTTGTTGTTTGTCTTGGTAAAATGTTTTAGTCGTTGCCGTGGTAGAATCGACCCAGTAGGGGGTGTACAAAAACAAACTATTCATCCCCTAAAACATGAGGGTTCTAATTAGCGGCAGGTGCCGCTTGCTACTGGTGGACCCGCATACTAATCGAACAGTCCACCTCACATTAGTTGCCAGGGAGTTTTCTAATACCATGCGGTCAATAGAAGGATTCTCTTATTAATGCCTTTGGTCAGGATATTGTAAGTTCCCTAATCACGGATTATTAGTTTGCCCTCTATGAAATACCGAGTGGTGAACGATATTAGGAGTATATTGAATATCAGTCTTTCCATAAATAGGCATTTTCATTGAAGAAAAATTATGTTTTCAATAAATTCAAAATTAGATTTCATTGCTATTTTCCCAAGTTTTACGTTCTTTTCCATCTTCAAAGTTTATATCTATTGAATATAATTAATTCAACGTGAATTTACTTATATTACATAGTACATTGATGTTAACATGTGTTGCACCTTAAACCCAATAGTGGAGAAACTTTCATTCACAACGTGTGATGTTAATAGTAAAGATTCTTGACAAATTTCGTCTCCAATGATATTACGCATTTGTAGAATCCTGTAGCCTGTCAGACTTATCTTCATATACAGGGTGTTTTTGAAACATGTCCATGTATTTTAACCTGTGAGTACTTATGTAATGTGAAAACCAATGCACTTTTTAATTTTAAAAATTCGGAAAATAGAAAATAGATCCACCTCTTTTCCTCCAGCCTTGATGTCTACTAAATAAGATATTCACTTTTATTTCGTTGAAGTAAGTGATAGCCCTCGTTTGAAAATGTCCATGGTGTCTTAAATGTTGTACAGCTGACACAAAGGTTCGTTCATCAGAAACACATAATGTTAGGAAACTCTTGCTAGAGTATACGAGCCTGACGTGCATTTTCTGCAGCCTCACCAAAAAGTAGCATAATGTTTGCCAGTCAATGTCTCAATGCTTGTAAAATTCGCCATTGTTAAAAGCATAAAGAATAATAAGTTCTAGTACACAATGATCAGTACGTATTCTGACAGCAGTAAACGCTACGCTGACAGATGTAATTACT
Source organism: Stenurella melanura (assembly GCA_963583905.1). NCBI lineage: Eukaryota > Metazoa > Arthropoda > Insecta > Coleoptera > Cerambycidae > Stenurella > Stenurella melanura. The sequence goes on from OY757310.1 coordinate 155,502,173, forward strand.
GTTTACCTGTTTTGTTTTTACGTATGGCACTGGCGCAGTTGATGGCGCAGAGAAAGATCTGATTCAAATGCAGAAGAACCAAAGGATGAAAACAGTATGTAGGCCTTCTCGATAATTGTTTGCAGTATTCACAAATTCCCAACCCTTTAACGGAAGCATCTCAAAATATAGTCTAGTTCCAGATGTCGTTATGATACATACGTGTACCAAATTTCAAGTGAATATCTCGATTTTATTTTATCAACCCCTTTAATAATGAAGTAGGGGTGGGAAGTTGAAAAATATTATAAAAAATCTGAGGCGTTGACTTCTAGTACATACCAATATACCAATGCTCATTTTCTGCCAATGTGACACAATATACTATAGCCACATAAATTGTTGGAAAATTATCGAGTTGAAGTTGTTCGACAATATCAAGTCAAACTAAGATATCGCTGACGGCCTACTTCCGTACTTTAAGAAACTGGATCATGTTCAAAGCATAATTAAAACCTTCAACTTCCTCGTATCACGATGTCCTTTTTCATTTTTCTTGCCAAATTTTAATATAACTAACCTATTTATTCTAACAATACTGTGAAACATATTCTTTATAGGATTTTGCAAACAGCAGAAAAAAATAACTATCTATAACTAAAAGAAAAACTATGTGTAAAAATATTAATGAAATTTTTGCATTATTTCGATAACCTGAATTCGTGTTATGCTAGCAAATTAAAATCCTAAAATGAATTTGTCTAATTTCCTATTTGACAATTCTCATTCTAACACTAGCATCCACACAGTCCCCTACGGCCATGCAGATTAAACTAGTATGTACAACCCCTACGATCCTGAAGATTCAGTTAAAAATGCGAACAAAAGCCTAAAATGAATTTATTTACCTACCTTGTCTTAAAAAAATTTCATTATTCTAATGGATTCAATTTTTAACCATAATTAAGTATTATCTTCATAGTCAAAGATATTTTAAAATTTGTGAAAACACCGAATTGTGTAGATAAAACATACATATTTTTTAAATTGTTCGTATTTTGGCGTACTTTTAATATAATATACTAATATTTTTTATTTTTCGGCTAAATATTGATGAGTAAAATGCATTTGTTTTTTAAAAAAGTTAGAAAAATTATATAAAATTAGTTTTAAAAAATTTTAAATATATTTTCATTAATATCACCGAAAAGAATACAAATGAATCTATAATCTGAAATAAGTTAGTATCTAGTAGTAAAAGCAATACATTCCCGGACGACGATGTAAATTGAAGTCCGGGAATGTGCTTTTACTACGAGGTATACATACTATTCTTTCTGAAATCGCCATCAATATTCTTATTATAAATTAAGGAATTTTTGTAAATGCGTAACACTTTTTCATTACCATCGAATTGCCTATGAAATCTCCTTCATAACCACTGTTTGTTTATTGTTGTGACAAAAGTCAGAGATTCAGTACTTATTTCGCTTTAATAACTACTTATCGCTAAAAAATATTTAAAACCCGTACGGGAAAGTTCCCCACTTCCCCGGCTTAGCACGGAAAATAGGTTCCCGGACTGTTTTCTGATGGTTGCTTAGCAATGGACTAAAAGACTAGAATAGCATATTTGGGGATCTGAAATTGCGCCGAGAATATAGTGTTATCTAGTAGTAAAAGCAATGCATTCCCGGACGACGATATAAATTGTTGGTCGAGGCGTTAAGCCGAGGCCAACAAGCATTGAATTCCGGGAATATGCTTTTACTACGAGGTACACATACTATTTAGTCTGAAATCGCAATCAATATTATTAGAAATTAAGGAATTTTTATAAATTTATAACATTAAACCGGTACGGGAAAGTTACCTACTTTCCCGTACTGTTTTGTGATGGTTGCTTAGCAATGGACTAAAAAGAAAGTTTCCTGGACTGTTTTCTGATGATTGCTTAGCAACGGACTAAAATACTAGAATAGGGTATTTTGGGATCTGAAATTGCGCCTAGAAAGTAGGCATTCTTGACCGATTTCAGAAAAAAATCTTTGTTGTACGATTTGATGCGCTTAAACAACAGACGATTCATTTTTCGACTTTGCAATTGTTTTTTAAGCTATATTATAAAGCATCTTAATTTGAAACTTGTCTTGATAGTTTAGCTCTACAGGGGGTATATTCCTCTAAAATTTCGTTACAATATTTGCATTACTGTTCAAGTTAGCTACAATTGTTTAAAAATTGCCTTTCTTGAAATGCTTTCAACAAGTAACAGCAAAATAATTGCTATAGTAAAACAAGTCTCTAGAAATTTTAGTTTTACTCCACTATACCGGGTGAGTCACGAATTGCGCTCGCCCCGATATTTCCTAAAATATTTGGAATAGAAAATTGAAATTTGGAGGCCTTATTACACGACTAAAATGCCATCTTTTCAATAAAACATCAAGTTTGGTGCACATCCGGTTTGACTGGAAATGCCCACAACTTTCGATTTTTAAATGGAACACCCTATATATTTTTACATTTTTGGAATCTAGAGGAAATTTTGAATACAATACATCCATTTTGGTCGCTTTTTGATAAACATTAAAAATTTTATTAAAAAATCTATTTCTGAATCCAGAGTGCTGTGGTGCCCAAAATATATTTTAGTTTGTGTGCTACGTTACTATAAAAATTAAAACAAGCAATATGATTGCATTACTTAATTCTTTAGAGGCGTTTAAAATTTTTAAATGTGATTTTTACCCACTAACTCGGTTTTTTTAAATGGGAATTTAATCGTTCGCCAACATTTTTAAATACCTCATTTTCATACGAATCTAATGATACCAAAATTTTGAAAATCCGCTCAGAAATATTTGAGATTTCAGCCAAAATACAATGCAACCAAGCTTTTAGAAATATGCGGCTAATAGATAATAGATTAGTGGGCTTTGGAAACCAAAATGGCGCATTTCTGTGTAAATCTGGTAACCTAATAACATTGGAAAAATCATAGTAGCCATTGAATGTAATAAAACAATATCAGCTGTCAGACAGATACAAAATAAAGCGTTGAGGAAATCTCTTTGAGCAAAATTTAAAGAAAATGAATAATTTTAGTAGAAATGAAAAGGTCGATATGTTACTGATATATGGAGAGGGTCTCAAAAATTCAACTGCAGCTGCAGAACTGTATCAGCAACGATATCCCAACAGACGTCATCCAAGCAGACACTTGTTTGCCAGAGTGGAACAAGAATTAGGAAACGAACCCAATCAACAAGATGACCATCAAACATTTATTGTAAGTGAGGACAAAGAAATTGATGTATTAGGATTTGTGATGGTACACCCAACAACATCAACAAGGGAATTGTCAATGGAATGCGACATTAGTCAGTCTTCGGTTTGCAGAATTTTAAAGAAACATAAGTTTCGGTCTTATAAATACCAAATACACCAACATCTTTATGGAGATGATAACGACAGGAGGCTAGTATATTGCAGCTGGTTCTTAAATGCAGTACAACAAAACCCAGGTTTTCCTTTTCATATTTTATATTCAGATGAAAGTAGATTTACGAACCAAGGTATGTTTGACAGAAATAATACTAGTTTAAAAATGAATTATTATTTGTTTGCTTATAATTGTATTGAAACATTCTTTATAGGATTTTGCAAACAGCAGAAAAGATAACTATCTATAAAAGAAAAACTTTGTGTAATAATATTAATATTTCTACACAAAGTTTTTCTTTTATAGATAGTTATCTTTTCTGCTGTTTGCAAAATCCTATAAAGAATGTTTCAATAGAAATAATACTAGGTACTGGGCTCAAGAAATCCGAGGTTGGTAGGGCGGGGGAATATGCAGGAAAGATTTGGGTTTAACTGTTGGCTTGGAGTACTTGGAGATCAAATAATTGGACATATATTTTTTGATGGAACACTTACTGGCGAACGATATTTATTCTTTTTACAAAACCAGACAGCAGAATTTCTTCCTCTTGCCTATTTACAAAATCTGTTTTTCCAACAAGATGGTCCTCCCCCACATAATTTCAGAAGAGTGATGGAATATTTAAACAACTTACATGGTGAACGGCTTATCGCAAATCAAGGTCATATCAGGTGGCCTCCTAGGTCACCTGACTTAACACCCCTCGACTGTTATGTATGGGGCACTCTCAAAAATAAAGTTTGTAAAACTTCTTCAAATACCCGTCAAGAGCTGCAAAATAAAGTCGTACGGGCTCTTAATGAAATAACGCCGGCTGAATTGCGTAGAGCCATTCAAGCAACTGTACGCAGAGCCTAATTGTGTATAGAAAAAAATTGTGGACATTTTGAACAATATCTATAAATGTCAATTTATGGTTTAATTATATTAATTATTTTAAAGATACCTACTGTTACCTAGTTTAAGTTTAATTGTTCAAACGGAATTGATTTTTATTTATTTATAGGCCCGATATTTATGTTCATTTAAATAAAACTCTGAAAACCGAACTGATGTCGCATTCAATTGCAAATGTCCTTGTGAATGTAATTGTGTTTACCTCCACATACCTATGCTAAACTTAATTGTAACATTCTTTGCTCTCACAATTATTAAATGTTTGATAGCTCAAGATTCCCTATAACTACACGAGTCTGACAGCTGATATTGTTTTATTACATTCAATGGCTACTATGATTTTTCCAATGTTATTAGGTTACCAGATTTACACAGAAATGTGCCATTTTAGTTTCCAAAGCCCACTAATCTATTATCTATTAGCCGCATGTTTCTAAAAGCTTGGTTGCATTGTATTTTGGCTGAAATCTCAAATATTTCTAAGCGGATTTTCAAAATTTTGGTATCATTAGATTCGTATGAAAATGAGGTATTTAAAAATGTTGGTGAACGATTAAATTCCCATTTAAAAAAACCGAGTTAATGGGTAAAAATCACATTTAAAAATTTTAAACGCCTCTAGAGAATTAAGTAATGCAATCATATTGCTCTTTTTATTTTTATAGTAACGTAGCATACAAACTAAAATATATTTTAGGCACCACAGCACTCTGGATTCAGAAATAGATTTTTTAATAAAATTTTTAATGTTTATCAAAAAGTGACCAAAATGGATGTATCGTATTCAAAATTTCCTCTAGATACCAAGAATGTAAAAATATATAGGGTGTTCCATTTAAAAATCGAAAGTTGTGGGCATTTCCGGTCAAACCGGATGTGCACCAAACTTGATGTTTTATTGAAAAGATGGCATTTTAGTCGTGTAATAAGGCCTCCAAATTTCAATTTTCTATTCCAAATATTTTAGGAAATATCGGGGCGAGCGCAATTCGTGACTCACCCGGTATGTACTTCTAAAGATACTGGATGACGTAATTGACAGCATCTTAAAGTAATCGATATTCCTTAAGAACTATATTGAAGTTTTTCCGAAATAACAATGCAATGGAAAGTTCAGGATAATACATTTTGTGACATTTTGTTTGTCAACCGTCATTGATTTTTCAAGAGCAGTTACAGATACTTTTTTTAATTAAATTTCCTACAGAAAGATAAACTTTTACAGACGTATATATAAACCAATCGTATTTAGCTAAGATGATTTACCGAGACTTTTGTATTCTAAAGGTGACCCACATTATACATCACGTCTATTTAAGCACCCGTGGCTGAATAAACTTTGCCGTTGTATATTCATTTATCTAGTTAATAATAAGGTTAAGTTTATTTGAAAAGTTATATAATGCGGACTTAAGGTTTACGGCTCTAATAAACTATGTTTGCGAATATATTAAAACGTTCTTATGGGACAGATAGTAAAATTCAAATGTTTAATGATGAGAATAATAGTGGTCCGTTTACATTCATTACGAGACGCGTTTTATTATTAATTTAATTTGCACATTACCATTTGGAGCTTCAAAAATGAGTACAACTTTTTAACGAATGTTTTTTTGGTGGAAGAATAATGATAAATTCGACTAGACAAATTAGTGAGAGGTGGAAAATTGGTTCAAGCCCTACTTAAGCCCTACTGACATAAATTCAGATAAATTCGGTGTTTTCACAAATTTTAAAATCTCTGTCTGTGAAGATAATACTTCGAAAAAACTATCTGAAGATGTTTTGATAAAAATAAAACAAAAAGCTAAGTACTATTTTAAAATATATGCTTATGTTTTGCAGTAAATGTCCTAACAGAAATATCATATACTTTTGAGGAGCACTGGCTTGGTTATCAATTTCAAATCATTTCCATTTCAACATTAAAATTGGGAAGAATTTCAGAGACGATATTCAAAAAATTGAAAATTCTGACAAATCCTATTTTTAATTTGTCAACTCATAACAATGATCTATCTATAACGTTACAATGGATTCCATATTATTTATTCCAGGTGTGTATATGTAGTGTCAGTGTCCTAAACAAACATACTTTGTCTAGTACTATTGCACTTAGATGTAGTACAGACATTAATATTCGGTCTGAGCCTACTTCATTTAACATCAGACTTTCATTTTATACCATTAAAACATGGCGATTTTTCCACTCTCTGTATCTCGTAAAGAATTGATCCTAGAAAAAAAAATATGAACTTATTTGTAGGAAATTTCATGTAGTATAATATTGTATGTATACTCTTTTTCGCTAGAGGGCGTAGTTTTCAAGTTATTCAAGATTGACGTGAAAAGAGGACCTTTAAACTACCCCGCTCACTATCTACCGGTCAGGACTTTAGTATGCTGTTCAGGGCATTCTCCCCAACAACTAGACAAAAATTAGCCTATTCACGAATTATTTCTCCTATTTTTCCTTCGTTGGTTGGCCTAGATGTAAAAATCAATTATGTTCTTAGTTAGCGAGACACAGATGTGGATTTGAATTGTACTACTATAGACACAAAATGTCAAACAGATTCTTATTACCGAGTATTAATTTTATCTATTATTCATTCATTGTTAAGAGCTTACCGCCTTAAACTTTATTGCAATTTTAATACAAACTTGGGGCTTTACTTGCATTATCTGATTAAATAGCAACCTCATTTGCTCTCCGGCCTGGGCTTAAAGAATGCCATGATCGAAACGTTCATCTCCGCTCTCAAATATAAGATAGGCGGCTATGAATGATCTTAGAATCTCTTAAATGGATATTAAATTGGCTTGGAATAGTTGGTTCCGCTTGGAATATCCCACGATTTTCAGGTTATTATTTACGAAGTAATTGAACCCGGGATCGGTTCGTATTATTAAATTTCTATTAAAGAAAATTATTTTATAATTTTATTGTTCACGCTGAATTAGGGGGGAATTTTATGGTTTTGGTATTAAATTGTGTCGTTGGAAGCCGTCAGCTTGGGCAATGTCGCAATAAAATACATCAATAAAGCAGAAAAATCGTTAAGACCAAAAGTGTACACCCCGTAAAATGTTTTACCCAATAATTGCTATGCGTATAACATTAGTTTACCCGTCAAATTATTACTATTACAAAATTACTGCATTCAGTCTCTACATACAATTATCTCGAAAACTACAAATATGCTATTGAATTTATCCAAAATTAAGGAGTAGAAAGGAACAATTGCATTAAAGGGTTTTTATTGTTTAATATGTTGACACCTAAAAATGATAAAATCACAAAGTGCTACTAAATTCCGCGGTACGTTTTTGAGAGCCAACCGAAGACCATTTTTAAAATTTTTTAAAATAACTCAAATACAGTGCAAATTTTGAAAATTTTTCAGGACATTTTTATTATCCCTAATTCGCAAATTTTATGGATTCATAACATTTCAGTTAGAATAAAATGTTTGTTTTATTATGTAATTCCCTTGGCCTAAACACAAACATCCAAATGTTAATCATCCTGTACATTATGACTTTTATACCTTCCGACCTGATTTCAAATATCCTGCGCCATAAAACATTTAATGTAAGCTGAATTCTTACTTACCCCTCTTGTCTATTTCATCTCGTTATTTATTAATTTTGTTGAGGTTTATTTTCTTTATTATTCATTTCCTGATGAAACATATACAGTTTATTTTTGAAAGGCCATCTCAAGAGATTCGGCCGAATATTTCAGTTATTTGCGATCAAATCCTAATAATAGAAAAGTAATTCAAACCGAATCTTTTTTAAATAAGCAAATGTTTGTTCCGATTTTCACAAAAAGAAAGTATTGGTATAAACTTTATTGGACGAATGACTATTGAAATTTATTTTTTTAAATGGGAAACATATAAATATATCTAAATATTTGTCAGCTGTCTATTTATATAATTTAATTTATTTTCAATGAATCTACATATTGAACGGTTTTATAAGGCAGTGGAAGATTTTATAAGGTTTTATATTTATGTTGCAAGATGTCTGGACGATTCTGCTTACGCAGTAACTGCCACACCATCAAAGCATTTTTACACTGTTCTTTTACTGGATGATTTGATGTGATGATAAAAAATATGTCACAAACGTCTAACGGAAAACGCAGATGATGTCGGATCTAGCATTCTAGCTGAAATGTGGTCACACATATAACTACAAGAAAAACCGCTACCTAAGGAATCACTACTTCCACATCCAGATTTTCCTTCCAAGTCTCTTTAAAGGAAAATATATTGACTATAATTGCACTCTCGTATGTGAAAATAATTGATTAGAGTATTTTAATAAAAATTGATGTCATAAAAAAATGTGAGGTGTTGGTTCTTAGCATATACGCAAAAAATGAAGTCTTATTAGCATTCTACTCATTTTCCCTAGCATACATCCCTCCCTCCCTTAACGGTATCACCTCAATCAGATGTCATTATAATACAAAGGTATACCAAATTTCAAGTGAATTTTATTTTATCAACCCCTTTAATAATGGAGTGGAGGTGGTAGGATAAATATGATAAAGAAATCTGACACCCTGGCTCCTAGTATATACACCAAATTTCAAGTTTCTGTACTGTCACCCCGCTTGCTTTGCTCATTATCCCCTATTTACCGCTACTTACCCCCACCCATTCAATGAAATCATCTCAAAATTTAATCAGGTTCCAGATGTCTTTATAATACATATGTGTATAAAATTTCAAGTCGATATCTTAAACCATTCCTGAGAAAACGTGCGAATAAAAAAAGTTAGACAGACCGACCGACAGACAGAAAAAAAATTTTTTTTCACTTAAATTTAAAATCTTGACGTTTCATGACATTGTAAACCTATTTCAGCAAAAATCAATTATAAATAAAAAAATTTCACGATTAAGTACTATACTTCCAATCCACTACGTGGATGTGGAAGTAAAAGTATCCCCTTCTCATTTAAAAATAAGTAATTAATTTTTAGGCAAAGAACACATAACTTTCATCAAAGGGCGAGAGACCTCTGCGACTCCATGATATAGCTATGCTGTAGAAATAATCTGACAGGCGGAAGATTAAACAACAGCATATCTCTTGTGAATAGTCATTGGAGAGGGCAGAAAAAACTATAAAAATACATCACGAAAGTTGGTCTCTATTCATAAATTTCATAATACCAAAAATATTTATAGAAGTTGTTTTGGTTAAAGCAGTATTTCTCGTATATTTACCCTATTTAATAATCCCAGTCCACCAATATTTTAAAAACAAACAGGGTCATTTCCTCGTTCCCCGCAAAAATACAGCGGAACTCCATTATCGACCCCACAAATCACAATCAGTCAGCGGATTCTGGAACTGTGCAGCCACTAAATTTTGTGAATATTTTAATTCACAGTGCTAAAAATGCATTAGCGATAATTTACAGCTTATACAAAAATCTGACTCCACGATCTATGGCTTTATCTGAACTCTTTTATTCTGATCATAATTTAGATGGAACGGAAATTTGCATTTCCCTATCTTCACCAAACTTTTAATGGAATTGAAATGGTAATGTTATTGCCTGCTCGAATGCTTTATATTAATTTAATAGTGGTGATTAGAGGATTTATTAAAAATATGACCTGAATTAGCTCGCAATACCTGCAAAAAAAATTATGTATATATCTCTCGAAATCTTGCGCAGAACTGTCTTTAAAGAATTGGGGTGGGTATATTTATTATCTACGTTCAATAACTGAAATAGAAAAACAACTCATACAAATAAACTTCAGAAGTGGAAACAAATACAAGTATGATTGATTCCTTTTCACGATTTTATATTTATGCTTAGAACATAATAATTGTTTCGCCCCATAGTGGCTTTTTCAGATGTTTTGGATAATAATACTTTATTTAATACAATTGACGGTATTTATATTTTGTCTTAAATTAGGCAATAAATTCTGTTTCTTGGAAATGCTTAGCCTTTGAAACGTTTTTCGCCCTTATTCTGGAGCTTATCAGAAAAACATAAAGCAACTAATAAAGATGTTTCATGCAAAACCAAGACACTTTCTATGAATAAGTATGAAATTATTATATTTGACATTGACTGATAAGAACAACAGATCCTCACCTATCTATTAGCTAACTAGAATTGGAGCCTAGAGTATATGCATATTTAATAAATAGCTAACAGATCGGCGAAGATATCTTGTTTTTACCAGTCAATGTCAAATATATTTATTTCATACTTATTCATAGAAACTGTCTTGGTTTTGCACGAAAAAGCTTTATGAGTGGCTTTATGTCTTTCTGATCAGATCCAGAATAAGGGCGAAAAACGTTTCAAATGCTGAGCATTTCCAAGAAACGGATTTCACGAAAATATAATCCATTAGAATTAAAAAATTTTAAGACAAGGTAGGTAAATAAATAAATTTTACGCCTTTGTTCTCAATTTTAACTGAATCCTCATGACCGTAGGTGGTTATGTAGATACTAGTTTAATCTGCATGGCCGTAGGGAACTGTGTGGATGCTAGTGTTAGAATGAGAATTTTCAAATAAGAAATTAGACAAACTCATTTAAGGATTTTAATTTGCTAGCATAACCAGAGTTGAGATTATCGAAAGAATGCAAAGATTTCATTAATATTTTTACACGCAGTTTTTCTTTTAGTTATCATAGATGGTTATTTCTTTCTGCTGTTTGCAAAATCCTAAAGGGAATATGTTTCAATATAATTATAAGCAAACAAATAATAAGGAATTCACTTTTAAATATACAGGGTGTAATCAGTTTCATGTCATTAAAAAAACTGATAATGGGGACCGACTGGACAAACAAAAAACCTTTATGACTTTTCCCTCTAGGGGCACTTTGAAAAAAACTGAGAACCACTGCTTTTCTTGGCCAATGAACTTGTAGTTCCCAATTATACAACTTTTAAATTGTCATAAAAAAGTGCAAAGGCCTTGGATCATCGACCGCCTTTGATGGACCACCTCAACCGAACTGAGGCAATTATAAAGAGGTAAATAATTCGTTATCTTTTCCTGCACAACTGCAAGCAAATAATGGCCGTAGAACTTTAAACAGAGCATTTCTTTACATGTGTGTCTTTTATTTTGGAACAAAATATTGGATTAATGTTTATATAAAATTTAGAATATTTAAATGTAATTTATTAACGTTTGTAACATAAATGAGTGTCCTGGGTTAAAAGCTTACCACCTAAGTAAATTATTCAAAATCTGCATCTGCATCTGCATCAATACACAGTTCGGTACGTCGAATTAAGGACATACGTACTCCGTTCAACACTAAACAATAAACGATCAACTAACGTTGTCAATAAAGAAAAATAAAAGAAATACTTGGTCCAAAATCCAAAACGGAATACAAAAAGAACGAACAAGTAAGTTGTGTCTGTACGTAATCAAGAATTTAATGACTTGAACGGTAAAGTCAATAAAATAAATCTTCACTATAAATACACAGCGACCCGAAATTCAAAAATAACAAAAACAACGTGTTTACATAACGAAACACCCACAGAAACTAAAATATTGCACAAGGGAGAGTCAGAGTATAGTATTCTTCAGACCAGATCTACTAAACACTCAGAAAACGTCGACGTCTTTCATCTTATTTACCGCACCGCTAAAGACCGCCGAAATTTTATAGCTGTCTACACAAATACTGAGTATCATAGGCAAAGACACGCGCGACGATCTAAACCTACCTCAATATTCCAGCAGTTCTCAAAAGATTTTATTGAAAATTTGCGAAATTTTTGTTTATTTTTTTTTTCTCCAAAACTATGAGCTTTAGACCCCATGTTATATAAGGTTTTTTTGTTTGTCTTGTCGTTCCCTACCACCATTTTTTTTAATGACATGAAACTAGTTACACCCTGTATAAACGGTTCATGTCTAATGGATCATTTAATATGGTAACACATATATTAATTTCTAATGATTCTAACAATGTCAGTTTTAGTCTTCTATTTTCTTGGTGTATAAGTTTAAAATTGTGGCCAAAACACTTTGCCTGTAAGGCCTATAATCTGAGAGAAAAAAAGTTTTACATTGTAATTAAAACCATAGCTTTGTTCTATTAAGCCATTGGCATACGTGAAATCTTGTAATTTATTATCCCGCCTGACAAACATATATTTTAGGGTATCTAACATCAGACTACCTTTAAGCTCTTGAACAAAATGCCTTTGTTTGACTACTTTCGACTTCGAGTTGCTTGTAGGAGTACATTAATTTTTATGATTATTTTGCATTTTCAAAAACTTAGGATGTACTTTCGCAACCGCGCCAACCCTGCCAGATATTGATTTTCTTATTTAACTATTAAGTTAAGTATACACAAAATTGTAGCTTTGTACCTCGCACGTTAGTCGAAGTGGCTGCCAGCTCTCCTACTATTACTTAAAGCAGAGCATAAAGAAGCTCGAGTGGGATTTTCTCTACAATATAATATAGAGCATGTTGAGTAGATTTTTGGAATAACGTAGTCTTTACTGACGAAAAATATTTCCATTCAACACATATCGATCGCCAATACTCGATTCGATGAGAAATGGATAGATGGATATTTTCCGTTAATATGTTGGCCTGGATATTGGCACATGGTCCTGGATTTTTATTGTGTATTGAGGAACGATTTAATAGTGAAATGTATTTTTTTTCTAATTTGGGACTTCCTGCCACATGTATTTTTTCTTTTTAACCAGTACTCGGGAAATCTGCAAAATATCACAACTAACCAGTATGTTATTGGTAAATAACCTCTACGTCTGTGACTTTTACGTCAAAGAATCAGTTAGAGGTTGTTTTTTTTTTAACAAATAACACAAATAACTACAAAAACTTGAAATGAAATATTTCGCCGACGTTTCGGAAATCTAATCCGTTTCCTTTTTCAAGGCTTTTTCGAAAAATCTTTTTTGCTGTGTATGATAAATACACAGCTCTAAGAATGTTTGTTATATTCAAAATCGATAGATACTTACTATTTACATAGAACTGTTGATATAGTTAACAGTTTTTTTAAATTTTATACAACGTTAAGTTTGTGAAGTTCTTCTTTTAACATTGGCAACCAGGTTGTAGTGAAATGAATAATTGTATGCTCCCTTATTTCCTAATAATGAGTTTATATTTCAACACGCATAATGCTCATACCATTATCAACTAGTTTTGAGACAACAACATTAATTAACTGGCCCAGTCATAGTCCAGATCTTAACTCCATAGAAGAAGTATGTGGACCACTACTGAGAATCATCTAAAATAGAAATGTGAGACCAATGAATGCCCAAGAATTATTGTAGTTAATAAATAATGCATGGGACAATATTACCGATGATTATTGCATGAGTTTATTGAATTTTATGCCAAACAGACTAATACAAGTTATAAATAAAAATGGTGAAATAATCCAATATTAATAGTTAGTTTTTTAATTTATTTAATGCCATTTCTTATGAATTAATTAAGCTGAATATTCTCCACTTTTTTAAATGTTAAAGCCGAATTTTTGTTAATGTTATAACGCAGTGGAATTTGTCTTATTGACCATCCATCTTTTACCATAGCAATATCTCCAGCCTTACCATATCCGCTTTAAAATAAAAATAAAATAGTGATAATATCTATTTTATTTCGGCTTCTCATTACATATTCAAATAAAGATAGATTTAAACTAGAGAATAAAGTTGTTCTATTATTTATTCTCCACGACAATTTATTTTTGTGTGACTGTAATTATTTATTTATATATTACTTGCATTTTAATCAAATAAACATCACAGTAGCAATGTCCGCACGTTGTTCCAGCTCTTTACATTAAATAAAGCCATCCGATCCAACACCCTACGGCAACTTCAGCAACTACCTCGTATAAAAGTTAATATAGTATAATGTAATATACTGCGGTAACAATTTCCTCAGCTGCCTGATGGTAATATGAGGTGAATGATAAGCTTCTTAATTTCCGAACAACTTCAGCAAACTTTTCAGAAGTCTTCATGAAAGGTTGCCGTGGCGCACATTCACGTAATTAACTAACGAGGTGGTATAGTGCCCGCCCGCCCGCCGGGAAACCCAATTAATAGCTGACTCGTTAGTGGCGCAGGTCGAACCATCTGATGAATTTGCTAATCAAGAACAATTTCAATTTATTGTTTGCAAGTCGGAGAGCCAAAACTATTGCTAACTTGCGAACTGAACGCAGTTTATCTATTCGAGAAGTGGTGGTAACATTATTCGTGACATAAATTAATGATTTTGAGATGATGATCGCCGCTAGACATTTTTACGAGGCGGTGTTAAAAATAGCAAAATAATTTATTTTGGGATCATCTGACTTTGACTTTTGTTCTCTTAAATCACATTGTCTTATCTAACGTAGCGCTTCATGCAACAACTAATACCGAGATATCAAAAACTATGTTGGTCAAAGGAGGTCATGGAATTAAAAATTGGTGCTATCGATTTTGAAAGCCGTTACTTTGTGATTAGGCGAGTCTGCCTGGGATTTTTCCCAAAAATGCTCTGTACCATTTGAGCTAGTCACGGATTCGTATAGGAAAAATTCCGCTGAACAAAATTTTCATATGAGAGATATTCCTAAACCGCGAGCTTCGTGGTCAAATAATTATTTAAACAAAAATGTTTTCGTTTTTATTTCATAAAATGAAATCCGTTTGACGGATCTGAAAAAATATTGATTCAATGGAAAGATATTTTCAGTATGCGTAACTTGATCGGATAACCGGAACCGGAAATAAAAGTGATATTGCGTGAGAGACTCTAATTTGTTTATTAAAAACTTTTTGGACATCAGGCTCGGTGCAAATGAAAGCTAACAAGTTTTTCCATCAACCATAAAAAGTTCAACAAAAAATATTCAATCCCTGAAGAGGGATTTTTTGACCCTTAAAAATCTTTCCGCAACGTGGAAATAATAAGATTTGACGCGCAATGGGGTGGCGGGTTCGATCCTCGTTGTGGGCAATTTATTTTTCATATAACCTAGTATTTTTATGATAATAAATGCTTTTACTTTCTAACAAATTTTTAAAAACGTCGTAAATAATTTTTTTTTTGCAATTTTCATTAAATAAATGGCTATCTTGCAACAAACATATGATTGTTCTTGTCCAACGAGGGTTTGTCGGTAGTTTTTGTATTTTGTTACTACTTTTTGTGAAAGAGAAGGCTTAAAAATGAATTATTATTTGTTTGCTTATAATTGTATTGAAACATTCTTAATAGGATTTTGCAAACAGCAGAAAAGATAACTATCTATAAAAGAAAAACTTTGTGTAGAAATATTAATGAAATCTTTGCATTCTTTCGATAACCTGAATTCTGGTTATTCTAGCAAATTAAAATCCTAAAATGAATTTGTCTAATTTCTTATTTGACAATTCTCATTCTAACACTAACATCCACAGTCCCCTACGGCCATGCAGATTAAACTAGTATCCACATAACCCCCTACGATTATGAAGATTCAGTTAAAAATGAGAACAAAGACCTAAAATTAATTTATTTATCTACTTTGTCTTAAAAAATTTTCATTCCAATGGATTACATTTTCATGAAATCTATCATTCTGTTTCCTGGAAATGCTTAGCCTTTGAAACGTTTTTCGCCCTTATTTTGGAGCTCATCAGAAAGACATAAAGCCATTCATAACGATGTTTCATGCAAAACCAAGACAATTTCTTTGAATAAGTATGAAATGATTATATTTGACATTGACTGATAAAAACAACCTCACCTATCTATTAGCTAACTAGTATTGGAGCCTATATACTCTATGCATGTTTAAAAATGAATTATTATTTGTTTGCTTATAATTGTATTGAAACATTCTTTATAGGATTTTGCAAACAGCAGAAAAGATAACTATCTATAAAAGAAAAACTTTGTGTAGAAATATTAATGAAATCTTTTCATTCTTTGTTCTCATTTTTAACTGAATCTTCATAATCGTAGGGGGTTATGTGGATACTAGTTTAATCTGCATGGCCGTAGGGGACTGTGTGGATGCTAGTGTTAGAATGAGAATTGTCAAATAAGAAATTGGACAAATTCATTTTAGGATTTTAATTTGCTAGCATAACCAGAATTCAGGTTATCGAGAGAATGCAAAGATTTCATTAATATTTCTACACAAAGTTTTTCTTTTATAGATAGTTATCTTTTCTGCTGTTTGCAAAATCCTATAAAGAATGTTTCAATACAAAGAGAAGGCTTGTTTTACTTTATTTGAGGGGGGTGCCTGTCGCAAAAAGACCAAAAATAAAATAATAATGCCATTGAAATAGTTAAATCTTTATTTCTCATTTACAAATAACAAAGTGTGTGTTTTTTTCATTTTCTCATTATAAGAAAAAAGTGAAAAATAGAATTGTTTCCTTTTTATTTTTGATATTTTAAATAAAGTAAAACACGGCTTCTCTTTCACAAAAAGTAGTTTAAAAAACAAAACGTGCCGACAAACCCTCGTTGGACAAGAACAATCATATGTTTGTTGCAAGATAGCCATTTACTTAATGAAAATTGCAATAAAAATTATTTGCGACGTTTTTAAAAATTTCTCAGAAAGTAAAAACATCTATTATCATAAAAAATACTTGGTTACATGAAAAAAAAAGTAAATATGATGAAAAAAAAATTTACCCACACCGAGAATCGAACCCTCCACCCCATTTCGCGTCAAATCTTACTATTTTCACGTTGCGGGAGAGATCTCTTTTAGGGTCAAAAACGCGTATAACTCTTCAGGGATTGAATATTTTTTGTAGAACTTCTTGTGGTTGATGGAAAAACTTGTTAGCTTTCAGTTGCACCAAACCTCGTGCCCAAAAAGTTATTAATAAACAAATTAGAGTCTCTCACACAATATTACTTTCACTGAACTGAACTTGTGGTAGGTACCTTGTGAAACATCTTGAAAATAATTGTGAATTATAAATTAAACGCTGCTTTTAAATGAATCAATCTATATATTATAAATACTCTACATAGGTTTCGGCTTATTAGGCCTTTATCAAGAGTATTACATAGTGAACTATGTAATACTCTTGATAAAAGCCTAATAAGCCGAAACATATGTAGAGTATTTATAATATATAGATTGATTCATCTAAGAGCAGTGTTTAATTTATAATTAACAATATTACTTTCATTTCCGGTTCGGATTGTCCAATCTTTCTGGTCTCTAAATGTTTCTTTTTCCAAGCACTTTCATGTGCACAAAACCACAATTCGATGCGCTTACCCAGAATCGAGATATTCCATTTGTTAATTTGCAAAATTTATTTAAACTTTAAATAAACAAAAGCAAAAAGTTGTATTCGTACACACTTCTATAGGGGCTATGCCCGACATCAATATTTATCGTTTAAAGTTGGTTTGAAGTCGATCCAACTTTCGAAAAAAAAGTTATCTGCTAATTAACAAATTATGCCAATTGATTAAACAATCAAATAGTATTGAAGATATCGAGCCAAAAAAAATTACGATATATTCTTTGGTATGAAAGGCATGTTTTTTGTAGAAAACAATATCCTGACCTCATTAGCTTCGGAGTAATAAATTTGTTAATTAAGAAATTTATTTTGACTATAACAAATGAACGAGTTAACAAAATTAGTTGTGCTTACCGCCAAACGACGCGTAATGAAAATAACTTTCAATTGAATCAAGATTTTTTCGGATCCGTCAAACCGTTTTCATTTTATTAAATAAAAATGAAAAAAAAAAACTGTTTAAGCAATTATTTGACCATGAGGCTCGCGGTTAGGAAAATTTTTCATAAGAAAATATTGTTCAGCGTAATTGTTCCTATAAGAATCCGTTGCTAATTCAAATCGTATACAAAATTTGTAAAATCATCACTTTTTACCCCAGGCAGACTCGCCTAGATAGTAAATCATGACGATATGAGAAAGGACACTACTTTGTTTTCTCTCACTATCTATTCATTATAACATACACGTTACTGCAGTTTCGGTACCTTAACGTACCCTGTTCAAACGTTGCGATGTTTCAAGTGAATGAATTTACAAAGGGCTGTGCATATTTACACTATTCTAGATATTAATTGATCAGATCTTAAAAAGCAATAAACATTAAGAATTTTAAAATAAGTAGTAAATTATGTAATAAGTAATAAATCAGGTAAATTTAGACAGTCGGTTTATCTTCGTCGAGGACATTGTGTATGATGCTCTCGAAAAATCGTAAAAAGAACCGGTTAAAATTCCATTAAACTCGATAAAATTTATGTCATCGGTAAATTAAAAAATTCTGCCTAAATTGAAGTGTAGTAATAGAAAAACAACAAATATTTTTTAATAATATCAAATAAAGCAGAAGACGATCGTCTGGAAGGCCCTTTTACCGTTTACAAAGTAATATAGACATACTAGCTGTGTTGTGACTTAAAGTAATTGTGTGCAGAGGAAGTTTTTTAAGTGGACGAAATCAACCCAAGAAAGGAAGACCCCACAGAGAGATAAGCTATAAATTACTTTATTCTATTCTTTTTGATTACTTTAATGACTTATCAACTTAATTTCCATCCACAAAGTATATTAATTCAAAACATAATATTTTAAACAGTTTCCTATTAATCTCAAAAATGAACCTGTGCTGAATGGGGGGGGGGGGCAGGTAATAAAGTACAAAATACGCGGAATTGGAGCAAAATCCGAGAGCTAAAATATATGAAGCCCAGGGCGTTATGTCGATTATAAAAAAAATATATACTCAATAAATTAAATGAATATAGGGGGTAAAAAAAAATGTTTTTAATTTTGCAACAATTTTTTCTTTATAAACTATTTGATGGAACATCACTATTTTTTTGTGATATGCTCACATCCTAAGTAACAACATATATTTTTTGGAATTTAATTCATTCAGTATTATTCTTTTTTACAATCGACATAATGCCCTGGACATCATATATTTTAGCTCCCGGATTCGGCTTATTCGCGTATCAGAAAATGAAATAATTTCATTTTTCAAAATTTAATTTTTATTCTTTTACACTGAAGTGATCCTCCAATCTTACTCCAAAAAATATATGTTGTTACTTAAGATATGAGCATATAACAGAAACAAAATAGCGGTGGTCCATCAAATAGTTCATTGACAAAAAATTATTGCAAAATTAAAATTTTGTTTACCCATTTAATTTATTGAGTATCAATTTTTTCTATAACAAAAGTAACGCCCTGACCTCATATTTTATAGCTCCTGGATTTGGTTCATTCACATTTGAGAAATTCAAATTTTTTAATTTTTCAATATTTATTTTTAATTTTTTTACACGATGAAGTAATCCTCCAATCTTATTCCAAAAAATATATGTTGTTGCTTAGGATATGAGCATATCACAAAAAAATGTGGTGTTCCATCAAATAATTCATAAAGAACATTTTTTTTAATTCAATTTTTTTTTTTACCCCCTATTCATTTAATTTATTGAGTATTATTTTTTTTAATAATCGACATAACGTCCTGCACAACATATATTTTTGCTTCGACTCATTCACCAACTTTTGTAAAAATGTTTTTGACGTAAATTATTCTCATATTTGTAGGCACTTACCTTCCAAATATGAAACAAATCCAAGCGGGGGCAGCTAACGCATGTTTATCCGACTACGCTCTTTCTAAAATTTTGTTTATTTATATTTTACAGTGCTTCAAATATACATATTATAAAATAAATATAACAGAAAAAATTTGAACCGACTTGATGGCCTATAACTAACTTCCATGAGATTTAAGTTTTATACCAAGTTTCCATAAGAACTGTTTTACTTATTTTGACGATTGGAACCCTATTTTAGAAACACCCTGCATATTTTTTCCATTGGCCAATTTTTAAAATTTCTCTAGTAAGCAAATAACAACAGAAAATAATCATAATAGAGATTATTAGAAATAATGTTTAATGAAGTATTGTAAACAGCCTAAATACCCAAAATGGTAATGAACATTTCATAAAATTTAATATCACGAAACTTCCCCATGATATATTTCCAGGGGAAAAAGAAAAAGTTGAGGACGTAAGGGAATTTTCATTAAAGCGATAATATTAAACCTTCCGTGAAAGTTACAAACAGAAATGTTGATGTCATGGAAACCTAAGAGATTATACTCTCAAGACGTTTTGCATATCAAAGTTGTCATTTTCCGTAAATAGAGAATTCCTCTTATGATGGATTACAATCCGATATCCTAGCTGCATAAGCGGTTTAAACTTTACGTTAAATTAACCACTATTTAAGTTTTAATTTAACTTCCAGCTAACTTTGTTCGAATGCGTGTTGCGGGTAGTCTGTCACTAAGTGATATTATTAATTATTATCACTGCAATGTATGTTTCATCATTATAACATTAGGAGATGGATGTGTAAGAACCTCGATATTTATTTATTTTCATAAGCTTGTATCAAATAAGATGAAATATATTTTAGCTTATAACTCAAAAACTATAAGCGATCATGGAAATCTGAAAAAATATTCTTAAAGAGGAGGAAATTTCCAATAAAGAACTCTCCATTATTTATAATTTTAATTGGACGCTGAAAATTGGACTACGTGCGACCGCTGCAGGATGCGCGTACCGTATCAAAAGAGAGTACATCACATAAAATTATTTTTTTATACTATTAAATATCAATTAAGAAAATTGAAAACCTTATGGTGTACTCTTAACACTTTAAAGAATAAGGCCCCGTTGGAAAAAATGTTAAAGTTTATTTTTCAACAAATTAAGGCCATTGTTAACTAACGAAATTTTATAGGACCTCCGTCGTCATTGGAGCTAAAATTTTTTTTTAAATAATTGACCTATAAAAGTTTCGCTTCTTGGAGCCCTTCTTATACATATACTTAACAAGATCACGTTATAGTTTTTAAAATTGTTTATTTTGTTTATTATAATTTTTTAAGATAAACAAAATATGGAAAACCAAAATAAAGTTGTAAAAAATTTTTTTTTAAATTCGTTATCATATTACTTTTTTTGCATTGAGGAAAGGCATTCATTAACGTTAAAAAAATTTACGCCATTTGTTTATAAATTGTTTATAAACAAATTTACTACTTTTATATTAAAAAAACATTGTTTTTACAATTTTGTTTAAAAAAAAATTTTTCTTGAAAACGTCTTATTGTTTATAATCGTTTTGTTTAATTATCCATCATTTGAATAATTAGATAAGAAATTGTTTTTTTCTTAAAAATCATAATTGGCAATCTTCAATAAATTTAAAAAAAGTATCAACAATTTCATTGTTTATTAACTTAACAATTTGTTATAAACAAATTCTGACAATCCTAATATTTTTTTCTAAATTAAAAAAAAAATACAAAAACAGCCATATGCAACAACATATTGAAAACATTTTTTTTGTATTTTTTATAGCGTTTTTCAATATTACACGATACAGAAGTTGAAACGGCCAGTTGATTTGTCAACTAAAAAAACTGATATAACTTTTAAACTATTAGAGATATCACAATAGACATTCAGTTCGTATTAAAGAGGATTATGTAATCTTTGAATGAGATGACATCCAAGTTAGTAGCTATTATTAATCAGTTATTATGCGCATTTGTTTATAAAAATTAAATGTGTCTTCTATTTATTTTTATATAAACAATTGTAACTTTCAGATATTTTATCTTTTAACAAAATTGCCTTGAAGGTCCATTACCGTATCTGCATTATTTGATAAGCTAGAAGTCATAAACATCGAAAACACATTTAATTGTTATAAACAAATGCGCATAATAAATGATTAATAATAGTTACAAACTTGGAAGTCAACTCATTTAAAGATTAATTAATCTTCTATAAAAACGACCTGAATGTATATTGTCATTTCTCTAATAGTGGCCGTTTCAACTTCTGTATCGTGTAATATTGAAAAACGCTATAAAAAATATCAAAAAAATTTTTTCATTGTGTTTTATCATTTTTTTAAGATTTAGAAAACAAAATTAGGATTGTCAGAGTTTGTTTATAACAAATTAAGTTAATAAACAATGAAATTGTTGATAAAAAAATGTTTTGTTACTTTATTGAGGATTGCCAATTATGATTTTGAAGAAAAAATTTGTTTCTTAACTAATTATTCAAATGATGGATAATTTAAAAAAAACGATTATAAACAATAAGATAATGTTTTTAAGAAAAAAATTTAAAAAAAATTATAATATTCTCAAGACAACAAAATTGTAAAAAAAAGAATTAAATATAAAACTAGTCAATTGTTTATAAACAATTTATAAACAAATGTCGTAAATTTCTGTTTTAAAGTTAATGAATGCCTTTCTTCAATGCAAAAACAGCAATATGATAACAAATAAGAAAAATATTTTTTTACAACTTTACTTCGGTTTTTAATTTTTTGTTTACTTTAAAAAAATATAATAAACAAAATAAACATTTTTTAAAAACTTTTATAACGTGATCTTGTTAAATATATGTATAAGAAGGGCTCCAAGAAGCAAACATTTTATAGTATAATTATTTGAAAAAAAATTGTCTCCAATGACAACGGAGGTCCCATAAAATTTCGTTAATTAACAATGGCCTAACTTGTTGAAAAATAAACTTTAACATGTTTTTCCAACAAGACCTTATTCTTTGAAGTGTTAAGAATACACCATAATTTTTCAAATTTTTTTAATTCATATTTAATAGTATAAAAAAAATATTTTATGTGATGTACTCTCTTTTGAGGCGGCGCGCACATCCTTTAGCGGTCGCGCGGGATCCTATTTTCAGCGTTAAATTAAAATTATAAATAATGGAGATGGAGTTCCGGAAGTTAAGACTTTTTTATTGGAATTTTTCTCCTCTTTAAGAATCTTTTTTCCGATTTCCGTTATCGCTTATAGTTTTTGAGTTATAAGCGAAAAATGAAATGCCATTTTTTCTTCATCTTAATTTGTTTATAACTTTTGCAATTTTTTATGTGCTAATAAAATATTTTAACACATTTTTTTAGACGTCACTCCGAATCCAATGAGCTATCGGTCATATCTTTAGCAGGCTATTTCAAGACTTAACACCTTTTTGAACTTGTGAATTAGATGGACTATAGTAAAATTGGGACGGTAACCGGTAATCTTCGAACAATCTGACAAAATCGGGATCAGCAGCATCGTATAGTCCTTCACAGCTTGTAAAGACGTTCGTCGAGCTTATTACACCGCCGCCAATGTTTCATTTCCTGACCGACGTGGGATTTTTAACGGTTTTTTGATGTTACGTTAAAATAGTTAGCCAATTATGACCTCGGATTTAGTTTCACTGGGTCAAAATAAATGGGGAGACACTAGTGTAGTATACAGGGTCCTGCAGCTCACCTCCCGTCTTCTACTACACCTAAACGATTTATTTTAGAAACATGATTCAAACGGGACAATAGACTGTTTGTTAGAGAGCACATTTTTAAAATATTTTTGAATATACAGGGTGTTCCAGAAATTGGTGGTGCATCAAAGTTGTATCTTTTTAAATGGAACACCCTGTAGTTTTATTGATTTTTGGGACCCTTTCGAGCTACTGTACATATCCCTAGAATATTATCAAATTTGATTTGATAGTTCCAGAGGAATAAATTAAAATCGAAAAAAAAAAAATTTTTCGTCATATTTTAAAAAATTTATAAAAAATAGAAGAAACATCTTCAAACCAAAACTAAGGAACAGGTTGCTTATAATAAAATGTTAGTTTATCCTACTATGAATATCGTAAAAATAACTTATACAGGATGTTCAAAATTCAATGCCAAACTTTTCAAAATGTAATGCTATTTTTCTCCATTTTTTCAAATGGGACACCCTGTATATTTTTATCTCATCGGATGCAGAATTAAAAAATGAGCATATTTTTTAATTACAATTATCTCAACTATCTTAAAGGTCTCACAGATATTCGTCAAAAACTACTACAAATCGTAAAATTATTATCTAATAGTTTTACTTAACATTTTTCAAATCAATAACTAGAACTTATGTTCAATATGTGTTCCGTTTTATCATTTAGCTCCTCTAATGTTATTAAATAAGCAAATACCTAAATTAGACAGTTTCTCATATAACTGTCTATGCAGTTCTCCTCTTGAAGGCGTAAATGAAGGGGAGTAAACAGAAATCATATTCCTGTTGTTTCTTAACCATAATAAGGTAATTTAGTAGATAGCCATGGAAACAAATTTGCTTACAAACTGTCATACAAATAGACATATGTCAATATTTTAAATTACGTATTAGTAATTTACAAGTTTTAAGCATTTTTTGTGATGGAGTACAGCAGAGAAGAGCTAGTAGATATGATTTTCATATTAGGAGAATCAGAAAGAAACTGTTTTTTGGCAAGTCGAGTTTACGCACAGCGTTATCCGGAACGGAGACATCCAGACAAAAGAAGCCTGAACAACTTATTAGAGAGATTTGTACAAACGGGACATGTAGACTATACAAAACCAGTTAGAAATAGACCCGCTCGAAATGAAGAAAATGAATTGTCTGTGCTATTATCTGTTACGGAAAACCCTTTCGTTAGTCAAAAAGCAGTCGGTGATGCCGTAGGTGTAAGTGAGAGAACCGTTCAACGAATTTTAAAGGACAACCGTTTTCATCCCTACCATATCCAGTTTCATCAACAACTCTTCGATGCAGATTTTGAGCAACGTGTCGAATTTTGCAATTGGGCGCAAGCTAAAATTAGGATCAATTGTGAGTTTTTTGATAAGGTTTTGTTTTCTGATGAGGCCACATTTCATAAAAACGGATTTGTGAATCGCCATAACTTTCATTACTATTCCGACCACAACCCAAGGATTTTTAGGCAGATTGACCAACAACACAGATGGTCAATAAATGTGTGGGGGGGAATTATTGGTGAACATGTTATTGGTCCTCACTTTTTTAACGGACATTTGAATGGTGCTATGTATCTTAATTTTTTGCAAAATCAATTGCCAAATTTATGTCAAAATTTACCAATATCTTTGAGAGATGCAATGTGGCTGCAACACGACGGAGCCCCAGCACATTTTTCATTACAAGTCTGGGACCATCTCAATACAACCTTTCCAAACCGGTGGATTGGAAGAGGAGGGCCATGTAATTGGCCACCCCGATCACCCGACCTCACTAAATTGGATTTCTTTTTGTGGGGCTACGTTAAGGAAATCGTTTATCAGGAACCTCCAACCACACCAGAAAACATGCAGCAAAGAATCAGGAACGCATTTCAAAACATTACACCCGACCTATTAGGAAGAGTAGCAAGATCATTTCATACCCGCCTTCGTTTGTGCTTCCAAGAGAACGGAAGACATATTAAACATAAGTTCTAGTTATTGATTTGAAAAATGTTAAGTAAAACTATTAGATAATAATTTTGCGATTTGTAGTAGTTTTTGACGAATATCTGTGAAACCTTTAAGATAGTCGAGATAATTGTAATTAAAAAATATGCTCATTTTTTAATTCTGCATCCGATGAGATAAAAATATACAGGGTGTCCCATTTGAAAAAATGGAGAAAAATAGCATTACATTTTGAAAAGTTTGGCATTGAATTTTGAACATCCTGTATAAGTTATTTTTACGATATTCATAGTAGGATAAACTAACCTTTTATTATAAGCAGCCTGTTCCTTAGTTTTGGTTTGAAGATGTTTTTTCTATTTTTTATAAATTTTTTAAAATATGACGAAAAATGTTTTTTTTTTTCGATTTTAATTTATTCCTCTGGAACTATCAAATCAAATTTGATAATATTCTAGGGATATGTACAGTAGCTCGAAGGGGTCCCAAAAATCAATAAAACTACAGGGTGTTCCATTTAAAAAGATACAACTTTGATGCACCACCAATTTCTGGAACACCCTGTATATTCAAAAATATTTTTAAAATGTGCTCTCTAACAAACAGTCTATTGTCCCGTTTGAATCATTTTTCTAAAATAAATCGTTTAGGTGTAGTAGAAGACGGGAGGTGAGCTGCAGGACCCTGTAGAGACTAAGCTTGTGTTATCGCTTACTGCCGAATAATATCTTTTAGATTTTTCAATGGCTTTAAACATTTTTAGAAAAGAGTAGGTTCTCAATTCCACCCGATATATTATGTATTTTTTATGTTCGTTAAATCATTGCTCTGGAATAGCTTAAATGATTTCTATGGAATCCTTTACAAACTGTAGAGTATGCCTTGGCGATTGTCCCATAAAATTTTATCAAGCTCCGTCTAATATTAAGAAAGCGAAAATTGGAAATAATTTTTTCTTTTCCAGAATTTGGCCAATGCTCCAATGATAATTTCTGAATTGCATTTACATTGATAGTTAGATGTTTCGGACTAACGTAACGTATGGTAACAGACCTCAATAACGATATTAGGAAATAAGGTTCAACCAATCAAGTGATGAAGAACTCTCTTTTCATAATTTTAGTAACGTTTTTTTTAAGCGGTCCAATTAAAAAATAACTAACCAATATTTCTGCGGAGTTTCACGTTTCAGAAAAAAAACAAAATTGTTTTAGTTTCGTACATTCATTAGTCTGTATGTATTCTTGCTTGTCATGTAGCTAACACAATTGCTCAGGGGAAACCTGCTATACTTTAAGTGAAGAGTATACAGAGTGGTCACACTAAAAAATTATTAGTTAAGAAAGGACTCAAAAAAATAATATTTGGAAAGTAGTTCACACAATTGCTAAGGAAGAACGTGTGAAACAGTTTTAGTGAAACAAAAAATAAACGGTAGTCACCCCCAAAAAAATTATTAATAAATACTTATGTCACCAAATAGAGGGGGACGTTTTGTGTAAATACTTTTACACATTTTTATGACGATATCAGAGAATCTTCCAGTACTATTTTGGGTGATATGCAACATGATGGAAGATCATCTGGTTTCGAAATTATAAATGCTATTGTCTGCAACTCGAATGCATTGGAATCTAATCAAGTTTTATATCTCAGGGGCTCGAATAATTCAACGGTTTAACAACATGATACACGCCAATACATTCCAATAATTGTTAATACGTTTAATTTGCCGTCCCTGCCTTTGATTCCAAATTGCAATTTTACTTCTATCTTTATGAAAGTATAGTCTGGGACTTGTAAGGAATTAACCAAAAATGTTTAAACATGATAATAAACAAATTTTGAGCTTATCAATGACAACTTAGTTTGATATTGATATCTCAAACAATTTTCAAGACATGTTTTTTGTTGTAATAAGCGAGTAACACGCCGCATGTTTCTACCTGAAGTTTAGAGTATAGTACACCTTTATGTATACAATTATTTATAATGCAATCTGCAATAAAATCAAGTACTCTCTGATCGTTAAGTTATCAGTTTCTATGTATGAAAGGACCATATAGGCTTATACAATTAACGTCAGCAATAACTTTCATTTGCGCTCGCAGTTTCGGGTTCAATATCGAAAATAATTAGACTTGATATGGCATCCGACTTTCCTGAATGTGATAGTTGCATTCGTAAATTAGTAGTATTTGACTAACCCTTTTCTGAATTGTGAAACAAAAATTAAAAAATGGGGCCTACTAATAAATATTCCGTCTTATTGATTATTTTTCTAATATTAATTACATTACTTTCTGCTTCATATTTTACTATAAGATCAAAAGAGCTATTTAGTCTCTACTACCCCCTGAATTGCTTCTTGCTCGGGCTATAAATAAATGAAATATTCATTCTAATTTCAAAACACTTAGGTTTTATATTGCTTTCTAAATTATTTGACAGTAAGTATTCACCTCCCCTCAAAGCGGATATGCGCAGAATACGACGTATTTAAGAAATTAATGATGCACTTGTTTTCTAACATCTTGCTGAATGTAATGATTTGTAAATTTGGCTTATATTGAATGTAATATATTTTATGCAAAATAAATATTAATACTTACTAAAACAGTACACGTAATTATTTTCATCAATCTCACCTGAAACAAAAAGAAACCATACATCAGTAATGAGTATACATAGACACGTATTGTTTATTTTTAAGATATGAATTTTTGGCGAAACGCCTGTGTAAGACTGCCAAATATTTCGCAAAGGAATAGTTTTAAATATATAGGAGTCACCAGACTCAAAGGCCGACTGTTTCATGGTCACTCAAGTAATGTAATATGGTTTAGAGATGTAATTAAATAATTAATACGGTTTAGATTTTAATTTACGACAAAGAAAAATGTATTTAAATATGAGTAGTAACGGAAATTTTGCAACTAGAAAACAGAACAACAAGAGTAACAGAAAAAATCAGCGTACATGGTGCAGATATTTGGTAGGAAGAAAATTAAGGCAGATATTACATATAAACTTTTTTAAATTGGCCACTCATGGCAAGTTGCAACCCTTTCAGAGAGGTGCGCCAAAATTTAACTTTTTATTCTCTTCTCTAATATCTTTTTTTTTATTCACTTGTTTAACATCCGTCTATTTCCGCTACTAAGACCAATCACCGACACCAGGAGACGTGCTACCTCCAACTTTGAAATATTTCCGAACCTCTTCTCTATCGAATAGGGTTTTTCTTTGCATGCCTAATATTTAATAGAAAGGCCGACTGATTTATGCCCCTCTGAAGGACGGCGTATCTACTATGCAATTCCCGCCTTAAATGGCATAGCATCTACATATTTGCTGCACACTATCATATACCGCAGTATAACATATACCATAGTTGTTGAATGAGAATTTTTAAATAAGAAATTATATAAATTCATTTTAGCTAGCATAACCAGAATTCAGGTTATCGAAAGAATGCATCATTAACATTTTTACACAGTTTTTATTTTGGTTCCCATAGTTATTTTTTCTGCTGTTTGCAAAATCCTATAAAGAATCTATTTCAATAAGCAAACAAATAATAATTGACTTTCAAACATATATCATAGTTTATCATCATTTAGATGAATAGTCTTCTCTTGTCATATGTACTGTATTAGGTTAGATAGTAGGTCTGCTGACTATTGCGTTTGTTCCTTGTTTTTTTTTTTGTATTGTATTTTCATATTTTTTATTAGATTTATTCTTTAAGTTAATTAAGATTATTTTTAATCACGTTTCTTTATTCATTTATTTATTCAATAATTTATAAAATTTCAAATATTTGGGTGCAAACTCCTTACAGACGTGCAAATAGAGATCAACAGAGTTCCCACCTATCCGGAGGGTACTTTTGCTTCAGAAACCACCCTGTTACGTGACCTGGCGTTAGTTTTTTTTATTTTTCTCAAAAACTGTTACTCTGACCTAAAATATTGGGTATAAAATTCTACATCACCGATGTTCCATACATTCTTTTCTATCTTTAACTCAATTCTCACAAATATGGTTTGAAAAATTAGGATATGTTGCTAAAGTTAGGCAAAATCGAGTAAAGTGACAAATATCTGGAAATACATTGGCCATAGAAAAATGTTACATGCAAAGCAGATTTTCCTACACTAACCTTCCCTAGTAGCACCAATATATAATCTATATAGGACCAATATATGAATATTGGTCCTATATAGGACCAATATTCATATATTGGTACTATATGGATTACATATTGGTCCAATATGTTGTGCTACTGGGGTTGTTAAAAAGGACAAAAACATATGACTACAGAAAATTTTGTTATTACTCTTATTGTCTCCTATATTCGAGCCCGGTTCCACACCACCGCTGAAGTAGAGCTCCCTATTCTTTTTTTAAAGTGGTTTCCCCTTGAGGCCTAATCCACTAAAAACTAAATACTGTTTATTCAATAATTGGATTATCTTCAGGTAATTCTTCCTCTACCACTGAATTAAGACATCGTTGACCATGACAATTGTTGAAGACTTCAATCCAACCTTAGCACAACCGCATCGTTTTCCGCAACCCTTTTTACAACCGAAAGGTATTAATTGAAGAATAAAAGTAGGAGATGGTATCTCAGCTGTAGGAATTGGCACCAAAATGTGGGTGATTGTTTTCCAACCCCATTCATTAGGCTTTTTCCACGCCACGAATGAATTTGTTGAAAAATACGATACGAATGTTGTTCTAAAGCAGCAGGTGGTAGTCTTGATAATATCACTGCTTGATTAGATTGACCAACAAATTTATTAAATGAAATTAATCTAAATTGATTTAACGATGTAACAGATCGAGGTGCCTTGTATAAAGCTAGTGTGATTTTTCCTCCAGCTCGTACAATGTCTGGTTTCATCGATGATCGATTGTTAAATATATACAAAACATCGTCCAAGTCCCTTTTAGTATTTATCAAGTTTACAGTGTGTGCTTTTCCTTTGGCAAAAAATGCTGATGTAGTATCGCACCCACTGAATGCGTGAGCAAATAACATATTTCTTTTACAGTTATGAAGGACCGAATTCTGCAAATCGAGAGAACTATATGCCCTTTCCTTGATGTTTCCTTGAATATCTCTTAAAAATCTAATGTCTTTATCTAGAGGATAAAGAGCAATTATGAGAATGAGAAGGTCAACATCCTGTCCACGACAACTACCAACTGTGAGATTAGGGCTGGATATAGGAAAAAAAATATTGGACATAAATGATGTATAATTTCATAACAAATATTTTAGGTCCTATTCGTTTTCCTCGTCAGAGTAACAGTTTTTGAGAAAAATCGTAAAAGGAGCGCCAGGTCACGTAAGAGGGTGGTTTCTGAAGCAAAGAGGGGATGAAGTACCCCCCTAAGAGGTGAGAACTTTCTTGATCTGTATTTAAATGTCTATTAAGAGTCTGCACCCAAATTTATAAAACTTTATAAATTATTTTTCCTATTTGCCATTTGAATTGCTAATTTACTGTGACTATACTGAGTCTTTGCACTCTGTTGAATGACCTATTTATTGAAGAAATAAATACGTAAATAAGTAAATAAAACTAATATTTCCAGCTATTTTTGCAGAATACTTAGGTACCCTGTAGAAGTAATAGGCGAATCAAATCCGCTTTACTCTTCTGCAATAAATGTAATAATTTGGTTGAGATCATCCCTCTCTGTTCATACGAAATAGACAAATTGTTTGAAAATAACCATATTTATATTTTCCAAGAAAATATACGTATTTCTTAAACAACTAGGTAATTCACTTACTGTTAAATTTAGCGCTCTGTTCTCTCTTAAATGCTTTTCTCCCTATGGAGATTTTCTCTTTTGATGTAACAAACAATGGAGGCTCAGAAAAACATTGGTGTGTGAAATAAAACAGAAAGAAAGGGCACTCCTGAAGGGGATACGGACGTAAATCGATTTGGTCCTTCTTTTATGAACAAAACGTAATTTCATTTTACTTACAAAATCCACGCCATTCAATCCTTAAATTACGAATGTTATTCTGCCGCACGAAAAACGCTTCCTAAGCTGTAACAGTTGTATTCATCAACGTTTATTGTGACCATGCTGTGCTATGAGATTATTTTTCTACAATATTCACGTTTCTTTAATTACTGAACATAGCGCCTAATTAAAATATTCCGATTGTACTGTCACGTAAAATTGCGAATAGTATTAAGATGAACTCATTTTCTGACTTATATGAATTATAATTAGGCCAAGCAGATGAAGGGATAACCGAGGGGAAAACAGATAGAATTTTTAGATAAATTAGTAACTGCAATGTATTTTCAGAATGGCTTCGGAAGAGATAATGGGAATGGCTTCTCATTTGATGAGTCAAAAAATTTCATTTTCAATTAGAGCGGGGAATCAGTTTTCTTAAAATACTGGAAGAACTATCGGTCAGCTAAATGTGTACAGGGATAATAATCGTCAGTTGGACTATAAAGAATATTGTACGATGCTCAGATTCCATGCCCACTCAAAAGGTTTATTGTCCCAGCTGACGGCCTTACCACCGCTATAAATCTGGCTGATTGCGGTTTTCGTACTTTTAATACTATTAAAGATCACGTGAATAAATATCATCCGGTGTAAAGTGACTATAATATTATATTGTTAAACAAGTCTATACGAGTAACAGAGGTATAATCTCCCTTTCACAACACAGCTGTTTTTTATCTCAATTATTATGTAAAAATTCGTAATAAAAAAATTTGAAGTGGTATTAAATGACACGCAGAATTTTTTTCTTCAATGTTGACATTTTCCCACAACCACCTCCATCACGGTTGCGACGTTTGACGATTGTTTCGCATTTTAGAAAGAATACTTATAATAGCTACGGCGGCTATCTGAACATCTCTTGGGCTATTTGGTAGGACTTGGTATTGGAAGTAAGAAATTATACATTGGTCCTTTCATTCGAGTATGAGACTCACTGGGAAGAAAATTGAAGAAAACTCAACATAAGAGCAGTTGCAAAAATTGCAACGTCTTGCCTTTTTAGGAAATACAAGAGCACTGCATTCTCATCTTAAAGTAGCTATAGAAGTAATTCCAGACTTTCTTCCTTTACATTTATATATCAGGTACGCAGTACTTAGTGCCCTAAAGATTTAAACCAGATGAACTAATTGGTCGCTTTGATCTTGGAAGTAACCCAACTAGTATCTATAATCAAATGTACTGACTCGGTGCCAATCAGGCAGGACTATGTCTGTTTAATGTGCTAATTGACAGCAGGTGTAGGAGTAGCGAGGCCTAATGCAACTATATCTAGATAACTTGGACAGGACTCTAGCCCTATGCAGCACCCCAATCATCTTCCAAGAGGAAATTAATGCTATAGATCTATGTGCCCAATAATTCGTAAACAAAGGCATTCGAGAGACAAAGATATACTTTCAGATAGGCAAGCAGCATTAAAGGCAGTCTGGTATTCTCACTTTGAATCTGAAATAGCCTGGGTGCGAGCGCCAGAGCATGAGAGTATAGAAAAAGATGAATTCGATGATTGTCCTGTAAGAAAGGTGCTGAAGCCCCATTTTTCGGGCTCACGTGTCTAATTCAAGATATTGGAGCCAGTTGTTCTTTCTTATTTAGTTGCAATATTCATATGGCTCAAGTCGTTAACCTTGTGATCAAACTATTTCATAGCAGTATCGATTTTGATTGTATTGACAACATAAGGATATAGATATAAGTATTTAAAATGAAATTTTTCCGTAAAGACAAATTGCTGGTTATAAACTCAAGAAAACGGTCACTAATTTTTTACTTGATATCTTCGTCGAAATGTTTTTTAATCTATATATTTGGATGCTACTTGAAGTTTTTAAATGTCAAGGAAATAGTATATGGATATAAATGTAAAAATTAAAAATATTTCGCTTTAATCACTACTCCAAACTCTAGTAGAAAAAAATCATGTAATCAACGCTTAGGAAAAGTATTTCTTCGGTATACGACGTATTTTTGATATCTGCCATAACTTGGATTAAAAATTCTTAAACTGAAATAGGAGAAATTCACTATTTGCAATTTGTTACACAAATAGCTATTTCAACGATGTGCAGCATGCAGAAATAATTTTTGAAAATATTAATTATATCTTTAACTTTTGTCGTAGAAGAAAATATTTATTGTTTCAACTTAAATGGCCGCCAATTATTACCACAGACCGCTCCATTCATCAATCATCTAGTCGTTGCATTAAAACAAAAATAAACACCGACCCGACACCGTATTACAACTCAGTTTGGCAAATTGATCGACGATCAAGCTGATTTGGGCAAACTTGCTTCTTCGATACAACCCGTCATTAGTGATTTTGATTTGTTCACATCGAATCAAAATTACTAAGGGCGGGTTGTATCGAAAAGTTGAACCTCCGAAAAATAAAATGTTTTGACACGTAGTATTGCCATCTAAAGAATTCCAAAACTATCTAGAGAAAATTCATCAAGTCATCAGGCTCTATTGTTTTGCCATCAAAAATAAAATCATGTAATGTGCTTCAGAGAAATGAAGACCTTCTTGTAATTGATTATGGCTTTCACAACTTACAATTCTTGAAGATACAATGTTAAATTCTGAGTGTTGGCCAGTATATATAGTGATGAAATTGTAGAATTTCAAATTAGTAATTAACGAAATGACATAATTTTGTTATCTCAAAATACTTTTCATTAATACTACTTCACGCACACCTCGAGCCTTTTCAATTTATGAACAATACGTTGTCAGATAAAAAAAATATTTACTGAAGGCGAAGAGTAACCCGAATTTCGTAATGGAAAAGTGTTATGCCAACAATCACGAATTTGCTTTTAAAGAATACGTGCTCAGCCCAGAATCACAAAGAAAAATATTGAATAGGAACACAAAATTGACTGATACTTCAAGCAAAGGCGTGCTTATAAGTGGTTGCAATTTTATAAACTAGGAGTTGAATTTTATAGAGAATTTTCCAATTTAAGGACTATAAACCATTATTAAACCGTAACGATGAAGCTGTAATTATATTCAATCTACATTAGAGTAACTGAACAAGAAGTTATCTTTATGTTGTCTGAAATGATAACAAACAAATGTAGTCTAGGAAATAGCGTGCAAATTCGATGACG
This sequence comes from Stenurella melanura, assembly GCA_963583905.1. Taxonomy (NCBI): domain Eukaryota; kingdom Metazoa; phylum Arthropoda; class Insecta; order Coleoptera; family Cerambycidae; genus Stenurella; species Stenurella melanura. The sequence continues at coordinate 155,537,085 of OY757310.1, forward strand.
AAAAGTTACCGTCTGGTAATCGAAGAGAGTGTATAACTCTGAAACTTTTTTTCTCTCGAAATTTTTGGTATGGTGGGAGAATATTCAGGGGGGACTTTTTTTTAAAACGAATGGTTACCGATATCTGTCGCGTAGGTAGTTACTACATGTACTTGACATACTCCAATTACACTGGCAGATGAAAATTCCGGTCGGTGCGCGGTAGAGGGAATTTAGAAAAAAAAATCGTTCTTTAAAATTCTCTCTACCGCGCACCGACTGGAATTTTCACTCCCAGTGTAATTGGGGTATGCCAAGTACATATTCTAACTACCCATTCGGACAGATGTGGGTAACTATTAGTTTAAAGAAAAAGTCCCCCCCCCTGCATATTTTCCCACTATACCATAAAATTTCAGAAAGAAAAACGTTTCGTAGTTATACGCTCTCGTCGATTATCAGACTGTCAGACGGTAACTTTTCGTCATCGTATTTGCACGCCATTTTCGTAACTAATGTATCTACATTTGCATGTTATAAACATAAACACCACACATACCAGACAATCCCCAAATCCAAAGCCTCTCATAGGCTGTCCAGAAGGGGGTTACACATTTGAAAAAACGCAGGCAACATCCATTACCCACGAACATTGCCAGTGCCGGTGCTGGGATCAAACCCAGTACCCCATGGGCAGTTTGACCAAGCGCGCTCGCCACTAAGACGCTTAGCCGACTACGCTACCGTGCCGGCTATACAGATAGAATGAAGTTCTTCTATTTATAGGTTAATATGAGAGTAGGCGTTCGTCAGACCCTCCACGGTGACCATCAAGTCTATTGTGGCTGACCCTTAATTGTATTCCACTCAACAAGTTCAGCTTTTTAATAAAGCCAATAATCTTGTTAGGTGGAAACCGACCAGATCCTCTGGCTCCAGTTACCCTTTGCCAAGGAGTGAGAACCTGAATCTTTCTGAGACAAGACAAGTACATGAAACGTGCCCTAACGTTACGTCATTCTTTAGACACAGACGGCATTTGGCGTTTTCCACCAATCAAATTCTGTGTAGGTGATTATTTAATTTGCAGTGGCCAGTATATAGGCCAATTAGAGTTCTTAGGAGCAGCCTATTTAACTCTCTAGTTCTTGACTTAAAGGGGTATGTAATAAACTCCTTTGAGTGTTTTAATCCTGGTAGTTCCTGCTAGTGCTTCCTACCATAATTCACGAATCTTTCAATCTTTCCTATCCCCTCTTCGATCATTTTTGTACCGTCTTATTGTTTGTATCAAATTACTATCTTTCTTATCATCAATTTACATGTTTAAAAGTGAATTATTTTTTGTTTGCTTATAATTTTATTGTAATAAGACATATTTGATAGGATTTGGCAAACAGCAGAAGGAATTATCTATGAGAACTAAAACACAGATTATTTTTTAGTTCTCATAAACAGATCTTCTGTTGTTTTCCAAATCCTATAAAAGCTCAGTTACTATGTCAATTACCTGATCGTTTGATCATATTTCCCGTATCTGCATATGAAAATTTTGATTCAGTGCCCAACTTTTGTATTATACATTATATCAAACTTATAGTATTCTGAGATGTAAAAGTGTCCAGCCAAGCTACGAAATGCCGTCAACAAGTGAATCTCTTTCTTTTACATTGTCGGCATGCGGGCAATTACTACGACGTCTGTAATTAATCTGTGTACCTCCCTTCGTTTCATTTTAATGCAGTGACTGAACACCTGCATGTTTAACTTGAAACGCTGTAAAATCCGTTAGAGTTACGAAAAAAGCGGACGTAAACAATTTTATAGAAAATTAAATTTTCAATAAAATGTCACTGGTAGCATGTGTCTATCTTAAATACTTTTGGCGAGAAGATGGTTGAAAGTCGCGCATTGCACAATTGTAAATTTTGTATTCAACTTTCAATCACTCTGACGCCTAAATTATTGAAGGTAGCATATGTCTGCCACCACTGACTTTTTTACAGAAAACTTACAGCGTTTCGAGTCGAAACTTCCGGCGTCCAATTTTAGTCGTGTTTTTTTTTCACAGTAGCCGGCAATTTAGATAATGATATTAATAATTATTTTGTCTGCAAGCAAGTGTACATGCCTGTCGTACAATAATATTTAACTAACAAGAAGTATTCAATAAGACTTCAGCCAATCCAATTTAATCAGCAAGAGAATTTATTTCTGTCCCAATTATTTGTGGCCTCGGTGGAAAAGCAAAATTCTAATATTTTAAGTTCTTGTCGAACAGACGAACGTCATGTCTTTATTAGATCGAGCCCTTCTCTGTTTTACAACTTAAACTGCTATAAGTTTGGTATGGTCTATAGCAACTAAATTTTATAATTCCTATTGCAAATTTTAATATCTCTTTTATTTCATCCGCAGAGACGAAATGAGTTATACTGAACTTGCTACTCCCCGCTGTATGCTTCTTCATTGGTGCATTTTATTTTGACACATATCTTACTATTAACACTTTCAAAATTTACCTGTCTAGTTTCTGTATTGAAATGAAATTCCTAAATAGTGGTGAACAACTGTGCCAAGTTCCTTAAAATCACTTACCAATTCGGCCCACGGAATTGCTCGAGATGTTAACTTTAAGAGTAAGAGCTCAAAGTCTTACATTAAAGACAGAAGCAAACATATTGATTGTAATTTTAATTTGTATAATGGCAAAACAAGATCTATGTGCCCAAAAATCGTAAATAGAGACAATCGAAACAAAGATATACTTTCAGATAGGCAAACAGCATTAAAGGCTCTGTAGTAGTCTCCCTTTGAATTTGAAATAGCCTGGATGCGGGCGCTAGGGCACGAGGGTATAGAAGAAAATTAATTAGTTGATTAGAAAATAAATATATAAAATAAACCAGTTTTGCATAACACCCATGGTAAGTTTAGGACAACTCGCTAGTATGTTTAATTCGATTTATATAAAACGGATAGAGATGGGGTAAAAATCGACTGGCACAGAAATATATGAATCCCATGCTGAACGTGTTTAGGCAATTTAGTACGGGGTTGACAGGATTGAGATTGGGGATGGTGGTAATTATTAAAACATTTGTTCATTTGGTCTAGGCTCTATAAATCCCTATTGGTGATTGTATAATTTGTCAGGAGTAACCAAATGGAAATGCTTAAAAATAATATATAAGTTATGTAAAGTTTTCCTCTTTCTGGAAACGTAGTTAGTATTACAATCTGATAAGGATAATATGACTTCGAGAGGCTTTAGAGCGACTTTAGAAACTTGACTAACTGATCATCTTATACTACTCTCTGAATCACTTGACACTTTTCAGAATGACTAAAACCGACCCAGTCATAATTTGAGTGTAGTTCCTCGATGGACAAAGAGTCGAAATTCATGCATTTTTCATAAGAAAATAAAAAGTAGATCCTTATGGAGAAAGAAAAAAATTTAATTTGTTTCGAAAAATTAATTCTTTTATTTTAAAAATCACTATTTATCCTGCAGACGGAAATCGCCTTTTAGGACTAAAAAAATTTGACCAAGTCCCAAAAAGTTTCTGTCTCTAAAATCTTACTTAATGTAATTTTGTCGATTTTGCTGAAGTCTATAACTGTTGCAGACTATTGGGACTAACTATAACGGCAAGCCCTTTTTGTTTAGTACCATCGCCTATAAGCATTCTTCTAAAAATTCGCACACCCTAATATTGTTAAATTAAAAAGGAAGTGGAGCAAAAGTTCCCCATCTGCGCCTCTGGTTCTCCAGGATACGTAAGAATAGAGTACAAAGTAAAAGTGCGGAAGTAAGACAGATAGATAATAAGGTGAACTTTTGCTCTCTCAGTTGAGCACGTCTTTTCAATGTAATCTGAAATTTACGTAAAAAAGTTATCTTAACAAAGGCGACATTTATACACTCCAATGCAGACTTAAAATAGTGTTAACAGCAGCACACTATCTTTTAATCTTTGCAAGTTTTATTTGCATAAAGAAAGGCCATTTTAGGATAAAGGGAAGCAGCAGTCAAATTGCACCTAGTTTTTCTTGCTAGTGTGCATGAGCGTCTACATTGTTCATGCTTTACGTCAACATCTTAACCCGTTAAATGCATTGAAGTAGTTGATGGCATATAAAAACCAAATGAACATCATTATTACTTCCCTCGCATACCGAAGGGAAGTATTGTATTCGAGAAAAAAATCACCCTCCGGGATTTTTTCGGGTATTCACGTTTCAGATAATGTAGAATACGAAAATATGTTTTTCAATTCCGTCAGTCTGTCTGTCTGTCTGTTGGTGCATTAACTGAAAAATTACTTGACGGAGAACAGTCAAATTTGGTAGGTAGCTGACGCTGCTGTCAACGAAGAAATGGTTAAACTTTCAATGGAAAATGTACAGGGTGGACCGTCTAAAAGGAATAAACAACAAATTTAAATTTCACCAAATTAAAATTGAAAATTCTTTTCACCAACATTTTTGAAAAAAAATTTACCACTAGAATAGCTGGGAATTTTTTTTATTTTGTTCAAATTTAAAATTTCTACGATTCATGGCATTTTAAACCTATTAAAAAAAAAAATTGAAAAAATTTTCAACCACTATGAGAGTGGAAAATTTGATGATATGGAAAATTTGTTTTTGCTCAAATTTAAAATTTCCATGTTTCATTCCATTCTAAGCTTATTCCGAAAAGCTTCGAATAGAAAAAAAAATTGCAAATTTTTGCCCACTATAAAATACAAAATAGATGAATTTCTAAGTTTCATAACACTCTAAACCTATTAACAAAAAAAAATAAAAATTTTAACCACTACTATACTTCCACTCCACTACGTGAATGTGGAACTGATAATGTGACAGATGGCAATAGTATCTGGCATGTGCACCTATTATAGTCTTATTGAAAAATGTACAGGCTGGTCATCCCAAGAAATAATTCAACCATGGTGGACATTTGTAAAGGTATTTAGGCAATCCTTCCATATTTGGCACCTGTTATTTAGTATTGAATTTTTGCTGTGAGATGACCACTCTGTATATTATTTTGACCAAAAGTTATCAAGTTTTTTTTTGTAATAATAGTGATAACTAACTATATTCAGATTATTATTCTCAATATCATTTCGTAATTAATAATTTTTTAGAGTAACCGCCATCCACAATTAAAGAGGGAAGTTCTGTGTAAATACCTTTACCGATTTTTTTTGAGATATTGATTATTTAAAAAAAAACACTTTTCTTGTCGAAGTATACAGGGTGTCCCAAAATGAGGCAACACTTCCGAGAGCGAATAGTTTGAAATCAAAATAACAAGAGAAGTTCCTGCATTTCTTTGACCAAGGCTCAACTGTTTAACATGTTAAACCCTATAAAGGGGTTCTTGCTTATTACTTCCAAATTCGGTTGTAATAATATGGTACTCATTTTATGTTTACATATTCATAGAGAGTTATCTATGATTAAGAAATATGTATCGTATCTGTTTACTTTACCGTAACTTTAATGTACTGTAATGTAATGCAGTGAAAGACAACCTCTTTTCAAAAACAGTTTCACATACGTAAACTTCATTAATTGGTTTTCAAGGTTTGGGTATCATAATAATCTCTATTAGTTTCCAACACTTTGGGACATATTTCAATCTGTACAATACACTGATCAATATTTGCTAATTTTCTTGGCAATTGTTTCAGTTTTTCGTCAGTTATCCGATCATACTCTGGCGGTTTATTTGGATTTATATTTTTTTTATCTCTTCTAGTACTTCCTTTGATATTACGTACTCTATTTCTCTTGAGTATTGATTTGTCATTCTAAGTAAATCTTTTGCTATGTCTGTATCGTTAATTATAACCTAATCTAAGGAAATTCGGTGGATTTTGGAAGATCCGTACATTACAGTTTCGATATCTTGCGCATCTTAGTATTTTTGTTTGCTAAATCAAAACACTGTTTGCTTTCATAATAATACGTATTTTGTATAAAGCATTACAGTTTCGCCCCTCTGGCAATCATCCGATATGTCCGAGTTTTAATAGAGAGTGTTTTAAAACATTATCTTGTATGCTGCGTAGTCATCGAAATTATATTAAAAGTGTTGCCCGCTTATAATAGATTGAACTAAATCAAATGGGTATACTTTATATAAAAATATAAGATTAAATTTCATGAAACTTTTTTCCTACCAAGTGTAAAATTATTGACAGCTAAAAATAATGTTAATCTCTCTTTAATGTATCTTTGTTTCAATAATATAGATAATTAACGATTGTAAAGAATAGAAAGAAATTATGAAGAGTCATGACAATAGGTAGATTTCTTAATGATGAACATACTTTTACATGTATATTTCTGTAAAAATATCTGAAATTATTAAAATCATTAAAAATTCTTCTCATCCATAACATACCTTATCAGACGCTTTCTGACTCATACATTATAATAGCTATAGCTGACATATTTCCGCTGCATAGCGCGACTGACGGTATCCCGCACACTGTCACGGTTTAGTAGAAACTTTACGCAACAATTGACTAAACGATAAAACATACTATTAACATACATCCTTAAATATATTTTTAAAATAAGTTATTATCATATGTTGGATACAATAATGGTTGTCTCCTTTTATTGCCAAACTTCATAAATTGAAAATAAAGTCACAAGAAAAATTTGAGTATTTACTCAGAACGCCTAAATGCACGGCCACGTCGGCGCACAGTGCACATCGCACCGCACCTGGCATAATAAAATTAAATAGAACCATTGTCTTAAATGAGAGTGTCCATATTATAAAATTAAATAAGACCTTGTAGGTGGTAAAGAGCCGGATGTATAGATTTACTATGAATAAGATACATGAAAATCTTTATGTGAGTGAGTATGTACTACCACAAACATACAGGGGAGCCACTTTTCATTTTTGCAAATATTGCCGGCGTCATGGAATTCTGACGGTCACGATTTTTGTGTCATCGAATACATGACTAAAAGTTACGTCAGAATGTAGGTTTTGAGGTATACATCGAGATTGTAGTGGGCTGTCAGGCTTAATTTGCCCACAACCCTGAGACACCCTGGATTAATTTTTTTTATTTTGTTTTCTTAAGTCATCTAATACATGAATTATTATTTTTTTAAGTTAAAGTACAATCCTTCTAGTTATTAAAAAAATAGGCTGCCTCTTCCTATTTGCCCCCCATCCTCCCATTTTGACGCCACTTCCGGTAAAATTCCATGACGTGGGCAAAATTATCTTATATGGAAAGTGGCTCTCTGTAGGTCTGTGGTAGTACTTACTCACTCATACAAAGTTTTTCATGTATCTTATTCATAGGAAATCTATACATCCGGCTCTCTATCTATTGCTTTTAAATCAGAGTTACCAAATCAACAACTTGTGCCTAGCACATCGCACAATAAAATTAATTAAAGCCATGCTTTTAAATGAGAGTGGCCAAATTAACAACTTGAGCCACGCACAGTCGCACATTGCTTATCACACATCGCACAGCCTTCAGCACGGGCGATACCGTGTTTATAATAAAATTATGGAAAGAAATAGCCGAGCAATATATGAACAATTAGTACAATTTCTACTAGAAATATGGAGAACATTTGTGAATAGATAAAATACATGACAATTATGTTTCTGAATTAAACACGTGTTTCATTTTAGTAGAAATTACATGTGAAATTGAAAGTTAGAAATATTAAAAATAATTTTTAATTTTATACAGGGTGTAACATAATGGAATGTCATAAATGAAGGAGCATATTCCTCGTACAAATTTAAGAATATTTTATCATATAAGCAATTGTCATTAGATCCTTCGTTTACAACATACAGGGCGTTGTAGTTTTCAAAAATACAATTATTTCTCTATATCTTTTGAACAAATGTAGATATTTACCTGAAATTTGGTGTGTAGAGTACATGATTAGTATTGTATTTAAATTTTAAAAATGAAGCCCCAGCTTTAACCAGTGACGTAGATTTGAAGTATGTAGGGTACCTTTTTTCATCAAGTTATGGCACGAAACTGGGCCAATTTTTTTGCTGCTTTTTTTGGATTTCAAATTTAATTTTGAAAACCAATGTTCTCTTGACATTTTTGCGCATATTTTACAGTTTTAAAGTTATTAAAGTTTAACCGTAGTGATGTATTGCTAGATAAAATAATGCGCCAATTGTATCCTACAAAAACAAGTGGGCATATGTCAAACAGTGTTTAGATGATTAGCGTCTAATCAAATTTATTGATCTGAATTGTCGATTTAATTAAAAAATGGTATACTCTTTTGTAGAATTCACAGATATGCATTTCTGTTATGGGCTTCCTAATGGTAATAATGTAGATGCAGCTGCATGTTATGCGAACCGCTTTCCCAACCGACGTCATCCAGATCGAAAAATGTTGAGTATTCATATGCGCCTACGGCAATCGGGAAATTTGAAAGCTAATCATGGTGATGGAAGAAGGGATACGGCAACAACGATTCAACGGGTGGAAACAATACTAGAAACACTTGAGGATAATCCTAGTATTAGCACAAGAAGAATTGCGGCAATGGAACGTGTGAGTCACATGACTGTTCATCGCATTTTAAGAACAAATTTATTGTATCCATATCATTTAAAAAGGGTTCAGGCGCTGAATCCCGATGATGCAGTAGGTACCGCGTATGAGATTCTGCGAGTGGCTTACACGGAAATGTATTCGAAATCTTTTATTTCATTCTTCTGTATTATTTACGGATGAAGCTGGATTTAATAGGGATGGAATTATAAATTTTCATAATAACCACTTATGGGCTGATGAAAATCCTCACGGAATAATTGAGTCGAGGCACCAACAATGTTTTCCAATTAATGTCTGGGCTGGAATTGTCGACTAGTTTTTAATTGGTCCATTTGTTTTACCTCGAAAACTTAATGGACGATCTTACCTAAATTTTCTTCGAGATAATTTACCACTTCTAAAGGAGTTTGTTCAACTAGCCGTAAGGTGACGTATTTTTTTGTATGCATGATGGTGCTCCACCTCATTTTTCCTTGCTCGTACTAGCATATCTCAGTGAAACTTATCACAACAAATGGATAGGTCGTGGAGGACCTATAACATGGCCAGCCCGCTCCCCAGACCTGAATCCACTAGATTATTATTTATGGGGTAATTTAAAACAATATGTTTATTCTGTTCCTATTCCCGACGAACAAACTCTGCTTCATAGGATAGAAGAAGAATGCCAGCAAATTCGCCAGAATCCTGGAATATTTGGCAGAGTAAGATCATATATGAGACAACGTACCCAGAAGTGTATTGAGACAAATGGACGTCACTTCGAACATCTCTTGCAAAGTTACTGCATTAACTTCTTGTTTCGTTTATCTTTGCTAATTTTTGTTTAAATTAAAAATTAAAATTTCTGATGAGTTTGTTTTTCTTACAGTTGGCACTGGTTAAAGCTGGGGCTTCATTTTTTAAATTTAAATACAATACTAATCATGTATTCTACACACAAAATTTCAGGTAAATATCTACATTTGTTCAAAAGATATATAGGGAAATAATTGTATTTTTGAAAACTACAACGCCGTGTATCTTGTAAACGAAGACTCTAATGACAAATGTTTATATGACAAAATATTCTTAAATTTGTACGAGGAATACGCTCCTTCATTTATGACATTCCATTATGTTATACCCTGTATGCCTAAATATTCAAACAAATCCTTTTATTTCTAACGACTGGCGCTGTTGTGCCAAAATGTGTACAAAATGATGTGCTTTCATGTCCTTGTTTATGGTTTATTAAGTTTATCTTAGTAAGGGTATGTTGAAAAAGGACATATATTAATTAGGGATATAGCTACAAGCATGTAGCAATCTAAGCTTGATTGAATTAATAATTAGGGGACGTAGATTTAAGGATGCTCTTACAAAATATGTAAAATTTATACAAATATAATATGAATTCTGGTATACCTAACTTGAAACTTTCAAGGACGCTTATTTATTGGTAATTATTATACTCTTTGCCAAATATACTCTTCGCAAATACAAAACGATGATTACGTTGCATTTGATCGACAAATTTCTAAAACCGGTAATATCGCTCGGAGAAACAAAACTCAGATCACTGTGTTAGTGATCGAATTCTGAACAACTTTCCGTCCGTCTCGCCTAGTAACGTTTCTTGTAAGCACGATAACTTAAGGTCGGGATTGAAATGTCAAAAAGTGTATATATGGTTGCCTAATAATCATTAAAATTCCATCAAATCGACACTTGGTATTTCATAAATAAATTTTTTACAAGTAATTCAAACGGAGTTTTAAAGTGGGCAGTATTATAATAGAAGTCGGCCAAATACGACTGACCTGTTTGTTTCTTTTTTAAGTGCACGATAAATTCGGAATAAATTTTTAAAATTGCCTAATTATCAGACGATACATTTGTAGCTATATTAGATAATCAGAGTTATTTAAGTACATTTAATTAGGTCGTATTGATGCGTATTAGTCATTATCTTTTATCTGTGTAAAAATTTGCATAAAATTGCTTTTGTAAATTGTGATGTATGAAATCAATTTTTAACACAAATCGATGAGTCATCAGAATAATTGTAAAGAATATTTAGAATAAGTTCAGCATGTAACTAAAAGATGGCGCCAATAGCCTTTATGAATGAAAGGGGTAATGATTTTGATTTATGAATGAAATGAAAAGTGACACATTTAAATTTGTTAAATAAACTAAACAATGAAAGTATTATTAAATGGTCAATAGTTTGCAACTGTATTCAAGCACTAAAATGGCACTATATCTCAAGTATATACAATAGTATAATATATAGGTACAATAAATTCTGTTAATTTTTGTCAAAAATTGGGTGAATTTTCAATTAATGTAAATATATAAATTAGATTCGAACCCTGAATATGGTTCATGGCATTGGTGTTTTAATCAACTGTCCATAACTTTATCTCGTTTATGCTTCCGCAGAAAGGAGTATCTTATATTTCAATGTGTGACTGCTTCACCGAAAGGAAACAACGTGTAACCTAAACCCTGAAGTTACGGGTTCAATCATCCAGTTTTGGTAAATTTTTATTGTGTAAGAATGATTAACCCAGTATACTTACTCAGATATTGGTTGTTCTTTTCTTAGATATATGCAAAAGTATGTTAATTTTTTTGGAAAATAGGATAATGAAACACTACATCTAGAGGTCAGGAAAAGATTAGAAACCTAACAAGATAGGACAGTCAGACGGAGAAGACGAAATAGACGAAGCAGTGGTGTACTCCAATTTAAAGGGACACGACATCCAGCGGAAACGGTTTTGGGATTTGTCGGTTACGCATTAAACGAATTTGACCAAGCTTACTAAAAGATAGGTTGGCTCATCAAAATCGACCAGTGCTACGTCAAGTATAGACCTCGATGACAGCTGCGTGTGGCTGTTTTTTTTCTCACTTTATAGAAAAAAGTTTCAAAATTATTCTTACAATGTACAATTCTATCCTAACCAAATAGATACCTTACATATAAACAGAAATAATTCATGTGACATATATTACTAAGCAACCTGTTTTTTAGTGCCCTTGGCTACTGACAGTCAGCTGAGTTCGGTCGTTCTATGAGGAGATAGTGTTGTCCAATTTTCACTATTGGCCTCTCTTTCTAATGTTACCTTCTCCGTCTGATTGTCACATTGTGGCAACTGCGCGAAAACTCAAATTTAAATGTCGAGGTCAATGGCGCCATTGCTAAAAGATACAAGGTTTACCGCTGGCTGTCCTATCTTGTTAATTCCCTAATCTTTGCCGAAAGTTCGGAGCTTCAAGCATGCGCATTACCTTGCAAATGTGTAATAAATTCTGCAAGTGGAGAAATTGAAGCATTTCGTGTTATTTTGTGAAAAAAAGGCGGGGGCGGGGGCGGGACTCCCCCGCACCCCCCATTTCTTTATCCGCGACGATTATAATTATTATTATAACAATTAGATATCAGAATAAAAACCTACTAATCCAACCTAAAGAAATTACACGAAGAATGAAATTATTTTAAGCAGAATAAAAACCTCTAACCTAACGTAAAAAAATCATAGAAAAGAATTAGTGAAAAAATATATTAATCATTACAAAATAAAAAAAATAAAAAATTCAGCGGACGTAGGAATTTTAACCCGGGACCTTCGATCCATGATTTTATCTACGCGCTAGCCACTCGGCTGACGGTGAACGCTAGATCAAGGAATAAATATTAAAGAGTCAGATAAATGATATCCCGTTTTGCGCAAGGTCGAAGCTTCGTGTACCTAAACGCTTGTCACACACACTACGTTCAAGGACATATTTACAACTTTTAGGTAGAATAAAGATTAGGTGACGAACAGTTGCCAAATTTAAATACATATTGTCTTTGCCATTTTCAATAATTAAAACTGATGTGTTTCCATAATTTGGATAAAAGGTTCTTGCTGTTTAATTCGAAATTAATAATGTGGTTAACTATTTCGTTTTAAAATTTAAACAATATCCCTATATGATATTAGATGTACATGGCATAAATTATGAAAAACTACATTTTAGAATTTACCTAACCACATACTAGCTATTTTACGACTATTTATGTAATTGAGTAATATTTATAATTATAATTTGTAACATTAATTGTATCTTATACTAAAGAAATTTTTGTACATGTGGCAATGCGGACAACATTCCGACAAATATTGAAACTTGCCAATAAAATAAGATAAGATACACACTGTGCCATCTAGGATTAACATAAGTACTAGCTTACGAGTTTTTGACATTTCGATCCTGTCCTTAAGAATAAAAAGTCCGAATGTATTGTGGACAATAAGTTAGTCTTAGCTAGAGGAAGAACCTTATTATTTTGGAACAAAATTGATCAGTAAATGAAAACGTTTTATTTAAATAAAACTGAAAAATCTATTTTATTTATGTTTTATAATTTTTTAAAATTTATTTAACATAAATACCCCTGGCAAGAATTTACAAATCACCACACCAACTCAAAAGGCTTGATTCTCTTGAGTCTTCTCGCTAGGTTGGTGTTGTTGAGAAGCTGGATAGCCTTGGTGTTCACCTGTTGAAGCAGCTCTTTTTCGTGACTACTGGCAAATTTAGATACGGTCTTGTCAACAGTCTCCACGTTAAGGTCTCTATGGAGATCAGTGTTGCGGCAGTACTAGGATGCATCAACGATGTTCTTTAGTGCTTCATTTTAGAAACGTTGAATAACTTGAATGTTACTCTTACTGGCGCAGTCCCAAAGCTGGATACCATACATTCAAAGGGATTTCAATATCTGCTTGTAACGGAGCAGTTTATTATATGTGGACAAGTTGGAGTTCCTTCCTAACAGCCAGTACATTTTCCTAAATTTTATACCAAGCTCTTCACATTTATTTTTGACATGGACTCTCCAGCGAAGTCTAGCATCGAGATACTTTGCCGAATTAGCATAGGGAATCTGAACGCCGTTTATTCTAATGGGAATACGTTGATTTCGTTTATTGGTAAAGTTGACGTGGATAGATTTACCTTCATTTAACTTGATTCTCAACATTTTGCACCAGACGTCAATCTGATCTATAGATAATTGTAACTTTCTGCTAGCTTCTTCATGATCTTTTCCAACAGCTATTATAGCTGTATCATCTGCAAACGTTGCAATAGTGTCATATTGAAGACTAGGAATGTCACTACAGTAAGTAGAGTACTGGACCTAGTACACTACCTTGAGGTACTGTCTTAATTTCTTTTAAGTCAGAATAGGCTTCATCCTCTTTTATTCTGAAATGTCTGTCTGATAAGTAGGAGTTTTCTAACAATTCTGAATATGGACGTGGAAGAAACCTATTCAGTTTGTGAAACAGGCCTTTATGCCATACTTTATCAAAAGCCTGGGCCACGTCTAGGAAGACGGTGGGGTAGGTAGTCTTTCTTTTCTCCTAAAGATTTATCAATGATATCTACGATTCTATGAACTTGATCAATGTTTTATAATTAAACCATAAATGTCTAAAACGAAAACAATCCCACCCCTCTGGGGAAAGTGATAAAAAAATGTAGGAGAAAATAATAATTAGAAAACTTTATAGATATGAATTCATATTGTTACATATTGCAATACCGACTATACATAAATTCCAATCATGTTTATAAACTGAAAAGTAATAAATTTGTCACAAATGCCTGGCGGCTTAATTCATAGTAGACGAAGCCAAGGTCACTCGCTAACATAAACTAACATTATTATTTACGATAAAACTGCGATACTATCCTATTAAATGTGCAACAATTATATAAAAAGTGCAGTAAATCAGCGAAGAGTATAATGGTTAGCCTGTTTATTCTAGATACTCTCTAAAGTTTTTTTCTTCATTTATTTAACGTCAGGAGACGAGCTGCCCCCAACCTGGAAATTTTGTCGTACCTCTTCTGTATAGAGGAGTAGAGATTCTTTACTTGCCTAACATTTAGCAGACAAGGGACCGACTGCTTTACATCCATTCTTGAGAATGGTATATCCAGTATGTAACCCCCGCCCGAAGTTACAAACCTTCCACGTATGCACTAATATACAAACTATTAGGAGATGCAACAACAACGCTGTATTTTCCTGGACTGGGCGACCCGTCCAAGTACTAACCGCGCTTGACCTTGCTGCATTTTCGTCGATACGAATATAGGCAGACGTATCTACGCCCGCTCCATTGAGCATTTTAATGTGAAATTGATTTGATTCTCATATCAGGCAACAAATTATTAAAATTTTAGTAAATTAATAAATGAAAATAGAATATATAAGAAATTACCTTAACCCTTATTTAGCCAACGTATTACCGGTGTTACTATACCATAATTATTTTTTGAAAAGCAGTAAACATTATTACACTCGTATGATTCCCCATGTGCCATGTAGTGAACACTAATAGAACCGCACAAAATTTTTGCATCCCAATCTAGTACAAATTGTGCCGTGTAGGGAGCGCAAATTGGCGGGAACTGCCAGCGAATTGTCAAAATGTCACCCAGCCGTGTTATAAAATCAAACAAAGTAAATTTTTTGTAATAATATCGTTTATATGTTGAATGATTGTACTTGAATATGTCCTATTACATAACAATGAACATCCATTGCTAGTTAGAATATAACAAACAATTTCAACAAGGTGAATATACCTTTTGCAAATGTTTGTATTATATGTAATACGTTGCCAGGGTAGCAGTCAGTGTAAACAGTATTACATGTAATACGTTGCCATGATTAGTATGGAATTTTTTCAAAATATTATTTTTGTTTTTAGACCTAATTTAGAACACAGAGAATATTTGGGCTTTTACTAAAGCCTAGAATTCCCTCAGATATTGATGAATCAGATGGTGAATCTCAAATAGTCAATGAACATGTAATTGAAGAACAATTGAGACATTTTTTTCATGCTGATAATAACATTCCAGAACTTTCAGACCAGAAAAAAGTGATAGCTGAACTGGACAGTATATTGCCAGGCGATAATTTGAGAGAACAAAATGAGATAGACACGCCGGTTTCACGCAAATAATAGACATGTGCGTCAATAACGCTTGCTTGTTGTATAGATGTATCATTATTGCCTAATACCGAGACCTATGCGCCTAAAACAATTTCGATATCGAATATTTCAATTTCTAACACAAAAACATAGAATCAAGCGTGGACGTCCTTTCAGAGAATTCCAGTTCAAGAAATAATTCTCCAATTTTTATACCAAGAAACATTATAAATGCCAAAGCTGAACGACCTTCAGATGATGTTCGATATTACAACATAGACCATTTTCCCTATTTTGGAACTAGAGGTCGTTGCAAATTTTGTACCCAAGGCCAAACAAATATTACTTGCCAAAAATGTAACATGCGTCTGTGTTTTGTGGAGAATAGAAACTGCTTTTTGAAATAAATGCGTTACATTGAGTTATTTGTAGTTTTTTGCATTCTCGGCAATGTATCAAATATAATACAATTACATTTTTTTTGTTGTGTTTTTTTGGAAACTATAAAATTGTGTTTTTTGCCCTATTGGAACCATAACAATTGCCAATACACTAACAAAAAATTTTTTGTATTGTTTTTTCATTTCCTGCCAGAATAAGGGTTAATTAACTGTGATTTAAGTATGTAATGTGAAAATTTCAATCGCTCAACTCAACTAAATTTAAAGAACACAAATAGAATTTCAACTTTTATAGTCATACCCCAAGAGCAGGTGACATTGAAAGTACCGTTATCACGGATTTTAAAAATTCTAGTGAAAATTGACTGCAGAAAACCATACGTAAAAAATGAGCCCGGTATGACCAGGTTTCTCTAGCCGGAAGTATTTTTAATTAAATTAATTATTATCAAAAATCAATAATGTTTTATCGTTATCGCGGAATTTGATTTCAATTAGAGCATTTGTTAGGAAATTTCGTGCTCTCTCAGGAAAACATAGTATGACGATCTCTACTCGGCCGAAAATGTCTGTCATACCAATTTGAACGAGGTGGCAAAGTTTTACCGTTATGTAGAAACATTTTTTTTTAATTTTGTTCATTTTTGTGCGCTCTTTCAGAATGCCAGAACTACCGGAAATACCTGTCATACCGGTTGTACTTATAGTGGAGGTCAGGAGGCGGAAGAACATGCAAGCATCTGCTACTGGGCAATTTAGCCACCCCCCTCCGTTTTCGAGGGTGCTGAAACCGATTCCGGGGTTCAAAAAACTCTCTAACCCCGGCTACCCCCTGAATCGCCCCAAAACCACCCTTAAAGTCTCTTGCCTGGCGCAGACATCAATCCAATCCTATATTTTGGTGAATTGGCCATATGTATAACTTGAGGTAATAATAATTATTGCCTCTAGAGGGACCCCAATCACCCCTACCCCTTGACTCAACCCCGGCAGGGCGTTGAATTAATTTTTTTGTTTTTTTGTAAAAAATATTTACAATTTTTAAAACGGCGGTTTGTTGGAAGGAAGATGAAGGTGACCAGAGTTATAATCTGGGGTGGTTTCACTCCCTCCAAAGAGTGGATAGTTTTTGCAAAAAATATACAATAGGTATTTTCATAGAGGGAGTTTGATGGAGGGAAGATGAAGGTAATCAGTTTTGTAATCAGGGGTGATTACAACCCCTCCAGGAGGTGGATTTCCACTCCTGAGGGTTGTTACAACCCTGGTCGCCATTCATCTTTCCATCGAACCCCCCCCCTCTGAAAATATTGAGTATTTTTTGCAAAAAATATCCACCCCCTGGAAGGACGGAAACCACCCCTGGTTTTAACACTGGTCATCTCAATCTTCCCTCCAACAAACCCCTTTTTTAAAAATTGTAAATATTTAAAAAAGATAAATAAATTCAACGCCCTATAGGGGTAGAATTGAGGAGTAGGGGTGATTGGCATCATACCCCTCTAGACTTATCACCTTAAGCTATAGGGAGGGCCAATTCACCAAAATACAGGATTGGATTGATGTCTGCGACAGGAAAGAGACTTTATGGTTGGCTTTGGGGCGATTTCAGGAGGCAGCCAGGGATAAACAGTTTTTTGAACCCCGGAATCGCTTTCAGCACCCTCGAAAATGGGGGGGTGGGAACTAAATTGCCCAGTAGCAGATGCTTGCATGTTCTTCCACCTCCTCACCTCCATTATAAGTACACTATGACAGGTATTTCCGGCAGTTTTTGGGTTGCCATAACATGGATATTCTGAAAGAGCGCACAAAGACGAACCAAAAGTTTAAAAAATGTCTACACCATAACGGTAAAACTTTGTTACCTATCACCTCCTTCAAATAAATATGACAGACATTTTCGGCCGAGTACAGGTCGTCATACCAGATTTTTCTGAAAGAGCATGACATTTTCTAACAAATGCTCTAATTGAAATCAATTTCCGCGATAACGGAAAAACATTATTGTTGTTTAATAATGATTAATTTAATTAAAAATACCTCCGGCTAGAGAAACCTCCGCATACCGGGCTGATTTTGTACGTATGGTTGTCTACAGTCAATTTTCACTAGAATTTTTTAAATCCCCGATGACGCTAAGTTTACCTGGCAAGAAAGTAAAAGATCAATATCATCAATTTAAAATGATTACAAATAAGTATAAAAAAATAATAAATAAACAAAACATTTAACTAAATTCTTTTAAGAAATATTTTAAATTGTTCAATGTATTAATTGATTATTATGTCAAGTTTATTACACTTAAATAATAGTGTGGTAATAGATAAATAATAGTGATTGAAGTGGATTTTAGTGATCTTCTGCCAACTAGGTTGATGAGAAAACTTTGAGGGCAGTGTTTCATTCTTTGTGTAAAATTCTTCAGTTCTAGTGTCACATGACAGTGCAAATCTTTTCAAATATTAAGACAAAAATGTCTTTTTTATAAATATAAACTTGTAAAAGCTTAGAATCTTGTTAATTCAGATTGATTTATTCTAGGTAGGAGAGAAAAATATAGAATCGCTTAAATTTAAGAGTGTAAGAGTAGCCTATGGCTAAACTTCGCCTTAATAAAGACGTTTTATTATTATTATTATTATTTAAGTTATTTCTATTAGTAGAGTTTTATCTAATGATGTATTTTAGTCATTTTACAGCGAGAATATTTATTTTACCATTTAGAAAATATTGTGTTGAAAACTCGATCCCTTTTTAAAGTGTCTCCATATATGAAGATATTTTAGTCTTTTATATATAGGATACAATTTCCTGCAGCCAGAAGCCACCCCCGTTGTGTCATTACATTTGAATTTCAAATCTTTGCCGCATGATTGTTACATTGCTGTTATTCCAACACTTTGGCCTAAAACCCAAGAAGTTACTTTACATTTGTGTGACTGACAAAAATAAACATTGTATTTGAGGACCACTATGATGCAAAAATTCTCAATGCAATTGAGAACTCACACACAATAGTTTTATTATTATAGTGTGGAAAGTGGAGTACATTCTGCAACTTGGATATACAGGGTGATTCTTATAAGACTCCCCAGGCAGTTTCCCTGGTAACGAAAAGAGACATTAAAATTCTGTAAAATTCAGTCGTTAGATATTCTTGGTGGATTTATTTTGTCTTTCAAATGTTGCCAATGACAGTGGCGTCAGCGGCGTCGTGACATCGATCACAGCAACAAAAATGCGATAACTTTTTTTATCAAGCGAACTTAAATTATCTACATAATTATTTTATTAACTTTACTATTATCAATTACTGATATTTAAATGCTTCAAATAATATTTTCTGAAATTGTTCATGAAAATGTATAGGAAGCCATAATGTAATTTTCTATCAAGTCAGAAGTTGAAATATATTTTTTTCGTTATTAGCTAAACCAATCCCTTTGATAAAACGTTTCTCATCGTTTAATATTTTATTATTAGAAGAAATAATTTTCCTCTATTATACTGGGTGTCCAGTTAGTGTTGCCTCGGGAGATTGTGCGAGAACGGCTAACTTTATAAAAAAACAATGTTCCGTATAACTACAACGTATTTTAATAATATAAGGTGTCACAAAAACAAGTTACATAAGAAAGTACTTTCTTTTAATGGAACATCATGTATTTTGTCGGCGCCAGTTAAGCCTACACGAGTCCTGTTTTACACCCTACAATATTTTGCCAATTGGATGCAGCGTTGCCAAGTTATGATTTTTCCTGTCCTCTTTGGCAATTTACATATATTTACATATAATTTTCTTGCATGGAAAAATAAACCATACAATTCCTTACATTTTAATAGTATACACTTTATTTTTATTTCAAACAGTTTTTGAGATGTGATTATTTCAAATAATTTTCTCGTAAATTGAGGTACCTACTCTTTATTTCGAGTTAAAATTTAAATATCTGTTAATATGTGTTGGTCTTATATAAGCACTTGTTTCAATTGAATCATTTACTCCTTTAATTAACACGTCTAAAATCTGCACTCTCCTTACTCTTCTAATGTAAAAAGTGGAAAAAAATGATGTATTTTATATGGTTATCTCAGGGTAATTTCGAGAATTAGTTAGGCAATAAGTCTACAGTATTCAATTGGCTAATGGAGGAAATCCAATATAAAATAATTATAACTAGAACGAAACATATGAAACGTTATAATTTCTTACGGGAAAATAAAACGAATCTTTGAATTTAACTTGCTTTAATGATTTACAAAAAAATACACAAACAGTAGAGCAAATGACATCAGGGTTGTGAGTAAACTTTACAAAAATTTTCGTCAGAATAAGCATGTAAACAAATCATTAAAAGTCCATCTGACATATAGCAAAGTACAAAACAAAACTGTACACAATAAGAATCCGTATACGGTAAATAATTAAACTAAACTAAACACGATCTGGCTAGAGCGATAAAACAAAGAATTATAACGTTAACATAAACAAGCTCAATTAAATTACATGAAAACACACAAAAGGAAATACTATAGTCTGAACGTAAAATTGATAACAAAAAAAATTTTTTTTTTGCTCAAATTTAAAATTTTCGTGACATTTTAAACCTATTTAAAACATTTTTTTTATAAAAGTTTAAAATGGAAAAAAAAAATTAAATTTTGAAAAATTTTTATAAAATGGGTGACGGAATTTTTTTTGCTCAAATTTAAAATTTATACGTTTCAAGACATTCTAAACATATTTCAAGAAAGAAAGTTGTTTTGAAAATTTAATTTTTTTTTTATTATTTTACCACTACAATAGAATAGATGATGGAAACATTTGTTTTCTTCAATTCTGAAATTTCCACGTTTCATTGTACACTTAACCTATTTCAACAAAAAAATGTTTTGAAAATAAAAAAAAAATCCCAGCACTATACAGTAGATGATGGAAAAAAGTTATCAGGTTTTCTCTGTAATAATAGAGCTAACTACATGGCGATTTTAATTCTCATATGTCATCTCTTAATTAATAATTTTTTAGAGTGACCGTCTTGTATGAATAAAGAGGGAAGTTCTGTGTAAACACCTTTACCAATTTTTACTTCCCTCGCATACCGAAGGGAAGTATTGTATTCGAGAAAAAATCAGCCTCCGAGATTTTTTCGGATTCTGACGTTTCAGAACACGTAGATTACGAAAATATAGGTTTTTCAATTCCGTCAGTTTGTCTGTCTGTCTGTCTGTTGGTGCATTTACTAAAAAACTACTTGACGGAGAGCAGTCAAATTTGGTAGGTAGTTGACGCTACTGTCAGCGCAGAAATGGTAGAAATTTCTAAACGGAATAAATAGTGAAAAAAATTTTTTTTCGCTCAAATTTAAAATTTTCACGTTTCATGACGCGCTAAACCTATTTCTGAAAAAAAAAAAAATTTGAAAATTTTTTTCACCAACATTTTTGAAAAAATTTTTACATAGATGAAACATTTTTTTTTTGCTCAAATTTAAAATTTCTACGTTTCATGGCATTCTAAAACTATTAAAAAAAAAAATTAAATTTTTTTACCAACATTTTTGAAAAAATTTTTTCTACTCAAATGATAATTTTTACTTCCCTCGCATACCGAAGGGAAGTATTGTATTCGAGAAAAAATCACCCTCCGAGATTTTTTCGTATTCTGACGTTTCAGAACACGTAGATTACGAAAATATAGGTTTTTCAATTCCGTCAGTCTGTCTGTCTGTCTGTCTGTCTGTCTGTCTGTCTGTTGGTGCATTTACTAAAAAACTACTTGAAGGATAGCAGTCAAATTTGGTAGATAGTTGACGCTACTGTCAGCGAAGACATGGTAGAAATTTCACTGGAAAATATACAGGGTGCACCGTCTAAACGGAATAAATAGTGAAAACAATTTTTTTTGCTTAAATTTAAAATTTCCACGTTTCATGACGCGCTAAACCTATTTCAGAAAAAAAAAAATTTGAAAATTTTTTTTGCAACATTTTTGAAAAAATTTTTACCAAGATGAAAAATTTTTTTTTTGCTCAAATTTAAAATTTCCACGTTTCATTACGCGCTAAACCTATTTCAGAAAAAAAAAAAAATTTTTTTTCACCATTTTTGAAAAAAATTTTACCACCAAAATAGGTGGAATTTTTTTTTGTTCAAATTTTAAATTTACACGTTTCCATGGCATTCTAAACGTATTGAAACAAATTTAAAAAATTTTCCGAAAAATTTTCTTGAAAAAATTTATGTATTCATCACTAAATAGGTACTTACTATAGAATAGAAGAAAATATTTTGTTTGCCCAAATTTAAAATTTCCACGCTTCATCACATTCCAAACCTATTTCGGAAGAAAAAAAATTGTAACATTTTTTTACCATTTTAAAAAAAAATTTCCACTAGAACAGATGGAAAAATTTTGTTTGCTCAAATTTAAAATATACACGTTTCATGACATTCTAAACCTATTTCAGAAGAAAAAATTTTGAAAATTTTTTAACCAAGATTTTGGAAAAATTTTGAAAAAATCATTTTTTTTTCTTTGTTGAAATTTAAAATTTCAACGTTTCCATAGCATTCTAAACCTATTCAAACAAATTTAAAAAAAATGATAAAATCTATTTCACTACTTACTATAGAATAGATGTTTTTTTTTACCACTTTGGAAAAAAAAATTACCATTAGAATAGACGGAAAAATTTGTTTTTGCTGAAATTTAAAATTTTCACGTTTCATGACATTTTAAACCTATTTCACACATTTTTGAAAAATTTTTAACCACTAAAACAGATGAAAATTTTTTTTCTTTGCTCAAATTTAAAATTTCCAAGTTTCATAACATTCTGAACCTATTGCAGAAGAAAAAGGAGTGAACATTTTTAACCAACAGTTTTGAAAAATTAAAAAAAAAAAAAATTTGAACCACCACTATACTTCCACTTCACTGCGTGAATGTGAAACTGTCTAATGGCAATACTATTTGACATATGCTATTACACTTTTATTGGAAAATATACAGAGTGGTCATCCCAAGAAATAATTTATGGGAGACCTGTTATTTAGTATTGAACTTTTGCTGTTGGATGAGCACTATTTTTTTGACCAAAAGTTATCAGGATTTCTTTGTAATAATTACAATAACTATATTTCCATTATTATTCTCAATGTCATTTCGTATTTAATATTTTTTTAGTGATCGCCATGCACAAATAATGAGGGAAGTTCTGTGTAAATACCTTTACCGTTTTTTTATCTAATAAAACGCTGTTCAAAAAACTGAATTGTTGCAATACTATGCATATCATTATCCTTTTTTACTCCTCTATCATAGAATGTTTTCGTGGGATGAGACATAAAAAGTTTTCAAAAAAAGAATTACCCCCTATAGAGATGGGCCACACTGGATTAAGGCTCATTTGGTCAGACAATTATCGCACGAATAATTTTTTTTGTATAATGATACCAATCATACATATTCAAATGCCAGTATATAATATATACAAGCTTTGATTTTATACCACTAAAATCAAAGATACAAGCGAAATAAGTACCTTAAACGTAAATAAACCTAAGGTAAGTTCGAAATTTATTTTACCATAACTTAAAGAATATTTTTCATGTGAGTTTCAATATTGAATTTATCCTTTCATCTTTAGAAATAAAATCATTGTAATATTGTTAATGTCAAATATGTGACCCGGTCGATGTTCGTCGAATATTCTGAGTTAGTTGCGTTTTGGAATAAGGCCGTACGTGCCAAGCTTACTTTATTTATCTAGCAATTGAACAGGCAAGTCTCTTATTTCCTTAAATCTGTGGAAAATTTATTTCAATATAAACTTCAATTTTGAAACAATTGATTGCTGAAAATGCTTGCTGACGAAATTTATGGGAACTAAATTGAACTATGTCTGTATGTTTTATAAATTATGCCTAGGAGATCTAGATTTGCCTGCGGAGGGGAAACGAGGTTTAAACATGCTAGCCTCTGAGCTACTGCATCCCCGTCCAAATGATAATTCAGTTTAGATATTCGGATGGACATGGTTTGCATAATAATAGAAAGTAGTTGTTTGTAGTGTCCAAGATAAGTTCGATAGGGAAATGAAATGGTCATTAAATAAACTGGGATTCTTAAATTGGTTTTTAACTGACTAAAATTTTTTTTAAAATAGGAAGTACTCGACTCGTATGCGCTATTAAGTTCCCCACTAATTAAATGAAAATAGAAAGGTTACTGCCATCGATTAGAGATAAGACTAGATCTTTACGATTTGAGGTTCTAGAAACACGAAAAAATTGCTTTTAAAAGATGTCTGTGTGTACGATGGGGACACGATAAAGTCAATAATGGCGAACAGATTTTGATGGTATTTGGTAAAAGAGTGATATTAGTTTTGTACATGAATTGAAAAGGTTCTGGTACAGATCAGGTGACATTTAGTGCCCTTTAACATAAACACACTTTCTTATTTTCTACTGCGGTATGCGTTCTTATTAAGCTTTTCCAAAGCAGATGTTATTCTTATTTTAACGATATATCACACTTTGGTCTTTTCCATTAATTTTTCGTTAACTCTTTCAGATCGGCGCTGTTTTTCCACGTGTGGTACTTCAAAACGGCTGTTTTTTATTAGCCTTTCGCAAACGCGCGCTTCCCGTTCTTCACGCTAACTTGTGGTTCCCGCTTTTATCACGGGTTCTGTAACTTGTAGAATTAGGTTAAAAAAAATATATGTATTTACCTATTGTCTATAATTATTTATTTGTGACATAGTATCATATATTTTCTTACTTTTTGTTGTGTATTTTGCCACTGAAAAATATTAAAAAATTTTAATGAATAAACCTCTGCACCAAACGGATCAAACAGAGGTTGGTTCTTGAATACTTGATTGTTTCAAAATGTCTCGCACCTAAAAATTTGACGATTTGTATTTCGATGCGAAACTACAGAAACGTCAAGCGCGGTTAGTACCAACATGGGTCAACCGGTCCATGGAAACACAGCGTTCTCGCTTCATCTTCTAACGGCTGTATATCAGCGCATGCGTAGAAGGTATGTAACTTTAGGCGGGGGTTTCATAGCGGATATACCATACTTCTGAGGGGACGTAAAGTAATCGGTCCCTCGTCTATTAAATGTTAAGCAAGTAAAAGATCCCTCTCTTCGATAGAGAAGAGGTTCGACAAAACTTTCAGTTTGGGGGTAGCTTGGGCCCTTGCGT
Source organism: Stenurella melanura (assembly GCA_963583905.1). Lineage (NCBI taxonomy): Eukaryota > Metazoa > Arthropoda > Insecta > Coleoptera > Cerambycidae > Stenurella > Stenurella melanura. The sequence continues at coordinate 155,562,287 of OY757310.1, forward strand.
CGGTGATAGGTCTCAGTAGCGGAATTAGCCCGACGTTAAACAAGTGAGAAAAAATGTATAAATGCAGAAAATGCATCAAAGTGGCGCCATATATTTCTTAACTTTTTATATGTTGCTCTAAATGCGTAATAGTATGTTTGATACCATTCTTTACTAAAAAAATAACATACTAACTTTTAACTTTAAATGGCAAAATATAACTCGAATTTCATTTTAAGAAATTATGGTTTCAGATTGGTCTGTAAATGACATCATTAGCATGAAATTAAATCTCTTAATTTCTTAAAAGTACATAAAGTTTAAAATTTCAAATGCCCATGTAATATTTAAATTATTGTTGAAAACCTAATTCTGTAGGGATACACAATTACTGAGTCCTGCAACGGCGGATCGTATAGGCGTAGGGTCCCAGGACCCGCCAAACAAAGGCCTGCGTGGCATAGGTCAGCGGAAACAAGTCCTGTTATTAACTAAATCAAGGAATTTTCGAACAGGTGGGAAGGATCCAGCCGCTTCCAGTATTGTCCATTTTTTCTCCATAATTTCAATCGTAATTTTTTTATTCCACTGTATCGTACTCTAAGGTACTCGTCTCATGTTCCAATACTGAGAAACTGCTAATTTAAATTGCATCACCCGCTACTGCGTACACATGCAAAGTTTTACATCGTTGTAAAACGTGACATTATTAAAAAGTTATGAGAATAAAAATAAAATTTCCATCAAATCAAATCTAATAAACATAAGTTTTGCCATTTGCAAGATGCAGTATCCCATTAGGGATTTTCAAGGCAAGTTCCTTAACAAATTTAGAACTGCCAGTAATAAGATTTCTGGTATTCTGCTTTAAAGGAAATCTCATAAAGATCAGACAATAAAATTTTCTAGTTTGTTTCCAATTTAAAGTTGTAATGAGAAACATTTTATTGAAGTTCTTGATCAGTATTCAATGAAATCACCTGAAACAAGGAGGGAATGCTAAGGATGTAAATTGAAAGAACAGCATAATGAAAGCGACAAGGAAATTACATTTGTTTATAGGCTACATAAAAAGAAAGGTCGTAACTTTAAAGTAATTATAAACAACAAAAGGGAGAGGAAAAAGAAAAGTGCACATTAACCACATATTCTTTCTTATACTTCCTTCCTCGTGTAGTTAATAATGCACATGTGGAAAATTCAAATTTCTTTGTTGTCTAACGTTAGTTGTAGCATTCTCTTAATTTTCCTGTTTTTTTTTATCTGGAGATTTCTACCACATGTGTATTTTGTTCTAAAATTAATGTCTGTAGAATCTACAAAATTATACAGTTGTCTTACTTACTTTTAACTGTTCCTTTTACGTAAAAATTACAGGTATATAGAGTATTCTCCAGTAACATACCTAGACATTTGTATTATTTTGTAGATTCACACATTTTTAGAATATAATACATACAGGGTGTGACGCTTAAATCCTGCAACTTTTTTATTTACGACCGATTTAAATAACATATTTTCGAAATATTTTGGTAAAAATTCTTGTTGCTAGCTTTAAATTTCTTCTCCCGCGATGCTTTTTTGACATCAAGAACCGCTGAATCTTATTAGATTTTTTCCCAAAAATCAATTACATATATCCTTCTTTAGTATTCTTTAAAACGTTTTGAAACTAAGTTTCATCAAAATTCAAAAACGTAAGAAAAGTACGACACTCTGGAGTGACTTGAATGAGGGACGAACATGTAACATGTTTATTTTATGGACGATTTCCAACTTTTTTTTGAAACGTTGAATACAAAATCTCTATCTCTTGGCGATATTATATTTGTTTATATTACAACAAATAACTTCATATATAGCTTTCTTGCATTAGTAGTTTATAGAATTTTTCAAACTAATCCTGCACTATTTTCAACAACCGTGAAAATCAGATATTCATTTAAAAAAAGCACGTATTGTAGAAGGCCATTTCTTGCAAAGTAAACAAATATAAAGTTGCCAAGAGTATAGACAGTGACATGTTTTTTCAAAGTTTGTTGGACACTTCAGAGTATCCCTCTTAAAAGTGTTGATATGTTTGAATATTGTCGAAATTCGAAATCAAGGCAATTTGAGGGATGCTAAAGAACAGTATGGAATTAAGTTTTGCAATAGAGAAAATCGGTAACATAATTTAGTGGTTTTGGTAATGAAACCGCATCACAGAAGGCTATGCGTTTCATCATAAAACAAAATATATGTCAACTACAGATAAAATTTTTACGTTTCACGTTTATAAAATATTGAAAATCGGCCAAAAGCAAAATAGTTACAAGCTTATTCCACGTTTAAGCAAAGACACCCTGCGTATGGTACAAAATCTCGAAGGGAAGGACAGAAAAATTGAAATCGAGTTTAATTTAATAATTTGTTTTTATTTCATACATTTATTATTAAGACCAATCAAATTTAAATAAGTTACCAAAACTCCGATACCTACTGCTAGGAATAGCTCTAAATATTACCTAAACAAAGTCACAAAAATACGGAAAAACTAAAGATCGCGGAGTGACTTTTACTACCCCGAGAGCTAGCGTCGCAGAAAGCACTATTTATAAATAGTGTGCCTTAATAGGTCGTCGATGATCCATTGAATACCCGCCCATCAGTCTGCCGGGCTGGGAGCAGAGCGCTTGACGGTGGGCGGCGGTTTGACCCTGACAGCGGTACTGTTACAAATGTCAAAAAAGCCGTTTTTAATTCTTTCGTGCCTAGCGGAATTCTTGATTTTGCCGTCGCAATTTACGACACTGACAAAATGCCAATCTTTCTTTTTCCGTAGAGACATCACACGATCCTTCGCTCGACGTATTTATTTTGTTCTTAACGTTTGAAAAATTGATCTTTTGGAAGTTTTGCCTTCTATTACGAGATTGTAGTCAATTCTAAGCTTGGAATCCGCCGTAGCCGATCGTGCTAAGCGGCGACTACTTTTAAGTGGATTCCCGACTTCGAATCCCGCACAGGGCTACTTTTTTATTTATTTATTTTTTCTTTTTGGCAGATTTTTTATTCTATAATTACTCATCGCTTATTTCTATGCGACTAACGTGTTAAAATTATAAATTTTTATAATTTTGTCTGATTTTTTGGCGATACAGGTTATTTTCTGTTCTTAAGGTAGGTAGTTATATCACAATATACGTTATATAAGAAAGTAACGAAACTTTCAGCAAATTTAATTCACATGTTAATAAACATTCTGATAAAACATGAACTCCATTTACCGTACCGTTTCCGAGATTCATTCGCTCAAAGTTCTCAGTTTTTGACATTTAACATTGCGTTTATGGACGCCATGCGAAATAAATTGATGTTGTGACACTATTTTCCCTCTTACGACTGATCTTTATTTAAGAATGATCTCAAAAAAGAGGCAAACTTAAACTAAATCGTGTCGAAGCATGTGTATAAATATCGAGATGATTCACCGTCTAATAACGTCATGGCAGTTATCCGAATATTATTGAATGAGGGACATGAGTAGTAGACATGGCAACGTCGCACTATTTCCAATACTTGGCGCTTATATTAAGTGCAGTATCTAATAGGAAAGTAGAAAATTTACAAATATTCATTTCGGTTTTATTTATTCTATATATAATAATATGTTTTTCCATTAATTTATTAGAAGAGGTAAAAATATTTTTTTAAATTTGTAAAAATAATGTAGATGACTTAATATGTAGAATGGTGAATGAATATAGGATATTATATTTTGATGAATGAATATATTTTTTTATTGAAAGGTAGGGATACTTTATTTTTTATTTATTATATGATTCTGTAATCAGCAATTTTTTTTTTTTATTTAAATATTGTCTGCCAGGAATGATTTTGTATCTTTATTTACGTTATGAGAAGCTCCTCCTCGACCTGATTCAAATTGCGAGCAAACTCCACATTCAATAGTAAATAGGTAATGAGAGTAATCCTTTTTTATTTTTAGATACAATTCTTAACACACTTTGGCATTTGTTTTTTTTGTGCTAACCCTTTATAACGCACTTCATCGTCGCATCTTATCATTCTTAAATTGTTAAATAACCGATCTTCAAATCATTCAAATAATAAAATTTACATAATAAACATTGGTTAAAGTATAATGTACAAAGGCGAGCTGACCAGCACGATAGTCTAGACCCCAAGCCGTAACAAATAATTCCGCATGAAATTGAAACATTTTGTGAAAAATGGTTTGAAATTAAATAAACGAATTTGTGAAAAAAATACGTTAATCGTTTCAAAATATTAAAAAAAAACCGTTCCGGAGAAAACGTGCGGACAAAAAAGTTACAGACAGACAGACCGACAGACAGACAGAAATTTTTTTTTCGCTCAAATTTAAAATCTCGACGTTTCATGACATTCTAAACCTATTTCACGAATAAAAATTTTTGAAAATTTTTTTGCGATTACTATACTTCCAATCCACTACGTGGATGTGGAAGTAATAGTTCGGCGTGTGCAAAAATTGAACCCGGGACCTCTCATTACCCATATACCAACCATGCATCTGATAATCATCGCTATAGCATGAAATAAAAAGGATGAAAGGCGGTACAATAACCAACCAGCACTAGCGCATGCCGGATTATTTGTTTACGCTTTAGGCACAGAATAATAAAACAATCAGAATGGAATCTTTCAGGGAAGGGGAAGTTTCGCGCATTTCTAGGCGCGCATCCAATTCGCCATATTCCTGGGGTAAAATAACTGATAATCGGGCGCTCTGTACATAGTTGCCAGATGTACAATAATTTCTGATGAACTAGGAATAAATAATTATTGTATAGTTTTGTCACAAAAGCATTAATATTCATGTGGTACATTTTCCAGTAATCAAATGTCTTCAAATTCAATTTCTTGAGAAAGGGGAGGGTTACATGAAAAAAAATATGTACTAAAATTAATAATTTTCATGTAACTTATGGTAATTTCAAAAATTCATCTGGCAACATTACGTATAACCTATTGGTCATAAATTGACAGATATTATTTATTTATTTCGTTTGTTTTGCTGTTTATTTACATCGATCAATGCCTGACTCATTGAGTTAGAAGGTATGGAGAAGCTGTCACGTGATCAAAAACGGCATCATTTCGCCATCTTGTTACTACTTTTCCGTCAAATAGTGACAGTTTGTTGTCTGTGCGATTTATTGTGATTTTTACTGATAGTTTGTTAAATTTTAGACAATAAACATTAAAAGGACTATGGTATCGTGTGCTAAAAGAAGTTGCTCTTCTAGAGATGGTGTTGACAAGAAGAAATTAACGAGAATAATATTTGATAGGTAGTAAACAACAAACAGAGCCGTATTTAAAAAAAATAGCTAATTAAATGTTTTTTGATATACTCAGATTATATATTTCGTAGAATAGAAACAAATGGTTTATTTTAGGATAATATTGCACATTTTATATATCAAGGTAAATAAAAACTGTTAAAACTCTTGCATTTATTGAATTGAACATTTATTTACGTTATCCAGATAGACCATCTCGTCGGGGTACAAAGTTCTTATTATTTTAATTAGTCCGGGTCTGGCAAAACCACCATATTGTTACTACATTTAGCCACGCCTACTGATGCCGTTTCTGTATACTAAATTTGTATAGGATGTCGTCTCCCTACTTTCTAACTCAATGGCCTGACTGCATTTAAAATAACTCAATAATATTTTAAAGTAAGATTGACATTACATCTAATCCACATAATTCGTTGGAACGTGGATACACAATACACACGTAGGTATACTATAATGTTTCCACATCGATCTCGTACATCTTCACATTTTTGTGTGCCTAATCAATCGCGTCAGTAATGTTTTGCACTGTAATTATAATATAACATAGTCAATACATATATTTTACAAGCATAGAGAAACAATTTATACACACCTCTCATATATGACCTCTAATACTACTAATACTGTATAGCTAGGGTATCTTCGTTATTGTATTTTATTGTATTGTATTTTAGAAACAATTTTATATTGAATATTTCATGACGGTGGATTTACCACTATTTAATTAATCATCATTGGCATTAAAATATTCGGATTTATTATTAAAACAAAATATATTTGTAATTATTACACATCATATATAGGGATAAAGTAAATTATATAGAATAAAAAAAGACATTTATTGTCCCATGAGATTAACTCCATGACATTGAGTTAAAATAGGCATCTTCAACAGTTTTGTAGAAACGTATTGTAATATATGGTAATTTAAATATTCCTCTACAGAATGGAAACAATTTTTAATTACATATTGAGATTATATTAGAGAATTTGTTGAATTGAAAGGGCATTGTTTGACATTATATGTCAATTTATATATTTACTGTAAAATAATGCATTTTAATAAAATGGGCTGTTCTTATAAAGTTCATATTGCAAGTCATTCACGCCCTTCGTATCATAATAATTATGATTATTTAAACGCTGTGTAAAGTTGTCAAAATTAGTTTTTAACATGGCGTTAGTGTGATTCACTGTTTTTTACAAAATTAGTACTATAAAAATTCAGCACTGACATACAAAGGGAACTTTTAGAAAATTCGGGGACAATTATTGTATAGGGTTTCTTGAGAAAAGTTGAAAAGTATATTCTACAAAATTGAATTTAAAATTCGTAAGTGCGGGCCTGACTACAATAGTACAGAATACGCCCCTGATTATAACCCCAACAAGATGGCCGATTCTGGAGTTAAATTGTATATGGGCAATGCTGAGAGTTTCCCTTCTGTGTATTCTGTGCTTTAGGCGTAGACTCTAGTCCGATCAGCTGGCGTCACCAACTATGTGCGGCATTGCCAAATCTTTCCTCACTGCCTCTCTCGCGAGGTACGACATCTCTTAGCGAATCTATAAACTTGAGAGTTCATCGATTCGTTAATAGACTACCTTAAGTAGCTATGGTGTCGTAGGGGCTAGAAGTCCAGATTCTCAAACAAGATATCCGGGTTTGAATAACGCTCCTTGATTTTTTTTTGCCTTTTTTACATTTTCGGTCATAATCTGATGCTCAAATATTACCTATTTATCACATGCGTAAATATTTCTCGATTTTCGTATTTGCTTAATTAAAGAGGGATTCTCGGAGCTTCATTCAATTTCAAAATTATTTTGTTGAAATTTGATATAAGAAATTGTGCGAGAAAATTTATAATTCAAATTAGGATTTTATAAATCGATAGAAGCTGGATCAACAAAAACTTGATGCATTATTGTCAAAGAAAACATACAGGGTTCGTCAAAATGAAAAAATAAATATAAAACATTTTATCTTTATGGTCTGATTCGACTGGCGAGCCCTGTATGTCATATTAGGGGTCGACATTAAGGGGAAGATTTATAGTCAAAATAACAATCTCATAGATTCTATATTACAGTTTTAGTAATCATTTAAAATACAGCTGTCATTATATAGTAGATTTTTTCTGTGATTACAGTTAACAATTGCATTGGAAAAACTACCGAATTTGGTTTTGATAGTTCAATGTTAAGAGATTTCTATCCAGTCATGTTCTGCGTTAGCTAAATGCTTAATACCGGTGGTATTACGTAAAACTGAATTCTGCCGTATTTGTGAAGAATATTAATCAAATATTTATTCACATTCCCCAACGTTTAACTGCAACTTCTACTCGTTTGCACTTTTGCTACATTATAAATAGTAGATTACCATAGTGGTATAAAGCACTACTGCTGTTATTTGGGGATATTAATATCCCCAAAGAGTTTTAATTTTAAATATACAACTTTTCAGATAACAGATAACGAGACCTCTAAGTACCATCATTCAATCCTAGAAAGTATTTAGTTCATTTGTTAGTTTAGATATCAAGGCGATTCAGTTGATACCCCACAAATTATTTTTAGGCGGAGAACACCTCCACATACCTAGCGTCACCATCCCTAAATGATAATGAACACGACACCCCCGCCTTTGACGTCTGCCAACAAAAGTTAACAGTCTCAACCGGAGTATATCCAATTTCTTCTTGGGCAATAGCGTCACAGACAACATACTGACTGATGACTCTGAAAGGCTTTAATTTTCATAATCTACCTAATCTGAAATGTGAAGATCGAAGAAATTTCATAGTGACTATTTCACGATTATAATATTTCCCTACGGCGATGGAGGGAAGTAAAAAGTAACCATATCGAGATGGAATTTGTTATGATCTCTTCCTTTCTGTTATCAAGCAAAGCGTTCATATCTATTGACATCAATAACGACGTTTTCTTACAATAGAAAATCTCTATACATTTTATTTTGAACTAAGTTACTTGCCCCCGGTTATCAGAATATCTAAGAAACCTTGCGAAGATTGTGCAATTTTAATTTACCTAAAGAGGAGACTTTAGAAATCAAAACAATGTAAATGTATTCAAAACATAATGAGAAGATGACGGACGACCGAGGAATATGGTAATATTATCAATTTCATTATCTTGTTTTTTTTATTGCAAATATATTTCTCTCAAGAGTAAAGTTACCAACAAAATAAATGTATTCAAATCATTAAGAACAGGTGACAGACGAGGGAGTAATGTTATCAGTTTCATTATCTTGCATTTTCTTGACACAATGGACAAAGAAATTTAGCAGACTTTGATCGATATAAAATGTAAAATTATGAAGTTCATGGAATACTGGAGAAAACTGAAAATGTAACGGCGAAACAAATTTGACCCGGTGAAAGTTAAATAAGCAGAGATCGCCTGGATTCTAAACAAATGGTGGCGCCGCACTTGAGTGGCACGCTATCAATACGCTTTATTAAGGCTTGAGGCCTGTGCTCGAATTTTCGCCTAAGAATTTTCCATTTTATAGTTGTGTGGCTCTATCAAGTGGCGGCAGCACGCTGCTCTAATGTGACGTAAACCGCTGTGAATCTCGTTTTCTCGTCACTCTATACTCTTACGTTACGTAACTTGTGGAGGTTTATGGTCGTAGTTCCCAAATGTTGCAGATATTTCAAGGAGAGCGGATTTACAGCGCCGAGTATGAAGCATTGTTTCTATTAAGTCTTATATAAGCAGGTTTTTGTGGAAATTGGGTTGTGGAATTGTGGCGATAAATAACAAAATTTCATTAAAAATATTAATAAAGGTCTGATGTAGTATACAGGGTGTTGGTAGTACGATATTTATAATTTCGACAGATGAAATATAGACTATTTGGAACAAAATATTTTATACAGTAAAAGATGGAAAAAATCGTCGGTTCAGGACAATAAATAAACTCTATTCTATCACCAAGGTTTGCTCGATCTAAACTTCCCAATTTAACAGCCAAATTAGAGCAAGTTTTAAAAGCAAAGCTCATGACTTAAAATTTACTTTAGAATGAAGTGGTAAGGTGACATCTTCAGCTGTTATCGGTAAAACTATCATTAGATATGGGTGTTAACACTAAATATATAAATCGTTCCCTTTATACATCGTATTTCAATATACCTCGATGACTTATAAACATTGTTGAACTCTGAGATGTAAAATTCATGTAAGACTGTAACTAACGACTATATTTATTGTTCACCCATGTCTAATTGACAGCTGAAGATGCCACCTTCCCACTTTGTTCTGAGGTCAATTTTCATAGTTTCGTATCATCTTAATATGTATTTCTGGTCACGAGCTTTTTATTATTATTACTATTATTATAACGCGAGCAGATTGTAGAATCCGCAGCACACAGTCTGTTGGTCCATTGTGCATTCGTGATGTATATGATCTTCTAGAAGAGACCAGTGCTCTCCACAAAGGATAGCAGTCTGTTCCAGGGTTGATCCCGTAGTTCCTTCGGCTGAAGAAATTGCATTTGGAGATGAGAGTTAAATTGTTATTTTTGCCCAACGGATTAGAGTCTTCTGACAATTTCTAACAGTTTTAGAATTACAGCATATGACACAAGAGTTTTAAAATCTGCTTGTCTGTCTAAATAGATTCTTACTGATTTGCATCTGGAATGAATCTGTTTCAATCATAGTTCAATGACATAGGCTTCTGTCTGACAAATCATTGCATTACTGCACAAGCTCGAAGTTATTGTTACCTTTGAATTGCGACTGTGTATTCCGGTTTCAGTTTTGGTGCTGCCTGTGAACAAGCAGCTGTCTGTCTCTTCCAGGACTGTCCTGTTCCGATCCCTTTTATCTCTTCCAGGAGACAGAGCCCATAGGTCGGGATTCCTGAGACCAATATGCCTGACAAACAGCCTGGGCAAGCTTTACGAATGCCTAATCAGGAACAGATTGGTAAAATAGAAGAAGGAGAAGGCTTTTCGGACAGGCAGTACGATTTCCGAAAGGGGAAGTCGACGTTACAAGCAGTCGAACACGTTCATGAGGAAGTCAGAACAACAAGATGTAAGCTCTGCGCGTTAGACACCTTGGACGTCAGGAACGCGTTCAAGTCAGCTGCTTGGAGCGTCATTGTGGGTGAGATCAGAAAAAGGGGGGTGGATGGCCACCTAGTAAGGATCATCGAAGACTATTTTGCAAACCGTATGGTAAAACTAGACAAAACTCACATCAAGATGTCAACGGGGCTCCCACAAGGCTCGGTTCTGGGCCCAACGCTTTGGAATACCCTATACGACGGGATACTGAGGATACGGCTACCTGCAAATACGAAGACGCTACCATTTGCGGATGACCTTGCCGTCATCACATTCGCTGATGATGGAAATACCCTGATGCAGAGGATGAACAAAGCACTGAAAATGGTAGATGAATAGCTCATAAACCACAAACTGTCCTTAGCTCCTGGAAAGACGGAGGCGATACTTCTGAAGGGTTATAGAAACAAACAAGTGCTCAGCTTCAAAGTGCAAGACACACAGATAACCCCAACGCTGAAGTATCTTGGGGTAGTACTTGATGTTTAAGATACGTTCGGGGAGCACATGCGGATAGCGTGCATCAAGGCAGAATCGTGAGTGGGGGGAAATGGCCAGACTGCTACCAATATAGGCGGCCCAGGCAGCGCAAAAAGGTTTGTGCTGTACAACGTAGTACAGTCCATTCTCTTGTACGCGGCACCGGTATGGTGACGAGCACTAAGAATAGGAAGATATAAGTAGATGGTGGAGGGAAGCTAGAGGAGAATGCTTATCAGGGTGGCGTCCGCGTATAAAACCGCCTCCACAAAGGCAATTCAAGTAATCACAGGCATCCTCCCGAATGAATTGCTAGTGGAGGAAAGGACGATACTTCACAGCACGGGGGAAGGTCACCTGCCAGCGAGTAGAAAGCGGGAGAGGGAGACCTCAATCAGGAGATGGCAGAAGAGCTGGGAGGCAGAGCACACTGTGGCCCAGTAGACTAAAAGATTGATACCGCAACTGAAACTGTGGGTCGACTGCAGGTTTAGGATGACAGACTACTACCTGCTGCAGGTGCTAACTGGTCACGCCTCATTCAGACAGTACACGAAGAGAATCGGCAAGACGGCTGATGCCATGTGCGTGTACTGCTCTGACGAGGAGGAGAACGCAGAGCACACGGACTTCGTGGCCCAAGATGGACAGAACATAGGAGGCAGGCCCAAATAATGATTGGTGCAGTCCTAATCTCATTCCCCAAATGATACAGTCGAAGGAGAACTGGTGGGCTATAAAGAGTTAGGTGAAGAGGATAATGGAAACAAAGGAAGGGGAAGAACGGGAGCTCCAGACAGGAAACTGAAAAAAAAAAGAAGGGAAGGCTGAAAGTCGAACTCTGCACCCTGATGGATGTCTAACGACGGTTCCAGGATGCAGAGAGAAGAAGGTAGGGGTTTTAGCCGGTAAGAGTTCGGTACCCCCGATGCGATAGAGCGAAACACGGGGCGTCCATGAAGGATTTCCTCTCAAAAAAAGGCAGAGCGTTGAAGAACGGGTCGTGGTTGATCATGATATACATCACATCTGAAAACATTTCTAGGGTGTTATGGCTGCTTATGTCATCTAACGGCCCTTTGGGTTCCATATTACCAGCTTGCGGCATGTTAACCATTATTTGTTGGAGTCTGTATGTTGCCTGCCTAGCCTTATCTTTCGGCAAATGTGGAGAGCAGGATAATCCCAAAGGATTTTTGGAACAGATGATTGTGCAGTATTTATTGCAACAGTTATTGTACAGGTATGCATGTTGCTATAATTCAGAGAGTTTGGCTTTGATCGCTTGTTCTAGCACTTTCGATCGCCAAACTATGGAGGCGTACACTTTCATTGCTATATTTGTAACGTATATCGTGTATATTTGTTGGAGACCAATGTCCTAAGATTCCTCACAGATTTTTCGACATGTCCAGGACAGTCTTGCTTTGTGGATTATTTTTTTCAATTAAGAGTATCAGTCAAACGATATATCTAATGTAACACCTAGATATTTTACCTTTTCCACCTTTTCCAATATGGAAGGTTGTTCTAAATTATCTAGCACCTGGTGAAAGGTACCATTACCATTTTGTGGGAGTTGACAAACATCCACTCCTTTTGCATCTAGTACCTCTCGAATAGCATGAGAAAGTACTTCTTCAGACGTTTCACTAACCAGAATGACCTAGATCGTCGACATATCTGAATCTCGACTCCCCACAAATAAGAAATGACTAGCAAATCATCCACAAGTAGTGACGACAGAAGGAGGGTAAGAACCCCGCCTTGTGAGCACCCTCTTTCGCCCTCAAAGTTGGCCGTTTCTCCCTGTAAAAAAGTTATAATTTTTAAACTTTACTCGATTTCGGTTAGTTATGGCTGGCGGCACCACTCTAGCAGCTGCCGCTATGTATAGAGAGTAGAATTGTTAAATGCTACAATATTGAGAAATGCCACCACTACAATCTTCTTTCTCTGTAGATGTGCCCATGATATTCTCATATCACAGCCGTAACCGATTTACCAAATAAATTATAAGTCAGCTGATAAAGAACGAAAAAAATATGAGTACGTGTTTACTTTCTGACTGAATAAAAATATCCTATAATCAAAATACTTTTCATCAAGCACAATACTGATCACTTGTGGAAGCAACGCAAACAATAGCGATTGATATATGACTGACGTTTATTGCCCTTAGCTTATAGCTATCATTGACCTTATATAGACGTCGCGCCACGTCATTTATATAATCACTGTCTTGGTACATCAGCGACGGTATGCTAATGTCTATTTATATTAAGGTGCAAGGAATCCTCAATATGCATGCAAAGTGCCAAGTTTCAGCTAATACCTCATATTTATGAATAGGAGATTAAACCGTGCTGACTTTATTCTTTCATATTCCTCGACAGCAAATAAATTACAAGCTTTTATGACATGCCGTATACAATAAAATGTCCATATAATGCTAATAAATGCAAGTTTTAATAGGAAAACTCTATTCCGCACTTGCATTATTTATGTTTTGGAGATGAGAATGGAAAATGCATTGCATAAAATAAGGTTAAATATATTCGAATATGAATTGTTGGAGTGGTTCTAAGTGGAAAATAATTTGAGATAAGTTCAGATAAATTAGTGAAAACTAGTAGGTTCTAGATCGATTTTTTTACGAATTCCGGTGAGGTATCCATAGTCCATTGCATTTAGAATTAAGTTTTTAAAATAATGCATGAATTGATATTATTGTCCAAAGTGCTGGCTTCCCATATTAGAAAATGCGAATGGCGTATCTCTGGTCCTGTTCGTTTTTTCGGAAAATTTGTAAAAACCAAAATTTAGAAAATCATTGTATCTTTCATTAGTAATTCAAATTTTATTTGTAGTAGGGTTGATATTGTAAAAGTTACACAGCCGTTTGACAAATTATTCTTTTTGTTTTTCAACTACTAATTAAATATCACTCTATACACAATTTAGTACCTCGTGTGTATGATTATTTAAGTTGTATTCATATTTATTGTAATACTATTGTAATTTATATTGAATCAAAAAAATATGGGGAACATATAGTCGAGACAAATATCATTTAGAATTAATATTTCAGAGAATTAAGTACCTCGTATGTATGAAGAATAATTAGTTTATTTTAATTTTTTCGCAATGCTTATAATATATTTAATGAAAAATGATATAAAAGACAAAGAGTCGATATTAAAATCACTTTAAATTATCGTTTGATACAATGAGTACCGCATATGCACACATAATAATTAGTTCGGCTCTATAACTTTGGAACTATTAGTCACAGGAACTTCGTTGAGTATTTATATTAAAGGTACTTACGTCTTCTATAATTTTTATTTAGAGTTTTACACCAGGAAGTTTCATTTAGTAGTTGAAAAATTGATAAGAAAAAAAATGTGTTTTCAAACAGCTGTAACTTTTACAATATCAATCCTACAAAAAAAGTTAAATCAAAAATTAAAGAAAGATTTTCCACCACTTTAGTTTTTATAAATTTTGCGAAAAAATGAACAGGAACGGAGATACAACGTCATTCGCGTTTTCCAAGATGGCAACTGGAAGCCAGCAGGTACAGTCCCAACTTTTAGTTTAAAACTTCCCCTTCCACTTTGGGAAATAAACTCTATTTGTGCATTTTTTCAAAAACTTTACGTTGTTCTCTGTCTAAATGGGCTGGTCATCACTATAGCGATGCTACATATCAAGAATTTGAGGTATAACCTATTTTTACAAAGAGCTCATCTTGAGTTACTATTACTAGTTACTATACACAACTATCGAAGGAAACCGAATTTTTTAAAGGCGTAACCTTCGTAATATACTTAACTATAACTAAGTGTTCCTGTTTTAGAGTCGAATCAATTTTCGATTTCTCCCACTTTGATGTCTTTATTAGGCATGCAGCGATGGGTGAGAAGGCAGATAGGTATTAAGTCAGACTTAGGCAGGATCACTGAAGTTAAGGTGGCCATTCCCTAGAAAGAGAAATCCGATAGGGAAATATTTATTATTTTTGCCCATAACTTTTTTTTCTTAGTACGTATATTTAAAATAAATATAAGAGTACCTAAGTAGAACTATAACAAGACTTTTACTATGAAGTTTCACTCAATAATTTCAGTGGTTTGCAAAATAGCTCGATTTAAAACTACGAAATAGGAAGATTAACACAATTTTTAAATTTAAATCGAGCTATTTTGCAAATCACTAAAATTATTGAGTGAAAATTCATAATAATAGTCTTGTTATGATTCTACTTAGGTACTCTTATAGTTTTTTTAAATATACGTACTAAGAGAAAAAAGTTATAGCTAAAAATAGTAAATATTTCCCTATCGGATGTCTCTTTCTAGGGAATGGCCACCTTAAACAACGACGAATGTAGAGTACTTAGATGAGTGACCTGACCACCGGGAAACAGCATACTGAAACCGTTGCTATCCGAATGTGAGGTAATGGATCGCAGATCCGCATATTGGCCGTTCATAGAACTGTCTTGGCTAAAAAGAATGGCCAGCATGCCATAGATAAAAAATGTGACACAATCAACATTAATGGCCTTGCTCCCGAGTCAGATAGGCAGACGGCTCTTTTTAAAAAAGGAAATCGGAACCACTCGAGCCCACGGACTTCATATTGATCAGTTATGCATTCATCAGTTATACAGAGATCTTATTTATAATCTCTTGTTATTCATGTAATCTTCTAGTTGTAGTTAGCTTTCTTTGCTGTACAGTAGGTTCGATAGTCTCCGCCATCTATTGTGGCTGCCTATAGGCGCATAGCCTTTCCAAAGCTCTTTCCCATTCGCTCTTTGATGATATTAAGCCCATCGTTTTGGTTGTCGGCCTCATTATCTCTTGGTGTCGATTTTCTCTGCTTTCAAAATTACGCGAAATTATTCAATTCGGATATCACTTGATTTCTTAATTTCTGACGAGTCGCCGGTAATACAATCGACCTATTTTTTCGCCTCTTGACTCATGTAGTATATTTTCTATGGATTTCATCCTAAAATATTGTGCTGTCGTCAATACTACATATGTATACAAATGTAAAGGTAATAAACTAATTGTAAGTGGGTCAGCATTGATTTGCAAGATTTGAACTAAACTGATAAACATATGAGGCTTGTAAAATGAGAAAATCATTTATTTATATTACATTATATTGTATAAGAAAGAAAATGCAAAAAGACTGACTCTAGAATACATGTTTTCTTATTAAATCCATTCTGTAAGTTATTAATGAAGTATATTGAGAGAAAGATTATAGAGATCTCTTTAAGTTTTCATTAGTTTTGATCATAAAAATGAAAACTGTTTACCTATCTTTGTATTCAGTATGACTCATTTTGAATGGACACCCCTGTAAAAAATGTGTCTATTTTCTGATTTTAACGGGACAAAAATTTAGAGATAAATTTAAATTCTCAAGATCTACTATGATTTCTTTTCAATGTCAAAAATAGACAAATTTGATTAGCGATTTTTTAATAAAATCTAACTATACCTCTGGATTCAGAAACACCTCAAATAGGTAAATCCAAAATTTCGTGAAAAAATGTTAAATAATGACAGATTTAACTTAAAAACATGTATGAACAATTGAAAGTAATAATAATTAGGTATTTAATAATCAAAATAACAACACATTACAACATTACACTAAACCTAAAACACGATAATACAATTCATCTTAAATTTTTGTAGCCTCTACAAGGCCGCCGTATATTTCGATGCACTTGTCGAATCGCTTTTTAATATTCTTTACGACATTCTGTAACTGTTGCCGGGTTCTGCACAAGCTTGTCTTATTCTTGCACACAAATCTTCTCTATTACTCGGGCGTGACCTCTTAACTTTAGATTTTAATAAACCCCATAAAAAGAAGTCTATCGGTGTTAAGTCCGGGGATCGGGGTGGCCATCGAATTAACGGGCTACCTCGACCTATCCATCGATTAGGAAAGTTAGCATTAAGCCATCTGGTAACCACTCTGGCATTATGGACAGGGCTGCCAGCTAATTGAAAGTGTAGATTTACTCTTGTATTGAAAGTTCATGTAGCATATTCCAAAATTCGTTTCTTAGAAACGTGTAAAAACTGCATTATATTCATATTACCTTTAAAAAAGAAAGAACCAATGATTGTTTCATTGAGTAGCCCATACAAAACACTAACTTTTTGGGAATATTGTCTTTTACAATTAATGACCCACTCTGGGTTTTCTGTAGCCCAAAACCTACAATTTTGTGACGATACCACCCCATTTGTGGTAAAAGTTGCCTCATCGCTGAATAAACTAGTTTTCAAAAAATGTCTGTTATTAAGATACTCTCCTTGAGCCCACAAGCAAAATTCCATCCGTGTTTCATAATAACCAGATTCCAACGTATGTAAAAACTTGGGTTTGAATGGGTTTACCTTATTCTTTTTAAGGAATCGGCGAATATTTTCTCTAGGTAAATTCAAATCTAAACTAGCTACTCTTATACTGACGTTTGGATTGTTGTTAACATAATTCAAAACGGTCTGCTCGTACCTGGGTCTTCTTTGTACATTATCTGTTCTTGTAATACGGCTTGTCACAGCGCCACACTCATTAAAAATTTTGTTTATTTTAGAAACAGTACTTTTAGTGATGTTGGGCCCATTCGGGTGTCAAATATTAAATATCTCACATAGCTCTCCCAAAGTTCTGTCATTATCTCCTCTAAGGCGCCCAAGTTCAATTTTTTCTACCACATTTAGAGTATCCATAATTTTAATTTATTAATCAATTTTATAATTTCAATTACATACTCTGAGTATATGCGTAAAAATTTGACGTCTGATTTTAAAATTTGTTTTCCATGATACTCTATTATTATCTGTCATTACTCAATAAAAAGACAATATTTATTACAACTATACGCTTAATTTATCTTTCTATTGTTTATCTTTCATGGGCTACTTTGATTTTTAGAAAAAATTATGTAAAAGTTATTATAAAATATTACCAACATTATTGTCATAAATCTGTCATTATTTAATATTTTTTCACGAAATTTTGGATTTACCCACTTGAGATGATTCTGAATGCAGCGGTATAATTAGATTTTATAAAAGAAAATCGCTAATCAAATTTGTCCATTTTTGACATTGAAAAAAAATCATAGTAGGTCCTGAAAATTGAAATTTATCTCTAAATTTTTGTCATAAAGTAGAGCTTTCGATGGCCTATCCTTTAAAAAAAGCCCCGTTAAAATCAGATAATAGACACATTTTTTACAGGGGTGTATCCATTTAAAATGGGTCACACTGTATGTAATCCTTATATGCAAACATGATAGCGGCAGAAACTGATGTGCCAAGCCCCTCTACTACTTCGAGTCGCAACCATTACGACACAAACATAAAGCAATATTTCCTACATGCCACATAGTTCGGATGGTTTTATCCCAAATTTATGATTTATTGGCTGCCAAATAATTTTTCACAAAAAGCTCATTTTTAACACGCTTGAAGTGAACATTAGTGCCAGAAAAGTATACTGTAGAAGGCGATATATGAGCAATTCAGTGAGTGTCAATGGTCTTAAAAGTTTTGCTTGTTAAAAATAGTGCACAAGTATATAGAATGAAGTAAATTATTACTGTTGAAAGTTGTGAAGTTAGAAATTCTGTAGAACTACGCCTGCAGGACAAATCGTAACTGCTTCCATGGTAATTTGTCAAGTTGATGCTTGTCTACTTAGGAAGTTCAAAACCGCAAAATTCGGAGGGTAGAAGTAGTATGACAAGTATGATTTAAACTAATGTAGCAAGCATCAGCGGTATTCGCAATTTTTTTCATTATCTGTATTCGTCACCACAATTTGACAAAGACAAATAACGATAATTTGTAATTTTTATTTACGAACCTTTGTGAGTAAAATTGTTGTATTCACAGTGGCAAGAATGGTACCTAAATTACTTCAACATCCACGTAGTAGAGTGGAAATATAGTAATCGTAAAAAAATAACATTTTTTTTCGCTTTTGTTGCTTAAAATGTTGTATTGCAGAGATTTTTTGTTTGTCTGTCCCGTCGGTCTGTAACATATTTTCCCCGCACGTCTTCTCAGGAACAGTTTAAGATATTGACTTGTTTAGTACACGTATGTACTATGATGAGATCTGGAACTAGATTATATTTTGAGCTAATTCTGGTTAAGGGTTGGGGTTTATATAGGAGTAAATAAGTGAAAATAAGTAAAGCAAGCTGGTAAGAGTACAGAAACTTGATATTTGATGTATACCGGGTGAGTCACGAATTGCGCTCGCCCCGATATTTCCTAAAATATTTGGAATAGAAAATTGAAATTTGGAGGCCTTATTACACCACTAAAATGCCATCTTTTCAATAAAAAATCAAGTTTAGTGCACATCCGGTTTGACCGGAAATGCCCACAACTTTCGATTTTTAAATGGAACACCCTATATATTTTTACATTTTTGGAATCTAGATGAAATTTTGAATGCAATACATCTATTTTGGTCACTTTTTGATAAACATTAAAAATTTTATTAAAAAATCTATTCCTGAATCCAGAGTGCTGTGGTGCCCAAAATATATTTTAGTTTGTGTGCTACGTTACTATAAACATAAAAAGAGCAATATGATTGCATTACTTAATTCTCTAGAGGCGTTTAAAATTTTTAAATGTGATTTTTACCCACTAACTTTGTTTTTTTAAATGGGAATTTAATCGTTCGCCAACATTTTTAAATACCTCATTTTCATACGAATCTAATGATACCAAAATTTTGAAAATCCGCTCAGAAATATTTGAGATTTCAGCCAAAATACAATGCAACCAAGCTTTTAGAAACATGCGGCTAATAGATAATAGATTAGTGGGCTTTGGAAACTAAAATGGCACATTTCTGTGTAAATCTGGTAACCTAATAACATTGGAAAAATCATAGTAGCCATTGAATGTAATAAAACAATATCAGCTGTCAGACAGACTCATGTAGTTATAGGCAATCTTGAGCTATCAAACATTTAATAATTGTGAGCGCAAAGAACGTTACAATTAAGTTTAGCATAGGTATGTGGAGGTAAACACAATTACATCCACAAGGACATTTGCAATAGAATGCGACATCAGTTCTGTTTTCAGAGTTTTATTTAAATGAACATAAATATCGGGCCTATAAATATATAAAAATCAATTCCGTTTGAACAATTAAACTTAAACTAGGCAACAGTAGGTATCTTTAAAATAATTAATATAATTAAATTATAAATTGACATTTATAGATATTGTTCAAAATGTCCACCATTTTTTTCTATACATAATTCGGCTCTGCGTACAGTTGCTTGAATGGCTCTACGCAATTCAGCCGGCGTTATTTCATTAAGAGCCCGTACAACTTTATTTTGCAGCTCATCACGGGTATATAAAGAAGTTTTATAAACTTTATTTTTGAGAGTGCCCCATACATAATAGCCGAGGGGTGTTAAGTCAGGTGACCTAGGAGGCCACCTGATATGACCTTGATTTGCGATAAGGCGTTCACCATGCAAGTTGTTTAAATATTCCATCACTCTTCTGGAATTATGTGGGGTAGCACCATCTTGTTGGAAAAACAGATTTTGTAAATAGGCAAGAGGAAGTAAGTCAAGAAATTCTGCTGACTGGTTTTGTAAAAAGAATAAATATCGTTCGCCAGTAAGTGTTCCATCAAAAAATATGGGTCCAATTATTCGATCTCCAAGTACTCCAAGCCAACAGTTAAACCCAAATCTTTCCTGAATATTCCCCCGCCCTACCAACCTCGGATTTTCTTGAGCCCAGTACCTAGTATTATTTCTGTTAAACATACCTTGGTTCGTAAATCTACTTTCATCTGAATATAAAATATGAAAAGGAAAACCTGGGTTTTGTTGTACTGCATTTAAGAACCAGTTGCAATATACTAGCCTCCTGTCGTTATCATCTCCATAAAGATGTTGGTGTATTTGGTATTTATAAGACTGAAACTTATATTTCTTTAAAATTCTGCAAACCGAAGACTGACTAATGTCGCATTCCATTGACAATTCCCTTGTTGATGTTGTTGGGTGTACCATCACAAATCCTAATACATAAATTTCTTTGTCCTCACTTACAATAAATGTTTGATGGTCATCTTGTTGATTGGGTTCGTTTCTTAATTCTTGTTCCACTCTGGCAAACAAGTGTCTGCTTGGATGACGTCTGTTGGGATATCGTTGCTGATACAGTTCTGCATCTGCAGTTGAATTTTTGAGACGCTCTCCATATATCGACCTTTTCATTTCTACTAAAATTATTAATTTTCTTTAATTTTTACTCAAAGAGATTTCCGCAACGCTTTATTTTGTATCTTTCTGACAGCTGATATTGTCTTATTACATTCAATGGCTACTATGATTTTTCCAATGTTATTAGGTTACCAGATTTACACAAAAATGTGCCATTTTAGTTTCCAAAGCCCACTAATCTATTATTTATTAGCCGCATGTTTCTAAAAGCTTGGTTGCATTGTATTTTGGCTGAAATCTCAAATATTTCTGAGCGGATTTTCAAAATTTTGGTATCGTTAGATTCGTATGAAAATGAGGTATTTAAAAATGTTGGTGAACGATTAAATTCCCATTTAAAAAAAACCGAGTTAGTGGGTAAAAATCACATTTAAAAATTTTAAACGCCTCTAGAGAATTAAGTAATGCAATCATATTGCTCTTTTTATTTTTATAGTAACGTAGCACACAAACTAAAATATATTTTGAGCACCACAGCACTCTGGATTCAGAAATAGATTTTTTAATAAAATTTTTAATGTTTATCAAAAAGTGACCAAAATGGATCTATTGCATTCAAAATTTCCTCTAGTTTCCAAAAATGTAAAAATGTATAGGGTGTTCCATTTAAAAATCGAAAGTTGTGGGCATTTCCGGTCAAACCGGATGTGCACTAAACTTGATTTTTTATTGAAAAGATGGCATTTTAGTCGTGTAATAAGGCCTCCAAATTTCAATTTTCTATTCCAAATATTTTAGGAAATATCGGGGTGAGCGCAATTCGTGACTCACCCGGTATACTAGAATCCAAGGCCTCAGGTTTCCTTATATTTTGCACCTCCACCACCCCCACTCCATTATTAAAGGGATTGATAAAATAAAATTCAGATATTCACTTGACATTTGGTACACGACTGTATTATAACGACACCTGAAACAAAATTATATTTTGAGATAATTTCGTTCATGGGGCGGGGGTAAATAGGGGAAAATAAGTAAGAGTACAGAAACTTGAGATCTGGTGTATATACTAGAAGCGAAGGCCTTAGATTTTTAAAATATTTTTCAACCGTGTCGCCTATCGAGGAATTCTTTCCAGACATCGAGACCAACGCTACCTGATCAGAGAATTTATACATTCTGATAAATCAAAACAAAGCAAAGCATATGCCAGTAACAAAAATATAAGTAAAATAACTTTTTAAAAACAAACTTTTATTAGAATGTAGTAAAACGAAGAAATAAATATGCGATATTGAGGCAAGGCAGTAGTCCAATAAGTGGACCCAGCGCGGATGAGTGGATAGTTACAGAGGCAAGTTAAAAATTTATCAAACCAAACAAATAACATCAATGTTGACCTAAAAACTAGTTGCGAGAAGTTCATAGGTATTTAGTTTGGTAGAAAAAAGGTAATTTTTTTATTTATTTATTATATTTCCATTTTAGTGTCGATGTGTCTACCACTAACCATTTAGACATAAGCTGACTACCCTCGCTGGAGATTATTGTATTATCATACGTGTTACATATGTATACAAAATTTCAAGGCAATAGATTCTATGAAAATTAAATTTGACTTGGAAGATTTGACCTAAATTGACTGACTAACAAACATCTGAAGTTGAAGAAAACCTTTGAAATATGAAAGACTATCCAAACATGGCAAAAACGTACATTTCCCAATACCTAGGGTTCCCAGATTAGAATCAATTTATATTCATTTGTAGCTTATAAATATCGGCATAATTTTCGTGGAAACAATTTTTTTGCACGACCGATATTAAGTAAGATATTTTCGAGCGCCCTGATAAAATGGACAGCCTGTATATCCCTGAAAATTCTTGATTGCTTAGACAATGGCAAGCTATCTTTTCTGCAGCGAATTTACTTAACTACAAAAAAGCGTTTTAACATTTTTTGATAGTCGGAGATTTTTTAAGATATTCGCAAAAAAATCTAAAAAATGTTTTCAAAATCTTAAAAATAAGGTTGCTAGGAGTTGCGCCCAATTAAAACGTGGCAACCCTTGAAATTCGTTTAGAGGAACGTGTATACTTCATTTCCCATACACCTATATGCTAATTTTCAATGGTGTAAGACTTTTACAGTCACCGCTTCGTCTGTATAGTTCCATAATAAAATAAAAACTTCATCTAGTTTTTATAATGGTGGGTGGAGAACCGACTGTATAGATTTCCTATGAATAAGATACATGAAAATCTTTATGTGAGTGAGTAAGTACTACCACAGGCATACAGAGAGCCATTTCATTTTTGCAAATTTTGCCCGCGTCATGGAATTTTGACGTAACTTCCGGTCACGATTTTTTTGTGTCGTCGAATACATGAAAAAAACTTACGTCAAAATGTAGGTTTTGAGGTATACAATGAGATTGTAGTGGGGTGCCAGGCTTAATTTGCCCGCAACGCTGAGACACCCTCGATTAAATTTCTTTTTTGTGTTTTCTTAAGTCGTCGAATACATGAATTATTTTTTTTAAGTTAAAGTATAAACTTTCTAGTTATTAAAAAAAATAGGCTGCCTCTTATTTGCCCGTATCCTCCCATTTTGACGTCACTTCTGGTAAAATTCCATGACGCGGGCAAAATTTGCTTATATGAAAAGTGGCTCCCTGTAGGTCTGTGGTAGTACTTATTCACTCAAACAAAGTTTTTCGTGTATCTTATTAATAGGAAATCCATTCAGCCGGCTCTCTACCTATAACGAAATGGTCCATCTAGACGAGTGAGTATAGTAGGAAATAATTCGTTTTATATATTACTATGTAAAGTGTGTGTGCCAAATGTACGTACATTTAGTAACAATGCAACAGTGAGGATATTAAATGAGATAGTTACCGTTGCTTTTTGTGTCTATGTACAATTCGAGCGCAATCAAATTGCTACGGGTTAGCGCAGTGGTTACCATTAATCTCCTTTGTGCAACTGCAAAGTAAACAGCATGTATACTGATTTACGCGCACCCATATGCTCTCTGGTTAGAATTTGGTTGGAGGTGATTTTGCAGTATTCCGTATTCGCGCTCGCATGGTCTACTCTACTGTTTACAATGTTAGACAAACAGAGCAGAGCGATGACAACAGTGATGAAGTAACAGTTTGAGGAAGGTCTGAATTAATCTCGTCTTATGAATGCTGGTGCAGTGCCAGGATATGTTAACTCGCTGTAAGTGATATTAAAACTTTTATGTTAAACGTGCGAGATCACATGTAAATTAATAATGAAGCTTTTGTCAATTTTTAAGGAAAAAGCATATACACTATGGTAGCAATGTATTTAATAAAGTCTCTTGATATACAGAGTGTCCCGGCTCTATTTAGACAAGCATTATCTGGAAAACGGTGAGACATGGAAAAACATGTTCAATGGAAAAGTTATTGTGCTTAAAAAGATGCATTTAAGTATTTTATTTTCAAATGTGCAAGGCGCCTTAAAAAGGCGGCAGGTTGTGCAACTTTGTTTTTTCAAATAGAGCACCCTGTATATTTTTATGTTTTAGAATTTTCCTTTTACTTCTGAACAAATTTTATTAACTATGTCCTATGCCTATCATTATTTATTAACCATTGTTGAGATATTAACAGTTAAAGGAGGATGGTCAATAAAACCCAATTTTAGGCCCCTTTTAACTTGGAAAAAAATTGAACAGTTATCAAGATATCTTATAACTGTTGATTTGCGAATTGAAATCTTATGGAATTACCTTTCATTTAAGGTCAATGTCATTCTAGTTAGATAAAAATTGATCGAGATTTTTTCACCCCTTCTCAATAATTCAATTTTAAGAACAGCTTTTCCAATTTTTTGGAATTTGGTTTTATTTATCCCCTTTGACTTTTTATCATATCATGGATGGTTTTTGTAAATATTTAATTTCAAGTTTTTATACCTATTTGTGTTGTTTATTTTAAAAAAGCAACCTTTACTGATCCTTTGACGTAAAAGTCACAGGCGTAGAGGTTATTTACCAATAACATACTGGCTAATTGTGATATTTTGTAGATTCCCCGAGCACCGCTTAAAAAGAAAACATACATGTGGCGGGAAGTCCCAAAGAATTAAAGAAGGAAAAAAAAATGGATGTTGCCGATATTTTTGGGTACTGAATATCCCATTGTGGCTTAATCTTAACATTTAATAATAATAATAATAATAATAATGCTAAAGTCTGATAGGTTCAAACTTTACTACGACAGATCTATCATTACGGACCGAACCATCCATAATAACAGGCCTGATATAGTCCTTCAAGACAAAAGAGAAAAGGCCGCCTACTTAATAGATATTGCTATCCCAAACAATAACAACGTCCTAAAAACAATAACAACAAAACATCAAAAGTACACGGAATTGATGGAAGAGATAAAACGGATGTGAGGTATGGAAAATGTATATATAGTACCCATTGTACTGTCAACCACCGGCGTCATCCCTATGGGTTTACACGAAAATATCAAAAAATTAAATTTACACAAGAATACTAGTATAAACTTACAAAAAACTGTGACTGTAGGAACAACAAGAATAGTCCGCAAGTTCTTTAATCAAACATGCGGGTGCTTAGCTTAGCCCATACCTCATGAAGAATTGCCAGCATAGAAAGAGCTGACAACAACAGAGATAATAATAATAATAATAATAATAATAATAATAATAATAACAACTGCGGTACCCCAGGAGACAGGAGGCATAAGGTCACCCATCTGTTTTATATGGATGACCTTAAACTTTATGCCTCCGGGGAGAGGGACCTGCACCAGTCCCTCAGGGTGGTACAGGAGTACACGCAGGCTGTCGGTATGGAGTTCGGGTTAGACAAATGTGCACTGGTCCATCTTAAGAGAGGACGATGCGGGGACTACGGAGAGGACGCGCAGCTCGTAGACGGAAGCATCTTACATCATCTAGATGTCGGAGAGTCGTACACTTACTTAGGTGTTGAGCAACACTCCACCCAAGAAGTGAGTGTAGTGAAAAATGCTCTCCGCGGCAAGTATCAGCACCGGCTCCGACAGATCTGGTCTTCAGAACTGTCGGGGAAGAACAAGGTGTCTGCAACCAACATGCTTGCCGTTCCGATCCTTCTCTACTCCTTTGGAGTTGTGAAGTGGACTCGAGAGGAGTTGCGTCAACTCGATGTAGGAACCCGCAAGAAGATGTACCTCAATAGGAGTTTACATCCCAAATCGTCCGTTCCACGGCTATACCTCCCGCGACATCGGGGAGGGCGTGGACTCTTGAGTTTGGAGAGTCTCCACAACAGTATGGTTCTGGATGGAGCCTGTAAGGTCATCAGGAGTTCGGATCCCCTCCTCTGCATGGTCCGGAACCATGAAAATGCAGGGGTAGGAGCATTTCTGTTTAAGGCAGCACAGAGAGCAGCTGATGAACTTGGTCTCTTCTTCGACGTCGAGCGGGTAAATCGCGACTCCGTCACCGAGTTGGAACCTGCTCGGCGAAAAGCCCAAATTAAAGCTGCAGAACACAGCATCTTTCTGCAGCTGCACATGGATAAGCCAATGCATGGAGTTTTCTATAAAAATATAGAAAACCTTGGCTTATCCGAAAGGCTGACCTTTGCCTTTTTAAGGTCAGCCGGGCTGAAGTCTGAGACCGAGGGATTCATAATGGCTTGCCAGGATGGTGTATTCAACACTCTGGTCTATCGTAGCCGTGTTATGGGTATAGAGGTCCCGGATGTCAGATGCAGGGCCTGCCGCAGGGCGCCAGAGACTGTAATGCACTTGCTGTCGGCTTGCCCGACATATGCAGTCTCGGCCTATATCCAA
Organism: Stenurella melanura; assembly: GCA_963583905.1. Lineage (NCBI taxonomy): Eukaryota > Metazoa > Arthropoda > Insecta > Coleoptera > Cerambycidae > Stenurella > Stenurella melanura. The sequence goes on from OY757310.1 coordinate 155,589,328, forward strand.
AGGCACAACGGAGCATTACGAGTGCTTTATTACCATTTAAGGCACTCGTATGGGATAGACGAGACACCAGTGCTGCCTTATGCTTCGGGGGATATTGAGTCCGTTGTGGGCAATGAGAAGTGTCTAATCTATTGGAACTACTCGTTTCCCACCGTTAGGCAAATACAAGCCAACAAGCCTGACGTAGTTCTCCTCGATCACCAACTCAAGACAATGTTTGTCGTGGAGTTCTCGGCTCCCGCGGAAAACAACATTGTCTTGAAGGAGGAGGAAAAACGGACAAAATATCGAGATTTGCTCTTCGAACTCCGTAGACTTTACCCAGACCATACTGTTAAGTTGGTGGTACTGATAATAGGAGCCCTAGGTGGAACAAGGCACACACTGCTTACGGAACTGAAGATCATACCGGCATGCCGAAACTCGGCAGAGATCTTAGCCGGTAGAATGCAGAAGGCCGTCATCCTCGGTTCGCTACGTCTACTCAGGGCACACGATTCCCGGACCCAGTAGTCACTTACCCCACGGTGTGGGGAGTGGCTACCGGTACTACCAGCTCCCCTCTGTGAGGATCGGAGCCACAGAGAAGGGTGACTGGTTTTAACAAAAACAAAAAAAAAAAAAATACATAAATGTCGCTATCGAAATTAAAAGACTCTGGAAGCTTAATGAAGCCACAATAGTTCCTCTCGTGATATCAGTAGATGGAGTCCTCACTAAAAATCTGCAGCCAAAACTTACCATCCTAGAACTACCCACTTATTTAGTCTCCATCATGCAAAAAGCCGTCATATTACAGACATGTCAAATAGTACGAAAATTTTTATCGTACTAGTCGCAGCTGGCCGAAGTGAATTCTTCTCCAACTGGGATGTTTTTTTTGTATAAAAGTCCGGTATAAACTGAGAAATAAAAGACAACAATAATAATAATAAGGGACCTCAGTATAGAGATAGAGCGAATGTGGGGAGTCTCGTCCACAGTAGTACCAATAGTAATAGGTCCCACAGGAACAGTCACAAAAAAACTGGAAACATATTTAAATAAAATACCAGGACAAAAATATAAAGCCAGTTTACAAAAAAGCGTGCTTCTGGGAACTGCATATATTATCCGAAGGGTACTGCAATCAGAGGGTTAGTGGAACTCACGAATGCGAAGCAGGGTAGATCTAAGAAGCTGGGTAAGCTCTCGACCTATCTTGGAAGTACCAGCTGTTAAACGCAGCTGTGATTAAGGGATAATAATAATAATAATAATAATATGAACCATCCATCGGACTAATGGGATAAGATGAATTTCATCCTCATTAACCAAGCCGAATCCCAAAGGCGCGCGCGAGGGATCGGTAAATTTTTTCCAGCCTCGGCTGAGAAAGTAAATCGCTTAATTCAATAATAATAATAATAATAATAATAATAATAATAATAATAATAATAATTAGAGTTATGCTGACCAATCATAGGATGCACCACCCCAGAGCCTCAAAAGAGCGAGTGTCACTCCCTAGGGAACAAGGCGGTAGAGGCATCGCAGATGCAGTAATAACATGCAACGCACAGATTAAGGGCCTGAGGGACTACTTCTACCTTGCAAACTCCAACTTGCATAGAGTTGTTATAAAAGCTGACATTGGATATACTCCACTAAACCTAAGCCAGAGAAATTACGTACCTTTTCCGAATATGACCTCCAACCGAGACAAGATCACACAATGGGCCTCCAAAGAACTACATGGACGCTACCACTACAACCTAGAGAACGATCACATTGACAGAGAGGCATCTCTAGGATGGCTGACGAGCGGAACACTATATCCGGAAACAGAAGGATTCATGGTCGCTATACAAGACCAGGTTGTAAGCACCAGGAACTACCAAAGGTACATTTTAAAAGAGCAGATTAGGACGGATAAATGCAGAAAGTGCAATAGTCAATCAGAGACCATAGAACATATCCTATCTGGATGCCAAAGCTTAGCAGGCACAAAATTTTTGGAAAGGCACAACAATGCAGCTGTGATAATATACCTAGAACTCCTGAAGCTTCATAAAATTATGCCAGATAACAACGAACCATACTATCGGTATAAGGCGCCACCAGTGGTAGAGACTGAACAAGTTAAGATTTATTGGGATAAGGGTATTATAACAGATAGAACAGTTGAACATAACAGACCTGACATAACTATCACACGCAAGAGAGAGAAGAAAGCGCTTCTGATAGACGTCGCAATCCCCAATAACCACAACATAGAGCTAAAGTACAAAGAGAAAATGGCGAAGTACACCAACCTGAGACGTGAAATTCAAGAGATGTGATAGCTGCAGACTGTAAAGGTGGTGCGGATCATAATCTCCTCCATGGGACTAATTCCGAAAACTTTAAAGGACGGTCTAAACAACATAGGAATACCCTTGAATACCTACCGAACCATACAGAAGTCAGTCATCTTAGACGCCACAAACATAGTCCGGTCTTTCCTAGAGTAGTAGGGTCGAAGTCTAGATCTTGCTAAAAATAGCCGATTTAGATTTTCTGAAACCAGAGAAATCTGAGAGATAAAATAATAATAATAATAATAATAATAATAATAATAATATGGTGTAATTAACATTTTGGTTTACCGAAGCCGCGTAATGGGTGTAGAGGTTCCTGATATTAACTGCAGGACCTGCCGTCAGGCGCCGGAATCGCTCATGCATTTACTATCTGCATGCCCGGTATATGCGATTTCGGCTTACATCCATCGCCATAACGAGGCGTTACGGGTGCTGTATTACCATCTACGGCACTCGTACAGAGTAGACCAGACACCAGTGCTGCCTTACGTCCCCGGAGATATGGAGTCCGTTGTCGAGAACGAGAGGTGCCAAATTTATTGGAACTTCTCGTTTCCGACAATCAGGCTAATTCAAGCCAACAGACCTGATATAGTCCTCTTCGACTATTAAAACAAGGTGATGTTTGTGATCGAATTCTCAGCACCTGCTGAGCCAAACATCGCTTTGAAAGAGGAGGAAAAACGGATCAAATACCGTGATCTCCGATACGAGCCTGTACCCAGGCTACTCGGTCAAGATGATCGTCCTAATAATAGGTGTACTCGGAGGTATGAAGCCCACGCTGCTCTTGGAACTGAAGACCATACGAGCCTGTCAGAAATCAGCCGAATGGCTGTCAGACCAAATGCAGAAGGCGGTCATCTTGGGGTCCCTTCGCCTACTTAGAGCACACGAATCTGGAATGTGCAGTCACTAACCCCACACGTCGTGGGAAGTGGTTGTTATTATCGCTGGCGCGGCTACAGTGTGGTATCGGTCGGAAAGCACGGAAGCCCTGTCCGGCAACGGTGAAACCGAAATAATAATAATAATTATTATTATTTATTTATTCCATGGGACCACTTACATGTGACCTAATATTTCTTTTTTAGGTCTAATCTAATGAGCTATAAAGAAAAATACAAATTTAATTGCCGCAAACCTTTCCAATTATTCTATCTTTTCAATAATATCTTCTCAAATTGTTCAGCAAACGGAACATTCTTCCGGAGTTAAAATCTAATTGCGATGAAATATATCTAGAAAGGAAGGATATTATGGAATTTGGTGTTTCATAATATTGAAACGAATAAAATTAGGCAGGTCCTATAAATAAATTATTTGTTGTATACACGGATTTGCAGAGTGTTTGCAATTCAGCCATATTCTTTTTAATTGAATAAATTCTTTAGTGTAATTTGACGGTGGTTATTACAGAAAGAATGCATACAAGTTTCCTTGTTGCTTATTAAATTTCGCTGAAGTCTGTTTATTTCTTATTCCACAAATTTATTTCCGTGTTTCTGCAACATTCTCTTAATAGAAATACAGTTCGGATTCAATCTATTTATGATTTAATAACAAAAACTTATGAAATTTCTGCAACATTCTGGATACAATAATGACTTATTCGTAGAAAAACTTCATCAATCCGAACTTTAAACGAAAAAATTACATAAGTTCTTTCTAGTGGCCGCACTGGTCAAAGTAGTATTATATTCAGTATGAGTTTACTTTATTTTGTAGCGATCATTGTTATTAACTTTTTAACACGAAAAATGGGGATTGATCTCTCACAATATGTATGGTACTCTAAAACAATTCCATTTTCTATAATGGAGAATTATAAAAACTGATTGTCAGGGCAAAGTTTGATTTGTTCAGACACGAATGCCCCAGAAATATACAACTCGATTTAAACTATTTTTCGCAGTCTCGTGACTTTGTGAAATTTGGTATTTCATGTTTACTTATTATAGTTTCAATTTCATGAGTTATTTAATATTCCATTTATACGAGGGCATCTTAAAGATTGTGTTTACCAAAACACAGCTCGCTATTTGGTGAGTCCATCTAAATTGCGAGAGAGGGAACTAAAAGTGAGCAAGGTGACAAGATGAATCCTAAATTCTGCGTCTAGATGGCGCTAGCGACTATTATGGTTATCTAGTCTGAAAAATATATTCATTAAGTGTAAAATAACAAAGTTTGTTTTATATTAGGGATAAAGATAGTGCAAATGAAGTAGTACTTGAAAGCATCTTATATTGTATCGGTGGTTCAATCTACTAAAACATGGTTGTACTAAAATTATGATTAACAATAAGCTGTTTTTTGGCAAATTGGGTGATGTTATTTAACTGAAAATAAGTATAAGTTGTACATAAATAAATACTACAGGATTGTTGAAGAATATTTTTGCTAAAATTTGTTTATTAGGGAAATCTCTCTTTACTTGGAGCGTTACCTCTCGTCCCCACTGATCTTAGGTCTTGCTCGCTCTTTAGCTAGTAATGTGTCTAATTATACCTGAAATAATATTTAAAAATGCGATTGTTAAAGATTTAGGGCATTGCCAAGCTATTAATGGACACCAATTTCAGCAGTTGCTCGGATACTGTATTGAATTTTTTAATTACTTCCACATACGTTAGTGGAAGTATAGTAATCGCAAAAAAAATGTTCAAATTTTTCTTTTCTTGAAATAGGTTTGGAATGTCATGGACATCAAGATTTCAAATTTGAGCGAAAAAAAATATGTCTGTCTGTCTGTCTGCCTGTCGGTCTGTCCGTAACTTTTTTTTTGTCCGCACGTTTTCTCCGTAACGGTTCAAGACACTGACTTGAAATTTTGTACACATATTTATTATAACGAGATTTAGAACTGGCTTTTTGAACATATCCGGTGAAGGGTTGGGAGGTAAATAGGGGTAAATGGGGGGGAAATAATTAAAGCAAGCTGGTAAGAGTACAGAAACTTGAAATTCGCTGCATGTACTAGTAGCCAAGGCCTCAAAATGTTTTATGGGTTGGGGGATAAATTAGGGGTAAATATGGGAAAATAAAAAAAGCAAACTGGTAGAGTACAGAAACTTGAAATTGGGTATATATACTAGAAGCCAAGGCAACATATTTCTTTCTAATATTTTTCAACCCCCCACTCCCACCACCTCTACTCCATTATTAAAGGTATTAATAACATAAAATTGAGATTTTCACTTGAAAGTTAGTACACGTGTGTATAGTAATGGCATCTGATGAAGATTATTCCATTGAAAGGGTGGGAGGTGGTAGGTTGTGAACAGCGTAAAATAAGTAGACTAAGCTAGAAACTTCATTTTCATTTTCATATTATTAAAATTCTAATACCAATAATTTCCACATACTAGAGTGAAAATATAGTCAAGATGTTTCCTTTAAAGTGACTTGGACGAGAAATGTGGATGTGGAAGTTGTGATTCCTTAGGCAACGTTTTTTTCTATTAGGTAATCCTAATTTTTATATCACTCTTATTAATGACAATTGGTTGAATAAGTTGGACGCAAACATTTTTTTTTTTCAATAAATGATGAATTCTTCAAAATTTACACAAATGCAATAAGAAGGGGTAGGTTTGCTATTTTAAAAAAGAAGTTGGTGTCGTTAGGATGCAGGGATAGAAAACAAAAACAAGAGAGCTGCAATTAAAAACAAAACGAGATTTTTCTGAAAAAGTGTTTAAGAAATATAGTGTCCGTCAAAAAATCTGCACTATATAGAAAACTTTGTTATTGTTTTTATTTAACGAGTTTCAGCGTTATTAATAACCACAAAATTACCAAAAAAACTTGTCATGCCACAACTATGACACCTCTAAAATGCCATTAGAAATTTTAAAATTTCCTGAAATACCTTTATTTATCAAAACATGAAAAAATCCTATAATGAAAAGTTGTTTGTAATTACACTAAGAATCTAAACGTGAAGTTAGTTAATATGTAACATTTAATTTTTTTAAATTTTTCTTTGCAGAGTTGAGATAGTTTGAAATATTTCAGATTAATTCAACTATAGAGAAATGAGTGTTACATATTCTTCTCTCTTCTGAAACACTGAAATTTTTAAAGCAAACTTCACATTTGGATTCTTGCTGTACCTAATTACAAACAACTGTTTCTTATGGTGTGTGTTGAATAAAGAGTTACCCATATAGTGCAGACTTTCTGGCGGACACTGTATATTGTATTTATTCCACACTTTTTACAATGTGTATAATTACTGGTTAAACAGGCTATCATTATTAGTTATTATTGACATCCCGTAAGTTTAATAGTACACTCTACGAAACGGACAGTCGTCGCATTACCTTCGATATATAGGTCTGGAGACGTTTGCTACAAATTCTCAGGACAGTCCATGGCTCCTAGCAGCTCGATTCTGTAGGAATTCTCTAGCTTCATATTACTCCGAATCCTTTCATTTTTGGGCCATATCGACCAGAGAGAGGATAATATAGAACAGTTAATTGTTCAGAGAAAACCAGGTGAAAAAAAAAAAACAAAATTCTGGAGAGATCCAGAGTGATGGGCTGATGTCACCAAGGACCTACTGGGAAACAACTTTGGTGATGCTATGCGTTTAAAAGACAATCACGACAGATGGCGGAATGCTGTCAGACGTGTTATAGACCAAAACGGAGGTCAGCTAGGATAAATTCATGGGTAACAAAAGTAATCTAATGTAAAATATCCATATCGGTCTGTCCTGTGGTTCGTGGCTTTATTAAAGAGCAAATTGACGTTTTATTAACATACTATCCCAAAATATTTCTCTGTCCGTAGATACATATCCATATAAATGATAATCATATAAATATTTATATCTAAATAATGTACAGGGGTGGGCAAATATATGTAAAAACACCTGATTCCTGACTATGCTATAAGTTCGATTAAAAAATACCCTTAACAAAAGTTTTTGCAGTTTTTATTTTTTGTAGCCACCCTATTTTACGCGATATGAAGTAGATACTTTTTCATCAATTATAATTGTACTGTGTTTGGTGAGTGGTGCGACTTGTGGCTTTTTAAATGTTAAATAAAATGGTAAATTAAAGAGCAATAAAAACTTATTAGTTAATGAAAATTACATTTGTTATTGCAAAATATTGAGCAGTTTAATATTGAGAAAAAAAGGAAATATTCATAATAAATGTCCTGAATAATTCTCAAATGAAATTTGGCATCAGCAAGATGGTGCTCCGCGTCATTAATGGAGTTGACGTGCGTCAATACCTGAATTAAATATTTCCACAGAAATGGATAGATCGAAGAGGACATATTGAATGGCCACCACGATCGTCAGATTTAAGTCCTTTAGACTATTTTCTTTGGGCTCATCTAAAATCCGTTACCTATAAGATCAAACCTCAGTCGTTAGAAGTGTTCGGAGATCGAATTAGGATGGCTGTTCAAGAAATACCACTTCATGCTATTCATAACTCCTTAAGGTGGCCATTCCCTAGAAAGAGACACCCGATAGGGAAATATTTATTATTTTTGTCCATAACTTTTTTTTCTTAGTACGTATATTAAAAAAAAACTATAAGAGTACCTAAATAGAACCATAGCAAGACTATTACTATAAATGTTCACTCAATAATTTCATTGGTTTGCAAAATAGCTAGATTTAAAAATACGAAATAGGAAGATTGACATAATTTTTAAATTTAAATCTAGCTATTTTGAAAACCACGGAAATGATTGAGTGAAAATTCATAGTAATAGTCTTGTTATGGTTCTACTTAGGTACTCTTATAGTTTTTTTGAATATACGTACTAAGGAAAAAAAGTTATGGGCAAGAATAATAAATATTTCCCTCTCAGATGTCTCTTTCTAGGGAATGGCCACCTTAAGTCAGCCTACTGAAGGGCTTCAATTTGAACATTTATTATGAATATTTTCTTTTTTTCTCAATGATAAAGTGTTCAATATTTTGTAATAACACAAATTTTCATTGACTAATAAATATTTATGACACTTTGTTTCATTATTAGATTCTTCGCAAATAGAAAACGAAGAGTATATTTTATTTAATATTTAAAAAATCCACAAGTCGCACATCCACCAAATCCATATCACTATAATTGTTGAAAAAAAGTATGCTTATCTGAAAATGTAAAAGTATACAGTCAGAAGAAAAGAAGAAGCATAATAAAAATTCTACAAAAACTTTTGTTAAGGGTATTTTTTTAATCGAACTTCATAGTGTAGCGAGAAATCAGGTGTTTCCATACATTTACCCAACCCTGTATAATTATAAACCATTACAAATACTTGTTTTAGTTATCTGATAAAATTATTTATTTCAATACTGCACTTTTCACCTTTTGCTTCTATTTATAAACATATGAATTGGTATACTGTGAAAAACGAGAGATAACCATGTCAAAATAATTTAATTGTAATAACTAAATTTATCTTTTATTCTCGATGCCAATAATTTTTGCAATTAGCGGAAACCTTTTAAAAAAATATTTATAAATATGAATAATTTATTTACAATACGCAGTGCACTGAATGCTGAAATAAATGAATATTTCTGTACAATTGTTATCTAGATTTACATTGTTAATTATAATTAGTTCTATGAATGCAAAACGTAATTAATTTCATGTCGATATTAGGTTTTGTGATTGTTGGCCTTTATTTTACGTTCCACATGTACGATAAATCATTAACCGGTGCTTTATACCCATTATATTTGTTTGAAACGAAACAACATCGTTTCAATAATTTATTGTATAATTCAGAAATTATTTACTAACTACTATTCATTTGTTTTCATAGTGTTCTGTTATTTTTATAGTTGAAATATTGGACAAAATATGCTAAAAATAAAAATAATAAAAATTACTTTAGATTAAAATATACTTCATTTGAAAAGTGAATTATTATAACTGTAATGAAACATATTCTTTATATGGTTTTGCAAACAGCAGAAAAAAATAATTATCTATGAGATCTAAAAGAAAAACTATGTGTAAAAATATTGATGAAATCTTTGCATTCTTTCTATATCCGGAATTCTGGTTATGCTAGCAAATTAAAATCCTAAAATGAATTTTTCTAATTTCTTATTTGATAATTCTCATTGTAACACTAGCATTCACACAGTCCCTTACAGCCACGCAGATTAAACTGGTATCTACGTAATCCCCTACGATCATGAAGATTCAGTTAAAAATAAGAACAAAGGCCTAAAGAGGCAGAATGATAAATATCATGAAAATGTAATTCATTAGAATGAAACATTTTTAGGACAGTGTAGGTAAATAAATTCACTTTAGGCCTTTGTTCTTATTTTTAACTGAATCTTCATGGCCGTAGGGGGTTATGTAGATACTAGTTTAATCTGCATGGTCATAGGGGACTGGGTGTATGCTAGTGTTACAATGAGAATTGTCAAATAAGAAATTAGACAAATTCATTTTAGGATTTTAATTTGCTAGCATAACCAGAATTCAGGTTATTGATAGAATGCAAAGATTTAATTAATATTTTTAGACAGTTTTTCTTTTAGTTCTCATAGATAATTTTTCTGCTGTTTGCAAAATCCTATAAAGAATATGTTTCATTATAATTATAAGCAAACAAATCATAATTTACATTTAAATATTAGACTATATAGGCTCCCATACTAGTTAGCTAATAGATAGGTGATAGTTGTTTTTATCAGTCAATGTCAAATTTAATTATTTCATGCTTATTCATGGAAATTGTCTTGGTTTTACACGAAACATCTTTACGAGTGGCTTCATGTCTTTCTGGTGAGCTCCAGAATAAGAGCAAAAAACGTTTCAAAGGGTAAGCATTTCCCAGAAACAGATCGATAGATATCATTACAATGAAAAATTTCTAAGACAAGGTATGTAAATAAATTCACTTTAAGCCTTTGTTCTCATTTTTAACTGAATCTTCATGACCGTAGGGGGTTATGTAGCTACCAATTTAATCTGGATGGCCATAGGGGACTGTGTGCATGCTAGTGTTACTATGAGAATTGTCAAATAAGAAATTTATATTGGGATTTTAATTTGCTAGCATAACCAGAATTCAGGTTATAAAGAATTCAAAGATTTCATTAATATTTTTACACATAGTTTTTCTTTTAGTTCTCATAGTTGTTTTTTTCTACTGTTTGCAAAATTCTATAAAGAATATGTTTCAATACTTCATTTTAGTTGCAAATAGTCCAATAGCGGAGGTATGGAAAGTAATAAAAAAATTATGTTTTGCTTTCCTGGCTTGTCGAAGAGTATTGTAAGCATGAAATCACTCTCCCAAGTTTGATCGAATTTTCATGTTTCAGAGCATATAGGTTAAGAAAATTCAAGTCTTTCAATTCCGTCTGTCTGTCTGTCGTTTACCCTGGACGATATACAGGGGTGGACCGCCTAAAGTGAATAAATAATTAAATCGCAATAATATTGGGCATATGGTTAAAACATTTGAACATTTTTAACGAGACTTTCGACATTACATTTCTAGTGGTAATTTTCCTAAAATCACGTACTATTTTTATCTCAAATTCTGTACTACTATGAATGAATAACATTTTTATAAGTGACATTTTTTTTTCATTTCGTTTGTCCAAACCTTTCGTTATTATTTATAAAAACGTCCCTCCATGTCTGTTCTTCTTTCCATGGAGAAAAGGTACAAATTGTTTTTTTAGACATTAGTTTCTAATGAAATAAACAATTGTTTCGAAGAACATAAATAAATAAAAAATATCAACCCTTAATTAATCACAACGCTTGAAACAAGTAAATAAAGACAGAAACAATGCGCTCGCAGGAAGTTAAGCCATGTAGAAGGGAAATGCTTATAGTCGTTAGCCAGGGTGGGAAGTTTTCATAAGCATTTTTAGTTAGCAATGAGTAATCATAATCCATAACAGATTATTATTGCTTCGTTTTGCTGGTTTCCTGTAAAACACATATTTTTAACAGCTTTTCTCTAATGGTATGATAGGTGTGGTTTGTAGTGAACTATTCTGCAGGAAAGGTGCTTAACCATATGAAAGTACTTTCTGTTTATGTTGTATTTGTTGGCTGTTTGTTTCGAAAAAAATACGTATATTTTTAAATTCTGCCAGCGTAATTGGGGTATGTGAAGTACATATACTAACTACCTATCCGTACAGATATCGAACCATTCGTAAAAAAATGTCTCGTAATTATATGCTGTCTTCTTGATTATTACCAACTGGCAGACGGTAACTTTTCGTCGTCCAATTTGCACGTCATTTCCTAGACTACATGAATTGCTGTTGCTGCAGATAATTAAGATCTTAAGCATGTCCTAATGATGCTAACATGGTTGACACATCGAACAGTAATATTCAAACGTAGTGTTCAAATGTTTTGACGCTTATGAAAATTATTTCATAGTCATCAGTATCACATACAAGATTTTAACCCCTCAAGAATAAAATATTAAGTTGGATACCGCATTTTACTACACCCTGTCAAATACATACTTACATATGTTATTACTTCGAGAAATAGGTATTTGTTGTGTTTCCATAACGAATGTCCATTTCTAAAATAAAATCCATGAGAATAATAATAAAAGGTACAAAAGTTTCCTAGTACACTCATGCGATGTTACAATGCATGATACTCGTTGACAGTAAATAAAACTCTCCAAATATTTGCAACAGTCAACATCTCATAACCTCTCTATTCAATTATATGGTTGGAGAATTCATGTAGCATTTAGGGTAATTTGCATAATTGTGGTTAAAGTTGGCAACCAAGTCGGTCCAGGGTTTCGGCAGCTAGTAAGGGATGCTTAATTTCCATCACAAGTTACACACGACTGCTGGCAAGTAATACTATCAAACATTACATTGAATTACCTCAAACAAAACTAAGCTTCATTGAACCAGAAAATAAACCGGGGCGATGGAACAGTGCTTACGTCAAATGAATAACAATGTCATTATTTTTCTAAAAGAACAGTTGTTATGAATTAATGTTGCAACTACTACTATGCTCATACTGTAAAAATATATGACTGCTTGATAAGCATGCTTGACTTTAATTTAGTCCTCTAGCAATGCACCATCCAGGAAGTACATTGTACCCTGTCTAATAACACACAGATTATATTATCTTTGCAGGCGCTGCTCGTTTTCTGAAAACCTTCTAACAACCTCTCTATTTTATTAAACGACTTTTGAATATGTCTATTATTTCTCGTTTCTTTCTGAATCAAATAAATTCATAACATTCATTGGTGTTAAGAACACTAAATGTTTTTACACTAGTTAAATATACAGAAGCATAATAGATACAATTTGTAATAGATTATAAAATAAGTTAACGAACAAGTACACAGTTACACAAAACATCATAATAGATAATTGATGTAATTATCACAGTAATAGTAGAGGAGCCAGCGTGCTGTTACCTGACATATTTGTAATTGTTAGAGACATTATTAATCCTCGTCCTTAGAGCATGGCGAAGAAAGTGATATGAGTAATTTGCTTAGTGGTGGAAACTCGACTAAATAACTCGAAAGTCTTTTGTTACAAGTATTTGTATCTAGCCAATATTTTTTTATCAATTACTTGCCACTTAGTGATTACAAAAATAGAACTGGAATACATCCCAGTTTCTTTGTTATAATTAATTACCACTTAAATTTTGTTAAAATACGCTCGAGATACTTCTTGGGATTTATACCTGGGGCTCTTTCAAGTAGATGGTTATTGGTAATGAAGGCTATATTGTTGTTTAGTGTCAAGTTCCCGACATGTGTTTATAAAGTAATATAGACATACGCTCTGTTGTGACTTAAGGAGGTTGAGGCGTACAGTCCCAACCAAAAGTACGTCGAATTTTAAATCGGAACTTTTCCATAATAAATTATTACAAAAGGTTATTGGTCGATGATACCAATAATTATTGTCATAAAGGCATAAATAAATCATCTTTTATTATTAATTAATTATTTAAGTAGATTTAATTATTTTACTTAATGAACTAACTTTTGGATGTGTAATAACTGGGGTTTTATTCCCCTAATTACATGATTTAATCAAACATTACCATTGGCAGAGTACGGAGTGTCCCAATTACTTTTGAAGACTCCGTTGATATTATAGTATATCCATCGAAATCAAAACTGTGCTTACCCTTTTCCTTCTAGGTGTTATATCCCTTATGGTGCCTCTCAACCAGGTTACTTCACAAACAAACTTTACTGAATATAAAATGAACTTAATTTCTTAACAAGCAAATAAAACACGTGATTTCTCAAAACACTTAAACCACTATATTTACAGAAGAAAATGAAAACAAATGGGAATGACAATCACAAAGGTTTACGATTAAATAAAGTAACAAACGGTAATTACACTATATCAAGAAAAGAAATGGTCCGCGGCAATTTCAAATCTTTAGCTAAATCGCGACCGACTATTCTTAGTTCAATAACAACACATTAATTTTCTACTTATTAAAGCCGGCAAAATACTGAACAAATGTACTTAAACTTTAAAAGTGAAAAGGGTTCGCAAAACGAGAATTTACTATACCCTGTAGGTAGATGACGACCATTCAGACGTTAAGCCAAGAGTCTCGATATCCTCTCAATCGAGATAAGACGTTTCAAAAGTGGGCCGTAAACTTTAAACCCTCGACCAATTAGGATCTTTTTTACTGTAAACCGTACCATTTGAAATTACCTAACGGACCATTGTATTTATCATATGGCCTATGCTAACATTTTAATACCAGTATAGCAGATGGAAAAAAACCCCTTTTGTTCCTTGCTTTGCCTTTGTATAGGGGAAAAAATCTGCCCTATTTGATCTATCTATCTTAGTCTATTACATATGTTTCTGGAATCCTATTTCAACTGCCTTAGTCTAGAAAATTTAACTAGACCCCCCGGTGCGGTCGTATTTAAACAAGTGTCCATAACTTCAAGTAAAAAAGGCGAATTGGACATAAAATAATTTGGATGGTTATTTATTGTTTACAAGTGGCTAACGTCGACTACTAATAAAGAGTAAAGTTAACAAAGCACTGGGCTCTAAGATAACTCAGTTTGAAACATAAAACAGATGTATCTATGACCGGTATTTTACGATAGTTTACTAAAGTCTCGACCCTTAAAATGATACCAAGATCGGAATACGGTTATTCTGTTGCGACAGGGCCGGACTTGGCTCCCTTAATTTGAATTTTGTTACAGATGTTTTGTCCAAACTTATGTTTAAAAAAATAATATGTAAATATCTGTGTATTTCACAAATTTGTTTCACTAAATAATTTTTAAAAAAATGGGAAGCAGTAAAAATTAAAATTAAATCATTAAATAATTGAAAAATGAGTTAAAAATCATTAACAAAAAGAGAAATTTGACAGTTTACAAATGTTTAATCATGTTCTTAATATATTAAAAGTCTCTTAATTAAATTAGAAACGGTATTAAAATATGTGTAAGACATCAATGCTTTACATAATTAGTTTTCGGAACTTATTTCGGACATTATTTGTTTATTTGCTATAAATTAAAATATACCAAAAAATTCACAGATTTCACAATCTTTGCAACCATCGGGACATTGGAAATGATAACATGATACATAAAACTATAACACAAGCATCCAACATAGTCTCCTAGAGCTAAGCAGATTAAAGTAGTATCTACATGATCCTATAAAGAATATGTTTCATAAAACACATTATTTATAAGATTTGGCAAAAAGTAAAAAAAAAAAACTATGAAAAACAAAACGACAATTTAAAACAGCCTATATGGATGTGCAATTAAATGGTGATAAGTAATATTGAGCAGTATTGGTACAACAATGCTAATAATAAAACATATTATTTATAAGATTTAGCAAACAGAAAAAAAATGTATGAAGAATAAAACGACAAATTATCTATAAAAATATTAATTTCCAATATTTGGATTCTATCGATAACCTCCATTCTGATTATGCTAGCAATTAAATAATTTTAAAATGAATTTGTCTATTTCTTATTTCATATTTCTCATTTTAAAACTAATACCCACATAGCTAGCC
This sequence comes from Stenurella melanura, assembly GCA_963583905.1. Taxonomy (NCBI): domain Eukaryota; kingdom Metazoa; phylum Arthropoda; class Insecta; order Coleoptera; family Cerambycidae; genus Stenurella; species Stenurella melanura. The sequence goes on from OY757310.1 coordinate 155,604,746, forward strand.
CTTTACGTCTATGAGGAAAGTTTAAAATGCGAACAAAAACCTAGCTATCCAATAAAGAAATTTAAATCTATTTCATTTTTTTTTTTTTCACTTAAATTTAAAATCTCGATGTTTCATGGCATTGTTAACTTATTCCAACAAAAAGAAAATATAATACATATTTTTTTACGTTACTATACTTTCACTAAACTACTTGGTTGTGGAAGTAAATGAATCGGTATGTTTAGTACAGTTCAAATATAATAACACTGATATATTTTTGCATAAAATGAAAAATCTTCGAGAAATCTTCTTAGAAGTCGGGTACAATTTAAGCTGACTTGTGTCATGGCCGCTAAAACGTCTGAACTAAGATTTTATTTGATGCATAAGGAATGCCAGTAGTTCTCAAACAGTTCTCTTTTGTAACAGCAGTAATGTCTCTAAATAATATACGAAAAATAGGAAAGATGTTATCATAAAATGTTAAGATTACTGATTTAGTCATTTTAGTGGAATTTTGATTATACAGTGTCCGCCATAAAGTTGGCTACTTATGGGAAAGAATTTTATTATTGATATTTCTAAAAAACTCTATTGGGGGTTCGTATATGCATGTCCGACAACAAAAAATTACATTTTGATACATGTCATGTGATCACCGGTTTGGCAGGACTGTAAAAAATAGTTGATGGTGGTATCCAAAAATCAAATTGTTAAGATATCGAAAAATTTTATTAAGAAGAAGTGCACAGAATACAACAACGACCCCATATGTCAATTTTCAGGCAGATATGAGGAAAATAAAAAACTGCAAATTTTACCCCTACCATTAATTACTATATGAAAAATCATAAATTCTTGTGTCTGTTCCACAAATATTTGATTATTTTCGATAAAAACTCTATCTATTTTAGTTAAATAAAGATATATATTTACATGTTAAAAAAGAAACGAACCGACAATATAGTATTTTTTAGAAATCTCAATAATACAAATTTCTCCCATGTGTAGCCAACTTTATAGCGGACACTGTAGGTATATAGGCTCGGACACAAATGAAACTGATAACAAAAAATTAATTGCTCAATTCAGTCAATAACAATGAGTTATCAGAAAAAGAAATCAAAGACCAATATTGTTACAGTCCAGCAAGAACCACGAGGAGGCATGGGCATTTCTTGCCAGAAAAGGGTAGGATAATAGTATTAGTAGGGGAAATGATGTTAGTAAAAATAAAATATTTCATGTAATAAAAAGAAAATCTGAAATCTCTATGAGAATAAAGAAAATAAATTATTTTTCATTTAGCGGTAATAAATAAATATTCTGGTTGACAAAATATATATTAAAAAAATTAACAATAATTTTCAAACAAATAAATTAAAATAATTCTGAAAAAACAACGCATTGGCACGTTTTCGTAAACACTAAAACACTTGAACACTACACTTGAACAATTTACGACACGTTTTCATAAAAAGTACAACACTACACTTGAACAATTTATCTACTCGGCGCACGTTTCATCATTCGTGTATTAATACATACCGTAAGAAAGCCGATTTCATTAGAGATAAACACGCACTAGTAGTATTAAAAAACACATTTTTGGGGAAAATAAAGTTATAACAAAACTCGCGGCGCGGCTTAATAAAATAAAAATTTTAGAAAGAAAATTATTAACTTTTAATAGGGCTTAAATATAAAAAAAAGTAGAAGTGAGGATCGAGATCAAACTCGCAATCACCCCATTTACATTTATTGCTGCTCGAGTATCTTACCGATTGAGCTACGCGATCCTATGCTAATTATATTCTAAAACGTGTAATATGTACATACTAGAAAATTAGTGGTTTGACATTGTTCGTTTGACGGGTGAATATCCACTATTTACCACTAAAAATAACTTGAACATTTCGTATAAAGACATTTTTCATATTCAGAGTGGTGTTAGTTCATGGGAATATTTAATATTCATCGTTAAATCACACAGTTTGAGAATCGCTGAGCCTATGACTATGTTTCTTACTCCTCAGTGTACATTTCATATTTCCGTCTCAAAGGAAGTGAGAAAGAATTTTGATAGACATACATTGACAATGTCTTTAGGCTATTGCTTTAAGTTTGTATGCAAGAGATACTGAAAACGTATGCGCAATATTAATTCATACATCGGTCATTTTAAACTGGACCTGACTCTAATAGTATCCAAGAAATTCCAATTTTGTGTAATTTTCTGGAGAAAAATTGTACTTTTCAGATTTCTTGGCATATTATTGTCCTTGATGAACACGCGTAAAAGTGGTCTAAAGGTTCACCTTTAGTGTCACCTTTAATTCCTTAAAGGATTTGAACCATATAAATAAAGAAAGACGTTGGTTGTGTAATCTCTGTCGCATCACGTAAAAGTATATTGTGTATTCGAGCAAATCAAATAAATATTCGCAGTTGATTACGTTCGAATATATTAATCTTTCTGAAGTATCATAGATCCTGGTTATATTGGGTAAATATTTTGAAAGCAGTCGCAAACATCAAAATATTACAGTATATTTCGAGTGAATCCCTAATATAATTCCACCGTGTTTACATTCTTAATACTTCAGCACTAAATTCTTCTGTATTGCCACCCTCATCAAAGTCTTACAATCCGGTTTTAGTACAGAGAGTATTTCATTAAACTCTTGCTTAACAAGGTTAGTGAAAAACTTTGATCGTTATAAGCCGAGACAAAGGGATACATATAAAATAATCAAAAACTTTTTACATCATAAGCGTTGATTATCGTTCGCCAGCGAAATCCTTAGTCAATACGCTGCAAGTTTGCTAATGAGTCTCTAGTTTCCAGAACTTCTACTAACAATATTGCCAAACATTTCATTGAATTACCTTGTGTTAAACTGAAGCCAAGCTGCATCAGGGCTTAAAACAATTATCCTAAAACGGACATCAAACGTCATCGCGAAAGCCATTGTTCTCTTGTTCTCCTAAATAACGATAACTAATTGTTTCTAAAGTCAGTGATGGATATTGTTTTGAAATATCGTTCACAGTTTACTGGAACTCTATACAGAGCGACTTGCCTATCTTTATAGTTCGTGGGTAAATTAAATTCAATATTGAGACATGATTGCAACATATGAGGTGTATTTAATAATCGTGCGCTTTTTCCCGGACAAGACCATCGCTAAGAGAGAATAAGAAAAATTTCAAATGTGAGGAGAGACACGATATATAGTATATAGTATGATCTCGGTTGGAGCGGCATAAAGATGTTCAACAGGTGACTTTACTCATTTGTATGAACATCAACTAAAACGAACCGTTTTAATCAATTGCATATTGGCCTGTGGGAGGATGGGTGAAGAGTTTTGCCGGTGATGCGGTAGGGGTGTTCCAGTAGTCCCACCGATAGATAAATGGGAAAGGGGAGGACAGAATCGCTGGGGACTTTACCGGTCATGATGTGGAGAGTGTTCCAGTACTCTAATTGATAGATAACTGGGGAAGGGAAAGACAGGGTGGTCGGGAGTGCCGGTGATGCGGTGGGGGTGTTCTAGTTCACTCATTGTTAAATAAATGCAATAATTGAGAATGCATTGTAGTGGGAGGTGTTCTAGAATTACCACTGAAATAATACTATGCTAGTGAGTTCCCACTAGTTTTAGTATATACCTCCAGTCCCTCCAATGAGACCACTTTCTCATACAAGACCTACTCTCTCGCACAAGAAAATCAATCTACTTGACCAATTATCAGTTAAGAAATTATACACTATTATATTTTTCTCATTCCTAGTCCTATTACCAATAAATTATCTTCTTACGTAAGCAATATGCCTATTAGATTTTTCAGGTATGTATAGTTATCTCTTATACAGGATGGGGCAATAGTGCGTCGGACTTAGAGAGCTCGAGTTCTACATTAAAAAAAATGCAAGGATACTAGACAAAAAAGTATATATAACAGGAAATTATTTTCGAATATACAGAGCGAGCTAAGCTAAATAATGCAATAGGAAAAATTATTAAAAGTGCTTCCATTTTGCCCATTTTGATTGATATACATTTCTATGCGTTTAAATTATTTGAGGTAACCTCTATGTTTTAAGTTTATTCTTGAATTTTGTACTTACTGATTAATAAGTCGAAAATGTTTACAAATAGCCATAGGGATGTATATACAAGAAATGTTCGTTTTTCATTTCGACATCACATGGCCGAAAAATATACAGGGTGTTCCATTTGAAACAATTAAGAAAATTCAATTAAAGAAGTTCTAAATTTAAAAATAATTTTTGGCCACCCTGTATATTTCTAGGAAGTGAAAATGATCCAAAACCATTAATTAGATGTCTCGTTACTAACATATATTTTTTCTTATAATCTCATAACTGTGACCAGTGATGTTTTCAATATAGCATTATTTCAGCCAAAAAATTATATCCAATAATAATACAACAATACAATACAGAAGTGATAGGAGTCTAGAAATAGACTTCACAAAATGTACTGAAATAAAACTACATATGAATTTTATTAAAAACTATTCCATATCAAAAAAGACACTTGATCCCGTAATATTGTCTTGGCTCGCCCTGTATTTTCGAAAATAATTTCCGATTATAAACTTTTTTATTTAGTTTACTTGTTTTTTTTTATTTCTAGCTCTCACAAAACTCGAGCTATCGAAGTCCGACACACTATTTCACCATACTGTATAACACATTTGATGAAGGTTTACTGTCAGTCGACGGATGGACTGGTGTCCAGTTTTATACCTCCCCCTTCAACTCCCTTGGAGTGACAGGTACACTCCTTTAAAATGTTTAAATAGAACGAGGGTGCGTGTAAAAGCTCATTTGAAAGAGTTTTTAATTCTCTATCCAGTAATATAAGTTTTTTTGAATTTTGTATATTCTTCATCAAGAAAATTAAATTTGAAAATAAAATGTATTTGAAATATATCCTCAACTATTTATGCCTATGTACCTTTGTACCTTCTGATGAGGCAACATTCGTGTTAAATAGAACAGTCAACAAACAGAACTGTAGATACTGGAGTACAGAAAATCCACATTTTGTGATGGAAGTCAATACTCAATATCCTGAGAAAGTGAACGTTTGGTCTGGAATTATAAATTCTCAAATTATCGAACCATATTTCTGTGATACCACATTAACTGGACTTGAAATTCTTGCAAAATTTCTTAGTTCCAGAATTAAGAATACTTTGCCCAGATGATCACAACCTTAGTGAAATTGACGCAGGACGCAGCTACACCACATTTTACATTGGAAGTAAGAGCCTATCTCAATCTAGTTTTTCTAATAGGTGGATCGACAGATGCGGTGAAATTGAGTGGCCTCCCCGTTCTTCCGATTTGGCTCCGCTTCACTATGTTTTAAGGGAATACTTAAAATCGAGAGTTTATTTCAACAGACCAAATAGCATCGATGATTTAAAATACATAATAAGGCAATAAATTAAACAAATAACCCCGGAAACGAATACAAAATGTAGAAGAATGTCAGTAACGCCTCCATTATTGTCAAAAAGCAACAGGCGCTCAGTTTGAACATTTGATTTAAACTGTTTGATGTTCTTTTGTTAACTTGGCCACATTAATAATGTAATACAATTACAATAAAAAAATTTAATAGTCAAAACATTTTATATTGGTGGATAGAGAATTAAAGACACTTTGAAATGAGCTATCACACGCACCCTTGTTCCATTTAAAAATTTTAAAGGGGTAGCTGTCACTCCTAGAGGTTAGAAGGGGGACGTATAAAATCATACTCAAAAAATGTCATTTTAGAATTAAAAATGTGCGTGTTTTAGGATTTTACTCATAAATTATAAATTACGTAGATAATGAGTTTATCCGTTACTTATGGACCTCACTGTATATTAGGGTGGAGCGCTATTGTAGGCGAAATTTTAGTTTTTGCTACTAAAAATTGTAACAGCACAAAAAGGTGCTATAGTTGACTGTAAATATTGCTCCAAAACCGTTTTGCAAACAAAAGATATCTTCTGCCCTCTGCATACCACTCAAAGGGGGTGATATTAACCTCCCCACAATATTGTGGGAGATTACTAAAATTGGTCCAAAATCTAAAATTGAGATCACATCAAATCTTTACGTTTTGAGGTCCCAGGAACCCAAAAAAGTGGTTTTTGAAAAATGTCTGTCTGTGTGTGTGTATGTTATATGTGCGTATGTGTGTTAGCACGATAGCGGCGAAACTACTGAACGGATTTGGATGAAACTTTGCATGAGGATTTCTTTAGTGCTTTAGAAGATCTGATCTTTGGTTGAGATCGGAATACGTTTAGTGCCGTGTTGGCACAACAAGTTGTTTATTTTATTATTAATTACAATTTATAATCCAACCATTGAAAAGCAGTTAAAATTACGATTTCAACGATATATCTGTCACACTTGCACCCTTTCGATTTAGTGTCCGTGAAAAAAATTTAAAAACAAAGCAAATGTGAAGCGTAACATCGCTTTTCTTCTGGCACGGTCGATGCGAGGAGCCGAGCCGTTGCGCCATGAAACCCCTTGCCTTCTCGGATACCATAGGTGATGATGACGCACGCGCATACAATTTTTCATTATAAACTTTATTAATAATTGCGGAAAATGTTACATAATTAAATACCATCATATAGTAGGTGCTTATAATTATTCAGAGTTTGAGGATTGGTCACTAGTTTTAAATGAAATATAAATTATTCTCTTGCTGCTTTGGCGGTGAACACATTTGACGTAAATTAAATGGGCCTGCAATTATTGAATAATATTTGTAGATTTTTCTGAAATTTGGTCATTAAAAAGGATTGCCAAACATTTTTTTGAAAAACATTCCAAAAACGGTCAGTAAAAATTGTGAACTAAAATTTAATCATCGTTCGATGAATTGAACCTTATTACCTAATATCGATCTCGAGGTCGGTGCAAACATGAACAAACAGCCAAATAGAACAACAATAACTTCAACAGAAGGACATTTTTAATTCTGAAACAGTTTTGATACAAGTTGCTGTATATTTATTGATTGGAGATGCATCATTATATTTATGATTTGCTGAAATACATGTATTTATAATTCAATAGAATGAACATATATTTATTATACCTGAATATTCGAGTTGATTATAAAATCTTTTAGGCATATTTAAACTAGAGTATAAACTTTTAATAGGATCGGTAATCCTAGCCATTAAAAGATTACGCCACTAGTTACATAGTACATGCTAACGCGTTAAATATTTACCAAAACTGCATAAAACTTGTTACATGGTTAAAACATGAGTTGAATTACTATCTAGGGCGGCAGCCAAGAACGAAGTTTCATATAAACCAAAGACGTTACTCTAGTTTATCCCTTTTTTATCTCTGCAATTTCTCTTGAGTACTTGCACTACATTTTACCAAAGTTTGACTTGTTTATATATCTGTTCTGTTAAAAACGAGCTTCTAAACACCTTAAACATCTTCCACATGTTCGGGGTGGAATGAAGATATCATAAACAACTTGAATTGCTTCCCTAGTTTCAGTTTTTACTTCAGGCCGTTTACTTTGCCACTGAAAACTTTCCTAGAGAGCTATATTGACCAAAGTTAAATGAAGTTCTCATTCGTAAGATTTAGTTTTGGGTTTTAATCGATCTAAGCGTTTAATATTCCCTTTCTGTTTGTTTACAAACTTGGGCGAAAGATAGGAAACTAAGTTTGAACAAATGTTTTATGTACTTGGACAATATTTTTTTTGTGATGCCAAACCTTCATAAAATTATGATGAAAATTGTTATTCTTACGTTATCTGAAATAATTGTCTTTGGGTAGGATGCCGCACAGTAGACCAGGTAGTTTGCCATAAATGATAAAAGGCATAACTTATTTCGAAGGGGAGTATTGTAATCGCGAAATATTCTTTGAATATTAAAGTTTTTCTGTCTGTCTGTCTGTCTGTCGGTGGGTCTATTGTTATATATCTACGGACCTATTTAACGAAAGAGAATGCCATTTGGTGGGTAATTCACGCTGCTGTCAACAAAGAAATGGGATAACATTTTCGTGAAAAATGTACAGGGAAGATACCATAGAGTTAATTAATAATGAGAAAATGTGATATAAATTAATATTTCACATATAGTTAATATAATGGTTAAAGAAGACAACTGTTACATATTTAATGAAAGATATACAGGGTGCTAAGCGAAGAAATAATTTAACTATGATGGAAGTCTGTAAATATATACATGGTGTCCCACTTAAAACTCCCAAAGCCATTTTATCGATAACTGGAAAGAGATATAGACCATGCAGATGGTTTTAGTTTATAGCAGAAACGATTTTTCTTCAATTTAACGTATAAATAGTGCTGCAATGCAAAGAAATATTTCTGTCTCAACCCTGAAAGTAATTCCGCGATATGGTTAAGTTTACGCAAGCTAAAACTAAATTTAATTCATAATTAATATACTCGCATAACAGTAGCTTTATATCAGAGTTCAGAACTTCTTACGAATTTAGTACTTTTAATTTGCTACAATTTTTTTACCAATTTGGTTTAGACATAAACCTAAATTTTTTATTCAACGTAGTTTTCCGTGAATGTTTTCCGTCAATGTTTTCACGAGTTAAACATTAAATACATTGATTTAATTTACTCATGTAATTAATTTAAATGAAACACGTTGTTTTAAAATATTGTTGTTATTTTATTTGCTTTAATCCAATCAAAATAATTAAAAATTGAAGTACGTAAATTCAATTTCTGGTTCAGTTACTGTAAAAGCGAAATAAATCAAATTACATACTAGTCGGTTACTTAAACATTAAATATGAATAGTTTATCTAAAATATGAGAAGTGCGTAAAAGGAGTTGATGATTTAAAATTCCCTCACTAGGTTATAGCGCCAAGTAACTAAACACTAAAACAAATCTGATAGATACGGGTAGAGTGCCTCATCTATATCAGTATACAGATAGGGCCGGCGTAACACGAACGCGGATGCAATATGTCCAGTTGATTTTCGTCCTTACTGGCAGGGGCCGATTTGAGATACGACGATTTCCGATACGTGGCGAATACCAGCTTGTGTTCATTTCAGTATCAGCACATTTAGTAGAAATCAGCATTTTAGGTACATTTTCAAGATTCTACAGTGATGTTTTGTAAAACAGAAATTTTAAATATTACTGGATATTAGTAGTTCGGAACATGTTTCGACAATTTACTGTCTAGCGGAAAATTACGATTTATATGGTCAAAATATCGCAATTATCTTAAAAATTTTAAGCATCGAATTAATGGAAAGGCGAAAGCGGTGTTTTACAACAGTTTAGTTTTCAGATTTTATCGCTAATTATCCTCATTCGACATCTTCGAAAGAAGAAAGTAGAAAGTCGTTGCTGGCCCTACCTCTAATGTTTCCTTTGAATTATTTATATTAACTATTAACTAGCATTGGCACCCGCTAACAACGCTACACCAATTTTGTAATATTAGTAACATTCGCTCTTCCTAGATGGAATTAATCTCAAAGAATATTATTAGGGAATTAAGAACAAGCATTTACTCATTAACGAATATAATATGCATAAATCGAATCGAAATGGAGTCGCCTTTTTTTCTTAATTACTCGAGTTAGTAGCTTTTACTAGATTTTTTCAATATTAGAGTAGATTTAAAAAAAAAACTGATCACCATGCTGCAAGGCTTTTATTAATTTGGTGAGAGACACTACAGGCGAATCTCAAAAATTTAAAATTTATTTCCAAGTAAAATGAAAGTCTATAACGTAGAAGAATTAAATTATAATAATAATACATTTATTTTACCCAAAATGGTGTACATTGAACTGTAGAGCTCTTCTGCCCAACACAAAAAACTTAATTCTAAGATTTAAAAGAGAAAATATATATCTAATAGTACAAGAAAATATATTAAGTTGCCAATCTCTGACTAAATAGAATGTAGTTTTTGTCTACCTTGATGTATTTTTTTGAGTTTATAATGTTTAGCTTCATTTGGAATTTCATTCCAAAGATGAGACGCAAAATAGGTCATAGGCATATATACATTATATAGGCATATATAATAGGCATTTTTGAAAAATCGCGGTTTTATGCTGAGGTACCAAGAAATTTTGTATGTATCTTGTATTATGTAAGTGATCTCGTCAAGTTGATTGAGGTTCATCATTATAAATTATTCGCCATATAAGTGTAAGCTTGTGCAAACGTCTACGATTTTCCATATTATTTAATATATCATGTTCGTTTAGATATGGCGATAAATATTGTCTATACGAAATGCAGAAAAATTAAACCCATACATGAATTTTGAAGTTTTGTAATTTTCTTTTTTGCTGCCGCTGACAATAATTTCCCATATACATCACCATAGTGAATTAAAGATAATATGAGAAAGACTGACACTTGTTAGACATATTTTTCGCAAAATTGTATAATCTTTCAATCGACCATATGCAGGCCTGTCGAGAGGGGGGGTCAGGGATGTTTCTCAATGTTTCAACCAAGATAATATAATAAGTAACACGGTGAAAAGAATAAGACAATTATTAGCAACAATAATTGCAAGTATACCTTCTCTATTTACTACTCCTATCCTATACCAACAATCTCTAAGCTACGATGATGAGGAGCGATAACTCCGAAACACGCGCATGTTTTTCATTTTTTTAAATATGCTGTTTCATATTATTTAGAGTCGGGTCAAGTTTAAAAAGACTGATGTATGAATTAATATTGCACATACGTTTTCACTATCTCTTGCACACAAACTTAAAGCCATAGCCTAAAGACATTGTCAATGTATGTCTACCAAGATTCTTTCCCACTTCTATTGAGACGGAAATATGAAATGTACACTGAGGAGTGAGGAACATAGTCATAAGCTCAGTGATTCTCAAACTGCGTGATTTAACGACGAATATTATTTATTTCCGGGAACTAACACCACTCTAAATAAACGTCTTTATATGAAACATTTAAGTTATTTTTAGTGGTAAATAGTGGATATTCATCCGTCAAATGAACAATGTCAAACCAGTAAGTCTTACAATTTTCTAGTACGTAGAGATTACACGTTTTAGAATAGAATAAACACGATCGCGTAGCTCAATTGGTAAGATGCTCGAACAGCAATGATTTTCCTTCTAAAATTTTTATTTTATTAAACTGCCCTACGAGTTTTGTTAAAACTTTATTTTCCCAAAAAATGTGTCTTTTATTACTACTAGCGCGTGTTTATCTCTAATAAAATCTACTTTCTTACGTTATATATTAATACACGAATGGTGAAACGTGCGTCGAGTAGATAAATTGTTCAAGTGTAGTGTTTTAGTGTTTATAAAAACGTGTCAATGCGTTGTTCTTTCAGAATTGTTTTAATTTATTTGTTTTAAAATTATTGGTAATTTTTTAAATATTTATTTTGTCAACCAGAATTTTTATTTATTACCGCTAAAAGAAAAATAATTTATTTTCGTTTTCCTTATAGAGATTTAAGATTTTTTTTGTTGTATGAACGATTGTATTTTTACCGACATCGTTTCCCCTACTAATACTACGATCCCATCCTTTCCTGGCAAGAAATGCCCAAACCTTTCCGTGTCTCTTGCTGGACTGTGGCAATATTAGTCTTTGATTTATTTTTCTGATCACTCATTATTATTGACTGAATTGGGCAATTCATTTTTTGTTATCAGTTTCATTTGTGCCCGAACCTATATACCTACAGTGTCCGTCGTAAAGTTGGCTACATATGGGAAAAATTTGTATTATTGAGATTTCTAAAAAATACTATATTGGGAGTTCGTTTCTTTCTTTACATACAAATGCCTTTATTCAACTAAAATACATAAAGTTTTTGTCAAAACTAATCAAATATTTATGAAATAGACACAGGAGTTTATGATAATTAATTTGCACTTTTTTATTTTCCTCATATCTGCTTCAAAATTGATATATGGGGTTTTTGCTATATTCTATATGCACTTTTTCTTCATAAAATTTTTCGATACCTTAACAATTCGACCCACTTTTCGGTACCACGGTCAACTATTTTTTACAGTCCTGCCAAACCGGTGATTACAGGACATGTGTCAAAATGTAATTTTTTGTTGTTGGATATGCATATATGAACCTCCAATAGAGTTTTTTAGAAATGTCAAAATACAATTTTTTCCTATATGTAGCCAACTTTATGGACACTGTATAATCAGAATTCCACTAAAATTATGAAGTTACTAGGTTAATAATCTTAACATTTTATGATAATACCTTTCCTATTGTTTAAAAATTATTTAGCGACATCATTCCTGAGAACTGTTTGAGAACTACTGGCATTTCTTATGCATCAAATAAAATCTTAGTTCAGACGTTTTAGCGACCATGACACAAGTCAGTTTAAATTGTACCCGACTCTAACATTTTTAAATCTTGAGAAAGATAATCTCTTTTTAGTTTAATTTAGAGAAATATTTAGGACAAAGATCTTTTTTCAATTTTGTAACATATTTTTAGCAAAATTTTTTGTTCTATTTTTAGTATCACGGTTGGTGTTTTGTGTGATAATGCACAGTCAGTAGATTAAAAGAACATCAAACGTTTCAATTTCCACCTGCAAAACCATAGGTTTAAAAGTAAATAATTCATGTGGATTGATGTCCGATTAAAAAAAGTATAAAAAATAAAAGCAGACGTCACAGAGGCGCTGCGCTGGTAAAATTGGAAAACGTTTTTTTGTTCACCAATAGGTTTTATGATTGCTTGCGGCAGTAACTAATTTTGCAATAAAAATGGTAACGAACGCCTTTCTCTGCGTACAGCTTTAAAATTTTAATCAATCAATGACAAAATAACAGAATAACAGATAGCTGTATAAATTTATTATTTATTGATGGTAATTATTTTTGACAACGCAAAATGGCATCGCCAGATACAAATTATTTGTTGGAAATAATGACGCCAGTCAGAGATACTAAAAAATTGCTTTCAAGATATTTCTGTTTTAATATAAACCGACAGATTTATCAGAATATAAAAAAAAAACGTATAAACTTAATATTAATCAAAATGAATCTTTTGAAATAAAATGAATTTGTAATATTTCCAATTTATGTACATTAAACAAAAAACAAACTGGTAGATATAACTAAAATATGATATTTTTAGTTACCTCATTAATAGGGATGGACTTTTCCATTGGCGCGATGAAATTTAAGAAAAATATCCTGGCGGAATTTAGCCACAGCCAGGGCCGTCGAGAGAAAATCGGGGCCCGGGGTGTAGTAGCATGCGACTCCCACCAATTTTCAATTCATAATAATAAACTGTTTATCTCTAAATATTTTGGAGAGCAGGGGGTGATATTCCTTAGAATTGGTTATTCGTCTCCATCGAAATCTTCAAGAGCGGGCGGTGATATTTCTTAAAATTAAGTATTTATTACGGTACAAATTTTAGAAAGTGAGAATAGGATATTTCTTTGCCTAACAATTTAATATTTATCTCATTACAAACAATACAAGTCGTTCAGAACTCATTGTTATTTACATCAAACTAATCATTTAAAAGTGTACCTCTCTCGTTTTACCTAATGCAAATGCAAATCGTCAGTTTCAAGTGGAACCCGGGCCCCCTCAAAACCGCCGGGCTTCCTCAAAAACCACCGGGCATGGGAGGAAACACCCCCGACCCCCACCCCTCTCGGCGGACCTGGCCATAGCTGTTCCACCACTCAAGCAGGACACGGAGCAGAACACAGGAGAAATATTAGCTATTAGACATGTTGTGCCACGCAAAAGCGGTCTAGACCACTATTGCCATCTCGATAACACATTCAGAATGTCACTAAACATAGGTACTACAGAAAATCTATACCAGAAGTGTCTAAGAATTAATATACTGCAATTGTCCACTTTGATTTATACATTTATCTTTTATCCATTTCTACAAACACAAGTCTAACGGTGCGAGGTCTGGAGACCTTGCCAGCCAACTGATAGGACCATCGCGACTAATGCATCGTCCTGGACAGTTCTATTTAAGTGCCACATGATTAGATAAGCAGAATGTGGAGATAGCCACGTTCAGATATTATGTGAGCACTGGGAAGTTATCACTATTATACAATGTGTTGAAGACCATAAGAAAAACGTTTCTACTCGGAACTCTATAGTATCGAAACGGTCGTTGATACTCTTTAACCACAGCATGAGCAATATGAGCATTCCTATTACAAAAATAATGTTCGAACCTAGTTCAAGGAACAAGTCTAGATACATAACAGCTATCTGTTCAATACATACCTCGTTTGCTCCCAACATAATCACATTATATAGCCATAAAAAAGGATAGATATCATAACATTCCCAAAGCGACAGTGACGGGTATGTATAAAAGGGTAAATATTTTCATCAAAATTAATTATTAACTTTTAAATATATCTATTGCCACAAATCTATAAAATGTCTCATCGTTCATCAAGATTGCATTTCTCCATTCTTTCTGAAAGTTTACATATAATAAGAGGGTAAATTATACATATTCCCATGAATATTAAATGTTGGTCATTATGATTTATTATGTTTAAAAGTGAATAATTTATTATTTGTTTGCGTATAGTAATGAAACATATTCTTCATGGGATTTTGCAAACACTAGAAAGAAAAACTATCTATGAGAACTAAAGGAAAAACTATACATAAAAATATTAATGAAATCTTTGCATTCTTTCGATAATCTGACTTGTGGTTATGCTAACAAGTAAAAATTCTTATTTGCCATTCTCATTTTAACGCTAGCATCCAACATAGTCCCCTACGGCTAGGCAGGTTAAACTAGTATCTACATGATCCCCTACGTTATGAGTGGCTTTGGGCTTTTCTGATGAGTCCACAATAGGGATGAAAAATGTTTCAAAGGCTAAGCATTTCCAAGAAACTGAATGAGATTTTATGAAATGTAATTCATTAGAATGAAAAAACTTTTAAAGACAAGGTACGTAAATAAATTAATTTCAGGCCTTTGTTCTCATTTTTAACTGAATTTGCATATCTTAGGGGATCGTGCAGATACTAGTTTAACCTGCCTAGCCGTAGGGGACTATGTTGGTTGCTAGTGTTAAAATGAGAATGGCAAATAAGAATTTTTACTTGTTAGCATAACCAGAAGTCAGGTTATCGAAAGAATGCAAAGATTTCATTAATATTTTTATGTATAGTTTTTCCTTTAGTTCTCATAGATAGTTTTTCTTTCCACTGTTTGCAAAATCCTGTAAAGAATATGTTTCATGATTTATTATGTTTCTGCACTATTGAATGACATTTAATAACACACCACAAATTACACAAGCCGTAAATTCAATGTCAAGATTGTCTGGGAGGGAGTTATATATTTCAAATAATACAGACATGCATTCCTTACTAGCCAACATCATCATGTAGAGGCTGGAAATTGAATTTAATTACTGTTAGACAATAGGATCAAGTATATTACACACAACACCCTTTAGTTCACCGAGTTACCAAGTCAGTCAAATTTCCACAACCACCAGATGTACAGAAAGTTAGAGAAAAAAAAACATAAAGCATCTTTATTTACATATCCGATATGGGGCCCGATATTTTTTTCGGCGCATTTTAAGTGAGATATTGACCGCCAAAGTGAGAGGTCCGAAGATTTCGCTTCTCGAGCGACACGGCCCAGTTTCGAGGGCCATTTCTGCCAAACGAAAGCTAGCAAAAATCTGAAAAAATTTAGAAATCGATTAGCGTAAACCGGAGATCGATACGTGCCTTGATTTTCTCGGCGTGGCCGCTCGAAATCACCGCAAGGTGAACATCGAATTATTTTACGGCTCCGCGAAGACCCCCCCTCAAAGACGAAAATAGATATAGAGCTGTGGTTTGCGCCATTGGATTTCTCTCGCCTTCTCAATTTTTTAGATGCCCTACCTTAGAAATTTTGCAAAATGAAAGCGCCGGCAAAAAACTGAACAAAATGTAGGTTGTGTAGGTAGACGAGAGATCTCGGACGACGCAAACCGCAGCTCTGTATCTCGTTTCGTTCTCGAGATGTCGAAATCGTTTAAATTATAGGTTTCCTAAGGTTATGGCAAAATCCTGATATGATGAAGTTAAACAGACCTCGGACTCGGATTCAGCGACCCCAATAACATATAGTAAACATAGTCATATTCCCAGAGAAAAAAGTTTTTATTATGTGGCGGGTGTAATCAACAAAAAAGAAAACAAGTTAATGGGTGTCAGTTAAATATTGATTAGAATTATAACGAGCGATACGAGTAACCATTTTTTGTTAATGAACGTTTAAGACTAGTACAGGCAAATTAACAATGTATGGTAACAAAAATTAATAAGAAGATCATCTCTGGGATTTAAGCAGGTAATAACCTGGAGAATAAGATGATGCATTCTTTGCACTTTCAAGTTCTGGGAAAATGCAAACAAATTTGGAAAAACTTTTTAATTTTCGGTTTTTTGCTCTAGCGGCCAAAATAATGAAAATCGAGAAAGAAGTTCCCAGCAAAAGTTGTAGCTCGTCTTTTTATCTACAAAAAAGGGTTTTGAAATTTTTTGTCTTAAGCCGTTTAGAAGATAAATCGAGTTTTCCACTTATAGTTTTAAGCCGCTTCGAAATGCGCGAAAAATGAGAATTCTCCAGAAGTTTCGTACAACCGGGCTCATCGATCGATAATTCTTACTATTCAGAGCCCCTAAAAAATTAAAAGAAGATGAAATGCAGAGAAAAGTCTCAGCTTTAATGTGGAACTAATCAGAAAATTCATAAAAAAAATTATCAAGGAGAGAAAGGGTCAGGCGATCAAAGTAGAGGGTATATTTGTCATCGATCTTTCACCTCCACATTTTGGAGTTCAATTCGCTATATCTTAAGAAATAATAATAGCATAGTCTTAATTTTTTGATTATCAGTACAGTAAAACATATTCTTTCCAATGACTTTAGAGTTTCTTAAATAAGCGCAGTACTTTTTGAATTTGTCTACATTATTCATACACGTTCAGAAAATGCACAATTGTACAGTAAAACGTATACAACTTATTTGTTTCTTAACATTCTTCATTGAAATTTTCACGAAATATAGATTAAAGTGCGTGGAATCGAATTCATGCAGTGAAAGAAGCACCCATTGTTACGGGAGAAATAGGAAGGATGCATAAAACTCAAAGATGTGAATAAATCAGCTGTATAAAGTTTACTAAGCCATCTTCTAACCCTTTTTTCTCTATGATAAAAATTTGTATGAATATTGTGATTAGTTCCACATTAAAGCTGAGACTTTTCTCTACATTTTACGTTGCTTTCATTTTTTTTAGCGTGTCTGAAAAGTAATAACTATCGATCGATATGTCCGGTCGTACGAAACTCCCAGAGACTTCTCATTTTCCGCGCATTTCTGAGCGGTTTAAAACTATAAGTGGAAAGCTGGATTTATCTCCTAAACGGCTTAAGACAAAAATTGTAGAGAAAGAGACGAGCTACACATTTTGTTAAAAACTTTTTTCTGCATTTCCATTATTTTAGCCGTTGGAGCAAAAAAACCGAAAATCAAAATTTTTTCCAAATTTTTTTGAATTTTCCCGGAACTTGGAAGTGCAAAGAATGCATCATTCCATTCTACAGGTAATTAACTACTTCAATCCCAGAGATGATTCTTTTATTAATATATGCGAGGTCTTTACAACATTTTGCCTTCATTGCCTGTACTAGACGCCGTAATTCCAAAACCAATAAAAATCGGATTAGAGGAATGCAGTTGACACTATAAAATGTGACAACTTTGTGACAAAACTGGTTTTAGAGTTATAAGCAGGTAAATGCGGCATTTTGACAACAATTAGTGCCATTTAACTCAAATCGAGGTGAGGTTAGAACTAAAGTTATTCCATATTTTTTGCTACAAACTTGAAGTAATAATCAAGCATATCATCGTAAAATATTCCCTATTCAACTTACTTGTTAAAATCTAGTCACCTTTAAAATCGTAAACAATTTCTTTAACTTGACAGGAATGGAAGCTTCTGTCATTATTTGTTTAAAAAATAAATAAAAAAAATGTCACTAAGGGATTCAAAGGATGCCCTATAAGATGTTGGTAATATTTCTTTTATAAAAGAATCCCTAATACAATTTTAAAAATTGACCACATTTTCACCCCCTAATCCGCACGTCTATGGAACAAATTAAATAGGCATATGCACTTTGAATTACCTAGAAGAAGTGTACAACTTACCCAGATTTGAAATGAAAACGGATTTTAATTTCAGAGATACATGTACTCATGAAAAGCGAAATACAGTGGTTTGATTATTAGAAGTCCAAGAACAAGGGATAATTACCAAAGCTCCTATGGGTATTGTTGATATTAACAGAAATTACCAATATGATATGTTAGCGACGTCCCGCAAATGATGTTAAAATAAAATATACACTGTGTAGAAAAAGTTATGAACAGTTCATAATTTCAGGAACGGATTGAACTAAAAATAAAAACTCGTTATGGGGGATTGGCAACTTCTTTATTAACAACTTTGCATCATTTGGTTATGAAAAAAAGAGAAAAAAGAATTTCAATTTAAGAAGTACTGAGGAACCAACAATATCTTAAACTTACGGTCAATAACTCGCTTTACTTTAATTACTTCAAGTATAAATCTACACATGTAGATGAATTCTGGAATTCTGGATCTGGAATTTGCACGCTTAAAATGGTAACAGTATCTTTTAACAGCTGCCTAATTCCCTACCAATGCAGCCTATACAAGTTCAGTGTGATTCAAGTCATGAGAAGATGGCGGAAGAGTATCGTGATCAATTCCGTGAGTTTCACAGTTGTTGAATATTTGCTGTGTACGGTGGAGGCGAACAGTATCATGAACATAAATAAAACTATCGCCAATAGCAGTTTAAAATGTGGTCAGAAAGTTGTTGGCAATATCACTAATATACATTTGTCCAGTCATGGCCCTCATGCTAATGTACTGATTGGTGCCTCCTTCAACACTTTCCCCCTCATATCTTATCACTACCTTCTCTAAAGCGATTGTGGATTGCATAAATAATTGATTGTATTTCTGCACTGGTACCTTCCAAACTCACAGACATCTGTTATTTATGATCAAAGCGAAACCAGATTCATCGCATAATAAAGCAAATCCTCATTCAAAATTAAAGTTTTAATGATACTTGCATATCTTAAATGAGCTCCGACTTGACAGGTCAAACTCCCTGAATTTACTACTACGTACCGACTGGACATTTAGTGTAACCCATGTGCTGTAATTAAGGTGCTTCTTATTCAAGAAGAGTGAAGTGTGGGACTCCATCTCATTGTATGCCAAATATAACAGTCTTCTCGTGGTGTTGTACACTGAGATCGATTATTTTTATACCTTTCTTGTGCATAGATTGTCTCCAAAATCGATTTCAAAGCCTAGTAATGACACTTTGGCTTACTCCTAATTTTGTAGCAACATCGACTTGACCCAAGTTAGTTTGACGCATGTAATAGCTTCGGTTATAATAAGTGACGCATTGCCTCCATATTTGTCCAATAATTCCACAGAAACTCCACAGAATATGTTCTAAAAACACTTGGATATAATTACCTATAGACTAAGAACTAATTGCATCTCGAAAATTAAAAGCAGCAATGCGACGAAAAAGAGATATAAACTTTTCATTTTGAACACCTAAGAACTATGCTGAAACACACTCATGAAAAAAATTTGCAGGGGCACATTTAAGTGTAGTTTCCACAATATCCCTTTCTCTGCAGTGTAGTCTGATATTGTAACGCCACTAATAAATAGGAGATAAAGAAATCTAAATAAAATTAAGATTAATCAAAATAATAGTAGGTATATATAAATATTCCAATTGCGTATCTATTCTGTATGAACTTCAACCGACACATTGTTTTATATAATGTTAGGGAAATTCGCAGTTTAAATAGGAATAACTTGTTTTAAAGTTGTTCCGAATTGTTCGCGCAGTTTCTAATTTAAACTAAAGTTTACCGGTAATAAACTTCATATTTTGTGTTGCAGGCGCTTTCAGGAATTCATAATAGTGTTCGTCATTTAATTGTTAGGTTATAATTCTGCAGGAAGAAGTTTTTGCTTGTTCATCACATTTGAATATTAAACAAAGTTGGCTTTTATGACTATCTTAATGATCAAAGCGGCTTGAACAAATACTAGTACACAGTACGTAATATGGTTTTCTATATTAAATTAAGTAAGTTTTGATGATTCAGTCAATCTATTAAGTTTACATAGACGCCAACAAAGCTATTGGAGGAATGGATTTGAAGTAAAAATTGAATTATCTTCTTATCGATAGGGTACAATTCATATATTCCTATTCGTCAATGTCACGTTTATTGAAAGTGGTTATATAGTATACGAGCCAGCGTACAATTACCTGACACATTTGGATCAATTGAAGTCATGATTATTCAATTGCCTCATAGCATCGCAGATAACGCAAGTTAAATGAGAATTTCTCTTAGTGGTAGAAACTAAATTTATGAATTGAATTATTACGAAAAAAATGGTATTTACTAGTCATGGCTTAAAAGTAGACACCTTGTACTGACCGTCATGTATGCCTGCTTCTGGATCTTCACTAACCAGGGTGTGAGCCGATCGTATTTTGAAATTATAAGGCGGTAAATAATCGACGGATAGTTGACTAACGCCGAGGGTAGATATGCCATAGGACGCTTCCGAAGAAAACGCAAAAAGTATCGGTTAAAACCAAAAAACTTTAAGTCATCGGTAGGTAAACAAATTTGCTTAAAGTGAAGTGTCATATTAGAAGAACAAAGTATAATTCTAATTATGAATATTGGCGGTGACGTCATCATCTTTTAATTTCCGAATTCCGCGTTAGTCATCTCTAGAACGCATAGTTACGCTTGGAACTTCTCTTGTAGCCCCATCAGACGTTACTTTCTGTTATTTGTAATTAACGTTAATTGTAAATGAGTTATTTGTAAATGCGGTACTGCGAGATGGAAACTTAAAAAAAGCATGAAAACTTGAAAGTATTTCACAAATCTACACTTCCCATCCTATATTCCTACCCTATGCGTCATGTGGCTCTCGCTGCTGGTAACAAGCAAGTCCCAAATCTGATCCGGCGTATGCAGCCGGTCCGGCGGTATATAAAAATATCCAGATTGGATATCAGGAAGTGGCAGCAATGCCTACCATACGCTGGCTAATCAATCAATCAATTAAACGGTAAATAATCGATAACAAAGAAGACAGCTTGATACCTGTTTGTTATGGTTAGTAATATCGCTTGCCTACATGTTTAATGTGCCGCAGGACCTCCACTAACCAGGATATATGTCAATCAAATATTTCTATTCACTAAATGGTAATTAATCAGTATAAAAAACATTCGCTTGATACAAATACTGAGCCAATTGTAAAAGATGTCGAGTTACTTAGTGAAGTTTCCACCACTAAAACAATTTCTCATGTCACTTTTGTTGTCTGTCATGCTCTGAGAAACATGGTTAATAATCTGTTTGATACAAATGTGTCAGATAATTGTACGTTGGCTCCTGTACTAATACTCTTGAAAGGGCGAAACCTTTGGTGTCCCACTGCCTATGAAGTAGTTTCTATAAGCGCTAAAATATTTGACACCGTACTCGATTACTGACATTCGGCGCGAGTTTCGCCATCATCTGAAGTTGATTAAAGGTGATCATCTACAGATGATGCCTACATGGTTGGCGAAACGACTAGTAATCTTATTTGAGTGTAGTGTTAAGTTATATTATTGTTTGTGAAGTAGGCTTCATAAGTAAAGTGGCTAAATACATTTTTAAACAGTTGCACTTAGACTATGTGAAGGGGATCTGTGTGTATAATAATTCTATCGAAAATATGATATTAGAAACTCCTTTCAAATGTATTTCAGAAGCATTAAATAGTTTTATTTATATTTTTCTACAATTATTTCTCATCGAGATTTAGGTTTTATTTTTATCTTCGATTGTTTTCATATTTTGCTGGTGATATTCTAAATCGTTGTTTTAGAATAAAAAAATATATTTTATATTATTCAAGTATACAGCGTGTTCGTGGATTGAGATTACAAGAGGAAAGAACATCTTTAATTTTTGAATGAACAAGAAGAACTTCTGTTTCTTCATAATTAAGAATATCAAAATTGATAATATGAAAGTGGTAAGAGATAAAACATTCTGCCAGTAAAACATCTAAATAAATATTACAAAAATATTTGCCTCACATCATCTTGAATCTAAAAAAAACTTTTTTGAGAAGACTGAGAACCAGTGTCATAGAGATTAGGAGTTGTAAAGGCCAACAGAACCAGCAGTCTCTGTAAACCTTTAATCATACTTAAGAAAGAAAATATATAAAAAAGTCTTTCGAGTGTTAAAATAATTGGCAACAGTCATACAGTCAAAATAAAATGAAAATGAACGATAATGAAAATAGAAAAAGGGAGCTTACCCAAATTGTTAAACTATTGTGAGGTCTATTATAATATACATTACCTATTTATTACTGAATGCTAATGTTCAAAATCTATTCAGATCCTACTTTCCATTCAGTGGTAGGTCTTCTACACACTGACCATGGCGATGAAATGCCAAAATTCGTCTACTGAAGCGCCATTCCACTGATTTTCATTTAAATAATCTGTTTTTAAATTCATAGCGGTAGATTTTATAACGTGTAACCTTAGTAAAATGAACTTTTTTGTTAATTGTCTTCATAGCCAACGACTTTAATCCTTAGCACGAACACCACATTAAAATCGGATTGATCGAAAACTAAAGCGGTAAATGTTATTCCAAATTCCAAAAACGTTATTTGTAGTGTTCCTTGCGAGTTTAGAAAACATTATGTGCGTCAGTCTATATCAATCAATGCAAGGCTTAAAGAATACAGAAATCATGGTGGAAGGGCAGAGTTCAAAAAATAAAAGGTTTATGAACACGTGAGATAACAATCAGTAAAGAATCCACTATAATTTTGCAAAACGGGGACAAATGTGTAGTAGCAAATTATTTTGCAGATTTTTGTACCAATCAGTTACCTATCCTTAGAGATAATGCAGCAACTGAAAATAAACTAAATATAATTTCACACCTCATGTGACCATGGAAATACACAAAGAACAAACAGTCATGGTTGACGTTTTCGAAATGGTGGTAATGGAAATAGATAGGTTTTCCGAAACGTTAACAGCCTTTAGTTTTCATTTTCAATTATTATTATGTGGCTTTATTTTGGTTTATATATTTTTAGGACTGAGACATTTCGTAATAATCAAGGAGTATTCCTGATCTGATCCATGTGCCGCAGAGGTCTCTTTCATTAAGTCTTTAAATATTTCTGTGGCAAAATATCCAATAAAGGGCTACAAATTTTAATATGCCCTAAATAAATTACACAGTTTTTAATTGTTATTTTACATTTTCTTAAATAGGTTACCTGGTGGGGAATGAAGCCACTGTTTATTTATTTATATGATCTGTTACAAAACGTAACATTACTGCTCTTAATAAAATATAGGTTGAAATACAAATACAACAAATTTAACTAATACTTAAGTTAACAAAAGTATTATAAAACAGGCAAAGCTAAATTTATAAACAGTATAATAAATCAATCTCATGTGACTAAGGAAATAATCCTTCGGCCAACGTATACATACACACATTACTGTTGTAACTATGTACCGATATTATCTAAACCCATTTATTTACGTTCACAGTTAACTAGAGAATTTGCCAAAACAAGCAAACGTAAGACAGGCATATTTACTTACGAATTCATAATAATATATTATTAAGTATTTACTGGCGTTATGTTACACTGAACTGATTAATTACATAAATGTAGTTCATACAAATGCCTTTAAATAAAGACTGGTCAATAATCAACGATATTTTTCGAATTTCTCAGTCACTTCATTAATAAGTCTATCAAATATAACGGTTCAATGTCATTTATTTCTCTATAGAATGAGGTCTTCTTTTTATTTGCAACGTCTTAATAGACTTTCTACGATTCATGCAATATTCTAATTGGGCTCGATTTACTCTATACAACGTCCGATAGGTTTATGACATCTGTCGTGGCTGCCTGTTAGGCGCAGGGAATCGCGAAAATTTTTTCCCGTTAACTATTTAGTGACATCACCCCAACGTGGAAGTCATCCTCTTCGTCTCTTGTCAGCTGTTTTTTCCTGGACCATCGACCTGCGAATATTCATTAGAATAATATGATGGTGAGTCGCTTAGCATGATGTATTTCTTGGAGAAGTTGATACGACGAGCTGCCCGTTATACTACTTCGAAAGCATCAACGCATTTAATAACTTTTTAATCACTAACCGATTTTGTTAAAATGGTTCTTCCTCTAGCTAACACTAACTTCCTGTCCAAATTTTAACACAATCGGACTTTCATTCTTAAGTTATGGTGCTTACAAGAAACGTGATGAACGAACAGACAGACATACGGAACTACAGACGAAATGACATTTTGAAAGTTGTTCAGAATTCGATCACCGACACAGCGAATGAATTTCTTTTTTACGAGCGATATTACCGGTTTTAGAAATGTGTCGATCAAGTGCAATATACTCTTCGTTTTGTGTTTACGAAGAGTGTAATATTAATAACTAACTGAAAATAATGAAAATGTTAAAACGTTTCAGTAGTTTCTTTTTTTGGAATGGTTAAAATGTACATAACATACAATGTAGGTATTTGTGGCAAGTCAACAGCAAAATAATATATGTTAAATTATGAACTATTTAAAAAACTTTCTGTCTAATATTTTGGAGTTCTCGTAGTCAATTTTACGATTCCCGTAACTGCTGGATTTGACGGATCCCACGTTGCTGCAGAGAAAAAGGGAAATTCGAAAACCATTATTTCACAATTAGAAACAATGCATTGAAAGTTACTCTTTAAAAAACGACTATACCACTAAAAAGAGTAAAATAACATTAAACAGCATATATTTCTCTGGCTCTTCTCGTGGCCAATTCAACTATAACAGCCACAAAATCAAGTTTTAAAACAAGTTCAGTTTCTACAAACAGGAGGGCTAGATTATTTAACCATTCTTGCCCAGTTATTGCTCTCCTACGATTTATAACTAAACTTGACCCTCTAAAACTTCTTTCAGCTTGAGTCTTTGATAGCCGGTAAAGTGCATAATGGAGGTAAGACAATACATACATTAATGAATATCGGAATTCTTACTACATATCTCATTCAAAAGTTGTTGTGATGAAATTTCCGAGACCATTTTTGTTTCATTGTTAAACGTTGATTAATAAAAAAATTCCGGGTGCAGTATTTCTTTACTAAAATTCATTGAAAATTCTGCAGAAAATGTTTTAACAAGGTTTTCTGACATTTCTTCCAGTTCATTTATTTCCAATGTAGGTAGAGTGTGAAATCGGTCTAAAAGCATTGCATTTGTTTGTAACAGCTGAAAACAGCACATCTGTGTCATTTATGTATTACATAATCTAAAGTAGCATATTATACTATATCAATTCTAAAGGAAGGCACCTTGGGATTCTCATCAATATTATTGCCTTCTACACTTCTCTATCATTTTTCGGCACAACATGGGTCAGATAGGCTCTACGGGTCCCTACGATTTATAACTAAACTTGACCCTCTAAAACTTCTTTCAGCTTGAGTCTTTGATAGCCGGTAAAGTGCATAATGGAGGTAAGACAATACATACATTAATGAATATCGGAATTCTTACTACATATCTCATTCAAAAGTTGTTGTGGTGAAATTTCCGAGACCATTTTTGTTTCATTGTTAAACGTTGATTAATAAACAAATTCCGGGTGCAGTATTTCTTTACTAAAATTCATTGAAAATTCTGCAGAAAATGTTTTAACAAGGTTTTCTGACATTTCTTCCAGTTCATTTATTTCCAATGTAGTTAGAGTGTGAAATCGGTCTAAAAACATTGCATTTGTTTGTAACAGCTGAAAGCAGCACATCTGTGTCATTTATGTATTACATAATCTAAAATAGCATATTATACTATATCAATTCTAAAGGAAGGCACCTTGGGATTCTCATCAATATTATTGCCTTCTACACTTCTCTATCATTTTTCAGCACAACATGGGTCAGATAGGCTCTACGGGTCCCTCGTAAGCCCGGGCCCCTAAACCATGTACCCAATAGCCCCCCATACGAGGAGCCTGACTCTGGCTACTACCGACTTGTTGTGTATTCGAGTCCGGTGTTCCTCTCCTTGATTTTGAACTGAATACTCCACTCTGTCGAATATAATAACTCTTAGTGCATGTACGCTCAATGGTAAACACCTTTTGTTCATATTTGACAGACGATATTTTTGTCTGCTTAACGACCTATTATGGATGGTAAATCCATAACAGGTTTTAAAAAACCACTGCCTAAGGAATCACTACTTCCACATCTAGATTTTTCATCCAAGTCACCGTAAAGCAAACATCTCGACTATATTTGCATTCTAGTATATGGAAATTATTGATCATAGGATTTTAATAATATTTTTGGCAGATGTCATAGAAAAATTTGAGACGTTAATTTTTACCACATACGATAAAAATGAAGTTTCTACTTGCTCTACTTATTTTCCCCTATTCACAACCTACCACCTTCCACCCCTTCAATGGAATCATTTCAATCAGATGTTACAATACATACATGTACTAACTTTCTAGTGAATATATCAATTTTATGTCATCAATCCCTTTAACAACGGAGTGGAGGTAGTGGGGGTGGGGGTTTGAAAAATATTAGAAAGAACTATTAGGCCTCGATTTCTAGTATACACACCAAATCCCTACTTTCAAAGATGATGATATCCAGCTTGCAGCTAATGACTGGTGTGTGTTTCCTATACATATTTGGATGCCGTGGGTCAGCTTATCCTTGCATTAATATTTCAGTAATATATCTAAAACAGGCAACACTATATCTTACTCAATCTCCATTGTAAACTTGATATTTGAATGTTGGCGATGTAAAAATTAACAAATGGCAAATTAAAATTAGCAGCGCAAAGAACTGGCCGTGAGCGTAAACGAGTAGGCGTAGACGATGGAGCTGTGCCGAACTCTATAAGTGGAATTAAAGATTTTGTGCCAATGCAGAGCGCCATGGTGTTTCATTTACTACCCCGCGTATTATTTTTCAACGTAATTTCGACGAAATTTGTTTCTGATAGTTCGGCTTAGTTGGCGTGATATCAAACACCCGGTACTGGTTGTATCTTAATGGAATAACAAAAAGGGAACCAACAGCAAACAATAATAACCTAAAATATTTTTATTATGATTCTTCCTCCATTTTTATTAGCGCATTATTAAAATTCTCGATTAAGAAAGTTTTCTCTGACTTTTTCCAGACATAGTTTGATAAATTTTTTGATATCGATTAAAAAGGATGGTTATCTGACCTGAGTTTAAAAAACTATTGTAGGCAGAATGGTTCATGGTAATGGACTTTTGTTGGAACAACCCGTATAAAAGTTAAGTTATTTCAGAAATTATACAGTTTTAGTGAATAACTGACATGTTTTCAAGACATATTAGGTTATTGTGGGTAGTAAAGCGAAACTTTAAGACAAGCATCATAAATTGAACTTTGTTAGCAAACACAAAAAGATTAAATGTGTCTGCCCAAGTCAGAACAATACAACAACGCAAAACAAAACAAAAAAATACAAAGCCCCCAACTTATATTACAACACCACATCGACATTTGTTTCTAGTAATTTAATTCTCCGGCAAGTTAAAGAAACAACTCGATCCTTTGAGTCGGCGAATGGCAAAATAATCTTTTAATACTAGTGACTCTAAAACGCAGTAAAAGTTGAAACTCTGTTGAATCTTTTGGCCTTCGCTCGGTTCTGTGGGATTGTGAAATATGGTCTTTAGATCTTTGAAACTAGTAGTCAGGGAAGAGACATTAAAATTTTAATTATTATTTATTCAAATTTGTCAAATAACGGGATGGCAGCGAAAATATAATTATATTGTTATTCAAAATTAGACACTATTTGTTTTAACTACTTTCAACGAAGAAACCTGATTCAATTGTCCCTAGAAAGAAACATCCGATAGGAAAATATATATTATTTTTAGCCATAACCTTTTTTTCTTAGTACGTATATTAAAAAAAAACTATAAGAGTACCTAAGTAGAACCATGACAAGAGCATTACTATGGATTTTTACTTACTAATTTCAGTGGTTTGCAAAATAGCTAGACTTAAATTTAAAAATTATGTTAATCTTCCTATTTCGTAGTTTTAAATTTAGCTATTTGGCAATCGACTGGAATTATTGAGGGAAAATTCATAGTTATAGTCTTGTTATGATTCTACTTAGGTCCTCTTATAGTTTTTTTAAATATACGTACTAAGAAAAAAAAGTTATGGGCAAAATTAATAAATATTTCCCTGTCGGACGTCTCTTTCTAGGGAATGGCCACCATAACCACATATGTACATCTCCATCCAGTCTATATCCTTTATATTTTTTTCAGTAGTCTGTATCTGTCAAATCTTTAGTGACAATTTTGATTCAATTATTCTCACTATTTAGGTTTGTTTTGCCTGTCGCTTAGTTATAATTTATAGTACTTGAGTAGTAGGATGCAAAAGTATTGATCGACTACATGTTGGAGTTCGGCAAGGAAGAATTTTGGAGATATTACACTAGAGGGGAATGAATTCTAGATTCCAACGGTTAAACATAGCCAGATCCGTCGAGAGAATATAGGGGCCCAGGGGGTAGTAACATACCACTCCTACCAATCTTTAATATAAATTTCGAAAAGCGGGGGCGATATTCCTTAAAATTCAATATTTGGTCACTGTAGTAATTCTGAACAGAGGGGTGGGGATATTTCTTTGCCTAACAAGTTCATATTTCCAGCATTAAAAACAATGCAAGTCATTTGGAAATCCCTGTTATTTACATCACAATAATTATCATTTAAAAATATACCTCGCTCATTCTACCTAATTCAAATGCAAATCTCCAACTTCGGGTGGAACCCGCGCCCCCTAAAAAACTACCGGGCCCGGGTGGAAACACCCCCGACCCCCTACCCCCTCTCAACGGGCCTGAACATAGCTTCAGCATAGTGATCATTTCTTCCGAGTCCTAAGCACTTACAATTGGCCTACTAGATGGTCCAAGCAGGCTCATAGTATAATGTGCTACATGTAGCATACCTCAATGAAAATATTTTATACATTCTCGAATAAATTTTCCGTATCGGGTATTATGGTTAAAAGTGGAGTTGACTTGGTCTTAATATATACTAATATGTATTAATATAGTTAATAGTGGAATCGATTTGCTCATTTTTACTTCCACATCCACATGGAAGTATGTATGATAATCGTAAAAAAAAGAAATCTAAGTTTTTTTGTTTCATGATATTCTGTATCATGGAACGTAGAGATTCTTTGAGCGAAAAAAATGGTCTGTCTGTTGGTATGTCTGTCTGTAACTTTCTTTGTGCGTACGTTCTCTTTCGAACTGTTTAAGATATTGACTTGAAATTTGGTAAACGTATGTATTATAATGAGATCTAGACTAGATCTATTTCAAGTTTATTCCGGTGAAGGATTGAGAGATTAATAGGGCTACATAAGTAAAGCATGCTAGTAAAAGTCCAGAAACTTGGGATTTGGTGTATATACTAGAACCCAAGGTCCCAAAGGAGGAGGGTCGATTTGGGCGGTTTTTGCCCCAAATTATTTTGGATGAAAAAATCAGAAAACATTTTTTTAATGTCTACTAGCAGTAAGTCGATTTTACCCTAAACGGACGCCTAACCCCCCCTCAATCCTGAATATGTCGTCACCTGCTAACAGCGTTCTTGGGAGATATATCGCTTTCAAACTTATATTTGCTTGATAAAAAAGTACACTACCACACTAACTCCCTTTTAACTGTATCCGCTCTTATTTATCATTTTTTTCGTGGTATTACTATTTATTCGTTTGCGGGAAACATAAATGCAAAATATTCAAGCTTGCTCACCCGACTTGACCAAGGTATCCTCTCCACCCCCTATGGGAAGGGGGGGGGGGGTTGAAAAGGGTAAAAAGATAAATAAGAGCGGATACAGTTAAAAGGGAGTTAGTGTGGTAGTGTGGTATTTTATCAAGCAAATATAAGTTTGAAAGCGACATATCTCCCCAAGAACGCTGTTAGCAAGTGATGGCATATTAGGGATTGAAGAGGGGGCTAGGAGCGTGTGGAGGTTCGTCCGTTTAGGGTAAAATCGAC
Source organism: Stenurella melanura (assembly GCA_963583905.1). Lineage (NCBI taxonomy): Eukaryota > Metazoa > Arthropoda > Insecta > Coleoptera > Cerambycidae > Stenurella > Stenurella melanura. The sequence continues at coordinate 155,635,156 of OY757310.1, forward strand.
GTATTATTGTTAGTAGATATTAAAAAAAAATGTTTTCTGATTTTTTCATCTGAAAATAATTTGGGGCAAAAACCGCCCAAATCGACCCTCCTTCTTTGTTTAGGACGTCAGAAAATCAACTATTTAGAACTTGTAGTGTATTATTTTTTATTAATCATGTCAAATAGGCTTAGGTTGCTGTTATTTTCAACAAAATACTAATCGTTATGTTTGTTCAGTTTATAACTTAGAAAATATTACTTAATACTAAGACTAAATTATTTTGATAGCAAAATAACAATTCAACATAACGAAATCACCTATATACACGATGCATTATTATTGGGTTGTACGTTCTTTTCAAAGATATGGTAAAGAAAATAAAACTTTCAAACAAGGTTGGCAAATTTTCCGTTTGCCTCCCGACTATTTGTTTCTTTGCAGCTTTACCGTGGCGCTGGCTGGTCGGATTGTCACGCTTGATGAGGTCTGGCTATCACGATTCTCGATTTAGTTCACGCATCAGGCGGCACGCAGCAATGTAATCGATTAACGAAAAGGGCCCAAGTCAAAAGAAAGACAATCCACCAACGAAACTAAATATTCCGCGCGGCCAAGCGTAAACTTAAATGGCCGAAAGTGAGGTCGTGAGCTGTGTTAAAATGTTATTTTATAACTATTATACGCCACTGTATGTACTTACCGTGCGCGGACTCGATTTATGGCTTGCTGGGTTTTAGCGGTCACGCCTGAAGTCTGTACGTTCTGTTTTTCGTCTTGTGATCTGGGCCAAACAAATTAAACTTTGTGTGACTGTGAAGCTGTAAAAATGCTCTACGAATCGATAGTGTTTGGGGTCCTCAGTGTCACGAAAGAGTTCTCGGCTGATATCTGATGCCATCCTGCGTCAATCAGGAGAACAATCACATTTCTTCATATTTTTTTTTTAAATTTGTACTCTTGGCGCTTTCATTGTTAATGACCCACAAACAAGATAGGTTTGACCTGCGCTGTGTCATTTTTATAGAGCTTTGTTACTAGGAAACTACAACATTTGTCGCTGTCAGCCATAATAGTGCGTAACATGGCGTCAGAAAACGAACGCTCGCTATTTAAAGTTTTGGCTACGTTAAAACACTGCAGGAGAGGGTGGCGAAAATCTTTCATATACATTTTTGTTCGGGGTCGCGGGGTTTCCGGCAAATGTAATTTGAAATTTCATGTGGGCCGACCGAAGGTATTTTTTGCATTAAATATCAAAATCTGTTTTTTATGAACCAAAGATTGCAAAAATACTTTGTGATGAATTTTTGGCAGCAGCCTTTTCGATTTCCGATCTTTTCCTGAAATTTTGAACACGGATTTTGCCGCTATGACCGACCGAAGATAACTTTTATTCTAACAAGGTGCAAATACTTCAACGTGTCCTATATAAACGCGAAATAATAGCACAGGTTTACAAAAAGAAAAAAGTTGTCTGGATATGGGGTTAGACCATACGTTTTTTATGTATTTTTTAACGCTGAATTCGAATCTATTTTTAGATTTGCTCTATCACGTCAAGATTTTGAGATAATCTAACCTAAAAGTACAAAAAACACGGTTCTTTGACATATTTCAGGTTATGTAGCTTTGCGAATTTTTTTTCCTTAAAAAAACATGTATGGGATTTTAAAGTATAAATCTTCCTCTTTAAAATGCCGTTAAATTTGCTCAAATATCTTTTTTTGCCGAGATATCGAATTTTGAAAATTGTCTGTTCAGGAGACTGTGTAGAGACTAGAGTTAGAATGGGAATTTTCCAATCAGAGAGACAAATTGATTTCTGGATTTTGATTGCTAGCATAACCAGAGTTCAGGTTGTCGAGAGAATGCAAGGAATTTTTTTTCCTTAAAAAAACATGTATGGGATTTTAAAGTATAAATCTTCCTCTTTAAAATGCCGTTAAATTTTCTCAAATATCTTTTTTTGCCGAGATATCGAATTTTGAAAATTGTCTGTTCAGGAGACTGTGTAGAGACTAGAGTTAGAATGGGAATTTTCCAATCAGAGAGACAAATTGATTTCTGGATTTTGATTGCTAGCATAACCAGAGTTCAGGTTGTCGAGAGAATGCAAGGGTTGCGAATCAATAATTTTACAAATAGTTTTTATTTCTCATAGTAGTTTTTTTCTGCTGATTGTAAAATCCTAGAAAGAGTACGTTTTATTCCTCATATCTGGTAAGGACCTTGTTGTAATTAATATGCAAGTAAACCAAATACTCCATGAATTTAATGATTGGTGCCAAAAAAATAATTTAATCAATAGTTGTGACAAAACGGTATTTGTTGAATTTTCTAGCAGATTCAAGTCAAATCCAACAATGCTACCTTTTAATATAAACAACAAAAATTCAGAAATGTCAAAAGGCACGAAATTTTTAGGTACTTACCTTCGCAAGTTTATCATATGGGTAGATCATATTGATTACGTGTGTGCCAAGTTAAATAAGGCGTATTTCGTTATCGTGTCGCTAAAGAGTTCACTGAATGAACACTCTTTGTTAAACATATACTATGCGATGGTATATTCTACCTTATCCTATAATATCATGGGGCCAGGCATCCAGCATTCAGCGAGTATTTATTCAACAAAAGAGAATTTTAAGATTAATATTCGGTGTAACACCGCATGCTTCATGTAGAAATATTTTCAAAAAGTATAATATCCTAACCTTGGTTTCAATATATCTCTTAAATCTTATGGTTTTTATGCATGGGAATATATCAATGTTTATAAAAAGTAGTGAAGTACATCGTTATCCCACTCGCCACAACAATAATATATACATTAATAGGTTTTACCATAGTTTTTTCAAAAAGTCTCCATATCTTGCAGGATCAACCTATTATAATATGTTACCCATGGAAATAAAAATATTGCCAAAAGCCAAATTTAAATCTAGCCTTAAAAATATGTTGGCTCAGAATTCTTTTTATAGCCTAATGGAATTTACCGAGTATGCCCGTGAGCATTTTAATCAGTAATTTTGGTCAATTTGTTTTGTATGTATTATTTAATTTTGTCTGTATTTTAAATCATATCTTATGTAAAATTATTGTAAATAATACGTTCAATGTACATAATTATACAAATGCGTGAAAGGGTTTATATTTAAATGAAATTTATATACATATATATATATGTTAATGTACCTACTGTTTATACATTTTATCTGTTTTTTGACTCAACTATTTGTTACCTATATGTATCATGTATGACTTACCTTATCCATACTTTGTAATGGCAACAAAGGTGAATAAAATGTATAAATGTATTATAAAAAAAATGTATATCGATAGAAACAAATGAAAATATATTACCACAATATACTAGTAATTTTTCAAACTTTTACAAAATACTTATCACAGATAAGTTTAAAACATATTATAAGACAGAAAATACATTTTCTTTCTTATAATTGTTATAAGAGGGATATATGTTTTAAACTTATCTGTGATAAGTATTTTGTAAAAGTTTTAAAAATTACTAGTATATTCTGGTAATATATTTTCATTTGTATCTATTCTTATAGAGCTTTTACAGTTCCAGGAAGTTGCATTTTCATATAATTATGCTCATATCATATCTTTCCCAATACCACAGGCCTACAAAATTAGGCAAATTTTTTGTATCAAAAACACTGTATTTTTCCGAAGGTTTTCGGTGCGCTGAATCTGAATCCGGTCTTAGAATTGCTCTATCACGTCAGTATTTTGAGATTTCGTAACCTAAAAGTGCAAGAAACACGGTTTTTTGACATATTTGAGGTTATGCAGCTTCGAAAAATTTTTTCTCAAGAAACCATGGTGTGGGATCTTAAAGTACAAATCTTCATATTTAAAATGCCGTAGAGTTTGCTCAAATATCATTTTTTTTCGCCGAGATATTGCAATTTAAATAATGACCATAAGGTTTCCGTACTAATTAAATGTATTGGGAAAGATATGATATGAACAGAGAATTTTAATAATTCGGTATCTCGGCAAAAAAAAGATATTTAAGCAAACTCTACGGCATTTTAAAGAGGAAGATTTTTACTTTAAGATTCCATATATGGCTTTTCGAGAGAAAAAAAATCGCAAAGCTACATAACCTGAAATACGTAGAAAAAAACGTGTTATTTGCACATTTAGGTTAAGATATCTCAAATCCTGACGTGATAGATCAAAACTAGAAACAGAATCGAATTCAGCATCGCAAAATACTTAAGAAACGTATGGTCTGACCCCAGATCCAAACAACTTTCTTTTTTGTAAACCTCTGTAGTTAATGCATTTTTTATGACAGCTAAAAGTTGAAATATTCAAAAATATATTGTGAACCCCTTTAAAAATTATAATTTTCTTCAAAATGGCATATTTTCTAAACCATGTGGTATTTTAAGGTTTTTTCTTACTCTAGAATTGTTTGGGATACTCTCAGATATACGTTTTAATGCGTAATGCAATGTTGAACCCCATTCACCCCTTAAATTCACCACTATATTCTCACACAATATTTCAATAAAATTCAGTGGGGTAGATCCACTGATTCAAAATTCCATTACGCATTAAAACGTGTATTTGAGAGTTTCCCAAACAATTCTAGAGTAAAAAACTTAAAACACCATTTTATTACCCCCCTTTATTCTCCGTAGGGATGTGGTAATAAATATTGATTATAGTGGGTATTCAGAGTAAGATAGGCAGCTGAGGACACACTCCAGCTAGCTCTGCGCGTGGGGGGAGTTCGGTATTCTCTATTATAAAACCAACAGCAAAAGAAAATATGTCCTCCCTTAGGTTGTTACTATCAAGTGGTGATTGTTGATTTAAAGCAAAATAAAAAAAAACTAAAATAAAATTGGTAATATACTATTTACTAGAAGGGGGTTGTGACTTGTGAATGATTACATAACTGAATTATCTACTTATAACAATTCAACCGTATTTCACACATTAATTAACTATCCCAAAAAAACATAAATATGGGTAGACCAGTTATATAGCGCTATATCGTCGGTCCGTACAAGTAGAATAACTGACGAGATAAGATCTTTTTTTATATATGATCAAGTTAGAAAAATCAATACAATCGGTACACAATTATAAAAAAACATGGCATACGTAGATACATCTATATAATAATCACAAGAATTATGTTAATGATAATCACAATACTATTATTTATTTACGCATTTGTTCACTAATGGTTCCCGTCCAAAATATACAATTTTAATTTGCATACCCCGTATCCAGCGTTGTACCTACGAGAACCTGTATTGTGCATCCGCTGAGGGCTACCAGATGGCTCGGCTGATCGGGGGGGTAGTTTCCCGGTTTGTAGTGGGACCCAAATATAATTGACTGAAGAACAAGGGGGTAGGAAGAAAAACCCTGAAAGTGATGAAAATGTCCATTTTCATAACCGGACAGTCATAAGAAAATGCAAATATTTACCTCATATGCGGAGGGTTTCTTTCCTTGAGCTTTGCCCCGACTGAAGGTATACCGGGAGACTTACTAAACGTGGTTTGGCTAGTTCGGCGGTTATCCCAGAAACCTGGTAGGTTATCCAAAAAAAAACAATAGAATAAAATTGCACCTCCAACCAGAAACTTCCTCCAACCATCACCTACTTTTCTTAGGTAAAATCCCTCCAGGAAATTAGATTTAACTAAACTATATATACACCTTAGAAAAGTTACGCACACTAGCCAACCATTAGCAAAACAGCTATCTCTCGAGATTCCAGAACGTTTTATATCTTATCATATATTTTAGCTAAGAAGAAAAACTCCAATCGAACCGCTGGACTACGATCGCCCTCTTTCCATTACCTATGATACTAATTGACCTCGGTTTAATTTGGTTTAATTACTAAAGAGTGAACTACCTACTAACAGCAATTAATATTCGGTAAATGGGCAACCCATAATACACTTACTATACAAAATTATCTTTACGGTAAATCGACCCGTAACAATTTGATTTAGAAAATATGCCATTTTGTAGAAAAGCGTCATTTTTTATAGGGTTGGCAAGCTTATTTTTGTATATTTATCCATGGAAAGTATACGATGGTCTTCCTTCAGATAGTGCGTAATGTCAAATGAGACCTCTTATATTTTGGTAATAAAAAGTAGGCTCAATGTACAACTTTCAGAGGATTAATTTCTCATCATAAATTATCATTTAACATTAAATCAAGTTCGGATTCGAGAGCGACGAAACAGTTGATTTTTGCTGGTTTGTTGTTAAGGTCACTTTTTGAACTCAACCTCAACCTAGCTCTAGCCCACTGTGCTGCAACTATGGTTGTCCACGACTATGAAATAATATACTCATTATGTATATGTCTCCTCAAGGATAATGCTATCCATTATTCCCTGCAGAGAGTAATGATTTCATTATCACTGGCGAATAATGAGGACAGTCAGTTGTTTACAAGAAATCACGTTAGTGACGTTTTACTAAAAATTTAAAATGCCAAAATTGCAGCAACCAAGAGACAAGTGTTGTCTCTCTAAGTTTTCTAGGAAGCACTCAAATGGTACATGCCGAATGAACTACAAAAACTACACTAGTAAGTTTTTTCAAAGCATCATCTATTAGCAACACGGGGCAATCTCCAACATTGTTTTTGAAACCACTTACCTACGTGTCTACAAACTGTATTAGGCATTTTATTAGTAAGCCATGACAATGTGTGAAAGCGTAACTTTGTTAATGATTTGAAGCGTCAAAATTTATGTGATTTAGAGGTCAATGTTGTTTACAATAATTTTACATATTACTCATAAAGAGTAATATGCTTAATGAAATAAAAGGATACTGGCAGTGAGAATGAGATTTCTTTGACACCGCCAGGGGAAGCTGCAGAAATCGCCACATTATACTTGTTGCTCGAAAAATCGAGATAATGACATATGATGGCCTATGAATCTTTCTCAAATTGGAGAAATGAAATGAAAATGAATTAAATAAATATTAAATAGTCGTGGACAAAGTATAGTATTCTACTCGCATATAATGGATACTATTCACTCTGGTGATTAACGACACTCGCCTGCGGTTCGTGCCTTATACTTCACCCTCGTGAATAATAGCCATCGTTATATGCTCGTTGAATAATACAGTATTATATCGAATTTATCATTAGATCAAGTAATGGTAGCTGTTAACACACATAATTAATATGAGAAAAGCTAATTTTTTTCTTTTATATTTCAATATATACCTGACATTAGTTTGTATTTTTCTAACTGAATATGTTTGCATTCAACCATACAGTATATTTGTGCTTAAAGTTTTACACTTAAAGATAATTTAGTTTTAAGTATAAATGGAAATAAGAAACTTTAAAAGTTTTATATAATTTGAAAAGTTCTGCTTTGCATGTTGTTCATTAAGGCAATTTTCAATTAAAGCACTGTCTTTTTTAGTACTGATGTAGAGAAAAGTAAAACGTAATTAATTTCAAATATCTGCTTCTGAAACTATCAACGATCCAAAACTATTTATCTCCATTTGCAGTGACATCTGAGATGATTTAATTAAAAACTGATTATAATACTATTTATAAACAGTCAATAACTGCTTTTAACTCTTTGTAAACAGTGGTATAAACAGGGAGAGAAAATATAATTGAATGAGAAACTATAATAACTTTGTAAATATTGTCAAGATTTAAGAAAAATCCTGAATAGAATATTTGGTTTTGTTACATAACAATTTCTTTTAAGTAGCAATCTATATTTTTGCGCAAAGTCCAAAATGATTTTTTTTTATTGTTACAGATTCCATTTTTAATATAAGAAAATGCTTGAGAAAACTGACTAAAAAATGCTAAATCCCCATTGTGCCATCTCTAACTTCCAACTGTAATTTGACTTCAATTTATGGATCAATTTTAAATTCGAAAATTGAAAGCTAATTTAATACTGACTACGGATTAAAATGTACAGGGTGTTATTTTAAAAAACGGTGTCAAATATGCTGTACCCGAACGTCAATGTTGTATCTTGTAAAATATAGATGAAAGTGGGGGTGTACCTGGTCTCATGGGTACCCGGTATATCAGAAAAAATAAATAAATCAATTAAACAATTGTTCTGTAACACACAAGAAATTAGGCATGAATGTCGGAGGAGTTATTTTTATAAGCTTATCGATTCTGGTCCTTTCAAAGTGCTCTGTTTTAAAATCTATAAGAGACAAAAGAGTTTTACTGTTATTAAACCAAAATGTATAAATATTAAGTATGTAACGCAATAGAAATTATATACTTTGATAAATGTTTGCAGATTTTGATTAAAAATATGTTTACTTCAGCGAAAAAAAAGGTTTAAATACAGGCATTATTTAGGAGTTAATCGTTGTAATACATGTGTACGCAATTTCAAATGAATGTCTCAATTTTATTTGATTTGGTCTTTTGGTAATAGAGTGGGGGTGTTGCGGGGGTTGGAAAATATTATAAAAACATCTGAGGTCTTGGCTTCTAATATATACACCAAATTCCAAGTTTCTGTACTCATAACAGCTCGCTTTACTTATTTTCCCTTATTTAACACTCAACCCTTCACCGGAACTAGCGCAAAACATAATTTAGCTCCAGATCTCGTCATGGTACATATGTGTACCAAATTTCAAGTCAACATCTTAAATCGCGCTGAAAAAACGTGCGCACAAAAAATTTACACACCGAGAAACGGACGGACAGAAAATTTCTTTTAGCTCAAATTTAAAATCTCGACATTTTATGATATTTTGCTTTTTCTCATTTAACCAATTATTTTTTATGAAAATAAATGTTTTTACTTTCTGAGAAATTTTTAAAAACGTCGTATCTAAATAATTTTCTTTTGCAATTTTCATTAAATAAATGGCTATCTTGCAACCAAACATATGATTGTCCTTATCCAACGAGGGTTTGTCGGTAGTTTTTGTTTTTTTAACTACTTCTTGTGAAAGAGAAGGCTTGTTTTATTTTATTTGAGGGGGGTGCCTGTCGAAAAAAGACCAAAAATAAAATAACAATGCCATAAAAATAGTTAAATCTTTTGGTTTTTTAAAACATAATCAAATGCAAATGCAAATTCCCTACAATGTAAGAGTAATCTAAAATAGAATTTAGGAAATGAATATATTACTAGCAAAAATACTCGTAATTATTTCAAACTCTTACTAAAGACTTATTCATAGATAAGTACAAAAACATATATCTTTCTAAACAAAATACTTTGCTGGCTACATGCCACGAACAACATTGAATTATAAGAAAGAAATATGCACATTACGTACAGAAAACTGTCACAATAATGTAAGTTTTAATTTTAAATTATCCTGTTCAACAAAACCAAAAAACAACTAAAGACAAAAACACTTACCAAAAACTTTAAAGACTTTCACAGACACGTGTTTCTGTATCCTACACAAGGATACTTCTTCAGTGCTACTTCTTTCAAAGTTGAAAATGAACTAAACAGTCACTTACCAGGTAATAGGTATTTATGCAATAATTATTTATGGTTCTAACGAACAGGATAATCCAAAACAGATTTCGGAGAGTTACCAATACAGGTATAATCATAAAACATAATCAAATGCAAATGCAAATTCCCTACAATGTAAGAGTAATCTAAAATAGAATTGAGGAAATGAATATATTACTAGCAAAAATACTCGTAATTATTTCAAACTCTTACTAAAGACTTATTCATAGATAAGTACAAAAACATATATCTTTCTAAACAAAATACTTTGCTGGCTACATGCCACGAACAACATTGAATTATAAGAAAGAAATATGCACATTACGTACAGAAAACTGTCACAATAATGTAAGTTTTAATTTTAAATTATCCTGTTCAACAAAACCAAAAAACAACTAAAGACAAAAACACTTACCAAAAACTTTAAAGACTTTCACAGACACGTGTTTCTGTATCCTACACAAGGATACTTCTTCAGTGCTACTTCTTTCAAAGTTGAAAATGAACTAAACAGTCACTTACCAGGTAATAGGTATTTATGCAATAATTATTTATGGTTCTAACGAACAGGATAATCCAAAACAGATTTCGGAGAGTTACCAATACAGGTATAATCATAAAACATAATCAAATGCAAATGCAAATTCCCTACAATGTAAGAGTAATCTAAAATAGAATTGAGGAAATGAATATATTACTAGCAAAAATACTCGTAATTATTTCAAACTCTTACTAAAGACTTATTCATAGATAAGTACAAAAACATATATCTTTCTAAACAAAATACTTTGCTGGCTACATGCCACGAACAACATTGAATTATAAGAAAGAAATATGCACATTACGTACAGACATTACGTGACAGTTTTCTGTACGTAATGTGCATATTTCTTTCTTATAATTCAATGTTGTTCGTGGCATGTAGCCAGCAAAGTATTTTGTTTAGAAAGATATATGTTTTTGTACTTATCTATGAATAAGTCTTTAGTAAGAGTTTGAAATAATTACGAGTATTTTTGCTAGTAATATATTCATTTCCTCAATTCTATTTTAGATTACTCTTACATTGTAGGGAATTTGCATTTGCATTTGATTATGTTTTATGATTATACCTGTATTGGTAACTCTCCGAAATCTGTTTTGGATTATCCTGTTCGTTAGAACCATAAATAATTATTGCATAAATACCTATTACCTGGTAAGTGACTGTTTAGTTCATTTTCAACTTTGAAAGAAGTAGCACTGAAGAAGTATCCTTGTGTAGGATACAGAAACACGTGTCTGTGAAAGTCTTTAAAGTTTTTGGTAAGTGTTTTTGTCTTTAGTTGTTTTTTGGTTTTGTTGAACAGGATAATTTAAAAATGAATTATTATTTGTTTGCTTACAATTGTATTGAAACATTCTTTATAGGATTTTGCAAACAGCAGAAAAGATAACTATCTATTAAAGAAAAACTTTGTGTAGAAATATTAATGAAATCTTTGCATTCTTTCGATAACCTGAATTCTGGTTATGCTAGCAAATTAAAATCCTAAAATGAATTTGTCTAATTTCTTATTTGACAATTCTCATTCTAACACTAGCATCCACACAGTCCCCTACGGCCATGCAGATTAAACTAGTATCCACATAACCCCCTACGATTATGAAGATTCAGTTAAAAATGAGAACAAAGACCTAAAATGAATTTAGGTCTTTGTTCTCATTTTTAACTGAATCTTCATAATCGTAGGGGGTTATGTGGATACTAGTTTAATCTGCATGGCCGTAGGGGACTGTGTGGATGCTAGTGTTAGAATGAGAATTGTCAAATAAGAAATTAGACAAATTCATTTTAGGATTTTAATTTGCTAGCATAACCAGAATTCAGGTTATCGAAAGAATGCAAAGATTTCATTAATATTTCTACACAAAGTTTTTCTTTAATAGATAGTTATCTTTTCTGCTGTTTGCAAAATCCTATAAAGAATGTTTCAATAGGATAATTTAAAATTAAAACTTACATTATTGTGACAGTTTTCTGTACGTAATGTGCATATTTCTTTCTTATAATTCAATGTTGTTCGTGGCATGTAGCCAGCAAAGTATTTTGTTTAGAAAGATATATGTTTTTGTACTTATCTATGAATAAGTCTTTAGTAAGAGTTTGAAATAATTACGAGTATTTTTGCTAGTAATATATTCATTTCCTCAATTCTATTTTGGTTTTTTCTCATTTACAAATAACAAAGTTTGTGTTTTTTTCATGAGACGTGAACTGTTTTTCATTATAAGAAAAAAGTGAAAAATAAATTTGTTTCATTTTTATTTTTGGTTTTTTTTTCGACAGGCACCCCCCTTAATTAAAGTAAAACATGCCTTTTCTTTCACAACAAATAGTAAAAAAAAAACTACCGACAAGCCTTCGTTGGACAAGAACAATCATATGTTTGTTGCAAAAGCCAATTATTTAATGAAAATTGCAAAAAAATATATTTATGACGTTTTTAAAAACGTCTTAGAAAAAAAATTGCCCGCACCGAGGATCGAACCCGCCACCCCATTGCGCGTCAAATCTTACTATTTTCACGTTGCAGGAGATATTTTTTAAGAGTCAAAAACCCGTGTACCTCTTCAGGGATTGAATATTTTTTGTAGAACTTTTTGTGGTTAATAGAAAAACTTGTTAGCTTTCATTTGCACCGAACCTCGCGTCCAAAAAGTTGTTATAAACAAATTAGAGCCTCTCACGCAATATCACTTTTATTTCCGGTTTCGATTATCCGATCGAGTTCTTTCTGGTTTCAAACTTTTCCTTTTTCCAAGCACTTTCTTACGCACAAGACCCCATTTCGATACGCTTACCCAGAGACGAGATATTCCATTTATTAATTTGCAAAATTATTTTAAACTTTAAATAAACAAAAGCAAAAAGTTGAATTCGCGCAGACTTCTATGGGGGTTATGCCCGACATCAATATTTATCGTTTAAAGTTGGTTTGAAGTCGATCAAACTTTCGGAATGAAAGTTATTTGCTAATTAACAAATTATTCCAATTATTTAAACAATCAAAAAGTATTGAAGATATCGGGCCAAAAATTATGGTATAATCTTTGGTATAAAAGGCATATATTTTGAAAAAAGCAATATCCTGACCTCATTGGTTTCGGAATAATCAATTTGTCAATTAAGAAATTTATTTTGGCTATAACAAATAAACGTGTGGACAAAATGAGTTGTGCCTGGCGACAAACGACGCGTACCGAAAATATCTTTCGATTGAATCAAGATATTTTCGGATCCGTCAAATCGTTTTCCTTTTATTAAATAAACACGAAAAAAAAAATGTTTAAACAACTATTTGACCACGAAGCTCGCGATTTAGGAAATTTTTTTATTAGAAAATCTTGTTCAGCGGAATTTTTCCTATAAGAATCCGTTGCTAACTCAAACGGTATACAAAATTTGTAAAATCACCTCTATTTTACCCCAGACAGACTCGCCTATTGATATACGTTGAAAATCTGATGTGCCTTTTTCTCCGAAGTTAAATCATGGGGTAATTGAATTAATATTATCACACAACTTATTCGAATATCTTTCGACATTTCTGTGCAAAATTATTATTTTTTTTATACAATCCTGACAAGGATGGTTATGATTAATCTGAAGTTTTTGCTTGTATTTAATTCTATTCCTAACATTAAACTTCATTTGAACTTTCTCCTATGCAGAAAACTTTGCAGAATTGATATTAATTTCATATCAGATTTATTCATTCGAAACGTTAATCCATTAGAAATTCCGTAATTAAACGTAGGCACGTAGAACCGAAGTTATAAACTTCAAAGCAGGGCATTACCGAGCGCCCTAAAGAAAATTAAAAGATACACAAAATCCTAAATATTACGCCTGGTCGGCATACAGATTTCCACTTACCTGAATTGGCAGTTCCCGTCCCAAGGAGCACGTCGATGCTTCCGTCTGAGAGGATGTCAGTGTCCTGATAGGAAATAGAAAAGGTGGCATCGTCCTGCAACCTCGCCAGCATAGCCGCAAGGCTATTCCTGTCGAGGTCATCGGGCTCTTTGAGCTGGAGGGTGACATTCCCATCGGAAGCTGTACTGTACATAAAAACCGCATGGCCACCTGGGTACGGTTGTAGAGGGAGACGGACACCGGCTAATTCGTGGACGCCCTGAAATTAAAATAATGTATCACTATGCGAATTCACTCATTCAACTGTTCGGATTTGCACCTGCGTCTCGTTTTCAGGCGGGGTGACAATGAATAATTGTAACAATAAGTAAAGAAATACATTTGTTTCCCAAAAATCAAGTTGTAAATTCCCAACCCAGATGGAACATAAAATATAATTTTGAAGAGTAATGAGCTAATGAACAGTAAACCCGAGTTTACTTAATAGTGAGTGAGAGAAATAATAAAAATATTCCTAAGGAACTAAAAATCTGTACGAATTTATTATAGTGCGATATAAACTAGAATAAACAATACGCTATCCATTGATTTATTGAACTTTTCTATAATTGTTGTATATTCTGTAGGGTTCTTTCCTGCTTTTTCAAGTATTGTTAGGTTCAGACATTTTTAATTCTATGATGCTAACTTAGTTCAGGAAGCATTCGTTAGGACAAAATAAAAGAAAGAAGTAGCTACATCCCACTTATCTTTATCTCTGCGAGCCTTGGTTTTGTTACCTTTTAAACATCATCTATTATTCGCTTGTTTTATTATTTTTTATTGTGCGGTTCCCAATGCCACTAAATATACTTCTCAAATGATATGAAACAATTTTTTAAAGAAAGTATAATCAAAGATTTTGTAAAATATTTACTTAACTCACATAGTTCGGTAGATAATATTTATGCCTATAATACACATATCCTGTATAATTTCGCTGATATTTGACCTCTATTTGATCAAAATGGCTGGACCATTTCGCCGGTATTTACTTAACGAAACATTGATCTCCTAGTTCCTATCTTAGTTCTCTGCCCTAGTTTGCTGAGTGAACCGAAATACGAAATAAGCCTTTATATAAATAAAACAAATCAGCAAAACATATTTTAAATATAACAATGTGAATAGGGTATTTCAAATTGTAATATTTCATTATAAATGCAATTTCCGACCAATTTACTACTACTTATATACATGTAGTAAAGGTTTCAAAGTTGTAGTCAACTAAATATACCTTAATTTAAAATAGGAAATTAAAATTGCATTCAAAGGATAATACTCATATCCCCAATAGTATAAACGGTAGAGTAAAAGACAAGGCAGTACGGACAATATTACAGCTGAAAATTTTACTGTAGGTAAATACAAACAAAGAACATGCTTGTAGTATTTAATAAACAAATGAAGACATTTTCAGCATTGGAAGGGAAGGAGCAAGATTAATATAATAAATAAAAACTAAAAGAGATATTTCATTACAGTGCTTATTAAAATTATTCACATCATTATAGTTTTAAAACAATCAGAAACACTGTTCAAGATTAACATTTTTTTTTTGGAAAATTGAATCGAATTTAAAACCCACTAGGGCATTCAGTCAATACAACTTTTAAATTAAATTTTAAAGTAACCTGAGTAAAAACCCGTTAGGAAATGAGGACAGTTAATATACGATTCAAATGTATTGACCCCTCACTTTAACCGCAAGTATCTCACGAAGAAGCGGAAAATATTGAAACAAATTTTGTGTTAATTGTGTCTATTCTAAATTATATGAAATTTGAATGATGTAAATTGGACCGTTTTGAAGTTCTGCTAAATTACATTGAAAAATGTCCTACTTTTTTAAGGAAATTTTGACAATACCAGTTTTAGATCCATTATGTCTTGGAGAATATGCTTACTATGTAAATAATATTTTACATACCGATAAAGTACGGCATTTTTTGTACGAGGAAATTGTTTCATAATCTTTTATTCTAAGATTTTGCAGTTATTCTAAAAAATTTGACCTCATGTTTATTCGGTTATTTATCAATGTATTTAAAAGTTGTTTGATAAAATAGTTAATTATATAAAATGTAAGTATTTTCATAAAAAAGAATTGGTATTTTTAAAAGTAATTTTTTATTTTTTTAGTGGACTATGTGGAAACCACTGTTAGAATGAGAATCATCCAATAAGAAAGACAAAAGGATTTTAATTGCTAGCATAACCAGAATTCAGGTTAGCGAAACAACGAAAAGATTGTAAATCACTAATTTTACAAATAGTTTTTCTTTTAGTTCTCATAGATAGTTTCTTCTGCTGTTTGTAAAATCCTATAAAGTTTCATAAGAATTGGTATATGTAATATTAGAATAGATATAAGAATATATTGCAAGCTTGCAATAACATTATGTATTGCGCTTGATAACAAAACTAATATTTGATATGTGTATACCAATTTTATTTTCTGAATATGCTTACATTTTATACAAATAACTATTTTATCAAAATCGTTTTAAATGCATTGATAAATAACCGAATAAATATGAGGTCGCGTTTTTGAGAATAACTACGAAATTTTTGAATACAGTATTATGAAACAAATTCTTAGTACAAAAAATGCCGTGCTTTATCGGCATCTAAGTATTATTTACATAGTAGGCACATTTTCCAAGATATAATGGATTTAAAACTGGGATGGTCAAAATCACATTACAAAGTAGGACATTTTTCAATATAACTTAGCAGAACGTCAAAACTGTTCAATGTACATTATTCAAATTTCAGTGAATAATTTAGAATAGGCACCAAATGAACACGTAATTTTTTCAATTTTTTCCGCTCCTCCGTTTCTGAGATATTCGCGGTTAATTGTGAGGGGTCCAATACATTTAAGTCGTATAATAATACTTATCTTGGCATTCTTAATTTATTAAGCAAGACAAAAAGATTAAGTAATTGCTTAGCAATTTTGTTTAAATTGCTATCTCGCGAACTAATTAGAAAAAAACAGTCGAAGGCCCAATAAAACTAAAGGAATATATAGACAAAACAAAACGACGGCATTAATATGGCGGAGACGTTTATCGTCCGATTCAACTGAAAGTCGGTGCCTGAAGATTATCGAGGTAATAGATTACAAATATGAAATTCAAAACTCAAAAATTCGCAGTGACGATGTCAATATGGTAAATTATATGCCCTATACAAGGCACGGTAGGATACATATAATAGTTTCAGCTTTGCAATGATTATAAATCCCTTGTTGGTAGAAAATATAGAAAGAGGGTACTTATAGAAAAAGATTGTTACACTGTAGTCCTTGAGCAGGCAATTGGCACGCAATTATTTTCTACGCAAAACAGTATTATTTCATATTACAGTTCGTAAAATCTAAGTGAACTTTTGATTTCTCCTAATGAATTACATTTTCATAAAATCTCATTCAGTCTCTTGGAAATGCTTAGCCTTTGAGACGTTTTTCGTCCTTATTCTGGACTCATCAGAAAAGCCCAGTGTGAGTGGCTTTGGGCTTTTCTGATAAGTCCAGAATAAGGACGAAAAACGTTCCAAAGGCTAAGCATTTCCAAGAGACTGAACGAGATTTTATGAAAATGTAATTCATTATGATGAAAAAATTTTTAAAGACAAAGTAGGTAAATAAATTAATTTCAGGCCTTAGTTCTTATTTTTAACTGAATTTACATATCGTAGGGGATCATGTAGATACTAGTTTAACCTGCCTAGCCGTAGGGGACTATGTTGGATGCTAGTGTTATAATGAGAATGGCAAAGAAGAATTTTTACTTGTTAGCATAACCAGAAGTCAGGTTATCGAAAGAATGCAAAGATTTCATTAATATTTTTACATATAGTTTTTCTTTTAGTTCTCATAGATGGTTTTTCTTTACGCTGTTTGCAAAATACTATAATGAATATGTTTCATGTATGTGGTACTTCTGCCCATTTCCACGTCATTAGTCGCTGCCCTTAACTAATTTTCCGAGTGTACCTGATCTTTCTTTTTCCTTTTGCATACCCTGACTATTTTTCCTAAAGAGGTTACACAATCCTATATCAGATTTATAATCAAAGTCGATATTATGCAGCACAATCAGATAAGAAAAACAATCATGGGGTAAGTGTAACAACATATAATACATTTTCCCGTTTAAGCAATGTCTAATTAGACTCTATAAACATTAGATTATAAGAAAGGAATATGCACATTACGTACAACGTAACTGTCATAATAATGTTATTTTTAATTTTAAATTATCCTGTTCAACAAAACCAACACTTACAATAATATTAGGCTAAAAAAGTCACCTTTATAAACTATTTCCACGAACACTACAAATTAGAATATTTGATGTAAAGCTTAAATGCTTAATTATACAGCGAACAGTTTCAGCTGAACAGGCCGGAAATACATATTTCTTTCAAGCCGGTTTTAAAAGAGGATTATGATACTCCACTAATAACAGATGTCACCACATACAATTATATTTATATATTTATTAAAAGTCACTTGCCCCAAGTTTACTCTTACCCCATCTCACCTTATAGAATTAGCTGTTTCACATTTTTACAATAGGTGGTCTTTTCTGGTCCGCACCTGCAAGTAGAAAGCCTAAAAATTCTACTAATATTAAAATAGAAATCTATGTATATTTTTTAATTAATTCAAATTTTTGTTTACTATGACGCCAGTACTAAAAACTTCATCTGACAAGTTACAAATTGTGTACAGAAGAGTTCGCTGCTACATTATATTTTGCAACATACATAAAATTGGATCACGTTTGATCTGTCATAAAAGCCGGGATGGTTGATCAGCATGGCTACGCTGGCGCTGAACAAAACAAAAATGAAACTAAAACCCCAATATAATCGAAAATATAAAAGACAGCAGGATAATCGATGTGATCTTATTTGAGGAATCAGCGATAAAAATAATTTTATTGTTAGTCTAGATAAAATACTATTGAAGTGTCTATTGCAATAATTTTTGAGTGCAACATTTTTATAGATATACGTACCTATTAGTATCGTCATGAAATTCGTACAAAAATTATAACAATTATTTTTAATCCAGCTCGGTGGCGCAATGCTAAAGGTGTTTGGCTTGCGACCACGGAGTCCCGTGTCCCGCCAGGACGTTAATATAAATAAGGCATTAAAATTTAAAACAAAAATGAGAATTGAGAGAATTTGCAGTTGTGCTGCTTGTTGTTATCGGTAATGGGTCCTAATTTCATGGTATTGACATTTTAACCTCCCCACCCATAAAAATGGGAAGGATATTGCAGTTGGTAAAAGAAAATTGATGTAAAACAATATTTTTACATTTTGAAGTCCAAGGAACATTCAAGTGGCCTTTAAAAAATGTCTGCATGTATGTGTGTAGGTATGGGGACACGATAGCACTATAACTAGCGAACGGATGTTGATGGAATTTGGTACATGAGCTGAAAAGGTTCTGGTGCAGATCAGGTGTCGTTTAATGCCACTTGGCACACAAACTATTTTATATTCCTCTACGGTATGCATTTTTATTACACTTTTCGAAAGTAGATGTTATTCTTATTTCAACGACACACAGTGTGGCAGAATGAACAAAATTCGCTCTGAGTCTCAATTTTTAAGATATAGACTTGAATTTCTTTTTTAAATACTCAGAAAGGAGTCTGGAATAGGGAGTCACTGCATGGAAGGGTTAAGGTCATTCAAGGTCAGATTCGTATTTTTAAACTAATTTTTATTGCAAATTCGAACTGTCTTACTAAAAATGGGCCACTTTTGTTAGAAACATTTTTTCTGAAATTGTCATTTTTTTCAGTTATCCGGCGAGAAAGAAGTTTGGACGAAAAATGCAAAAGGCAAAAAGAGTTTAGAATTCTCCCGGAAATATTCTCAATTTGTTTCGGAATTTTCCAATGCCCTTTTTGATGCACTTCGAACTCCACAAGGCTCTTTTCTGCAAAGAGCATTGGACAATTCCGAAGAAATTTGAGGATATTCCCGGGATGATTCCAAACTCTTTTTGCATCTTGCAATTTTTTCCAAACTTCTTCTTCTACATTAACTTAAGCAAATGTAAGTTAATGAGGTTCAAACTGACACACTTCTCGAAAGTTTCCCATCTGCGAGAGGAAGGGGCAACTTTGAAACATTACATTAACATTTTTTATTGAAGAAACGGATTGTACAGCTAAAATTACGTAATGTTCGTCTGGAACATTTTTTTGGATTCGCTACAGATGACGCTGTAATCGCAAAAACTTGACTTAAAGGCGTAAGTTTGAAATAACCGGTTTACACCGGAAACAAAAAACTACGTGTTCAATATTTAAAAATACCTACCCAATGACGCCAAAGTTGACCCCCCATCCCCCTGTGCAGGGAGGGAGGGGACAAATTTGAAAAGTTAAATACTTTTTTACAAATAAACATAATGATTTCATTAATACTATTACAGATAGTTTTTCTCTTTAGTTGTCAGAAATAGGTACTCTTCCTGCTATTTACAAAATTCTATGTATAAAGAATATGTTTCTTGGGTTAGGACTTTGCCAAGAAAAAGGTGGTTATCAATTTGAGCACGGAAAGAATTAAAGCTGGTTTGCGTCAACGTGATTCACGTTACGTGAGTCACCTAAAATAAGCACCACGTTTTTACAAAAAATGGGGGTTCCCATTTAATTGTTCAAAGTTGCTCCCCCATGCACAGGAGGATGGGGGGGTCAAATTTGGTGTCATTGGATAGGTTTCTAAAAATATTGAACACGTGTGTTTTTGTTTCCAGTGTAAGCCGATTATTTCAAACTTACGCCTTTGAGTTAATTTTTTGCGATTACAGCGCCATCTATAGCTAATCCAAAAAAATGTTCTAGACGAACCTTACGTAATTTCAGCCGTACAATCCGTTTCTTCAATAAAAGATGGGGGTTCCCATTTTATTTTTCAAAGTTGCCCTCCTCCCTCCTGCAGAGTAGGGTGGGGGGGGGGTCAACTTTGGCGTCATTGGATAGGTTTTTTTCAAATATTGAACACTTGTTTTTTGTTTTCCGAAAAGATACCATTTCGGTACTTTTGGGACACGCTGTGTATATATCATATATTGATGATTTGCTTCTATATGTTAGCCTTATATTAAAATAAAATTATATGCATAAGAAAGGTGAGACTTCCAACATTAAAATGATTCCTTAGTTTTTAATTTGTCGTAATTTTGTTTGTCTAAGCAAAGGGTTTTTGGCGCGCCAACTACTGCAAAACGCGCGTTCGACGTTTCACTGCCTTGCATCCAATATCTCCACGTCACTAATGTTTTAGGGAAAATCTGTGGCATTGGACGACATTTTTGTAGATACAGTTCTTGTGTGAAAATGTTTGCTCTTTCCAAAAATATATTTTATTTTCTCCTACCTCGACGCATTTTCGAAATTTTGGGAAAATATCGGAAAAGCAAAGTTTTTTTTGTTTTTAATGTTGCTGGTCTGGAAATCATACATACTTTACGTGATTGTATTGCATACCATGCAAGGAACTCATTAAAAAAAACATCCGCCTCCGATTTGTTTCGAGGTAAATATCTCTAATGACGGCTATATTATTTTCTATGATTTTTAATTTCCGTTCACGAAGGAGTACTTAAGATCACCCTGCATCAAAATTCCCAGAGGATTTATAGGCTATCAGCGTATATCCATTATATATTCACAACAATGAAATTTTAAGTGCGTCCTAAATGGCCTAAAGCATTCAGTGTCTCCTGGTGGATCGTTTAGGAAATAGGGAAACGTTTGAATATCTTATTCCTTGTTGTCATGAACGACCTGCATTACAAATATTTCTACGGCGAATCATTTATCAAGATCAGTCCTTCCCACTGCCCAAATGACTGCGTAGGAAATATGCGTCTGTCGATTTTAATTTAAAATGATTTTATTTGAAAAATAAATATCCTCCCTAACGTACCGAGTGGATGTTAAACCGATTTTATTTATTATGTTTGATCACGTGGAAGTATATCAGAAAAATCCACAAAACGGAAATTAAAAATTGTAAAGATAGTACATTATCGTAATCTGGTTCCCATATATAAATGTAGAAACTTATGAAAAGGACTTAGGGTCACAGTTTGAATGTCATATATTGTAATACACTTAATTCACGTAATAGAAAACCGCTGTCTAAGGAATCACTACTTCCACATCCAGATTTTCCATCCAAGTCTCTTGAAAGGAAAACATCTTGACTATATTTGCATTCTAGTATGTGGAAATTATTGGTCATAGATTTACTAATATTTGAGGTAGATGTCATAAAAAAATTTGAGGTGTTTGTTTCTAGCATAAAATGAAGTTTCTGGTCTCTACCTACTTTTCCCAATTTACAACCCCCTCCCTTTAACGGAACCATCTCAATAAGATGTCATTACCACACATACGTGCACCAAATTTCAAGTAAATATTTCAATTTTAATTTATCAACAACTGTGTGAAGCCTTGGCTTCTACTATACACCAAATTTCAACTTTCAGCTTGCTTTACACATGTTATTTTATTCACTTATACTTACCCCCACCCCTTCAACGGAATCGTTTCAAAATATAATCTAGTTCCAGATGTCGTTATAATACATACGTGTACCAAATTTCAGGCGAATACCTCAAATATATTCTATTAACTCCTTTAATAATGGAACGGGGGTAGTGGAGGGGTAGAAGTATGTTATAAAAAATCTGAGGCCTGGGCTTCTAGTATGCATCAAAACCCAAGTTTCTGTACTCTTACCAGCTTGCCTTACTTATTTTCCCATATTTGTCCCTATTTAACTCTAACCCCTCAACGGAATCATCTCAAAATATAATCTAAATACAGATGTCGTTATAATACATATTTTGTATCAATAATCAAGTCAAAAATCTCAATTTTATTTTATAAACCCCTTTAATAATGGAGTGGGGGGTGATGGAAGGAATTAAAAAATTTTGTAAAAATATCTGAGGCCTTGACTTCCAGTATATACAGCAAGCCCCAAGTTACTGTACTCATACCAGCTTGCTTAACATACTTTCCTATATTCACCCCTATTAAACCCCCAACGCTTCAACGGAATCATATCAAAATATAATGTAATTCCAAATGTCGTTATAATACATGTGTGTGCCAAATTTCACCAGGAATTATCTGATGACGATTTTCAAAAGCTCCTACAACAATTTTGTAATTGGGCCAGAGGTAAAATGTAAGATGATGTCAACTTCTTCAATAATGTTTTATTCACTGATGAGGCAACTTTTCATAAAAATGGATTTGTTAATAGGCACAATTTCCATTATTATTCTTCGGAAAATCCACACTTTTTTATGCAAGCTGATAACCAACCCAGATGGTCTATAAACGTTTGGGGAGGAATCATTGGAGAACATGTAATAGGGCCACATTTCTTTGATGGTGCATCACAGACTACTCCAGACGTAGCACTCAACACAAAATTTTCTGTGTTCTACTCTCTCTCTCTCTCTCTCCTTGCAAAACTAGGGAAGATGTCGCTTCGGACTCACTTGCAAAATGCTGGAAATCTCAGTAGATGGAGCCACAGTCTGCCTGTCTTCGACAGGTGACGTCACGAGTATATACAGGGTGTCCCATATATTACGCATATACAGTGTCTCCCAAAGAAATGCTCAGATGAAAATACTAGAAAGGGCACGATATTTGATCAATAAAAAACCTATATTGTCAGGGTCGAAACGGCTTAGTGCTTATTTGGTGAGGCTTTCAATTTTTCTCTCTTTAATTAAGAATTGAGTCTTAGTTCTTAAAGTATTTCGGTAAAATAAACATGTACCTGTTTTTTTACTTAAGGTTATAAAACAAATTATTTTGATAAAAGAAAGATAATGTTTGTAGCAAAACAAATCAAAATGTAAATTTCTGTTGGTATTTATTTATCAGAAATAAACACTAAGGAGGTTGCCAGTGGATTGTGATAAAACTACATCGCAACTTTGTCACGTAAAAACACATACAATGTTCTTATTTTTTTTTACTATATGAGCAGTGACAGTATAAAAGATACCCTGCTTATGACAAATATAATAATTTGTTGACAGCGTTATAACCTTAATTAACTCAAAAAGGCATTAAATTGCTTTACAAAACATTTTTTTATGTAACTTAACTGAATAGTGTTTAAGATATATGACACAATTTTGAGCTAAATAGGAAAAAATTGAAAAGCCCACCAAAAACAAAAACTAAGACCCTCACAAAATAGGTATGTTATTGAACAAATATCGTGTCGAGTTCTCCCTCCTGAGTCTCAGCTGCGACAGATGGCAATGGTATTCAAATAAAAAAAAAACTCTTACAAAATATCTTTAATTTAAAATATTTTGTAATATATATAAACATAAACTAAGAGTACCTAAATTATATATATTTTTATATAGTTGATATTATATTTTGTAAAAAATTTACCTACGTGTGCACAATTTCTTTCGTAATTTTAAAGGCAAATATTAAATTTCGCTGTTATGAACAATTTCCAGTTTTTGCATTTTGTAAACAATTGACTGCCATTTCAAAACCAGACCGTTTCGGCTAATCAGCTGATCGACTAATTAAAAGAATATATCACTGTCAATAATTTTATACACTATGTACTTATCGCTAATTGCCACAGTTCATTAATACTGAAAAATTAAGAGGTGAAATCACTGAAAAATAAATACACTTCTCTAAAGTTTATTTGTTTATACCTAAAACAAAAATAATAACCTAATTAGTGAACCACGGCTATACATACATTTACTTCTGCCATCTACAAGAATTACTCGTAACCACATTAGTTTTCATACAAGAAGGACTAAAGTGCTCTACTGCGGAAGTAGTTTCTGTACACACCACACTGCATACATGCATGTAGCGTCCCGCCCTCTACGACTGCTTTAGCAGAAGAAAGACGAGGATGAATTTATAGTCAATTTAATACGTGGAAGTGACATAGAGCAATCGGCATTTCTTTCCAAAAAAGTAAACAGTCTGGAGTAGTCTGTGTGGTACATTGATTGGAACTATTTATCTTCATTTTTTGGAAAACTGTCTGCCACAATTATTAGTAAATCTCCCTGAAAGAATTCGAAATAGGATGTAGTTTCAGCAAAATGGTGCTCCACCACATTATTTAAATGCAGTTAGAGACCACTTAAATAATACCTACCCTCATCAATGGATTGGAAAAAATGAACCCACTAAATGGCCTGCTAGATCCAGAGATCTTGCGAAAATGGATTTCTTTTTATAGGGATACGTGAAGAAAATTACTTAAAGAGACACACCAACAGTACAAAATAAGAAGGAAAGAATAATAACTGCCTTTAGATCATCACACCGGCAGCTTTAGGAACAGTGGGAACCTCATTTCAAAGGCGCATAGAGATGTGTGTCAATCAAAATGGGCAACATGTGGAACATTTATTATATTTTTTTCTAGTGAGTTATTTGAAGAAACCTCTTTTTTAAGTTTATTTTTGAATTTTGTAATTATTACTCAATAAAACGAAATTGGTTGCAATTAGCCATAGGGAAGTAGTTACAAAAATGTTCGTTTTTCATTTCTACATCACATCGTTGAAAAAGTTGAGAAAATTCAATTTAAAAAGTTCTTAATTGAAAAGTAATTTTTCTGTACAGTTTTAGGAAATGAAAATGATTCAGAAACATTAATTAGATATCTCGTAACAGGCATTCACATAAGTTTTTCTTAAAACCCATAATTGTGACTGGTGATTTTTTTAATATCCATCTGCAAATTGCATTATTCCAACAAAAAATTCATTACATCCAAGTGGTTAGAGATATTCAATGCTAATAGCGTAATGAATAGAGCCTAGAAAAGGGCTTCAGAAAATGTACTGATATACATAGCATTCCATTAAAAAAAAAAGACACTTGGTCCTGTAATTTCGTCTTGGCTCGCCATGTATGTTCGAAAATTATTTTCAGTTATAGACTTTTGTATCTAGTTTACTTGCATTTTTTAAAAAAATTTCTAGCTATCTCAGAACTGGATATCGAGGTCCGACGCACTATTACCCCACCCTCTATAATACCATTAACAGTTTACTAACACTTCTTTTCACTGGAGAAAACCACAAAGTAGAAAGCAATGCATGCTGCAAAACAATACGTAGTAAAATATGTATTTAGTCTAAAATCGTACTTATAGGACCAGTATACTATATAATACAAGCATTAATCATACCCACAAACCGCTCAGAAGTTACATAAATAGTTATTAAATAAATTCGGGGAGGATTTATTTCAAACTTCCTCGTCCCTCATTATTTACGCCTCCATTGACCTCCCAGTTTTCATTCAATTTTCGCTTGCCTTATTTCTGGTACAGCTCTTCTCAATTAACAAAAACAATAATTAAGGGAGTTTCCGTGACGTAATAGGTGAAATATCTCGGCAGTGTGCAGCGAAGCATGTTTTATAACCTCTGTGTTTCATCAGGCTAAAATTAGATTAAATCTCGTATATGTGTGTATTCTGTAATTGAAGTTTAATATTGAATTGCGCCTGCCTCGGGTCAGCGCTGTGTTATTTATCGGAGAAATGTTACACAAAATGTTTTAGTTGTAAACATTTATTATTAAATCAAACTAAAAATCATATTTCGACGGTTGGGTATTCAGGGGCGCGTTTAGAGAAATTGGGCCCCTAGGCGCTGCGAGATTTGAGGGCCCCTCGATTAAAAAATCGAATTAATAAAATATATCAGATCTAAAAATTTAAGGGCAATAAGTAGTTACAAATATATGTTATCATATTATTTTTTTGGCTTCTTATGTTAGCAAACTTGTCAGTTTGAACGTTGCAATGACAGTTTCGTTTTTCCTCTGATTTAATATCTGTATATTGAATCAGAGGAAAACCGAAACTGTCAAACTGACAAGTTTGCTAACATAAGAAGCCAAAAAAAATAATATGATAATATATATTTGTAACTACTTATTGCCCTTAAATTTTTAGTTGGGATATATTTTATTAATTCGATTTTTTAATCGAGGGGCCCTCAAATCTCGCAGCGCCTAGGGGCCCAATTTCTCTAAATGCACCCCTGAATACCCAACCGTCGAAATATGATTTTTAGTTTGATTTAATAATAATTATCTGTTCTGTAACAGATAAATTTTAAAGTTTTTGTTGCCCCGAAGTACGTAGGCCAAAAAAGTGCGTTCACCTAAGGCATTACTGACCAGAATGGTTAAGTAAATACGCAGAAGGGTTTCAACATTCGGAAATGTCGCCTGCAACCCATTGGGAATAAATTTATACATTTCAGTAGGCGATTCCCTTCCCTCTGGGCATATGTAAAAATTGATGCAACTCATCTGGGGATAGCTCGGAATCTATGTCATCTCTTGTGCATTGATCATTGCAGTGCGCTGATTTTCAGCTTGCTTTTCATCGTCATGGTCTTTCTCCGAATTTTCTCCGTCTTCAGAACCTTTTTCCATTTGATCATCATCGGACGATTCACTAGAATCAATCACTAATCGTTCTTCATTTTCGCAGTCTTCATGACTGCTTTCAAAATCCAAGTTCTCTTCAGTTGTTTCTTCGGGTTTTCTAGATTGTTCTCGCTCGGGTTCTTGACCCCACATCAGCATTATCAGTAGATTTATTTTCATTGATGTGAAATATACCGAAAAGCTCGTACATTATATTAATAAACATATTTTTTTCAGTGATAATATAGTCATAGTGAATAGTGATTAAATATTAATAAAATGAATTTTCATGTGAAAGAGATGATGGAATTATTTAAAAACCCCATAAACACAAACAATAAGTTCATATAGACTTCTACTTTGAAATATTAAAAAACTTGGAATCGAAAGGAGAAATTATTAAATGATTTCAAATTCTGATGATATAAAATGTAAATAAATGATAAACGTAGGTGAACACACAGCCGCATTAAGAACCATATGCAACTCAACGTACTATTATGTCGTGTAACTTACATACATACAATTTCTATTTTGTTATTTTTGTTGCAAATTAAAATCTGATATGGAAGAAGAAATGTATTTCAAGATAATTGTAATTATTATTGCTATCGGTAAGTCGAAAATAAATAATATAACAATGAAATAACATTTTATTATTATATTATAATGAAACATTGGTAAAATGTATAATTAAATTATAGGAAACATTTAACAAGATTGTTCAATTCCAAAACATAAAGAAAGCCAATTTCTAAACATTTAAGTAATTAAGAACGAAAATTATACCAGAGCCATTATGTCTTGGCAGGAGAGCCAGAGGCGTGCGGATTTATCAAATTCGCACGTACGTAATTCGAAGAAATTAAAGTACTCGGATTGTGTTAATTATGTATGAGCTACCATATGTCTTAAACAAATATCATGCTTAAAAGTTTTGTTACAACTTTACGCTATGTTTTTTTGTATTATCTTAATTTTTTAAATTATAGGCAAATTCTCTATTGTGCGATATCGTAATATTTTTTAATCTGAAAAAACGGAAGCGGTTCCCGGTTGTTCAAAAGAAGTAGTAATAGTTCATGCCCCTAAGAATTCTCCAATTGGGTACAAAGAAAAGAAAATTATTTTGAATGTATATAATGCATTGGAGAAAGGTTATCCGATGGTACAGAAATCAGAATCAACAGGTTTAGTTAATATACCTTGAGGTATACCGGCGCGAGTAAGCGGACCATTTACAGAATTTTGAGAGAAGAAAAAAATGAAGGGCATATTCAGAAACCTAATGCGAAGTCTGGAAGAAATAAAATAATAGTAGACAAATTCGATAAAAATGGAATTCGACGTAAAGTTTCTATGATAATAAAATTCCTACTGTTTTGAAAATTTTACAGTCCTTGAATAAAGATATACTCGAAATGGGCAAATCGACGCTTACAAAATGTTAACATGATATGAACTTTGTATTTGCAAAAGGAAAGAGGAATAGCCTCATACTTGAGAGAGATGATATTACTTGTTGGCGAAGAAATTATTATATGCTATTATTTGGATGAGACGTAGTTGAATGAACGCCATAGTGTAACGAAATTTTCGCAAGATAGGAATGTAAAAAGTGTTCGTCAAGGCCATATGGAAGTTTGGTCAACAGGATTAAAAATGCCAACAGGAAAAGGGAAACGCTTAATAATAACG
The DNA here is from genome assembly GCA_963583905.1 of Stenurella melanura. Classification (NCBI taxonomy): domain Eukaryota; kingdom Metazoa; phylum Arthropoda; class Insecta; order Coleoptera; family Cerambycidae; genus Stenurella; species Stenurella melanura. The sequence goes on from OY757310.1 coordinate 155,663,837, forward strand.
CACATAGAATGTGATTCAGCATTCGTGGAAGATGAATTATTATCGTTCATGTCGAAAAAAAGTTGCGATTATCATGAGAACACGAGTGCGGATGTTTTCGAGGAATGGTTTGCAAAAATTCTCGCAAAGATAGAATCCGGATCTGTCGTAATTATGGATAACGCCCCTTACCACAGCCTATTACTAGAAAAATTACCAACCAATGCATGGCGAAAAGCGCAAATTCAAGAATGGTTAGATCGTAAAGATATCTCATTCGATCGGGCTTCGGTTAAAGCCGAACCGCTAACCATAGCGAAACAGCAATCGCCGATATACAAGAAATATAATGTGGATGGAATGGCTAAAGCTAACGGTACTTAGGTACCTTGCCACTGTTAACTCAACCCCATTGAGCCTATTTGGGCTAAAGTGAAGGGGAATGTTGCACGAGAAAATAGAACCTTTAAATTTGAACATGTAAAAGGCCTTCTATCTAGTGCATTAAAGAGAGTTACAGCTGAATATTGGCGAAATGCATAGAGCACATTAAAAAAGTTGAAGAAAAAATGTGGGATATGGATATTCGGATTGACACAGTAATTGAGCCAATAACTATAAATGTAGGAGTCAGCAGCGATAGTGAGAGTGATAAGTGAGTGCGGTAACCTGTGATAGTGTCGTGTAGTGATTGTGATAAGACAAATTATTAATTATGGAAGATTATTGTTGTTAAGTTTTGTTTTTAATTATGTTATTTTAACAAGAAAGTTTAGTTATGTTGTCAGAAGAGTTATTTATTCTTAACTTGCAAGTTTGTTCATTTATATTCTTCTTCAACCTGTTACTCCCTAAGTGACAACCCTGTCACCTTCCTTTCCTGGCAAGGGATATGCTCACGCTTCCACATTTGTCCTTGCTGGGCAATAACAACTGGCATAGTTGGAATTTATGTAAATTTTTATAAACATCAAACATTGTACAGTTTTGATGTCAGATTTCGTAGGTATTCTACTCCTAAACAAAATTATGCGTGCCATTAAAAATGTTCTTAGAAGAACTCCAGTTATCAATTTTGGCTGAGTTGAGTGTAAAAACAAATTTATATTACTTTTTTATTTCATGTAATATGAATGCTATATATATAATTTTGTTGTTTCTTAGGTTTTCACGGGTATTAAATGAAGTGTTGACGTGCTTCCGGGTGTTTTCCCGTGTAGTTGGTAGGCTCCTGTTGGAACCATGGTTGTCTGAACGACGTTTCGGCGGAATCTCATCTGCCATCTTCAGGTTCTGGCTGAAAGCTGCCTGCTGCTGCTGCTGCTGTTGCTGCTGCTGCTGCTGCTACTGCTGCTCCTCGTTGCTCGAACTGAACTGACGTTCTCTCTGTTGTGCGTCTCCCGCAACGTATATAAGGAGCCGCACAACAGAGAGAACGTCAGTTCAGTTCGAGCAACGAGGAGCAGCAGCAGCAGCAGCAACAGCAGCAGCAGCAGGCAGCTTTCAGCCAGAACCTGAAGATGGCAGATGAGATTCCGCCGAAACGTCGTTCAGACAACCATGGTTCCAACAGGAGCCTACCAACTACACGGGAAAACACCCGGAAGCACGTCAACACTTCATATATAATTTTATATATACCTAAAAATACATATGTGGCGCTTGGTGCTTGCGCTCGTTTCACGTTTGTATATGACAGTCCCGTCAACTTCATAGTAGTTGACAAATTATTAGGTATAAGGACACCGCATTCAAACTTTTATTCTATTTGGTCGATTGTAGCAATTATTACATATACTTAATGACTTAGTCTTAGCAGCAGGCAGCTTTCAGCCAGAACCTGAAGATGGCAGATGAGATTCCGCCGAAACGTCGTTCAGACAACCATGGTTCCAACAGGAGCCTACCAACTACACGGGAAAACACTCGGAAGCACGTCAACACTTCATATATAATTTTATATATACCTAAAAATACATATGTGGCGCTTGGTGCTTGCGCTCGTTTCACGTTTGTATATGACAGTCCCGTCAACTTCATAGTAGTTGACAAATTATTAGGTATAAGGACACCGCATTCAAACTTTTATTCTATTTGGTCGATTGTAGCAATTATTACATATACTTAATGACTTAGTCTTAGCAGCAGGCAGCTTTCAGCCAGAACCTGAAGATGGCAGATGAGATTCCGCCGAAACGTCGTTCAGACAACCATGGTTCCAACAGGAGCCTACCAACTACACGGGAAAACACCCGGAAGCACGTCAACACTTCATATATAATTTTATATATACCTAAAAATACATATGTGGCGCTTGGTGCTTGCGCTCGTTTCACGTTTGTATATGACAGTCCCGTCAACTTCATAGTAGTTGACAAATTATTAGGTATAAGGACACCGCATTCAAACTTTTATTCTATTTGGTCGATTGTAGCAATTATTACATATACTTAATGACTTAGTCGTGGTTTTCATCTGTGGTAGGTTGATAAAACTTTCATACATGGCTCTAGATTATGCGGGATTATGTACAACGAGGTGCCGCTTAAGTATTACATAACAGCTGCTATCCTTTGAGCACAATGCCGCTGACTTCTTGCTCTACTGCCTACACCTTTTGGCGCTGCTATAGTGTATTTGCCTAAGGCAGTACTTACATAAAGTTGTATGTGAAGCTTTATCGTGTTAAGGGCACGTAAAGAAAATAGGTGGGTATGATCCTGAAAAAACATTCAGAAATTTGTCTTAAACTCATGCAAACTATACAAGGAATCCATTATTTTTCAACGAGGTCGCTATGAGTATGGGTGACGATGACAGACAGTTTAACAAATTGAGGCAAGCACGTAGGTATGATCCTGCATCGCTGATATTTCAATAGGCTAATTATTATTATATCGTTATAATTTTGAATTAATTGAAGTTGCATAGACTTGCTTTTTAAGATACTTAGCGTCTATATAAAATACATTTTAATCTCACTTGAATGTATATCTAACTATAAGTATTAAAAAAAAACTTTTATCCACAACCATTATATTAGGAAGGTAAAATACGTCTACTTTTCGTGGATTAAAGACTCTTTAATACACTAGTGGATTAAAATCATAATACCACGCTTCGATTTTATAGAATTTTATTTTGAATTATTGGTAATATTAACATTAACATTTATATCAAGAACGATCTTCTTGTCATTTTTACCGGGCTTAATCAAAATAAACCTTTTATTTTGTTGCTCAAAATCAAAAGATTCTTAATAAAAATAAACTCAAATCTGACGTTTCTCAAATTCAGAATTTTTCACCTGCTCTCCTAGGGCTTTTACGCTCCTAATGTGGCCGTGATCGTGGATAAAACGTTGAGTTACATTCGGGGATTACCAGCCTTTCAATCCACTCGAAAAAATATGACTCTCGGCTGCGCCTCTAGTGCACATTTTATCTCATAGATTAAAAGGCTTGTTAATCCCCTTATATAATGTATAACTATTTCATTAGATACTAAAATTATAATACACTGACAATTTCTATTGTGTTTCTATATATACTTTTAAAATAACTTTAAATTGAAATTTTGTTACCCATGTACCCACACATATCAATAATTGAGTTATATTACAGACTGTATTCGCAATACATCATCACAGCTCCGAAATAATTCAGCAATCACAACGAAAAAGATACAAAGCGACAGATTATATTATGAAACCGAACTATTTCAGACTATTATTAATATCTGACACTGGAACTTCGTCGAGATTCAGCAGAAAGCAAAAACTATTTATTCTATCTCTCGTATGACAACTTAATAAAGAAATCACATAAAACTGTCATAAATCTAAACGTCTAGTGTGGTTAGTCTATCTTTTAAATTTTAATATTCAACTTGAAAAACGACACATTTAATCTGTCAGTGAAACGCAGCGCAGGAAAAGTTTACTTGATATAGAACTAAAATAAAATTTTCATTATTTGACAAAGTTTTATAGTACTTTCAATAAAACTGCTTTCGGTTAACTTTATATAATATGGGACTAAAATGGAACGCATAAAAGACGTCTTTATTGTTTTTATTTGCATATCTGTCACGTATATTATAATTCAGCACTGAAACTTCCAAAGATAATATTGGCTACTACAGAAAGTTAATAAAGTCTGGGCAAATAATGAATTACAGATTTATTCAGGGAATTATTAAAATAGAAAAAATTAATTCATTTTCAAATTAAGTTGCCCTAAGACTAGTCTATTTGGAAATAAAATGAAGTAATAAAAACTTATTGTAGATGCAAATCCTATAAGAACATATAGTCCAGTATAACAGCTACAAATTTGGTATGTAAAACTCAACAAGATTCTTGATCGTAGAAGTTTGCTACGTATGCTGCATTCTATTGGATTTAGTGTTAATTGTATTATATTCATTGAGTTGTACTTGTCCGGAAGAACACAGTTTGTACAGTATCAAGGAGACAGGTTAGTTGTAATTTCTCAAATCTCGAGAGACCCTCAGGGTTTAATTCTTGGACCCCTAAAGTTAATTGTTTTTGTTAGCGATGTTGTGACAAATGTAGGTGTTAATTATATCTTGTATGCTGATGACCTACAAATATTTTGCAAAGTTAGATGTAAACTTGATACAATCATACCTCAAAGTAGTATCGATACACTAACCTTCTGGTGTGTTGACAGATTGCTTCCCATTCCAAATAAAAGTAACGTCATGACACACAGACGTCAAAATAGGTCATTGTTTTATAACTACACACTTGTCTGTTTTATCCTAAGGAAGCATAACGTAATTAAAGATCTTGGTATATCATGCTAGACTCTAAGCTATATTTCGTTGTCCACGTTGACAAGATGGTAGGGAGTGCATACAAGGCTCTAGTTCTTGTAATCAGAAACATGCGAGATTTTTAAAGTTTTGGAACAAATACCAATGCATCTATTGTATGGAGTCCTATTTATGATATGACGTCAATTGGATATGTTCAGTGTCGCTTTTCTAATTCTGCAATCTATACTTTAAATAATTAATATATGTCTAACTAGGGGTACATCCCAGGAAATATTTCAGGAGCGCTTTGGAATAAGTAGCTATGTAAATCTAGATACCTTCTAGATAGGATACATTTTCATGTTCTCAATGGATAAATGCTCGTGACATGCACCTATTCACGTAAACACATCATAGGATAAAGTCAAATACCTATGTATTATCCTATGTGTCAAATGCTGTTCAACTATTCACATGCTGAGTTTCGCCACTGTACCAGGTGCCTACGATATTACTACTACTACTTTCTAGTGAAAAAAGGTATCGATTTAAGATTCTGAGAAGTTGTATTATTGAATCAGCTGAACACTCTTTTTGCTCTAATTCTGATTTTCATTTATAGTATAAACTTTGTTATTTTTAATAGAACACCCTATATATTATTCAAAATTTAGCCTAAGACATACTAGGTATAATACACGTAGCACACCATATATCTATCTTGACATTTCTGGAGAAAATGGCGGTTGAAAATGTTATATCGGTCAAAAACTATTCCATTTTCACATAAAAATGAATCTAGGAACAAATTTGTTATGGTCTTAAACGTTTTTTGGCAAGTAAAATTTTAACCTATAATAACCATAACAGATTTGTTCCTACGTGCATTTGTTTTATGTGAAAATGGAATAATTTATGACCAATGCTATATTTTCAACGGCCATTTACTCGAAAACTGTCAAGCATAGAAGGATGTGTTACATATTCTATGCCTAGAACTTTTTAAGCAATCTAAATTTTGAATTATATACTGGGTATTCTTTTAAAAATAACCTAGTTTATATCAGAAGTTAAAGCAATCAAAATGTGCAACTGATTCAATCTTCCCAACAAGCAAAAATTAAATGTTATAAAACTATTTTGTTTTAATGCAGTTTTATAAATGTAATAAAATAGCAATAAAACAAAATTGTTGTAGAAATGACAATTATAAAGCAAATTTGTTTTGTTGGGTTATAACGTTTCAGAATTTGAAATTGATATTTCTTTTTATAAGAAAGTTATAGGCTGGCTAGTAATATCGTAAGCACCCGGTATACTGGTATTTAGTATTAATGATATAAAGAAATACTTTGAAAAGTTTCCTCACTGATGAATGTATATTTGTATTGTATCTGTACACCTATCTTATAACTATCTAGACGCTTATTTTTATTACCATCGCTGTTGTTCGCAATACTATCAAATACCTTGTTTTTAATTGATGTAATATGTATGTACAGCTGCATATTATATTTGTTGAAAATCTCTTTAGACAGACAGTCAAAACCAAACAGATGACGTGTTGATACTTTCAAGATGCTCTGGTGTGGATTCGTCTGTTACGGATTTGCTACATGATAGTTCAGTTTTCACAAAATATTCTTTAAAGTTTCTCCAGCATCAGATTCTCCTGAGTTTTATCATCGATTAGTTATATCAACCGGAAAGGGGACCTAATAGAATAATTAATAATTCAGAAAGAAAAGGATGATAACAAGCAACGAACCAAAAGGTTGGTCTGAGGGGTTAACCGCCTCCATAAGAGGTGTACAAGAGATTTCCCCCTACGGATGAATTCCCCTGACTTCCTGATAAATTCCCTGATTTCCTAATGAATTCCCTGACTTCCTGATTAAAACGCCGTTTTAACAGTTTTTGCGAATTTTAAGCAAAACTATGAACATTTTTATTATGGGGTTAGTTACATTTGTAAGTATGTTCAATAACTACAAAGTGAGACGTTAATGAAATCGATCGGTTATTTAAATAAATATCTATTTGCAAATAAGTGAAAATGGACCAATTTTAGCAAATTTCATAACTATTGTTTAAACAATGGAGAAACTCTCAAACTTTGTAAAAAGGTTCGACATTATGATAGCAATAACCTGTAAAAATTAGATGAGAGAAATGTATTTCCAAATACTAATTTTCCTGGTCTAATATAGGACCGAAAACAGCATGAAAATCAGCTGTTCTCGATTTTTTCAGTATGCGAAAACGGACAATAAGGATGCATCAGATAAGTACCTATTATAATTATTATAGAGGAGCGAATTCGAGACTCTATCGTGCCGTTTTTTTTTCTGGCGTAGAACCAGGTCAAACCAGGTCAAGCATGTCACTGGGCATAGAAATCGTATTTCACGACATTTTTTCGTGGTCTGGACCTTTTTAAATTAAAAAAAAGGGAAAATATTGCATTTTAAATAAAATGTGTTTTTTTTTGTTTCCACCGTCATATCTTCAAAACTAATGTTGCTATCGACGTTGTTTTTTTTTTCAATTAAAGTACACACAATAGCGCTATTAACTGTACTAATGGTTTTTACACAGTTCGCAATTTCATTTATTTAAAAATTAGGAAAACTAGATATTTGAATTTTACGTATTACAATTTTCACCAATCGATAAACTTTTTTATTTTTGAAAATTTTTATACACATACAGTGAAGCAAATGTAGCCCAAACATTAGAAAAGTTTTTGATATAATTATTTTTTTCCCAATGTGTATCGTTTGGCAACAGCGATTTTTTTTAAAGCGCGCTAAATTAGTCATATGTATTATTGTACACCGCGTATGGAAGGTAGAATAGGATGCGTCTAACTAATAGACTATTCAAATTTATTGACCCCTCACCTTAACCGCGAATATCTCAAAAACGGAGGAACGGAAAAAATTGAAAAAATTATGTGTCTATTGTAAATCATTCACTGAAATTTGAATAATGTACATTGGACAGTTTTGAAGTGCTGTTAAGTTATATTAAAAAATGTCCCACTTTTTAAGGAAATTTTGACAATACCAGTTTTAAATCCATTATATATTTGAAAATATGCCTACTATATAAATAATCTTTTAGATGCCGATAAGGCGTGGTATTTTTTGTACGAGGAAATTTTTTCATAATTTTTTATTCTAAAATTTTGCAGTTATTATAAAAAACACATCATGTTTATTCGGTTATTTATCAAGGTATTTACAAAAATTTTGATAAAATGGTTAATTATATAAAATGTAAGCATTTTCAGAAAAAAGAATTGGTATATATCAAATATTAATTTAGTTATCAAGTGCAATAGATAATATTATTGCCCGGGTTCTGCAATATTATCTAGTGCACTTGATAACTAAATTAATATTTGATATACACCAATTCTTTTTTCTGAAAATCCTTACCTTTTATATGATTAACTAGTTCATTAAAAATCTTTTAAATACCTTGATAAATAGCCGAATAAACATTAAGTCACGTTTTTGACAATAACTGCCAAATTTTAGAATAAAAAATGATGAAAGAATTTCTTCGTACAAAAAATGACGCGCTTTATCGGTATCTAAAACATTATTCATATAGTAGGCATATTTTTCAAGATATAATGAATTTAAAACTGGTATGGTCAAAATTTCCTTAAAAAGTAGGGTATTTTTCAATATAACTTAGCAGAACCTCAAAATAGTCCAATGTACATTATTCAAACTTCAGTGAATAATTTACAATAGACACATAATGAACACATATTTTCTGAAATTTTCTCTGGTCCGCCATTTTTGAGATTTCGCTGTTAAAATGGGGGGTCAATACATTTGAATGGTATATTAGTAGTTTGCGGGATTTAGAGTATACGTATAAATAGTTTTAAATAAATGCGATGCTGTAGAATATTCGCAATTTAGTTTTCTAAAATAATGGAGTGCATTATTTGTAAGAAAATTGCGCGGGATGATGTCAAATATGTGGTACCAAGACCTAGGATACAAGGTTTGTTGTCACTAATATCTAGTGCTGAAAAAAGACGACATCGCGGAAATATTGTGTCAGAAAAGATATTTTAAATGACGAAATGTAATTAAAATATCATATAGACTTTCGTATAGGTAGACAAGTTTTGAAAACATGAACGTTTTTTGCAATCATACAGTGCCGCCGCGCCGCGCCGATTTGCAACAGATGCTGCACAGTACTTAATCGAATACGAAATATTAATAATAGATGGAGGATTTAAATTAACAGAAAAAGTAGTTTCACTACATAAACGTCATTCAGAAATGACCAAAAATCTATTTAGCAAACAGCAAGATATACCAGGATGATTTTGCATGCAATGTAGGAAACTAAATTTAGCAAACAAATATTGGTGAAATTAGTTGATATAGATGTATTAATTTTACTTACTCTCCTTTTTTCACAAGCAGACAATTTTTGTAAATATAGAAGGTAGTGCAAAGTTTATGAACTACAGTTTGTTCTTGTCTTCATTGTTTTACTGGTTGCGACACCACTAATGGTTTTTCTTTAAATATTTAAAAAATCTGCGTTTGATGTTCTTAAAGAATATTGTTGCTTTTAAAAAATTTTCGGAATTTCCATTGCTGTCTAAAGACGAAGCTTTAAAAATCTTTACAAAATTGATTCTAGTACTGCACAAAAACAAAAGTAAACACATTCAGATATTAAACGACCTAGGGATCAAATTAGCAACAACAACAAACGGAGCTTCCTTCAACTGAAGGCACCTTTTACCACCCATTCTTAAGGTAAACATATATATTTAAATCATAGATTTCCTATCTAATACATTTAGTTAACTATTGCAGTGACGATGTTTGGACAATATTTTCATTAAGTATTTATTGTTCAGATAAAAATTGTGAAAATGGAAAATATGATTGTGTTAAAAAAGGCTTAAAATGTTGTAACGAGTGTAAATGCCGTACTTGAAATACTGTTATTTAAAGGTTTCGATGAATGTACAGATGAACTAGAATGCTTTTAACGCAGGGCCTACGTAACTAAATACTCATTTTTCAATAGAAAAATAGTTGCAAAAAAATAAAGTTGTTTTATTCCTGCGTCTTGGTTTAATTCAATCAAAAATGTGTAATAACCTACTTATTAGGTGGGTACTTACTTTATAACAATGATTTATATTTACCTGCTTTTAAATATTTTTTACCTTAAAACAACAAAAGGTAGGTTCGTACCTATTTTGGAGCTGTTAATAGAAGCCCGATTAGTACACATGAATCCAACAACCGTAGTCCGCAGGCGGTAAGCAGTATAATGAGAGCCGGGCGTGCAAGAATATGATTTAGCCCGTTTTAAAAAAATCGCTGACTACATACTATAACCTGCACATCAAAAATTATGATTCTAAAAACTTTTTTCATATATTGGCTTCAATTTGTTCACAGCATGTATATACATATTTTCATAAATAAAAATTTTTCTCGATTGCTGAAAAATACATTCACGAAAATAACAACTTTAAGTTTGCTATTATTTTAACAATTAAAAAATATATATTTTACAATCACATTGTACATAGTTAGAAGCGCTATTGTGTCTACTTCAATTTAAACAAAAAATCAGTTCCATTGCACAATTATTTTTAAAGATATAACGATGCGGACGTTAAAAAACATGTTTCTTGGAAAATTCATTTTTTTACAGTTTTTTCGAAATAAAAAAGTTCCAGACCACCAGAAAATGTCGCGAAAAGTGGTTTCATGTACACGATCACCTAATTAAAGAATCGCACCAAGTCTGGTTTGGTTCTACGCCAGTTTTTTTTTCTCGGAAACTAAGCGTCTTTGCTTCCCAATTTTACTCGTCTATTACTTAACACTCACACCGCGCCGTTGGAGCAAATGTTTGCAGTTACGGTTCCTTGAAGGTAATGTTAATAAATGCCCAGTTGACTGTCAGATGTCAATGTAATAAATGCGCATGCGCTTTAAATGAAAATGTGCGGAGTTCGTCTGAATTCCTCTTGACTTCCTATGAATTTTCCTGAATTTCTCGTGAGTTCCTCCAATTTCTTATAGAGCTTTTCTGAATTCCTCCGAATTCCTCTTGAGTTCATCATGAGTTCCTCTGAAATCCTCTGAATTGCTCATGAGTTCCCACTGAAATCCTGAAGGGTGTACCAAATATTTCCCAAGCGGTTAACCCCCCAGGTTGGGCTGACATCTCGAAGTAGCTGATAGAGAAGGGATTTAATGTAATTGACATATGGCGTGATGCTGTCAGACGGGCAATACAGCAAATGGAGGTCGACTAAAATATTGCATGATTCACGAAACATCTGTGAAGAAGTTGTGAATAAGGAGGAAAGTACACAACAACAAAATATTTTTGATTAATTTTGCGCGTTTACCACGTAGTTATTAATATATCCTCGTAATTAATCGTATTAATTTTCATTAAATGAACCATACAATAACACACTCTAGGAACGTTCAACGTGATTTATCGATATGTATCTCCTCGTGATTACTGTTTAGAAAATTAATTGTTGCTTTAATTGTAGTCAGACGGTGGTAGCGTTATTAATGGCGAGACATTTCTCGTTCATTATGGATCACGCGAAGCGCCCCTTAATATGCAATCAGCTCATTACAACCCTTGACAGGCCGTCACCGGCCTCTTGAACACGCGACAATTCTACCACTTGTTGGATATACACCGGCCAGATAGGTATTTCGCTATTATTTTATCGTCCAACAGGTTTGCTCATATTGCTGATTTTAAATCCAAAAACATGCTGTTTTTAAAATAAAAACTATAATAATATTATTTAACGGTATACTTTTACCGCTAATTCATTGATTAAATCAGTTCCTTACTTCTTATAAAGAGAGTTAGGAAAATGCATGGCAATAGAGCACTAGCAGTGACGTCACAGTATTGCCAGCTGTCAGTTGCCTGGGTGGTAAATTCAGAAATTTGACATTTGAGTTGAGGTCAATTTTCGTTCAATATAAATTAAAGTGGAGGATTTCTTAACATCAGATAGATGTAGTGATGTTTATAAATATGTATTTTTTAAATCTACTGTGAGAGAAAATTTTATATATACTTTATTATTGTTGTTTTTACCAGTGTAAAGTTTGGTGTCAAGAACGTTGACATCTTTGTGAACCCATAAATTAGTGAAAATAAAGGATATATTGGATTTTTGACATTTTTTGTACATATATAATATCAAGACATATTTTAGTAAATGTTTAATTAATATACGCTCAGTTACAGCTAGGCAGTGACATAGGTTAGGTAGTATTATTACACTAGGTTAAAAGTTATGAAAATACTCATTGATTTATGCCAATATATCAATCATATATTAATGGTTTTATAAACCTGTTGTAAAATCTACGTTTTTTGACGATTTAAAATATTTCCCTTCAACTTTTCATTGATTTATATCTTACTTTTGTTAGGCTCAAAAGTTTGTAACGAGTTTAAGTGTTTATCACATTAATAACAACAATCAGAGGTTTGTATTATGAAATGCAGGTGTAATAGTAAATCTAATAAAAAGATAGGACTGTGAGATCATTTCAGTTTCCATTTAATTTAAATTGCGAACAAATATGCAACATAATACGCTCCGAATACTTTATATAGCTATATACCTAGTTTGGTATCTGTTCTGATTCTTACAATTATAATTACAGAGGTTCAAAATATTGATAATGTATACAAATAAAATACCAGTGAAGGTAAGTGAGCTAAAACACAACAGAATTCAAAAAATAAGACACTTTTAACAGCATCGTCTACCATCATTGAATGTTTCAAATTATACATATTATACATAATTATAAGGGTAAGTATGAATAATAATAGTCTTAAAGTTTAGATATAAATTTTATTTACAAGAAGGGTCACAATGGTTCATTAATTCAATGCTATATTATATTTTTGAAAAATGATCCAACGATATAGTTTCAATGTCTCACTTTTAAATCATATAGGTTGGCTCCATTAATACATTTCAGCTTAGAAATGTAATGAGGGGACTCCTAAAATGTAGAATATAAATAAAATTACAATAAATTCACTGAAATTCACTTACCATATCGAAAATTAATAACTTTTGACAGGTACGCAAGATAACACGCCGGTTGAAAAACACAAATAAAACACTAAATTTAAGTCAGATCAATAAATCGCGAAATGTATAATAGACGAAAAACACCCAAAATTGATGTGACATGAAAAAAACGTTTAAAAAAGCACTACAAATTCTTTAAAAACTCGAATTAATCAGAAAGCACACAAATGCAAAACTAGATTACCACCCAGGCAACTTCGGCGGCCATGTTGTGACGTCAGCTGCTACTGCTCTATTTTATTTGACAGGTACCAGGATCTTTCTATAAAATTCAAGTAGGTTATTTCGATAACATAACTGATTTCTAACACCTTCAAATATTCAACTCACTTTTTGGTATTTTTGGTTAAATGTGAATAACTTTAAATCCTAATCATTTGCTACGAATATCTGATTAAATGACATGGTGTTTCTGATAAGTATTGTTTTGAATAAATAAGCACCCAAAATAAAAAAAGGCCATACATTTAAGCAGAGTATGATATAGTATGAGTATTTTGAACCTCTTAACCTAATGCCGCCGTCAGAATTGCTTCACCACATCAGGGACCTCAAAAAATTGCTAAAATCACTGAAAATCATAATTAGGAGGAGATTAGGAAAAATCCTGACGAGAGTAATTCGGCTCAAGATACAGGAGGGGTATCATGTTCTACTCAAAAGTACATGATCATTTATTGTGTGCCAGTTAAATAATACGATGTTCACAGAAAATTTGGGATTCCCTAAAAAGTACACGGGAACAAGTCCCCTCAATTTTTTCCATGTTGTATGTTGTACTGTTTTTTTTCTAATTTTCAAATAGACGCAAAGTATTCTCATTCTTTAATTATGGCGAAGGCGCGGGCATCATCCAAATATTTTTGGCCATTTAAGATGCCATCGATATAAAATGTTCCAATAATATGTTCACCCAGTATACCGACCTAAACATTTAGTTTTTGAGGATACTGAGTGCGAAGTTCGTAAAACTTATGTAAATTTTCTCGCGACCAATATCGTGTCCGAGTAGAATTATATTTACCAATTAATGGAAAAGTTGATTCATCGGTAAAAACAATGTTTCTAAGAAAATGTTCATCCGCATTCGCCTTTTCCATTAATTGCTCACAAAATTCCATTCTGTGATCCAACACAAACGTAATGCAATATTACATGTCTTGTTCCATTTTATTTTGTTATCATAATCGTACCTTATTCAACAATACGATTTATAGCATGAAAATCTAGACTAGCTTAATACCAGCCTAACCTAAATAGAAAGTTCGAGTACAAAATATGAAGGCGTTTAGACTGTAATATAGTAAATAATATTTCCAGTTGTAGGCAAATACGTCAAATTTACTATGAGTGTCATAACTAGTACAAATATTGTATAGAAGAGAAAATTCTAGTACATTATATCAAGGAGTAGGTGAATAAAAGCTATGATAATGACAAGAATTAATGCATGGAACATGAAAGTTCAGTTGAGTCATTATTTAACTACAGTCGATTTTATTATACATAATTTTATCTAGAAAACACAAGGCAAAGTTCTCACGTCTTTCGGCTAGACTAGTAATATGGAATTAATCAAGTAATTGATTTTTAGAAATCCCAGTTGGTGGATAATAAAGATGTTTTATTATTATCAAGTTTGGCTCTCCTCTTTGGGGACTATTGTTATTACTATTATTATATGTACATACAACGTTCAACATTTTAGAGAACAAGGCTGAATGTTTTCCAATTTATCAATATGAGTGTTATAACCGGAAAGTCAGGTAAGTGACGCACACTCAAACATAGATTGTGAGAATTTAAAATAAAGCAACTTTAATGTTCTAGCCTCATTAAAATCATGACTGTTACGCAAGATGAAACCTAACATTCTGTATGTATCCGAAATTATAGCATCATTATGATTAATGAAGGTTAGTATATTATCAACGACAGCGCGGATCTACAATAAATAAACGGGGGGGACAACCAACAAAAATGCGCCGCAACCGAAAATGTTGTATTTCTCAAGGTCGCTCTAAAATTAAAGACAGTTAGAAATTTTACGTGCAAAAACAAATTATTTAAGTTTAATCATTATTATTCAATAAAAAACGTATGCAGACTAAATGTCTTTGAACATATGTCTAAGACCTCTTCAGGAACTATTTTCACATTTTAATTGATGGTCATCAAACTCAAACCCTTTAGGTTCTCTTGACCCATCGTTGACCTCAAGTAGGTCTTAATTATTTTTAACGCGCTAAACAATCTTTCACATGTTGCAGTAGTTAGAACTAAAACACAAATAATTTTCAATATACATTAAATTTTTGGATATAAGAAGGCACATTTAAAGTAAACATTGAAGTATCAACCTTTTCAGGTTTTTCTTCTAAATTTCTTTCTATAATATTAATTCCCCATGTATCACTTCTATAGTGGAGGGTAGATCACATCAAATCATATTTTCGGGCCGCATCAAGGATACCTTTATCAGATGAGTCGAATTCGAAATAAAATTTGGGAATATTCTTTTGCAACTTCGAAATTACACTGGTATTATCTTTCACGAAGCATAAATCCTATTCTGAAATAAGGTAATCCAGGTAAGGTAAGAACATATTAACTCGGAAAAAGTCTATTGGATCTGCCAAACCAGCATTAACACGATGTTTTTGAACTTTTGTGGTCCTAGGAAGTTTTATTTCAACATCCATTTTTTCAGCAAGTATTCCTTAAACCTACGGTTATTGTGCTCTTTACTTTCCATATAAAACTATTGCAGAATAACGTTGAAACATAAAAATATTGAAAATACTCTTAATAGAAATAATTTCTTTAAAAGCTAAAACATTATGGGCCATATAGCAGCGTTATCTACAAATGAACTCTTCTAAAGCATTTCTCTTTGCCAAAATAAACGACAGAGGGGCACATGCCCCTGTGCCACCCCCTGAATCCGTCACTGATCAAAGATACACATACGTTCTTGCAAATAGGCGATGTGTTTAGTACGGCGCCAGTAACATTATAATTGTAGTCCCTATGATTGGATAATTAACAGCATTGCACTTTTCAACGTTTAGGAGATCACTTTTTTTGTACTATGCCAGATAACTTAGTTACATTAATTAGAAGTTAATGTGCAATATCTTAACGTCACTGATATCTTTAATAAAAACATTAAAGGAGTATCGAACCCTGGGGCACTCCTGACTTGGCTCAGTAGTTAACAGATGTATATCCATGATAATATATTAATTTAACTCCATTTGTTAAGTAGCTCAAGAAATTGAAATAAACCGCCAGATATTCCAAGTTTGTCAAGTTTCGGTTGGTTTTAATTTTTATGTAAGGATGATAATTTAAAACAATATTCCCTGTCGTAAAATTAATTATCTGAGGATATGCCCTTTCGTATCTTTCCTTTTCTGTATTGTAATTTTATAAAGTAAATTGTACGCATTTGACTATAACGATAATATTCCCCAGAAGTCCGTGCATATGCGTGTTGCTCCTAAATAATTATTTTTCTACAGTTCTCATATTTTCCCATTTATAACGCCAAGAATACCTGCAAAAAGCAAGTCCAAGGATTCCCTGAACTCATTAAATTAAGTACATTGTTTCTCCTTTGCTTCGCCCTCGTGCCCCGTTCTGACAGCCACAATGTATTAACATTATTTATAGAACGGAATATTACTGCACTTCTGGTTTAAACGAGATGTTTTTGTGTTTGCATTCTTTATTTTATTCAACGTCTTTCATTTTAACACTAGCACCCTAGTTTCTACCAACGATTACAAGCAGTAAGGTTCGGACAAATAAGAGCTGCTTAGCATCAAGGAAATACGGAAATTCAACCAGTGGGGTTCAGTCACTGATGAAATCCTAATTCAACTAAGTACTTCTTATATGGAACAATCGTTCATCAGAATCTCGAGGAATATACAGTGAGGTCCATAAGTAAGGAATAAATTGATTAGAATAAGTATTAAAAATACTTGGTATTACTGTTTCACAATTTTTTATTCAGATTTCTCTGACATATGTTTCGGCCTTTCGACCATTATCAAAGAGTTATAACAACTCACCTAAAGGTGACTATTATAAAATATTTATAGAATTTGAGAGGTATAGGTTCCCTAATTGACATTTTATTACTTATTTCTAATATACCTACTACCAGGAATTTAATTAACATTTTTAATTACTATTTCTGGGTATGTTTAATTTTAGTATGGGGGTATTATGAAATTTAGTTCGTGCATTAGTAACGTTTTTCTGTTTATTTAAGGCCTTCTTGATTTACAGAATTTCAAGTATAACCTATTTCCCTTATTGACATTGTGCAAAATTTTAATACTACTACCGTTGAAAAAATGGTTTTTACCTATACAATGTTCTGCGAAACCAGTTGATTTCTTATTCTCTAAAATCGATTTTTTGTGTTCATTGACTCGTACGTCTAAGCTTCGACCACTCTGACCTATATATAGAGCATCGCAATCGTCACAATTTATTTCATATACTCCCGCTTTTTGTGAGTCTTCAGTTTTTCCTTTGTTGTTAATCAAGCTACCTCAGTTGTGTGTATTTGAGGAAATGCCAAGTTTACTTAACCTGTTACAAATTGAGAATGTTTTACAAAATTAATACTATGCCACTTTTCTGTTCTATTCTGAAAACCATTTTTCGCACTGCACTGGAGAAGCGTTATAAACAATTAGGTTATATCGAGTCCACGTTGACTAAGGACTGACATAACTCAAACACCGACCGACCAATCGGATTGAGGAATACCCGGGTGCCAGCCAATAGTCGCGACCCGTACTCAAACCCAAGCCAATGACAGCACATCTCACAAGTCCACGTTGACTGCTGAGAAACGATTTACAAGTTTTTTTATGCTAGTAGTTTTATTATCTTTCAACCAGTGCAGTCGTAGATGGTTCGTTCAGGCTGATTACATTGCCAGTCTCGGACTCGCCTGCACAGATTCAACTACTATTCGATTCTCGATACCATTGCTAAATAACTCAAAACACCGAAAGACGAATCAGACTGAGGAATACCCGGGTGCTAGCCAATCGTCGCTACCCGTTCTCAAACCCAGGCCAATGACAGCACATCTCACAAGTCTACGTTGACTGCTGAGAAACGATTTACAAGTTTTTTTATGCTAGTGGACCTGTCCGTTTTATTATCTTTAAACCAGTGCAGTCGAAGATGGTTCATTCAAGCTGATTACATTGCCAGTCTTGGACTCGCCTGCACAGTTCCAACTACTATCCGATTCTCAATACCATTGTTAAATACATAGGACAAAATATCAAGTTAAGTGCGCACGGTCCTGTGCTTTAACACTGATCACGTTCAATTGACTTCGTAAACACTATACCAGAAAGAACATCGGTGGTAATCAAGTGATGACGAAAAGCAGGAAAGTAGCAATCGAAAGTGAGCAGAAATTTTGCAAATAACACTGTTGTAAACTTTTCCAAATAGTTACGTATAAATACATTCCTTGTCCATATTTGCTTTGTGAAAAATCCATACGTGTTAGAGCAAAATCATGATTATATTTGAAACCATTACACCATAAGAATGACTCATAACTTTCCAGACAATTTTGAATTAAGCACTAAAATTTTGCAGATCTGTGATATCAGTAGACCTAATATTTATATTATCAATATTTATTCTAGTAATAAATTGTGCTTATAATACTTCGGTACTGAAGCAAGAAGATCAATGAGCAAACATTTGTAGGTATTTTCGAGATAAAGCGCCAACGTATTTGTAAAACAACATATTTTTTAACCTAAAAATATATCGAATGCACGTGTTGTGATTTTTTTGTAAATGATGAATTTCAAGTGTTAGTAGTAAGTTTTAGGTACATATGAAACCCCTAATAACATATGCGGTACTAGTGTGGTGGTGCTGCCAGGAGCGCTCCACAATTAGGCTCGCCTATGTCAAGTTCAAAGGCTAGCTTGCCTTGGAATTACAGGAGCTATCAGAACCACTCCAACGATAGCAATGGAGGCCATTCTTGGACTCACTCCCTTGCATATCGAGGTGGAACTGGAAGCTAAAAAAGCAGCAAATAGACTGTTCAAAAATGGAATGTGGAATGGGACTGGCCGTGGATGGGGGCACTCAAAGATCTGCCGGTAAGGGACCGGGTCATCACCCAAGCGGAGGATGACCAGTGTCTCCTTGTCTATAATTTCACTATATTCCATACTCAGCGGTGTTTCCCAGTCTAGAGGACTGGGAGCTCGATAAAAACCGTCTTCTGAGTCCCAAAGGTCTCGAGTGGTACACAGACGGATCTAAGACTCAGGAGGGAACTGGTGCTGGCATACACGGCTGCAAACCAAGGGCTCGTATATCGGTGCCACTTGGAAGGTATCCTAGTGTATTCCAAGCAGGAGTATATGCCATATTGGTGTGTGCAGGCGAGAATCTCAGGAGAGGTATCGCCAACAAACATATTTATATATGTAGCGACAGCCAAGCAGCCTTGAGGGCTCTTGTGTCAAACAAAGTGACCTCAAGACTAATTTTAAACTGTCGAAATATTTTGACAGAACTGTGCGAACACAACTCTGTCAATCTCATATGGGTGCCCGGTCACAGAGGTGTGGAGGGCAACGAAGAAGCAGACCGATTGGCGGGAGAAGGAGCAATAACTCCATTCCCTGGCCCTGAGCCAGCCTTCGGTTTGCCAAGAAGTCTGATTCAATCAGAGTTACGAGACTGGGCCACTGCAAGGTTCAGTAACTATTGGACTCAGGCCCCTGGAATGAGGCAGTCGAGACTCCATATAAAGGGGCCCTCGACTGACTCAACTATTAAGTGGCTGCTTGGGCTCGATAGAGAAAAAATGAGACGGACAGTAGGCTTGTTAACAGGACACTGTCCTCTGAACAAACATCTTCACACAATGGGGTTGAAAAACAGCCCTATTTGCAGGATGTGTGGAGTGGAGGATGAAACCACCACTCATATCCTATGCAATTGCGCACCCTTAGGTACGTTAAGGTATAGGCATCTCCAAAGGCAATTTTTACAGCCGGAGGAGTTACGGGATCAACCATGGAAGAGACTGCTATCCTTTGCGGAGAGCACTGGTCTCTTCTAGAAGATCCCACATGACGCGAATGCACAATGGGCCGACAGACCTGAGTGCTGGGATTCCACAGATCTGCTCGCGCGATGATAATAATAATAATAATAATAATAATATGTCAGAGGTTCTCAACATTTTACTGGGCATGATTATATATGGTATCTAGGCGTTTATCTCGAAAACTATCCAGTCGCTACTAATGAAGTTTGCACTAAACGGCCCTAGATAACATAGTAAAGGTCAGGTATTCTTAAGCTTTGCTTGGCATGGTTTGAAGTATGTATAAGGATGAAACTTTTGCATGTCAGTATCTCACTAAATTTCCTTTTCCTATACAGAAGCTAAATAAGGCCCGAAGAGGATGAAAGAAACATGGCTTAGAAAAAAATTCACTAAATATTATTAAATAAAATTTGATCTAATTGCTTGGACCTTATTACCTAATGTCAATTAAATGTCAAGACATTTTTTACTCTAACTTAAGATTTAAAGACTACGTAAGAATTAATGGCAAAGGCATATTTCTTCCTTAATCCAAATATAATGTTTAGTGTATTCATATAGCCTCCGTTACTTTATTGTCATTTCGTTGCTAAAAATCTCACTGAAAAAATTCAGAGGACATATTGACGTATTACATTGGGATTCAGAAAATTTGGTCATATTTCTAATAAAATTAAGGAACGGAAATGGCTCAGTATGAATAATCGTAGAATTATCTAAATAATATTGTCCATGCAATATTTCTCTATAGATCTCCTTCGTTTTAAAATTAATTTCATACATAGTCGATACAAAAAAATATGACACAAAACCTAATTCACACTTATCACGTCACCAGATAGCCATGTAGAGAACTTTTATTTTCAATTTCGTATTACAATATATTTTCTGGCCTATTTAAAGTTTTAATTTCAACAACTTCAAATACAAATATAGTTTATTGTCTGTAATTGTTTATTTGTGGCATATTCAGATTTTCTTACTTTTTATTGGGTATTTTGCCACTGAAAAATATTTAAAAATTTTAATGAAAAAACCTCTGCGCCAAACGGATCAGACAGAGGTTGGTTCTTGAGTACTTGACTGTTTCAAAAAGTCTCACACCTAAAAATATATAAACTAGAACAATGTTATAAACTAAAAACTCAAAATCAAAGCTATAGGTAGTTAACGTTTCGGAAGAGTTCCGTTCTCAAAACTTTTTTGGCCGTCAACCATGACAGTTCTTTGTTTATGTATTTCCATAGTCACGTGAGACATTAAATTATATTTATCTTATTTTTACTTACTTCGTCTCTAAGGATTGGCAACCAACTAGTACAAAAATCTATTGAATAATTAGAAACGCATCTATCCTCGTTTAATAAAATAATCGCGGATTCTTTAAGTTTTCTTTTAGTTCCGTTGCTCTCTTTTTCCAAAATCTTCGCCGAGTCCCATTTAATTCTATAATTATTATAAATGGGACTCGGCGAAGATTTTGGAAAAAGAGAGCAACGGAACTAAAAGAAAACTTAAAGAATCCGCGATTATTTTATTAAACGAGGATAGATGCGTTTCTAATTATTCAATAGATTTTTGTACTAGTTGGTTGCCAATCCTTAGAGACGAAGTAAGTAAAAATAAGATAAATATAATTTAATGTCTCACGTGACTATGGAAATACATAAACAAAGAACTGTCATGGTTGACGGCCAAAAAAGTTTTGAGAACGGAACTCTTCCGAAACGTTAACTACCTATAGCTTTGATTTTGAGTTTTTAGTTTATAACATTGTTCTAGTTTATATATTTTTAGGTGTGAGACTTTTTGAAACAGTCAAGTACTCAAGAACCAACCTCTGTCTGATCCGTTTGGCGCAGAGGTTTTTTCATTAAAATTTTTAAATATTTTTCAGTGGCAAAATACCCAATAAAAAGTAGGAAAAGACAAATATAGTTTATTTATTACGCAAGCAATAGTGTCAATTATTTTGATTTCTTTAATAATTTTTTTACGTGTGTTTTCTACTTTCGGAAATTAATCTGCGCTACGAATTATTCCTGTTTCTTATTATTATTATTAAAGAATTATTGTTATGATAATTTTACCATTACATAGACAATAGATATAACTCTATTATGTGCTAAAGGACATAATAGAGTTATATCTACCATTTTTATATCAATAATTACGCAACAACACCAAACCATATAATTTTTTATTAATCCTCTAATCATTTTAATGAATCCTGCTCAGGTAATAACAACAAGAAATTTCTAAATTCATCAAGGGATAATAGTAACCAAGTGCTCCGCCATAAAGACATAAATTGAGATTAATGCCCCATGGTGGGCAAGGCATGCGAGCTCCGCTTTAATTGGACGTGGATATGCTGAAATCCACTTTATCGCAGATCTATATTGCCGGCCCAGTCAAGATAACGCACGACCAATTATAATGTTACGGATTTTGATACCCCTTTGTTGTTTGGATTGCATAGTTATATAGTGTTAGTATACAATATTATACACATATTCTGCACAAACAGGATGAACTGAGATAAATGCTGACATTGATTTTCCGATCTCAATTTTGGCATCGGGACGATATCTGCGGTACTTTATCTTTTACCAACTACCCTACCCTCCTTATTTTACTTAGGGGAGTACCTTAATATTCTCTAACAACAATCCTGTTATAATTTAATGTGATATAAATACTCAGATAATAAAAAGTTATGCACATACATATTGTTCGACAGTACGAAGAAGCATAGAAGTATAGTGCATCAAAATCAAGTTGCAAATTCTTTACATATTCAGTCTAAGTTGAAAGATTTCGGAAGTTTGACGCTTTCGTAATTCTGCAGTTACTGTCTTTAATGAAAAAGTTAATCGACTTTAGTTTCCAAAAATGACTGAAAATCATTTAGGACAACTCTATTTGTGTGTTAGGGAATAAGTTTAATCACTAAAATAGGTGGAACGTTGTTTTCTTTACATATTCTCATGTTTTATACACATATTATAGCACAGTTTCAGCATAATATAACTTGACAGAGATGGCTTTGATACAAAACGTTATTAGTTATTTAACATTATTTCATTGTCAGTTTAACCAGTTTAAGCTCAATATTTCTTATTGTTGAAGTTATTTTCGAGGTTTTTAAAGAATAAGACTGCAGAGTATGGAAAAAGAATATAATATGCAATATGCGCGTATTGCCAAGAACTCTGTGAAATAAAAAAGCCAACTAAAATTGAAATACTTATTATAAAGTGTAATATGGAGGAAATCGAAAATGAGGAGTTATTCATTATAATTAGGTATTAAACATCAAATAAATTGTTCTTTCACAAAGCTCAATGATTTATTTATAATGATCTCGTTTAATATGAAAAATAAAATTCCATTTTTATGTAATAGCAGATGTCAAATATGATCACATGTCAATAATTTGACAGTAAAATTTCCACTTATTAATTTTGTTCAGGTTACCCTGGAAGATGAAAATTTCCAGAATTTTTTTGGGTTGCCATGGTAACGACACAAAACAAACTTCTGATTGGCAAAAAGGTGACGAGTGATATTTTGAATGAAATATGATCCATTTTGAGGGTAAGTGTATTAATTATCCGAAAAAAATAAAGTTAATGAGTTTCTTAATTATATACTATAAGATATGATAATAGTTAACATTAACAATATACAGTTATAATAAATTAATTAATTAATACGCGTGACTAGTACGACACAAGAAAGCGGAATAATAACCGAGAACTTGACTAGTGGTTTCATCAAAATTGACAGTTATTTTCAGAATAGCTTTTATCGAATTTGTTCTCAATAATACAACTCTAAAGTGAAGGATTTAAATCGGCTGCATAATTTCACAGACATGTATCCATGTAATGGTGATTATCTCGAGAGCTACAGAGAAGGCCACAGAAATACGTACATATTGTGTATACATATATAACGTCCACCACTTCCCAGACCCGTATTTGTCTATTTTTAAGTAGCAGACTATGTCTGCACATACAATTGTAGATACTTGAAAGTTATTTAAATGTGTATTCAGAGCGATTTAAAATATTTTTTTAAAAAGATTCTTATGATAAAAATTGTAATTTCCTTAAATATTTTTTCACCTCACCCTGTATATGGTTAAAGCTATTTGAATGAAAAATTTTGTTTAGTTTTTCAAAAAGAACCCAAAATACTCTCAACCTTTCCTTGGTTAGGTTACAAGTATAGTTGATCTAATGTCAATGAGAAGATCATAAAGTGAGACCGTCAAAGGAATTGTTGATAATTTCATGAATGTTAAATATTATATAATTTAATCTACGTCTTTGCTGTCAGCACTCAATACAAACTAATCGACCACTTATAGGCTACTGCCAACTATCAAGGTCGAGTACCGCAAGCGCATAACAGATCTGGTTGACTATACTCGTATACGGGTCTCGTTAGTATTATTCAAGCACTGTTTCGATGTTATTTCATCGCAGGCAGTCTTTGTAATGATTTATCCTGGTAGCAACGCTTTAGACTTAATTTCTCAATT
Organism: Stenurella melanura; assembly: GCA_963583905.1. NCBI lineage: Eukaryota > Metazoa > Arthropoda > Insecta > Coleoptera > Cerambycidae > Stenurella > Stenurella melanura. Next base: position 155,688,443 of record OY757310.1, read on the forward strand.
GAGAGTAGAAATAGTTTATACATGTAGGTACGCGATTATGATAAAACGTTTTGCATATTATTGTCCCATAATATTTTCAGTTACTTGATTTTTAAAGTATTGTTCAACATATAAAGGGTAGAAGTTGCAGTCGCATGCGGCAGACTGAGAACCTGTTTGATTAACATTTTGCTTGATTATGCTGATTCACCTTTACGTCACTGAAACTAAGTACATTGCAATACGTCTGTTGAGACTATTCCACAGAATAACCCCGAGATCGCCTCGTACTTTTATTAAATTTTACATATACAGGGTTGGGCAAAAATATGGAACAATCGCTAGAAATCTGCGTGTAGAAGTTTCCTGAGAAAATGCTTGAAGGGGTGTAGCAATTTTTATTTTTGCGCATATTTGGGTGCCCTCTAATATATTTTTTCGATGGCATTTTTTGAGATGATACGTCATCGAATTTTTTTTAATGCCCACCTATATTTTTTCCCACTTTCTGGTGCAGTTTTTTATTCCCGCTATATAAAATTTTGTATTAGTACGGGAGGGATCCCATCGACAAAAGTGGATCGGGCACCGCAGTTGGCGCCGCTTGGTGGAGATGTTGTAGGCATGTGTAGGTATCATTTCTCCTCAACGGCATGTCGCGTGGCCTCTACCTCTTCGAGAGAGAGAGAGGCAAAAAATAGGGCCGCTTAAATGTTGCCAAAAAATTTTGAAAAAATTCAGGTACAAAACAAGCAACTTTTGTCTCTTGAACATTTTCTCCAAAGTGCTTCCTTCTCCCGGATAAAAATTACAAGAAAATAAGTCATAGACCTTTATTAATTGGTTTAGGGTGAAGGAAGCGTTTTAGAGAAAAACTTCAAGAACTAAAAGTTACTTATTTTTGTCCCAAAAATGTCCTGAATTTTTTCAGAATTTTTTAGCCGAAAATAATTTCGGTCAAAAATTTCCCTAGATTTTTATTTTTTCCCTAGATTTTTTTAGAAAATTTCCAAAAAATTCAGGCATATTCTTTAGAGAAATAATAATATAATAATTGCTCTTTAAAAAAATTACAAAAAAAATGAATTTGTAGACCTTCATTAATCCGTTTAGGGAAAAGTAAGCGGTTGAGAAAAAATCCAAGAGCCAAAACTTGGTTATTTTTGTACAAAGAACACTCCTGTCGTTTTTCAAAATTTTTTAGACACGAATTAATTCCAGTCAAGTAGTTCACTAAATTTTCTTTTTCTCTTCAGAAAAGTTCCGAAAGATTCATACACATTATTTAGACAAAAATAAACATTAACTTTAGTTGGTAGTTTCGCTGCCACCACCCTGATTTAACAGGGAAAAGAATCATTAAGTAGCGCTCTTCGGAACGGTAGTCCGTGAGCGGTCAAGAGGGAGAGAACTCTCGCATAGAGATAATAATAATAGCCTTCTGAATTTAATTTACTTTAATAAAAAATATATATAATCACGTATTACGTATTACCAGTAATTGTGTTGGCCCGTATCTCGGAGACTGATGAAAATAGATCCATTGTAGGGCTTCATTTTTTTTTGGAAGAAGGAAAAAGGTAAAAGATAAAAAAATAAATCTAGGGAAAATCTTGTCTGAAATTATTTTCAGCTAAGAAAATGTTCTTTGGGCAAAAATGAGCAACTTTTGGCTCTTGTTTGAGTTTTTCTCTCTAAAACGCGTCCTTCACCATAAACTAAATAAAGGTCTATGACTTTTTTTTTTTTAATTTTCCGGGAGAAGGAACCACTTTGGAGAAAATGTCTAAGAAACACGAGCTGCTTGTTTTTGCCCAAAAAATGTACTTGAATTTTTTTCAGAATTTTTTAAGCGTCCCTGTTTTTTGCCCCTATCGAGGCAAGAGGTAGAGGTCACGTGAGCTACCGTTGGGGGAAAATGGTACCTACAGATACTTACAACATCTGCACCAAGTGGCGCCAACTGCTGTGCCTGATCCACTTTTGTCTACTAAGCTTGCATCAGAAAAATTTTTAGAAAAAAATTTAAAATCATTTTATACCTTTAATTTATAGCTTTGCGATAAAATGCTCTACCAGATTGAAATAAAGTTAAATTAATGTTGGAAATGAAGCCCACAATAAGTAAATTAAAAAAAAAAGAAACGAATCAGGTGTATCACAAGTTCTGTCGCACAGACAATAATGCGTAAAACCTTTTTATCAATACTTACCTTCATCGTTTTTGCCAAATTTCACAGTTTTTATGTTTGTGATAGTAACAACGACAAATATCAAGCATTTATGTTCATTCTTGCATTAGTTTTTTCCGTGTGTTGGCGTCAAGTGCAAAATGATGCAACTTTCGCAATGACAAAGAACAGGAATATTAACGATGATCTGCCTTTGACATCGTAGAACAACACAACTAGAGGTATGGAATTTATTTAACCAGATATATATAAATCGAATTCTGTAGACCGAATCTGCAGTGAGCAAACTTAAAAAAAAATTAACAAATTGGTTTTGTTAAAAATTCTCCTATAACTGGATGACCAAAATCGGCAACCAATGATGAGAGCATGTTGAATATTCCGTTAAGGCTCGAAGAAAATCCACAAACATCGACTACGCAGCTAGCATTAAATGAAAATTTAAGTCGTCGTATAGGTAGGATTTTGAAAAAAGAAAAATTATTTTTAATGTTACCTTTTCTGACCGCTGGATTGGAAGAAGAGGTGCTATTGAATGGTCTGCGCGTTCCCCGGACAAATCCCCTCTAGATTTTTTTCTCTGGGATACGTAAAAATTAAAATTTATCAAAATAGACCCAATAATTTGACAGATATAAGACAAAGAATTCGTGATGAAATAATGCAAATACTCCAACAGTTTCTGGTAAATTCGAGAAGAGGCTTTGTGGATAGGCTTGGTTATTGTCAACTAGTGAATGGGGGACACCTTGAACAGTTGCTGTAAGCGAAGCATTTTTCTTTTCCATCCATTCTCTCTTGAATAACTTTACTTTTCATCTATTGTTGTTACTTGTTATAATGTTTGTCAAGTTTTGTCGGATTATTGAAATAAAATGATTTCTATTATTTTTGTCAAAATTTCTCTCATGCGACGTATACAAAATTTTATACGGCTGAGAAGAGAATAAAAAACTGCACCAGAAAGTGGAGAAAATATATAGGTCGCCACTAAAAAAAAATCGATGACGTCATATTTTAAAAACCGCTGATGCAAAAATAAATTAGACGACACCCAAACATGAGCAAGAATAAAAGTCGCTACATCCTTTCAAACATTTTTTCGGGAAACGTCTACACGCAGTTTTATAGCGATTATTCCATACGTTTGCCCAATCCTGTATATTTCAAATTAAACGTGTTAAAATATCAAGTTTGTTACAGCACCTTATTTTTTTTCTCATTTCCAAAAAATTAAGGGTTGATGTCACAATCGGGGTAGGCTCTTGGTTTCTTATTTAATTGCTAGTATTGAATTCTCAATCTACAAATTTTTAGCCTTGTTACTACATTTTGAAAAAAAATGTAGTATACGTTTAGCATTTTTCCGGTGGACCGTCGAAACCCGAAAAAAACGTCGGATCGATGTGAAAGTCATATCTATCGATTCGAGAGCGAATTTAGAAAATTCCGTCTGTCGGTCAGTCGGTCTGTCTGTCTGTCTGTCACGCCCAGCCCCCCTAATCCGTTTTCGGATTGCGATGAAACTTAGGTGGTTAATAGGAGGTCTTTAGAAAACCTTAACTCCGGAAGCTCGGCTCCGTTCGGAAACCGGAAGTACCCGATATAGACGTTTCGAGTTTTTCGGGAGAAATTGAATAACTCGATAACGGATAGTCGGATCGAGACGTTTCAAAAAAGAAATGGTGGCGCTGTCAAAGCTCTACAAATAAGTATACCGGAGGCTATGTCGAAAAACAAATGAAAATCGATTTTTTTTGCAAAAAACTGGTTTTCTCGAAATCGGGCTAGGAAGCACGATAACTGTCCAGAATATCGATCGATTTCGATGAGACTTGGTGGGATCAAAAGTACTCCGCCACAAATCAAGCCTGCTGCTTGATTTTCTTAATAAATTCTACAAATTCCGAACAGTTTCCTAATAAAAATCGAAAATTAACTATTCCTTCGATCTATGTCTATAACCAGTATAAGGCATGGACATTTTTGGACAAAAAATCTAAAATAGAGTTTTTTCGTAAAACTTAAAATAAACGAGTTATTTACGAAAATGCATTCCATACAATTATTTAAAAAATATTACAAATTGATGAATTCTCCGTGCGATAGAGGTGCAAAAAAATAATGTAATGTTATATTTAAAATATCATCATTCATTTCCTTATTTAGATTTACTAAATAAAAATAGAACCGATGCCCTTTCCGTGTTTCAAAATGTAGTTAGCTTTTACTTTAGTCAATGCAAAAAAGAGAAAAATAAAACATGTCAAAGCACTGAGTCATCTTGCGACCCTCTGCTGAAAATGTAATGAATCCCAACAAATTGAATAAAAAGCATATCAAAATGTAGTTTTTTTCACTTGTTAATGTACCTTATTTGAATTAATCTGTAGCACTTCTATAATATTATTATGGTTCTAAAAAGTGTCTTTATCAAACTCGCACGATTGGCTCATGATTCATGTTCATTTAAAAAAGTCTCACTTTTTAACCTTGTAACAAAAATAGCTATGTACACAATGGGTGAAAATAATAAATTTCTAATCTGTTGATGTTCTAAATTCGGCAGTGGTCAATGAAATACCTTTCAAACATAAATCAATATATTGGTTATAAAGCTATTCGTTTTGCGAGGTTTATGTTTGATTACAATTCACACAAGCTTAAGCAGTAGCGTGGAGTCAATTTAACACATGATTACAAACTAGGTTGATTGAGACAGATCGATGAGGTATACGTTTCACTGAAAAATTCGGGCTTTAAATCATGAGATAGGATGAGCTATTTAAATCATGTGCCAAAATAATTGATATACACACTTCGTTGTTTAAATTACCCATAATATTGCTACTAATGAAATGTACTTCTGGGTATTAGTAGATTAAGCCGTAGCCCAGCAGCAAAATATTTTTTTTTGTTTTTAACAAATTAGAAAACAATGTTATCATATTACGGTACATCGTTGATAAGGCAATCAAAAGTACTATCGAATACACAAAAAATCTAATATTTATTTATTTAATATTATTTATATCATATTAACATCCTGGCGGAGTTTAGCTATTGTTATTCCACTACTCAACCAGGACACGCACACATACACATCAACACAACACCCATTCCCTACGATTGCCATCTACCGCAGCTTAGAAGTGATCTCAGGAGAGATCGTTTCGTGGAGTGATATTTGTGTGTGTGCCTAAACATTATACGAGAAGCGGCCAAGTTCCTCTGTTTGAATACAAAATGTATAATTTTAAATATCTGAAGATGAATGAATCTAATGAGAAGATTCATATTTTAATAATCAATGCACTTCAACTGAGAAGGCATTGTGAAACCTCAAAAATGCCTAATACAAGCATATACAGTTGATGGTTCTATTCTCTTGGGTGAATATTTAGATAAAATTGCTAAGCAAGAAGCACAAGTGTTAATCAATTTTTGCAGAGAAAATTTAAGATTAGAAATAAATGATAATCCTTACGCACCAACAACGAGACCAGGAACTACAATTGATGCAATTTTTTCAAGATACCTCAACCAACCTCAATCTAGAATTTTTATATCATATTTTACGTATCACACTATTGTGTCAATTTTAAATTTTGAAGAAAAGGTATAGAGTAAAAGTTATTATTTTCATTGAATGTAAAATAATGCTTCATTCATTTTCATAATGTCTTACTCTTATAATAATAAATTGTCAAGCTATGGTATCAGTGGCGTTGCTCTCAATTGGATCCGTTCATTTGTGAATGACCAGAGCCAATACGTCAGTGTGACATTCCGTACAGAAGGAACGATAAGTAAATGCAATTCATAGTATGGTGAAGTTTAAATCGGGGTTCCACAGGGATCAGGTTTAGGCCCTGTATTATTTTTCTGTACACCAATGATCTTGATATTTTAACCTCAGAGGCATCTTTTATCATATACGCAGATGATAAGTCACTTATTTTGTCACATAAATCAGACACAATGTTGGAATCTATTGGCAATAACGTTTTGAAATTGTTAAGCAATTGGTATTCGTCTAATACATTGTATTTAAATATCGACAAACCACGTTCTATGAGGTTTCACAATAGACAGAAATCATGTACAAATTTAAATTTGAATATTGACGAGACTTATCTCGAACAAATTGATAGTGTACGTTTATTGGGTATTAACATCGATCAATGTATAAACTGGAAGGAACATTTCGATTACGTGATAACCAAATTGAATTCAATTTTCTATTTATTTTAAAATCTAAAGACTGTTCTGTGTAAAATGCAACTGATAAATCTATACCACGCTCAAGTTAAATCGATGTTGAGATACGGTATTTGTTTCTGGGGTAATTCCACCCTCTCACCGAATGTATTTGTCGCTCAAAAAAGAATTATAAAATGTATAGAGGGAATGAAACATATTCTTTATAGGATTTTGCAAACAATAAAGGATATGTTTCATTACAATTACAAATAAACAAATAATAATTCACTTTTAAACATGTGTATAGGGAATATTTAAAAAAATACAAAATATTAACACTCTTTGGTTTGTAGATATTTGAATTATGTGCATTTACGTTTATTAACTTTTTTTTAATACAACTTTAATACAACTTTTTTTTAACAACTGAAAAAGTAATTCTGTAACTACAAAATATCATCAGATGGCTCAGATTGTATTGGGCCTAAGGTTTTTAATTGTCTACCAGATTATTTAAAGCAGGTCAAACCCTTATATCGTTTTAAATTGGGGCTTAAGAAATTTCTTCTGGAAAAATGTTTATATTCTGTTAATGAATATATGCTAAATTAGACTTAAATGAGTTGTGACGATTCCTATACAAGCTTGTATTGTCTTAAAGGAAAATAAATAAATAGTAATAATAATAATAATAATTATTATTATTATTATAAACTATTATATAATTTTCGCATAGAAGTTTAACTTCAATTGCGTGAGTTTTCACGGACTATTTTTTTTATTATTGTCCATTTTACGTGGGTAAATATAACACACACACACATACATAACGGAAATAACACCAAAAGAACAGCTCAGTTATCCACTAAGCACTGGTTAAAATCCATTACCCGAGTATTCGACAGAACGACCTATGGACGTGTAGTATGACGCCACAACCTCTCATATCTCATTTTAAAGAGATCTACTGTTCTAAGGGCGAATTTATTTTATGTTTTTTTGGCAATAGCTTTTTCAATACAGTACTACGAAATTTAGGAAAAACCGTATCGAAGTTTTTTATGTTAAATCTAACTTACTCTGTACATTATTAGATGTATTCAATTTAATTTAACCTATGTTAGGCTAAAAATTCGTTTTTAAATTTAATAGTTATTACTCGATACTTTCTTACATTCAGATTTACTGACACAAACTGCTTCAAACGAATTAATTTAATAATGTCTGCTTTAACGTAATTTTGTTGAATAACTAACTTATTTAATTCATCAACATTAATCTCCCCAAAACAGTATCGAGATAAATTGTGTAACTTGGCCTAACTACTTACCCTAATCCATTCAAGTAATCTGTACATAACAAAATTAATATCATCATCGAAGTTTCCACAATCCAAAAATCACTTGGGGAATGCCTAGATTAAAATTAAATTCAGATCTACAACGACGAACAACACGTTTCGTGAATTTATTTAGAAAATGAATAAACATTCCGTTTCCATTGCCGGAAATTAATTAAGCCAGCTATATACATCTTATAAATATGCGTAAAAGCGGCTAAAAACAACAAACAACTACCATATATCTTACGGCATTTGCAATGCCAACTTTACTACTAGCGGCAGTTACGTCTCTGTAAATGTTTGCACAAGTCTGTCATAATGGAATTAACACAGAAGTACAATTTTACTAGAAACTTTTGACGTATGTCTTAACATTTCAAAGTTTTAACATGAAACAAGCTTTATCGGTTATGTGATGTGCTCGTTGGTGAAACTGGAAATGCGTTCAATATCAAATAGCAGTGTGGAAAGGAGAAAGGGGTATATTTTAAAGGGTGTAGTATTTACTTAGAATTTATTTAGTAAAGTTTTTAATTGAATAATGAAGCTCTAGGTATGGAATAAGCGTCGCACGTCGGTTACAAAAAGGAAAGTTATGATTTTTAGATAGGGCATAACCCTATACTGAAGTTAATTAAAGAGAAACTTTTCCTCTTAGAGGAAAACAGCAAATCCGTCAAAATATGGGTACCTTCTCACATTGGGGTACAAAGTAATGAACAAGCCGATAGATCTGCACGTGACGTTATTTCAAGTGTAAACTCTAGGTTGTAACCACATCTTTGCATACAGACTTAAAGCAACACGTAAAGCAATTGGTTCAAAAACAGGGCAATATGAATGGGAACAGAAAAGAACTAAGCTGAACGAAGTCAAAGCTTCAGTCAAACCATGGTCCCTAGCCCCTAAAGGTAGACGAAATCAAATAATCCTGATCCGGCTACGAATAGGCCACACTAGACTTACACATGAGTACCTCATCAATCGTGGTGAAGATTCTATCTGTGAAGTGTGCCAGACAAAAGTGACAGTTAAATATATTTTAGTGGAGTGCCCTAAATATCAGCTCCATAGATCAAACAGACAAATCCCGGAAGAACTAAACAAAATCTTAGCTGATGGTAGTGACTTAAAAACTTATTATTTGTGTCTGATATTAATGCCAAGTCAAAAATTTTATATTTTCATTGTAATTTGATATACGATCATATGATTTATTTTTTACTGTTCCTCATAACCCAATACGTTAATGCGACATTTGTTAAATTAAAAAAAAAAATGTAAACAATCTAATTATTAGGTAGAACTTTTCTATCTATTTACGTCAGCTTTTTCAATCCCTATGCCTAAATCCACCCAGAAAAAGTTATACACAAGAATTAAAAAATAAAAACAAAAAATTGAAATATTTCGATTTTTTAAATAGATTTTTTGATTTGGTTACATTTTTTCTTGACTTTATAAAGTGCCATTTCGATAGGAAATTTGATTATCTACAACAAATCATATTATGTGTATATAGGTACTAAAAATGTGTTATTGACTATGTAACTGAATAAGGAATTAATTCTTTAAAGGTATTTTATTGTTTCATATGTTCAACTATACCTAAAAGATAATAATTCCAAATGTGTCAAAAAATGACGTTTCTCAGTTAGAAAACAAAAGCGAAAGGTAGAACTTTTCTATCTACTTCAAGTAAGCGGCCTGAAAAAACTTTTCCAGCCTAGGCCGGAAAACTTGAAAATTGTATCATTTGCGGGGTAGCAAGTAAATCTTAAGAACACAATAGTTTAATGTTTCCTATCATTTTAATAACCATAAGCACATTCGAATAAAAAATACTGTATGACACATGTCCGAAAAACTGTTTTTCGGACTCCTATGAATTGCCAGCCTCGACTGCGTCTCGGTTGGCAATATTTCATAGTCGCCCGAAAAACTGGATTTTTCGTCCTTGTGACATATACTACTATTATTCAATACAAAAATTATTTTCAGTTTATCAGTGATAATCATATAGGTACTTGTTTAAAATTTTGATATTCGTATGATCTTAGACATAAAAAAGACTTTAATGTTGTACTAATTTATAGCTATTTTAAAGATACTTTTTTTGAAAACTTTATATCTATTATATTTATCCCATAATGTTTTCGAACTGAATATCAATATCTTCATCAACATCGTTTTCGACATATTCTTCCGTAAATTCTGGAACATCAGCGTTTTCACAATTTAAGCCCATACATTTTTTGCGGAACATGGAGCAGCTAATTCCTAATTTTCTGCAGTCGCAATCTCCGTGACAACCTTTTATGTACCCGCAGGCCCGTCGAGAGGGGGGTCGGAGTGTTTTCAGAGGGTCTGGGTTTCACTTGATGATTAACATTATATCGAGAGAAATATTTAATATTAAGGAACGTCACCCCCCCCCGCTCTTCAATATTTCGACCGAGAAAAATATTCAATTTTAGGGAATACTCTCTTCGAAATTATAGTAGATACAAATAGTTTATTATTAGGAGTGCCACCACCCCTCGTGCCCCGATTATCTCTCGGCAGCCCTGTGTACCCGCAAGCTATTTGCTCCAGTAAAGTCTGCAATGCAGGAGGTTTGGTTGTGCTAATGGGCATTAATCTATTTTTAGATTTTTAACCTCACTCAAAAGGATATAAAATATTTCGTTTCCACTATTGAATTTGGTGGTATGTCCTTAAGCCGTGCTGTTTAGTGGCCTCAGAAGTTGGTGGCAAGTGGGCTACACAAAATTTTATGCTCTTCAATAATCTTTGAAAAACTTGTAAGAGACAGCTACTTAAACTGTTGGTTTTAATGCCATACAGAGACATTACGATGTGTTCAGATGCGAAACTGATAAGTTTTATCATTCTTTTTCATATTAAAAATCATCTAAATATCAAAACTTTGAACAAATTATTTTACTTTAAGAACTAGTTAATCACATAATGTGAATTCATAAATAATACATACGAACAAATAATAAACAAGTAATAGATATGTAATTTTCAAAAATAGTATCTTTAAGACAGCTGTAAATTAGTACAGCATGAATTTTTTTTATGTCTAAGATGATATGAGTGTCAAAGTAAACAAATTCCTTTATCATTATCATTGATAAATCGAAAGCAATTTTTGTATTGAATAAAAATAATTCTTGCGTGCAAAAATTAAAAATAATATGGTATAAAGGTAAAAAGTGTTAAAATCGTAAAAAAGTAGGTAACTTTGAACGAGTGTATTTCAGCCAATTGTTATCAAAAATTCACAGATTTCGAAATTTTTGCAACCATCGGTACATTGGAAATGATAACACCATACATAAAACGTAAACTTTTTCCGGACTCGGCTTCGCCTCGTCTGGAAACAGCTACCATCCACCCTCAACTGCGACGCCGCTGTATTTCGACCTTAAATGAAAACTGGTAACTTGACCCCCTGTGATATATGCAACCCATATTACAGTTGCGTATATCAGCCGTTGCATATAAGTACGACAATCTCATTCGACTGCGACACCTCTGTCTTTTGACCTTGAACGAAAACTGGTAACTCGACCCCCATATACGAACATAAACATTTCCAATGTTAAAATATTTCTTATCTGTCACCATTTTGACGGGAATTACGTCAGCTTTCTTTTTTGTGAACCATTGCCTGGACTCAAATCCACTCAGAAAAAGTTATACAGAAAAATTTAAATAAGAAAAATTTTGAATTTTTTCGTTTCTTTTATTTATTTATTTTTTTGACTTTATAAAGTACCAGGATAGGAAACTTGATTCTCTACAATACATCGTACTATTATACCAAAAAATGTATAGTTTTTGAGTTATAGTTAAGTGGACAAATTTACTCCGTTCTCAAGTTCCTTTTACCCCTGTTTTTTTCGACATAGTCGATAGCCTACATGTTAAGAATTGGTATGAGCTTGTAAACAAGATGGTATGTATACCTTGAAGCTATTGTTGACAATACGGATAACCGTGAGTATAAGATTAATTGAAGAAGGCACATAGCATGATCATTTTGCCAATTGAACATGATCTGGCATAACAATTATGACAAAACATGTTACTGGATAGCTGAAGGAGGGGCAAAATAAGACAATAAAATAGAGTATGTAAGAAATGAAAAAGGAGAACCTGAAAAATTATTGAACTGCGTTCACTACTAAAGGTATAATTTAATGACTTTCCCCTATATTAGCCCAGTCGTCAGGGGTTTTAAGGTGTCACTAAATGTTATATGGCTGAATTTTTCAGAATGAGTAGTTTTGTTGGTGAGAATACGATGAAAAAAAGTTTTCAGCTGTAAGGTGCCGGCGACCCCCAACAAATCGAATATATTGGCCGAAATTCGGTTCTTGGCCAATAACTCGAAAATTAAAGAATGTATATCAAGCACTAATACCATGAAATTTTTTTGTACGATCAATAATGTAGGCCCCAAATTCTTTTTTAACGCAAGAGAATGGAACGTAATAATTAAGTATAGTGGCGTGTGTGAGTCGGACGAATGGTAAATGTTTTGAGCCGGAAAGAAATAACCCCCCCCCCCCCCGTTTTCGAGGATGCTGAACACGATGGCGGTGTCAGAATTTCTCTTTGAGTTGCACAACCCTCAACAGGCCAAAAACCACCCCCTAGCGGGGTTAAACGCGATTTAATAGGTTTCCCGTCAGATAATAGTACTTTCCTCCCGTTTTCAAGGATGCTGAGCACGGTGGTGGTGTTCCTCATCGCGTCCGACCCCTACCAACCCCTCCACCGACCAATGCTCGCCCCCAAAAGGGGGGAATTTTTTTTTTTCGGATTATCAGCGGTAAATATATATTCCCCCCGTTTTCAAGGATGCTGAGCACGGTGGTGGTGTTCGTAATCGACTCCGACCCGTACCAACTCCTCCACCGGCCAATACTGGCCCCCGAAAGGGGTAAATTTTTTTTTTTTTCGGAATATATATATTTCCCTCCCCTCCCCGTTTTCGAGGTTGTTATTTACGGGAAGAATAATCTTATTTCTTTTCTTGGTTGTAATGTCCTTTGTTTCCCGTTCAACTGAAAAAATATCATCAAATACCGCCAGTAGGCGCGATGGGGGAACACCACTACCGTGCTCAGCATCCTTGAAAACGGGGGGAATATATATTTGCCGCTGATAATCCGAGAAAAAAAATTCACCCCTTTCGGGGGCAAATATTGGCCGGTGGAGGGGCTGGTAGGGGTTGGACGCAATTACGAACACCACCACCGTACTCAGCATCCTTGAAAACGGGAGGAAAGTACTATTTTCTGAAGGGAAACCTATTAAATCGCGTTTATCCCCGCTAGAGGGTGGCTTTTGGCCTGTTTGAGGGGTTGTGCAACCCTAAAGACAAATTCTGACACCGCCATCGTGTTCAGCATCCTCTAAAACGGGGGGGGGGGGGGGAGGTAATTTCATTCCGGCTCAAAATATTTACCATTTTCGCGTTTTTTCCGACACACACGCCATTAGTACGGCTAGAGAAGCGTACACGGTCACGAACGCGCTACACTAAATTTGTTGTAACTTTTGAACTAATTAATAAAATTGAGCTCAACAAAGCTTAAATGAAACGAGAAACGTGTGGCTATTGGATTATCATATTTTCAAATATAAAAATAAATGTATGTAGGAATAGTACATATATGAAATCGGAACATATAGATATGTTCGTGAAATTGGTAAAAGCTTTACCATTTCTACAGTTTTTGAAATAAAAATCTGAAACTTTCACATATTACTCTTGAAGTAATGTATAAAAATATCCGATGAGTGAGAAAATCTTCAAAAATTTATTTTTGAAGATGTACAATTCCAAATTTTAAAAATCCTGAGAATGTGATAAAATTTGATATGTATAACTAACTTTAAGTACCTATTACTTTAGTTTAAATCACGTTATTAGATTTCTGTAGGTGCGATTTTTAAAGCTTGAAATGTGTACTGTAAGACGTTTTAAGAGGATTTACCTTAAAAAAATTTCTTTGCTCCAAAATTCGTGAAACTTGGGGTAAAATAAACGTTAATATCTCTTATCACAAAAATTAGTTGGCATACCTATCCATCGGATCTTTTTATACATTACTTCCAGAGTAATATGTGAAAGTTTCAGATTTTTATCTTAAAAAAGTTTTTACGATTTCATCGAAAATCTCTTTGTTTTCCGACTTCATATATGTGCGATTCCTACATACATTCATTTTAATATTTGAACATGTGATAATCCAATAGCCAATGTTTTTCGTTTTATTTAGGCTTTGTTGAGCTCAATTTCATTAATTAGTTCAAAAGTTACAACGAATTTAGTGCGAAACAAAAATATGTAATTTAAAGTAAACAATACGTTAGTTACATTAAGATATTTGTTGATACATAATTTCACTTTGTTTTCCATAAAATGGAGAATGTCAATGATTATTATATATTTTTCGGACTTAATGAAAACAAAATACAAAATTAAATATCTAGTAGAGTTTTTAGGAAAAATACCATCTTTCACACACTAAAAAAGGTATGCGTAAAATTACAGCCTCATTACATGAGAATTCATGAAATATTACTGTTAGAATAATGTAGTCAATAATCTTTACAGAAAGAAACATTTAAATACACATTGCTACATGGAAATATACATAAGTTCCGAATTTATTCCTACCCTAACGTGATATTACGGTAACTGTCTGCTAAATTACAATGTAATTATACACAATGAGTGCAAATTTACAGGTTTCTTTGTAACATTACAACAAATGTGTGAGTTCACATTACTACTGTAAAATTACAAAAACACTGTAGCAGCGTAACCAATAGCATCGCTTAATTTTATCACGTGATGAAGAACACTTGTCGCTTTAGTGCATTGTATGTACATGTGCTGAGTTTTTAAGTTCTTCATGTCTGAGTGCTTAATTCGTTAAATTTGAAGTAAACCAAATAAATCTACAAAAAAGACTAGTAAGTATAGATTTTATTTGTAAGTTATTTACTGATGTTTATATAGTTAAGCTTAGTTTAGTATTATTATGTGTATTTATGTTTTATACAATAAAAACAGTATTCTCCTAACATGTAATTTGCTTACCTATATGCATGCTTAATTTTTGTCTGTTTGTGTTACAGGGAACGCATGTACACCTTTATCTACAATATGAATACATATGTGTCAAATTTGTTGTATTTAAGTGTATTTTAGATAATTTTGAAAGGTTATAAAATGAAAAACGAATTTTTTGTATTGTAACGAGGTAAATTTTCCGTTGCCAAAAATGCTGTTTACATTAATAATATGCTTCGTTATTTACTCCGCTTACATTCGAATCATAGGTATTGTAAATTAATATTATAGATTTCTCCTAATTTAGCTAGCTAAAACCGCGAAACAGATTTCTACTTTAAATAGGTAATTTGATAAACCTGGCAGTGAGAGGGCTATCCGTAATATTTACATTAATTACAAAAATTAACATTGGGGGCGTTGGTAAGAGAGAGCTGCGTAAATTAGTTTCATTAGACTAGTGATGGGCAATACGACTGTTTTCAAAGATTCGTATCGTACTGACTCCGTATACAAAAAGAGTCGTATCAGAAGTTTCGTATTCGTATTTCGTACTAAACGTATCTCATGATGCTAGGTATGCTAGATGCGCGAGAGTCGGACTGCACACAATTATACTATGGTACAATTATTGTACTCGTATAATACGTATCGTTCGTATTGTCCGTATACAAACATACAAAGATCAATGATTCGTACCAGTAGTTTTGTGTATTTCGTACTAACCGCATCTCATGATCTACTACATGCCCGCAAATCATACCACACATAATTATTGTACTATTCATCTATTATTCTTATTCTTTATACTCTAAACTTAATATTAATATTCATATATCATTTGAACATTGAACTTTATCGGTTATATTGTTTAGTTTACTTTTAGCCGCGGAAACTAATTATTAACTATTAAAAATGAATAGAAATAGAAGTTTAATACTACAAAGCCACCATTGCCCCAACTCAATAATACAAATCAAAGACAAATACGAAATAATTTTCTCTTTCGTACTGGTATGAATCGCACCGATGCGTAATCCCCAATCGGTAAGCAGCTCATTTGGTGTACCGCCTGCGTGTACGAATATGTACATTTGGTACGAATACGAAACCGTATCGGTTGCAAAGATTCGTACCATACAAATCATCGGAAAGAGTCGTATTATTAT
The DNA here is from genome assembly GCA_963583905.1 of Stenurella melanura. Lineage (NCBI taxonomy): Eukaryota > Metazoa > Arthropoda > Insecta > Coleoptera > Cerambycidae > Stenurella > Stenurella melanura. Next base: position 155,704,430 of record OY757310.1, read on the forward strand.
ACGATTCATACAAATACGACACAACACTACATTAGACCACATTTGAGAATCACTTCTGTCCGATCCGTCAAACAGCCCAGTCGGGTACTATTCCGTATATTCTCAACATGTAAGTACACCGTTTTATCGTCGCCGCTGGTTTCTTGTTGACCTTTTTATATTAACACCGATAAGAATAATTCACTGAAATGCGTGTTTTAAAGCAATAATTTGAAACCGATTCTGTTTAAATGTATCAGAATATAATTATTATTTTCCGACTTTGCCGAAATTAAATGAATTTAAATTATTACAATAGTAAGAGGGTCCAAGTTACGACCTGTCAACTTCTCCGATTTTATCCAAATAGCAATGTTCGCAAGAATTTCCAAATGGAAAAAAGAACATAGATGATATTTCGAGAGAAAATGTGTACCGTTTACCGTTTATATTATTTTAATCCAGACCATTTGTGATGGTACTGCGATAGAATAATATGTTGTTCTACCAAATGGGTAGAAGTTATAATTACCTTATATTTTATTTTAGCTAGTGCGTAGCAAAATAAAATCTGTATTTGCAAAAATTATTTTTGTGAAATTTATTGTAGCGTTATTGTTAATTTACCGTTCAATTTGTTCCCAATATTTCGTATTGATACGAAATGGAACAAAATTCCTTACTTTGAAGTAGTTTATAGAAATTTATTATAGTCCGGGAATTGAGAATAAAATCTAGGCTACCGTAAATAAAATAACTAACATTATATTCTGATACATATACATTTTCCGCATAAAATTAGACAAGATACCACGTGGCCGAACCGAAATGCATTTAATGAAGGCACCCAGCTCTGGGGTTTGAGGCGCTTGGCAAACACCGCATCAAGTGTTGATGTAATTTCAACATTTCCGAACCGAACCGAAATACCACCGTTCTGATTATTGCTGTCTGTCCGTCAAGGCAGAATAATCTCCGCCGTAAGCTGATACCAAATCCGATAACCGTTTTATTTTCCGAACCGAGTGTAAGCAAGATTACACACCGCACCGAATCTGACATCCGTTTTATTTATTTGGTATCAGTGTTATTTAGTTTTGCCAAGTTCTTCACACCCACACTCTAATACAACATGTAGGCATGATTATTGCTGTAGATAACCGCTTGCTTTTGCCTGGTATTTGCACGCTGTCCGTTTTTTAAATTACTTACTTGTGTAGTTTTTTTTCCGTTTACTGTTTTTTTTTTTATTTACCGCTTTACTACTGTTGTTTTTAACCGCTTTCACCGTCTGCTTGCTTACCACTGCTTGCTTCCGCATTAATGAGTAGCTAACTAGCTTCTCTCCGCCTGGTTACCCGTACGTCACAAAATGACGCCCTATCTAATTCAAATTAAATTAAAATGACATATCTTAAGTTTTTGTTATTGTATTTATCAGAAACTCCGTATTTTGGTACCTAGCCGTTTTTTTTTATTGTTTTGTAAACATTTCATTGTATGTTAATAAACTTTGTTATTTACCGACCTCTGCCTTTTACTGTTGAATGTGAGTGAAAGTCTAATCTGCCGTCCGGACCCCTGGACATACCGTGTCTCCACTGTAGCTATCCCAGCCCTACTGCAACAGGCTGCGTTTAGGAGGCTAATGTGGGACCTTTGCCCCACGTAAAAATTGCAAAGGTGGCGCTCGAGATTACCGAATTTAACCGAAATATAGCTCAGCGCCAAAGTGACGCTTCCACTTGCCTATGCGCTAGGTAACTGGAAGAAAGCACGTCACAGTATTTAATCACCTCTGAGATGGTTAAATACGAAAAACTGTACTTTCGAAAAACCAAATTCGTGGTACTTTCGAAAAGTCAAATTCGTTGTACTTTCGAAAAAATCTGTTGGGCGGAGCAGTTTTCCGTCTCCCGTGATTTTATTCGTTGTACTTTCGAAAAACCAAATTCGTGGTACTTTCGAAAAGTCAAATTCGTTGTACTTTCGAAAAAATCTGTTGGGCGGAGCAGTTTTCCGTCCCCCGTGATTTTATTCGTTGTACTTTCGAAAAACCAAATTCGTGGTACTTTCGAAAAGTTCGTCGGGCGAAGCGGTTTTCCGCTCCGTGCAACTTGAAATTTTTGTCGATTTTTGGAGTACTTTTGAAAATTCGAACGACGGTGCCCAAAGGCGATTGACCGTCGTCCTCGAGTCCATATATTTATAACTTAACTTACCTAAATTATATTTAGAAGCCTTGAATTTGAGCCATCATTTATGTTGTAAAGAAAATTACACGCGGTCCCGAAAATTCTCAGGATTTTGTAATATCACATTGTTACGCCAACAAAACTCAGAAATTTGTGTGAAATCACGTTGTATGATTGTGAATTCCATGTAAAATTACGCCGAAGAATTACAAGAGGTTACGTAAAATCACATCACATCGCACATATTTAGTTACATCGGTGGTGTAATTTTACATCCAGTCTGTAAAATTCTAGTCATTATCACTGGTAACATTTTGCCTTCAGTTTGTAATTTGTGAATTACCAACATTTCTGTAAATAGTTGCAAAACTGTGAAAGGTACCCTTACGAAATATTATATTCTCGAAGTTAGTCAAACAATGAGGACTGCAATTCTGGAGTAAGGGTGTTTCATTAAAAAAAATCAAATATAACCTTGTAGTTCGTTAGATCTCGAAGTTCTTATGTCATCACTATATTATAAGGTCTTGCAAGAAACTAATTTCATTTCACTGTTTTAAATCCTCGAATCGGTTCAGAAATAACCAACTTTACAATAGGGGCGGGGCATTTGTGATCAATCGTCTTGTACATATTCAAAACAAAAGTGGAAACATTTGGTTTGAACTCCCTTCATAATAACATGTGTCCCTTCGGGCATATCTCGTCGGATTCTCTGTAGTTGATTAGAGTATGTTATTTTCCAACTACCCTGCCTCGAAAATTATTTTCGTTATCGTAAATTACCTATTTAGATCAAATGTTTTGGCTATGATCTCTTCATTGGTGTTAATAGTAATTCAACGTCATCTTTACTTTTCTAATAGTCGTCATAGTGATTCAATCTGTACATAACTTTTAAAAAGAATAAATTAATAAATTTACTGAACTATTTTTTTTTTTTTCGCGAAAATACTTTTTCTTTCATTTCTATTTTTAGCGCTACAGGAAAAAGTAACATTATCCTTTAAATGTATCTCACATTATGTCAGCAATCACTAAGGCATTTGACATACTTATCTTGGACCTGATTCAACTATTTTTAACAGTTGAACACAACACAAACTGTGTTGTTATTGAAACATACGCACGACTGCCTTCCGTCAGTTGTCAATAGCTTTGACAGCATCGTAATGTTTGGAATAGAACAATATTTAGCCAATAGATTTACGGCTTAAATTTCATCTAATGATGCCTGTTGCCAGTAACGCTGTTTCTTTTTTACCTTCTTAATGGATTTGAGATGTTTCAGCAAAAGCGTTTTTAATTAGATCGGTGAACTACAGATTTATTTAATCCATCACGTTATCTGTACGTCTTGTGTAACGAGCAGAAGGTAGAAAGCAGATAAATAAGAGAATATTTTCTGCGCTAGTGGAGGCGAATTAAATTTATGTAATTTAAAATTATTCCTAAGTTTCTTGAAAAATCTTATCTGATTTTGTTTTTATCTAAACATGTCATACGTCTTTATTGTTTATTGAATTTGTGTTTTTTATTAGAGTATGGAAAATAATTGAAATAATGTAAAAAAGGTAAAATTAAGTACATACAGAAAAGACATATCAGCACTCTTAACGTATATCTCAACACAACGTGGCTAGTTTCAATTTTTTAATTTATCGTTTATTAAGTTTCCCTCTGAATGCGCAGAGATTTGTACAAGAGCATTAAGGATATAACTAATAGCTTAGCACAGGTTTAAAATGTCTACCTCTGGACCTCCACTAACCAGGACGTACATCAATCGTATTTCTGTAATCGCTAAGTGGCCATTAATAAATAAAACAAAAATCAGCTTGATGTTTGTTTGCCATGTTCAATGAAACAGCTTGCAAGTTCATAATTTCTGGCTCTGAATCTCCATTAATCAGCAAGTATTTTCATAATCACAAAATGGTAAGTAATCGATAAGATATATCAGCTTGATACAAATACTTGCAACAACGATAAAAAAACCTTTCGAGTTTCACGAGCTATATTGTAAAATTTCCACGGATAACAAAAATGTTTTTATCACTTTTGTTGTTTGCCATGTTCTGAGGAAAAGGAATAATGTTTCCAGCTGAAACAAATCTACTAGCTCCTGTGTTATAACTGTGCCCATAGAAAGAAAATTGAGCAGAAAACCGTTAATAGATTTATAAAATATGTTAGTTATGTCACTATCAAATGGATCGTTGTATATGCAATTGATTTCGTGATACTGAAATTATTATCACTTATACTAAACTACTCAGCATTACACTACAAAAGCGTTTCGGCAAGGAACTTGGCATCATCTGGAGACAGTTGAAGTAAAACTAAAATTCTCTTCAAGAAATAATTCAGACCAGTCAGAAATTTTTCCCCGTCAACTAATTGATTGATTTATTAATAACATTTTTCGAAAAGTAATACTTATTTAGTACCATTCCAAAAAACCGGACAAAATCTATCGATTTGAAGAAAGCTGCCGAGTCTACTTAGACCTTGTAATCCATTATTTACAATGAAAGAAATTTTACTTTCATTGGATTTCTTATTTTAAATTTTCCAGCATCTTATCTTTGCAAATAATCCTATTACTTCTAATGGAACAAAATCAGGAAATGTGAAACAAAAATTTAATTTTAAAATGAAACGTGAATATCATTGGGCATGCCTTATAATAACACAATTTGCAGAATTAAATTACCACTGCGGCATGCAAGACTTGCACTGCATGCAAATGAGTTATCATGCACCAGGCATATAAACTTATCTAAAAATGGAAACTAATTTTCTACTAGCATTGTACTAGAATTTCTGTAAATAGTAGAAACGTAGAATAAAAGAATTAATAACGCAGAACAATAATAATAATCCCTGAATGTTTGTAAGTAATGGTCATGTGACTTTTTATTTTGACAGGACTTTTACAAAAACATTATATTTCATTGTGAGTATATTAGGTGATGTAATAAGTCATAAGTGTCATAAATCATTGCACCTTAAAGCAATACGGGTTGAAAATATTATAACATGTTCTCTGGGATGGCAAAATGATGGTATATCTGTATTTATTTAATTACTTCTTTTAAAATTGTATAGCCTCTGCATATACGCAAATATATAAGCCGATGTAACTTACAGTACAGTAAATTGGTGATCCCACTTCAGACTAATTGTACAGCAGTTTTAAATTCAAATATTTTCGGATAATTTGATTCAAAATGAGTCAAATATGAAATATTAAAAAGGAATAGTGGTGCTTTTTCCTTCAAAAGAATAATAAAGTGGAAGTGCCGATCATCGAATTCTATCCCAAATCCCCTATAACATTATCTTTGCTTTAATCCCCGCCTCGGGAAGCTGTAAAAAAATACATTTTCACCTTCCTGTGATTTCAAGCGGCCATATCTCGAAAACCAAGGCGCGTACCAACCTCCAATTTATGCCAAAACGATTTCTTACGTCTGTATACGTACCTCTGAATTTTTTCAGATTTTTGCCAGCTTTCGTTTGACAGAAATGGCCCCTGAAGCTGGGCCGTGTCGCTCGAGAAGCGAGATCCTCGGACCTCTTACTTTGGCGGCCGATATCTCACTTAAAAGGTTTCGAAAAAATATCGTGCCACACATCATCGGATTGAAAATTTAATTTTCAATCGATCTAGTGCAAAAAGGGGGTCATTTTTGCCTAGAAAAAGTTACAGAAGAGATGTCGAAATCGCTTGTATTATGGGATTCTTGAGATTATGGCAAAATCCTGATGTGATCGAGTTAGACAGACCTCGGATTCGGATTCAGCGAACCTAAAAACGTATAGTAAACATGGTCAGATCCCCAGGCCAGAAAGAATTTTTTTTGTGTGGCTGTGTTATATATACGCTCAAATTTTTTTGACAGTGATGGATGCATTATCAAAAAAAAAATTATTGTATTTTGAAAATATTTCAAAAAATATTTTTTTTGTCTTTAAGGTTAAAAAGCTGGGAAACGGCAGTTTGCTTTATTATTATTTTTTTTTTTTGATAGAGATAATAGCTTATAGATAGATAGAAGTATTTGAAGCTAACTCTTAAAGTTTTTGTTTTAAATTGACTCATTTAAGATGACGACCTACCTGACCTTAAAGAGGATTAAGAAGCCATGAAAATGCTTTTTAATGATTTTTATATGACCGAAATAAGGAGCGCGCCTCGTTTTAGCAAATTACGATATTGCCCATTTGGCGGTAAATTCTCATAATATTTTCAATTGTAAAGGTATAATAATAATTGTTATACTTTTTGATATCCACGCATATATTTCTTAAGTTGTTGGACATCGCATGCATGTATGTATTTGTGTAAATATGTATATACAGGGTGTCCCGAATTGCATAGGCCAAACTATGTAATACAACTTTTCAAAATAAGAAAAAAAGTTTCTATAAACATGGGTCGGAAAGTGATTAGTTTCCGAGATACAGGGTGTTCAATAATTCTCCTGAAAATGTTTTTATGAATATTTTCGAAACGTCTAAAGGTAAACAAATGATAATTTACACAGAAATTTAACTTTTTATGCTTTTTAAGAAAAAATAACAACTATTTCCGAAAATCATTCAGGAGCGGGTGAAACTGGGGGGGCTAGCTATATTTAGCCCCAACTTTATTGTGTGACACTTTTAAATTAATTTATAAGCAGAACATAAAAATTTAAAGTTTTCTACACAAAGAAAGTCTCTTGTGTTTTTTCTCTAAAATTATCACTTTTCTTACCAAGATACAACTATAGTGAATACCGTTCTGCGTTTGCCTCTAACCTCAATTTTTTGCTTGGGAGTCCCGATGAAGGGTAATTCACAAAAAATCTTTCAACTCAAAGTGAAGAAAGGCTCAAGAGCCAAGCGACCCCCTGAAACATTTACAATCTACAACCCCCATTTTTAATAGGTGTTTATCATACTTTTTACCTACGCTTTCCACTGCTAATCATTCACTTTCAGTGCTAGTGATTATTGGTAAATTCAAGTACAGTTGGTTTAGGACGACATATCTTTCTGCATTGATCGCCATATTAAAGGCAGCCCTTGGTCATCGGTTCGACTATTTGTTACGAGCAGACATCACATACATATCGTTTAGACTCACGATAGCGTTACCTGATTTTCTACAGTAAAATAAAACATAAAATTAATTATATTAAACTAACAATACAGACGTCAGGCGTATTTATTAGAAACAGCAATATAGTCACTAGGGACTAAGAACTGTGTATTGATGTCACTTCAGTCTGCATAAATTTATATCCCGCGGCTTCCAAACTAATAGTAACTGTCTTGAGATTTCACTATTATACTTAGACAAACATATAATCAGTTCTTGGCATATTATATAAAGTAAACTCGAACACTATTTATAATGCCGACTCCAAATGCAATTTCAAATAGAATACTACCATTATATAAAAGCACTATAAACAGCTTGTTATATGTGTACAAGCATACTTCTCTGATGCAGATTCCATTAGCTCACTTAAGAATTTTAAGTTATTTTTCTTAATCAAACGCAAAGTATTTTAACTTTTAGCCATATACCATATTAAGAATTATTGATTCAAATCTCTTTGTATAAACAAAAGTGGCAGATTCTTAAACCTCAAAAATAGGCCTACATTCCTCGTTATTGTTCTCCATGAACAACTACAGTACTTTTCTATGACTGCAGCAACTTATGCCTTCGAAACATGTACGATAAAAGTAATATAGTTTTAGGCGAGGTCTATACACTCTTTTCTATTAAAATTCACTTTACCCACATCAACAATCAGTACCCATAGCCCTTGTAATTTCCATTAAGGAAACCTCAGATATTATTTACAAATCTTTCTGTGAAAGCATTAAATATAGTTAGTATAAGAAACATTTTAAACTAGCGTGTTGTGCTGCCTGTATATTTCAATAATAATTTGAACAGTTGTACTAATAGTCGAGTAGTTAAAAAAAAACCTTTTAACTTTTTAATGGCAAATGTAATTTGTATTTTCAATAGCAAATAATGTTATATATCAATTATTTCATTTAATAATGGCTTTATATATACTGTTGTAATCACTCTTTTATTTGTTTCGTATTGTTTAATTAATTTATTTCATATTGTATTTACAGAATCCTGAGGATAATTTAATATAAATTGAAATTGTCTATGAAGCAGTTTCACAAACACCAAAACAGATGAACATTCAAATATTATAATGAGCTCATTTTCGTCAGTCATTTTGGTATTTTGAGACCAGAGTAAACCTAAAATGTATCATAATATATTATATAATATATTTCTACCTAGTCCTGCAGAAACTATGTCGCGACTTGACGAAAGAGCGCGATCAAATCATCAATAAAGCAGACTATTAGAGACAGTTTCTTTGTCATTCACACTATTTTTGTATTGTTACGCATTATACCCCTCTGAGGCCTGGCGAGTTATACGCCCATGTTACTAATAGCTGAAATTAAGTACCAATGGTTAAGCAACCACGCCATCTCTTCTGGAATCCTGTAGATGGCTCTAGAGTTATATTGTTCTGGAATTGGAAATCTCTAGATGGATCTAGAGGCAATTTTAGGATATATAAAGCGAAATCGACGGCGGAGAAAGAAGTTTTATAAAAGTGAAGTTTGCTAGCGGAAAGTGAGGTTAAGTATTAAGTAGTAAACAAAGTAGAAGTATATTTTAGTTAAGAAAAAGTATTGTGTAGTTCTGAGAAGTTATTAAATAACCTACGGATTTATACAGGGTGTTTCCTAGAGGCGGAAAATACGCAGTATTTTGCAATTTTTATAAGATTTCAAAAACACAGCTGTCTATTATTATATGTTACACTCTTAAGTTTCTGATTTCTATTCTGTGATTGTTATCAGTGGCACATTGGCAACACTAGACGTTTCAATTTTTGTATGCCCATTGAATCTAGTTATAATGCAACAGTTTGTCTGTCCAACATAATTCCAATTCCGATTCTTACAACTCAAAATCGCGAATTAATCTTTTCCTCTCAGTTAAAAAATCCTAGTTAGAATTGGGCAGACCAAGATGAATGTGAGATGGATTTTAGAGCTTTTTGCAAATCTCTGTTCACTGAGAATGATAATGAGCTCACACTACCATTCAGACTCGCTAACGACTGCGCTATTGACTTGGCAAACTATCTATTTCTACCTTTATAAGTTTTATTAGTATGTAAAATAGTATTCATACCATAACCAGATTGTCTAGGTACGTAAAAGAAAAACGAAGTATCATCGTTGAAGTATTTCCATCTACAGAAAAAGACTATACTTACCAAATTATTATGATATGAAATTGTGACATCTTGCATAAAATTAAGAAAAAATAACAGAATTAGCATATAAAACATAAAAGAAACAAACGGAGCAATTTCAAATTTAAATTTTATGCCTCACTGTCTACTCTTGATACTACTAAGGCCTTATAAATTTTAAACACGTTCCAAGATAAAAAATATTTATACTGGCAAATACCTCTGGCAATATTCAAATTAAGTGTATTCCTTCCTTCATTTCTATTGATTAGTTCCATTAAAGTACTAGTCAGAGCGTTATCTACTTCGCTAAGGTTGTTATAATTTATGATGAAACACTGAACAAAAATAATGTATTTTCATTTGCTATTCATTTCAAAATCAACAAGTTTTAGTCAATTTTCATTTAAAGAGATATATTTGCCAGCATTTTTTTTTATTTCTTGAGAAGTTCCAAAGATAACACTACCAATTTTTCCAACATTTTTTACAGCTTTAATTGACAGAGAAGCGCCAGTTTGGATGACGTCAGAATAACTAGCATAAATGAGCATGTGCAAATATTTTATTTTAATTTTACAAAGTTGTTTTCTTCACTGCTTCTGTGCTCACCGCTATGTCTATCAGTCATCATTTTGTATCAGATGTCATATGGTTAGGATAGAATAGTGTTTACCAGCCGAAATAAAATGTTTAAGGAGTACCTCGTACCAAGTTATTTGAATAACAATGTTAACACTCCAAATAAAATATTCATTTACCTTCTCAAACAGTAAAATACAATGTGAAATTTTGGTTTAAAATGATATATGTAGGAAAGCTTTTAAAACTGAGAACGTTTTCTGATGTGAAGATTATTTTGATGTAAGCATTCAAAAGATCTGTTGTAAATCAATGTTTACATATTTACTTTAGGACGATTGTTACAAAATGCACCCTAAAAAATACTGCGGATTTTTACTTCAGCTAATAGAATATTCAAATTAGAAATTTAAACTTTATCCATCCTACCTAAGTCCATTTTCGAATCATTCTCGCCACAGTATCCACGAATCGTGACTCCATTTTATACTATTTTACTTTAAATTGTCTACAAAAACATAAGAAAAAGTTCAAGACAATAACCGCGATCCGAGTGTCACTTATCAAATAGTCACAATCAACATATTATGTAGCTTAAATTTACTGTGTGGTTAGTTAATGTAACGTCATCGACACGCGCACATTGAAAAGCGTTCTATAAATACGCACTTTTTAACTAAGCAAATATTTCATTCGACACATATTATGCTTCGTATGAACTATTACTGAAAATGCGGTATAATGTTTGAACTATCAAATAACTATGCTTAGTTTAAGATTAGAGAACCTTGTGAAAAGGTGTATTAGGTCCCTTGTATCTAAGTAACTACAGTATAGCTTTGATTTCAAACCAGAACTCTATCAACTTAACATATTCGGTTAGCCCATCGCTTTTTAGTGGATTAGTTCCGGGGTTACCAAGGAGAACAAACCATAGATTTTGTCACGCACCAGGCGTCGAGACGTAAAAATGCAAGAATATTATAAAAAAAAACTGAGGCCCTCGCTTCTAGTATATACACCAAATCCCAAATTTCTGTACTCTTACCAACTTGTTTTACTTATTTTCCCCTATTTACCCCTATTTAATCTCCAACCCTTCAACGGAATGATCTCAAAATATAATCTAGTTCCAGATACGGTTATAATACATACGTGTATCAAACTTCAAGAGAATATCTCAATTTCATTTTATCAACTCCTTTAATAATGAAGTAGGTGGTGCGGGGTTGAAAAATATTATAAAAAATCTGAGGCCTTGGCTTCTAGTACATATACCGAATTTCAAGTTTTTGAACTCTTACCAGCTTGCTTTACTTATTTTCCTCTATTTACTCCTATTTAACCCCCACCCTTCAACGGAATAATTAAAAAATCTAGTTCCAAATATCATTATAATATATACATATACCAAATTTCAAGTGGACATCTCAATTTTATTTTCCTTTAATAACGAAGTGTAGGTGGGGTGGGGGGAGGATGGAAAATATTACAAAAAATTTCGAGGCCTGGGCTTATAGTGCATACACCAAATTTGAAGTTTCTGTCTCCTACCGCTTTACTTATTTGCCCCTATTTACCCCCTATTTGCTCCCAACCCTTCAACGGATATGTTCAAAAAACAATACAGTTCCAGATCTCATTATAATATATACGTGTGTACAAAATTTCAAGTCAATATCTTAAACCGTTTCGGAAAATACGTGCGGATAAAAAAAGTTACAGACAGACCGACAGACCGATTTTTTTTTTTCGTTAAAATTTAAATTCTCGACGTTTCATGACATTCTAAACCTATTTCAAGATAAAAAAAAGCTGATTTTTTTTACGATTAGGTTCTATACTTCTAATCCGCTACATGAATGTGAAAGTAAAATACCGAGAAATATTATAATTAAATCATAAACACTATAATTTTTCTCCCAGAAAGTCCAGAACAAAACAAATTGATGAAAAATTAAACATTGCACTGCGAGGTGGTGCTCCACCAGAGGCATTTAAGTGGATACTTCTAAAATACATTAATTTAGAAAGTTTATTCCCTAAACCCTAAATTGGCGATGGCCAAAAAAGCCTGAAAGCACGCTGTAAGATACCGTAGCTATTTGCATGACCGATAACATCACTTTGTCAGTCGCTGGCAAAGAAACTTGTTTACGCAGTTAGAAGGGATGATATGCCCCGCTGCTTATTACATTCTGAGTTTACATTTCTTGATAAAATAGTTTCAAAGAAGCCGAACAACGTTACCGTAAGGGAAAATACCTTTTCGATGAAATGCGATTCCATCTAATGATATTGCCAACGTTCCCTTATTGGAATTTAAATTATTAGCTCAAGACTCTATACCAAATATGCCATTACGGGTTTCTAAGGTTCATTTTTTATTCCTTTTTATAAACTAAGTGAGGCGGGTGAATTATAATTTTACCTAGAATATAACCAATATACTGAAAAGGGTACGTAATAATAATCTTGATCGATAAAATACGAACTTTATCATAAAAAAATGTCTAGAACTGATGGGACTTGTGTTTAACAACTAGTAATAGAGTTGTGTCCAATAGGAGAATTTGATGCTTCTGAGGATAGACGGCCCAAAATTGTGATACGCTACCAATCCTATACTACCCTAAAAGTAACTGTGTCCAATAAAAGAAAATCCAATAAAGATTGATTCTTGCACAGGCCCTCAGATTAGGTCCGTGATAAATGCAGCAAATGTCCTTAATCCTAGCTCGTAAGCTTGCACCGCCATTTTGAAAATATGGACGGAGTTTACTTAAAATTTATGTAGCATTAAATTCTCTCTATTGTTGGCGTTTCGTTTATTAATATTGGCGAAGTCGTTATTGTAAATGACCACTCCATGCGTCAAAGATTCAGATTAGGTAACGATTCATATAATAGGAAATTACCTATTACCACATTTACTCCCACATTCACCTCTATATTAACTCTGGGTTTCAGTGAATAAAATTTCAAATTTTTCAAATATATGGCCATAATGTGCAAAATTACTGGATTAAAAATGCTTGCAAGTGTATATTTAGGCTAGGTGGCGAAGGGTTTTGATTGGATTTTTGGCCCATAGGCGAGATTATTGTTGGAGTCGCTCCGTTTTAGGGTGTAGTTGAACACCCTAAGTTTAAAAGTGAATTATTTTTAGTTTGCTTATACTTTTAATTAAACATATTCTTTATAGGATTTTGCAAACAGCAGAAAAAAAACTATCTGTGAGAACTAAAATAAAAACTGTTTCTAAAATTATTGATTTACAATCTTTGCATTCTTTCGCTAAGTTCAATTCTGGTTATGCTAGCGATTAAAATCCTAAAATCAATTTGTCTTTCATATTAGACAATTTTCATTCTAACACCAGTTTCTACACAGTCCCCTATGGTTATGCAGAATAAACCAGTATTCACATAACCCCCTTCGGCTATAAAGATTCAGTAAAAATGAGAGCAAAGGTCTAAAATGAATTTATTTACATACCTCGTCTTTTGGAAAATTTTCCATTCAAATCGATTACATTTTCATAAAATCTATCATTCTGTTTCTTGGAAATGCTTAGCCTTTGAAACGTTTTCCGCTCTTATTCTGAGTTCATCAGAAAGGCACAAAGCCACTCACACGATGTTCCATGCAAACAATGTCTAAAAAGTTGGTTATTGTCTTGGTTTTTGCATGGAACATCGTGTGAGTGGCTTTGCGCCTTTTTGATGAGCTCAGAATAAGGGCGAAGAATGTTTCAAAGGCTAGGAATTTCCAAAAAACAGAATAATAGATTTCATGAAAATGTAATCCAAAAGACGAGGTATGTAAATAAATTCATTTTAGGCCTTTGTGTAGAAACTGGTATTAGAATGAGAATTGTCTAATAAGAAATACAAATTGATTTTAGGATTTTAATTGCTAGCATAACCAGAATTGAGGTTATCGAAAGAATGCAAAAATTGTACAGTATGACCCACTTAAGATCGCAACACCCCTGTATACCCGTTAATTGATGCTCGATTAACATCAAATTTTGGTGGTAAGAAAAGATCGATAAAGTTATTTTTTAAACTTGGTAATATGTGATATGTCAGTAGCGTGCGATTTTAAGGGGGTTTGAAAAGCCGATTTTTCAAAAAAGAGTATTGGGGATTTTTTCAGAAAAAGAATAGTAAGGTACTCTTAATCAGCACCTTTAGAAATCCCATTGTACAAGATTGCATCGTAGTGGGTTCAAAGGTGTTTGAGATAGTGGCTGTCAAAAATACAATTTGTTGAACCAAAACTAATTTTTATTTGTAAAACGGATTCCCAAATCAAAAAAATCTATTCTTCATATTCTGTTCAGAATAATGCATTGTACTAGACTGAATTGATTTTATAACAAAATAAAAAAAAAAATATACAGTGTGGCACTTAAGATCGCAGCGCCCCTGTGTACCCGTTAATTGACGTAAGAAAAGATCCATACGGTGATTCTTTGAACTTGGTAATATGTGATATATAACAGTAGCGTGAGGTTTTAAGGGGGTTTCAAAAGCTGATTTTAAAAAAAAGTGTTTTCACATCAATTTTAAGTGAGATCACTTACCTGGTTACTGAGATGTAAGCTTCCAAAAATCAATTTTTGTACAAAATCTCAAAATACATAAATAAACCCGGTGACACAAAAGATTACCACTACTTAAAAAGTATGACACGTTTAACACACTCGAGAGCCGAATCAAAAGTGTTTTCTTAAATTGACGTATCATCCTCGTCAGTTTTTTTGAGTGAAATAGGGCGGGGTACTTTAAAGTTATTCTAATCAATTGATTGTGACCCGCCCCTATCTAGTACTTAGTCGCTTTCTGAAAGTTGGCATCCTCTGCCGACAAAAATGAAGTACCGAAATAGTACCCGCCTGGCAGGTGGCGTCCTCTATAGTAAATATGGCCAAAATGAATTTACCCTAAATATTCTTTTAATAACTTACTATTCTATATCTAAGCTAGCTAATTATTCCAACTAGATGAAAAAACCCTTTTTCTACTTAGATTCCTTCTCATCATATTCACAGAAAAAGGGAAAGATCTCGTCGTTCCTATCTAGTGTACAGTTTGGGGAATTTTCCGGAAACATTTATCCCATTTATGGTTTGGTCTATGAAATATGAAGTCTATGAAATACCATCTCAAGAAATTTTAATTCCTTTAACCCTATCTCACATTTGTTACAATTGGATCAAACAACTTACGGTGTATGCATTCTTGGCTGACATACGATTTTTGTGAGAAAGAAATATTAAATATTCCTTTGGTTCTGTCATTATTATTCGATGTAAACAGTCCAAAGCAATCCATTCCAAGCGAATATGCCGTCTTTAAAGTTTCATATGGGACTTTATCTTTGACTGTTGTATATATTGACGTTTCCCTTTGGATATATAAAGGGTATATATGAGGTAATAAATAATAGTAATTCACTTTTATCGCCCCACGCTCTACAATGTCCTGTGAGAGTAATGACGATTTCACATAGGGCAGGCCTAATCAAATCAGGGCTACCGGTTAAACTGATATACATAGGACAAATTTATTACTACTACTGTTTAATTCTGGTAATGAATCATTTTTTGGACGTGCTTCCAACGTACTCATAAAATAATATAATATAATTTTAACTGATTTATTTGTTGGAAATAAGGCTTTCTTACATATAATTGTTTACAAGAAACGACGTTTCCCTACTCGCATTGCATCACCTTCAGATTTTCCCTGCCCCAGGGGATAATAATCTATAAGGGTCCTTTTACCAGAGTAACGGCAAATGATAGTCAGCAGAAGTGAATTATTGAATCGCGACTGACGAGAGCGACTTGTTACCAAATGTATTGCATCAGTTGCGTCTGTAAACTAACAGTAACTCCTTGGGTGAATCTTGCTACTAGTGTGGATATAATGAAATTTAGGCAAGAAATCCGACTTGCCTGGGATATCAGAAGACTTTTATAACCGTGAAATCTGTGTCTGTTGAAGAACGAATTTACAGACTCAAACTTCAAAATAGTATGTCTATCCGAGGTGCATTATAGGATCTCCGGACATTTGATAGGGAATAGGGTTCTGAATCGTTAGCAAAATAAGTAAACCAATTATTGGATATAGAGCTATCAGTGACCGGACAATAAGTGGTACAATAAGTGATACACGCATATGTTCCTACAGATACTGCGAAAGAAGAGTTGTAATCGTCCTACGAAGATCTGGAAACTTTACTTCAGACTATTAGGAACAGAGAAATCACTATTGTTATGGGTGATGTCATCGCCAAAGTTTGGTATCGAGGATCGAAATGAAATAGATGAAAGACTAACTCTGACTAGTCCTGTGTAGACAATGTCTATACGATAGTTAATACTGTTATTCACACAGCGTCTTTACACTTGGCTATCTGATCGTATATTTCGAAACCAGATTGCCTACATTATGACAGAGATTCGGTGGTGACAATCAAGGAATGTCAGTACAACATTACCAAGCACCTTCTTGTTAAAGCTAAAGATTTGTCAAAGGTTAATCATAACTGATGGATCTAGTTTCCTAAATAAATTCAGAGAATACACAAGTGAAGTCAACCCACTATATGAAGATCCAAAAAACTTGTGGGATTCTCTAAAAAGGAACATCACACGAGCGGCAACAGGAAGACAAAGCGAGACACTAAAGCTAGAGTCACTTGCTGATCACAGCCATAGCAAGAATTTTTTCGAACAGTAATGCTGACTACAACGCAAACCTTAAACCTGAAGCGTGGTCGGTTACTTATGAACTCCACCGGTATACTAGGAACCGACAGGGATCAGAGAATTGAGGTTTTGTAAGATCGTTGAGTGGTAACAGAAATTATTGGACAGTATTCAGAAATCAGAGGCTCTTTGGGATGTGAGAGGTAAATAATACTATCTCAAGCATATTAATGGAGACAATTATAGTGCATTTTTGGAAAGACCAAAGAAGTTTATCTTGATAAAAGTTCTAGAAAGAACAATTTTCTCACTTGTAGATAACTTTTAAACCTCCTGCTTATATTGAGTCGTATGACTAAATTCATAGTGTTCTTGAACCTAGTTTTTCACCTGTACACGTTGCCGTTGTCAACTTTCTATTTTAGGAGCATCCAAACATTCAAAAACACCCACAGTCGCTCTCGTCATTTTGAGATCCACTGCAGTGTGGAACTCGTAATTATAGACACCTGAGAATTCGTCAATTTAAATCAAAAGTGTATGAAAATACGCGAGCATGTTCGAATGTGTTAGAGGCTTTTATAATGATCTCGTACGAAATATTTAATTTGTGTTTTTTGTTATTTGCACATATTCGGTGTTTTTGTCATTTGGATTTCTATCAAAAACTACTTTACTGTAACAGATTTCATTGGATGTCACTTATTCATCTGTTATTAAAAATTGTGGTGAAACATTGTAAGATTAACATACAACGGAAAATGTCTTTAAGTTAATGTGAAAGTTTTGTGCTTAAACATAGTTAATTAAAAGCAAAACCTAATGTAACGCAGATGGTGCTTTAATTACAAAAGTGACACACTTTAAGCTATTTACAAAGGTAACAATTTATAGCAATTTAAGTAGTTCATGTCTACTAAAGTTTGTGCAGGTTACGTCGTTAATTTAAACTAGGAAGAGGCTTGAATTATTTAAATTTAGTAAACTTGTTTTGATGTGCTAATATAAACCATTTTCCCTTTATTACTTGAAATTTAACGATATCTATTTTATAAATAAATTAGATTTTTGTAGATTTTAATAGACTGGACAAGTCTATTTAAAATTTATTGTTTAAAATATAATCAACGTAAAATCATTATTGCTTAATAAAAAAAAAACAGAAAATCTGACAGGTTTGCCTCGATTAGAGACAAAGATAATTCTATGAAAATAAAAACCCACCAAACATAATACAGCTACCTTTATCCCTGAAGGCTTGAGTTGACCTTGTGTGGATGGAGTCTATACATTTTAAGAAAAACGATATATATAAAGATCGAAGTACACCAGGATTAACTTCTTCATTCGAAAAAATCCCGCAGTACCACGGCCAGAAATCGAATCAGGGATAAAAGCCTAATGCGCTTACCTCACGGCCACGCAGTCATACTATTATTTACTATCTTTCTATGACGTATAAAAAAACAGCTGTCTATGGAATCACTACTTCCACATCCAGATGTCGATTTCGATTTCTTTTTCGATTTCCGGCCCTAAACTGGGACAGAGGTTCGCTATTTCCGGTTAACAACAATTTTTTCTAAGTTGAAAAAGAACAATTAAATTTTATATCTTGGACAATTCTTAGCATGTTTTGACTCTTGGCATTTTTACCTAACCTCACTCTTCTCGAGATATATGCGTTTAAAAGAAAAAAATGTATTTTGCTTCTTTTTTCAAAGAACTAGTATTTACGATTATTTTTGGGCATTTATCATGGATTAAATTATGTGGACATTATATTGTGGACAATTCTAAGCATTTTTTCTTTCTTGACATTTTTTACCTAACTTCACCGTTCTCGAGATATAAGCGTCTAAAAAAAAGTTGTATTCAAAATTTCTCTTTTCAAAAAACTGATATCTAGGCTGATTTCAGGACCTGGGTGATCAATTAAAACATGTGAACTGTATATTTTGGAAAATTTTTAAGCATTTTTTGACTTTTGACATTCTTTACCTAATCTCACCCTTCTTGAAATGTAAGGTTTTAAAAAAAGTAAACGTATTTTTTTCAAAAAACTTGTATTTGTGATTATTTATGGGCGTTTATTGTGAAGTAGAACATGTGAACTTTATATTTTGGACAACTGTAAGCATTTCTTGACTCTGGACATTTTTTACCTAATCCACGTCTTTTTTAAACACTTATGTTTCGAGAGGAGTGAGGTTAGGTCAAAAATGTTAAGAGTTAAAAAATGCTTGGAATTGTCCAAGATATAAAATTCAATGGTTTTTTCAACTTAGAAAAAATATTTGGTGACCGGAAATAGCGCACTATTGTCCAAGTTTACGACCAGAAAAGAGCACCAGTTCCCATGACCCTGACTTTGTTCTATATATATTTAGGAACATTTTGCATCATCTCACATAAAGATCAGGTGGGGCGGAATCTCATGTTGGGGTTTAGGCCTTTTCCTGCTTCATTTCCTCGACTATTTGAATAAGACAGAGTGAATGAAAATTATCAGGATTACATTACCTTACACATAAGTCCATAAAATCTATATTTTAAAACAATTGATAGTACTGAACACTAATTACGCAAGTACGACTTTTTCCAACGTGAGAACCTTCTCCTATCCCAACCTGGGGCGCTCTTCTATCGTGAGTACCCTGGCCTCTCACAAATCGAAGAGTTTATTGTTTGTAGGATCCCTTCAATCCCCATTGCTGTCTTCTTCAATTACCGGAGTAATATTGTTACGTATTACCGCCTCTTAGGAAACACCCTGTATGAATCCGTGGATTTCAAAATAATTTCAACAAGAGATAAACACTAACACTTTATTTAATAATTTATTGATTTACACAATCTCAATACTTCTAACCTCACTTTCGTTACCAAACTTTCTCTCTCCGCCGTCGATTTCGCCTTATATATCCCAAAATTGCCTCTAGATCCATCCAGAGATTTCCAATTCCAGAACAATGTAGAACTCTAGAGCATCTACAAGCTTCCAGAAGAGATGATGCTGTGTATTACTGGTTGCCTAACCATTGGCCCCTAATTTCAGTTATTTAGTAATCATGAGCGTATCACTCGTCAGGCCTTAGGGGGTGGTAATGCGTTACAATATTATCCTCCTGAAACATTTTACTTAGCATAACAGCTTGTTTCAAAACTTTGGACAAATATCTCGCGTATGACAAATAGTATACTATTGCAGCAATATGTGACTACGCCAACGGAAGAATAGCTGATGTCTGCTGTTCACATACCGTATATGTAGCGGCGGGCTAGTTATGTACATTCATGTAGTACGAGAGATGTCACAACTCAGCAACTGCAAACTCGCCCGACGCAACGCGACCACTGAAGCATCTCAGCTGTAGTTATTCATTGCCGACTGGCACACGCAATATTGCAATTCTTACTCCCTATACCTAGCCCGCCACTACACGCACGGTATAAACACCCAAAAATAAGAAGTCTGAAATCTGCAACCTCCACCTTGTAAGCTGCACTTATTGGTAGGCGTTAGAATATTAACTTGCAGAGGTTTTTTCCGGTTTGTTCATTTTTAGTTCCTAAACTGTGACACCAGATGTAGAATAACTATAAGGAGCTACAGCTAATCCAGATTAATGATTATAAGAACAATATCCTCAGCGCATATTAAAATTAAAATGTACCTATTAAACTCGAATATGTTCATCCGGTGCTAAATTAATAATGAATTCGACGAGATTTAATATATTTGAAAATTAAATACAGAATATTCTAAGCTCTGTACTAAGGCCACCGGCGTCAACGTGCGCCTTTGTAATAGTCGAGTGTGCTAGTTAATAACGAGCAATTAGAATTTCCAAATATCACAATTTGAGCCTTGGGAGAGAACTTCTTAACTCAAGTTATTGTATTAAACCGTATTAACAGAATGCACGAAGATGCACTAATCGACGTAGTTGTTCAATATAACGTGCTAAACTAAGCGTATTGTATAATAAGGACATTAAGGCACAGTTATTGTGTCTTTACTGGAGCTATTAACTGCAGAAGTTGCACTGGATGATTCCGTGCAATATCCTGCTTTTAAGGACTGTGGCAATACCTACGATGCGCGAAAATATGGAAGTAAGACTTACACAAATGTAAATGTGTAAATCGGTGCAGTAAAGAATAAGTACATTAATCAATTAAGCAAACTACTGTTTAGTGTATAGGCTAGGTATCTTCTAGACGCGAAAATTTGAGGTATAAAAATAGAAATGCAGATGAAAATCCATTCAGTGGTGATATATATTTAAAATGTACAAAAGAAATATAAAAAGCTTATATAAAAGAGTTTTTTTACAAAGGGCGAAAGGTTAGATTTTCTATTCCTGTATTATTTATTGTTCTCAAACACGCAGTAGAAACCCGTAAAAAATTTAAAGAATCAAAACCTTAATATGGACATGCTAACTTATTTAATTAGTCAGATATCGCTTTGAGTACCTAACATGTTCCTTTGGGTCGATCAATCATGAATTAAACATTGTTAATATACAAGATATCATGTTCCGCAGATTCGCATCTGATTGGTTGTTTTAGGTTGTCAAAGTGGGCAAACACATATTTATGCGATCTTGCAATATCAAGCAACAAATAACTAATGCATAAGAACAGAACATAGGGTGCGGTAAATGAGCGGACTAACCAATCTAGTTGAACTAGCACGGACAGACGTCCGACTTCACCGACTTTTGTGCAGGGCCGGCTCTAGCAAGTTTTTCAGGTGGTACGAGATCTCATTGTGGTGCTCCCCTCCTCTTAATATGCTATCGATTATTCGTGATTAAGCTATACGCAGAGACTGTAGATAACATACATTTTTTACATTTTTATATACTAATAACTCAGACCTCCGAAAGAATAGTATAGTATTAGCATGGATATGAAACAATAACAGAAAAAAGGAACAATATATGATTGAAAAGATTTATTTAATCTACTATGGCGTAGACAACGCTCACATCACGCATACGCCAAATTTATATCCTAAATTATTTTAAAGCCGAAACAAATGAACAAAATAACTAATTAATAATTAACTAAGCATTCTTTTGCTAAAAAGCCTAGGTTGCCACCTCTCCTGCACTTGCAATTTTTTTTATTAAGTCAGAATCATTCAATTCCTAAGCAATACCATTTTCTATAGATAAAATTGCAAGATCTTACAGTCTTTCCTGAGACATGGTTGAAGGTAAATATATGTTTTAATTTTTACTGAAATTTACTGAAACTTCGTGAAACGCGGCAATAGTACTCTGACACGTGACTTCTTTTGCGTTCTAGAAGAATCTGCTTAGCATGTCCCCATAAGTAAGCAACTGATTAAGCACTACCTTAACTTATAATTGCTAAAATAAGTGACGGTCAAATGAGGATATGAAATGTCTTTTTGCAATAGTCACTAATAAATTCAGTAAAAAGTTTGACTTTTAATTCATCTGAAAAAAAAAAACAATTCTACTCTTATTTTGGTGGGTAGGGTTAAGTGTTATTAAGGTGCTTGGGTTTTAGTTCTAGCACAGACGATCTATAGTTGCATTTTTGGCTCCCCCTATGACGGCGCCTGGAGCGATCGTACTTTTCACACCTCCCTAGAGCCGCTATTGGTTTTATGTGTAGCAGGTATAATCGGTAAACTCCGGTTGACACCATCAGTTGTTTGATATCAATTGATAATTTCTATGTACATGTTTGTGGTTGATTATATTTGGTGAAATATAATTAATTTTAAAGAGAAAATATCTATTGCAGCTGCGTGTCAGTTATTTGCCGAGGAAAATGATCAAATAATTAACACCGTTTGCACTATTTAAGAAAAACATTAAATTTCATTCCAGTAGTGCCATGTAGAAACTCCACTTTTGGATTTTCGCTCGATGCTGTGTAGACTACAGTTGTTTTGTAGATGGGTCAAGTTTTTATACACCAAACGTTTCTGACTGCCACAGTCTTATTTTAAAATCTGACCGCTTCGCAGAATCAGTTAATTGGTAGATAACTTCCGTTACCATCACGCTACGCAACGATTTCGACTGGTCCAACGGTTGATTTAACGTAACCATAGTCATATCGAAGGTATCCTATCTAAGAGAATTGAGGGTCTATTATTTCTAAATAGCTGTAAAATAATAGATAAGATAAACTAAATATTCAGTTTGGTTTGATGATGAAAATTATTAATTAATAAAGAGAAGAAATGTTGCATATGAAAAGGTTAATTGCTCAATATACAAAGAATTGAGAAATTCAGTAACTACCCTTATAAACAGGAAAAAGAAAGCGTAGTATGAACATTCAGTTGATGCGAATAAAACGCTATCGTTTTATTTTATTAAATTAATGTGGAAAGCTATAGAAGAAGTTACAGGAAAGCTAAGCAAACGTAATACAATTAACAGGATATATTTTGGAGGTGAACTAGTCACCGATCCCAACCGATCCCAACCAGCCCAGCTCCCAATTAACAACTTTTAAACATATATCGCTGGCAGATGTTGAAAAACTTGTACTCTAAAGAAAGATAACTCGATGATGTGGATAAAAAATTGTGCAATTTGGTATGGCAATAATAGGCAGGGAGTTAGCAAAAATTATAAACAAATCAATAGATGAGGGTGAGGTTCTAAAGATATGAAAAGGATCTATAGTAGTACCTGTTCCAAAAGTAGTAGCTAGTAAAAAGGATGAAGAACATCGTCCAATCAACGTCTTACCAATAAGTGAGAAAGTTATGGAAATATATATAAAGGATCAATTATTAGATCATAAATTCAAATAATATTTTAATAGAAAATCAACCAGGATTTCGCGATAATCACTCATGTGAGACATCAATTCAGTTAGTCGTATCAAAGTGCAAAGAATTGTTGGATCATGGTAAAACTGTTATAACTGTTTTAATCGACACCCTCGAAAAGGGCTTTTGGGACCATAAACAGGGATATTTTGATATTAAAGCTAAGGAAGTATGGAATAATCGATAATGCTAATAAGTGGCTGATGAGTTATTTAACAGAGCGTTACCAACAAACTAAAATAGGTGACATTATTTCTAGTAAGAGAGTATAAATTAGGAGTGCCTCAGGGAACTGTTTTAGGACCGTTACTGTTTATACTTTATGTAAATGATAGAGTGTCATGTTTAGATCAAAATACTATAATAAATTTATTTGCTGACGATACAGCTATTACAGTGTATGGTGATGGGGTAGAAGATGTGCTGGTTAAAATGCAAGAGGAGGTAGAAAAGTTAGTTATTATCTAACAGTTTAATTGTAAATACGCAAAAAACTAAAGTTATGTTGTTTAATAAAAGTGATACTCAAGACATTAATAAACTACAGTTATTCGGTGAACATTTGCAATTTGTAAATGAGTGTAAATATTTAGGACTAGTAATTGATAATGATCTTAAATTTAACGAACATGTTAGTTATGTAATTGACAAAGTAAGTAAAAAGATCAACTATTTTAGAAGAATAAGTAATAATTTATCTCTGTATTCAAGAGTTACTGTTTATAAAACCATCGTTGCTCCTCATTTCGAATATTATCCTAATGTTGTGTATCATTTAAACGAAACTGAAAAGAATGCTTTACAGAAACTTCAGAACAGAGCTATGCATACTATTCTAAAAGTCAATTGTTATACAAGAATTAGTGATATGTTAGACTGTTTACAATTTATGAGTATAAACCAGAGGATGATATACCATAATCTATTATTTATTTCTAACATGGTCCATAAGCTGTTACCTACATACATGTGTGGTAAAATTACTTTTGTAAGGGAGATCCACAATTAAAACACAAGAAATGCTAGTAATATTTACGTTTTAACAGCAAAGAAGACTAGGATACAAAATTCATTGTTCTATAGGGGACTAATTTTATATAATTCTCTTCCTGCTCATCTTAAAGAGATTAACAATGTTAACATATTTAAGAGAAATATCGCCAATTATGTTAAGTCTTGTTTGTAAAGGTTCTGTTTATTATGTGTTTGTTTAGTACATAAGTATATATTGTATTTAAATAGTTTTAGTCTGTAAGATTCAATTGATTGTCTTTGTATAGCAACAACTGTTATAATAATAATAACATATTCTCTCTCTCTCCCTCTCTAAAATAATGGCACTATAAAAAAAAATCGATAATACTTTGGAAATTTCAACACCTTGTATCTCCAAAACGAAGAATTTTTGGCTACCTGTTATTTTCCCAAATCTAACTAATGGATAATAATCTAAAATACTTTAACGTATTTACGTTACACCCTGTATATATATTATGTAATGATGGTAATATATTTTCAGTGCAAAATAGTTATTCATGCATTATGGAAACATGCCAAATCAAAAACTAAAATTATCTTAACTAAACATTTCAAATCTATGTAAGAAAATGCGCCTCTTTGTAAATAATGATGAAGTCAGCCATTGTCCCTATAATATAATAAAGGTGAAAGCTAATTTTATTTAATGCATCCATTTCATATCCACTTTATGTGCAGTGCAAGAAACCATGTCGACAATCGCTTTCTGCCCGTCCATGCTACGGGTTTTTAAACAGGGTTATGGCCACAGATTACCAAATAATTTTCGTAGCGTGTCTTGTTGAAACAAACTGCTGCTTTTCCCTCTCATCAACTATTAACTAATGCGTAGTCTCAGGCTCAGAGTTGCTCGTATTTCTCAAACCCGGAAACCTAGTTAGGGAATTAGGACGCGTGTTGTAAAGGACGCTGTCTCTGGAGTTTGCCGAAACATAATTCAGGAAAGAAGATAATACTTTCTTTGCTGGAATATATTACATTGAAATACAGAAAAACAGAACGCTTTTGATGTTGAAATATATATGTATTTATTTGGCACAGCGAGGATTTGTTGCGATTTAAGACAGATTAAAATAACTGACTAGAATAAGTAAACATTATACTCTTTTCGACGCGGCGGTTTATTGAACTTTTATATAACTGTTGCACATTCTATAGGATACTCGTCGCAGTTCTTTGAGAATAATGTTAATTCTTGAAAAACAAGAATAATTGCCATACACCCCAGTAAGAAACAAAAATGTCCTACAGATACGTGTTTCGGGGTTATTGCTCTTGATCAACGTCGCTCAGAGAATGTTGTTACAGATTAGGAGCAATACCAGAGCAGGAAAGTATAGTATTAGGGCTCTATTTTGAATATCTATGTTTCAACAAACCATGAATATAGTAGCAGATCTCCACTCAATAAATATTCAAGTTGTGTCAAAACATATTTCAGAATTAAATTCTTCTGTTTGTTGCAGTTGTACTAAGGCCTCGTATATGCATGCGTTTTTCGATTAGCTTCTGTTCAAGCGTTTCTTGTCGCGTGCCGCTTAATTTCACAATAAGCTACTTTTACAGTAATATAGCAATAATTGTTAATTATAAATTAAACACCGTTTTTAGATGAATTGCACAATATATTATAAATACTCTACATATGTTTCGACTTTTTAGGCCTTTATCAAGAGTATTACTTAGTGAATACAAAAGTAACAACGTTTCCACCACTCTGACCGATATAGATAGCATTGCAATCTTTACAATTGATTTTATATACACCAGATTTATCAATTTTATTTAGTTTTTCTTTGTTATTAAAACTGTTTCCTATATTTGTTTTGTTCACACTTATTGTAGAAACTCCTAAATTATGTAATTTTCTAGAAATTTTGTTACATATTTCGGAACATAATTAATAAAACTATTTTTGTAGGTTTGTTAGGCACAGTGAAAAATTCTTTTCGAAGCATTTTGCGTTTTTTGTTTTTGACCATGTTATCTATTAATGACTCGTATCCGTTATTTCTTGCAAATCACCTTGATCCAAAGGAACATTCGTTAGTCTATGTATTAGACTATGGAAGGATGAAATCTTAATTTGCTATGATTGTTGCGAATTATAATGTATTACTGTATCTGTAGTAGTAGGTTTGCGGTAGATGATAAATTTTAACTGATTGTTATGTTTTTTGATGTTAATATCTAGAAAGTTTAATTGACTATTTTACTCCGATTCCATTGTGAACTGAATTTTACTATTAAAAGAATTTAAGAAATTAAAGTAATTACTTAGGTTCCTTTCTGCACCGGTCCATATACAAAAAATTCGTCTACATATCGAGTCCAATAAAACACATGTGTATTTAAACTGTTATTGCTATTAAAAATTAAGATTTCTAAGTTTGACATAAATATTTCAGCTAACAAAGGAGAAATTGGTGAACCCATTGGTAGCCCGTGTTTTTGTCTAAAGAATTCACCATTAAACTGAAAATAGTTTTGTTCAATACAAACTCTCGAAAGATTTTTTAACTCTGTTTTTTCGTTTTCGCTGATGTGTGAATTATTTATTAAATTATTTAAAATTAATTTCAGTGTTGTGAGCGGGACTGGGGTGAACAGATTTTTAACGTTAAAGGAGATTAATTTTGCGTTATTTGATAAATACAGGAATGCCAACACACTGTATTGAAAACAACCATTTCATAGATACAGATAACATAAATTTACCTCATTCAGAAAGAAAAGGTAAACGTTTAGATCCGTTTGAACAACTAGAAATCAAAAAATCTTTCAAGTACAACCCTTGTACCACGAATGATCAACAATATTTCTTGAATACCGCTATAATAAACAAATTGCTAAGAACCATCCATCAGTTTAGGTCCACTCCAAACATTCCCATAATTAAGGATGTTAAATTAAGTCTTAAATAGATTAGGTCATAAACATATTAAGGTATAAACACTTTTAGGTATAAATTAGAATAAGCACGTCGGAAACTTTAGTATTCACTATGTAATACTCTTGGTAAAGGCCTTATAAGCTGAAACATATGTAGAGTATTTATAATATATTGTTTGATTCATCTAAAAGCAGTGTTTAATTTATAATTAACAATTTAACAAGATGTTTCACAAGGTACCTACTACAAGTTCAGTTCAGTGTATTAAAAATAGCAATATCCTTTTTTCTAAGGAAAAACAGAAAATGTTATACCATTTTAAAAACTGCACTAAATTAGAAAACTTTCCAATTAGAGTGGCAATTTCTTTTACAGTATGATGGGTCTCAGTTAGCTAATAAAAAAAATTAACTCATGAATCGGGCAGAAATGGCTCTGTTAATTTTATTTAAGACTGTAATCAACAGTAGGACTATTCAGAGTTGTGTAGTAAGGATTAGAATCTTTTGATATAGAATTTTTGTAGCTATGGTACGCGAAAAACTGATTTAAGGTATCGATTTTCAACAAATTCATTAACGTGGCAATATCTCCAAAACCAACAAATTTATGCCAATATCATATTTTGTTTTTCAGGTCCTCCTTAGCACCTGCAGTGTCTTCACACGTTGACACGACACTAGAGACTGTCAAAATAAATTCCTTAAAGCTTTCAGCAGTGATAATAAACGCATTGCATAAAAGTATGTAAATCAATATAGTTTTGAAACGCCTGCCGCGTGCTGTAATTCCAAGCGATAGAATTTGAGAACGCCGCGCGCCGCGACAGAGACGTCGGGCGGCTGAACGACATCGATGCATAAAAGTGCACATACAGAACAATGTGTTTAGAAAACGCCGCGATTTTTATTGCCAGGATAGGCGATAAAATACGCATACATAGAAGAGGTCTAAGCGTAACTATGTTGGTGTTGTAATAGACAAATTTGGTGTTACATGAATTTACTTAGAGAGATAAAAATCAAAATATGAATCACGGACAAATATTCGGCGTTATTTATTTTGTAGTACTTGGAGCACTAGACTGGGCCTATCTAGGACTTATAGTTCAAGATGGAGGCAGAGAATTTGTCAAGGATAAAATGCAACGACGGCATGCATTACTTGAATTTGTTACTCAGGATGTCAATGTATTCAATAAAATTGTATTTTCTTTTAACTGTTGACCATCCAATTCCATGGAAGAGTCTGTTGTTCAAGTTCTCGGGTAAAGTGGTTGCGCCTTATTAATGCTGGTAGACAATCCTCGGTATTGTAGTAGTCAATAGCATGGTGTATCTGTATTTGTACAAGTTTAGTATATAAGTGTATATTTAGAATAGTACCGGTCCAAGTGCTGAACTTTGGGGGACCCCTGAAAAAATAAGCATGCTGCAGGTTATCATGACAAAATGTGTTGTCGACGTAGGCTCCTAGCCTTTCTGGCATTCTAGCTTTCACATACGACTTCTTCATGCGCATGGTAAAACATGACAAAACATTTAAAAAATACTTTATTCTAAATTGTATTGTTATATTTTGTGCTGTATTACTTAATTATCTTCTTATATATGCCTAATTGCTTGAGTTCGCCGCCCAGAGACGACAGTATTAATTTAACTTAGTTTCCTTGTCTAAAATAAATGTTTTTATTTTTAGGTCAAGCTTATAATTACCCTTTACCGACAAAATTGAACTCAGAGTACAAAAATTGAAATAGTAAAATCTACATGTGTTCTAATGGCATCTGGGTTTGTTCGGAACAAAAAATATATTTGATTTAGCATAAAAAACGCAAAGACGACATAAATAAAAGAGATATATTCTCGTTAAAAAAATAGCCACCCCGTAACGATTCAAAAGAGATTCAGACATAGAAAACGAACCCTCTGGCGGCATATTCATTCTACTTCAGTCCCATGCAATGTATTAGTCGAATAAAAGGTAATAAATTTTTCAACCATTTGAATGTACATCCTAATGGATATTGATGCAGAAAAGAACTTTTCTATAGCTTATCGACAAAATAATTGTTTGCACGCGCGCTTGTATTGTACAAATCTGAGGGACATTGCACACAAATTAACTGATGATTAATTAAAAACTCTTGTGGAAAAATATAGTAACGTTGCTCGCAATTAATTTACGCCCACGGAGTTGAAATGTTTAACTGCATTAAGTCCAGTTAGTTTACAATTATTCTGTTCTCGACACAGTCCACCATGATAAATTTTTATCATCAATTTCAAAATGAAATGTTCCGGCGCACTAATTTTAATTATGTAGATATTCTTTTCGTGAAATTACTTCATAGCAAAATGTTATAGCAAAGCCGGTTCCACACTAGAAGGTAATTATATTATAGAATTTAGGAAACGTCCTCTGATAAAAAATTTTGAAAGTACGATGAAACTGTGTTCATAATGCATTTAGCTCTGTAACATTACTTGACGTTGACTATAGTACCGATCGCAAGTTGCGCCTATCATAACTGATTGAAAGATATAACAGAATTTTAAGGAGAATTCAAACTCTTTTTCCAGACAAGAATTCTAACCTAGAAGAAATCTGACAAGATCGGGTCATGCTTATCACAATAACAGCTATGATTTTTTCTGAATAATAAGGATATATTTAAATCCAACCACAGATCGCGTAGAGACTTCTGCAGATACTCGTATTTCGATACGCAAATGCAGCAACGTCGGGCGCGGTTAGTACTTGGATGAATAAGCCTCTGTAGGGAAACATAGCATTCTCGCTCCATCTTCTAATGGCTTGTATATCGGCGCATGCGTTGAAGGTATGTAACTTTAAGCGGCGGTTACATAGATGATATATCTTCCTTCGGAGGGGATGTAAAGCATTTGGTCCTTTGTCTATTAAATGTTAGGCACAAAGAGTTTAACAAATAGAGGAGACAAGCTCCATAAGCGTAATGTACAAGCAGCGGGAAGCTGTAGGCTTCTCATCCCTCTCACACGGTTTGTTCTCTCTTTGTCGCATAGTACATGGGGGGTGGTGACGATTGACGTTATTTGTTGGAATCAAAGAGCGCCGGGTAAGGCTGTGTTGCTTTGTAAAACAGTGGAGAGAGAGGGTACGAGGTGTGCCGGGTGTGCGATAAGGATGAAGAGACTACCGTCTCCAAAGCAACCAAACCGCGACTCCCGGCAAATCGCCAGCTTGTCTTCTCTATGTATTAAACTCTTTGGTTAGGCAAGTAAAAGATCCCTACTCTTAGACAGAGAAGAGGTTTGGCAAAAATTTCAGGTTGGGGATAGCTCGCCTCCTGGCGTCGGTGATTGGCCTTAGTAGCGGAAATAGGCTGACCTTAAATAAGTGATTAAAATAAATAAATCCAAAACGTGGTTGGACTTCCGTATGCTAAGAATTGGCAAGGATCAAATTATAACGGTTTGTATTTCTACTGGAGAATAACAATTTTCATAGAGAATATTTCTCATAAGTTCAAAATTTTGACCATGGTACAGTGAATCAGAAGGGAAAGTTTTATTTTCCTGATAAATTATTCTTAAATTTCTCTTATAAAACAATTTTTTTTATGTAACTATTAACAGCCCCTCTCAATCCAAGAATTCCATAAATTATAGATGACTCTATTGACCCAACATATAACATCTTTAAATGTATCTAAAAATTATTTGAAATATTTCAATGTATGCAAAATGTAACAAGTTTTTTTCCGCAACTTGTTAATTATTTAATTAGTTGCCAAATATTTTCCATTCAGCACCCGTACTAAGAATAAATTCAATTTGTTGCCAAAAACTCATGTTTAGCGACCGTGCTACAATAACAAATAAAAACCAAGTTAGAAGCAACTGAGCATGTGCGGGCGGAATATTAGAGAGTGAGGGAACTGACAGGAATTGAAAACCGGCACTTTTCCGTCTTGACGTCGCTGAGGTGAGACTATTCTAATTTTTTTTCTTAAAAGATTTGTAGTTATTAGAGCCATCCTACAATACTTTGTTGAAATTTTTACTTTTATAATTATAATTCCTTAAATAATAACCTAGTTATTTTGAATTAATATTAAATTTTAAGCTGGCATTTAATAAAATTATTAATATATTTGAGGTTAACCTTGGTGGTTAATAAGAAACCACTTGTTAGTAGATGCCCCAGCAGTAGTTTATTTGTCATTTTGGGACAGTTCCTGCTGGATGTTTATGTATTAACAGTTTCAATAATTTTTGTTTGCCAGTAGTTTATATTATATACTTACATATATATATATATATTTTTTGGTACTTAGGGTCGCTCTAAAACTTTTTATTAGATAATCTCATTTCACGACTAGTATACTAATTATTGAATTTATTAAAGTACGAGACGTAAAGTCAATTTTTATAATAGTACGGAGACTATCTCCAAAATTTTAAATTTTCTTATTTAATTTTTTCTTAATGTCATATCGATTTCTTTTATGCTGCTTTAACCATTTCATCATAATTTAGAACAATTTTGTTGATTCACAGCCTCAGGGCCAAAATTTTGTGATAATCTAGTAGTAGAGTTTTTTTTTATTGGTGTTTAGTTTTTTGTTTTTTTTTTTTCGATTCATTGCTTAAATTTTACAAATTCTAATACCTATTTTTTTGTAACTTCTATAAAATTTGTGACCTTGGCTTAACCAATGGTATTCCATTTTGTATTCTGCTAGATCATTCTTTTCAGTAAGTTTTAAAGTTAATTAATAATTTATTTAGCCATTTTAAATTTCAACCGATAGTTTTCTTCTTTGTGTGATTTAACTAAATTTGTATCAACTGGTTCCTGAATTATCATTGTTTTTCATGTAATAATCTGGATCGACCAACCTTGGACCAAGTACACGGTGGATTTGCTATTGGGTGGATAAAAATTGTAACTGGCTCGACATCTTCTCAACGCAGCGTCTCCCTGGAACATCATCGTTGAACAGGACACGATCAATAAGTCCTCTCTCCCAGGTACCTGTGGCCATCTCCAGGGTTCGACCTCGTTGAACTCCACTCCCACCGCCAAAGTTACGTAAGCTACATTCACCGTGTCTCTTCTCTTTTGTCACCTTTTTTCTTGGTCAGAAGATAACTACTAAATATAATTGTAAACCAGTTGATCTTTTCAATTTACCTTTTCAAATTAAATTTATTTTTTTTTGTTTTTCTCTTAACAAAATGTCATTGGCAATATAAACGTTATTTATATATATTTTTTTTATATTGTAAATATCAAAAAATTTCCACTCAACCTATTGTAAAGATTTTGTAAATTTAAATCATTTATTGTTAATATATTGTTATTTTGTTTAAATTTTGCTTTTGATTGTTTCATCCTTAAACAGTTTCAGGAATATCAGTTGTAAGAATACGCTGGCGCCCAGTTTCTTTGTTTATTTTTGTTTTGTAACATTCAAATTATTAAATAACTCTTCTCGCCACAGAGTGACCTTCGACCAACCCCTGAGCTAACCGGTTGCTACTCTTTCATAGCTTCCTCAGCACCCCGCTGAGAAGTTGTGGTTGCAAATTGGCGCTCCAACGTGTGTGGCCCGAGTTAGAGATTTTGAATTGGTTTTAAATAATTGTGTTTTTGAATTTTATTACTCTTTCCTAAATACTGATATTCTTGCAAATTCAAGGAACAAACAATCAAATTCTGACCAAAGAAAGACTGCTAAATTTATCGATATTTTTCTAATATTTTGTATTTTGATATTGTCACACTTGCGTATTCGGTGTACAATATTTTATTATAGAAAATTTCTAGTTATCTGATTTATCTTTTCGTTTTTGATATTGACAATTTATTTATGCCTATCTTAATTTTTTTTGCTATCTTTTTGATATACTGTTTTGCTATATCTTTTGCCGATATTTTGCTGCGTATTTTGCGAAGTTTCTCCTCACGTTGCTTTTTGACTTGTAATTTAAAAGTAAATTTTTGATAGCGTTATCATGATTTTACCGTATAGTTTTTTGCATTAAATTTATTTATCGTAAAGTTTACCGTATCATATCTTTTATTAAATTTTGTCAACTTATAAACCCAAAATGGAGCCGAATTATTTAAGACTTAAAGAAATTACTTATGAATTAATGATCAGAAATATCGAACCTTCAGGTGATGCCGATAGAAAGAGAAAAATTTTAAGAGGGGTTTTTCATCAGGAAAATGCCAAACGTAGTTTTAACGATGGTAAAATTGTAAATTCTTCTGATCATAAGTCAGATGTCAAAGAAATTAATGAGACAATAACTGATTTGCAGTCTGCTATTGAAAATTTTTCTGGTACCACCGCTGATGTGGATTATAAAGTAATTTCCTCAAGGTTAACCCACATTTCGGGTAGAGTACAGCGTTTAAAAGCTGATACTGAAGCTGAAGAAGGTACTAAAAAGACTTTGCAACTTATAGTTTTGGGTTTAGAAGATGACATTGCTGTAAAAACTAGTGTTCCCACTACTACTGCTACAGTATCTATGGCACCAGATAGGTTTCCGGTTAAATATGTTGCTCCATATAAATGGAACCTACAATTTAGTGGCTCGAGCCAAGAATCAGTTAATTCTTTTTTGGAAAAAGTAGACATACTACGTGAATCTAGAGGTGTAAGTAAGTCAGAATTATTTTTGTCGGCTTGTGATTTGTTTAGAGATGACGGGTGGACATGGTTCTGTAGCAATAGACATAAATTTGACGATTGGGATACTTTAAGTGAACAATTAAGAAAGGATTTTCTCCCATATTTTTATGACGATAGTTTGTGGCTAGAAATAAACAATAGAACACAAGGCTGTGACGAACGAGTCACAATTTTCATTGCCTCAATGGAAAATCTTTTTAGTAGACTGTCTGAAAAACCTTCAGAAATTATGAAAGTTAATAAAATTCGTAGGAATTTATTGCCTTATTTTATCGAAAGTTTAGCTTTAAAACAACCTCAAACTGTTTTAGAACTGTTAGAATTATGTAAACGTTTAGAGGAAGCCCACACCATATCAGACAGATATAAGCCCCCTCCTTCTGAGGAAAGTAATCTATTAGAACCCGAGTTAAATTATACTTTTGCAAATTCTAGTTCTACGGTAAATAAAAACATATCTTGTGATTTTGATGTAAACAAAAATACCTCTCATAATATTAATGTAAATAAAAATGTCTCTAGTAATTTTAATAAAAGTCAAAATTCTTCTCATAATTTTCAAAATTTTCGTCATGTTAATACCGCTCGAAGAAATTTTTCTTCGAATATTGCTGCAATGTCCACAATCAGATGTTGGAATTGTAATCTGGTTGGCCATCATTTTAATACTTGTAAAGAGCCAAAAAATATTTTTTGTTATGGTTGCGGTCGTAAAAAGGTAATAAAGCCAAAATGTTTTCGTTGCAATCCAAAACCTCGTGTTACCAGGTGGCGAAACACTAGACCTCGTCACAGTGACCCAAAGTCCAGTATCTGTTGCCTTCACTTTACGCAACACAGGCTCGAACCAAGTCAAAGGCAAGAGCATAGGCAACGTAAAAGAAGGAGGAAGAAACTTAGCAAAATTAAGGTTGAAACTTCACGGTTAGAGTGGGACAGTTGGGTAAATAATGTTGGAAAATTTTATCGTTCTAGCAAGTCAGTAAACAGTATTGACTCTGTTTTTGTGGGTAAAGC
Organism: Stenurella melanura; assembly: GCA_963583905.1. Taxonomy (NCBI): domain Eukaryota; kingdom Metazoa; phylum Arthropoda; class Insecta; order Coleoptera; family Cerambycidae; genus Stenurella; species Stenurella melanura. Next base: position 155,739,697 of record OY757310.1, read on the forward strand.
TCACGATTTATGTTCCGATTTTGAGGTAAAAAATTTTAATAATGCAGTTCATGTTGTTCCGAACATTTCAGTTTTAGATGTCTCAAGTTTCAAACGGGACAACTGGTATATTGATATGCTTAAGAAAATTCAAGAAAAACCTAAGTCTTACCGTGCTTTTCGTGTTGAGAGCGATATTATTTACAAACGTATTTTTTCTCACCCATCTAAAATTAATAATTTATCAAAGTGGAAAATTGTTGTGCCTACCGCTAATCGTAGTGAGATTTTGAAATCATATCATATTGACAAAAATGCGAGACACTTTGGAATTTTCAAAACTCTTTCTCGTATTTTAGAGCTGTATTACTGGCCCGGTATTCGTAGAGATGTGTACCTCTATGTTAAAAAATGTGAGGTTTGTGCAATGGATAAAAGCCCGAATTTACCTAGAGTTGGTTTAAAGGGTTTATGTCAAAATAAAAATTTTCCGTTTCAACTTGTTTCCGCACATTTATTAGGTACATACCCCTGTTCGAAAAACGGGAATCGTGACGTATTAGTAGTAACCAACTGGCTTCCGAAACCTTAAAGTCTCTTCTTTTGTCTTTTTTGTTACCTTTCTGTTCCGGCTGGGTAACAACTGTTGTTCCGGCTGGGTAACAACTGTTGTTCCGGCTGGGTAACACCTGTTGTTCCGGCTGGGTAACACCTGTTGTTCCGGCTGAGTAACAACAGTTACTCAAGGGTTGTAGGGTGGGCCACTTTCTTTTTGCGGATTGTATACACTTCGGACGTTTGCAAGCCACGTTTTGTTGGTTGCATGCGTCTTGGGTGTCTATAATCAAGCAACTGATTTCGACTGTGCTGTTGAAAATTCACCAAGTTTATCTTTTCGTGTCTTGTTTTAATGAAAATGATACCTGTGACTACTGAATAATAATTTTTGTGTAAAATATTAGACAAACGATTCAATACCATCCTTTATCGGTTTATTTTTGAATTTGTTGGGAATCTGCTGTCGTAATATGTATTCATAATTTTTTCAAGTTAGTCATCAGACAAACGACTCACTCTCGTTTGTTATCGGGTTTATTGTGGTTTATCGGAGTTCACTGTCACAATACATTTAAATATATTTATTGATTTTAAATGATAGATTTCATTAAGCTTAATATCTACGGACCTATAAGAACATCTTATTTAATGTAGGTACATTCATAAGTATAAGAACATTCTCATATCATATGAGTACATTTTATATTTTATTATAATACACACAAAAAGTATGTATAAAGAAACAAAATATTAGTCCTTTGCAAGGCTGGGAACCGTAGAAAAACAGCTTATCTTTATAAATGAGTTTTTATCTCTAATATTTCTTTATCATTTATATTAATTTGCGAATAACGTTTTACCAAATGTTTGAGCTCATGCAAAAGCATTTTAGTACTGGAGTATAGGGGCGGAACAAAAATAGTTAAGTATTAAACATACAGGATGTAATAATACAGGTTTCGTCTATTATAGTTAATAGACATTTTTGGTGAATTTTCTTGTGCATGGTTGATGTCAAAAATATGACATAACAACGTCATTCTTTTTTGTGATTGTCTCTTTCTTTTCTTTCGCTATTTTATATTTTCCTATATTTCTCTATGATCACTATCTCTTATTTTGACTTTTGCCTAGTTGACTACTTTAGTCGTTTGTATTATAAGTAGCTTTTGACAATTTTGCTAGAGTGTGTACTCCTCAACTAATGTTTAGAATTTTGTGAAAGGCTTTCGTCTTTTGTTGTAAGGAAATAAACTACTACCTGTTGATTTTTGATTTTGTTTATAATATGTCATTTACCAGTTGTACCTTTTGAATTTGTGGTCTGGTAGACATATTGTTTAGTTTGTGGGTTAAGTCCTACGTATTTTGGTTTGTGGGAAGTCCACATATTTTGCTTATCTTGTGGATTAGTTCCACGTATCTTTGCAGGAAATTTGTTCATGGGAACATATTTTCCTGTATGGCGTGTGCCGTTTGTTAAACAGGTTGTCTCTGTGCTATAGTACAACGTACTTCGTGGCAAGTTAGGTAGTTTTCCTTTCTCGCTTTCATTTAGTTGAGTCATGGCTGAATTTAAATCACAGTACCTTTGTGTTTCTGCTGCTTATTGTTTTTTCGGCTAGGTAAATTGCTAAAATGCTTTATCTTTTATCTTTATCTTGTTTCTACAGTTATCTTTTATCTTTATCTTGTTCATATAGTGTTCTGAGAAATTTGTACGTCCCATCTAGTTTATTTTTCGTCATCATGAATGTAATTATTGTCGTTTGGTATTGTTGTTTATTATCATTATTGGTAATTAAGGCTTAAATAATTGTTTTGCTCTTTCATATCTTTTCTTTATGCTTAAAGTTTATTAGATTAAATTTATCGCTATCCTAAGTAGTAGGATATTTCAATTTTTTTTGTTTTCAAGAAAGGTACCTCAAGAAATTCATTTTTATTACTTATTGTTGTATGGTATATTGTATAATTAGGTATTATACCAGTTTAATTTTTTTGTCTTTATTTCTCTCTCTCTCTCTCCCTGTTAGTCTTTTCCGTCTCTCATCGATTAGTTAAACTATACGATAATACCGTGATTTACCGGGTGTTTCCTTTTACAAAAAAATTTTTTTTTCAAACTTTTAGTTTTCCAAAAAAAAAAAAAAAAAAATTTTTTTTTCGGAAGTTCGCGTGGTGTAACAAGTTTTTTTCCGCAACTTGTTAATTATTTAATTAGTTGCCAAATATTTTCCATTCAGCACCCGTACTAAGAATAAATTCAATTTGTTGCCAAAAACTCGTGTTTAGCGACCGTGCTACAATAACAAATAAAAACCAAGTTAGAAGCAACTGAGCATGTGCGGGCGGAATATTAGAGAGTGAGGGAACTGACAGGAATTGAAAACCGGCACTTTTCCGTCTTGACGTCGCTGAGGTGAGACTATTCTAATTTTTTTTCTTAAAAGATTTGTAGTTATTAGAGCCATCCTACAATACTTTGTTGAAATTTTTACTTTTATAATTATAATTCCTTAAATAATAACCTAGTTATTTTGAATTAATATTAAATTTTAAGCTGGCATTTAATAAAATTATTAATATATTTGAGGTTAACCTTGGTGGTTAATAAGAAACCACTTGTTAGTAGATGCCCCAGCAGTAGTTTATTTGTCATTTTGGGACAGTTCCTGCTGGATGTTTATGTATTAACAGTTTCAATAATTTTTGTTTGCCAGTAGTTTATATTATATACTTACATATATATATATATATATTTTTTTTGGTACTTAGGGTCGCTCTAAAACTTTTTATTAGATAATCTCATTTCACGACTAGTATACTAATTATTGAATTTATTAAAGTACGAGACGTAAAGTCAATTTGTTTAAATTAATTTTTATAATAGTACGGAGACTATCTCCAAAATTTTAAATTTTCTTATTTAATTTTTTCTTAATGTCATATCGATTTCTTTTATGCTGCTTTAACCATTTCATCATAATTTAGAACAATTTTGTTGATTCACAGCCTCAGGGCCAAAATTTTGTGATAATCTAGTAGTAGAGTTTTTTTTATTGGTGTTTAGTTTTTTTGTTTTTTTTTTTTCGATTCATTGCTTAAATTTTACAAATTCTAATACCTATTTTTTTGTAACTTCTATAAAATTTGTGACCTTGGCTTAACCAATGGTATTCCATTTTGTATTCTGCTAGATCATTCTTTTCAGTAAGTTTTAAAGTTAATTAATAATTTATTTAGCCATTTTAAATTTTAACCGATAGTTTTCTTCTTTGTGTGATTTAACTAAATTTGTATCAACTGGTTCCTGAATTATCATTGTTTTTCATGTAATAATCTGGATCGACCAACCTTGGACCAAGTACACGGTGGATTTGCTATTGGGTGGATAAAAATTGTAACTGGCTCGACATCTTCTCAACGCAGCGTCTCCCTGGAACATCATCGTTGAACAGGACACGATCAATAAGTCCTCTCTCCCAGGTACCTGTGGCCATCTCCAGGGTTCGACCTCGTTGAACTCCACTCCCACCGCCAAAGTTACGTAAGCTACATTCACCGTGTCTCTTCTCTTTTGTCACCTTTTTTCTTGGTCAGAAGATAACTACTAAATATAATTGTAAACCAGTTGATCTTTTCAATTTACCTTTTCAGATTAAATTTATTTTTTTTTGTTTTTCTCTTAACAAAATGTCATTGGCAATATAAACGTTATTTATATATATTTTTTTTATATTGTAAATATCAAAAAATTTCCACTCAACCTATTGTAAAGATTTTGTAAATTTAAATCATTTATTGTTAATATATTGTTATTTTGTTTAAATTTTGCTTTTGATTGTTTCATCCTTAAACAGTTTCAGGAATATCAGTTGTAAGAATACGCTGGCGCCCAGTTTCTTTGTTTATTTTTGTTTTGTAACATTCAAATTATTAAATAACTCTTCTCGCCACAGAGTGACCTTCGACCAACCCCTGAGCTAACCGGTTGCTACTCTTTCATAGCTTCCTCAGCACCCCTCTGAGAAGTTGTGGTTGCAAAAATGCTTCGAGTCTGAGTTAAATACTCGATATAATAATTCCACTGTAGATGTGTCGGGAGTTATTCTAAAATATTTAGTTATCTCTGTTGCCATAAAGTCTATTAATTTTCTGTGGTTCTGGATAATAATTAGCCAAACCAGATGGTAATAAGAATAAGACCTAAAAAAGTGCCCTGCGGCACTGTTCTCCCAGAGTTAATTTCTGATTTGATATCAACGTCTGCCAATAGTTAAACAGTTAAACAGTTTATCCTTAATTTCACCGCATTTCCGATAAAGATCACATCTTGCAAAGTTTTCAACAACTGATTGTGAACAACAGTACTGAGAACGTTTGCAAGATCTACTAATAAGCAGAAATATTTATCATTGACATCAAAAGTTTTATATATTTCATTAGTTAATGCAGTAACAATGTGTTGAGTTGATTTACTCTCTTGAAAACCAAATTGGTTTTCTGGTGTTAGTTATTAATTTGTGTTCATTTCACATCTTACAATTATTTAGAAAAATTCTGCATATTTTTTATTATAGTAATGTTATTCCCGCGAACAAATAAGTTGCGAAGCGAGGAAGATACTACTTTGATACTGTTACTCATAAAAATCAAGTTAAAACTATAGTCAGTATATCACTTTAATAAGTGCTGAGAATAAAACTAACATGCTAGAACAGATTTGTCTTAACCAAGACAAGAAAAAATAAAATGCATTACTAATAAAGAGCATTACAAACCATGTTAACTCTAGTTGTCAAAAGTACTGAAAATTAAATGAGACCACAGATACAACGTGAACGTCATTATTGCATTATGTAAATGTCACAGAGTTAAAATTAAGAACACTTTAATATCGCTACAGCTCTGTAGCAAGCTTTAAAAAACTAAGCACAAGAAAACAAACATCATTCAAAATGATAGGTGCATAAATATAAGAATAGGAAAACAGGCCGTTCCTGGGTTGTGAAATTAATGAACATCGACACTAATTTTTTAATAACAAAAAGACACTAGAACTGTGCAAATGTGCACGCGTACGCAATAGCAGCGATTGAAATTGAAGTCTCCTCGCAGCCTAAATAAAAGGGACGGCGTTCAGGCGTGGACAACCTGTCTGATAAATTATCAGAGGGGAAAGTACTGACATTTCCACGGCTAATTCACCATCAGCTAGATGTGTCCAGAATTTACACAACTATAATTTAAACTACCCCCAGGGCAAGAAATCTTTCGTATTTTGTAGAATTGTATGTTTAAAACTAATATAATTTATAATACTCTTATTTAACTATATGTATTGGTACAAGAAGTTAATAATAAACTTGAAAAAAAGTATCTTGAACTTACAACGCCAGGAATGAGTGAATTACAATTACAACCAATTATTGAGATTATCTAAAACAATTTTTTAGCATGCTTTCGACTATACTTAATTCTCTTACTTTTTGTTGGGTATTTTGCCACTGAAAAATATTTAAAAATTTTAATGAAAATACCTCTGCGCCAAACGGATCAGACAGAGGTTGGTTCTCACATGTAAAAATATAAAAACAACGTTCTAAACTAAAAAATGAAAGCTATAGGCAGTTAACGTTTCTGAAGAATATCTACTTCCGTTCTCAAAACTTTTTGGCCGTCAACCATGACAGTTCGTTGTTTATGTATTTCCATAGTCACGTGATAGATTAAATTATATTTGTTATTTTTACTTACTTCGTCTCTAAGGATGGGCAACCAACTAGTGCAAAATTCTATTGAATAATTTCAAACCCATCTATCCTCGTTTAATAAAATAATCTCGTATTCTTTAAGTTTCCTTTTAGTTCCGTTGCTCTTTTTCCAAAAGTCCCATTGAATCCTGTGATTATTATCCCACCTGTGTTCACATTTTTAAATTCCCCTTCTAGCGTAATTCCTGTGTTCACCAAGCCTTACGTTGAAAGGTCTAGATGATTCACCTCCGTAATGATTTCCGCACTCACACGGAACACTATAAATACAATTTTTTTAATTTTGAACAATATTTAGAGGTTTGGTTTTTGATCAAACCGATCTTAGCGTAGAGTCAGTTTGAAAAACCGTTCGTACGGAAAACCCATTCCCAATTTTTCGTAATTTATCCGATAAACCATGTATATATGGAATTACTGCCACTGACCTAAACACCTCAGGTTGCGATAGTATATTCTCCTACTAATGTTCAATGACTGACTATCAACAAAACTCTCAGGATATTGATTATATATTAAGACAATTTGTATAAATTGCTTTTTGTTCCTTAATATTACATCATTTGTAGAAATAATTTTCGCTCTGTCATACAAACACTTAACAACACCTTTCTTAACACTAATGTGTTGATGTGAATTGAAATTTAAGTATCTGTTTGTGTGTGTTTGTTTTCTATACACACTGGTTTGGTGTGTGTTATCTATTTTTTTATTAAAATATCTAAGAAAGGTAATTCATTATTATTTTCTATTTCTGTTGTAAATTTAATTGAAGGTTCTTTTTCGTAAATCTGATTTAAAAAATTACTTAAACATTCTTCACTATAAGGCCATATAGCAAAAATGTCATCTACGTAACTTCACCATACAATGGGTTTATAATTTAGATTATTAATATTGCTTTTCTCAAAATTTTCCATGAAAATGTTACTTAATATTGGAAATAATGAAGAGCCCATGGCCTTCCCAAAGTCTTGTTGATAGAAGTCAGTATTCAATTGAAGTATGTTGTTTTAATGCAAAGTGTAAGTAATTCCATTATAGTTTCAATGCTTTATTTAGTTCTATTCGCCAAATTCCCATCTTACTGCAATTTGTTTTCAATTATTATTAATGTTTTATCTACAGTTATTAAAATAGGCTTACTACATCAAAACTGACCATTAGATGATTATCGTAAATATGCCACAAATAAACAATTAGAGACAATACACTAATTCGTTTAGTTATTTTCTTAGAGTTCCCCCCACCCATTTACTCTGTAGGAATGGCAACATCGTGTTAGAATTTCATTAATTAGACTTGTCAGACCCTTTCAAATTCAAATTTTTATCTTGATAAATAACGACAAAAATGGGGATGTCCTGGTCTCGCGGGCACCCGGTATATAAAGAATAAATAATTTCTGGTTTATTATTAAGTATTAGATATTAAGTGTATGAAAATGATATGTTCAATATACAAAATAACATTTTTCAATAATTATTCTTTGGTGTTTTAGTACGGGATCATTTTGAAACAAGTAAAATGAACGTTTTCTTACGGATTCATATCAGATCTATGCTGTCGAAATGAAAAATGTTACTTTTAATATTTATCTAGCCTATCAGAGTATTTTCCTTTCAACCCTTGTAGCGGTTAATTGCACATTGTGTCTGGCAACATCATGTCCCTCTCTAAAAGGCAGAACAAATAATCGCCACGACCCACTGTGACATGAAAATACTGAAAACATTAAAATCACGAAAGTGTATGACCGAAACAGCTGACATACGTTAAGGTTAAAATTAAAACTAGGGCATTCGTCCAGCTGTGGACAGTGCTTTGCATATCAAATTCATGCACTGAATATTTTGTGAAACTAGCATGCTTAGCACAATTTAATTTAAATAATTTTATCTACAAACATTTTCACAGTATACCTAGTTGCATATAAACTTTTGTAATATTTAGTTATCCTTATATTTTTACTGTAGAATGACAATGCGATATATTTTGTAATAAATTCTTACAGAAAGTTGAGAATGTTCGGAGAGTAACTGTAGAGGATGTTCCAGTTAATGCGTTACGCCTGATGTTTTCGGTAGTGGTTGACATCTTATGGTAAAAATAACATTTCGATGTAGTGTTTTCATAGAAATCAGATGTCGCCAAGAAACAAACAACTTAGCATCAAAGAAAAGTTATATTCGAAAACCCAATTTTCTTTATATCTTCCGAAAAAAAAATAAATTGAACGGGTTATGTTCATATTTCACCACAATGGACGATTTAACAAATTGTGTATATATATCAAGAGATATACATTTAAATACAAAAATCGAACTGTCTTGGAATTTTCTTTTAACATCGCATGCTTATGAAATAATAAATTTATTCCAAATATTTCCACCTATATACAGGGTGTCCCAGAAGTCGTGGTCCAAACGAAAGTAGGCGATAGGCGAGGACATTTACAATCAAAATAGCCCCATATGTCGTTATCCAATTGTCAGTCCTTTAAAAGTTACAGTACTTTTTCCGTTTTTTTAAGAAATGCCGACTCCGTCTTCGAAAAAATTCTTAAAACAATATTGACAAGTTGTTTAGGTTTTTTGTTTGTCTGTTGTGCTTACTAGTGCTGTGTTCTTATAAAGTGTTTTCATGAACTTTTCTTTCATATTAAAATAATAAAACAAGTTTTTTTAAATTTTTTATTTCTTTAAAAATAAAACAAAAATTAGAATGAAGTTTACTGAAAAAAAAAAAAAAATTGCCACTGAAAATTAAACCAGCGTACTAAAAACTTCTACAATTTACGCCGATTCCAGCAAGGTATCGTTCATTGGTATTCTTTAATTGAATCATATTTTTTTAGCATGAATAGCATAAAACTAGTCCTGAGTCTTGATATACAATGATGTATGATTCTGAGAAGAGAAGCATTGGCTGTTCCGTATTTGTACAGTTCTGAGATGTACACATGATAAATAGTACGCACTATTTGCTTTGCATACATCAGAGCTGTAAAAATACGAAACCACAACAACCTAGCTTCCTGTAACTACGCTTATTCCCATTTCTTCTTAAGAAAATACGAGTTGACTTCTGTTTCTGACTTTGGCTGACAGTCTGTGTTTTAGACAACTGCTTGTTACTTGGCTTCTGATTGAAATTTTAAATTGGTTAGTGCTTTATTTGAAGGCTACGTTGATAAATGAACTAGAAACCGCGTGAGTATGCAGAAATGCATTACATTTATGGGTCATGTGCAGGGAATACTCGACGTGTTGCAAGGGAATACCGCATCCGATACCAACGTCGTGGACGCTTTCCGGATCATAGGGTGTCCATACTAGTACACAACGCATACATACGTGGTGAAATACCTGATGCTGTACGCAGAGACGGAAGGAAAGATGACCACGACGAAGAAGTAGTCGCCATGGCACTCTGGGAACCTTCTACAAGTATTCGTTGCATCTCGCGAGATTCTGGCGTTTCCAAGTCCACTGTGCAACGAATATTGCGACGGTATAAGTTACATGCCTATCACGTGCAACGCGTGCAAGCGCTCTTGCTCAACGACTATGCTCCTAGGGTAGCGTCTTGCAGAGAAATGCTCCGACGTTCATAGGAGGATCCACATTTTTTTCAATAAAATTCTGTGGACCGACGAATCAACGTTCCAGAGGGTTGGGATATTTAATATACACAATCTTCACTCTTGGGCGTTACAAAATCCGAAAGTAATACAGAACCACCGCTTCCAACATCAGTTCGGAGTGAACCTGTGGACGGGAATACTCGGCGGAAGGCCCATTGGACCGTTTGAACTGCCGCCAAGGCTCAATGGTCAACGATACTTGCAGTTCCTGCAGCAGGACCTAAATGGGCTTCTAGAAAAGTCCCACTTGAGTTACGGGATACAATGTTCCTGCAGAACGATGGTGCACCAACGCATTATGCCTTCATTGTACGACAGCACCTCAATAATGTTTACCCCAATCGCTGGATAGGGAGATTCGCTGGCTAGCACGCTCGCCAGATCTCAGTTCCCTGGACTACTTCGTATGGGGGCATTATAAAGATATCGTCTACAGCAAAAAAAGCCAAAACGAACAACAGCTACGAGATACATTGCAAACTGCAGCAGTGACTGTTCGGAACAACTATCGTGCAATGATAAATATAAGAAACTTCCCAAGGAGATGTCGTTTATGTACTATGACCGACGGAAGACATTTTGAACATCTGCTGTAAGAAAATACGCAATAAATGCTTAATACATTATTTGCCTTTTTATTGTTGACCAGCTCCTTTCTACATGAAATTCTACCAACAACTATGATTCAATTAAAGAATATCAATGAACTATACCTTGCTTTAATCGGCGTGAATTGTATGCCGTTTTTAGTATGCCGGTTCACTTTTCAGTGGCAAGTTTTTTCAGTTAACTTCATTCTAATTTTTGTTTTATTTTTGAAGAAATAAAAAATTTACAAAAAAATTGTTTTATTATTTTAATATGAAAGAAAAGTTCATGAAAACACTTTCGTTATAAGAACATGTCAATAGTAAGCACAACAAACAAAAAAGAACCTAAACAACTTGTCAATATTTTTTATGAATTTTTTAAAAGAACGAGTCGGCATTTCTTAACAAAACGGAAAAAATGCTGTAACTTTTAAACGACTAACAATTGGATAACAACATATGGGGTTATTCTGATTGTAAATGATCTCGCCTATCGCCCACTTTCATTTGGATCACGACTTCTGAGACACCCTGTACATACTCACAGTGACCTTTCTGGCCTTAAGCATAGTAATAAGCAAAAGATGTCCAGCATCACGCATTTATGAGCCGACTAGTCGGAAAGGTATTGCTAACAAATAGGATAATTTGTTACATTGTTTGTTATCTAAAAAGAACTGACAGATTCTCACGTTATATACATATCATCTGTTTAGTTTCATCACACAACAGTTTTTTTCACACAACAGTTTTTTTTTTTAATTTGGGGTGATTGTGGCTAGGGAATGTACTCACTCCATTAGCTCAGTGTGGCCGACTTTTTGTTTTTTTTATTATTTGTGTATCTTTCTCACATTTCTCAACTCTGAGGTAAATTTACAAGCGCTTATATCTATATATGTATATATGATTGTCTTTTTTTTTTCTCTAGGTTTGTATACATGCGTTACTTTTTTCCAATAATTGTTTATTGTCCTACTACTTATAATAACTTATCCTAGATATCTCTCTTTTTATGATTTTTTTTTAAACTTATTTTTAGCACAATTGTTTTTTTTCTTTTCTTTTAATAAGTATGTATGTTTTTTTTCACTTCTTTTTCAAGCATCCATTTTTTTTTTTGAGGGGAAATAAAACGGGGACACTGTTTTGACTAGGGGTCTGTCTAGTCTTAAACAGAAATAAGAAGGACCTCGGAACGATTCGGGTAACATTGGGAAAGACAGGAGGATCACTTAATACTATCTTACAAGAAACTTATTATATAGTCTGTTTTTTATTACAGTTTTATTCCTAGATTTTTTATATGAACACACAGCAATTTGTATATTTCAAGGTTTTTAGAGCCTGTAGTATATGCAATTTATTAAATAGGAATATTAGATTATTATTGTCCTTACATAACTGATGCGGCATCATGACTAAGCCAGGCTTAACGCTGGCACTGTGATAAGGCAGTCAGTCGTAGCTAGTTGACCAAATAAAGTGGTAGTGAATCGGTGAAGTGAAGTTTTATTCATTCAGTACTCTACAAGTGGCGACGAGGATAAATTGGATACCTTAAAAAGTGTATAAAAGTATATGCACATCTAGCAAATTGAGAATAGAGCATAAAGATATTACGATGGCAAAGACATGCAGGCGATATTAACCCGTGATCGTTGTAAAAACAAGTGAATCACACAGTGTTGAACTGGGATGTTTGGAGCACACGAATTCCAAGAATGGGGAAAAACCCCTCATCAACCCTTAGCAATCCAAAAAGAGATATCGTAGTTATAAATAAAAATAATATTTAGTAAAAATGTAAGTTATATTCAAATTTAATAAACAAAGTAAACAAAAATTACATACATGTGCATTGTGTATATAGGGATGTGCAAGTACATGCGTGTACATACGATTACATGGGTGTATACATATTGTATGTGTAGATATATTAATGATAGCATTTATTCGCAATTAGTAAATTATTTTGCAAGAAACAAAAGGACATTACTTTGGTGGAATTATTCACATAAAATGAAATGAGTCCTAGGGCTCCTTCATTTATAAACATTACATATTGGTTGTTTATAGTTATGATATCCACAAGAAAAACCTTATAACTTAATAATTAAAAGCAAGAAAGTAATAGGTTTTCCTATAGCTAAACAAAGCTTGATAAAATTGTTGGGTTATCAGGTTAATTATTTAAATAATATTAATATAATTAAAAGTACATCAGAGGAAATGTAAAGGAGAGCAAGGATAAACCAGTTCAAACTGATGGGGTATTGACCTTTATGTGCCTCGTTAATGCATATTCTCAGCTTCAGAGGTAATGACGGAAAGTTATCCGCAGGGCACCTGGACCCATACCTCAATGGCAAAATAGCCATACAACTAACTGAATGTGAAGGCGAACCAGCCTCTGTCGACATTAAATAGGAGATTACCTAATTAGTCCGTACGTACAGAAAACTGACGTAGGCGTATTGGCCATACGCCTACGTAGAATAGATCTTAGTCAAAGTTTAAATCAATCTAGAATTGATACCGTTATCAGCAAAACTGAGCGCTGACGCGCTGAACGAGAATGCTTAGATTTTGAAACTAGATTCTTAAGTAAAATCAGATTCAGAGTAGTGCTAAAGTGGAAACACTGTATCTAATTAACTAACTAACACTAATCTTCAGAAAGATAACAGATAAATATAAACACATTTAATTAAAAAACATTTTGTTGAATTTGTTATAGAAGATTCGCTTAGTTGTATCTAAAAAACAGGCTTTGAAAAAATCATTAAATAATAATAGTTAGGTATAATAATAAAATAATTAAATAAATGTAAACGGTTATTAAATTTAAATGATGAATACAGAATTGCTTAAAGAAATGACACTAGTATAATGTTATGAGACATAATGTTTATACTAAAAATTAGATGTAATAATTGCATTCATAAAATGCAATTGACGCAGGAGCCCCTCTTGCATCAGTACACTTTTGCAAATCTGCGCCAGCCTGAGCGCTAAATTTTAACACATCCTTAAAGAGCTGCTTAAAGTCTATTATGAAGAACTATAATATAACCGGAAAACGAAATATCGGGTTATAAACAAAGTACTTTTGTACCTAGAAAAATGATATTCTCCAAATCTCTAAGCCTATTCAAGTCTTAACTTAAAATTGTTATTCTGTTAGCTGTGACCTCTAGACACAGATTGCAGACTTATAAAAATTTAACATAAATAATATCACAGTAGCTTAGCTTGACAGAAATCCAAAATACTCGCTGAACTGAAAACTTCCAATATCATGACTAAAATTCAACAGCTTATGATATCCTTATTTTTAACTTATATCTGACCCATACTGTATAACATTTTCTGTAGGAAGTATACAACATATTCGCCTTGAAAGAAAAGCCAACTATTGTAAAAACTGCAAGGTAGCAATTGCTTAGACTACAAGTAGATGGCCCAAATAAGTTCTTAGCTATATCTAATGCACCAAGAATGCATCCATGCCAGCGGCTTTCAGGGGCAGTATAAACATTGAAATCATCGCTTGCATCCAAAGAGCTTTGACATGTCGAATGAATTTATGAAAGACCTGTAAGGTCAATGTTAAACTCCGTTAAAGGAATATCTAAGGGCTCTGATCCAGGCTTAGATAATGACAGATAAGTTTATAATAGAAATTATTATTAGAATGTTACTCATTATAATTATATAACATCAATATTAAATTACAATCGGGTTTTACGTTGTTTTATATTCTCTAAATTAAAAACCAATATCTTTAGATTTTCCACATAATTAATACACTTATTTTTCAAATAGGTTACTACATGTATTTATGTAATCATGAGGGGGAAATTGAGAGATATAACTCAAAATTTAATAGACTTACTAGTAAGAAAATTGGAAGATTTAATTGAGCAAGGTAATATTTAGTAGGTAGCTGACGACTATTGCCACGGAAAAAACGTGGTATACTTGTAAAAAAGTGGAAATACGGAAGACGGTAACATTTGACACGTGGTTGGCATAAATACCCAGAAGGCAACCTTATGTAGCTTTGGTAAAAAAAAAAAAAAGAATGTACAGGGTGGTCGTCCTACATTAGCATGAATTTTGTTTTGAAGAAGCTTGATTTAGTTCAGTTTAGCAATCACCTATGTTTTAAATATTCTTTCGTAGTTTCTCAACAGAATGAGAAAGTTCTAGAAGATCAAACTCTATACAAGATAAAATTATCAGGACTGCATGAACCTGTTATATGTAGCACCGTCACATATTGCCTATATATAGTGTATATGTATGTATCTATGTAGTATGCCCCTACAGGCTGCAAGTATGCAATATCTCGTGTGCATACCATAAAATTTAAATGTTAATGGTCGTTCAAATGAAACATGTACATTAGCTGTAAGTAAGAGTTGCAAGTTTAAAAGTGAATTATTATAATTGTAGTGAAACATATTTCTTTGTAGGATTTTGCAAACAGCAGAAAAAAACTATCTATGAGAACTAAAAAGAAAAACTACCTGTAAAAATATTAATGGTATCTTTGTATTATTTTGATAAGCTGAATTCTGGTTGTGCTAGCAAACTAAGATCCTAAAATGAATTTGTCTAATTACTTATTTAACAATTTTCATTCTAACACTAGCATCTACATAGTCCTCTACGGCCATGCAGACTAAACTGATGTCTGCGTAGCCCTCTTCGGTCATGAGGATTCGGTCAAGAGTGAGAACAAAGGCCTAAAATGTAGTCTTGCAAGTTGCAGGGGGTGAACCTAATAAGGCAACTATGTTGTATCTAGTCTTATATTTTTATAGCAATTTTGCATAATCTTCGCTGACTTGGATTTCCGAAGATTAATTA
The DNA here is from genome assembly GCA_963583905.1 of Stenurella melanura. Taxonomy (NCBI): domain Eukaryota; kingdom Metazoa; phylum Arthropoda; class Insecta; order Coleoptera; family Cerambycidae; genus Stenurella; species Stenurella melanura. The sequence continues at coordinate 155,755,125 of OY757310.1, forward strand.
TGTTTCCAGACTTTGCTTTAAACAACATCTCACCTGTGTCTTAACGGTCAGTATATTTAATGACATGTGGAGAAGTAGAAAGAGATAACAAACACATACTCAAAACATCGAAGATCAGTCAAGCAATAAAGAAACGATGGCATACGAGGATTAATCGATCACCTGACAATGTACAAAATGGCATGCCTCAGTCTCTCACAGAGAAGGATATTAAAAGAGGCGACACTACAAAAAACCGGTTTTTATCTAGACGTCGCGGATTTGGCGACGCTGAATAGCTGGTCCTTCACATGGGTATAGTGATGAACCAGGGTTGGCTTCAGCTTTAAACTTATGATCCGATTCTCGACAAGAGTAAAATAAAATGTACTACTTACTTTGCGATCCGGACTGGTTTAAAGACGACTGGTGCAACTACAACAAGATCGGTCGCGCTACGTGGCAGTTTTGAACAAACCAATGACAATGAAGCTAAGTTCCCATTTGAATGATTAGCAGCGCGAAGGAAAACGAATACACGCGTAGGGTACCGAGGGGACATTTAATCGGGTTTAGGTGATCTGTATCTCTCTCTCTCTCTCTCTCTCTCTCAAAACACCATTTCATTGTCGATGGTCGCAGGTTTGATTCTACTACAAGGAAACTCCTTCAGAACTATTTAGGGATAAAATCCTCAGTTACCCATTTCAAGCCAATATATTAATGACGACGAGACCGAAAACAAAGAAAAATAGAAAGAGAAAGGGAAACAGTATAGCGACAGGAAAAGAGGAGCAAGAGAGCATACAAATAGGAGACAAGGTTTCTGTTAAAAATATGATTAAAGGAAATAGGGTAACTCCAGATTACGATCCTACGCTCCACTTCGTGGTGTCAAAGAATAGTGGCGAAGTTCAAGTTAAATACAATGGTACATAACGCGAATATGGGAGAAATGTAATACACTTCAAGAAAATAGGCGAGGAACGGATAATTGCAAATGATTTTACCGAATCTCAGTGAGAAAGGAACAAGCATAGTAATTATAAGAAAAATAATATTGATTAATGTATTAAGTACCCTTATGCTATGTATGTATGTCTGTATATGTATAGGTGTGTATATATATTATTAGTTTTATAATATTCATCTAGGTAAACCAATTATTGTGCAATAATGAATAAATATGTATAACTACAGTATAAGTTATTTAATGATATTATTTTAAATCAGATTGCATTGGCGTAGGTGGCTTGATTTATAATATACTGAAATATTTATAAAAAGGAAGGGATGTAGTATATGCAATTTATTAAATAGGAATATTAGATTATTATTGTCCTTACATAACTGATGCGGCATCATGACTAAGCCAGGCTTAACGCTGGCACTGTGATAAGGCAGTCAGTCGTAGCTAGTTGACCAAATAAAGTGGTAGTGAATCGGTGAAGTGAAGTTTTATTCATTCAGTACTCTACAGAGCCTAATAGTTGTGCTAAATTAAATGGCAGGCATATTTTTAATTCACACAACAGTTTCTTTATATGTTGCAACCAACAAAGAATATTCTATTGCATGATTAATATATACGCTAGATTGTATCAGCATTGGCTAAATTCTGTTATGTACCTACTTTTACTACAACCTATATATCGTGATGTTGGTCGAAGTGTTGACGTGAATAGTAACCAGCGTTCCATTCCAGAGCGAAAAGGCAAAACTGAAGAACAACATCGATTCGATAATAGCGAAAGAGCATAAACAATTCCGCCATGCTACGGTCCTGCGAGGGCCTGAGGGTGTTTGTTTAATAGACCTTTGTTTCCCTTACATCACGACGAGTCCCTCAGCTCACGCACTTTTAAACTACATACTTTCCAGAAATAACAAAGCGTAATTGCCTTAGGGATGCGCATTCACTACCTTTGGGAGTTAATATGTCGTTAATAAAAATGTTACGTTTCGCTTACAAGCTGATGGTTTGCGAAAAGTTATGCCATGTTGGGCAGGAGCGGAAAGGAAAACAATGTGGGTGAGGTGGGCGTAATTTATATTTTTATTGTATTAAAGCAGCCGCGTGTCGTGGAATGTGCTTATTGTCCCGATATGGGTGCGTAATTTCGTGCTCCAATTTAAAGTTAAATAATGTTAGGGATTTCTTGCTCAAAATTACCTGGATTCATGTTTTTGTTAATTGTGATTTTAATTTGGCTCTATTGCATTGCTTGTTTAAATGAATTAAAAATAATGTTCATATACTCCAGGTAAAAAAATCTGCGGAAAATTTTCCAGCATACTAAGTTCTTGTAATGATCTTTATTTCGTCATTTTAAATAATGTTTCAATAGTCCCCATGGATGTGACGCGCACTGCAAAAAAGAACGGAGGGTCTGTTTTCTGACAATTGTCAAAATAGTTATTATGACATTGGTAGCATAGGAAACTGTCTACAAAAAATAGTTCTGAATTTTTTTTTTTTTCGTTTTCATATATTACAGTGTATGTACAGATTTATTATATTTTTACCTGATTTATTTCTGTTATTATTGGAGATAAAAGAATGTTTCGTATAAAAGTTGTAGGGTTGTATAGGTCGGTTAAAAGTACGTTCAATTTTATTATTTGTACTTTCTTACTTCAATATTACGTAATAATAGTCCATGAAACAATTGCGAAAAAGGGGTATAGGTACTTGAAAGTGCTGTGACCAGGACGAGACCTGGGAACCGCCGTTTCCGAGGGTGCCGATCACGATCGTGATTTTCAGGGCCCCTATCCCTCAGAAACTACCCCTAAACGCGAAACCACCTTTTTGCGTTTGTCCATTCTAGGCATGCGAGGGCTTTTCGGATCGGATTTTTCAGATAGGCTGTATGGACTATGACCATCCAACATATTATCAACCCCTGTGAATAAAACTACCCCCTCTCCTGATGAATTTGTTTCTATTTGTTTTCAAGGGTGCTCAACACGATAGCAACATACAATAATTCTCCCCTACCCTCCACTAACCACCCCAAAAACCCCGAAACCATCCCCTTTTTAAAAGCTTTTATGTAACTTGAAATGTTAGTGTGATAGCTTATTTAGGACAAATCTTGCAAGCTGAATTAGAACCACTTCCTCTTATCCTACGGAGTTGAAATTTTACACGTTGATTCAGTTTCGATGACAATGCATTTTGATGATAAGCATGGCTTGATTCTACACCCAGGATACACAGTGTGGTCGATTAACTGTGCAACAAATGAATTTTTTTTTTTTTTAGGTGCACAACCGAAGTTTAAATACTGCCAAAAATTTTTGCATGTCCGATAACCATTTCAGATGTACTTAAAATAGCTTTAAGTTAAATAGTATACAGGGTAGGGCAGAAAATATGAAAATCGTTTAAGAGTAAAGTGTGCTTAGGTCGAAAAAAAAATTATATAAAAAAATAGATAAAGGTATTTACATAGAACTTTCCTCTTTATTTATACCGGGCGGTCACTCTAAAAAATTATTAATTACGAAACCACATATTCTTTTTTCTGGAATTTTAAATTTGAGCAAAAAAAAATGTTTTCCATCATATATTCTACAGTAGCATAAAAAATGTTTTAAAAATTTTACTTTGACAAATTTTTCCGGGAAATTTTCAAACAATTTTTCTTTTTGAAAAATTTTTTTATGAATAGATTTAGAATGCCATTAAAGAAAATTTTAAATTTGAGTAAAAGAAAATTTCCCATACTTCTCTACTGGTACGAAAAAATTCAAAAAGATTTGAAATTTTCTGCAATAGGTTTAGAATGTCATGAAACGTGGAAATTTTAAATCTCAGCAAAAAAAACATTTCCATCATATATTCTATAGTAAAAAAATTTTTTAGATATTTTTTACAAAATTTTCAAACAATTTTTCTTGTTGAAAAAATGTTGTTATGAAATTGATTTAGAATGTCATGAAACGTGGAAATTTTAAATTTGAGCTAACAAAAATTCCCATCTTTCTACTGATAAAAAAATTTTCAAAAAGTTTTGAAATTTTTTTTTTAATAGATTTAGAATGTCATGAAACGAAAAAAATTTGTTTTCATTCTCTCCGCTTTACACGGTCCACAATGTATATTTTCCAGTGAAAGTCTAAACATTTCTTCCGTTGATAATAGTGTCAGCTATCTACCAAATTGGCTATTATCCATCAAGTAGTTTTTTAGTTAATGCATCAACAGAAGACAGACAGACCGACTGACGCAATTGAAAAACCTATATTTTCGTAATCTACATGATCTGTATCGTGAAAATCCGAAAAAATCTCGGAGGGTGATTGTTTCTCGAATACAATACTTCCCTTCGGTATGCGAGGGAAGAAAAAATATTTTTAAGAAAAAGCTTTTATTTTAAAAAATTACTAAAATGTAAAGAATATTTTTTTTAAATTCATACACCTGGAAACCAAGAGCTTTTGGGGCGGTCAGTTGAACAAAGTAACTATGCAATAGTGCTATATGACCGTCCCCAAAGTTTTGGTTTCCAGGTGTGAATTTTAAAAGATTATTTTTTTCAGTACAATTTTTTAAAAGAAAAGTTCTTGTTAAAGTATTATTTTTATATAATTTTTACATTTCTGGCTACTGAATATGTGGGGAATCGTTGGAACGAAGTTGTTAACAAGATTTCGGAATTGTAAAACAAGTTGACTGCCAAGACATGCAAGCACCCCCGGGGTTAAAACTACCCCCTCCCCCAATACCAAAATCTTCCCAAAAATTCAAACCTTGTGCAAACAGTTTACCCCCGTTTTAAAGGGTGCTTAACACGATGGCAATATAATTGTGCGATGTATATTTTTTATATTATTTGGAATGCAACTATACAGATTCAGCAAATATAGTTCGTGATGTAGGGAATAAACCTATTGAAAGCAGAACGCGTGGGGTCGTTGACCCGGTCAAGCAGTGGTGGTTTGAACGAATACCAATGCCCTGTGTTGATCTACGACAAGGCGTGGTTTACCTGCGCAGATACACGTTTACATATCACGAACTGCAATTGCCGAATCTGTATATCTTTCGCCTAACATAGGTCCATTGTATTGTATTTATGTATTAGCGCTCTAGGTAAGTCATTTAAATATTTAGTTCTCATTTGAAAAGTATCCTCTAATTGAAAAAAGCTTCGTTAAAAAGATACAATTCACGGGAAGAAAGAAATATTACGAGGGGGTGGTTTTAGGTATTTGAGGAGAGTTCAGTGAAGAGTGGGAGAGAAAATTATGTTGCCATCGTGTTGAGCACCCTCGAAAACGGTGATGAGCAATTTTCACAAAATTTGATTTTTGGGAAGATTTTAGTATTAGGGGAAGGGGTAGTTTTTAACCCCGGAGGTGATTGCATGTCTCGGCACTCATCTTGCTTTACAATACCGAAATCTTGTCAAAAACCTCGATCCAACGATTCCCCACATGCCCAGTGGCCAGAAATGTAAATAGGCGGTGTTTTCATGGATTTGAGGGTGGTTAGTGGAGAGTAGGTGACAAATGTATGTTGCTATCGTCTTGAGTCCCCATGAAAACGAATAGAAACAAATTTCTATCAATTTTTGGGGAGATTTTAGTATCTGGGGAGGGGATAGTTTTAACCTCGGGGGTTGATAATATGTTGGTCTTTAAAGGCGGTTCAATAAAAACGTATATTATCTCCCTTTTAGTGCTCTCTTCTGTAGTTCCTACAATACAATATTAATATTCCCATATACCGAGTGTAACAGTATACCACCCCCCCTTTTCTTCTTTAGTTTTGACGATAATTAATTGAAATTTAGGATATACTATATACATAATAAGCGGCAATTTTTGACATACAATTCATTTTTTTTCACTTGCGGTTTCGTCGGAAGTGTCACTAACTTTCGATTTTTAAATGAAGCACCCTATATATTATTGCATTTTTGAATTCTGCGTAATTTTCTGAATCCAACGATGCCAAATAAGTGACATATCAAGCATCATTTTTTTATAATATAATTTTCAGTTTTCCATTTGAGCGTACCATGATGATCCCGATTTATTCTAAATGACCCGTGTAATGCTACAAAAATCGAAATTCCGTTAAAAACACTAAATTACGTGATTTATGAGCAAATAAAATTCACCAAAATTTTTTTTTAGGCAAAACTTAATTTTTTCAAATGGAGCCATATCGGTACCGTGGTACCATTTATTAGTACTATTAATAAGGAACTTATTCATATGTCGTATTAAAATGTGCGATAAAAGAGATGAAAAAGTGGACATGTTTATGGCCGACGATATCCTGATAGACAATGTCCAGCAAGAAATTATTTTAAACGTTTTGAAAACCAATTCCGAAGAGAGCCCAACAACGACTTCGAAGAAAACTTTATTGACGAAGAAACGGAAATTAATGTTTTGGCTCGAATAGAAGTTGATAAGACTGTTTCTTTAAGGCAAGTTGGGTTTAAATTGAACATCAGTCACCAAACAGTAAGCAGAATTTTACACAAATATCACTTTAAATCTTTTAAATACCAATCGCACCAGCTTTTCTACGAAAGTGATTACAAAGTAGGATGGATTATTGGAATTGGGTTTTGCATAATAACGGGCAGCCAAACAATGATTTTTTCGGACTGATTTTATTTTCGGACGAGTCAAGCTTTACAAATTTGGGATTATTTAACCGATAAAATACAAAATATTGGTCACAAGAAAATCAAAATTTATTACGGGAGGGTAACTTTCAAGTGCGGTTCGGTTTCAATATTTGGCTTGGAATAATCGATAGTAGAATCATTGGTCCAATAATATTTGAAGGACCTCAAGGATAGTAATTGACTACCTTCAACGGAGATTCGGAAAACACGTAATATCGACGAATGGTCCTATGAGGTGGCCTCCAATGTCACCTGATTTAACGTCCCTTGATTTCTTTGTTTGGGGTCATTTAAAAAATATTGTCTATGCAACCGCCGTTACAACCCGTGAAGACCTGCGAGTAAGACAGCAATTAATAGCATAACGACCAGCAATTGGCGAACGTTCTTCGAGAAACAGCTATGCGAGTTCAGAAGTGCATTGACGTTAATGGACAGCATTTTGAACAACTGTTGTAATGTTTTGTGTTCCAAAACCACCGTATGTGTAACATGGTAATTAAAATAAAATTGTATTTTCTTATTTTCTTTTAGCTGTAATTTTGTTTGTATTTATCGCACATTTAAATACGACATATGAATAAATTCCTTATTAATAGTACTAATAAATGTTACCACAGTACCGATATGGTTCCATTTAAATAAAATGAGTTTTGCCCCAAAAACAATTTTGGTGAATTTTAGTTGCTCATAAATCACATAATTTAGTGTTTTTAACGGGATTTCGATTTTTGTAACATTACGCGGGTCATTTAGAATAAATCGGAACCGTCATGGCACACTTAAATGGAAAACTAAAATCATATATTATAAAAAAAAATTATGTTTGAAATGTCATTAATTTGGCATCGTTGGATTCAAAAAATTACACAGAATTCAAAAATGCAATAATATATGTGTTCCATTTAAAAATCACAAGTTAATGTCACTTCGGGCGAAACCGGAAGTGAAAAAAAAAATTGTATGTCAAAAAGCGCCGCTTATTACGCGTGTAGTATATCCTGAATTTCACTTAATTATCTTTAAAACTAAAGGAGAAAAGGGGGTATACTCTGATTCTGTTGAATCCGATATACAAAAGTTCATTCGAAACACCATTTTGACTTTTGCTTTCTTAAAGCAGATTTAGTATTAGCTAAAGGAAAATACCTAACAATCAATTTTAACACAATTTTTCTCACCTTTTACCCGATATTTCCTGCTGAACTTAATATGAGACCACCACCGAGCAATGCTCTACACGTTGCGACATATTTCCATAGAAATGTCTTAAGCCATTCCAGGTCAATAATTGAATAATCTCCTTTCAATTTTTTATAGTAGTTAAAAATACTGAAATTCTACGCATTTAAGATCTTAGAGTTCTTAAGTAGTTCAGTTCAAAATGATAAAATTTTATATCCACCAACTTACGAATATACGCATTTTTGAATTCACATTAAAGTTCGTATTAATATAAATCTCATATTAAAACAACATTCTTTACTTGATGGAAATCTCCAGTCACTTTTTATTTTAATAATTGTACGAAAACGAGTCAAGTGTGCGTGAAATTTTGCCCCAATATGATCCGTTAATTACTCCTCTGCTCTGGTCCTATTATACGCTCTAGCTCCTAAATGTATTAAATCCTTCTCTGTTTCAAGTTCAAACAACGGCCCTCCGGCGGAAGTAGCAAACTGCGCGCGCTCTGCCCTGTTTAGTTCCGGTTTCAGCACGTGCTTCCGTTCAATAACATTTAGTGGCATCACGTCACGAAATAAACAAGAAGCTGCCTGATAAATAGTGCGAAATTGGGCCGGGACCGACTAATTACTATGGTCTGCTTTTGTTTTAGGATAGGTAATAATTAATCTTCGGTTCGTTTGTCACATAGCCGGCAAATAAAATGACTGGCCCATAATGGCGAGTTCTAAAAATAACCACAGTATGAATATATTTATACAAATAATAGATGAGATCTAGTATTAGAGTCGGGTACAATTTAAACTGACTTGTGTCATGGCCGCTAAAACGTCTGAACTAAGATTTTATTGATGCATAAGGAATGCTAGTAGTTCTCAAACAGTTCTCAGCAATGATGTCGCGAAATAATTTTTTTAAAATAGGAAAGATATTATCATAAAATGTTAAGATTATTAATTTAGTAACTTCATAATTTTAGTGGAATTCTGATTATACAGTGTCCATAAAGTTGGCTACATATGGGAAAAAATGTATTTTTGACATTTCTAAAAAAACTCTATTGGGGGTTCGTATATGTATGTCCAACAACAAAAAATTACATTTTGACACATGTCATGTGATCACCGGTTTGGCAGGACTGTGAAAAATAGTTGACCGTGGTACCGAAAAGTGGGTCAAATTGTTAAGATATCGAAAAATTTTATGAAGACAAAGTGCATACAGAATACAACAAGGACCCCATATATCAATTTTGAAGCAGATATAAGCAAAAGTGCAAATTTTACCTGTACCATTAATTACCATAAACTCTTGTGTCTATTTCAAAAATATTTGATTAGTTTCGGCAAAAACTATGTATTTTAGTTGAATAAAGGTATTTGCATGTAAAAAAAGAAACGAACCCCCAATATAGTATTTTTTATGAATCTCAATAATACAAATTTTTTCCCATATATAGCCAACCTTACGACGGACACTATAGGTATATAGGTTCGGGCACAAATGAAACTCATAATAAAAAGTGAATTGCCTAATTCAGTCAATAACAATGAGTGATCAGAACAAGAAATCAAAGACTAATATTGCTACAGTCCAGCAAGAGACACGGGAAGGTTTGGGCATTTCTTGCCAGGAAAGGATAGGATCGTCGTATCAGTAGGGGAAATGATCAGTAAAAAGTCAGTAAATCAGTAAAAATAAAATATTTCATATAACAAAAAAAATCTGAAATATCTATGAGGATAACGCAAATAAATTATTTTTCTTCGCGGAAATAAAGTTCACGGAAATAAATAATATTCGTCGTTAATTCACGCAGTTTGAGAATCACTGAGCTTATGACTATGTTTCTCACTCCTCAGTGTACGTTCCATATTTCCGTCTCAAAAGAAGTGGGAAAGAATCTTGGTAGACATACATTGGCAATGTCTTTAGACTATGGCTTTAAGTTTGTGTGCAAGAGAAAGTGAAAACGTATGTGGAATATTAATTCATACACCGGTCTTTTTAAACTTGACCCGACTTCTACTTATGTAGATTTTGTCATAACTATGATTCTGTTTCGCGTTTTATATAATGAATATATGAATTCGTCACAGGATCACCAAACTTATAGACACTTGCACGGTATGTGCCTTGTTGTTGTCAATTAAATTTTGAATTAGAAGTCGATGTGACCTGATTGCAGAAAATTGTTGGTGTCTTATAAATGCTTAAAGAAAGCCCACCAAAATCTTTTATTGAGATGCAGGGGTTATATAGCGCTTTCTTACAGATATCCTGAGTACTACGAATTTTTTCAATGTGTTTCACTTCTCGTGAAAACACCGCTGTATCTTCTTTATTTGTGGCCGAATTAATTTTAAATTTGTATCAGATATACAATTGTATAAGGTGACTGTATACAATACATAAATGTCGTCTAGATCTACAACGCCAGCCAACTGCGACAAAAAGAATCTCGCAATTTTCGAAAAATCATAGCAGGCTTAGAAACAGACGAAAATTTTATTAATGAAACTTCCTCGTCCCGGAGGATATACCCCCTTTTAAAATTTGGTAAAAATCGGGACACTTTAAAAAAAAGTTCTGTTTCACTTCTCGCGAAGACAGCCCTGTATCTTCTTTATTTGTGACCGAATTTCAAGACTATTTATTTAAATTTTCTTATCAGTTATTACAGCTCCATAAAGTGACTTTGTCGACCACATAGAGAGAACTTTTTCCAACAAATGAAAGTGAACAAAAATCATTGTTCAATAAAATGCTAAAAGGACCACTTCTTATTATTACACATCAAGTTAAATGTAATACAGTGTTCTTTTTTCTTGTTGTCACTGTCTTGAGGAGTAACTCTCCATCATATCCTTCGTCCTTATCGGCTCAGAAATTTAGGAACGTTAGCGGTTCTTTTTGTTTTAAATGTTTCGCCGAAACGAAAGAATTCCTAGTCAAAATTAAAAGGCACATAACGAGCTCGCTTAATGTAAACTTTTGAGGAAATCTTTGTTAACACTAAACGATTCAAACGTGGTATACTAAACGGAATGGGTAGTGTATTCAAAGCCATTGCCGACAATCTAGATGCTGAAGGCGGACAATTCTTCACAGAGTCACAGGCCATATAAATAAATTAAAGAACGACCAACATCAAATAGAAAATCTGAAAATTCAAATATCCGTTACCTCTACCATCATAAAGACCTTTAACGATACAATTCTAGATATGCAGGCCAATATAAAAACCTTTAACGAGGACATGAGAAAGATTCAAATTGCATTACATAATGTGAATGATAGAGTTGCAGCGGTTCAAGCCGAACAAAAATTTGCCGAAACATGCTAGAAACTAACTGAAAGTTGCCTATACCTTCAAAACGATTTAGATAAGATTTTAAATTCGATCATCTTTGCCCGTCTGAAATAATACACTCTTCAATTATTACACCCGAAAATTTGATTACCGCATTTCAAAAAATCTCTCAAAACCTAGTTAAAGATAACTTACCCCTTCCAATAAAGTATTCAGAAATTCCCCAATATTTGGAAGTTATCAAATTAGAAGCCTTTCAGTCAAAATCATATCTTGTTTTCGTTCTAAGAATACCATTAGTAGAACAACTCTATACTTTGCATCGTTTATACCCTATCCCGATTCTACACAATAGAACTGGCCTATACCACGTTTTGTCATTCTCACAAAAATTCATTGTACGTAACGATGATTCTTTAATGTACATCCCGTCAAAGATGTGAGCACATGCAAACAACTAGATGCTTGCCAGAAGTTATGCTCTGACTTTTACGCCTATCCCTTCGACAGCAGCGCAGGATGCGAAGACCAGTTGCTGAAATACCTCAGAAAAATCCCCGAAAATTGTGAAAGTTCTCTCATGTATGGACAAGGTTATAGCGTTCAGAAATTACAAGACAATGTGTGGCTAACAATTGTTTTTGAACCCATCCATATCACCATGAATTGTAATCAAATTGACATAAAAATAACCAGTGTTAATAAGAACACAATATTAACACTCCATCCGGATTGTTACCCGTTTGTCGGTGTAACGAAAGTACAAGCAGATGGCCGTAATACTATCAACATTACAGACAATTCACATCCAGTGGTTATACCCTATGACTGTTTAAAAGTGAATTATTTATTATTTGTTTGCTTATAGTAATGAAACATATTCTTTACAGGATTTTGCAAACAGAAGAAATAAAAACTATCTATAAGAACTAAAAGAAAAATTATGTAAAGATATTAATGAAATCTTTGCATTCTTTCGATAACCTGACTTCTGGTTATGCTAGCAAGATAAAATTCTGAAATAAATTAGTCTTATTTGACATTCTCATTATAACACTAGCATCCAACATAGTCCCCTACGGCTAAGCAGAATAAACTAGTACCTATCTACATGACCCCCTACGATATGTAAATTCAATTAAAAGTGAGAACAAAGGTCTGAAATTAATTTATTTATCTACCTTGTCTTTAAATTTTTTTTTCTCTCTAATGGATTACATTTTCATAAATTCTCTCATTCGGTTTCTTGGAAATGCTTAAGCCTTTGAAACGTTTTTCGCCCTTATTATAACAAATAATAAATAATTCACTTTAAAACATGCATAGAGTATCTAAGCACTAATACTAGTTAGCTAATAGATAGGTGAAGTGTTGTTTTTTATCAGTCAGTGTCAAAAATAAATATTTCATACTTATTCATGGATATTGCCTTGGTTTTGCATGGAACATCGTTATAAATGGCTTTGTGCTTTTCTGATGAGCTCAGAATGCAAAGATTTCATTAATATTTTTACATATAATTTTTCTTTTAGTTCTCATAGACAGTTTTTCTTTCCGCTGTTTGCAAAATCCTATAAAGAATATGTTTCTTCACTATCAGTAACATCCCTGATAAAATGCAACTACCCAAGTTAGAACCTCTCCAATTCGATCATCTAAACGTAGAAAATCTATAGAAAGAAAAACACAAAAATTACCAGGAGGAAATAGAAAACAATTAACAGGGGAATAACTTAACTGGTCAACAATTGGGTTCAAAAATAAAAATAGCGACGAGAAAAACACCGATACGGAAAAAATCAACCACGTGCAGACAATAAATTCGAACAACCAAGGAAGATGAAGGCCACAGAAATACAATAACATATATCAAGGAGACTCAGAAGCTGAACAAACAGAAGCCTTAGAAGCAGATTGAGCAAGGAGATGACGATAGACGGAGACTTAAAAGAAGCATCTCACAAACACAGTTCCCATCCTATATTCCTACATTATACGTCATGTGACTCTCGCTGCTTAGCAACAAGCATGTCCCAATCCAACCCGGCGTACGTAGCCGATTCGGCGGTATATAAATATATTCTGATTAGATCCCCGGAAGTGGCAGCAATGCCAATTTCACCAAACGTTTTTTAAAGAAATTCATTTTTCCTCCACTATACTTATCAATAATAATTGTTTGTCGCAAAACTAGAAATAAAGACACTCTTCCATTTGTAAAATCAATCCGGGGACACATCTGATTTTAATAGAAAGTTTTTATCTTAGAATAGGCCAAGGACGTCTATAAAAATCTTTTGCAATTATTTTAAACCACCCTGTACATTTTCGCCAATGGTTGAATCAACAAATACAAAGCTAAAAACTGTACTTTAGAATTTAAAATAGTAAACCCATACACAAATTATAACTGCTAAAAATTAGAGCAAGAATAAAAGAAAAAAAGAAAGTAATCCGGAGAAAACTATATGAGTAAGTTCCTCAGAACTTTAAACTTTTCATAGCACACTTGTTACGTGAAACAGAAGCTTGGAACATAACTGTAACTTACAAAGGAAAATCTAAGAATAAATAAAGTGCCTAGTTTACAAACGTTTGCAATTTCTATTCCGGTTTCTCTTTGCGCCTTTAGAAACTGCAATTTCTCCTGGCATATCCATATTATTTGATCTCAGTTTTCTCAGTTTACATTTCCTATGTGTAAATTACCACATTCAATTATGTAATTAAGTCGAGAAACATTTTCCTTTGAGCAAATTTAAAAAAAGAATCTTAAAAGGTACGTTTGTGTGCCACATGTCAGTTTCTTTAAAGGCACATTAGTCTAATAAGTTACGTTACAAATTGAAGAATTTCTGAAAGTCGTCGTTGCTGAAAGAAATTACCTAATGACTGTCTAGGCTGTCAGTCGCTACGGGTTAATTGAAGTAATATGTGTGGATAAATTAAAATATATTACAGTATGTTCGTTCATGCCAATAATTGACGAGAAAATCTAGATTATTAAAAAAAATCGTTCTCTTAATAGTATATTATTCAACTAGCATATAATGATGGCTATTATTTACGAGGGTGAAGTTTAAGACACGAGCCGCAGGCGAGTGTCGCAAATCACCAGAGTGAATAATAGCCATTATATGCGAGTAGAATACTATACTTTGTCCACGACTATTAAATATTTAATATTTATTTAATTCATCTTCATTTCTCCTACTTAAGAAAGATTTATATGTCATTATATATAATTATTTAGATTTTTCGGGCAACAAGTTTAATGAGGAGATTTCTGCAGCCCTCTTTATATCTGATGATGTCAAAAACATCCCGTTTTCACTGTCAGTATCCATTTATTTAATTATATTACTCTTTTTGAGTACCTAATATGTACAATTATTGTAAATAACGTTGGCGTTGAAATCGCACAAATTTTGACGTTTCAAATCAATTACAGAATTACGCTTTGACACATTGTCATGGTTTACTATTAAAAAAATTCAGTTTGCAGGCACCTAGGTAAATGGTTTCAAAAACAATGCTGGGAATTGCCGCGTGTTGATAATAGATGATGCTTTGAAAAAAACTTGCTAATGTACTTTTTGAGTGTTCATTAAAGTACCTCTCCTCGGCATGAACCATTTGAGTGTTTCCTAGAAAACTTAGAGAAACAACACTTGTCTTTTGGATGCTACAATTTTGACAAGACAACACCCCGAGCCCCGATTTTTTCTCGACGGCCCTGATTACATTACATTACTCTTAGCAGGATTAACACTGTTCTAAAAACCATAATATAACGAAATTTCAGTAATATTTAATCATTATAAACATGTAAGAAAGAACAAAAAAATTAGTAATAAGTCAACTGTCACATACGACTCGCTACGGTCAAACTATCCTCTCGTAAGGTAAAAAGCATTTTAACGTTATTAGTATCGTAAATTACTATTATTAATATACAATTTTTCATAAATAATGATTTGGTTTAAGCAATCTGATAATGGTAAGATAGGATGTGCCCCAGGGTTCCATACTTGGTCCCTCAATATAAGTTATTTATGTGAATATTAGTATTATTAGTACTTATTTCTCAGCAGCTTTATTACAGTTTCTATGTCGTAAATATTCATGATTGTAACAATAGTACTGAATAATGTTAAAATTAAATGTGATACAATTCTATTAACTATTAACTACAAAAATTTAATGTTTTACAAGGAAGGTTTAAATGTGTCTATCAGAAACCCCGATCAAGTTGTCTTGCATACAACGTATATACCACAAGCATGTCCCTTTAAATTAAAAATATTGCAATAGGTAACACTGATAATGGGTTTAGAAGGACCGCATTGACGTGAATAATTAGCAAAAGCCACTCGGACATGTTTAATGAAGGAAAAATATTAACTGTTATTTTTCCTGGCACAAGAACTGCTTTTCCATGGAACTTAAGACTTGTGAAAATTTCAGTGATAATTTTGTATAAGCTTCAACATTCAACTGAAATTAATGAATTTGTGACATAGGGTCGCGAAACTTAAATTTCAACGAATTATTCCATGAAATTATAAAACTTTCATTTCATGAAATTCAATTGGCATCATGAAGTCAACAATTTTTTCTGTGCTAAAGCTGTTATCACTTTTCACTAAAAATTACTGCAATAAATAACAAATAATATAATAGACAGGAGAAAGGACTTCGGTCGATGGCCTTTTGTTTATTTGTTGTATTGTTTACTTGTACGTCCAATAAAGAGGTTGTATTATTATAGAGCATAGGTGAAATTTCGTTGAATTGTTTCAATGACTCGTGAAGTGTTAAAACTTTCAAAGAAACTTAAGTTATACAGGGTGTTTCGGGTATGCGGTTATTAATTTCTAGGGGTGATTCTACATAAAAAAATATGAAAAAAGACATAAACATGGGTCCGGAAATCCATCCTAAGGGCGCTGCGGGCCTCTGCAGATGGAAAGATCACATTCAGTCCATGGCGCTTGCGAAAATGTGAAGAAAATGAATTCATTGAAAAAATTTTGTTTACGCAATAAGACTGGAAAAATTCCTTTAGGTTCAAGTTTTTCGAAACCAGTTGGTCTTACGGCATTGCAACAAGATAATTCTTTTTGTGCCACAGAATCATATTCCGATGAGACAATCACAAAAAATTCACATTAAAAAATTTAGAGGGAGACGTAAGTCACCCCTTTCCAATTTTGTGCACTCCTGATTGAATTTACCCTCTGTGAGTAACATCAGATACTGACCTTTATTGATATCGAATCACGTGCAAAAACTAGTGACTGTAGCTCAAAGGGTTTTTGAGATATTAAATAAAATGTCAATTTTAGGCGTCCCCTTCAGTCTCTCAGCGCCCTTAGAAAGGATTTCCGAACCCATGTTCATATGAACTTTTTTTCATACTTTTCATGTAGAATCGCCTTTAGAAATTAATGACCGCATAACTGAAACAGGCTGTATATAACTTTCAGAATTTTGTAATAACTGGGGTTTTATTCCCCTAATTACATGATTTAATTAGACATTACCATTGGCAGAGTACGGAGTGGCCCAATCACTTTGCAAACTCCGTCGATATTATAGTATATCCATCGAAAACAAAACTGTGCTTACCCTTTGCTTTCTAGGTGATTTTATCCTTTTTGGTGTCCATCAACCAGGTTACTTCACCAACAAACTTTACTGGATGTAAAATGAACTTAATTTCATGACAAGCAAATAAAACACGTGATTTCTCAAAACACTTAAACCACTATATTTACATAAGAAAATGAAAGCAAATGAAATTGACAATCACAAACACTTAAAGACGATTAAATAAATTAACAAACGATAATTACTCTATATCAAGAAATAAAATGGTCCGCGGCAATTTCAAATCTTACTTGTATGTACGTACTTAAACTTTAGAATTGAAAAGGGTTCGCAAAACGAGAATTTACTATACTACTAATACCCTAGATGATGACCGATCGGACGTTAAGCCAAGAGTGAAGATAATCTCTACATCGAAATAATACGTTTCCAAAGTGGGCAGTAAATTTTAAACCCTCGTATTTGAAATTACCTAACGGACCATGGTATTTATCATATGGTCTATCTTTAACATTTTAATACCAGTCCAGCAGATGGAAAAAAACCCCTTTTGTTCCTTGCTTTGCCTTTGTATAGGGGAAAAAATCTGCCTTCTTTGGTCTATCTATCTTAGTCTATTACATATGTTCCTGGAATCATATTTCAACTGCCTTAGTCTAGAAAATTTAACTATACCCCCCGTGGATATTTCAACAAGTGCCCTTAACTTCAAGTGGGCAAAGCAAATTGGACATAAAATAATTTGGATGCTTATTTATTGTTTACAAGTGGCTAACGTCGACTACCTAATAAAGAGTAAAGTTAACAAAGCACGTTTCCTGGACTCTAAAGTTTGCAAGATAAAACAGATGTTTCTATGGCCAGTATCTTACGTTATTGTCCTAAATACGGTGATTCTAAGCGACAGGGTCGGACTTGGCTTCCCTTAATTTGACTTTTGTTACAATTTTTGAAACTTTTGAATTTAGTCTCATAAACGTTTATGTTTCGATAATGCTTAATTCATGTTTATAAACAAAAAATTATGGTTTTTGTTAATAAGATTAAAGCTTACGAATCATCATCATCAATGCAATGGTACTACAGCCGCTGCCAGGCTGTCGCGCCGAATATATTCGTGAAAATAATCATAATAATAATAATAATAGTACATATTTTTTAAAACTCACAATGAAAAATGTGTACTTCAATCTACAAACTAGCACAATAAAATGTTATCCATTTAAGTAAAATTATATTATCTGATATATACCCGTGTACTTTTTATGCACCATATATTTAAAAAATCTTAATAAAGCAAAACAATTGGTAGAGCCTCGAAGCGAAAGAAATGAAAAACAGGATTCTTATTCTATAAGTTATGTAGAAGGTAGGTTAAGGTCGTTCAATTCCCCATCAGTTTATCTGTGTGTATGTTGTCTGTTATTTAGCGTTGTATCTGAAAAACTGTTTGACGAAAGAAAATTATATTTGACAGGTGGTTGAGCACAATGGGGCTCTTGGATACTGAGATACAGTTCGATACCGTCTGGGTCTCGGACTTATTTTATAAAATGTACGACTACAACTGCCGTGTACTTCTCAGATACCAACTTCTCTCTTCTTACATACTTTTACACCCTGACGGGAGCGCAATAATTGAATCATTTTGTGTTATTTTGTAGAAAAAAGGAGGGGGATACCCCCGCACCCCCTTTTCAATCCTAAACTTGTGAATAAATACATTAATCGTTACAAAATTTTAAAAAAAGTTGAATGTGTCTACTGGGATTTGAACCCATCCTAAGTTTCTTCTTCTTCTTAACAAATTTATTTCTTTTTAAGATATACAACACTGCTTCCCCGAATCTCGATTCGGAGCCAACCGTACAGCTACGGCGCGCAGCGTCGTGGAGTTAGTTCGGTTGGGTGGATCGCGACCGGTTCGGCTTAATAAAATAAAAAAGTGGTTAAAACTCCTGCCGCCTGTCAGATCTATTCTGTAACATTTTTGTTGAGTTTTAACGGCAAGGTCACTGTTAAAAGAATTAGCGGAAGTTAACGGTCGGTCATATTCTGTATACTTTTTTTAAGGTTAAATTTAACCAACATCGTTTAAAATTAGAGACGACTTTGGATCTGCCACTAAAATTTAACGGTACCGTTAAAGGGGAAAAAACACCGTATTTTATTTTTGATTCATAAAATTTTGTATATCATTCAGTACATGGCACTTTGTTTAATAAACTGGCAGGACCATTCAAAATACAGAAACAAAATATTTAATCTAAACTTTGAATTGATTTGCCAATCGAAAAATTGTTATTTGCATAACTCCGAAGACAACATAATACTTCAGAAATGTTTTGACTTTTCACTAGAATAAAGTGTTTGTCAATGGGTTCGAGATTCTTTTGACGACCCATTTTCTCATTTATATCCAGTAATTATTTTTCCGCCTTCAAATAATCATGATCATAACCTCAAATAGAAGCGCGGCCGCCGCGGGTTATGTTTAACGATAATTTTATGCGGTAGGTATTCAATTTTATCTACGTGTATTATATATTTTGTGGGATTATTGTCCGTCTTAACATAATATTCTACCCATAGTCTTAACTACTTTCATTTAATGACTTCCCTGCTCTCATTAGGTTTGTTTTTAATTTGATCTTCAGCATATAAGGGAAATAAATAACCGGTCGTTAAAAACTTATGACTTTAACAGGTTCGTTAAATGGTCGCATACAGAATAGAAAAATCAGTTATTATTTTTAGCATTCCGTTAAAATTAAAATTTTAGCAGGGTGTTTGTTTTTAACCAAAAAATTACAGAATAGACCTGTGTGGCGGCTTAAAATTAACATTTCAATTATTCTAAAAGATTTAAAACATTGAAGATTAAAAACACTATAGAACTAATTGAGAAAAAACACTGATTTTAATTTGGTTGCTTAGACGGGAATAAACTCAATGGAAAAGACCCGTTCGGGGCAATTTATGCCCCAACATTCTACTCGCCGTTGGGAAGTTTTGGTTGGCAGAAAGGAAAATTAGGTTTTAAAATTGTTAGAATTTTTATAAAGTTTATCGACCAAAAGGGAATTTTAATAACAAAAAGGACAAAATAACATAAAAGACAAACAGATGACAAACAAGGAGGAAAGATATAGGTAAAAAATAAAAGATATGGTGGTGAAAAGTGTATGATAGATAGAAGTTTTGGGAGAAAAGAGTGTGGCTAGAGAGGCTGTTGAAAGATAGGCAACGCCGCAAGATTCATGAAAATCTTTATGTGAGTTAGTAAGTACTGCTACAGACATACAGATTGAAGATTAAAAACACTATAGAACTAATTGAGAAAAAACACTGATTTTAATTTGGTTGCTTAGACGGGAATAAACTCAATGGAAAAGACCCGTTCGGGGCAATTTATGCCCCAACATTCTACTCGCCGTTGGGAAGTTTTGGTTGGCAGAAAGGAAAATTAGGTTTTAAAATTGTTAGAATTTTTATAAAGTTTATCGACCAAAAGGGAATTTTAATAACAAAAAGGACAAAATAACATAAAAGACAAACAGATGACAAACAAGGAGGAAAGATATAGGTAAAAAATAAAAGATATGGTGGTGAAAAGTGTATGATAGATAGAAGTTTTGGGAGAAAAGAGTGTGGCTAGAGAGGCTGTTGAAAGATAGGCAACGCCGCAAGATTCATGAAAATCTTTATGTGAGTTAGTAAGTACTGCTACAGACATACAGGGTGCCACTTTTCATTTTTGCAAATTTTGCCCGCGTCATGGAATTCTGACGTCACTTCCGGTCACGATTTTTTGTGTTACCGAATACATGAATAAAATTAACGTCAAAATGTAGGTTTTGAGGTATACAATGAGATTGTAGTGGGCTGCCAGGATTAATTTGCCCGCAACCCTGAAACACCATCGATTAAAGTTTTCTTTTTCCGTTTTCTTAAGTCATCGAACACATGAATTATTTTTTAAGCTAAAGTACAAGCGTTCTAGTTATTAAAAAAAATGGGCTGCCTCTTTTTTTTTCCCGCATCCTACCATTTTGACGTCACTTCCGGTAAAATTTCATGACGCGAGCAAAAGTTGCTTATACGAAAAGTGGCTGTGGTAATACTTAGTCACTCTCATAAAGTTTTTCATGTATCTTATTAATAGGAAATCTATACAGCCGGTTATCTATCTAACATGTGCCAACCATTCAGCTGGCAATCACCACCATAGCATGGAATAAATAGTCTCTCTTCTTACATACTTTTACCCGGAGCCTGACGGGAGTACAATCGGCTACCCTCCGACGGGAGTGTAGACAGCATTATTTGTATCAAGCAATGTACGATTGCATTCTAAACATCGTTATTTTATTTATTGACAGTCCGAGAACAAATTGGAATAAAATTGTGACTCCACGGCCATTTTTGAAAGGAATTATGTTACATCCAGTACTAAGGTAGTAAAAGTGCCCATCTTAATTTCGGAGCCTAAAATTTTAATGAACCCAGCACAATTTACCGACGTCCCATTTCACAAGAAATGCCCATTTCTATTCTTGGTTTGCTGCAGTAAACTGTAGTTCAACCACAGAAAAACAAAGCCAAGAACAAATACGGTAAGAGATTTTTTGTTTTCGTTTCTATTTGTTTAGTGCAGCTAGCTTCAAATGTGTATATTTCAAAACTCTAAGTAAACAAAAGCAACTTTACCAACACCTGCCTGCCATATATATTTGTCTAGCTAAAGACTATGGACTGGAGATCCAGAAGTTGTTTAACTAGCATAGCTGTAAAGTTACGTACCTGTAACAAACAGAGAAACATAATTAGTGGATATATTCTAGAGTGTAATCCTAAAAGATACAAGAATCTTTTATCCATTGCTTATATTATAAATAGTTTTTTATGTTCACGCCCATTACGGGACAAGTTCTAAGGACGAAAGTTTTTGTTTTTCGTGGAACTGAATTTTCTCGATTAGCTGGTTCTTCATATTAATATTTATTATCTAATTAATTGCCTAAATAATAATAACCTAACATAACCATATAAACTACAGAGGATGGTTCACAAGGACACAATCATTCCTTCAGAGATGTCTGAATCTTAATTTTTTTAAAACACTAATAATAATAATAATTTATTGATCTTAATAATTCAAGAATAATTATATATGTCAATTAAGTTAGGTAAATGACTTTTATATGACATAAAATAAAAAATATATATAAACAAAAATGCGTTGATAAATGTAAATAAAGTATATACATTACATAACAAATTGTTACAAACGAATACTAGCACTAGGTACATTCAATGTCAAAATATCATATTCCGAAAATTCCTTATAGTAGTAAAATGCCTTTCATATAATAATTTTTTTATTGTGGATTGAAAATATGTTAGATTTTCGATGTTTTTTATGATTGTCGGTAGTTATGTTACTAAACATTTAAAATGCTAAATAATCTAGTCCCTCTTGTAACTTACTTAAAACTATAATACGGGCTAATAATATTACTTTTTTGTTCTTGTAACATGAACGTTGGTTCACATAAGCAGGGTGGTCACTTAAATTTATGTTAAGATATGTTGAACATTCCAAAACATAACGAAAGTACTGTTAAGTTACTTTTGATAAAAGCCCTTTTATAATTCTCATTATATCCTAAGCATGCTATAATTTCTGATAAATCTCCTCTGTATAGCAAATATCTTATTAAAGTCTGTAATATCCCTCGAAATTATTATAGCACAACTTATGATTGAATAACATAATGCAAATGAAGCTGACCTCAGTGTATTCGTGACACAATACCTGATGGATTACAAATAACAAAAGTTATACTACTCAATTTTCAATGGGTGCTGTAAATGTGTATATGGAATATGCACATTGACAACATCCATGATGATTCAAACAAACACCTAAAAATTTTATATTATTTATCACTTCAGTAGAAATCTCAAAATTCCGTAACGTGAACATCACACCTTGATATTTGCAAATCATATAATTCGAGGTACACCGTTGCGTTGTTCAGTTTCTGACCGAATTTCAATTTTTCTTGATCAATATAGAGTAAATTATTTTATCTAATGGACGTTGTGGTATCGTCTACGTACAAAATACATGCGAGACATTTTCTTGCCAGGGATGTCCCTGGCAAGAAAATGTCATCATTCATGTAAATTAAAAACAGAAAGGGTCCTAATATGAAATAATGAGGCACACCTGTGTTTAAAATGTCTTTACTTCACTTTATGTTATTAATGAAACATATTCTTTATAGGATTTTGCAAACAGCGGGAAAAAACTATCTATGAGAACCAAAAGAAAAACTATATGTAAAAAATATTAATGAAATCTTTGCATTCTTTCAATATCCTGACTTCTGGTTATGCTAGCAAATCAAAATC
The DNA here is from genome assembly GCA_963583905.1 of Stenurella melanura. NCBI lineage: Eukaryota > Metazoa > Arthropoda > Insecta > Coleoptera > Cerambycidae > Stenurella > Stenurella melanura. Next base: position 155,778,291 of record OY757310.1, read on the forward strand.
CTAAAATAAATTTGTCCAATTTCTTATTTGACATTCTCATTATAACATTAGCATCCAACATAGTCCCATGCGGCTAAACAGACAATACGGAAAGGGCGTTGTGAAAGAAAATAAAATAAAGTAAATAAAGTATATCTTTATTCGCTCTGCTAAATAATACAAATGGTACAAAAAAGGAAACATGTAAATAGTATATGCTAGAATGTATAACACACAATGTAACAAAAAATTATTTAACACAATATTACACAAATCAAACAAAAAAATACAATTCTGTTATATTGGCCCCTTTTCCTTTACATACTCCATACATTTACTTTTGAAAATAACAATATTGTAATAAATTACACAAGAAATGTTATAATCGTTATCTTTATAGCTTAAGAAATCGATGATTCTTTATTTCTGCTAAAGAGGTAAATACATTTTCGATCGCAGCGTCATTTCCGCAATGTGAAAAAATCAGAAAAATTCACATATAATTTATGGATTATGGGCAATAATCTCAGAGGAAGGATTTTCTTAGTCATTTAAAGTATCGATAATGCAAGAAATATATTTTTAAGGACCTAAAAAACGTACCTAATCATATGTTTCAACTCGACTAAAATCATGAACGTTACAATAATTACTAGTAAGTGTTTTAATTAAGAAAAGAACACTTGTAAATATCCGTCATGTTGTACGTAATGCGCATATTTTCTTTCTTGTAATCCAATGTATATAGCCGGCAAAGTAGTTGTTGAGAAGTACATATTACAATTATTTCTTTTGCTTCTGTAATGTACTGCTTTGTTATCAGTAAAACACACTACGGCCACGTTATAACATTCATTGAGTTTCGATCTTCTCGTATCAGATACCAACTGACTAGTTGAGATTATATTATACACAATCTCCAATACTGTGTTTGTTCTTTTACTGCTTACAGTATTAGCCGATATTATACGGTTTCTGTTTTAGACAAATTTCACATTGTAGGTTTGTTTATGCATTTAATTACATATCATCAATATTTCTATAATAATTTCCCATATATGATATGGCCAAGGAAGGATAACAAAATTTAAAAGAAATTTTCTTAATTTTTTTCAAGAATAAACCTAAACAATAAAAAAACAAAATTTTCTTTCAACTTATGTTTTTATATGCCTGCGGAAATAGACAATCTTGTTGACAACCCTACCAGAAAAGCGAAAGTGTGTTATTACGTATTTTATTTAAATTATATTCTGTGTACTGGAGGATGGTATTTGCTTCCCTACATTTTCATTTCGATAATATTTATCATTTTAAACAAATAATACAAATGTTTCACATAAATAAATGTGGTCATAAAGCTTAATAGTGGAATTTATTTTTATTTATGTTGCGGCAATTTTGCTATTTTGGTATTAATGAATTTATGTATCCTGTAAAACATTTTGTTTGGCTGTTATAAAACAACCTTTTTATCATTGTGGTATCACATTCAAGAGCATTTTAAAAAACAAAGCATTTAAAATACATTTATATGTATTGTTGCACTAAGAATTATGTTCGCATAAAAAAATGTTTCATAAAATAATTTCAATATTTTTTTGAACATTTATTATACAATTTTCTCGAACTGGCAGTTGAAATATGGGCAATTATGGGGTCACTTTTATTCACAACTCTTAATTACTTCAATTCTCCCCTGAGCAATGATTTATTCTTTTGAGTGCTCGTATTTTAATTATTTTCATAAATAAATATTACATTAATTCTTATATTAATCATTAGATTTGAAAATATTCACGGAATACAGAAGAAAGGATAGTTATAATTCACTCCATACTTATACTGCACATAAAAAACTCAGACCGATCTAATAAAATGGGACGCCAGGTTTTGCTTAATCTTGCTTCCAAATTTCAATTTGTTTTTTCTTTAAATAGGTTTAGAATGTCATGAAACGTCGAGATTTTAAATTTGAGTGAAAAAAAAATGTTCTGTCTGTCTGTCGGTCTGTCTGTCTGTAACCTTTTTTTTTTTCTTTCTCCGCACGTTTTCTCCGGAGCGCTTTAAGATATTGATTTGAAATTTTGTACACATATATATCATAACGAAATCTGGAACTTAATTGCCTTTTGAAGATTTCCGGTGAAGGGTTGGGGAGTAAATAGGGGTAAATAGGAGGAAATATGTAAAGCTAGGTGGTAAGAGTACTACTAAAAGCCGAAGCCCCCATTTTTTAATAATATTTTCCATCCCCCCACCACCCCCACTCCAATATTTAAGGGGTTTATAAAATAAAATTGAGATGTTGACTTGAAATTTGATACTCCTATATATTATATCGACATCTGGAATTAGGTTATATTGTGAAATGGTTCCGCTGAAGTGTTGGGGGTTAAATAGGGGGAAACAAGTAAAGCAAGTTGGCAAGAGTACAGAAATTTGGAATTTGGTGTATATACTAGAAGCGAAGGTCTCAGGTTTTTTTATATTTTCCATCCCCCCACCACCCCCACACCCTTATTAAAAAGGTTGATAAAATAAAATTGAGATTTTCACTTGAAATTTGGTACACATATTATGTATTATAACGACATCTGAAACTAGATTGTATTTTGACACAATTCCGTTGAAGGAGTGGAGGGAAAGTAGAGGTAAATAGGTAGAAATAAGTAAAGCAAGCCGGTAAGAGTACCTACAGAAACTTGGGATTTGGTGTACTATATATACTATAAACCAAGACCTCAGATTTCTTTCTAATATTTTTCAACCCCACCCCTACCACCACTAGTCCAATATTGAAGGTATTGATAACATAAAATTGAGATATTCAATTGAAAGTTAGTACATGTAGTCTAATCTAAATCTAGTACATGTATGTATTGTAATGACATCTGATTGAGATGATTCCGTTGTTGGGGAGGAAGATGGTAGGTTGTGAATAGCGCAAAATAAGAAGACCAAGCAAGAAACTTCATTTTTAACGTATATGGTAGAAATCAACGCCTCAAATTTTTCTATATCTGCCCCAAATATTAAAATTCTATGATCAATAATTTCCACATACTAGAGTGCAAATATAGTCGTGATGTTTCCTTTAAAGTGAAGAGAAATCTGGATGTGGAAGTAGTGAGTCCTTAGGCAGCGATTTTTCTACATGATATTAAATAATAAATATTATATAATGTATTACTTAATAGATTAAGATAAGATTATAGATATTCTTTGGAAATTTTAATACTTGGTATCTCTAAAACGAAGAACTGAACACCTGTCTATACGAACGTTTTTCTTAAAATTAGCTAAGTAAAATTCTAAAATATTTTATTGCACTTAAGTTACTCCCTGTATAGTATATCAGTGTATACAAACGGGATATAGTTAAAAATATTAATTATAACACTACCACATTTAATAGTTGTTAAAATTATACTATTTTTCCTTAATTACATTTTGTTGACCTAGGCCCCGGCTCCGGCCCCGTGCGGGTCACTCGCCTGTAAATGACAATGCAGAACTGTGCAGATTTGTTAAGCGTACTTATTAGCACAGCTAACGTTCTTCGATAACTGTTCTCTTAAAGACATCTGCCCGATGTCAACTGAAGACTCGCCAGTATGGCCAGAAAACTTGTATAGTCTACAGCAACTTGTGATTTTTTTAACAAAACATCGAAAAGAGTAGTTTAAATTCTGTTTAATGCATACAAATATAAAACATGTAAGTAGTAAGATGTTACAATATTAATATAAAATTAGTATTTGTGAGCATTTTTGTGACCTCCTAGTTGGCTTAAACAATTAGGAAGTAGTTGTTGAATTCTCGAGGATGGTGTTTTTTGACTTTTCACCGCTTACGTATCGAAAGATCAGTAGTAGATACGATAGGGGTTTTTTGTTTTTTGTAGAGTATTCTATGTCCTACAAATAAATCTTCAATGCTATAAGAGTTCGCGCGCAAGCAAAAATATTATCGTTTTCTAATCCTAAACTGCTCGAACGCGCGCCGACTTAATTAGCAATCAAAAAAATTGAAGGGTCTTTGAGAAAATTGATAACACGAATGGATCCTCTAAATCATATAAATGATTTTTGGCAAAGATTGGATCGATTTCTGACATTTTTCGAATTTTGACGCTAAACGCAAAACAGTTATTGATTTTTTTTAAATTTGTGGTTAAATATTGGCAATCCTAATTGTATGTAATCTAAAATATTACCGATTTTTTATTTGTATATTTTTGTCCGCCTTATGCGATCGGGTCTTTTATAGCTCTTAGTTAATTATTTTAATCCAAGAAACATTAAAAAACGGAAATGATCACCTTTTCGCCCCTTCCTCAAAGTGAAAAATATATTCGATGGATTAAAAAAAAATACTGCTTTCAATTTTTTAACAACCAGGGATTCTAAATCTTTGATCAGTACTCGATTAAACTTAAAAATGCGAAATTAAGTCGCCCAATTGTTTTTTTTTAATGTATTTACATTTAAAGTAAATTAACATTCTTATAATTTCGTCGTGTCCTTCTGTGTATCAGGTGTTTTTCTCATAAAATATTTAGCCTACACGGTTGAAATTTTGTACAGTTGTGGATCACTACACAACCATAAACTAAAATCTTAAAAAACAAATGTATTCTTGTACCTCCACTACATAGTGTGGCTCACCTGTTGCCTACATACCTTCCTATCTTCTTCAGTTTCAGAAAGTGCTTTAGAAAATATTATCAATTTTGGTATGTTAATAGGATATAAAACCACATTGTCTAAATGTTATTTGTGGCATTATCTTAATTTTTTTTTCTTCAATTCTTTGGGACTTCCTGCCAAATGTATGTTTTCTTTTTAAGCAGTGCTCGGGGAATCTACAAAATATTACAATTAACCAGTATGTTACTGGTAAATAACCTCTACGCCTGTGACTTTTACGACTAATGATGAAATACTAAACAATGAGAAGCGGTTTATAAAGGAAGTTCTTATAATAACCAATACCCTGGGGGTTTTGTCGATAAAACCTTCATAAATATTAAAAATAACAATCAGGTACGACAAAAACCTGAAAAACGTTACACAGCTTTAATTCCTTATGTATGCGGATTATCCGAAAAGTTGCGCCGCATCGGTGATAGATTTGATATTAGGACGGTATTTCAAACAAACAACACTTTAAGATCTATTCTGACAAAGACGAAACCAAAGAATCACGAGCAAAATTCAAAAAACTGCATTTATAGTATTCCGTGTGAGTGCAACAAACAATACGTGGGTGAGTCATCCAGACCTTTTAGTGCAAACATCAAAATTATATCAGAAAAAATGGAATTCAGAGGTCCAAGATCTGCGTACACGCTTGGGAGAACGGACATAGAATAAACTGGGACTCGGCAAAAAATTTATCAAAAGAGGCAGAAATAAAAAAAAGAAAAATTAAAGAATCTGCGATAATATTATTGAATGAGGATAGATGCGTGTCGAATTGTTCTGTAAATGTCTGTACAACTTAGTTGCCAATGTTAAAAGAAGAACTTCACAAACTTGACATTGTATAAAAACTAAAAGAACTGTTAACTTTATCAACAGTTCTATGTAAATAGTGAGTATCTATGGATATAGAATATAAGAAACATTCTTAGAGCTGTGTATTTATCATACACAGCAAAAAAGATTCTTCAAAAAAAGCCTCGAAAAATGATTTCCGAAACGTCGGCGAAATATTTAATTTCAAGTTTTTATACTTGTTTATTTAAAAGAAGAAACCTCTAACTGATCCTTTGACGTAAAAGTCACAGGCGTCACCAGCAACATACTGGTTAATTGTGATATTTTGTAGATTCCCCGAGCACCGCTTAAAAAGAAAACATACATGTGGCAGGAAGTTCCAAAGAATTGAAGAAGAAAAAAAATAGAACCACATATTTTAGTTAGAATAGTTATTTTATAGCTCCACAAGTGGCGTCCCTGCAAACGTGTCCTCTGATATTTGCCAAAACAGTGGTACGCCACTGACATTTTTCCATATGGATGCTTTTTCTGATTAGCCTGGTCACTTCTGCATGAAAACAGCCTCTTACGTTTTTTTCGCCAAACGCATTCTGCCCTCCTAAGCCAAAAAGACGTATCTCAAGGCTTCTCTGTTTTCAGACATAGGCATGTTTTGAATTTTTGAAATCGCGTCAATATTTTCAAATATTTACTAATATTTTTTTGTAGTTTTACTAATATAGAGGTCAATAATGGTGTAGTTACGAATTTATATTAATTAGGTTACTAGTTTTTTTTACAATGAGATACGTCTAATTGACCAAGGAATTGACATATAATCGCTTAGGTTTTCTCATATTTTTTGAGATACGTCAAACTTTGTTAGCACTTTAAAAATACTTGACAATTGAAGTACCTTTATTTCGCTATGGAAATATATAGAAAATAACTCCAGGTATCCTATGGTATAAAAATATGCATTTCGGCCAAAACATGAGATACGTCTTTTTGGCTTAGGACAGCAGCATAGTTCTTGATTAAAACAATTAAATTCAACTTGAAACTATAATTATTATTAACACTAATAACGATAAATTGTGTTTTATAAAACTTGTTGGAAATGGAAACCTTCACTTAAAACGCATGCTTCCGCCCGTCTTTGCAAAGAACTGCGCAATCGTTGAAATATTCCCGGCGTATTCCGTATTGTTTCACATGGAGCTCTCTTAAATCTTCTGAAGTGTTAATATGAGTTTTATACAGCAAGATTTTAAAACGACCGCACAAAAAGAAATCCAAACTACTGAGATCAGGGGATCTTGCCGGCCATAGCCGAGGTCCTCCGCGACCATATACAATGTTGCCATTTCCGCATTCGTATAATTTGTCAGATTTACTGAAATATAGCGAAATACTAAAATAAATTCAATGAAACTAAAAATCGAAGAAATAATACGATAAGATGATTTTGAACACCAACGACTTATTTCATTATTTTTTATGGCTAAAATATTGTTTTGAAATGATATTTGTAGAAACGTCATTTATTCCAGGTTTACTAGATTTATGTCTTCAAAATTTATTGGTCAATACTACTAAATGAAGCATTTTGAATTTAATTATTTCAATTAAGAACTGTATGTCTGACGAAAAAAAACGAAGGAAACCGCCTTTTATGAGAATAAACCATGCTAATCAGGAAAAATGTCCACATGGAAAATGTCAGAGGCGTACCACTTCTTTGACAAAAAATTTCAGATGACATGTTCGCAGGGACGTCACTGGTGGAGCGATAATATAACATTTCTAATTTAAATATCTGATTTGACATCCTATTAACACATACCAAAATTGAAAATAATATATTAAGTACTTACTGAGATATTAAATTGAACTTGTCTTCATGAAATGACCTAAGAAATCACACCATGAAATATTAGCACGTCATTAATTAACACCCTGTATTTAAAAACGACTGATGGTACGGAATTCTAATTGCGCAAGTACAACTTACACTTGGATGGTTTATTTTTAAATTAATTAATTCTACCTTCTTACAACAGTGATTGAAAGAGAAATACCAACGTTGAAACTATCTGGAGAATTTAAAATTATACAACCAGTAAAGTAAATAAATTAGAAAAATAAGTAAGATGGGTACTAATTACGATATCTATTCTTATGTATATTCATGATTCAGACTTCGATTTGAATTTATTGAATTATGCATTAACACACACACTGAGCTCACGTTTCAATTCACACAAAGAAGATAATTAAAAAGGTACGTCTGTTTTGATAGGCATATTTAAACACCACTTTACATTAATTTATTATAAACAATGAACTATTTATATAAAAAAAACACCGCGTTGGAAGAAAACAAGAGTCATATAAAATAGGAGCGATTCTTAAGAACTGCTCTGAATGGTTGTAGGTGGCATGCAATGCCAAATAGATCATATATTTATGTGAAATAAAATACTTTTATGGCTTCTTTCCTGATGTATTTCCATGTTAATACATTATTTTTATGAAACTAAAAGTATAAACAGACGAATATAGTCTCCATCATTTATGTGGAGATATGTTATTTAGTTGCATGTCGCTTTAATTTTATATAGACTTTTTTTGAATACATCCCAGAAATATGTGATAAATCTTTAATTACAAGGAACGAATGGATTTAAACAATAAATCCAATAAACCAATAATGCGAAATCAAAAAACTCTTAAATTTATAATCCATAACTCAACACCCATAAACCCCTAACTTATGAAACCTGAACCCATAGGCCTTAAACCTGTAATCTCGAAACCCATTCAAGTAAATTATAAAGCCATAAATAAAATTCCGTTAACATAAAATACATAAATCTTATATCTAGAAACCTGAACCTTAAAAAAAATCTTGAAAGCTGTAAAACGAAATTTATCCATTAACCCACTCAACCGAAAATTCGTAAACTTTTGTACTTAAAGATTAAAAATCTAATTATACTACTAATATTTGAGACGTGTCTGAATCTAGTGTTACAGTTAGATTTTCATTAAAAACTCGCCAACCCAATTTGTCCATTCTCGATATTGTAACGAAAATCATAGTAGGCCTTGAAAATTTAAATGAATCTCTAGATTAGTCTCATAAAGTGAAGGTTTTGATACCCTATGTTAAAAAAATCTCATTAATAAATTTACTTGTTTCAATTGTTTTTCTTTCGTTTTGTGTTTTATATTTATTACCTTATTTTATTAAATAGGGTGTCCCGTAATACCGTGTAAGTAATTTAACTACCAATTCCTAATAAAAAATGGAGGCGAGTTCTTCTTTTAAAATTTTTCAAAACAAGTTTTCCGATCCAGCTACGCGCCCTCAAAGGGGTGTGAATAAAAAACATTTGAAAATAATGTAATTAGAAAAATACAAAACTCTCGGTTTGTTACGTGTTACATCATGCACCGCCCCTGCATCTTTAAAGAAACCGCCGACTCAGCGAGACGTTATCTGCGTCTCGCGGAATACTAGGATTGCTTTGCTTTATGTTAGTTAGTCTATTGTAAGCTTTCAAGCAGTAAACATTTAATTATTATCTTCTGTATAAAAATCGAAATAAAGACATTTTGTTATAAAACTTTAAAAATTCTTTTTAAAAAGGCGACTACGGAGCTGTATATTGTTAGTGGCGCAGTCGTGCGGATAATTTCGGGACTACGCGTATCGAACGTATAGTTTTTCGATTCATCGATTAGCCGAAATATCGAACATTGGTGAATTTTATTGACTGGAGGTGTTGTTTCGGAGTGGCTCTTCAAAACTCAAGAAACCCTGTCTATCGCAGACCTGAAAGCAGCACACAATAGCAATTATTCATCGAGGATTGGAACACAAATCGTCCAGTCTTGCAAGGGAAACGTACTTGGAGAGGACCGAATCGCCGAACCGGACGTTAACCTTATAGAAGATGCTCTACGTCGCATTTAGTTTAATGTAAGTACAATCCATGTCTATAGAAGATTTAAGTGACATTTTGGAAAATTTGAAATTAGAAAGCTCTTCAACTGACTCACAAAATCCTTCAAACTTCCTTCAAATTGTTGAAGAAAATCAAAATACTATTTTAAATTTAAATATAAATCAAGTTATGCAGTCAAATCAAGTCGTGCAACCAAATCAAAATACGACTAGAATTATGCCTCAATTTAAGAATGACTATCTTAAATGTGTGCCAGAATTTAATGGTGATCCTAATGAATTAAATCGATATTTGTCAATTTGTGACTCATTAATTACACATTTTTATAATCGCGAAAATACAAATGATTTTCAGAATACTTATTTGTTGAATTCGCTGATTTCAAAATTAACCGGTAATGCAAAAGTTGTAATAAACATCCAAAATGTTTCTACATGGGAGGAACTAAAAGAAACATTAATTAGGAATTTTGCTGACCAAAGAGACGAATCATGTCTTAATAGAGATCTTGTTTTAATGAGACAATTACAAAACGAAAGGCCTCAACAGTTTTATGATAGAGTTTTAGAAATTTTAAATTTATTATGTAGTTATATTAGTGCACATGAAACTACGGAGGATTCAAAAAAGTTAAAGCGAGATCTTTATAATAATTTGGCATTAAGAACATTTTTATCTGGGCTGAAAGAACCATTAAGTACAACCATTCGCTGTATGAAGCCGAAAACTCTTAGCGAAGCTTTACAGCTTGTAACTCAGGAGGATAACGTTCATTACTTTCAAAATTATTCTAATAAAAATTTTGTAAAAAATATTCAGGTACCTAATAGACCACAATTATCAAATCAAAGACCTGTCGAAGCTCCTCGACAATCTCATTTTAATGCCCATACGCCAAATTTTTATAGACCGAATTATTTCGGACATCAAAATTTTAACAATAATTTTAACAATAGGAATACTTTTCCATCTCAACCGGTACCGGTACAGCCTAGAATGAATTATCAGCCTCAGCGATTTTTCACAAATGCACAAGTATTTAAACAGCCACAGCAAAATAACAATGTTTTTAAGCCAGACTTAAATAGAACCTTGCCAAAACCTACACCCATGAGCGTATCTACTAGAAATACTTATCAACAAGGCCCGTCAACTTCGCGCCAATTTCATCAACCACAGGGAAATTTTGCCTCTGAAAAATTATTTAATACTGAAACAAATCAATCTAATGAAAATTTTGAAAATCAATATGTGGATTATAATTACCAAAATGATGAATTTGCTGAATATAATAGCCAACATGAATTTGAAAATGCAAATGTAGTCGAAGCGCAGGAAGAAAATTTTCAATTAGTGCCTCAACCATACGATCAGACATAAACCCCCAAATTATATCGTTTAATACCTTTAATTCAAGCGAATTAACATATATTGTATTTCCTGAATATAAACTTCAATTTTTAATTGATTCGGGATCTACAAATTCATTCTTTGACCCCGAGATAGCAGAAAAACTTTTTCCAAATTCAATTGTGTATGATCCTTTCATCGTTTCGACAGTTTTTCAAAATTCTGCGCATAAATACAGTGCCTATATACCTGCCTCTGAAATATTTAATTTGCCAAAACAACAAAATTTAAAATTCTATTTATTTAAGTTTCACAACATTTTTAATGGTTTAATTGGGTTAGACAATTTAAAGCTTTTACAAATAATCTTGGACTTTAACAAAGGTTACTTAATTACCCCATACGCAAGAATAAAACTTTTGTATCATAAAAAATCGAATGACTTAAATCTGACATTAATTCCCCATGAAAAATTTCAGAACTGCGAAATACCTGAATCGCTTGCAGTTGCAAACAGTGGACAAGCTGTAACGTTAGATTTTTCTGAGCCTACTCAAGTTGACGAATTTGAGACGAAAATAATTGAACAAATTGATTTGAATAATTTTGATGATTATTCAAATTGTAATTTAGACTGGTCAAAAATCAGAACTAATCACTTAAATTCGGAGGAAAAACCAACATTTCTTAATTTGTGTGAGGAATATTCGGATATATTCTATCAAGAAAATATGCCGTTAAGTTTCACTAGTAAAATAAAAAATCAGGCATCAATAACAAATGAAATTCACAGTAAAGAAATCGACACAGTCTCAGATGAAATTGAAAAATTAATAGAAATAAATAATGGAAATCAAACCGAACATCTCGAAATCGATCAGTTCGTCCAAAAAATTATATCCTTACCAGGTCCACTACATAACTCTGAAATCGATGATGAGACTATTCATTTAAATGCAGAACAAAACCTAATTGTAGAAATTTCTGTAACAGAACAACTTGTTAAATTTGATCAAAATAAAATTATTGTAAATTCTGTATTGCACTCCCTAAGTAAACCGAAAATTACGATTTTATTTGAGAAGAAAAAATGTTTAAATGTTCAAATTTCTGAAAGAGATTTTGAGCAAGATGTCATAGGCCTCATTAAAAAATATATATCTCCTGAAATGCAATATTGCATTTACCTCGAAAAAGCCGAAATCTATGAACCATTTTCAACTGTTCTTGAAAAATATCTCAGATGGAGATCAATCAAATTTAAAAGGTGTACCAAAAAATTAATTGACGTCACGAGTAAGGACGATATTGAGGAACTTATAAAAGGCTATCACGAAAGTAAATCAAATCACCGCGGAATTGACGAAACGTACTTGAAAATCAAAGATAAATATTATTGGCCAAATGTCAAAAATTCCATTGAAACCTTTATTAACGAATGCGAAATTTGCTTACAAAGCAAATATGAACGCAACCCGGTACGCGTAAAAATGAATGTTACGCCGACCGCAATGAAACCATTCGAAATTATTCACCTAGATACATACACACTTGAACAATCAAAATTTCTCACAATTATTGATAGTTTTTCAAAATATGCACAAGCATATTTCATTACATCGTTGACAGGCACAGAAATAGCAAATAGCTTGTTGCAATTTTTCTCTCACCACGGTATCCCAAAACAAATTATTGTAGACAATGGAACCGAATTCAAAAACTCATTAATCTCGGAACTTCTAGGTTTACATAAAATTAAAGTACATTTCTGTACGCCCTACCACCCTCAATCGAATGGGGTAATCGAGCGATTTCATTCGACTATCGCCGAACACATTCGTCTGCTTAATACCAAAGGTTTCTTAAAAACACCCATTAAAATGAAAATGATATATGCTGTCCTCGCTTATAATCATTCAATACACTCGGCAACTAAAATGAAGCCCATAGATATTGTTAGCGGGCATATCACTGATAATGACCCATTTAACATGCAGATTGATCAAATTCTCCTTAATGACTATGTTAACGAACATAAAGAAAAATCAAAATTATTATACTCAAAAATTAATTCGGATCTAATCCAACGTAAAGAAAAGATAATTGAAAGAGAAAACAGAGATCGAGAAAATCCCGATATTTTCAAGCGAAAACAAAAGGTATATGTTAAAAAACACAAACGCCAGAAACATGCAAATAAATTTCATAAACCTACCACAATAAAAAAGGTTAATAAGAAAAAGAAAACAGTATCTACTGTCCAACAAGGTCCCGTTCATATGGACAATTTAAAACGACCACGTAAAACGAGTAAACAGTAGTTAAAATAAATTTTAAATTCATTTCAGATTTTTGGGAACTTTTGGATCTTCACAAAAAATATCCCTACGAAATTTAGAAGGTAATCCTGGAATAATTCCCCTAAAACTGGGAACAGCCAAAATTACAAAATATTCACATACTTTAATACATTACTATAACCTTAACCCAGTCATCTCCGAAATAAATCGTTTGAAATCACAATCCACAAACTTGAAAAAAATAATTATCGAAGATAAATACTATTCAATTGAAGTGTCAAATTATTTAAAAATTCTTGAATTTGCTGAAGAAAAGGTAGAAAACAAATTGTCGGAAATACTACCCCAACGTCAAAGAATAAAGAGGGGACTAATAAATGGCCTAGGATCGATTTTCAAATCAATCACAGGAAATTTAGATGCAAATGACGGGGAACGTTACGAGATATTAATTCGAGAACTACAAGAAAATCAACTAAAATTAGCTTCAAATATCAAAAATCAAAATTCACTTTCAATAGAATTAATAGACAAATTCAATCAAACAATTCAACAAATAAGTCATAATGAAAAACTTTTGGAACTGAAAATCAACCAAATTTCAGACCGCTTATTATACAAGGAAACCACATTGTTTATAAAAGATATTATGAACCAAATTATTACAATGTATGAAATGATTAACTCAATATTGCAAGATATAGAAAACTCTATATCCTTTTTAAAATTGCAAATAATGCACCCCAGTATTATAAAAACAAAAGATTTGTTTAATGAATTGAAAAAATTACAAAAACAAGTAAAAAGAAACCAACTTCCTTTTGAAGTCACATTGGATAATATATTATTGTTCGAAAAAATTATAAAAATAGATGGATATATATTGAACAACAAAATTACTTACATCCTATATATTCCAATAACTTACCCTTCAGAATTCAATTATTATCACCTTTACTCTGTCCCCATTTTGACCCAGGGTCAGTTTAAGGCTATAATTCCAAGAAACAAATTTTTGGTAAATGACGGATTGTACTACGCATTTCTGAGCGACCCCTGTATAGAAGTAACCACACAAACCTTCACCTGTGCGAGATTAGACCTGCAAGAAATTAAGAAAGAAACCCCTTGCGAAATACATCTGCTAGACACAAGTAATTCTACGTGTGAACAAGTAAAAGTTGCCTTATCCAGACCAATAATCAAACAATTGGATAAATCTGATCAGTGGATTGCAGTCTTGCCATCTGAAGAAGCGATAAATTAAACTGTTTACAACAAGAAGAAACCAGAAAGATTACCGCTGGTACCTACCTACTAAATATTCCAATTGGTTGCCAAATAGCCACCCGCCATGAAACTATCGATAATACGATGCAATCGATGAGTTCAAATCAACCAATACTGTTTCCAAATCTAAATACGGAAGCTATGAATACACCAAAAATAAATATTAGCCTCCAGCTTGACAACGTTGAACTTGATGAACTTCAAGAAATAAAAACACAAATAATTCAAAATCAGCCCGATATGTATTTCCAAAAAGTGTCCCACGTACCGAGCATTTGGACATTATTTATTTATGGCCTAATAATTTTAATATTGGTCTATATTGTCTGGGAGAGAGTCATCCTTAAGTGGTACATCCAAAAACCCAAGAAGGAGCATCAAACAGAAGATATGGACCTTTCAACCGTTCAACTTCCTTAGTTACCCTCGGTAGTTGAATCTTCGGGGGGAGGTGTTACATCATGCACCGCCCCTGCATCTTTAAAGAAACCGCCGACTCAGCGAGACGTTATCTGCGTCTCGCGGAATACTAGGATTGCTTTGCTTTATGTTAGTTAGTCTATTGTAAGCTTTCAAGCAGTAAACATTTAATTATTATCTTCTGTATAAAAATCGAAATAAAGACATTTTGTTATAAAACTTTAAAAATTCTTTTTAAAAAGGCGACTACGGAGCTGTATATTGTTAGTTACGAAGAGGCATTTAACGGAATTATTTCATCCATCTAGCAAGTCTTATAATTTTGTAAATATCTTCCTGCCTGCAATTTTTTCTTTTAATTAAAAAATACATCTAGAAATTATGATTCATTTAGAAACTTGTTTACCTATTAAAAAAAATTCATTAAATCGATCTTATTTGAAAAAAAACTAAATTACATCTACCTAAATGATCAGTACAAAGCACGACTATATTAAAAATGAATTATTATTTGTTTGCTTATTATTGTATTGAAACAATTATATTTTCTGCTGTTTGCAAAATTGTATAAAGAATATGTTTCAATACAATTATAAGCAAACAAATAATAATTCATTTTTAAACGTAAATAGAGTATATAGGGTCCAATACTAGTTAGCTAATGGATAGGTGAGGTTGTTTTATCAGTCAATATCAAATATTATTATTTCACACTTATTCATAGAATTTGTCTTGGTTTTGCATGAAACATCTTTATGAGTGACTTTATGTCTTTCTGATGAGCTCCAGAATAAGGGCGAAAAACATTTCAAAGGTTTAAGCATTTCCAAGGAACAGAATGATGGATTTCATGAAAATGTAATCCATTAGAATGAAATTTTTATAAGACAAGGTAGATAAAAAAAAAATCATTTCAGGCTTTTGTTCTCATTTTGAACTGAATCTTCATGAGCGTAGGGGGTTATGTAGATACTAGTTTAATCTGCATGGCCGTAGGGGACTGTGGGGATGTTAGTGTTAGGATGAGAATTGTCAAATAAGGAATTAGACAAATTCATTTTAGGATTTTAATTTGCTTGCATAACCAGAATTCAGGTTATTGAATGAATGCAAAGATTTCATTATTATTTTTACACAAAGTTTTTCTTTTAGTTATAGATGGTTATATTTTCTGCTGTTTGCAAAATCCTATAAAGCATATGTTTCAACGCGACTATATTAGTCAAAACGGTAAGTACGGCTGGCGTAAAATTAAAATTTGAGAGCATTACGTTGTTTCTTGCCTTTGCAATAATTAGAGAATTATGCCTTAATACTTAATACTAGTAGTTTTCTAACCAGATTTTAAAGTGCATAGTTTTAGTGATGAGGAACTTGCAGATATACAATTAATTTATGGTGAATGTAAAGAAAATGTTTCAGCGGCACAAGAACAATATCATTGTAAGTTCCCTACTCGTACTGTGCCAAAACGATTTTACGATTTTTTTTCAGTAGTTAAAAAGGTTTCTGAATGAATCATGTTTAGTTCTTTTCTTTGAATTGAAAGAAAAAATAGCAAAGATATTGACAAAATTACACGAATGGTAGTTATATCACCCTTTTGTATACACACGTTATTTTCAGATAGAAATTAAAACCGTTTTCTTGTACGCCCCCTTAAGGGGATGTAGCTGGACAAGAGAGGCTTATTTTGAAGAATTTTGTATTTTTTCGATAAGGAATTGGTAGCAAACTTTTTTTTGCACGGTATTACTGGAATCCCTGTATGCAGTGCGGTTCATATGTATGGAGAAAATTCATTTTAAGCGTAATTATGAACCTTTCGGAAAAATTCTGAAACAGTTCTAATTTTAATTTAAAATTGCCGTTTATTTTGTATGAAGATAATACCTCCATCATGCACCTCCTGTGAATTATGACAACACTTCTGAACATTTTAAATTAGTAGAGGCGTCGTACGACACCTCGTTCGAAGGGTATTTTGACTCTCTATTTATGAAGATTTTTAAATTTAAATTATTGGTTTTGAGGAAAAGTTGAAACTGATCTACTGTTGTCTTTAAAGTTTTTAATACACAATTGTACTCATCAGAAAGTTATTTAAAGCAGACACAGAAAATTTTTTAAAAAAACCTAAAAAAAATAACGCTATTTACTGTGCCTTCAAGAACTATGAAATGGGCCATGGAATTTTTTTCCCAATTAGTGTCACTTTATTCTAAGTTACTCACACGCATCAGAGTATTTATTCCATACATATGGACCGCACTATATATTGTTGTATTGTAGATGTATATCAATAAAAATATCTAATACAAAATTTCAAATAGGCAATACAGAAATCCATCAAAATAATCAAAACTCAAATAGAATAGTGGCAAGTCAAGGTTAATTTTAAGATCATCCACAATAAGCTGATAAAAACACACTACAATAAATCCACTATTTGCAGGTTCTGCTGCCAATACTCTTTATGGCCTCGTATTTGGGCATCAGTCACGCCAACAGCATGTCCTGCGTGTGCTGGGAAGGATATAAAGCGGAATATAATCAAAATGGCGGCCAATGTGTAGCACTCAACCAGTTCCACATCATGCCTTGCAATATGGCCAAGGCCCCTAAGTGCCAATGTTCGGGACGAGTGAGCAGCATCCTTAAAGACAGAACAGGTATTTTCAATGTATACAGTGAATTACAAAGTTTTTCGGTAGGTATTAAGACTGTTGACACAGTTTTCTCCAAACAAAGTTGATGATAATAATAGTGTCTTTAGTTATAAAACAAATGTATTATGTGTGAAGTTCACTGGATCTGAGCGAGTCTAGGTTAACCACATTAACTAAATTTTTTTAATAATAACGAATTGCTTTTAGAAAAACGTGCACTAAAAATTATGACAGAAAATGTCACCTACGTTCGGTTAATCCAACCTTATTACTTAATATCGATATTGCGATCGGTTAAAAATACGTTCTATATTCTTATTTGTTCATTACAATTAACCGAGAATTTTCTTGGTTTTAACATTTTTAGAAGTCAACTACGTTCATAGAACTTTTAGAAATTTAGAGAATTTTTTTAAACAACTGTAAAATTTGCTCTTTGTTGCTTATACACTTTTGATTTTTTTTTGCTTTGTTGACAAGCACTTTTCGTGAACATAAACTATAAACATATTTTAAGTTTCGTTTTCTTCCGTTGTGATTTCATGGGTTTTGAAGAAAAATGCACATTTTGTCAAAAAATAGCGTATAACACTTCATGCAAATACCACATGCAACAGGTTTACACGAAATGTCGCAGTGGACCGATCTGCGTAGTACGCATCTAGATTAAGATTAAGAAGAGAATTTATTATAGAGCACTTCTCCCTTGGCCATCATACAGTTGCACGAATTTTCGAAAACATTGTAGTGTATTGAATACGTCATTGTTGCATTTGTTATACGCACGAAATTTTCTTATAGATACGGTTTCGCCAGCTGGACAACACGACATTTTAAATAACTGCCATATTTTATACCATTTTTAAATTAAAAAAGAGTAGATTTGTCTGGTATAGGAGTGGACAAAATTATTTATTCGTAAGAATTTACTATAGATATTCATGCTAGCTTGATAAACTCTGAGAGAGTGAAAAAACAGATTCTTTGTAAAGGAGCATTATATAAGTCGACTGTAATTGAGAAAATTACATTTTATTCTGACGTTATATACGACAAAAGTTTGTTATTTTGGTTACGCTTAATTTGCAATTTTGAGGTAGGATCCTCTGATTTTTGTATTTCTTTGAATCTAATTCAATTAAAGCAACGGCATGCGTAGATGTAAACAACTTAAGCATTATACTCTTTGCCGATTTACTGTACTTTTTATATAATTGTTGCACATTCTCTAGGATACTCTTCGCAGTTTCTTTTGTAAATAGTATTAGTTTCAGACATTTTTAGTTTAATTACAAAACATGAAAAAAAATTAATTAAACAAATTAATAACTTTTTTATTTGTTGATCGATTTTGTTCAAAATGGGGTTCTTCCTTTAGCCAACACTAACATACTGTCCAAATTTCAATACAATAGAACTTTTCATTCTTAAGTTATCGTGCTTACAAGAAACTTGACGGACAGATGGACAGGCAGGCAGACGGGCGGACGGACGGATGGACAGACGGATAGACAGACGGGCGGACATTTTGAAAGTTGTTCATAATTCGATCACCAAGACAGTAATATGAATTTCTTTTCTTTGCGAGCAATATTACCGGTTTTAGAAATGTGCCGATCGAATGCAATGCACTCTTCGTTTCGTATTTGCGAAGAGTATAATAATGTGATGTCACAAAAGTTTGACCACCACCTGCCCTCTTGTCACACTATGTCACACTTTATGGACGCCCCTCCTCCCCCCTCAAAGTGTGTCATAATTAATGGATGGCCCCTTAAACGGAAATGATGGAGTATAAAAGAGACAAGGAGATTAAAAAAATTGTCTATATAAATTTGGGAATGAATAACGTAACACTAGTAGATACGTTAGAGACTGCTGGAACTAACACACAGTTTCAAAACATTTTCATCGCTAGGTTTTTAAAGATCAAAGACAAAAATTATACGCGGAGGTTCAGAAGAGAAATATGTTCAAAGGGTTTCTGTAGACGTCAAGAATTCGTGGTTTAAATATAACTATACAGTTGAGACGCACCCTGTCTAATATGACAAGTATTATTTAACAACAATAATGTGATGTTCTTTCAATTCAGTATAATTAAATTATTATACAATAGAATTCATAATAAATATAAAACATTACATCTAAACGTAAAAATTATACAGAAGTATAAATAATTATAATAATGATAGCTACCATCCAAAATAATGAATTAGCTATAATCATAAAATGAGACAAATAATGCACAACTTAAAAATACGTTATTAACACATTCCAAATAGAAGTTTTTATTATTTTTTGTATTAGCTTATTATCGGTTTAAGATAAATAATATTTTGTTAACATTGTAACATAGGTATTTATAGTGGGTGTCTACAACTGCACTTTAATTCTTGACTTATTGCCTCAGAACAAACTGTTGTTTGGATCCTAGTCTTTTGCACTTAATAAATTCCTTAAAGCGGCTTTACATTTATGCAATGCAATGAAATGGATGACATGCAAAACTTTGCGTGATAATTTTTAGATCTTGAAAGCACTTTACATTACTGCAATATTTTCTGAAATATTTGGTACCAATCAGATGAGAAAAAAACTTTTGTGATTATATTTATTTTTTATTTATTTACTTTACATTCAGTGAATCACTACGAACAGAGGGAGAGAATCAAGTGATAATAATGATTTTTCAAAAGAATGACAGAATAGGTTATGTTTGTTGCTTCAGTTCCGTTAATGCTAGGTTGGCAACCCAAATATTGCATCTGCAATACAATCAAATTTGCATGCCGTCTGCAATATTGCATTAATGTAAAGTGGCTTTTAGTACTTTATTTGCTTTCTATAATCTGAATAATATTCTGAAAACATTTGGAAGTTTTTAGTTTTAGTAATAAAGGATACTATGTTCTGCGGTTGAAGATTGTTTATATTTTCTTTTATTTTCTATACACTTGGTAATTAATAAAAGTCTATTTCTCTTTCAAAATAGTACAAAATTTGATGCCCGTGAAGTTAGTGTATCAGTTTGAGAATTAAGAATGGTTCCGTTTGCTATCGTTTGCGAAGAAAAAGGACAGTAGTTTTATCGTTTGTGACGTTTGAGAAAGGACAACTCGAAAATTTGAGGGTAACATCCCAAAAATGGAGCATCGACTATAGTTCTGTGGCTTGGTTCTAAAAGGGCCAATGTCACTATTTTCTTAATTTGAGTTATAATAATATATACCATCGAACTAGATATTTTCAGAACTTTTTAATTAAAAAGGCCAATGTCAATGCTTGTAAAATGAATGTAAAGTTTAAGTGGCAACGGCCAAAGTACGTTTGTGAAAAATATTTCTGTTAAAATGCTAAAAGGACCATTGACTACGCTCTTACAATTATATACATTGACCCTTTTAGAACGAAGCCACAGAGTTATTTATGACATAAGTGTTAAAAGTGAGATTTTATTTTGTAAGTTGACAACAAATAAAAACCACTTTTAATACACACAGGGTGTTACATCATGAGAGTGACATAGCTTAATACTAATACACTACGAAGATAGAGGGTGTTTTATAATTTTTGGTAAAGACTACTTTTTGTCATTATTTTGACAGGGAATGGAACAATGGACTCATATTTGGTACATCTAATGCAGTAACGAGCTACATTTTTTTTTACCAAAATTGATCTTTAAAATGTGTTGGAGTTAGGATTCACCCAGACCACCTAGTTTCAATAGAATTTTTGCAAATTGTTATAAAATTATTTATTTCACGTGACTTTTATTTAATATCGTTCTGAAATCTATATTCTTGTACATGTAATGCCGTATTCAAATAACCACAAAGGTGTAACAAAAAAGTGAAATGGGCTATGTTACTTATTTTTTTGTGTTCTTTTCGTATATTGTATAGAAATTGTTTTTTAGAGGTAAAGAAGAAACATAAATTTTAGTGAATCCGGACCTGGATAATTTTTCCAGCCTTACACGTTCTTCTAAAGGATCATTATTGTATTAGCTATACCAAATATGAATCCATTACTCCATTCCTTGTCAAAGTAATGTCAAAAACTAGTTCTTGACAAAATTTATATGACACCCTCTAACTTCGTAGTGAAGGCCAATGAGACATTTCTATGGGGGGTTCTGACTACCACTGTTGTTCTTTACCTCCGATTAAGCTATGTCCCTCTCATGATGCAACACCCTATATATCATATAACATTTTTTTGTTCTACTTCTCTGTGCCGCTACCTGGATTTGATAAATTAAAGTAGCATAGTTCTGGAAAGTAAATAAAATGATCTTTAAACAAGAATCGCATATGTTGTGAAATTGTTGCTTACAAATAAATAGTTGTTTATAAATAACGCTTAGCCATTTATATTGTTTAAAATGGTTGTTGATGAAGAAATTAATATTCCAATTAAATGACGATTTGTTGGTTCCTATGGATATTGTAGAGACTGCAAAAAAGGAACTTTAGAACTCCGGCATAAAAAATCGCGCCAGCACTACGATATTGCGTATACTAATTTTGTCAACTATAGAAAATAATAGGTCGACCTAAAACAAATTTGGGACAAGCTGATTTTAGCGTGATTGTGTTCCCTAGGGGGTACTATTTATATGCCTAAAAGTCCCCAGTGATCCCCGAGCCAAACTACCCCAAAACCACCCCCAAAGGTAAGTTTTTTTGTTTTTTTGCGATTTTCTCAAAAACCTTAAACTTTTCGACAAAACTTCAGGATACATTTTTCATAGAGCATAAAATTCCCTATTCAATGGTATATATATATATATATATATATATATATATATATATATATATATATATATATATATATATATATAGTATAAATTCGGGTAATTGCAAAGCCCTCTATAGCGTCTTGAAAATAAATAAAATTTAAATTCTGCAAAATTATTTTCGATTTCGCAAGTTCTGACCAATATTTTAAAATTACATTAACACTACTTGGGCTTTTTTGTATTTTTATCATATCTGCGGCATTTATGTAATTCGAAATAATTTTTTATTAATATTATTAGCTATATTTATCTTTACAAATGATTTTAAGCCTGAGAAGATCCTGCGATTTGCACACAAATCTCCAAGTAATAAATAAGTTAAAAGTTAAAAAGTTAAAAAAATTGAATAATTTATGAACAAGTTATCCATTATAAAAAGTAACAAAAATAAAACTAGTGCAAAAAATATATAATACATTTTCATTAAAAGATAAATTAAAACATAAACAAAATTACCTAAAAATCCTCATCGTCCTCAACTAAAGACACATCTGATGCGACATTACTGCAATATTATTGTCCCAGACAAAAACTACAACTTGCAGTGCATTTTAAATTAAATTTGCTGCAAGTACAGGACTTACTGGAGCAATTAGATTTGCATCCACAAAACAAAATTTTTTAAATGAATTCGGGTGCAATTTCTTTTGAATTCTTTTGCGGTTGTAGTGCGCCATCCTTTTTAATCCACCCCCAGTCCTCTGGGTTTAATTCGATGCCCATCCATAGCTGTACTTGTAAGTAAACTCTTTTAATATGAAGTTCAGCAACTTCAGATGAAGGTGGCAATGTAGCGAGCTAAAAATTTTGAAATAAATTTTGACGGGAAATTGTGTGACAATATTTATAACACCTTAATTCATTTAAATCAGACAGATTCGGAAAATTGCTTTTAAATATGGAAAGATCGTTAAAAAGAGCATTATTTTTTAAAATTGTTAATGCCGTTTTCTTGCCCTTTTTTAAAAATGCTGACGTGTATCGCAACCAGTCATAGCATGAAGAAATAGTATATTTTGAAGAATTGTTTTATCTAATATATTTTGTAATGCGTATATATTTGTTAGCTTATTTAGCTTACAAGATGTACCGGGTCTCACCATATAAATATTTTGAGTTGCACAATGTTCTAGAAGCAACACTATAATGTCTTTATCTAGTGCCACAACAATTACGGTATTGTTACTTTCTATGGCACAATCCGCTGTTGTTTTAGCAATCATATAATCTGCATCAGTTTTTGCTCTGCTCACTGAAATACCGACATTAACAAAATGGGCCTCTAAAAAATTAATGAACTTCTCTTTATTCGAAGAAACTGCTAAAAAATGATCATGGTTTATATTAACAGATGTCTCAGGTGAAAATTCAACTTAATGCCCAGTTGCGTTCTTTGCTCTAAGTTGGTGTTCTGTAAATTTTGTACTTAAATGTTCATTCCGCCACCAGGGCCTATTACCGACGCCAGAGGATAGGCTCATCAGGGTTTGTGTAGACACTGGAACCCCTAACCTGGAAATTTTGCCGAACCCTCACTTTATCGTTAGGTAGGGATTTTGGCCACAGGATAATAATAACGTACCTGTTAATTTTTCTCTAGACACTCTAATAACATAAATGTTTAATAATATTATAATATATACACTTAAAAAAAAAATTAATTATTGCCGACGCGCTTTTTACATCTAGTACAGGTAATAACTAAAAACTCAGGAATGCACTTGTCTACTTGGAACTCCGCGCCCGTCGTGTTGCCCCGTGCTATTACGCCATCCGCCAATTTTAAACGAAATTAAAAAGTGATTACGTCATACCAATTTTAGTGTTATTGTAGTTTTAAAGTATTGGTCAGAACTTGGGAAATCGAAAATAATTTTGCAGAATTTAAATTTTATTTATTTTCACAAGGCTATAAAGGGCTTTGCAATTACTCAAATTTATACTATATATATATATATACCATTGGATAGGGAATTTTATGCTCTATGAAAAATGTATCTTGCAGTTTTGTCGAAAAGTTTAAGGTTTTTGAGAAAATCGCAAAAAAACAAAGAAATGTACCATTGGGGGTGGTTTTGGGGTAGTTTGGCTCGGGGGATCACTGGGGACTTTTAGGTACATAAAGAGTACCCCCTAGGGAACACAATCACGCTAAAATCAGCTTGTCCCAAATTAGTTTTAGGTTGGGCTTAAAATTCACTTAATTTTATTGGACTACTACTGTAGATTGAAGAAAGTAGAGGGTAACTTCAGTAAACGCAAAATCTTCAACTTTGTGGTCGAAATTTTCTACGGTAACATCAAGTCCGCTCGTTAGAAATGGTGCTGATATAAGCCAGTGCAGCATTCTGAAATTGGAAAAATGAGAAATATTGTCCTAAAAAAATCAAAACTTTTACAGTTAAACAAGTCAAGAAGTTTATAAACGAGGCTCCAGATGAGAAATGTTTGGTGGTTAAAGTTGCAACCGTTTTTTGATTAGTTGGAGCCTGCTGGCAGCAACAGCTCTGTAACTTATTGGAAGGACTTTGAAGACATGAACGAAACTCTGCTCATACAAATTCCAAACACTAACACGAAAATTCAATGCACTTTCTGTATTGTAGGGAGCCATGTTAAGTATAACCTAAGGACGCTGCATTACACCCATCCACTGATAGCCGTCGTCGTTTCTTCCTACAATATCTCAATAAGACATCACTGTTCAACTAATGGGTAGATTAGATTAGGAAGGAGGAGCTGACTCATGGGCCTTTACCATCGCGGCCCCCATGGATCAATTGTGGTGCTCCTGTTTATTTTCCTTAGAGCTCCTTATCCAGCTTTGTCCCTTGCTTCAGATTTCAAAGGCCCCTTAGTGTAGCTGTCAGCTCTTGATTTTTCCTCACCAAGTAGTTGGAATCTTAGTCTAGCAAGGCCTTCACGGCACAATACACGGACTGAGGTTTCCTCTGCCTCTTAGCAGAATCTGCATCTTGCTTCCTCTGCCAGACCCATTAGACTCAGATGTCTATTAAATCGGCAGTGACCGGTTAGAAGACCCACTATTATTCTACTCGCCTTTCTGTTTTGGCATAATAGCTCCTCCGTAAATTTGGCCGATCGTTCTTTAATGAACTCTTTGGCCTGTCCCTGTCGTGGGAAATATTTACACCATTCCAGAAATTTAGCTTGCACCCATTTGCTAATGGAAGCTCGTATGCACAGCTTAGCCACACCGTAAAAGGGTTCAGGTCATATAAGGACATTACACGCGCCTTCTCTGCCAAGTTCATCAGCCTTTTCATTTCCCTGGTGTCCTGGTACCCAAGCCACGGTCACTTTCTGACTTCCTAGGTCTATAAGGGCATTTATGCAGTTGCATACAGGTTTCGATTCGACTTGCATGGAACCGATTGCTATTAGTGCAGCCTGACTATCGGAAAAAATGGCGATAGACTGATTCGCAGTTCCTTGCATTATAATTTCCTATAATTAGCCAAAGCAATTTACAAGTCACTAATTCGGTAGATTCTTCTCTACTATGTTGGAAGAATCAGGAGCAAATCTTGCGGAAATAAAAGAGTATGGCGCGGTGGATGGAAATCGACGAAATTAGCTGAGGGTTACACCAACGAGTCCATTACTCATAAAAATGTTATTGCTCACAGAATTCTTCCAACTACAAGCTTTAATGCTGTACCAAATTTCGAAACCTCATCAACTTCATCGTAAGAATTACCTTGCAGCAATGAAATTGATAATTCAAGCGGCGCAAATATGTTACGAAGCTGTTTAACTCCACAAGGAATTAATATTGTCGGTGTTTTAAACATTAGTATTAAACATGTTTTTAATACTGCTCCTAAAAAATGTTTTCTAAGTTTACTTATAAAAGACAATTTTTAATTACAATTGTTCAAGAAATTTGTTTTACAATCTCTTGCAAACGATCACAGAATCATAAAACTTATATCAATACATTGTAAATAAAAGGAAGAAGAAGAAAATTGCGCATTGTAAAATTCTAGAACAAATTGTCAATATTTGCAGTTCTTATGATAGTTCCAGTCTTGATAAATATTTTGGTCTTTTTATTATTTGTCTATTTTTAATTTTGGCATATTCCCAGAAAGAATACAATTAAATTATATTGAGTCTACTTGCTTTTTCTTTCTTTCTTCATGAGCTCCGTTTATAATGTATGTAATTTTTAGGTACTTGGTGTACAAGATACAGCAGAGGTGAGGAACTGATGCGATGGCCTTGTGAAAATATACAAGAGTGGGATGATTTCTTCCAGAAAAATCCTGATTTTGTTTGAAAATGTTTAGTCTCTTAATATGTCTGTTTATTTATTTAATTTTATAGTAGTTTTATTCTCCTTCATAATATACACCTAATAAATGACGAAATAATTATGGGGTTATTTATTTGCTTTGAGTTAATCAAATTTATGCCTTTTCTTTGTATATCATTAAGTACTAGCATCTGGTCATATCCAAAATAATGAAATATTGATATTTTCCATAAAGATCCTAAAAATCTGAACTACATTAGTTTTGAGAAAATCTGAACAACTTTGAGGTATAACGGATATAAAACTTGATTTTGTAACTACTTATACAGTGGTTTATAAAATGATGGAACAAACGATAGATACGTTCCTAGTGTAAAATTAAGGCTAGAACCCTATAAATTCATACAAACATCTATCGTAGATCCTACTACTGGGTTAGATAACGTTAAACTTTTTATTTCTATTGGACTTGTCATACTTAATGTTCCAATTTAAAATTTACAATACAACTCTTGAAAACATTTAAATTGGGCAACATAAAAAGTAGAATAGGACAATTATCCTATTATGATAATATTATAATAGGAAAATAGGTTAATAGGATAATAGGATCGTGGAATAAACGAATCATAGATAGGACTATAGTACAATAGAATAATCAGATAATAGGATAATAGCAAAATAAGCCGGTTCTGTGTCCCACGAATTAAGCTTGAGATCATGAAGATCCGGGTTCATACCCTAGTTAGGGTATGAATATTTATTGTCGTTTCTGTTGTGTCACTGATACCAATACAGTATAAATAGAATAAACCGGTGGATCTAGGCCAGTAAATATCAACAAAAAATCAATAAAACTAACGGTAAGCAAGAAATAAAAGTTGCTACCTTGAACATCAACTTAAGTTACAACGAAATCTATCATTAAACTAGTGCATTATACCCAACTTAATCAAATAAGTTGTCAGAAAAACATAAATTTCCAAAATTCGACCAATTTAAACAAAAACCAGCCAGAACAACAATTAATATTCTCTTTTATTTTTCTTCGTGTTCAGCTCAACTATTGTCCAGATTATCGGTCACAAAATTGAGCATATTCTTATAATAGAATAGAAGGAATCAAAAATCACCAATAACTATATGTAATCATGATTAGAAAGGAACAAAATTCTGCAGTAATCACAAATTACAAAGTAATTGATGCCATGATTACTGAGGTACTCTGATTACTTTGTAATTTCAAACAAAGTAATCATATGAATAATAATTAATCGATTACGCCCAATTCTGACATGGAACAATATAGTGCATTCTGTTAAGTCGGACAGGAGTACAAATTATTCCTAGCCTAACGAGACTATGTCACGCCCCCGCTTTCGAGATGAACATGATGGCGTGGTTTAATCTCTTTCCGAGCTCACCACACCCCCCGGAAGGGGTAAACAGCGTATCCGCCGTCTCTTACCAGCCAAACATGTGGAGTAAGCTGAGTGCGATGGTGATGTCGAGACCTCTCCTCGACCCCCGCCAACCCCTCAAGTGGGCAAAAATTACCCCTGAAAGGGGTCGAACGCGGATAGGCCATCTTTTCTGGGCTAAACCCGTGTTACCCCCCATTTTCAAGGATGCTGAGCATGAAAAAAATATCGCGATCTCTCCTCGCTCAGCAAACTGACAAAAATATAGTTATACTCTTACTTCTTACTAAACGGGCAAAATTATCCTCGTAGCTTTATGATTTTTTTACGATAGAATTTAATTTATAAGTACGCGGGCTCGCGGCAGCGAAGAGTACACATAGAGTTGTTATCTGGTACACATCATCACGCGCAGCATTTCCGCGTCGCCATTTTTACTGTAGCTGGTCCACGTGCAAGATTGTTTGCCTGCGTTCACTGTCATAAGAACAAGAACTCAGTTACTGTTAATGCCTACACTACTAATCTCGTGGAGAAGGTCCAACATCACCATCGAGATCAGCGTCCTCGAAAACAGGGGATAACACAAGTTTGACTGGTAGGATATGGCCTATCCGCGGTTTACCCCTTTGGGAAGTGGTTGTTGACCGTTTAGGGGTTGGCGGAGGTCAAGAAGTAGTCTCGACAACGCCATCGTGCTCAGCATCCTCGAAAACGGTGAGGTTTCGCGGGTTTAGCCGAGAGAAGACAGCCTGTCTGCGTTTCACCTCTTTGAGGTGTAGTTTTGGGACGTTTGGGGGATTGGGGTGTTGAGGAGATGTCTCGACAGCACCATCATGCTCAGCATCCTCGAAAATGGGGGTAACACAGGTTTGGCAGGTAGGAGACGGCGGATACGCGGTTTACTCCTTTCGGGGGTGGTTTTTGGTCATTTGGGGGGTGGGGTGACCTCGGAGAGAGATTTAACCACTGCCATCGTGTTCTTCGAGGTTCAATCCGACTCACAGAATGCACTAATACAAGACTTGTATCTTGATTTCCTAAGTAAGGTCAGGAAATTAAACATGATTGCGAAGGTTGCAATATTTTTGGGTATAATAAGATTGAACGTTTGGGATTTCAACAAGATGGTTGTGTAAAAAATAGTGGGTGGAAAACATATTTCCGTTGCAATGGTTGGTTATTCAAAATAGTGTAAGTACCACTTTATTTTTGCAATTAGTATAATTTTAGATAGGGACCGACCGTCTTTTAATTTTATATACAGGGTGGACCATCAATAACAGGTCATAATTCAAGGGACCAAAATATAAGGATATAACCAAACATGCTTCAGTAAATTGTTGCTGTAGACAAAGATACAGGATGATAATGTTGTATCTTTTTTGCTTTTTTTGCAATATCACAACTACCCCTTTAGTCCAGTGTTTGACGGTAGAAATAGGTTATTACCTCAGAATTCTTTCGGATAACACCGATTGACCTGAAATTTGGACAGTAAGTAGAGAATGGCTCAAGGAATAAAAGTTATATAGTGCCGTTGTGCGCTTTTACCCTGGGGGTGGATTCCACCCTTCTCGGAGGTGGAAATTAATACACTCAAAATAACAGCAGAAATCGATAGTGGGATGAATTCCAAGCAAAAAATGTTCTATGATGTTTTATCGATAAATCAATATTTTTCGAATGATTCAACAGCCAGGACCAGGGGAGGTCTGCTAACATCTCCTACACCGTCCGCATTAGCGGAGTGAGGGGAGGTAAGGCGAAAAAGCAAAAAGCAAGACCACCCTTTACGGGGTCGGTCCAGGTCTACAGCGATGACTGAAGCAAAGAGCTCAAGCTCGACCCCTAATCATCCGAGACCGCCATCTTTAGTCAAGAATATTGGCGTGGGTGGCACACAAAAAGTCTTTAGATCTTTCTCTATCTCTCTGTATCACATCACGCTAGCCCGTGGCGCCTCATGAGCTATACCTGAAGATGAATATATTTTCTCTTTCTTTTAATGAAACGTTGTGGCACTTTTGACTAGAAATCCCATGCAGAAGTCATTTCTTTCTACGAAGAAAAGGTACACTTGATAGAACTTGATAATTCCAACCGTTTTCGATAAAACTGAAGCAAAAGATGTCAAGGATTATTTGCAAATAAACTTTATTTGAAAAGAAGAAATTGTATTTATTGAAAAAATTACGCAACGTAAGTAAAAACTAAAGAGTGACAACAACGCAAACTCACTTACTTCCTTATGAACTATTTGCTCCAATTTAGATTAAATTTTCGATGTGGCCTCTCCACTTACTTCCATGCAATTTCTGACACCCTGCATCTTTTTTCACAGCAACAATTTACTGAAGCATGTTTGGTTATATCCTTATATTTTAGTCCAAATAATGTAGCCTTGAATTATGATTTATTATGGGTAGACCCCTGTATAATTTTGCCGCACACAACAGTCAATTGCTTGTTCATAGGAAAATATAATATTTGCTAATAAAATATATTTTGCATCGAGAACAATACAATTTTTAATTATATTTTCAGTACACAGAATTATTTATTTCATTAATTCAGCAATTTATTTATGGAAATAACGTTTCAATAAATGTACACGTCATTATTTTGTTATTAATGTTGTTTGTTTTCCAAAACAATGCAATTAAATAAAAATAATTATTTTATGAATAAATATTTATCCATTAGCTAATAAAATAAACCTTGTCGTAATTTTATGCTAACAGCGGTATTGATTTGCATGTAATGGGCTCGTACAAGGTATCAATATTGTGTGTTATTGGAAATTTGCAAATAATCGCGTCATTTTGGTACTTTACTTCTAGAATTGAATTGAATCAATTTTGGAGATTATCAGGTTTCTCTGGCTAAAGTAACGCGACTAAAATAAAACAAAACCAATGAAATAATCAGTGTAACAATAATATCGAAAATCTTTCAATATCGTATATCTCAAAGTACTGCATCATTTTTAACCAACTTTAAACATGTTTTAAAAAGAGGAGATTCTCGGTGAGCTTATTTAATGAACCTTATTTAATAGTTGTTACGTCTCGTGGATAAATTATTACTTAAAATTAGGCGATATTGAAAATTTCAGATTAATCCAATATGCGGTTCTCGAAATATACGATTTTTTTACAGAGGGAATTTGAAGTGCGACTACATCGTGACGTCACTTATAGGAAACGAAACGGTGAATCCATATCTATAGTCATGCATTCGACTTGAAGTCGTCGAGTCTTTTTCGGTGTTTGTGCGTTAAAGGACCCCCCACACAGTAAGTGGTCAGTGGCTTTCCGCGGATTTTGTTCAAATTTTAGTATGTTGTAGTTTTGACCTATCTGCCATGGGCACAAAACATTTTAATAACAGGATTTCGAGATATAGGGCGAAGAAAGCCGTAATTTCGTCGATATTAAGACCTTCTTCGGTAGTCGCGCCATTTTAGCATGAAAAATCTGAAAACCTCTAGAGTAAAAGGTACAGGGTGAATTGACTACATCTTTGTTGAAAAGAGTTCAGAAAAGCATTTAGAAAAAAACACTAACTTTTAATTTTTGGCGGAAATGTTTGGTTTCAGTTTTTTCCGACAATTGGCCAATGGCCAATTTAATTAAATTAATTGAAAAATTTGTTTTCGTACACAATATGCCATAAAATTAGACGAAAATGGTTACTAAGGGGATTTGGTGTCGCTGATCACCAATCTGAAGTCCAGTTTGGGAAATTCAAAATGGCGGACTGGAAGTCGGGCCATTCTCCATAAGAAATGAAAATGGATATCTTGGCTTGGAAAATCTGGGCTCGAGGGTTTTCGAGGTCGTTGATTACAAATCCGAGGTCTGATTTGGTAAATTCGAAATAGTGGACCGGAAGTAGAGTCAATTTATCAGGAATGAGTACTCGGGGGTTTTTGAGGTCGCTGATTACGAATCAGAAGTCCAATTTACGAAATTCAAAATAGCGGACCGGAAGAACAGTGAATCTCTCCGGAAAACCCAGCATTTTTTACTTGTTTAGGCTGAAAGTATGAAAAATACGAGTATTTCCTGAAAAATATACTACTTCCGGTCAGCTATTTTGAATTATCTCTCTAATTGGAGATTCGTTATCAGCGATAACGAGAACCCCCCGAGTTCCCATTTTCAGCCCTAATAAGAAAAGTATACTAGTTTTCCGGAGAAATAAACTTCCGGTCCGCCATTTTCGATTTACCAAATCAGACCTCGGATTCGTAATCAGCAACCTCGAAAACCCCCGAGCACAAATTTTCAAGGCCAAGATATCCATTCTCATTTCTTATGGAAAATGGCACGATTTCCAGTCCGCCATTTCGAATTTCCCGAATTGGACTTCATACTGGTGATCGGCGACCCCAAAAAAACCCCCAAGTAACCGTTTTATGGGCATATTGTGTAAAACAAATTTCTCCATTAAATTATTTAAATTGGCCATTAATATTGGCCAATTATTGGCCCAAAAATTAAGTCAAACATTTCCGACAAAAAATAAAAGGTACTGTTTTTTCTAAATGCCTTTTTGAACTCTTTGCAACAAAGATGAAGTCAATTGACCCTCTACCTTTTTTTAGAGGTAAAATGCCAAAATGACGCGACTACAGCCAATATCTTGAAATCCTGTTATCAAAATATTTTGTGGTCATAGAGACTTTTGATCAGCATGTCACGAACTACCTCTGTGTAAAATGTCAGCTCTCGGGAGTGAGATCCAAATTTTATTTAAAAAGTGTGAAGTCCACAGACTTTTTAAAATTGATGTAACCCGCGAAAAAATGAATTTGGACATATTCACAACTTTCACAAAATTGGCCTAAGCGACTTATTTTATATTTTGTTTTATTACATTTCTAAGACCGTCATTACCATCAATATAAACTTGTACCATATTAATATTATTTAGGTATTATAGTGGTACTTTTGCAGATATTTATTTATTAAAAATTTTTAATTTACGTCTGCTTCAAAATTATCTCAGCTCCCAAGTGGCTTAGAGCGTTCTTTTTTAAATTCGCAGAAATATCATAGCTTTAAAATGACCTCAGTCCCAACGACGCATGATTAAAAATAAATTAGTCATTCCATTTGTTTATAGCTTTAAAACGCATGTGTTTTTCAACCCCGATTTTAAACAACTGAATTTGCGAAAACCAATTAAATTTGATATGTACCTGATAGTACAACTTGTCAAGAAGAGAATCCACTTTGATTCGTTACTCTACAGTGTCTACAAAAAAAAATTAGGACAATTTTACGAGACCACCTTTTTAATAAATAAATGACTTTTTGCAATAACATTAAAATATATCGATTTAAAAATTTTCAGCCTTTTTAAATACAAGGCTTAATTTATCATTAGTTATTAACAATTCAAGAGGCCATTTTCACGGTTTCTTCGATGTTGCAGATAAACAAATTAACCGATTTGAAAATTTCTAAAGTTCTTAGTTTTTGTTTTATTTACAAAAAAACTGATTTACTGAGCTTTGCGAATTATTTAAACAATGTGGCACTAAATACAAAGTGTTGCCGAAGCATGATATTTAACATTCCTGGCCTCTTTTACATGAGTCAATTTTTATACGTGAAGTATCTTTCATTTTTCAACCAAACCCTAATTCAACTATACTAAAAAGCCTTTTCCACGCAATGTCTTTCAAAGAGGTTTCGATATTTTTAAGTTAGAGCCAATTGTCATGTACAGTAGACATAGGTCCGAGAGAGGTACTTACAGGAATTTCGTTGCTGATATTTTTATAGATCGTTACGAGTAAGTTTCTAGATGAATACCCTCAGATGGTTGGCATTTGAAAGTAAGAAATTCTCGCGCAAAAATTATCTTATCACATATTCACGTCTTTTATAATATAAAGAGTATTAATAATAATAATAGTTTATTGGTGATATTATACAAGTAGTATTTACAAAGATCAAGACAATGGAATACAGAAACTTTAAAATGCTATTAAAGGTAATAATAATAATTGTATCATAAATGAGATAAAGACATTAAAATACAAAAGCGTACATAAGGCGAGAGTTAAGACAGATTAAAATGATTAAAATCTGCACATAGAAATTCCTCAAATGAATAAAATGCTTTTCCAAGCAGAAAACGTTTTACCATTTCTTGAAATTTTCTAGCGTTTAACTGTTTGATATGGTTGGGTAATACATTAAAGAATTTTATTCCGTAGTAATTTATGCTGTTTCTACTTTTAGTTAACCTCAGATAGTCTGGCAAAATTGAGTTACACTTTCTTGTGGAGTAGCCATGTAATTGGCAATGAAGGATGTACGTAAGAATTTTAAGTTGAATGAATACGTTTTTGCATCCCTATAATTCAGATCAGCAATCACCCTATCTGACTTTCTTTGCAATGAAAAAACAGTGCCGGCAGATGGAGACTGACCCCAGGCCAGAATTGCGTAAGAAATGGTGGTATGTATTAATCCGTGGTAAGCAGTTACAAGGGTTTTTTTGTGAAACTTTGTAAGACAGACTCCCTAGCAAGTATACACTTTTCGAGACTTTTTTACATACATACGTTGTTTGCAGTTCCCATGATAGCTTTGTATGAAGGCAGACCCCTAGAAATTTGATTTCACTACTAAAGATAGAAATATCTACGTCATTTGCATTTCTTAGGCTAAATATTACTTTCTCAGTTTTAGACCGATTTAAACATAGCTGGTTGGCCAGGAACCATTTCTCAGCTCTTGACTGCGATCTTTTTGCATTTTCTATTAAATAATTGAGGTTAGAAGACGGGATTGAGATAGTGGTGTCGTCAGTAAATAGCGTAAAATGGTTGTCAGTCATTGAAATGGGCAAGTCGTTAATATACGTATAAGAAATAATATGGGGCCGATTATAGACCCTTGTGGTACTCCACATTTCATAGGCAACAAGGCCGAGCTTGTGCTTTTGTTGGTAACGGTTGATGACGGTTGCTGAGGTAGGAAGTAATTAAGTTTTCACTGTTGTCATTGTCATATCCGTAGAACTTTAGCTTATCTAGCAAAATATCGTGGGATACACAGTCCAATGCTTTGGTAAGGTCCAAGAATTGAGAGCAAATGTATAAACCTTTTTCAAAACCATTGCTTATAAAATCAATTAAGGAGAGGATAGCTAATGTAGTGGATTTGTTGTTCCCAAAACTGAATTGATGTTGATTGAAAAGATTATTGTGCTGAAAATATTCTGTTCTTTGTCTTTTTAGAAGCATCTCGAAGATTTTGGCTAGAAAATGAATTATTGAAATTGGATGATAATTCGAGGGCTCTTCCTTGGAGTCCTTTTTATGTATAGGTACTACATTGGATATTTTAAGCTCATTGGAGAAAATATTATTACGTATACATAGGTTAATCAAGTATATTAGTGGGATTGGTATTAAATATTTTATTGTTCTTAAGATTTTTATATTAATATTATAGGCATCCTTACGTTTTTTTTTCAATTTGATATTATATCGGAAACTTCATTATAACTAACTTCCCTAAAGTGAAATTTAGTGTTAGTAGGAACATGCAATTTTGATCTAGGATCCAAAAAGCTATCATTAGTTGTTTCACTTTGTGTTAGATTTTCTATTATCTCGTTTGCGATGTTTACAAAATAATCATTGAACTTATCGGGATGAATACAAGGATCAACGTCATGTTCGGTTTTTTTATTACTTACTAATTTCCACATAGCCTTTTGCAGGTTGTTAGAGCTGTTAATAAAGTTATCGTGAGCAAGTTTTTAGCCTTATCCAAGTCATTTCTGTAACTATATTCACGGTTCTTAACAAACCCTCTCAACTGCTCAGATGGACTAACTTTATAAATATCTTGTAGTACGTGGAGATTTTCCCTTTTCAGCCTAAGCTCGTCATTGAACCAGTTTAGTTTATGAGAGGATGCTTTATTGGATAGTTTTTAGTTTATTAAAGGGATTGTAACTGCACCATCGCACTCTTATACGTTAATAATAAGAATAATAATAATAATTTATTAAACCCTTTTTCGTCAATTACAATGAAATGGATTAGGTACGTCAAATGTGGGCTAAGGCCACGGTTAATACATAAATAGTGTTCCGTCCTCAGTTATTTACTAGTTTTATTTTTAATTATTATAGGTATTATATTACTTTAATTTTATCTTTCATTAACTTTATTTAACGCTAGCTTTGAGTAGAAATAAAATGCACCCGTGCGTCGTTCATTTTGGCTCACCCTGTATCTTTGCGCGCTAACAAAAAGAGATTTTTTGTGATGCCTAACGAAATATTCGCTGTCTAACCTCGTGTCACTGAAGACGAGTGTCGTATACCGCAAAGATTATTACTAATCAACTTCGCTTTTGTGTTTATATTTCCGCTTGTGTGTGTACAAGGATCATTGTGATCTTTGAAGATTAACAACATCTTGGGATTCCCTATCTGGAGGCCTCCTGAAGCTGGACCACGGAATTCTGGAAGGAGTAAAGGTAGGATCCATATAAATCTCTTTTTCCGCAACAGTCCACTGTCTCTTTCTTTTTTTAATACATTAAAATTATTTTTATTCACCGCCAGTTAGGGGATTACTCTCAGTTCCCTAACATTTTTTTTGGTCCATCGAGCCAAGGATTACGTTTTTTTGCTCTTCTAGCATATTTCATTCATATATTGTTTTTTCGCTTTGAAATTTAGTTTTTTTTCATTTTGTTTTAAATTAAATTTCATTCAAATCATTTAAATTCATTATCATTATCAGTTTCACGTTATTTACTATATCTTTTCGACCATAAGTGTATTTTATTTCGACTTAAAGTTACTTTATTAAATTAGCATAATTTCCTTAACATCAAATCTCGCCATTTTTATATTTGATATAAGTACGATTTAGAATTATCAAGGCATCGCGTAAAATATAAAATTTATATCGATAGCCACCACGAGTTCACGGGCTCTTATCAGTTAGGGCAGTTTTTGTGACGCTAAAAATATTAAATACTTTTTGTTTCGTATTTACCTTTGAATTTGTTATCGAATTAAGTTTCTTACAATGGAGGACAAATTAAAGAAATTACGCACTTTTCGACAAAACGAAATTACCAAAATGCACGAATTATATAATATTGCACAAATGGCCATTGATAGTCAGGCTTCACGTCGATCTTTTAAGGTTCGCTACGCAGTTATAGAACCGATTAAAAAAGAGTTTGATAGAAATCATAATTCTATTCTCGCCCTGTTAGCTGTTACAGATGGATCTGATTTGGAAGTTGAGGCTCAAGTTCGTGAATCATTTGACAATGAATACTTTGATATTAAAGTAATTTATTCCGATTTATTTGAGAATATGGCCAATTCTGTAAACACGGACGTTCAAGCGCCCGTTATTAACAATTTTTCGCATATTAATTTACCTCGAGTTGAATTGCCTAAATTTAAGGGGGATTTGAAAAATTTTCCGTCATTCATTGATATGTATAATTCTAGGGTACACAATAATCAAAATTTAAATGACATTGATAAATTCAACTATTTACTTACTTCTTTAACAGGCCCTCCGCTTAATATCGTAAAATGCGTTCCTATGACCGCAAATAATTATAAAATTGCTTATGACCGTTTAGTGCAACGCTATTCGAATAAACGTTTACTCACTACTGCCCATTGGGTAGAAATTGAAAATGCTAAAAAATTACATTCGGAAAATTTTCGGGCTTTGAGATATCTGCTAGACATTTTTCAGGAAAATTTATCCGCATTGGAAAATTTAGGACTCCCCGTAGAGCACTGGGATTTTATTTTGATGCATATGCTGTTGAGTCGGCTTGATACAACGACCATATCACGTTTTGAATTACATTTTAATTCTAATGAAATACCCACTTTTAAGATTTTAATGGATTTTTTAGAAAGTCATTGTAATGCTTTAGAAACCTTAAATTTTTCTGCTTCGCAAAATAAACTAACAAAATCATTAACACCCCCCACTCGGCCATCTAGTTCGTCATTTTTTGCCAATACTAATAATTCGATAGTTTGCTCTCTATGCAAGAAAGGTCACGTACTATATAAATGTCACGAATTTCATAATAAATCCCCTCAGGATAGATATCATTTTTCAAAACAGAATCGATTGTGTGTAAATTGTTTAAGTTCGTCGCATACTTTTAAAACGTGCAATTCTACATCTACCTGTCGCAAATGTCAGCAGAGACATCATACTCTGTTGCATTTCGAAAAAACCGATACTCATATACCGGCTGTCTCAGCTGATACGCCTACGCAACAAGTAGCTAGTATTTCACCTAATGATGAGACCACGGTTGTCGCTACTTCGACACATTCTTTCTCAGGTTTCACACCACAAACCACCCCCGTTTTACTTGCAACCGCTTTAATAGAAATATCCGATAAATACGGTAATTTTCATAAATGTAGGGCACTTATAGATTCAGGTTCCCAAACAAGCTTTATTTCGCAAAAGTGTGTTCATAGGTTAGGCCTAACACATTTTAATACATCTCTATCAATCCAAGGTTTGGGTCCCATGCATACTTTTACTAGTTCTAGTGGAGTGTCTCTTAAAATCCGCCCGCTCGGAAAATCAACGCCTTATTTAGATTTGATGGCTATAGTACTTCCGAAAATTTGTAATGATTTGCCAACTATTAGTTTTTCTTCAGAAACTTGGTCTCATATTAAACATTTGCAATTAGCTGATCCTACTTTTAATATACCAGGGGCGATTGATATTTTACTTGGAGCTGACGTCTTTCCTAATATCATCGAAACTGGTCGAATTGTTGGAAATGACGATCATCCTATAGCTTTAAATACAATATTTGGTTATGTTTTAATGGGAAAACTGCCTATCACAGCTTTGACTGTGATTAAATCTTTTTTTTGTTCTCTTTCCACACCCCCCGTAGAAGACGTTCTAAAAAAATTTTGGGAAGTTGAAACTGTCCCGGAAGTCAACTCTTTGTCTCCTGACGATACACTCTGCGAACAAAAATTTATAACTACCTTTTCTCGAAATGAAACGGGTAGATTTATTGTCTCACTTCCTTTTCGTAGTAATGAACCCATTTTTCCCAACTCTCGTAATTTAGCTCTAAAATATTTTCTTTCTTTGGAGCGTAGACTACGTAGAGACCCCGCTTTATATAAACAGTATTCAGATTTCATGCAAGAATATTTAGATCTTGGTCACATGGAGCTTCTTATATCTCCTTCCGATTCTCAAAAAACTTATTATATCCCGCATCATTGTGTTCTTAAACCTTCAAGCAGTACTACGAAACTACGAGTAGTATTTAATGCTTCCGCTAAAATTCCGCCTCATTCTTCACTTAATGATACCCTTTTAACCGGTCCCAAGTTACAAAGAGATATCGTCACCAATTTGTTAAATTTTCGACTTCATAAAATCGCATTTACCGCAGATATCAAACAAATGTACAGACAAATTTTAAGTAATTCCGCTCATACAGATTATCAGAGAATATTGTGGCGCTTCACATCTGATGGTCCTGTGCAAGATTTTCGTTTGAAAACCGTTACTTACGGTATTTCTTCGGCCCCCTACCTTGCTATACGTACTTTATTGCAGTTAGCTGAGGAAGGAAAATCTGATTTTCCTTCAGCCGCTAATGTTCTTAATTTTGACACTTATATCGATGATGTAGTGACAGGAAGTCCATCGCTGGAAAATGCTTGTCATTTAAAAAATGAACTAGTTGAACTTCTAAAGAGAGGTGGTTTCGAGTTAAGAAAGTGGGCTAGTAATGACCCCAATTTATTAAGTGATTTACCTGCCTCTCACTTGTCTAGCAGTCCCCTTTCTTTGGACGACGAGTGTATTTTAAAAATCTTAGGTTTACATTGGCATCCAGCTTTGGATACATTTTCATACAACGTAGAACCTATAGAAAGATCATGTACTAAACGTCATATCTTATCAGAGTTAGCCAGAATTTTCGATCCACTAGGTTTTTTAGCTCCCATTACATTCTTTACTAAATATATTATTCAATTATTGTGGTCTTTAGGTATAAATTGGGATGAAACACCGCCAGATGATGTGCTCTCTCTTTGGTCACGATTCAAATCTGAATTTCCTCTGTTGTCTCGTGTTGCCATTCCCCGCTACTTACGCATACTTGACAGTTTATCTTGTGAAGCACATGGTTTTTGTGATGCATCCATGAAAGGCTACAGTGCAGTAGTATATTTTAAAGTGCTTAATGAAAACGGCGATATTACTACCCTTTTAGTTTGTGCAGTCTAAGATAGCGCCACTGCGCCGCATTTCAATACCGCGCCTGGAACTTTGTGGTGCTGTACTTCTTGCCGATTTGTTTTCTTTTGTTTTACGTACGTACCATGATAAGATACATTTCAGTAAGATTTGTGCCTGGACTGATTCCAGTATTACTTTATCATGGATAAAGTCCTCTCCACACAGATGGAAAACATTTGTCAGTAATCGTATTACTTTTATACAAGACAAAATTGCATCCGAAAATTGGTTTCACGTTTCTTCTGGTGATAATCCAGCAGATCTTGCCTCTAGAGGTTTATTTCCATCCGAGTTACTTAATAACTCTTTATGGTGGGCGGGACCTATTTTTTTGTCTGACCCACAAGCTTCCTGGCCCTCTCATGTTTCTGACGTTGCGTTATCTTCTGAAGCACTCCTAGAGGAGAGAAAAATTACTTTACATTCTGCAGTTTCTTCAAATATTTTTGATCCTCTTTTAAATAAATACTCTTCCCTTAGCAAACTACAACGCGTGGTCGCGTATGTTCAACGCTTTATATTTAATATAAAAAATTCCGCTATTAAAAAAAATTCTTCTTTTTCCTTTCATGAATTACATCAAGCTCTATTAATGTTAGTTAAACGCACCCAACATTTGGTATTTTCTGATATTTTAAATCATCTTAAAGTTGGGAAACCGCTTTCTAAACCTTTTCGAAAACTCAGTGTTTTTCTTGATGATCAAGGTATCATAAGAGTAGGAGGTCGATTACACCATTCTTCATTGTCTTACGATAAAAAACATCCTGTTTTGTTGCCACGTTCTGGTCGTCTTACGGAATTAATTATTGAATATTTTCATAAAAAATACTTACACGCTGGCTTACAATCTGTTCAATTTCTGATTATGCAACAGTTTTGGATAATGTCCTCAAAAAGAGCAATACGTGGCGTCTTATCTAAGTGTCATACTTGTTGGCGACTTCACCCTTTCCCCTGTCAACCTGTAATGGGAAATTTGCCTTCCGCACGCATCTCACAGGTCAAACCATTTTTGCACACTGGCCTGGACTTTGGCGGCCCGTTTCAGATTACTTTGGGTAAACGACGAGGTACTAAGTCCCAGAAGGCATACTTATGTCTATTTGTTTGCTGCGCCACAAAAGCTTTGCACCTAGAGCTTGTGTCCGACCTGACAGCTGATGCATTTCTTGCCGCATTGCGACGTTTTATTGCTCGTCGCGGACGATGCAACCATCTTTATAGTGACTGTGGCACCAATTTTGTTGGCGCTTATAATCAACTTTCCGCACTCTTAAAATCCGCTGCTGAATCTGAGGCCATTGAATGGCATTTTAACCCTCCTTCCGCTCCGCATTTCGGGGGACTTTGGGAAGCCGGAATTAAGTCGGTTAAGACACACTTAAACCGCGTTATTGGCCAACAAATTCTGACATACGAAGAATTATACACATTATTGGTTCAAATTGAAGCATTTTTAAATTCGCGTCTCTTAACTCCAAATAAGCACTGATCCTAATGATCTTTCCGTTTTAACGCCCGGACATTTTTTAACGCTTGAGCCTCTAACTGCCCTTCCGGAAACTGACCTGACTGCGGTGCCCGTGGGACGTCTAACTCGCTGGCAAATGCTACAATGTTTGCACCAGGATTTCTGGTCGCGGTGGCATTCTGAGTATCTACATACTCTGTTGCAAAAAAGTAAGTGGACTTCATCCTCTGATTCTGTTATACCGGGATCCATGGTTTTGATAAAAAATTCACTGGCTCGCCCTTTACAATGGCAACTGGGTCGCATTGAATCTGTACATCCTGGTGCAGACGGCGTTGTTCGCGTTGCTACTGTGCGTACAACTAATGGGCTCCTAAAGCGCCCTGTTGTTAAATTATGCTTATTGCCCTATTCTAAATCGTAAAATACGTTGTATTTTAGGTGGGCGGTATGTTCCGTCCTCAGTTATTTACTAGTTTTATTTTTAATTATTATAGGTATTATATTACTTTAATTTTATCTTTCATTAACTTTATTTAACGCTAGCTTTGAGTAGAAATAAAATGCACCCGTGCGTCGTTCATTTTGGCTCACCCTGTATCTTTGCGCGCTAACAAAAAGAGATTTTTTGTGATGCCTAACGAAATATTCGCTGTCTAACCTCGTGTCACTGAAGACGAGTGTCGTATACCGCAAAGATTATTACTAATCAACTTCGCTTTTGTGTTTATATTTCCGCTTGTGTGTGTACAAGGATCATTGTGATCTTTGAAGAT
Organism: Stenurella melanura; assembly: GCA_963583905.1. Lineage (NCBI taxonomy): Eukaryota > Metazoa > Arthropoda > Insecta > Coleoptera > Cerambycidae > Stenurella > Stenurella melanura. The sequence goes on from OY757310.1 coordinate 155,820,847, forward strand.
TAACAACATCTTGGGATTCCCTATCTGGAGGCCTCCTGAAGCTGGACCACGGAATTCTGGAAGGAGTAAAGGTAGGATCCATATAAATCTCTTTTTCCGCAACAGTCCACTGTCTCTTTCTTTTTTTAATACATTAAAATTATTTTTATTCACCGCCAGTTAGGGGATTACTCTCAGTTCCCTAACAAATAGTATATAAACAATAACACAATAATACATCAATAGTATATGAATATTGACAGATAAATAAATTTAAAATAAATATATTAATAAAATATGGTAAGTATAGCAATTAAGTATACGACAAATGATACACAAACAAACAGACAAGATATTACAATACATTGGAGAAATTAGCAATATTTAAGTGAATTTTTTACCTTAAAATGGTTTAAGATGAACCATTTAGTCAACTCTACCTGTTTTTAGCACAACATAATTTAAATTCGCTAAGGTTGTAGAAGCAGTTTTCAATTAGTAGGGATTTAAGGGAGTTTTTAAACTTCAGCAATGGACATAGCTTTCTAACTTTTTCAGGTAGCATGTTAAAGAAATTGGATCCCGCATAATCAGGAGATTTCTTGTATAATGCATGCGTAAACTTTTCAATATGTATGTGGTCCTTTATGCGTGTTGTATATGAATGAAGGTCACTCTTTTTCAAGTAGTTATCTAAATTTGCATAAATATGCTGTAATAATTTGAATACATACACCCCCGTAAGAGTTAAAATTTTATTATTTTTAAATGTATCCCTACATGATTCACGAAACGATAAACCAAATATAAGGCGAATTATCCTTTTTTGCAGGATAAACACCCGTAGAACGTCAGTTGCTTGTCCCCACGATACAATGTTATAGGAAATCGAAGATTTCACACACCGTGGCATAATAAAAATTCAGTAGAGATTTTACATCAAGACACTTTTTTAATGTAGCTAAGGCAAAATAAGCGCTGTTCATTTTGGCATTTTGGTTAATCTAACGTCCACAATTTTTATTAAATAGCGAAATGAAAGAACAAAGCACACCCATAAAGCAAGGAATAAAAAGTGAGCCAGAAAGACATTTCAGAGAGTCCTGTCGTAAATCCAAAACGGCGGTGCGTTAGTCTACAATAAAGTGGGCTGCGATATATAACATAACCCATTTCTGAGATTGACATTTTCATACATCAATTTATTTGCTTCTGCACGAAAATTTTAGTGTCACTTTTTACGACACGTACGCTGTTTACGCCTCGACTGCGCCCACGTTCTGCGTGTTTTCTTATGCCGAATATAAATCTCCGGATTTATAACTAAGACTGACACCGTTTGATTAAACGGAAAAGGCCAATAAAAAATATTAAGATATTGGCCGTTCACAATTTTATGGGACTTGTAATAATATACAATGTTTATGCCCCGTCGATAAAGCAACATCTCTTTGAAATTAAAAAATAAGTTATTGGATAGATTGAGTCGTGGATTACCACCGATTTAACTAGTTCAAACAATTTTCATAATTACACGTGGATGTTCTGAAGTATGGCGATTTCAGCACTCGCATCAACATTCCAAGATGATTCATAATAATAAACTTATATAATATATACTTCTTTTTGAATTATGGTAAAATCTATGTTCGTGCACGTACATACATGGTTGTTCAGAAAAATTACGAATATGTTGGTATAAAATTTACCTCAGCAATTTTTCAACCAAATCAAGTGTAGTGAAGTACAGTTTGTGAGTCTTAGTTTACACCAGGAATGAACACTTTCCGCTTATTTCATAAAAACTGATTCAATTAAGGTAGGCTTCCTTCCAAAACTCAGAAGAACCGCTGAGATTTCTGCTAGCTATACACATAGCGATTTTAATTTATAAATAAGGATTGTTATTAACTGACTGTGATTCGTACGTGAAATAAATATGGGGCAAGTGTGCTACCGATATAGATATGTGACACAATCTTGAATGGCTATTGAAATTCTAACTGGAGCACAAGCCATGAAAAACTTGGAAGCTCAAAGTGTGAACTTTGTTTTGGAATTGGAAGAATATAACAGACTAATGTGTAGAATCCAGACTGCTATAAAGAATTGAAGTCACGTGCTGATCCCAAAACAGCAGTTGTGGTTACACAAATCTAGTCTGATGATTGGAGTACTCCAATATTCGTACCACTATATAACAAGGCACCGACAGGCGTCTGCATTGAAAATTGCTATGATACCACAATGATACCACGTTAGAAAAATAATGTCCCCTAATGTATGTCCTTCAAGTCAGCACTACTTCTGCATTACCTGTCTTGGCAAATATTTCCTAGTTGCAGCAAGTGAGGATGAGCTCTTACATCAACAATATAATAATATGAGTATGGTTTGTGTATAGGATAAAACAAAACGAAATTGTTCGCAGACCGAGCAATGAAAATTATTCAGATACAGTAAGGTTAGATAACTATGAGGAAGTAAGCAAAATTATACCTTGGAGTCGTTGTAAACTATACCGGAAATTGTGAATATAAGTTTCGACAAAGAATACACATGGCAAGACCGGTAACTTGTAAGTCAGCAAGATTTGGCATGACAGGAAGATCGTGATTTTCCCGTGCTTCGTGATGCGCACAGAATCACACTTGCTGATGCTATAATTTTCTTCATCTTTATTTATTTATTTGTTTATTTACTTATTTATTTATTTACACAAGTCAGTAGGACAAATGTCCCAATTACAAAGTCGGAATACTGACAATAAAGATTCTGCAATGACAGAAGTATTACAAATTATGTTCACATAGAGTATATATAGAGCAAGTATAGTAAATCTCTAATTCTACAATAAAAAAATATAAATATTATCTTGTACATGATTATAATTCCTGCATATGACAATACGTGAATACATTAATATATTGGAGCGGGAAGCTCTGATATAAAATGTTTGGTGGAGTCAGTTTAATTTAGAAGAAACTCGCAGGTCAATGCGTTATAATACATCAGAGCAGTCGAGTTTATTGTTAACATCTTAAGCAGAATTACAATTCCGTGTACTTCTCGGCTAGTTTGAAGTGAATTCAAATCATCTTGCTATCAAAAGTGACACATAGATCCCTAAAACTATCAACTCTTTGTATAACACTATCATTTATTTTATACTCATTAATGAGAATATTATGCCCACGTGAGTAAGTAACAGCATTACATTTTCCAACATTTAAAAGTAATTTATTTTTATTGCACCAGTTATCAATATTTATATATCCATATCTGACTTGAGCAATTCTACATCATTAATGCAGTTAACGCTGTAGTACATTTTTAGACCATCGGCATAAAGTAGCTATTCATTGATAAAGACATTGAATAAAAGTGGACCAAGAACTGATCCTTGGGGGACTCCTGATTCGGAATTAAATTCGACATACTTGTGTCCATGGTAATAGAGTTACATCTCCCAATTCGACTTTCCAGCATCGTGGTGTCCCGAATCCTCTTATTTTTTAACCCCATAAACCGGAGAGGGAATAATATATAAAGATTTATACTTGATTTAGTCGCCCTACTATAAATAATGACTTATTCTATTCTCTCACTACTCTATGAACACATAAAAAAGCGAAATTAAATTTTGGTGCCTATGTATACACAGTTGCCACAATTGTTTATCTGCTTAAAGTAGCGGGAAGTTGTTGCTCCTGTCAATCATGTGAAGGAAATAGTCAATATTTAACAGCCGGGTCTTTCAACACGTGATTGTTTGCATATTCGATCGTGCTATTTTAAAACAACAGAGATCGCAGTAGTATTTACGCTCACTGTATTGTCAGATAACTGGTCCCATTTTTGTAAATCCTTTAAATTTAATTGATTTTATAAGAGGTTAATTCCAGATGGAACATTTGTAGATCGTTCAAACGAAACATAGATGCATATGTATCTATGTATCCATCTTAGAATTATGTCACCATTGCTAAGATAGTACGACAGACGCTGCTGAATATTTAGACAGATTAAGTTAGTATTTCCTAATTAAGAGCAGGGAATTCAGCAATATTGCAAATACTGCATTATTGCTACGTGAATGAATTTTTGGTCATTCGATTTTTAGCCTTTGAGGAGGGTAGTAGTGTTGAGTGACATATCTCCTCAACACTGGGTTAGAAAATGGTAGTTATAATGTAAGCACCATGTTGTTGCATATCAACCTCTTTATATTGTTTATTGGTTTAAAATAAATATTTGATTTTCTTAAAGTCACTTTTTTACCATTTGATGCTACACCTCATGTACGTAAGATATGGTAGATGCGCCGGTTTAAGTCGCTCAAATGAGAAAAGGAATAAAGAATTAATGTCATATTTTTATAGTGTTAACACTATCTATTTTCTTTTTCAAAATATGTCGATACGAAGGTTAAATTTTGACGTGTTGATAACATAAATTTTATTGCATCTAATATCACTTGTCATTAGAATTTTTTAGGTAAAATGTTTTCGGGAGTGTGGTTGTCTAGTAATATGTGTGAATTGACACAGTGTTTCTGATCTTTGGTATTAAACTGCCAATTTACACAAATTATGTTATTCATGGCAACTTAGCTTGAGAGAAAACTTATGGATACAATTTAAAAGCAAGAGAAGCACTTGGGGAGAATATTACGAATAAATTAATTAAATATACAAAACATATCTTTGTGTTGTTTCCTAGGTTTTCGCGGATGTTGAATGAAGTGTTGTTGTATTCCGGGTGTTTTCCCGCGTAGTTGACAGGCTCCTGCAGAAGCCACGGTTGTCTAAACGACGTTTCGGGAGAATCCCATCTTCCATCTTCAGGTTCTCACTGAAAGATATTTATTACTGCTCCACGCTGCTCGAACTGAACTGACGTTCTTTTATCTTTAATGTAAAGTGTTTGTCTCCAAATGCTTTCCTGACATTTTTTAATATGTACTAACTAATTCTTTAAATTTCATCATTTATGTCACATTAAGATGTATTTCTAGTAAAGACGGTATAGGTACGAAGATTTCACAAATGCAGCTGAAGAAAGTTAAAAGTCCGCGAAGCTCATCACCTTTTAAATATAATGTGCTAACAACCAAGAAACAAACACGTTGGAACGATAGATACTGTAGTACGTATACTTGATATCACCGTTTATGGCGTGTGTAGGCTCGAGATACGCCTTGCTTTGAGATTTGTTCTCACTCATATACATATTGAGAGGCAAGCTATTGCAAGCCTACGACTTTCCACTTATTAAAACCTCTACAATTATACGTTCATCTTTTCCTTTCCTTCGTGCGGGTAAACTCGATAATGGCCCAACGTTTGTGCCCACTCGATTAGCATAGCCATGCGGCACGCTTAGACCATACGCTTCTCGTGACGCACACGCCATAAAAGGTGATTCAGACTATACACTTGCCGCTAAGAATTATCCACTGCAAAGAGTTCCCACGTATGTTTCAGCCAATCACATGATGCGCAAACAGAGAGAATACTACTGCTCTAACCAATACCGCACCCATAGTCATTATGTATCCACAGTCCCTCTACCAGAAATCGAAATGGAATGGGATGTAGTAACGCCATCTTGCACTATATACCAGAGAGGCGTAATATGTAGGGTTGATATACTCCTCGTCGTGGTCAGCCAAGGCAAAAGGAGGGACAGAGGGTAGCCAGAAGGAAAGTAAATAAAACTCCGACACAATCAATTAATGTTAATGAACAGGCAAATTATTTAACTAAACAATTATATTATAAGGTACTTCTGCTGAATACTAACTGGTGCGGCGTGAATTAACTCGATACACTCGCCGAAAAAACTCGCTTTGGAAAGACTTCTTAGTATTACTATAAAAAAACCAACACATATATTTTTCTAGGTATATGTAAATCGCGTAACCAGAATACAGGGCTAAAACTACATGGCCGTGCTGTCAAAAGCACATCTGGTTGCTTTACTATTAATAATACCATTTTATTGGTAAAACGATCTCAAAAAATACCTAGATACCAATTTGAACGAAATTTTGTTCAATTTTTGGTAGACCGTCCTACTCCACACTAGCTATAACACGAAAAATGGAACTATCGCTCAGCAGTAAAATCTTACACCTTGTTACTACATTTTGAAAAAAAATGTAGTATAGGTTTAGCATTTTTCCGGTGGACCGTCGAAACCCGAAAAAAACGTCGGATCGATGTGAAAGTCGTATCTATCGATTCGAGAGCGAATTTAGAAAATTCCGTCCGTCGGTCAGTCGGTCTGTCGGTCTGTCGGTCTGTCTGTCTGTCTGTCTGTCTGTCACGCCCAGACCCCCTAATCCGTTTTCGGATTGCGATGAAACTTGGGTGGTTAATAGGAGGTCTTTAGAAAACCTTAACGCCGGAAGCTCGGCTCCGTTCGGAAACCGGAAGTACCCGATATAGACGTTTCGAGTTTTTCGGGAGAAATTGAATAACTCGATAACGGGTAGTCGGATCGAGACGTTTCAAAAAAGAAAAGGTGCCGCTGGCAAAGCTCTACAAATAAGTATACCAGAGGCTATGTCGAAAAACAAATGAAAATTGATTTTTTTTGTAAAAAACTGATTTTCTCGAAATCGGGCTAGGAAGCACGATAACTGTCCAGAATATTGATCGATTTCGATGAGACTTGGTGAGATCAAAGGTACCCGGCCACAAATCAAGCCTATTGCTGGCGGCCCGAATCCGTTGACCGCAAGTATGTTTTCCAGGGCCGAGTATGATTTTTCAAAGAAATTAATAACTCCCGAACCGAAGGTCCGATGTTGATTTTCAAAAATGGCAATTGTAGGGCTCGATTAGGTCTATTAGCTGACGTTTGGGAGAAATTTGAAAAAACAAAAGCGAATCTACAAATCCTGGAAAACTTGATTTTTTTGATAAATTCTACAAATTCCGAACAGTTTCCTAATAAAAATCGAAAATTAACTATTCAGTCGGTCGATCTTTATAACCAGTATAAGGCATGGACCTTTTTGGACAAAAAATCCGAAATAGAGTTTTTTCGAAAAACTTAAAATAAACGAGTTATTTACGAAAATGCATTCCATAGAATTATTTAAAAAATATTTCAAATTGATAAGTGATAATATATTTAAAATATCATCATTCATTTCCTTATTTTCATTTACTAAATAAAAATAGAACCGATGCCCTTTCCGTGTTTCAAAATGTAGTTAGCTTTTACTTTAGTCAATGCAAAAAGTAAAAAAAATAAAAATAAAACATGTCAAAGCACTGAGTCATCTTGCGATCCTCTGCTGAAAATGTGAATCATCCCAACAAATTAAATAAAAAGCATATCAAAATGTAGTTTTTTTCACTTGTTACTATTATGAATCGTTTTTTATCACTACTGTATGTGTCAAATTTTTAACAGACATAGCTCGATGAAACTATAGTAGGACCACCGTTGAGTCAGACACTACAGTTTGGAGAAGATTTTATAGAAATCGCTTAAGCCAATCCAGAATTATAATTGAACAAATAGAATCATACATATATAAGTCGATTCAGGAATCATCCCCTTAAAAAAAAAAATCAAGTCGGATAAAAATACGCTTCATAATAGATTTACTTTTATATCAGTCGAAAATATAACATTATATTTTATCGTTGGCAACTCCCGATTGCAACTGGCTGTGACAAGGCTGGAGATAAAACAACACAAATATGTAAAAACCTATATGACGTAAATAAGTCAGATGAAAGACATAATGCCTCGTGCTTTATTTTATTGATTTGGGACTTTTTATCTGTCCAGCAAAAAGTTACCTTCTGTTAGGCAACGTCACCCTAGGCTGCTAGCGGCGTGTTAAACTTTCATATATCTTTGACATTCCGAAAATGAATCTCCCGGAAGGCACCACACCATTATTGAATTATGAATTATTGTGCGGGTCACACCCTGACAGGACACTCGTATTTCGCTAAGTACACAGTTCTGGGTAAGTTCTTCAACTGTTGTTGTAAATTCTCTTGACATTTACAAAGGTCGTTTAGCAGGACACTCAGCGGGACACGTGCCTTGTGAAAAGTTTTGCTTCGTACTCTCCACAATTTTAGATTAATGGTTTTCTACCGTCGTGATTTATTTATTGGGCTAAACTCGGTGTTAGACAAAAAGATATCAACACAGTTGGTTGTAGTAACAGAAATACTATTTTATTTTATTGTGTCACATAACATAAGTAAAATCTTCTTAGGATTTGTCAATAATATTTATATTAATCCCGACAAGTTAAATAAAGAATTATAAGTAATTCGTTACAGGTTGAAGCTTCTACGAAGCCATAGTTCAAAGACTATCGATTCGTAAAAGATATTAAGAATCAAAAATAATCTTTAATATTAAATGAAAAAAAGAAATGTTCTATGCAATAAATTGGTTTAAGATATTGACCTGAAATTTGGTACAGAATTTATTGTAACGACATATGGAACTAGATTATATTTTGAGATGATTGTCTTGAGGGGTTGGTAGGTAAATTGGGGTAAATAGGGGAAAACGAGTCAAACAAGCCAGTAGAGTAAGAGTCCAGAAGCTTGGGATTTGATGTATATACTAGAAGCCCAGCCCTCAATTTTTTTTATAACATTCTAGATGTTTCCGTTCAAAGAAACTTGGATGGGAAATCTGGATATGGTGGTAGTTTTTCCCTAAGGAAACTGCCTAAGCAGTCGTTTATTAAAAATGTTTCACTACGTATTATTAAGTTTTTTGACAATTACAAATTTACTTATCTCTTGGATGTCGTAAACGATTGTCAACTATAATTGCCATTATTGAACCTAAGAATCTTAATGAGAGAAAAAAAACAGTAGGTATTTTTGTCGAACTTAAGTAAAGTATTTGAACTTGTAGATCATAAATAAACTTCAAATATATAGTAGGTGCAACAGAAATGATACATACTAGTTATTTTCAATATAGGGTGTAATATGTTGAAAAATCAATAATTATAAATGTAAACTGTTGTCATCTTCTACTGCAGTAGGGCAGTAGTTTATTTTAGGTTTTGTATATTATTTGTGTAAATAATTTTTGACAACAAAATTCTGTCATGTATGCTGATGATATCTTCATTTCGGTGAGTGAAGGAATGAATGAATTCTCTCTTCTCTCTTTTAGTAAATGTATGTATAGCCGTGGTTCACTAATTAGGTTATTATTTGTTGTTTTCGGTATAAACAAATAAACTTTAGAGAAGTGTGTTTATTTTTCAGTGATTCCACCTCTTAATTTTTCAGTATTAATGAACTGTGGCAATTAGCGATAAGTAAATAATGTATAAAATTATTGACAGTGATATATTCTTTTAATTAGTCGATCAGCTGATTAGCCGAAACGGTCAGGTTTTGAAATGCAACTGTGGCAGTCAATAGTTTACAAAATGCAAAAACTGGAAATTGTTCATAACAGTGAAATTTAATATTTGTCTTTCAAATTACGAAAGAAATTGTGCAAACGTGTAGGTAAATTAATAGCAACTATATAAAAATAGGTATATATAATTTACTCTTAGTTTATGTTTATCTATATTACAAAATATTTTATATTAAAGATACTTTGTAAGAGTTTTTTTTATTTGAATACCATTGCCATCTGTCGCAGCTGAAACTCAGGAGGGAGAACTGCTCAGATGAAAATGGAAGAAAGGACACGATATTTGTTCAATAACATACCTATTTTGTAAGGGCCTTAGTTTTTTTTGGTGGGCTTTTAAATTTTTTCCTATTTAACTCAAAATTGTGTCATAGATCTTAAACACTATTCAGTTAAGTTACATAAATAATGTTTTGCGAAGCAAATTAATGCTTTTTGAGTTAATTAAGGTTATAACGCCGTCAACAAATTATTATTTGTCATAAGCAGGGTATCTTTTATACCGTCACTGCTCATATAATAAAAAAAAATAAGAACATTATATGTGTTTTTACGTGAGAAAGTTGCGATGTAGTTTTAGCACAATCCACTGGCAACCTCCATCGTGTTTATTTCTGATACATAAATACCAAAAGAAATTTACATTTTGATTTGTTCTGCTACAAACATTATCTTTCTTTTATCAAGATAATTTATTCTATAACCATAATTAAAAAAACAGGTACATGTTTATTTTACCGAAATAATTTAAGAACTAAGACCCAATTCTTATTTAAAGAGAGAAAAATTGAAAGCCTCACCAAATAAACACTAACCCGTTTCGACCCTGACAATACAGTTTTTTTATCGATTAAATATAGTGCCCTTTCTAGCATTTTCGCCTGAGCATTTTTTTTGGGAGACACTGTATATGCGTAATATTTGGGACACCCTGTATATACTCGTGACGTCACCTGTCGAAGAGAGGCAGACTGTGGCTCCATCTACTGAGATTTCCAGCATTTTTCAAGTGAGTCCGAAGCGACATCTTTCCTTGTTTTACAAGGAGAGAGAGAGAGAGAGAGTAGAACACAGAATTAAGGAAGTTAGAACCTTATTGCGGTACTAATTTTTGTGTTGAGTGCTACGTGTGGAGTAGTCTGTGATGAAGATATTCCTGCTGAAAACGTCTGGTTTCAGCAAGACGGGGCCCCACCTCATTTTGGGATAGCAGTGCGCCAGTTTTTAGATGACACTTTTACTGGAAGGTGGATAGGTCGTCGAGATCTGATTGAGTGGCCCCCGCGCTCACCGGATTTAAACCTCTTAGACTTTTTTCTTTGGGGTTACTTAAAGTCAACGGTGTATTTTAACAGGCCGGATACCATAAAAGAATTGAAAGACAGAATTTCTTGGAGATGAGACGAATTGCCCATGAGATGATTCAGAACAGCGTGCAAAGTGTCTACACCCGTCTTGGTCAATGCCAAATGGTTGGAGGGTCGCAATTTGAGCAATGGAGATGATTTTTCCTCACAATTACTTATGTATGGTATCAATAAGTAAAAATATTTTTTTCCAAAAGACTGGCTTAGGTAATATCATTTTTTTTTCATATCACCAGAAAGCTAAAGGAATATACCACCAAAAACTGTAAACAAAAATGTCTGTTTCCATTAAAAAAAAATTATGATATAATATATATAACTTAAAAACCAATGACGTCATAAATTTTGGTATAGTGATAAAATGTAGAATTTACAAAACTAAAATAGACCTGTACGAGGATTTTTTTGACAAATGGCACATACCAAAGATATAAATTTTGTGCGTTTCTTTAGATTCACACTGTATGTAACAATTGTAGTTGGAACTCCCATAGTGAGACAAAATAACTCCAGTGTGCTATGTGATAAATCAGCCGCAAAAAGTAATTAACAGGTCTATCTTAGTATTATTTTGCGCATTTTCACTCAGTTAAGCATAATGAAGAAAACAATGATAATGGCGATCTAGTGTGTCATAATGTCAAGGAGCCATTACCCGTCCTACATTTTATTTGTTAAATATTTCATATTTATAGTTTATTTGTTTTGTTTTATTTAAATCGTGTGAATATCTCTTATATGTTCCTTGCAGAACACTATTTACTTATGACTAACTTTAATTGAAGAAATATTTGTAGTGCATTTTGGCTAAAATTGAGATATAAGAGAAAATTCATGATATACTATATAGCAGCCGTAGCACAACCCCACCTTTTAAACACCTTTTTACCAAATTATTTGATTATATTAATTTTTTCATGGTCAAATCATACTTTTCCTGTACTACTATGTGTCCTACTATACCATACAGGTAGTACATTGTAGATTGTAAAGCTGTTTAATAAGATTTGAGAACAACTAACCGCCGCGTCGATATCCTAAAATTAATTCCTTAAAACTATAAACCACAATTTTAAATAGCCAAATTATTCTTAAGGTCTATTAAATTTTTTCTTTTTTTTTTTGTAGAACAATACTGCCTTTATGAGACATTCCAGCAGCTACATTGCAAATACTATTGATGGTAATTCTACAGCGTTTACAAATTTGCAGTAAATGATTTTATCCATTTTGGTCAACATTTCAATGCGCCGATTTTTGTGAATTAAATTTGTTCATAGCTGATACTTGACCCTGCCAGCACTAGTAATTGTTTTAATTTTCTGGACCTCATTACAAAGGTTAGGTCAAGTTGGACCAAGTTGTTTTTATCTGCAATGCTATTTTCGTTTTAAATACATGTCAACCTTTGTTTAAAGCAATTATTCTAAATATTAATAATAATTAGAGAGTGTGTATCCAATTAATTATTGTTGTATTTTAGAACTATTTGGCAACCATTACATAGACAACAGTCGGATGCAAATTACGCCCTTGCTCTATTATCGTCTGGTATATATTTAGATAGCATAGTTATTGCTATTTATGAATAGAGACGCCGTAGTTATACACGTTTTAATGCATGTTCTTTTGAAAATTTACAGAGAGATTGAATTGTATCTTTAAGGGGAGACGCATCCTTAATATTAAAGTTATCGCCAAAAAATAAGAATTATTAAAACTTGATGGGCATTGTACGATTTTTCGTACGAAATTAGGACAGTAAGTTCATGCTAGCTAGAAGAGTTACCCTACAGTTTTTGAACAAAATTGATCAATTAAAATAAAGAAGTTATTAATTATTTTAATTTCAAAAAATCATTGTATCTTAATGTTTTGTAATTAAACAAAAAGTAAAATTATTTACAAAAAACTACGAAGGATATTCTATAAACTGTGCAATAATTATATAAAAGTGCAGTAAATAGGGGAAGCTATAATGGTTAGCTTGCTATTATTAAATTTTTCTACACTAGTGAAATATTACTGCTTAAACAATTTATTTTGTTGACTTGGTGGAAAGGGGTAAACATTTTTTGTGTAGTTTTTCGTATATACTGTATACATAGTCAGTACCAAAAATACAGCTTACCAATATAATACAATATATAATAGAAATAAATTACTAATAAGCTGATTGATTATGTTTTTGTATTATTATTTATTACTCTTATTCATTTCCAAATAGATTATAATCTAAGGTTAGGAAAGAATTATACCGAAAGTTTCATAGAACATTCATAAAGATATTCAAAGATATGTTTTACATCACCTAAACATTTTCGGATAAGATCTAATTAACCTTGTATATTTCAGTCCCTGAAGAAACGGATTGACATGCATATTTGATTTGAAGGATAATATTTTGGCTCTATATTGCAGCCTCAATAACAAATGGCAAACAAGATATTGTGTATCAAAGCTAACAAACTTATCACATAAAAATATATTAGCTTATTAGAAGACATGCTCAACAGAGGGGTAATATTAATATATTTGGCACATCATATACCTCCTTCTCTACATCAAAGGTGTCCCTTATGTTCTCAGAAATTATACGATGATCCTTTGCGAGCTCTTGTCTTTGCTCTCTTACACAGCAAGGTGCGAAGAAAGCAGATACACCTTATAGGTAAACATCTTTTCGAATAGCTGTAGTGCCTATATGAAATTACAGTATAGTGCTCAAATAATCCTGCCATATACAATATGATGTCATGTTTTTAAGAATGTGCTCGTTAAAGAATCAAAATGTCAGGGTAAGTTATCACCAGCAGTCCTCGGCCATTGTAGTATAAATCAAAAATCTGTAAAAATTAATAAACATCGAAATAAAATTGACCTTAACTTTACTCATATACATTTTTTTGCGAAAAGAAGAGAGAAAAATAAACAATATAAGTGGCTAGCACATTTAATAATGAGTTACAAGTACGTGGTATAATTGTTAAAAAGCATCTTGTATCTAAGAGTATAAATTCTCAAATGTATCCATACTATCTTTAGTTTCTGTTCTAAGGATTTAGTTGCAGTTAAGGAGAGTTGTACAAAGGGAGTTGGTGTAACTCAATCATCTGTTCAGCGTACCTATCATACGATATACTACTCAATACGTCTCACCGACTCAACATCTGAAGTAGTCACTGCGTGGCGAAACAATTGTTATATTTCAAAGTATAAAATAAACTCAAGCAATTAAATGCACTCACCTACCTCACTCTGCTTGAAAGAGTTCATGAAATTAGAACAATTTTCAAAAAGAAAAACAGCTCCAGTTGAATTTCGGATGTAATAACAGTACCCTCCACACGGTCGGGGATGGTTCGGACATCTACCCGAGAGGCACAGCACTACTGGAGTTCTGTAAGCTTCAGACCTGGAGATTATAAACAGAGACAATGCCCATATATCTATAATAAAAGTAGGACCAGAAGTAATCAACTTAACTCTGTCCCCCACTACAATGTAGAACAGCGGGAGGCTTATATCGAAACTCACTTTATCGAATTATCGATGAGTTGATGAACCATCCTCAATTCCAGACCCAATGGATTTCCTTCATAAGGAATCAGGAAAACCTGAAGAATATGTCCTGTAGATCAGAAAACCCGTGAGAAATGCAGACAACAGTTTTATAGCTGCGTACTATCATTAACTTCGGGTTTGAAAATAACTATTCCCTGCAAGTAAATAACGGAGAAAATTGGTCCGTGTTGCAACAAGGAACTAACATATGATATATAATCAGAAGATGGTTTGAAGAGGGAACAAGTGTTGTATACGATTAAGGGTATGATAGGATCAGTGAAAATGATCTATTTTCGGTGACTACTACTGCTATATCAAGAGTAGATCCATCACTGAGAGACGTCACTGACATTTGTGGCGACTAGTGCTTGTGTTGGAGGTCTTCACTCAATTTATGTTAAGTGTGCTTGCCACCAATATGCTTTAGGCCGCTGGGCTATCGTGCCATACTTAAGTAGGTCTTATGCACATCTTCATGCAAAGAAAGTCTTCACTTAACAATAATTCGTTCTAATAAGCCATATTCCCAATAGTACTCTGAGAGAAATGATTGAGAGAGATATTCTTTCATAAATATTACACTGGAAGTCGTCCGTTGAAATCGTTTCATTTGCCATTGAGGCTAACTGTGGTCATCGATTCATATCCCCCAATAAGAAATATTAAGTTTAGTTTATAAGCTTTTCTGACTATCATAAAGTTGAAGTTACCCAAGAGGATTGTGACTAGTTGAAAGGGAGAGTATTTTCGACTTAAGACTCATGAAAAACAATGGAAATTGCTTGACATTAGTTTAACCAACCGCTAGGGGTCGTGATGCCCTTTATACGACATAAATCAATATGTAAATCTGCACTTTTTGTAGCATTGTTGAAGTCGTAAATCCCGTAGAAGAATATGGTGCCGTAAAAATGTATTAAACACGCAGTGTAACTTCGAAATTCAGATATTGTAAAAAGTGGTAAATCAGAAAATTCGAATCTGGCTATAATTATTCTATATATACAGGGCGTCAACCTTTATATGGACATTACGTCGGATAAATTACAAAGAACCAAAAATAGGTTTTAAGTAGAAATGGTTTTTCAAACGGATATTTTATTAAGATCTCGAACATTAACCCAATGATTAAAATTCCAAGATAGCTATATTGCGACTAGCAAAGTAGATATTGAAGTACCTGAGACACCCCTATCACTCCTCCTTTAATCCTCAATTAGAGACCAGGACCCCACACCTGTCCTGTACAGCTTTTTATTAGGGCTATAGTGTTACGTTCACAGCTTTTAGAAGGTTTATATTTTACTTGTACAACTTCTAATAAGTCTGTACTCTTCTTGTGTAGTATTTGACAAATCTCTACTTTTACTAATTCAGCTTTTAACAGGTCTATACTAGTACAAGTCAGACCTGCTAAAAGTTGTACCAGTGAAAAACCTGTTAAAAGTTGTGTAGGTTGCTGGCCTCTAATTGGTTTGGGAAATGGCTTAAAGATATGGGAGGTGGCTTAAGTGCTCTAATTCCTACTTAGTTACGGAACGAAAGGTACATGAAATGTAATGTTCTGAGTTTGAGTCTCAGCTGCGATAGATGGCAATGTCGCAGGAAATGACTATTGTGTAGTTGTCTAGTTTGTGCGTGTATCCTGGTTTAGAGATGGAATATCTATGGCTACACTTAGTCAGAGCATTAATATAATAAGCTAGCAAAACTACATTTTGATGTATTTTTATCCCTGTTGTGGTAATTCACTACATTTTCAGCAGACGGTCGTAAGATGGCTCAGTACATTTTGACATGTTTTATTTTTCTTGCATTGACTAAAGTAAAGGCTAACTACATTTTGAAACACAGAAAGTGAATCGGTTCGATTTTTATTTAGTAAAGAAAATCTCTCAAATATTTGTAGAGATAGAATTCTCTCCGGTATGATCTTCATTTTTCTTTGTTTGGACACCATAGATAATTTCGTGTATAACTAAAACAGAGACTTTTTCGAGAAGGCACAATATCAAAATCTGTTTCATAGTAAAAGCTGTTTTGTTTTGCATTCTTATGTTTCTTTTACAATGGGTACAATGTAGGAATTGATATTTATTTTTTTCCGATTAAACTTATTTAAAATATCAAAATTTTACAAAAGGTACAAAATCATGATCAGTTTTTCTACTTTATAAAGATGGAATTATTTTAGCTACAATAATTGACGCTTAAAGCCTACTTCGCGCCACCCCAAAAATTTAACACCATTACTTAACCAAATTGGGAAATGAATGATGATATTTTAAATATAACATTATATAATTTTTTTGCACTTATATGGCACGGAGAATTTATCAATTTTTATTTTTAAATAATTCTATGGAATGCATCTTCGTAAATAACTCGTTTATTTTGAATTTTTCGAAAAAAATCTATTTCAAATTTTTTGTCCGAAATGGTCCGTGCCTTATACTAGTTATAGAGATTGATTTACGGAATACTTAATTTTCGATTTTTATTAGGAAACTTTTCGGTATTTGTAGAATTTTTCAAAAAAATCAAGTTTTCCAGGATTTGTAGATTCGATTTTATTTTGTCAAATTTCTAACAAACGTCACCTAATAGACCTAATCGAGCCCTAAAATCGCCATTTTCGGAAATCAAAATTGGACCTTCGGTTCGGGAGTTATTAATGTCTTTGGAAAATCATACTCGGCCCTGGAAAAAATACTTGCGGTCAACGGGTTCGGGCCGCCAGCAATAAGCTTCATGTGTGGCCGTGTACCTTTGATCCCACCAAGTCTCATCGAAATCGATCAATATCCAGGACAGTTATCGTGCCTCCTAGCCCGATTTAGAGAAAACCAGTTTTTTGCAAAAAAAAATCAATTTTCATTTGTTTTTCGACAGTCTCTACTCATTTGTAGAGCGTTGCCAGCGGCACAATTTCTTTTTTGAAATATCTCGATCCGAGTGCCCGTTACCGAGTTATTCAATTTTTCCCGAAAAACTCGAAACGTCTATATCGGGTACTTCCGCTTTCCGAACGGAGCCGAGCCTCCGGCGTTAAATTTTCTAAAGGCCTCCTATTAACTACCCAAGTTTTATCGAAATCCAAAAACGGATTAGGGGGGCTATGTAAAGTCTGTTCAAACCTGAACGACACACTGTTACCGTTTCGATATATTGTATATCTTCATCAAGACTCTTAAGAACATGTTGCTCTGAAATTACAATGAATCATGTTTTACATAAAAATGATAGTTTATATGCCTTGGCAATAACCATGCATGAGACATTTAACTCATTCCATAGAGCATGGCAGAAAAAGAAATTGATATGGGAAATTTTCTTAGCGATGAAAACTTCATTAAATAACTCAAAATGTCTTTTACAATTGTTACAATTACAATTGTACCAAACGAATATTTTTTTTATCCATTATTTGCCACTTAGTGAATATACAAAAACACAATTGTCATAAATCTCGGTTAGTGGAGGTCAAGCCACAAACATTTTAAACCTGCACGCCATGTCACTGGGTATGACAAAGAAGTATTAAGCCAATTTGTTTGTTATCAATTAATTACCACTTAGCTATTACAAAAATTCGATCGTCATTCATTCCACTTAGTGAAAGTCCAGAGGCAGGCATGCGTCCCGGTTATTGAAGGTACAGTCTGATATCCCTACCCATCCTACATCCAACTTACTCCTCTATGCAGATGATACTGTACTGTACTGTACGGCCAATCTTTTTATGCCGAAGCGGACACACAGAAGTACGGTATCATCTACAAAAAATCCACAAATTTTTCCAACAATGTAAAATTAAAATAAATAATGACAAGACCCAGACAATAACATTCAACAGAAAATTTACAAATATACGTACCTTTACCAAACTACAGATAGACGGACAGGCAATTAAGGACAGCAGCTCAGTCAAAAATCTTAGAGTAACCCTGGATAAGAGACTGAATTTCGCCCCTCTCGTTACCCAAACAATAAACAGGACGTATTCGGCCCTTACCAAATTGTATCCTCTTGTAAATAGAAGAAGCAAACTCTCTATAGACAACAAATTAGCATTGTATAAAGTAATACTCCGGCCACTATTAACCTAGGCCTGCACAGTATGGAATAATATTTCTGCCACGCAATGTAAGAGGATACGAGTGACCCAAAATAAACTTTTCAGACTACTGACGATCGCAGACAAATACATGCCGATAGTTGAATTACATCGAGCAACAAACATGTCCATAATACGAGAGTACTTTACACACAAAACCCACTTGACGGACTAAAACCAAAGAGTTTAACAAATAGAGGAGACAAGCTCCATAAGCGTAATGCATAAACAGCGCGAGGCTTTAGGCTTCTCACCCTTCTCACACGGCTCGTTCTCTCTTTATCGCACAGTACATAAGGGGAGGTGACGATTGACGACAATTGACGCTATTTGTTTGAAATCAAAGCGCGCCGGGTAAGGCTGTGTTGCTTTGTAAAACAGTGGAGAGAAAGGGTATGAGGTGTGCGACAAGGACGAAGAGCCTACCGTCTCCAAGGCAACCAAACCGCGACTCCCGGCAAATCGACGGGTTGTCTTCTCTATTTATTAAACTCTTTGACTAAAACACGACAACGCCAAAACCACCCGTATCTCATCTCCCCTCCTCCTACTCGTCGGCATACGGATAGTTCAATACAAGTGAATGGCCCTCGGTTTAATTAGCTGACATACTGTTTCTGGCCGTCAACCATGACAGTTCTCTGTTTATGTATTTCCATAGTCACGTGAGACATTAAATTATATTTATCTTATTTTTACTTACTTCGTCTCTAAGGATGGGCAACCAACTAGTACAAAAATCTATTGAATAATTAGAAACGCATCTATTCTCGTTTAATAAAATAATCGCGGATTCTTTAAGTTTTCTTTTAGTTCCGTTGCTCTCTTTTTCCAAAATCTTCGCCGAGTCCCATTTAATTCTATGATTATTATCCCACGCGTGTTCACAAATTTTGGATTTTTCAAATTCTCCCCTTCTAGCGTAATTTCTATGTTCACCAAGCCTTACGTTGAAAGGTCTAGATGATTCACCCACGTAATGTTTTCCGCACTCACACGGAACACTATAAATACAATTTTTTGAATTTTGAACAATATTTGGAGGTTTGGTTCTCGATAAAACCGGTCTTAGCGTGGAGCCCGTTTGAAAAACCGTTCGTACGGAAAACCTATTCCCAATTTTTCGTAATTTATCCGATAAACCATGTATATGGAATTACTGCCATTGACCTAAATACCTCAGGTTGTGATAGTATATTCTCTCTACTACCAATGTTCAATAACTGACTATCAACAAAACTCTCAGGTTATTGATTATTTAATAAGACAGTTTTTATAAATTGTTTTTCGTTCCTTAATATTACATCATTTGAAGAAATAATTTTGGCCCTGTCATACAAACACTTAACAACACTTTTCTTAACACTAATATGTTGATTTGAATTGAAATTTAAGTATCTGTGTGTGTGTGTTTGTTTTTTATACACACTGGTTTGGTATGTGTTATCTAATTGTTTAATTAAAATGTCTAAGAAAGGTAATTCATTATTATTCTCTATTTCTATTGTAAATTTAATTGAAGGTTCCTTTTCGTTAATCTGATTCAAGAAATTACTTAAACATTCTTTACTATAAGGCCATATAGCAAAAATGTCATCTACATATCTCCACCATACAATGGGTTTATAAGCTAGATTATTAATATTACTTTCCTCGAAATTTTCCATGAAAATGTTACTTAATATTGGAGATAATGAAGAACCCATGGCCATCCCAAAGTCTTGTTGATAGAAGTCATTATTTAATTGAAAGTATGTTGTTTTAATGTAAAGTGTAAGTAATTCCATTCAATGCTTAACTTAGTTCTATTCACCAAATTCCCATTTTGTTGCAATTTGTTTTTAATTATTATTAATGTTTTATCTACAGGAACATTTGTAAATAGGCTTACTACATCAAAAACAATAATCATCTAATGGTCAGTTTTGATGTAGTAAGCTCATTTACAAATGTTCCTGTAGATAAAACATTAATAATAATTAAAAACAAATTGCAACAAGATGGGAATTTGGTGAATAGAACTAAGTTTAGCATTGAAACTATAATGGAATTACTTACACTTTGCATTAAAACAACATACTTTCAATTAAATAATGACTTCTATCAACAAGACTTTGGGATGGCCATGGGTTCTTCATTATCTCCAATATTAAGTAACACTTTCATGGAAAATTTCGAGGAAAGTAATATTAATAATCTAGCTTATAAACCCATTGTATGGTGGAGATATGTAGATGACATTTTTGCTATATGGCCTTATAGTAAAGAATGTTTAAGTAATTTTTTGAATCAGATTAACGAAAAGGAACCTTCAATTAAATTTACAATAGAAATAGAGAATAATAATGAATTACCTTTCTTAGACATTTTAATTAAAAAATTAGATAACAAAACCAAACCAGTGTGTATAGAAAACAAACACACACAAACAGATACTTAAATTTCAATTCAAATCAACATATTAGTGTTAAGAAAAGTGTTGTTAAGTGTTTGTATGACAGGGCCAAAATTATTTCTTCAAATGATGTAATATTAAGGAACGAAAAACAATTTATAAAAACTGTCTTATTAAATAATCAATATCCTGAGAGTTTTGTTGATAGTCAGTTATTGAACATTGGTAGCAGAGAGAATATACTATCACAACGTGAGGTATTTAGGTCAATGGCAGTAATTCCATATATACATGGTTTATCGGATAAATTACGAAAAATTGGGAATAGGTTTTCCGTACGAACGGTTTTTCAAACGGCTCCACGCTAAGATCGATTTTATCGAGAACCAAACCTCCAAATATTGTTCAAAATTCAAAAAATTGTATTTATTGTGTTCCGTGTGAGTGCGGAAAACATTACGTGGGTGAATCATCTAGACCTTTCAACGTAAGGCTTGATGAACATAGAAATTACGCTAGAAGGGGAGAATTTGAAAAATCCAAAATTTGTGAACACGCGTGGGATAATAATCATAGAATTAAATGGGACTCGGCGAAGATTTTGGAAAAAGAGAGCAACGGAACTAAAAGAAAACTTAAAGAATCCGCGATTATTTTATTAAACGAGGATAGATGCGTTTCTAATTATTCAATAGATTTTTGTACTAGTTGGTTGCCCATCCTTAGAGACGAAGTAAGTAAAAATAAGATAAATATAATTTAATGTCTCACGTGACTATGGAAATACATAAACAAAGAACTGTCATGGTTGACGGCCAAAAAAGTTTTGAGAACGGTAGTAGTAGTAGATTCTCTTCCGAAATAGCTTTGATTTTCAGTTTTTAGTTTATAACATTGTCTAGTTTATATATTTTTAGGTGTGAGACTTTTTGAAACAGTCAAGTACCCAAGAACCAACCTCTGTCTGATCCGTTTGGCGCAGAGGTTTTTTCATTAAAATTTTTAATATTTTTCAGTGGCAAAATACCCAATAAAAAATAAGAAGATCTGAATATGCCACAAATAAACAATTACAGACAATATATTATTAAAACTACACATAGATTGTTTTAAGAAGTGTGTTTTACCTATGCAATATTGTAACAGGTTTGCTAATAATAAAAATCCCCAGCCATATCATAGTCCAGGGTATGACAGTTTTTGGCTCCGATTTCCATCAAGAAGCATCAATTTGCTTGAAATTTGAACTCTAAGTAGGGAATACCTTAAAGAGCAAACTCTACCTTATGCGAATGTGCGCATTTGCCCTAGGGGTGGGTGCCACCCCAACTCGTGGGTGGGAATTTAGAATAGAAAATAGAATAGAAAATAGAATAGAAAATAGAATAGAAAATAGAACAGAAAATATAATAGAAAATAGAATAGAAAATAGAACAGAAAATAGAATAGAAAATATAATAGAACATAGAACAGAAAATATAATATAAAATAGAATAGAAAATGGAATAGAAAATAAAATAGAAAATAGAAATAGATAGCGGGACGGATTCTAAGCAAAAAATGTTCTATAGAGTTTTTTCGAAAAATCAATACTTTTTGACTTATTCGTGATTGAAAATTTAAATTTTTCTTAAAAACAATCATGTTTTCAAACTGTTTTTGACGAATAACTCAAAAATTTTATATTTTATCAAAAAAAGTATAAGGAGAAAAAATTTAGCTTATAAAAAACAAGGAGATCCGTTTTACTTGCTGTAGGCCCAATACAAACCGAGTTATGGCTTATTGAAGGTAAAATATTCAACATTGAATAACAGGAAAATGGTAAATTGGACGGGGAAGATGTAAAATACCTTTTTTAAACTACTTAAAAAACTTTTAAAATGAGATGCTGCAGAACTCTCTAGCATAAAAACTAAGGGAGTTATGACGAAAATAAGGTCGATTTCTATTTTTTTGTGGAAAAAAACAACAATGCTACCCTTGGCATTACTACCCTAATTAAAATTAAACGTAATCTATTTACGATTCACTTTATTAAAGCACTAGTAATGTGATCCAGAAGTTTGACCGGTTTAGATTGCTTAATTTTGAAAAAGAATTATGGTTAAAGTGGAAAAGGCATTTTTGAAATTTTTTAAAAAATCGATTTTTTTTCAAAATAACTAAAGAACTATCGAAGATACGGAGAAATTGCTAGAGAACAAAAAGTTAGGATTTCTTTCACTGAAAATTTTGTTTTTTATTTTCGTAGCGTACACATATGGCCTTTGAAAGTTCGCATTAGCGTGTGACTGGTACCTTTTGGCAACCCTTTAAATGTTGCCTTTTTAAAAATAAAAGAATTAAGAAATTTCAAGCCTTTATGAGCTTTCTAGAGTAAAAATTAAGCGACTTGTTGTCAAAAAACCAAACACACTTTTCTTTAAATTTGTGAGTAGGTAGATTTTGGAGCCTAGATTAATGTATATATAGCATAAATACGTGCCAGACGATTGTGGAATCTCATGAGAGGTAGTTTTGAACGGTTGAAAAGTTTAAATAAATAATTATTCAAGTTGAACACGATAATAAGATACCAAGTTAATATAAATGATGTATTAAATTATATAAATATGCCGGTAAAGGATTTTTTCAATTTTTTCGTAATAAGGGATGATTTTAAGGGTTGAAAAGTTGGGATGAAAAATATATGGAGTATGACAAAGTAAATAAATTATTTTTTTCCAATTAATAGAGGGTAGTTTATAAGGGGTAAATAAATCAAATAAGGGTTGGAAAAAAAAAGTTAGTGCCTTAAAACATCAAACAATCTTGATTCAAACCCCATTAACGTTTTTTAACTTATTAAATGCTTCATTCATTATTTTATTCAGTTTTTGCAATAAGGGGCAGTTATCACCCCTAAGAATAATTTGCACATATCGGCATAGGGTAGGGAATGAAGTGGAGGGTAAGCAAAGCTTAATTCCAAAATTTCATGAAAATCCACCTTGTTGATAGGATTCGGAGGTAATACCATGTTTTTACCGTCGTACACTGGACTATCATCGGCATTTTCTTGCTTCATTAATATATTACATATTAAATCAGTGATATGTCCATAATGTATACTATGATATATATATCAGCTCTAAATACCTGAACTGTACATAGTTAAAGAAAATAAACTTATTTAAGTGGTAAATTGTAAAAACAATTGAGGCAGACAGACAGTGGCAGACATTTTAAATCTGCAAGGTATCAACTTCTTGTCTGTCATGCTTTAAGGCAAATGATTTATCATATTTCTAGCTGTTACAAACATGTCACGTAATTGAACACTGGCTCCTGTACTATAAGAAATGAAACTGTAATTCTCATGAATTTTAATTATCATGAATTCGTACATATTTTTAAATTAAAGGTATCCAACGATACTGCACTAAAATACATTTGGTTCTATCTATAGCTGTTTACTTTTAATCAGAACTGAGTGATTCATTAATTATTTAAAAATGTAGACTGTCGGGCAGAGACTCAGTCCAATCCTGAAAATCAATTAGAGATATTTCAACAATTACTCGAATGCAAACTACCGAAAATTTAACGAGAGGGTGGCGATTCTGGGCGCATCCAAGCGTTGGTAATAGAGGGAATTACTTTAATTTTTCAATTGTACAAGAGCGTTTTCCACCCCTGTGCTAATGTGGATAATAATGCCATTCGTATGATATTTCATCATTAATTACAACTGTTGCTCCACGTTTCTGTTTAAAACAGTGTAGTGTAACGAAGTGAATTTTCCGTTGCCAAAAATTCAAATTAAATTAATAATATACTTCGTTATTTGCCCCGTTCACGTTCGAACATATGTTAAAATCATTGTTATAGATTTCTCCTAATTTAATTAGCTGAAACCTTGAAACAAATTTCTACTTTATGTATAAAATATGTAAAGGATCCGGCTGTGAGACGGCTGTATACAGTATTAACAATTATTATAAGATTTGATACTGAGGGCGTTGGTAAGTCAGCCAGCAGAAATGAGTTTCATTAGAGCAGATTTGAATATGACTTTTGCCCGGTCCATCGAATAGTCAAGTTGACTATTATTTGCGATAATCACCACATATAAGTACACCGTTTTATCGTCGCCGCTGGTTTCTTGTCGTGGTTTTTTATATTAACACCGATAAGACTAATTCACTAAAATGTGTGTTTTAAAGCAATAATTTGAAATCTTTTCCCTTTTAAATGTATCATAATAATTATCATTTTCCGACTTAGCCAAATAAATCTTAATTTAAAGTTAAATATTCTCAAAGTAAGGGTGTCCTACTAGGACTTGTTAAATTCTCCCGATTGTATCCAAATAGCTATGTTCCAAAGAATTTCCAAAGGGAAAAGAACATAGATGATATATCGAGAGAAAACCAGAATACGGTTTACCGTTTATATTATTTTAATTGAAACTATTTGTGATGGTACTGAGTTAAGATAATATATGTTGTTCTATCAAGCATGTAGAAGTTATAATTACGGTGTATTTTGTTTTACCTACTTCGTATTTAAACGAATAAAATAAAATATGTCATCACAAAATAATTTTTGTGAAATTTGTTATAGTGCTGTTGTTCTACTGAATGAGTAGAAATTTTAATTAACGTTCATTTTGTTTCCAATATTTTGTACTGATACGAGTTGAAACAAAATTCATTACTTTGAAATAACTTTTTAGAAATTTATTATAGTCCGGGAATTGAGAACAAAATCTAGGCTACAGTAAATAAATTAACTAACTTTATATTCTGATAAATATCGATATCCTCATTTAATAAAGGCACCCAGCTGTGGGGTTTGAGGCGCTTGGCAATCACCGCATAAAGTGTTGATGTAAATTCAACATTTCTGAACCAAACCGAAATACCACCGTTCTAATTATTTCAGTTTGTCCGCCTAAGCAGAATAGTCTCCGCCGTAAGCTGATACCAAATCCGATAACCGTTTTATTTTCCGAACCGTGTGTAACCAAGGTTAC
Organism: Stenurella melanura; assembly: GCA_963583905.1. NCBI lineage: Eukaryota > Metazoa > Arthropoda > Insecta > Coleoptera > Cerambycidae > Stenurella > Stenurella melanura. The sequence continues at coordinate 155,846,727 of OY757310.1, forward strand.
ACACCGCTCCGAACCCGATAACCTACGAAACAAGTTAGTTCTCGATTATAGCGCGCGAATGAAAAGTAAATTGCTCAAAAGTTGAAAAATAAGATACCTGTTGTGTTATTTGTTTTCGTATTCAAAAGTTCAAAGCGATTGAAAAAATGACTATTGCAAGTTATTTAAATTATTAAGGGATTCATTTAATAACACCTCCAGCTGCTTGACAATATTTTTTGATGTTTAAAACTGAACTTAACTAATCATGTGAATTTTGTGCTATGATTATATTACAACATAGGACATAACCAACAAATCTGACATTTAGTTCGGTACGCCGCGCGCCGGTGTTCTTTACTCGAATTTAAAACTGGCGCCATTCCCCTCTGTGTGCGTGGTCTTTGCGCAGTCGTTCTGGTCTAGAGCATAAAAAACGAGACAAACTACCACTTTTTCTACATAGAGTAGATAGGGAGTGAGTCTACTGTATATTTCTCTACTGTGTTGAAAGATAGCACAGACAAGGAAATATCATATTATTACTGTTGCCTCTATACTTTTAAAGATATTACTAGTTTTATTACGATTAGGAGGTAGGCGTAGATGCCTCTTGACTAAACTGGTATCTAGATAAGAAAGATAAGTTAACACCAATTGCGGTTAGTACCTGGAATGGTGATCCTTCAGAAAAATACAGCAATATCGCTCGACCTTCTGACGGTTTGTATATTAGCATATACACAGAAACTAAGCAATTTTAGACGGGAATTGCGTAGTGGATGTATCATTCCCCTGAGGGGATAAAAAGCAGTCGGTCGCTATTCTTCTTATGAGAAGAGATTCGGCAAAATTTCCATGTTAGGGCTAGCTCATCTCCTTGCGTCGGTGATTCACCTTCGGAAATAGGCCGATGTTTAATAAGTGAATAAAAAATATATTAGGAGTAAAGTTACTTGATTTAAATAATTTCAGATATTATTTGACAGTAAATAAACTGCATGTTCTGGAAAACCTTGTTGTACACCACTGAGTTATACATTGGAGTATATGAAAATAATAACAGTAACCGTTCGATTATTGATTATAACCTCAAAACAAAAGATGGTATTCAATTAGAGTGCTTTCCATCTTTAAATAACTAACAAAGCTTGAAATTATACCGAAGATAGGACACACAAAAGGTATCAAAAATAGGTATATGATTATTGATTATATTATTGTTAGCCAAAAAATGGATATCGAATGGCACCGTACAATTGTTCCAATTCTTGTTATACAACATTTGTTGCACGGAGAGAGCAGCCCTGTTTCAAATGACTACATTTATCCTTCCCAGATATGAAACCGCAGTTGGTGCACACTTTATTGATGTAATAAATCGTTTTAATTGAACACTGAACTAACAATAACGTATAGAGATATTAATCACAGACATAATATCTAAAGAATAATGAATTCTACAGCTTCGTCTTGTTGACCTATACCCTGTAGCCTGAAATGGCTTTACAGCATAACACAACTTCTATATTTATCAATATTAGATTAATCAACAGAGACAAAGAGAAAAAAACTAGATGGTAATATTTTAGTTGAGAGAACACATTATTTATGGAGCATTTTCTTATTCTTAGTGTCCTGGCAGACGTGTTGTGATCAAGAAATTGTTCCACTTGGCCTGCCTTTGCTGCATGTTACGTTTGAGAGCATGTCATCTCTCGCTGTTGTCAGTTAAATTGTGTTTGTCTAAGCTGTAAGTATATTTTTACACCAACCTCAGTATCTATTAGGTAATAAGTGCTCCAACGAAATAGCGACGGTGGAATTTCATTTTATATTTTTTAGAGACCATTTTTTAAAGGTTGTTCGATTCTTCCTCATGTGTTACATAATAATAATAATAATAATAGAAATAATAATAATACATTTATTTTCCAATAAAGCAAATGTTATTTACAAATATTAAATTAGATAGCTTTTTCAAAAATGAAGTATTGTACTTAACAATTAATGGAAAAAGGGGCATAAATTCAGTTCGACTAATAAATAGTGGTCTGCTCTTCCATTTAGCCCAAGTACAACGGATATAATGCAATAAACTTATACTAAATATTTTCCTATGTTACTAGAATAAATAATTTCAACATAGTAGATATTTACCTGAGAATAATAGAAACATTTCTGTTATTTTAAATAAAGATTTTCTTAGGATTGCGAGTTGAACAGGATGCTTCTAAAAATCTTCTTGAACTGTTCTGGAATTATGACGTTATAACAGTTTGCGAGATTGTAAGAATAAGACCGTTTTTTAAATGAAGACTTATGAGGGGGGACTGTAAATTATTTGAGCGAATATTAACTCTATGGCAGCCTTTCTAAAGCAATTTTATTAAACAAGTAAGGTGGAGTCTCTAACTTAGCTAAAATTTAATCCATTAGAATGAAACATTTTTAAGACAAGGTAGATAAATAAATTCATTTTAGGCCTTTGTTCTCATTATTAACTGAATCTTCATGATCGTAGGGGGCTCTGTAGATACTAGTTTAATCTGCATGGCCGTAGGGGACTGTGGATGCTAGTGTTAGAATGAGAATTGTCAAATAAGAAATTAGACAAATTCATTTTAGGATTTTAATTTTCTAGCATAACCAAAATTAAGGTTATCGAAACAATGCAAAGATTTCATTAATATTTTTACACAAAGTTTTTCGTTTAGTTATAGATAGTTATTTTTTCTGCTGTTTGCAAAATCCTATAAAGAATATGTTTCAATACAACAAATATTTATAATTATTGTCAAATTTTATCCTGTTTTCTATTGAAAGAAAGTTTAATAAGTACAGTTTAATACATATCATTAACTAATCGTTAAGTAACCGGGCGAAACCGCAGTTCGTCATGGGATGTATTTCTATTTAATACAAGTCTAGGTACAACTTCTAAACCCTATTTTAACCTAATTTATCTTTTTAACGAGCAAACTTGTTTGTAGTATATCTACTAATTAACCTCGTAATTAACTTTAAAAAAATCCTTCAATCACAACTGTAGTTGAGAAATCTCTCACCGAATATTACTCAATAGTTAAAATAATATTTTCTACTATTACTGTACCAGTAACTGAGCTAATAATACAAAGCAACAATCAGTTTATTGAATGAATGGTAATAGATATTTTAATACGAATTTGTGTATTGAATCCAAATATGAAATTAGATGTTCATCGAGCATAAGTGTTTTTGTGACATTCCACCACGTTTATTTTTTATTTATTGTCATACAGTTATGATATTAAATAACAACGGGCTCTGAATATTGTCGACAGGCGTAGTGAGCAACGACACCTAGCGCTCACGTACTAGAAGTTCCATTTGCCAGTGAAGCAAAATACCTTGCTATCATCGATCAAGAACTGACATTGGCAAATGATACAGAAAAAAATGAGAATTAAATCCCAAAATCTTCATATGGTTAAGACCCGTGATGGCCTATTGACAAGTGATAAGGTAATCTAAGACAGTTGGAAGCAATATGGCTCAACCCCGACAAGGCAGCAGCAAAAAATCGCACTAGAAGGTATGCACTGAGATGAAGACGAATCCCATTCTAGGAATGGCCACGGATAGACCATAGTTCACAAGTATAAGTTTTTAAATTAAATTGTTGAACAGGGAAGATTAGAAAATGCTTCTCCAATATCGACACAAACAGACCGACTGATACAAAGATGGTCTTAAGGCAGAACAGGAACTAGGAGTTGAAACTTACGACGTAAGGACAAAAACAAGAATCTCTATAAGTTTAGGAAAATATGCTAGAGAATTTCAGGCTGAAGAGACCCCAATACAGTGGTCAAATTGAGTTTCGTTGGAGATTTTTACCTAATAACGCACATCTAGACTATATACGGAAAAATACTGAATGACATGATGTTTTCACCCTTATGACAGAAAATAATATTTACTTTTTTGTCCAGTGTTATTTTATGGCAAATAAATGACTGAGTTAATAATTATATGAGTTATTTTTGTGAATAACTATTCATTTATAAATCTACGTTCGTAAGTTAATGTTTTATTAATGAATTTAAAATCCTAACAATAAGTCAATAAAAGAGGAATAATTATAAATGTCTTTATATCGTAAAACAAGTTTTTGCTATAATTGTCTACAAAAAGAACATGACTGTAAAGATATCAAATACAATTGTATAACACACGATTATTGGATTTACAGATAATCACCGATTAATATTCTAAACAATAATAATTAGTAGGTACGATATTATAAATATCGTGAGAATATTCAGTAAAATACAAGGTGTATACAACAAAAATCATATTCTATAAACAATAAATATATGCAACAAAATAAGTACCTATATGTACAGAAGTAATGATATTTATGACGAATGAATTCATAATTATTTTCATACAAAAATTATTCTAAAAACCGCTGCCAAAGGAATCACTAATTCCACATCCAGATTTCCCATCCAAGTCTCTGTAAAGGAAAACATGTTTATATTTGCACTCTAGTATGTGGAAATAATTAGTCGTAGAATTTTAAAATTATAATATTTGAGGAAGATGTCATAAAAAAAATGAGATGTTCGCTTCTAGCATATACACCATAATATAAAATTTCTGGACTTTGCTTGCCTTACTTATTTTCCCTATCTAGCGACCACCCTCCAACTCTTCAATGAAAGTCAGTTGTCTTTACAATACATACCTGTACCAAATTTCGTGAATATCTCAATTTTACTTTAACAACCCCTTCAACAATGGAGTGGAAATAGTGGGGGGTATTATAAAGAAATCTGAGGTCTTGGTTTCAAGTATAAACCAAACTCCAAGTTTCTGTACTCTTGCCAGCCTGCTCTACTTATTTTCTCCTATTTACCCCTGCTTAGCCCCCACTTCTTCAATGGAATCATCTTCAAATATAATCTAGTTTCAGATGTCGTTAGAGTACATACCTGTAAAAATTTCAAGTGAATATCTAAGTTTACAAATATATCTTCATTATTGCCAGTGGGCGGGGAAGTATCTAAGCATCTTTAGGAAAATCGACCACGAAGCATAAAGACCGTTAAATTTTCTTCGTGCATAATTTCATACGTCTTGCTCTCACTAGACCTTAATATTTGGAAGGTGAGGAATTGTATTATTTATAACATTATTGTGATGCTTACCTACAATGTAACGCATATTCCGATGTGTTCCTTTCTAATTAAAACAATGTAAACGGCTTGTGTACGAAAATGTTGTTTTCATGTTGATTGTAAGTTGGACAGCATTAAACAGAAAGGAACCAGCACCCTCGGGAGCGAGCGTAGAGACGTCTGCATATACTCGTATTTCGATACGCAAATGCAGCAACGTCGGGCGCGGTTAGTACTTGGATGGGTGAGCCTCTCCAGGGAAACACAGCGTTCTCGCTCCGTCTTCTAACGGCTTGTATATCAGCGCATGCGTAGAAGGTATGTAACTTTAGGCGAGGGTTACATAGTGGATATACCATCCTTCGGAGGGGATGTAAAGCAGTCGGTCCCTTGTCTATTAAATGTTAGGCAAGTAAAAGATCCCTACTCTTCGATAGAGAAGAGGTTCGGCAAAATTTCCAGGTTGGGGGTAGCTCGTCTCCTGGCGTCGGTGATTGGCCTTGGTAGCGGAAATAGGCCGACGTTAAATAAGTGATTAAAAAAAAAAACCAGCACCCTCAGCTAAAAATCAAGAAACAAGCTTGCAAAGAAAGGTTTTGCATCTTAATACAATATTGAAACTACACCATTAAATTCTTATAAGGAAAATGAGTTGGACTTTTTCAGCTGAACACACGTTACTATATTCTACATTTAAATAAATTAAGAAACAAATTTTTAAAATTTGGTTAATATTAACGGATTGTCACTGAAGCTAATATAAAGTATAGTTTGAAAATTATAGCGAAAGGTTGTGATATTCAACATATTGACATCATGAATATTAAACAAGAAATTCTATGGAACTACTTATTTCAACTTCTTATTCTCACCTTGTTAAAAATGGAATATTTATATAAATGAGACGAACACTGATACTTCCAGGTTATTCAATTCGTGACTACAGTGCATAGTACAGAATAATGTAAGTAGTGTTCTTCATGTATCAAGATCCGGTTTTAATCACAGGTTAGACGCTAGATGTAAGTTAAAGGCTTACAATCTATGTAATTAAACAATTATTTTATAAAACGTATTTCAGTTAACCAATGTTTAAAGAACCGGACCTTAGTTTAATTGCTTTATTGAACATAAACACATCACTCATAGTACGCTTCAAATCCAAAGCTAAAGTAGTCCAGAAGGAATTATACTCGGTTGATATAACACGTACATCTATTACTCACAGACACCATCAATGTCGAAACTGGGAATCGAACCCAGTGCATGCTTTAGCTCGCTACGCTCCTGTGCAGATATCAATATTAAAATATTATACGACCTATGCTGGCAATATATTTTTTTCATGTTATTCTAACGATCTAGACTGATTCCAATTTTCTGATATTTTCTCTAAACTATGTTGTATAATAAACATTCACTCATACCAACAAATATTGTCATGGCAATACTAGAATCCTTGCCACACAATACGTTTCAGCTCCCTGAGTTACCATGTCACTACTTTTTTAATGGGCTTGTTCGGCATTTCTTTTTTTTTTATTTCATAAATCGAAAGTGTAAGTATAAAATAATGGATCTGCAAAAAATCAGAATCTTATTCGCACGTTTAGTATCTTAAAAACTATTACAAATCTCCACCTTGCGAAAATGGGGCGTGGCTAGGCGCTACGTTACTATACGCATAGACTCAATAGACTTGATGATCCTTAGTTGTTATAATTATAAGTGTTTTCGAAATATTGTTTGTTTTGCTTACTTCTTGACAGTAGGGGAGTACAATTTGGTGAAATGTCAAAAAACTACACTTTTCTCTCCTTCCTGTTGCGACGAATTTTCGATTTTGACGGTGCAAATTACGATTAGGATTCATCGCCGACCTTCTCCTTTCCGTAGAGACATAGAACGAACTTCCATTCGACGTATTTATTTAGTTACCAGCGTTTGAAAATTCCATGTTTTTCGACCTTCCAGGTTAAATTTGAAAGATCCCAGAAAGCCACTTTTCTTACGTCACTTGCGTATAGTGACGTCACAAATGAGCGCTCGGTTTTTGAAACTATTACTATTTCAACTCCTTATATCTCGAGAACGGAAAAAGTTAATAATACGAAATTTTAAGTGCATAATGAGAATATCGTGTACTATATGAAAAAGTATAAAAATCATTTGAAAATAATATCATGGAACAAGCCCATTGTGTGAAGCTTTTGCTTAGAATGAAATAAATCCACAGAACTGAAAATAACATTTATTGGTAGATACGTTTGTGTGTATTCAATAAATACATATATTATACTTTTCTACATTAACAGTAAATTATTAATCAGTTTATATACACAGTGATTGAAACAGATTCCATGGTTTATTCTATTACAAAAGTTTATATAAATATATGTCCTAAACGGTATATCTAAGGGAGTTGAATATAGAAAAAACATATTGTTTTCAAAAATTTCGTATAGCTCTTCAAGATATTTTCTCAAATTTGTGATGATTTTTAGAAGATATCTCTATATTAGCTTATTCTTCCTGCGGCATCAATGACGTCCTCTACTTACTTCCTTGGGATTGTTAAGTTTAAAATTGTTTTACAATACCGCATGAGCATTTTTACACCTAGAGATACTGTATCAAACTGTACCAAATTTTACCCTAATTCCAGCAAGTTGATTCTGTTATTATTGCATACAACACGATGGGGATGTAGTATTTACTCTCTACCGATGGCCAATTTTACTTCCACGTCCACTTGGTGCAGGGGGGTTGATAATATTAAAATTGAGATATTTACTTCAAATATAGTACAGGTATATTAGGGTGGTTCACAATGCTATGAGAAAGAAGACATTTTTTCTTGGATTCCTAGGCACTCCCCAGTTTCTTTAGACTTGCCACAGTATCTTTTTGACAAATTTTAGCTTCCTGTTCCAAGTGGAAGATAGTGCTCAAAGAGCTTTAAGATACAGTTTTTCAGAAATTCATGTAATATACATTTTTAAACAATTTTTGTCGATTTTTTTAAATAACAAGTAGATTATATTGTAAATTTACAATAGAGAATATTACATCTGAAAAATTTCCTAATCGGAAACCGCTTTCCCTACTGATTTTTTGGTTGTTTCAGTAGGGACCGCTTTTCGGTTTCCTTTAATAACCTGAAGCAAAAATTGTTTCTCCTCCTAAACGTAGGTTAACAGTTTACTAAACTCCTCAAAAAGTTAAAATCTAAGTTCAATCAAATTCGTCAAAACAATAAAATTTAGTGAGACGTATTCTTTATAGGATCTTGCAAACAGTAGGAAAAACTATTTGTAAGAACTAATAAAAGAAAAACTATCTCTAAAAATATTAATAAAAACTTTGTATTCTTTTGATAACCTTAATTTTGGTTATGCTAGCACATTAAAATCATAAAATTAATTTGTCTAATTTCTTATGTGACAATTCTCATTGTAACAATAGGATCCACATGAGCTCCAGAATAAGGGCGAAAAACTTGGAACTTGGAGCTTGGTGTACATAATAGAAGCGAAGGCATCAGATTTTTTTATAATATTTCTCAACCACTCCACCACCCCACTCCATTATTTAAGGGGATGATAAAATAAAATTGAGATATTCACTTAAAATTTGGTACACGTATGTAATACAAAAACATGTGGAAGTAGATTATATTTTGAGACGATTCCGTTGAACGGGTGGGGGGTAACTAAAGGAAAAGGGGGAAAAATGAGTAATGCAAGCTGGTAAAAGTACAGAAATTTGAGATATACTAGAAACCAAGGCCTCAGATTTCTTTATAATATTTTTCACAACCCCCATCACCTCTACTCCATTATTAAAGGGACTGATAAAATAACATTGAGATTTTCACTTGAAACTTAATACACGTATGTATTGTAATAACATCTGATTGAGATGATTCTGTTGAAGGAGTGGGGAGCGGGGGGTTTTAAACTGGGAAAAATAAGTAGAGTAAGCTAATACGAGTCCAGAAACTTTTTGGCGTATAAGCTAGAAACCTACGCCTCAAACTTTTTTTATGACATCTGCCTCAAATATTATTATAATTCGATGGTCAATTATTTCCACATACTAGAGTGCCAATATTGTCAAGATGTTTTGTTCAAAGAGACTTAGACGGAAAATCTGGATGTGGAAGTAGTGGTTCCTTAGGCAGCAGTTTTCTGTATTCGGTTGAAGAATTATTAATGGCAGTCTATAAGATGAGTCACAAATAACAAAACTATGATATTCCCATTCATTTTTAATTTTATCGATGACTCTAATGCGGATTTCACGATGTTCGTAATTATTAACTAAGAAAAGAGAAACAGCGCGAAATAAATTATTGCTGTCGTTTAAAATAGAAATAACGTCTCGTTTCATGATGAAAATAGCAATTCTCCAATAAATAAACAAGCTACTAATTATCCTCAACGCCGATTGACTGCACTTTTTATATATTTGTTGCACATTCTGTAGGATACTTTTCGCCGTTGCTTTTGTAAATAATGTTAGTTTTAAACGTTTTTTGTTTAATTAAAAAACATAAAAAAAAATTGTAATTTAAGAAATTAATAACTATTACTAATATTACCGGTTTTAGAAATGTCCGATCGAATGCCATATGCTCTTATATTTGTATTTGCGAAGGGTATCATAAAAATGTATCATTCTAAAAAGTGAAAAAGCGTAAATTCTTAATGACATAAAAAGCAACGACTAAACTATTAATATAACTGAATTTCAAAGGCTGGGGTCACAGAATAGAGTTACTGCCTCCGTCTACTATTAGACTGTCTGTGAAATAAATTACTTCTAAGGAACATGCGAAATTTGATGTAGATTGCGTTAGAAGTAGAGATCACATAATGTGCGACAGCAGTTATTCATTTATTTGTTTGAATTTGTATTTCGTTTTTATATACGACACTAATAATTGAAAAATAGAATTTACTGATGATACATCTGTGGGTGTCAATCTTTCACTAAAAAAAAAAATAATCAAACTCTCAAGTGGGAGCTGCTGGCAAAACAATACCTTGTATTTTAGATATGTAGATACTTTGTATAAACATAATCGAAATTATCGGTTTCATGTTTTGTATTTACACATACAGGAATTATGATTGATTAAACATTTATTTCTAGGAAGCTACTAATACTTTTCACATTTACACTCTTAATCGTTAATTCAATGGCTGACGGCGATGGAAAAGATTGTAAATGTTTTGAGGAGTTTGAACCAGAGAAGCAGGGCAATGACTGGTATTGTCGGGGAAAAAAGAATTCCCGAATTTTTGCTTGCAACGAAGAGAAGCCGCCATTATGCAGATGTAAAGATAAAAACGGAAAAGAAGTTGTGCTGGATTTAGGGGAAATAAACTGCTTCGATGTGAATAGGGATGCGGATATCAATTGTCAACCAACTGATCAATGGAATGAGTATTTAAGCAAACATCCTGAAAAACGTATATATCATTAAGGGAAATAAATTACATAACACTTCATGTTCTAATTTAAAATAAAATGTATTCATAATTTAATCATTTGATAGATTAAGTAGCAAATAATTGTTTTAATAAATGTTTTCACCTGAAGAAGGAGCTGTGGGAGAGTTTAATGTTGTTTAATTGTGCCCAAGATTTTAGGCTTTATGTATGTTTTACCACTATTGCGGACAAAGTTTTTAAAATAACGACTCATGCAGTCGAGGGCCCTGAAGATGGTAATAGATGGGAATAGATGAATCAGCATAATGCCATCGTATAGGAGCATAAGAATTTGAGCCCATCATAAGCGGCGTAAAGAAACATGGCGTTTGTAATATAAATCGATGTTATACGCTATTCTTAAGTTGATTTGTATATGACGGTCTTATGCACGCATCCCTCAACCTGTGCGATTTCTTTAAGACCTTCGACTGCATCTTACACGAGTTGCTTATAAAAAAGAATGATTTTATGGTATAAGAGATTTACCTTTGGATCTATTCATTTCTTATAACAATACGAACTTATAACATTAATACATGGTGTGCGTCAGGGCTCTATACTGTGGCCCTTATTACTTTATTCATATTTAAGTGATTTCTTTCATTTTATACCTTCAATGAAATATCTTGTCTATGCTGATGACATCTTGGTTCTGTATTTTAATTCTAACATTAGTAACTTAAATAGCGACAGCTAGTTCTGTACAGCAAGCAAGTTATTGATTTTCTCCAAACAGTCTTCACCTTAATGAAGACACATGTCAGAGGTTTGTGTATTCTAACAGTGATTTATTAGTAGTAAAAGGTGACAATATTAAAATTCTTGGCGTCGGTCGTCTTAGATGATACTCTTAGCTGTTTCAATTATGTGGCGATATTCTCTCACAAACTATTTACTATATTTTCTTACGTGGACTAAAGGTGCATTATCTTTTAGCACTTTAAAAGTTATTATTCCTCTATGTTACTTTTCCATATTAGTTAAGCAATTCTGCTACGGGGTCACACCATGCCGTGAAAATTTTTCTTTTACAATAGAGAGCAGCAAGGTCAATAGTCAATGTTGGGTTAGAGAGACCACTGTCAATCAATTTACAAAAAAAAACAGGTTTAATTCCAGTTCCCTGTTTCCATATGTTCACTTGAAAATCACAAGAGACTTCTTCAATTAATTCTAATTTTCATAATTAATATCTAAAGCAGCCTTGGCGCCCTTGGCACAGGAATTTTTACTAATCACATTTACTTATTCTGTCCTTAACATTATGAAATTAACAAAAGAATGAAATAATTAAAAACCGTACTATACAAAATGTAATTAATAAAATTGTTAATAAGAGTAAAAAAGATTCACTTGTAAACATTTGGCAGAAATAACTAACCCTGTGCTTACAATAATTCGGTGCTAAAAAACTAAGTAAAAAATATTTTAACACATCATAGTTTTCGAAGATATAACAATATTACATTCTTTACATACCTTTAAATCGGTTTTCCATCTTTCGTATTAGAGATAGAAAAAAATGCTTTAACGCTTTTCGCTGCAAAATTATTGCTCTACTACTTTTGTTTCAAACTCTTTTCGACAAAAATTCTTCGTTAACACGATATAATGGAAGCACTATTTCCTATGGTCTCGGGGTGCTTATACGTTTAGAAGATGTTTACTGACGCTTAAACATACGTACTATCAGAAATGCAGCCTCCTGTTAGTAATGAAAATTGTTTTATACTTTAGGATTGAGTTATATATAATTTTATTTATGGATGGGGCTTGTATATACCTGTTTTGTAACTTATCAAAAACTACTTTGGCACTTTTGTATACTAATTCTAATGTTATACGTTATTTTATATAAATAACTAATAAATAATATTATTACTATTATTCTTACTAATTCCCGCAAATAAGTAAGCGAATAAATTTCCCTTGAAATCTATTTGAATCACTAAACTGACCAAACTAGAGCAAAGGAACTCCCCATAAATCTCTATATAAGATGCAGGGACACTAAACGCCTTAAGGGTAGCGTTAGAGCTTCCCAGGAGGCTTTAATCCCTTCTATCATTACGCCCTCCGTCCAGGCGGCAAATCCTTGTCGACTATTCCTACTTGAATCTTCAGGGTATATTAGTATACCTTTTCAGCGTGAACCCTTTAATCAAACGCTCTTGCCGTTTTTAGATAAAGCGAGACAATACTTTCATTGAACTCATTACCGTTCAATTTCCACAAACAAATACGACGAAAATGAGAGTTGTTTGCTGCTGCGTCGAATAGCCCAGTCAATAAAAATATTTATTTATCTCTAAGCAAATCGGAGGCGGTTGATTTTTTTATTAGTTCTTTGAATGGCAAGCAATAACATCACATAAAGTTTGCACGATGTCCAGACTAGAAACGTTAAAATAGAATTGAAAACTTTGTTTCGTCGGTATTTTCCCAAAATCGAAAATGGGTCGAGGAAGGAGAGAATAAAAATATTTTTAGAAACAGTATATATTTTCACACAAAAAATGTATCTACAAAAATTTCGTCTAATGCCACGGATTTTGTTTTTATCAGTCAATGTCAAATATAATTATTTCATGCTTATTCATAGAAATTGTCTTGGTTTTGTATGAAACTTCTATATGAGTGGCTTTATGCCTTTCTGATGAGCTCCATAATAAGGGCGAAAAACGTTTCAAAGGCTAAGCATTTCCAAGAAACAATGACAGATTTCGTGAAAATGGAATCCATTCGAATAAAGAATTTTTAAGACGAGGTAGGTAAATAAATTCAGTTAAGGCTTTGTTCTCATTTTTAACTGAATGTTCATGACCGTAGGGGGTTACATGGCGGTAGGGGACTATGTGAATGCTATTGTTACAATGAGAATTGTCAAATAAGAAATTAGACAAATTCATTTTGGGATTTTAATTTGCTAGCACAACCAGTATTCAGGTTATTGAAAAAATGCAAAGATTTTATTAATATTTTTACACGGTTTTTCTTTTAGTTTTCATCGAGGGGTAAACCGCTAGGCCCAATTTGTACACCTGATTTCCCTTTTTGGGCAAATCTTATATGATTTCCCCTGATTTCCTCCTGATTTCCCCTGATTTCCTCTGATTTCCTCCCGATTTTCCCTGATTTCCTCCTGATTTCCGCTGATTTCCCCCTGATTTGCCCCTGATTTCCCCCTGATTTCCCCCAGATTTCTTCTCATTTCCTTTGATTTGTTTCTACATTAATACTAGACTTTGAAGTTATATTCTATTAATCATTTTTTTAATTCGTTAATATTTTTGAAATAATGTTTATAATAGTGGGTTTTTTGTTGTATTATGCCTCTAATTGTGGTCAAAAATGTTCCTTTTAGAGGTGATTACAAGGTAAAACGATTAGCTAGACAAGTAGTGAGTTATTAGAGACCTTAATACACATGATGATAAATTAACCTAGCTCAACACCCATGTTAAAGGTATATTTTTATGTACACTAAGACAACGCGTGTAAATAAAAAGTACATCTAAGACATTTCATTAAAAAAAAAATCTGTTAGGAAAAAAAAATTAGGTTTTACAATGCAGATAATATTTTACAAAACATAAGAACTTTCTTTTTAAACTTTGCATTTTTATTCGTGCTACAGAAGAAGGCCTCTGTTATCTCGAAGGTGGTTTGTAATTCCTTCGGGTATTTAAAATTGAAATTAAAATATATAGCAAACGCTATTTGAAATGCCTCTAAAAATGATGTTGTGAGTTCCTCAATTTTTATATCTTCCACATAGACGGCATATAAATTACTCGAACCTGGAAACATTTAGGACAAGTTAGATGTATATTTTAATTTCTCATATCAATATGCTCACCAAATAATTTTACAATGGAAGCAGTTCTGATTTCCATTATTTCTATGTCCGTTAAGTCCTCTTTCTGCAAAATTTAATTTAGTTAAATATTATAATATTAAAAATATACCTAATATTACCTGAGATTCCATATAAAATGCATTAAAATTTTTATTAAAATACGTAGCTATAGTTTTTATAGCAATCATGAATATTTCAGTACTGGTCACGTTATTAGCGGAATTGCACTGAATGCCCTCGTTTTGTCCAAACTTCAATATCTGAGCCATCTTTTTGTCGTCATTAAAAACATTAATATCAATTTTCTTTAATGCTTTAAAGTGCCAAAACAATTCTTTTTTTTTTTAAAGAAAGGCCAATGTTTTTTTATTTCCTCGATACTGGGATTTTTATTAATAAATTGTCTCTGCTTTACATAACATTCTTCGGCAAATTCTTCATTAAATACAATATCTTGTCCTTCCTTTTCATTTGGTTTTTCATTGTCTTTGGCATCGTCGAGTCCAACTTGTTCATCCTTCTCTTCATCTTCTAAACTATCTGTGCCTGTCGGGGTGTCCGTGCTGTCATCAAATTGTACTTCCTCGCTATCATCCGAGCTCTCATCGGTAGTGCTTTCCTCATATGAATATCGGTTTTTAAATGTGGTCTTGGCTATTTTTTTTAGGTTTCTTGTAAGATTCTTTATTTGTTTTTGTCTTTCTTTTCTTTGACCTCACATCTTGATATTTGCTATTAATAGCCTCTGCTATTTCTGGCGATAATTGCAAGATACATTTGTCATTTTCTATAAATACATCTGGTGTTGGTAATGTAGCTTGGTAGGTGGTCAATTCGCAGGAAAAATGTTGGCTTAACTCAACGCTGTTCAAATGACCATCGCGTTTGATTGAAAACCAATTTCCTACACATTTTGTATTTGTGTGCTTTGCTATATCAATTTCTGTAATATCCTTAAGAGAGTCAAAATATAAAATTCGTCCAACAATAACAGTATTACCCGAAACGTTTACATCAATGATTTTACTTCCGCTAGCCATTTGACTTGCTAGATTAATCTTACATTTGAATAAACACCAATCTCCAATTTGAACGGATCTGGTTTTCCGTACCGCTTGCGCTTTCCTTTTTCTTCCCGTCGATTCTTTGTTTTTGCCCCGAACAAAATGTCTTAGTCTATCGATCTGTACTAACTTTTTCCGTTTTTTGATCAAGCAGCCAACATAAGGGTGATTTGCGGATAACTGTAGTTTTACTATTAACTGATACACGAACATAAGGTCCGGTTTCGAGTATTGTGTCGAAACCTTTATTTGTATAGTCCTTTATATTCAAATTTTCCGCAAAAGAAGCTGCAGGAGGTAGCTCGGCCGGTAGCATACATATTAAATCAGTAACTAACTGTTCGTCATTGTTTATTTTGCGATTTTCCTCTAGGTCCTTATTCTCCATTTCTGTCAAGAACTTGGATTTTAATTAATCATCATCGCAGTCAACGATTAACACTAGTTCATCATCATCGGATTCGTCAATTTGGTCATTAGCGTCTTCAGATGAAGTAGTCTTTAGGGGTATCGAGACTATATTCCAAGAATCTGGCTCGACGGTGATCCATAATTTCTTTGTGTCTGATAAACTATCTTTTAGTGATTCTAATACTGTATTCTTAATGTTACTATCTGATATCTCTCTAAAGTCGAATTTTTCACTTGATTGTGAATTTAATTTAGTACTCCTGGAATTGTTTCCTCGAGTGTTTTTTTTTGTTCCCTTGGAAATATGAAACTTCCATCAAGGTCATTTATTATATTGTTAATCATCTGTATTCTGTCTAGTCGATCCAAAATATCTTTAATACTGAAATTTACAATTGTGGAGAAGATAGACGTCAACGATCTAGTTGCTCGAAACGTTTTTTCATAGGTAAGGATTCAAGTAGGTATTAGAACATATTTATTTAGTCACTAAAATAACATCTAAAAATAATTTAAATGTTTAAAACGAATAACTGAAACGGTGTGCTTGGTTTATCTTCTATATTACATAGTTTACAAAATAAGGCTGGCGATATACTATGCGTTTTGACCGGATCCACGTTTCACCAGAAAATAGAAAATCTTATATTATCGTACTCTACAGCCACGTTAGTACGATATTATATGGTTTTCGATGTTCCGCTACAACGCGGATCCGGTTAAAACGCATGGTATGTCGCCGGCCTTATGGTGCCGAAAAATTGTTCAAAATACCCTTTTTTAAGCAAAAGATATTATCTGAATTACCTATGCGCATAATATATTTCAACAAAATGGCAGTAGATTTCCCCCTGATTTCCTCTGATTTCCTCCTGATTTCCCATGATTTTCCATGATTTCCCCTGATTTCCCCCTGATTTTCCCTGATTTCCTCCTGATTTCCCATGATTTCCCCTGATTTCCCCCAATTTGTACACCTGATTTCCCCAGCGGTTTGCCCGGTTCTCATAGATAGTTTTTTCCGCTGTTTGCAAAATTCCATAAAGAATATGTTCGTTATTACTCCCACATCCTCGTAATGGAGTGGAACAACAGCAGTTGCAAAAAGAACCATTTTTTTAAATGTCTTTTTGTTATGTTATGTGTTGTCTCAATATAATTCTATGATTTAAAGGTTTTGTATAGTTAGCTGCCACTGGCATAAAAATGGCAAACACAGTTCTTAATGATACTACTGAAATCCGCTGTATATATTAAATGTAAAAGAGGTCCTAATATTGACCCTTGTGGAACACCAGCTTCCAATACTTTTAGTTCAGATGCTCAATGCTGACCAATAATCAGTTTTTGTTATCGTTTGTATAAATATGATGTCATTATGTTAAGAGCATTTTGAACGAAACCGAAGATTTTTAGTTCATCGATTAACAACACGTAATTAAGAATATCAAATATCTTCAAATAATCTCTTATTGATACTGTAGTATTATTATGATCAGAACCCTTGATTGTGTCATCAGTTACCTTGAAAGTAGCATTAGTAATAATTCTTCTGAAACCACACTGATTGTTGGGAATTATTTGATGTTTAATTTACATACTCAATGAATTGGTTATACATTAAGCGTTCAGTAATGATGATGAACTCACGGGACTTAAGTTTGAGAGCTCAGTAGGAGATTTGATTTTGTTGAGTGGTTTTACTATTGCTACTTTCAATAATTCGGGAAATACACCTTTTGATATACACCGAGGAAATATTGGAATTTTTTTATTTTACTTTAGTATCAATCATCTTCCGATGATGCTAAGATGGTTGGCGAAAAGTGTGTCGACCGTCAGTATTTGAGTTTAGTGTTCAGTATTTTGATTTAACCGTAAAACATAATGATATTTTTATTTCTGAGAGAATGAGGCAGTGCAATGCATATACAATGTGGCTTTGTTTTGTTTCCCTGTTCCATCACAACTATAAAAAAATTTGATTTTTTTTTTTTGCGATTACTATACTTCCAATCCACTACGTGGATGTGGAAGTAATTAATGTACACCAATTTTAATGCAATATTCTATAAACTTAAGACAATTCTTTAGAACAGGTTTTTTGTGCAGAAATGCATCATCCCGGGTTTTATTCTCTTAAAGGCGATATACACTTTTTAAAAATTATCCCGCAAGTTTTCTTGTTGCATACTACATACAAATGTAGTTCAATTAATAGCTATATTAAGCTTAGAAAGGGCAAAATAAATTAGGTAGGTATATGTAGCTTAAATATTAATCCACCGCTTTATATCCTTACTACTTATTTAACACCACAAATTATGGCAACAAAAGTTATTAATCTGATATTTGGAATGACGTAAAATTGTTAAAAAAATATCAAAAAAATCGCACTATTATAAGATGGAAATGCTTATTTATCCAACTAAAATTTTTACAAGAAAAATATCTTGTGAGTGTAAATTGTCAGTCAGCTGTATGCATAATAAACCTAAACTTGAACGCTAATGGTTGTAGGGACCTTGAGTGCTTTGAAAATACCGAAGTTTTACATTACTCGAATCAATTTATCACGAATATCATTAATTATTACTGATGCCAGACACGTGGAGAATTTCTCATATACCTAAAGGGCATTGATTTTAACTAGTTATAAGATTACTTAAATTAATTTTCTGTGTCAATCTACACTGAAATATTAACTACAGAAACTTGTAAACATATAGCTATATATGGTATTTAACTAAGAAATTTCTACGTGTTTGCAATTTGTATCATGTTTTTTGGGTATATCAATTATAGACTCAGGTGTGATTTTTATTTTAACATACTTCCCACGTTTGCTAATGGTGATTGTGGACTATAACGATAAGAAGTATGCAGTTTTCCAACGTTTAAAAATACAGGGTCCACCAAAATTATATAGATAAATTGATATTATTCGAACTTATCTACGAAAATTCATCAAAGCAATTTTAGCTTTTAATTTGACCCGCATATTCTACATTATTGAATATTTGGTTACAATCGTTTATAGCTTTGAATGAAAATATTTATATTTAACATCAAATAGACCCTGTGCTATATATAGTACGTCCAAATTAAGAAATTAAGTTATGAAGGTGCTTTTCAATTAAATTCAAGTAGCCAAATGAGAATACAAAATCCACAAGGAGAAAACTGGAGCCTAAATAGTAAATATAAACCCCTCTAAAATCCTTAGGTTTTAATTCGACTTATCAGTGATAATTAGAGGACGCCTCGCCCAAATCTACTACTACAAAGTTACTATTTACATGTGAGTCAAGAATCTCATGAGAACTTTAAACTACGAAACAGTAGTACTACTGCAAGACGCCATGTAATGATAGGAATAAAATTAATAGCGGTTAACTTAATTAACTTAACTAATTTTCATTACAAATTTACCTAAAAACTCTCAAATCAAATACATTGATAACACTGCATAATTGATAAGTGGTCGTATAGCCCCAACTAAATACCGCAAGGTCGAAAAAATACATGAAATGTTTCTTTGAGCTGCCGACGCTGACAAAGGCGACATTTTTTATGAAAGTAATTAGCAACATTCATATTGGTCAGGTGGCACTCATCCGGGGTTTTCTTGCGTGTATTATTATAACTGTAACAAACATAATAAAACGGGAGATGTAGGTCGCAAAACGACCTTGAACTTATTGTGTTACTCACCCAGTCGATATCATCAGCACTGCTATCTGGCTTGAAAATATAGTATTTTTAGAATATATTCAATTAAAGAAAAACCGCTGGAGTAAAGCAAACACGCTATAAGGCTTTTTTACTTCTCTTGGGCCAATGTATTATTATGCAAAATATTTGTACGTATACACCAGACACCCTGCATAAATTACTAAATTTCATAATTGACTGCTCTGAAATGCTAATCCGACTGAATTTAAATGTTCCTCGTCTGAACTCTGGGAATCCTCTAACATTCAAGCAACCTGCACATCGTACATGGCCACTTTAATCGTTACCAGTTTTTACAATATATAAAAATTTTTCTCCTGTGCAAACCAAGGTTGGTGTGTTTAACACTAAAGTATTTAAAATAAAGAATATGGTAAAGTTGTGTGCAAAATATAACACTCAAAGCAGCATCCCTTAAGAATTGCATCGCAGAAAGCCGCGCGTTTGCAAACGAAC
The DNA here is from genome assembly GCA_963583905.1 of Stenurella melanura. NCBI lineage: Eukaryota > Metazoa > Arthropoda > Insecta > Coleoptera > Cerambycidae > Stenurella > Stenurella melanura. The sequence goes on from OY757310.1 coordinate 155,866,900, forward strand.
ACCTGCTTAATGCGTTCAGAATCCGATTCAAGATTTTTATGACTACATTCGTATTTTACTTGACGTATGACAACTCTCCATTTAAATATTTATTGCCACAAAAAACACTACTGGCAAATTTTCCAATTTAATCTTATTAAAATACGAGCACTACACTACATTTTTTTGTTTCTTCTTATCGGCAGTTTCAACAGAAAGGGCACGCACCACAAAAATATAACAGAACATTAGGTTCATATTTATTCAGCGAATAAAAAATTGCCGTCAAAGGAATCATCGTATGTGCTTTATTAATATGAACTCAGCTTTTTAGCATTTCTTTTATTACTGTCAAATATGTTTATTTTTAAATATTTACTTCCCTCGCATACCGAAGGGAAGTATTGTATTGGAGAAAAGATCACCCTCCGAGATTTTTTCGGGTTTTCACCTTTCAGATCACGTAGATTACGAAAATATAGGTTTTTCAATTCCGTCAGTCTGTCTGACTGTTGGTGTATTATCTAAAAAACTACTTGACGTAGAACAGTCAAATGTCAGCGATGAAATGGTTAAACTTTCACTGGAAAATATACAGGGTGGACCGTCTAAATGGAATAAATAATGGAAAAAAAAATTTTTGCTCAAATTTAAAATTTCCACGTTTCATGGTATTCTAAACCTATTTCAGAAAAAAAAAAATTCAAAACTTTTTTTGGTCGGATGACACTTTAAAATCTTCTCCAAATATACCTTCCTCGAGAGGTAAACGTATAATAATAGTACATGCCGGTAATGAAGATGGATTTGTAAAAGGGTGTTTAATACTTTCCGCAAAAAACATAACAAAGTCATCGGCCGATTAGCGCCAAGATATGAATTCCACTTTGTTTGAAAAATGGTTTGCAGAAAAACTATTGCGTAACATAAAGCCAAATTCGATCATAGTGTTAGATAATGCCTGTTACCATTCGCGACAAGCTGAGAAAATACCAACAACATTGACGCGAAAGTTTGAAATAATTGAATTAAAAAAAAAAAACGGCGAAAATGCAAACATTAAAAAAACATTTGTAATAGACGAACTTGCAGAACAACATGGTCATACAGTTTTAAGACTGTGAGTTAAATTCTATTGAAAAAATTTGGAGTGCATTAAAAAATTACGTTAGGATAAGAAACACAAGCCCCCGACTTAGTCATAATGGGATACAACTTATTATAGTGAGAAGCCCATAGAATTGGAAAGGATGCGTGAACCATATTAAACAAAATTGAAAATCAATATTTTGCCACAGTTCCTCAACAACAACCGATTATAATAAATCCCAATGATTCTTCATCATCGTCATCTTCCGGGGAAGAAGAATAATTTAATTATTGGCGCATGCATTACAGTAAAAGAAACAACAATGTATTTTAGCTACACGTGCTTTGGCAATACACATGTATATATTAGAATTATACAACCATTGTTAGGTAGGTTCAATATAATGCTAGATTAAATCCTAGATAAAACGAATGTAGGGTTGTTGTATTTTTATTTAATAATAGGTAGAACTGTGAAATACAACATTTATGAAAGCAGAGAATATTTTATTTTCATTGTTTCATTACTTGCCAAACTCTGAACTTCTAACTCCGGCTCTGCAAGTCAACGTAGACTCTACATACTAGACTAATACACATAATAAAATTCGGCCAATCAGTAGATCTGTAGCAGAATTTGCCATCAATCAGATTTAGCGGGCCTAACTTATTTACTTAACTCGGCGGTAGTTTATAAAAAAACTACTTAATTTAATTTGTGGTCATTTTTTGTCACACCTCCAAACAATAGTAAAAAAAGAATAAAGGAAGCCGCAAATGCTCCTTATATTTTGGATTTGAGTTTATTTAGCTAGTCTGTGACACATGCGATGATGTTCCGTTTGTAAGTAGAATAATTAGCTAGTAGGTGACATACATCAGTGGCGGCCTGTGGCTTTTAGTTGTGGGTGGGCTCTTGCACAAATAAGAACAAATAACAAATCGTAATAAATACGTTACATACTTCCGAAAATGAAACGATATTTGGCGAGAAATTACGAATGTAAAAAAAAGAGAAGGGATGAGGCAACCAGTATCCACATTCCACCCATAAACTACAAAGCATACGGGGTTTTGTAGTTTGTGGGTGGTATTTGAATTTGCACTTCATCATTTGCAGATAACATTATTTTTATAATAATAATAATTATGTCACACTAACTTCCTTTTTTTTCTTATTATTATTTATCAAACATCAAATTAGATATTAGGTAGACAATTAATATTATATTTGATATTCCCAATATTCTCATAATATTAGGAAATTAGTCTAATCTAGTGGTTAGAGTTTAGGCTCATACGCACAAAATATTAGCGGCAAGCGACCCGGCATTAACATTAAGCGGATTCGTATGTCAGTTTAATATGCAATAATACATTAAAAATATTATCATAAATAAAAATAACATTTTAACTTTATTATTTTCATATTAAAATTAATTAACGGCAAAATTTTATGACTAAATACTGCTTGGTCTTCACGCTCTTAGATAATTGGTTGGGCACTGCCTATTTTGCCTGACGGACTGCCACTGACAAATATGATTTTGTTACGTTTGTGGGTAGGATATACATTATATATGCGCTCATGCGCATAAAATATTAGAGGAAAGCGACCCGGTATTAGGATTAAGCGGATTCGTATGTCAACTTGGCGGAGGCGGATTAATATGTAATAATATATAAAAATGCATAAATAAAAATAACATTTTAAGCTTATAATTTTTATAACAAAATTAATTAACGACAAAATTTTATGATTAAATTTTTATTTTAGGATATACATTATATATTTGTGTTTATGAGATATATACGGGTATAGTTCACTCAATAAATATAAGGCACATGAAAAACTCAAAGCAGCCGACCGAACTAAAGTAGGAGGAGACTGGGGCATCTCTATTTCTCCACACTTGATCAAATGATAAATATAATGCACTGCTCGATTGATAAGATATCATTACTCTTATGTAAAGTATGTTCTGGTATGATTAAGATAAGAAATACACGGAAACACGCCTCTGTTAATAATGATTTGTAACTCTTGTGATATAGCAAATCACCACTAATTAGAACGTCATACCCAGGAAACAGATAAACAGATCCGTACTTTGAATTTATCTGTTAATGTCGCGAAGGACAGGCGGTGCATCCACCAATGCGTAAGATATTCCTATCTTGACTCAAAACGGAGTAAGATTTTTCAATTTACCAGAAACAGCATTAAGTTTCTGCTGAAAACACGATTCTTAAGTCTCTAGTATTATCTTGTTCATTTTAATATGCAAAAACTTGAAGTACGGCTCTGTGGTATTCTTGTCAACAGGCAATAGCGCCCCTCTGATGTTTTGAAGGTCGGTTTCTATGGCTTGTTATGCGCACTAAACAAAGATAGACAAGTATATGTATGTATGTATGTCTATGTAAGTCTAAGTAAGTTAGGTTTAGTCGTCAAATTTTGATCCGATCTGAACTTAGCTTCTCATGTCCTTTTACTTACAGGACATCCTGTATATTAAATTTCTGGCTTGTAATAACGTTAGGACCATTTCTTGATCCATATATCATAAATACGATTGTCTCTGCGTACGAATACATTAGCAATTTTCTCTGCCAACACCAAGGTACTGAGTTAGGCTTATAAATCATCCTTTTCAATTTTTAATGGCAGTAGTTTATAAAAGTACAGAAAATGTTTTAGCGGTATCCAATGTAACTTTTCAAAATATGTAAAAAGCCATATTTGTTACGAATAGTGGATCATCAGTCTTTCTAGTAAAACATTTCGTTATACACAATAGCGTTTCCAGAAAAATAAAATAGAAAAGTAACATTTGTCATGTGTGAGTGAAAAATTGCTTTAAGTTTGCCACACACACATAAATTATTATGTAAATGGTATTGCATATTTCAAGTTATATGAGTTCGGCGAACACCTCTGCAGCAGAACAGGATATTTCGGTGTTTTTTGCTACAATGTAATGCATGCAGAAGTGAAGTATGAAAACCTGAAGAGAAACATCTAATCAGAAAATAGAGAAAACAAAGCAAATACCTTCAATATACGATAAATTTCTAACCCACTTATTATTTTCCTTACATATATGCATGTATATTATAGTCCTGTTAAAACGCTGTAGGAGAGGGAGGCGAACAAGTTTTCAAGTACCCGTTTGATCGGCGTCGCAGCTTTTCCGGCAAATAAACTTTGAAATTTCATGTGGTATGACCGAAGCTATTTTTTGAGTTAAGTACCAAAATATGTTTTCTAATGAACTAACGAAAAATATTTTCTAATGCATTTCTGGCAGCGGCGTTTTCGATTTCCGAGCATTTCTGGAATATCTGAAAAAAAACGAATTTTGCTACTATGACAGACCGAAGGTAACGTTTATTCTAACAGTCCAGTCAACGGAGCGCTAAGATGACTAAAATCTCTAACTTGAGTGCTAGTGAATGATTTTTGATGAAACCTTATGCAATGAGTTTATAATGACGTTAATAAAAAAGTTGAAAAAAAGATTAGAGCAGAAAATGATCGGAAGGAGTAGAAAACACCTCTTTTTTACGGATTCCATAACTTATAGAATTAGGTCAAAAATGAAAAAAAACATATATTTACCTTTTTCGGCCCAAATTAAATGTTTTTAGTCTTGTGGATATTCTAGAAAAATACGTGTTTTTCAAGATATGGCCACTCGAAAATTCTTAAAAGTGGGGAGGGGAAATGTAAAAGTTAAACATTTTTTTTTAATTCAGGTGAATGTATCATCGAAATACAACACTTTTTTTATTTGGAAATTTTCTGCGTTTTTACCGAGTTTCTCGGGATAAACATAAAAAACTATACCTTTCTTTGAAATTGTAGCGCTTTAAGAATATATTATTTCAAAGTTTGAAAAAATTCAGACGTATGCATTGAGGCCTTCTAAATATTTTTTGTCTCTTGGAATTTTCTTGTAACTTATTAATTTTCCCAGTTACAGGCAGCTTTTCACGATGAATAATGTATTATACTTTTTGCACATTTTCAATTAAAAAATACATGAAAATTCGAAAAATGAACGTATATACCGGGTTTAACAGGATCATGATAAACCCCCCCCCTTTTTCCTTTAGTTTTGAAGATAATTGATTGATATTTAGGCCCGGTACTTTCACTTAAGTATAAATATACTTTATCCGGCGGATAACTATCCGAAGGATAAGATAACCACGATTTGCTGTCTACTGGATATCTTATATTTGTACTTTCATTCAAATCACACCTTCGGTTAACAATTCGATGGATAAGATTTTAGACACTTCCCAAAGTAAGTGTTGCCAACTTAAGATGTGGCAAAACAAGAGAAATGTATGCAGAAGCTATGTACTTCAAATAAAGATAGAAATAATCCCCTACTCTTATTGCTTACCTGTTAATGACATTTGAGTCATTTTCGTTGTTTGTCATTGTGAGTATAGTGTTTACAATGGCTTTTATTGTGCGATTTTGTGTCTGCATATTTTTAAATGGTATATATTAAATAAAACTGTGTTTAATGTGATACATTTTTGGACAAAGGGAGGAAATACATAAATAGCAGTTATTAGATTTTTTTTATTATTCTTCCCGCCGTGGCTTGTGAAAGTCCATAAAATCAACCAGTTGTAAAAGTCACCACTGGCCAAACCTTACCTAAAATATTGTTAAACACAAAACAACAAAGAACTTTTCAAAACTTAGGTTAGAAAATAGAATAGCTCTGCCAATCAGAGCCCAAGCGCATAGGCGTGGCCTCATTTATCCGGTAGATAAAAGTCTTATTCGTTGATTTGGGCGCCGAATAGTTCATCCTAGGAATAAGCATATTTATCTGACTGATATCACTATTTGTAGGTGAAAATACCGATTTTTTGCTTATCTTCTAGATAAGGCTTATTCTAAAGAATAAATGTCGCTATCTATAGATGAAAGTACCGGCCCTTAGGATATAGTACATACATAATAAGCGGCACTTTGACATACAATTGATTTTTCTTCACTTCCGGTTTCGCCGAAAGTGACACAATTTTCGATTTTTAACCACCCTATATATTATTGAATTTTTGAATTCTGAGTCCAATGATGCCAAATAAGTGACATTTCAAACATCAATTTTATTTATAATATAATTTTAGTATTCCATTTAAGGGTGTCATGGTGGTTCCGATTTATTCTAAATGACCCATGTAATGCTACAAAAGTCGAAATCCCGTTAAAAACACTAAATTGTGCGATTTATGAGCAAATAAAATTCACCCCAATTGATTTTGGGGTAAAACTAATTTTTTTCAAATGGAACCATATCGGTATCGTAGTACCATTTATTAGTACTATTAATAAGGAATTTATTCATATGTCGTATTAAAATGTGCGATAAATACAAACAAATTTACAGCTAAAAGACAATAATAAAATACCGGCGAAACCGGAAGTGGAAAAAAATCAATTGTATGTTAAAAAGTGCCGCTTATTATGTATGTAGTATATCCTAAATTTCAATCAATTATTTTCAAAACTAAAGGAGAAAAGGGGGGTATACCATGATCCTGTTACACCCGGTCTATATTTTTATAAAAAAATATGAATAGTCATACCATTTTTAAAGGTTCAATATAATTTTTAAATCGAAAATGTGTAAAAAATGTAGGACATTATTTATCGTGAAAAATTGCTTTTAACTCAGAAAATTAGCAAGTTACAAGAAAATTACAAGAGACAAAAAATGTTTAGAAGGCATGAATGCATACTTATAAAGTTTTTCAAATTTTGAAATCACATATTCTTAAAACGCTACAATTTCAAAGAAAGGGGTAGTTTTTCATGTATTTCCGATAAAACTCGTTGAAATCGCACTTTACGGAAAAATTGCAAATAATAAAATGTCTTGTTTTTCGATGATACAATCACCTGAATGTTTTCAGATTTTTGTCTCAACTTTTACATTTTCTCTCCCCCACTTTTAGGAATTTTTGAGTGGCCATATCTCGAAAAATACGCATTTCTCGAAAAAATTCATTTTGGGCTAAAAAAGGCAAATACATTTCCCGTGATAACAGGGGTGTTTTCTACCCCTTCCGATCATTTCCAACTCTAATATTTTTTCAACTTTTTTATTAACATCACTACAAACACATTGAAGAAGGTTTCATCAAAATCCATTCACTAGCACTCAAATTATGTGAAATACTTCAACGTGTTCTATCTCAAAACGAAATAATAATTAATGCAATATGCAAAGATACTTTGCCAACCCCAGAAAAATTACGCTTTTCTTCAAACTGCCATATTTTCTAAACCAAATGGTATTTTAAGGTTTTTTGCTCTAGAATTGTTTGGAAAACTCTCAAACACCAGTATGAATGCGTAATGCAATTTTGAAACATTGAATTTACCATTCACCCCACTGAATTTTATTGAAATATTGCGTGAAAGCACGATTTAAATAAGAGGCGAATTTAAGAGGAGAATGGGGTAAATCAACTGGCTCAAAATTGTATTCGCATTCATGCGTGTATTTGAGAGTCTCCCAAACAATTCTAGAGTAGAGAAATCTTAAAATACGATTTGGTTTAGAAGATATGCCATTTTGAAGAAAAACGTCACACTTAAAGGGGTTGGCAAAGTATTTTTGCCTGAAATTTTCAGAGTTTGTCTTTTTCCATATGTACAAAAAAAGTTCCCAATATTTCGTTGAGAAAATATGGGAGCAGCTGTCCCATTCTTATCCTACTATGTCCTTTTGGGCCATCTTTTATAACGAGGATATTGTTTGAAATAATATAAAATATTATCCATTATGAAATAATTTTCTATAATAGTATACGTTACCAGATTGGGATTGGCTGTTGGTACATACCTGAAAAAAAAATCTGGATTAATGTATTGTATTATATATAAATTTTTATATAAAAAAAACACAAATCTGCGTTTATCTCCATTTTATCAGACATGAAACATCGACAGAAATTAGAATTCCTATAATACTTTTATATAACGAAACATTTTTTATCGGAAGAATATTTAATAAAATTTTAGATGAAATAAAAAATGTATCAAACTGGAATTTATTTAATATGTATGGAATTTGATCCTTAATTGGGCGAAATTATTAAAACGAAAATATGTGTGGGTACACTAAGCTGGAAAATATGTTTGTTTGGGTAAAGAGAAATGTATAGGATTACTTTAATTATTATATATACAATACAGGTTATTTAAAACTAATATTTTTCCTCTAATACCTATACATATATAATATGATTTCTGTTAATAGTGTAATGATTGGACATTATCGATTGTCGTAGAAGGAACATACAGTCGAGTGAGAAAAAAGTGAGGAAATATTTTTAACTTCGGGATTTGAATTCAACTTTTTGCAATGTACTCTAAAACGACCATTACCGTTAAAAAAGTGTGCAATATAATTTTTTTTGGAATAGCGAAATTCAAACACGAGTTTGCGAGATCGATCACTGCGAGTTTTATATCATAATTTTAAAATTAAAAACGGTGTAAAAGTGGCCGACACACTTAAAGATCATGGAATTGTGTTTTGTTTTCGCTAAACGCTGATACAAGTAATTTTTAGTTGCCTGGTTCTGCATGAAATCGATTTTAAATAAAGCTTTCTGAAAAAGGAAGACTCTATTCTAAAAACCGTAGCACTCTTAGATTGATTTGACCATTTATTAAGTTCTAAAACCGCTATTGGAAATTGTGAGTTGGTCCGTACGTACGGAAAAACTCTGCAGGTCATAGCCCTTAAGTGATCCACTTGGATTTTTTAAGCCCTTCGTCTACTATCAGAATAGAACCCTATCGAATTTCATAATAATCCATCGATTAGTTTAATTATTATAGATAATTATTTAACACCGTTTTGTGGATCATTTCTCTCATTCTCAGCATCCTATTAGATAAATAATCAAAATAAAATATGAAAAGCATTATTTTTTGTTTAACATAATAATTTTTCTAAGACTCTGTTGTCTGAGTTAGAAGGTAGGGAGACGACATCCTATTCCTATAGAGAAGCGGCATCAGTAGGCGTGCCTAAATGTAATTAAGTTCTAAAACCGCTATTGGAAATTGTGAGTTGGTCCGTACGTACGGAAAAACTTTGCAGGTCATAGCCCTTAAGTGATCCACTTGGATTTTTTAAGCCCTTCGTCTACTATCAGAATAGAACCCTATCGAATTTCATAATAATCCATAGATCAGTATAATTATTATAGATAATTATTTAACACCGCTTTGTGGATCATTTCTCTCATTCTCATCATCCTATTGGTTAAACAATCAAAATAAAATATGAAAAGCATTATTGTTTAACATAATAATCTTTCTAAGACTCTGTTGTCTGAGTTACAAGGTAGGGAGACGACATCCTATACAAATTTCCTATAGAGAAGCGGCATCAGTAGGCGTGCCTAAATGTAGTGTTACATCACTACTTGGCCCTAGAAAAATTAACAATGATATCACCGGTTAAGGTGATAACCAAAGGCAATTCAACCAACACACAAATAGTGACGGCGAACGGCTAGCTGATCTGGTGCGTGGCTGGGATTTCGTGGGTTCAATTAATATATTTTTTTTTTAAATCAGCCAGAGGGTGAACCAATATTTTTGTGATATTTTGCCTAGCTAGTTTGTTCCAACACTCAGAGGTAGCTTAAAATGATGTAAAAATTATGAGCGCCATCCACGGAAAATTTAAGAGTTACTGCTACCCCTGTGATGGTGAAACCAACCGCCGTGGAAAGATTTGATCTTATGGCGGACAGACAAACAGAAAAAATGAAAAATTAAATTTTACGATAAAAGATACTTATTTATTAATTACTTCAGAAAAATCATCAATGTAAAAACAAATCAGCAATTATAATCAATTTAAAAATTATAAAATAATGTTATCAATTATGAAATAGAAATATTAAGTAATATTATCACTATTTCCAACAGAAAATATTTATAGCTTGATTAATTTATCATTAAAAGAAAAGAAATATATTGTGCAATGAAAGTTATACAGTAAATATTATACAACAAAAGAAATATCAATGAAATTCTCAGAATCTCACCAATCCTCCTGATGATGGATAGATAGTGGATGAGGGCTCCTGGTGAGTTCTGGTAGCCTTTCCTAACAGCCTCTCCGAACACAGACTGCTACTCGACGTGGTTTGACGTCTTGCTAACCTGTATAACGCTAGGGTTTTGCTGTTGGTTGGGATTGACTGGACTAAACTGGACTTGACTAAACGGAATTTCAATCGACTGCTGAACTTTACTAAACTGTGTTTGACTGGACTACCCGTCTTATGAAATCTAGCAGACATTTAACCATCAAACGAAAATGATTTTCCATGTATAAATTATGTAGACTATTTGTACTAATTATCTATGTAATCAGTTGTTAAAATAATCAGTTATATAATCAACTATATAATTATCTATTTGATCAGCTATTTACTATATAATCAGCTATTTACTATATAATCAGCTATTTGTTTGGCAGCAAAACTCTACGTTTGGGAAGAAAAAAAAATATTATCAGCACATGTTTCAGAATTATGGTTGTTTAGTTAGCAGAAATGAAAAATATGGCTAAAGGCCGTTAAACACTAATGAGAGGAATCAAATAAATAAATGTTATTACCTTTTATTAGATAGATCACTAAGAAAAAGTTTGATAACGGCAGAAGTGTCACAACTCGCGACTGAATGATTATCAAAAAACTTAAAAGTCAATGTAATTGCTGCTGCAGAATTGGCTACAGAAATGGCCATTCTCCTACCAGCTAGCTAATAAAAGAGATATCCCCTCTCAAGTCTCAATTAACATATTACCATACTATAAACTAAAAATTACTAAGAATGGGCCCGCGTTGTTATATGCAACCCATAATACTTCCTGCAGTATATTTGGTTTAACCAATAATTAAGAAATTTGTGCTGTGAAATAGATATATTTACTATGCGATCGAAGCCTCTGTGTTCTACGAGAGCTGTTAGCAAAAACTGGAATACAAAAAGAGTTAAATGGATGAAACATGAAAATATAATAAATGTGTACATTCCTAAATTTAAACAGATTACCTATGATAATTTAATGTCTGAGGTTTTAGTTACTAGAGTATGGTAAATACCTGTACATATTTCTCAAAAATTCATTCTGTTTAATAGAATTTAATAAAATTACTTAAAGTTGCCAGATGTACGCAACACACCCTTCTCCTCCGGAAGAAATATTTTAGCTTACTGAAATATTTCTTGATCAGCTTTGATCCAAAAAAAACATTTTTAAGTAGCAAAATGTCTAACTGAATTGTACTAACATCAAACTGTACTAAAATAAACTGTACTAAAAGTAAACTGTACTAAACTAAAATTGATAACATTATGAATGCGTGAAATTTATCTCATCGTAGTGCTAAAGTGAAATGGCAAACACCCCGTATACGTGGCCAAAAAAAAATAAATAATTAAAAAAAAAATTATTTACTATATGTCCCAACTTAATGGTGACAAACTCACAAAGTCCAACTTCTAAAAAGAAAATATTGGAAACTAACCTGTATGCCCATAGACTAGAGCCATACATTATACAACCACGTGTAAAAAAAAATATTTACAACTACGGGTTAAATGTTTGTTAAAATTCACAACGAATTAAAGTATTCAACTACGAGATATAAATTACAACTACGCATTCAAAACTATTTTGGACCAAGCGCCCGGACTATTATCCAGTTGATGTAAAGTGAAAACCAAAACTAAAAATTTTTATATGCTTAATGAAATTTCTCTAAAGTATCAATAAACATGTATTCAATCTAAAATCTCTTAACATCGTCAAACCCGAAATTTCGCAAATAAAATTTAAAATAAAATATTTACACAAGTGTAATTGGATATGCATCGATCCAAACACACCAAGTTGCGAAACCAAACTAAACTAAAAAGGCAGAACTGTGTCTGTCTGTGTGTGTCCTCACGCGAAATTAATCGGTAGTGTGAGGTCACCTAAACCCAAAAGTTTGACGATTTTTTAAAGCAGATATTTGGTGTTGAGCATCGCTTTGTAATGCGGCTAAGTTGGAAGTTACGCATTTCAAGTGGCCCTATTTAAAGAACCTCCACCCTACCACCCTATATAATCTCAGCGACAAAAATAAAAAAACAATTTAAAATTCTTGCATTTGTCAAGAAGTATCACAGTAGATGCATGAAGTATGAAAAAAAAATTATGTCGCTAAGTTTTCGTGCGATGTTATGCACTTTTGAGTGCTTGACTCAAAAATTGAATAAACTGAACTAAACCTAAAAGTTACTAAGATTAAATGATCGGCCAATCAAATTAAATCTATTTAAACCTAACTAACTAACACTAAGTAACAGTACTACTAAAATTACTTTTACCCTAACTGACTGTTATGGTGGCGTCTAAATATTTTCTGAATACTGCGACGCTCTACCGCAACTTATCTCACTATACTATACCTAACTATACCTAACTAAACCAAAATTAAACCTACAAATGGTTCTAGGATCACTAAAGATCCGCGGTTGAGAAGTTTGGTTGCAAATCAACCCTCTCGTTAACACAGAAAGCGTTAAACTAGTACTAAAGCACTATAACTCAATTGAAAATGCGGTTTGAAAAATTTTCATTAATTTTTCAATGTTGAAACCACAAACTAAACCTGACAAAGTCATTGTCCTACTTGACCTGACGTAACTAAAAATCGAGACGTCGTTCGAACTAAGCGTCGAGACGGCGCTCATACTGAACTGGACTAACGAGACTGTGCTCGTCTTAAATTAAATTTATTTTAATGTTCTGTAAAATAAACTTATTTTATTCCATTTCCTCTCAAAGGAAATTTTAGAATGTGTTAGGCGTCCCTAACCAAACCTGACTGAAATTTTTGTTTACCTACTCTACCGTATGATTAAACAACTCAAACCTAACTGAACCTAACTGTTGAGACTGAGCTCGAACTAAACTAAATTTAAACTGTGCCCCCAGATTAAATTTATTATATTCCATTTTCTGAAATAGAAAATTTTGAAATATTTTATGCTTGGCGTCCCAACGCATATTTTTTTTATACTTGGCGTCCCAAAGCATACCTGACCTGACTAAACTAAAATTTTGTCTGATTATACTCCGTGGCATAATCAGACTTACGGGCAAGCTTTACTAGACCTGACTAAACTGTAATGTTTGGGCAAACTAAACTAACTGAACTTCAATAAACTAGGGACTAGGTTGTACTAAACTTACTGAACTAAAAATTAATCTTTAAGGACGTGCACTGAATTCAAAATTTTTACAAAGCACTAAAAGCATGTCAGAGCTTATAGTTCTAGACCTCGTGCAAGCTGGCGTTCGAGCCCAAATAAGGCTTGAGCTTCGATACATGCCAAGTACCAGCTGGAGTTCCGTCTAGGTGGTTCAACTCATATGCAACTTTAGATAATACTTTCTTGACAATGCACGGTACATAGCGATTAGCTAATTTAGCAGAAAAGAATTCTGCGGCGTTACTCAAAACAAAATTTCTGAGCCAGACTTTTTCTCCAACTTTGAAAACTTTGTTTCGTTTTCTCAAATTATAATATTTGGCACCCTTTTGATACGCAACATTTAACTTAACTTGAACATCCCTATATAACTGAGGAAGTTTATCCATTTCATTGGCATATGATCTTCTACTTTCCCCAAGGTCACTCACATCTGAAACGTCGACTTCGTCATAATAATCACCCGTCACAGGCAACTTTCGCCCAAAATTCAGGAATGCCGGGGTGAATCCGGTCACCTCGTGTACGGCTGAATTAATCGCAGATTGAATATTTAAAATATTTTCGTCCCATTTCTTATGTGAACCCTTGAGAAAACTTCTGATCATAGTGCCAATTGTACGATTTACTCTTTCCACATGGTTTATTTGGGGATGATAAAAACAACTATACCACAACTTAGAAATTTTGAATTTCTTAACAAAATTATTAAACATATTGCTAGTATGTGCTGTAGCATTATCTAGCAATAAGACTTGGGGTGTGCCATAAGTTAAAAATACTTGTTCGAGAAAAGTTGTGATAGCTTTTGAAGTGGCTTCACGCGCGGGTTTCATTAGCACAAATTTAGAGAAATAGTCTACGGCTACTAACAAAAACCTATTGCCCTTCGTACTTCTGGGAAAAGGTCCCATTGTATCGTATGCTACAAACTGAAAAGGAAAAGAGGCTTTCTTTTCTGCGCCCATTTGCCCAAACCTCTGCGTGTTCAGAGACTTTTCTCTGCCGCAGATTTCACATTTTCGAATGTACGTTAGTATGTCCTTTCGCATTTTAGGCCAATAAAAGTTTTCTGCTACTTTGTGTAGCGTTTTATAATAACCTAAATGCCCAGAATTTTCATTCTCGTGGCAGTCAACCATAACTTTTTGCCTTTCTGCTAGAGGAACTACTAATTTCCATTCTGAAATGTTTGTACGCAAAATTATTTTACTCTTGGTATGTTTGAAAAGATACCCGTCTTTGACCATCCACTGAGGAAACTTATGTGGATTTTTCATAATTCTCTCTCTAAGTTTTAGATACCAAGGTTCGAGATTATTTAAAGAAATACCCAAAGTATCAATTTCTGCTACTGGTACTGAACGCGACAAAGCATCAGGGACTACATGTAGAGTACCCTTTCTGTGAATGATCTCAAAGTCATACATGGAGAGTCTGAGTGCCCATCGAGACAAACGCCCGGTTGGATTTGACAGTTTACTTAAATATCTCAAACTAGAATGGTCAGTGATGACCTTAAAGTGAACCCCCTGTACATACCCGGCAAAACTCTCTACCCCATGCAATACCGCTAAAATTTCTCGTTCACAAGTTGAGTAATTACGTTCAGCCCTTGACAAACTTCTACTCGCATAGGCAATTACTTTTTCAACCCCTTGTATAGTTTGGGTAAGCACTGAACCTACGCCAAACGCACTACTATCAGATTGAATGCAAAATTCCTGAGAGAAATCAGGTGATGCAAGTATAGGAGCAGAAATTAATCTTTGTTTTATTTCCCTGAAAGCTAATTCGGCCTTATCGTTCCATGGTGTCGACTGTTTCTTTTTCCGCCCCTTAAGCAAATCGTTAAGCGGACTTATTAAAGTACTAAAATGTGGGATAAAACGTCGATACCATGAACACATGCCCACAAAACGTCTGATTTGGGTTGTAGTTTCCGGTCTTGGATAATTTAACATAGCCTCGATTTTATCACTTGAGGTTCTCAAACCTTGCGCATCCACCACGAAACCCAGATAATTCAGAGATTCTCTGAAAAATTTACACTTTTGGAAATTAACAGTCAAGTTTGCTTGTGACAATCTTTTATATACTTCTTTTAGCAAAGCTATGTGTTCATCAAAAGAACTTGAAGTTATAATAATGTCATCTAGATACACAAAAATTTTAGGTTGTAGTTCTGGGGTGAAAATTCCGTCCATTAAACGCTGGGTAATCTGCGCCGAATTGGCCAGCCCAAAAGGTAAGACTTTAAATTGGAACAGACCTCTCCCCGGAACTGAAAAAGCTGTTTTCTCTTTGCTAGATTCATCTAGCGGCAATTGCCAAAAGGCTGACTTAAGATCCACACTAGAGATAAACTTTGCATTAGATAACATTTTTAAAATGTCGTCGACTAAAGGCAATGGATAAGAATCCCTCTTTGTGACTTCATTTAAAGCCCTACCATCAAAGCAAAAACGCCATTCCCCACTACCCTTTTTAACTAACAATACTGGACTATTCCAGGGGCTAAAAGATGGCTCTATTACGTCCTGCTGTAACATTTTGTCCATTTCTACATTAAGGTGCTGCTGCATGTAGGGGGATAATCTATATTGTCGCTTTTTAAACGGCAAGGCATCACCGGTCTCAATGTGTGCCTGCATTAAATGTGTTCGCCCAAGTTTATCTCTAGATAAGGACTTAAAAAGATCTACTACATTTTCCAGTTCCCTATTTTGAGCCTTACTAAACTTAATGTTGACTTCTAAACTTGACTCACTTTGTTTGGGTGGTTCGGTAATCACATTGATTAAATAATCGTGGACGTCACTAAAAACTTCCCAGGTGTTATTTTGGAAATTAAGTCTTAATGAAAACTGTTTGATAAAATCACTACCTAAAATCAAACTACAGCGTAGTGACGGTACTACACGAACTTCAACTAATTTACAAATCCCATCTATACATAATGGTAGTTCACAAATCCCTGTAATATTCTGGGCTGTTCCGTCTGCTGTTCTTACTACTTTATTTAAACTTTTGTCAAGTTTAATTTTATATTTGTCCAACAAATTTAACGACAACGAACCTAAACATGTGATATTTGCACCACTATCAAGCAATGAGATTACCTCCTCATCAAACAAAGTTACTGAAATATAGGGCCTATTGTCATAGGGCTTCTCTAGAAAAACTGGTGACACAACTGACTTACTAGACTTTAAAAAGTTTTTGACTGTTACTTTCCAATTGTTCCAATCGGATAAATCCGTTTTAGGCTTGACTATATTGAGAGAATTACGACTACTAGACTTAGAAATATTCTTTATTTGACTTAATCGGGAATTATAAAATATTCGGCCATTCTGAGGAGTTGTCTGACGTCGGCCTAAGTCGACAGACCTCCTTACTGGTTTTTTGGAACCAACCTAACCTCATTACAGATGGTACATGTTCTAACTGTACAGTCTGGTTTACCACACTTAAAACAAAACCTTTTTCTTGGTTCTTTGCACTGTATAAATTCGTGACCAACTTTCTTACAGTTGAAACACGTGCTTATACTTGAAACTTTATTTTCTGGGATTGTTGTTGTTGCCTGCACTACTTTATTAACTGAAGCTAAGTTTTTATTAGAAAAAGTCTTACATTTTTTTCTGAATATTTTATGTTGCCTTTTTGAAGATGACGGTTCTGAACTTTCTACATAAGCTAAATCGGATTCAAGGGCATTAGTTGCACTTGGAGGCGAATATTTATTCTTGGCCTGCAAGGCATCATCGATTTTCCTGCAATATGTCACTAGTTCACAAGTGTCCCTAACATCAACTAAAGCTAATCGCTCAACATAAACTGGTAAAATATTTTTTCTAATTATCCTTAACTGTTCAGCATCGCTAACAGGTGATACTAATCTATTGAATAAATTCTGCATGGTGGCAACATATATAGTTATTTTTTCACTACGACCCTGCTTACGTGATTTAATTTCATCTAATAAAGTTTCATTATACTCTAATGGTAAGAAAGTATTGTGCATTTCATTAACTAACTGGTCCCAAGAGGTGACCTTATCCCTAACAGATCTGTACCAAATTAAAGCATGACCTTCAAATAAGTCTATTGCAGACTCACAAAGTTCTTTAAAAGTGACGTTGCGAGCTTTTGACAACTCCACAACTCTTTCTAAAAATGCTTTTACGCTTGTTCGGCCATCATATTTTATATTCCACTTATATACTGGTATTGACTTTTTATTGACAGAGGTTGAGGGTAAAATTATGTCGCTATTATCTAACTCTACTGTTTTGATAACATTATTTGCCAGTTTAGCTTCTAGCTCTAGACATGCGGCTTGAGCATCTTGTTTGAACTCGGTATACAAGGTTTTAATCTCAAGTGGTTCTTCTGGAACTTGAAACCTATCCACCCTGTACGTTAAAGAAGCTAAACGCGAAGATATAATTAAGTACATAGTATCAATTACAGTTGCTGAAAAATCTAGAATTAATGATTCGAGTTCGATAAGTGTTGTCTCAATCACATTTTTCTCAGTGTCCAATTCAAAGTTTGGATCTTTTAATTTCTTAATCTCCCCGTTTGACTTTTCTAAAAATCTTTTCAAAACGATTTTCTTGTCTTGCAATTTTCTACGAGTACTTATTACACCCCTGATTCTAAGTTCATAATCTAACTCAGCCTCTGTCAGATAAGAAGGGTTTATAACAAGCGGTGAGTCCATCTTGTCCACTAAAGATACTTAAACTGACTCAAAAACAAATTAAAAATCAATACCTGTATATGTCTCTACAAGAAAAACGAACTATAAGTGGTATTAAAATAATACCTAACTGAAATTGAATTATCAAGTAAAGAATACTCTATAAAATAACGTAAAAAGTCTAAACTGAAATGAAGATTGTACAGGCGTACAATCGCTGACTCACTAAACTAAATAAATTTGAGTTAATTTCAATGTAGCAAATTTATTAAAATACGCAAAGTTTTTACTTGCTATTTTAAAATATAATTGCTTTGATTTAAAATCAAATTTGCAATACCTAACTGAACTGAACCTAATATTAAAATAAACGGAGTTACTAATTCGCTATTTTAATTTATAAATCACCTTGATATTTTTAATCAAATAGGTAATTTTAAACCCAACTCAAATGTACTAAACTTAATCTTTATCACTGGATATTAAATTCCTTAAAAGTGATAAGATTTTTTTTATGGTTAAATAAAAACTAACAAAACATCGCCTGTTTTATACTGCTCGAAGAATTCGTATAGTCCTCTAAATTAGATATAAAATATTGAATTTTATACTTAGTTTCTGTACCTAGTATTTACCATATAGATAAAATAAATTATCATAAAATAACTTCCAGACATAAAATTATTGCACAAATAATATTTTCAAACTCAAAACCTAAATTTCTGTCTCTCATAAGATCAAACTAGCTTATGCTTGATACCACAAAAACTCTAAAATTCACCTCTTTACTCATTTAAAAATCTGAAACTTACATAACCTGACTGAAAAAAATGAAACTTACTGAACCTTATTCGGGCCTCACGTTACTGGGCACCATTGTTACATCACTACTTGGCCCTAGAAAAATTAACAATGATATCACCGGTTAAGGTGATAACCAAAGGCAATTCAACCAACACACAAATAGTGACGGCGAACGGCTAGCTGATCTGGTGCGTGGCTGGGATTTCGTGGGTTCAATTAATATATTTTTTTTTTAAATCAGCCAGAGGGTGAACCAATATTTTTGTGATATTTTGCCTAGCTAGTTTGTTCCAACACTCAGAGGTAGCTTAAAATGATGTAAAAATTATGAGCGCCATCCACGGAAAATTTAAGAGTTACTGCTACCCCTGTGATGGTGAAACCAACCGCCGTGGAAAGATTTGATCTTATGGCGGACAGACAAACAGAAAAAATGAAAAATTAAATTTTACGATAAAAGATACTTATTTATTAATTACTTCAGAAAAATCATCAATGTAAAAACAAATCAGCAATTATAATCAATTTAAAAATTATAAAATAATGTTATCAATTATGAAATAGAAATATTAAGTAATATTATCACTATTTCCAACAGAAAATATTTATAGCTTGATTAATTTATCATTAAAAGAAAAGAAATATATTGTGCAATGAAAGTTATACAGTAAATATTATACAACAAAAGAAATATCAATGAAATTCTCAGAATCTCACCAATCCTCCTGATGATGGATAGATAGTGGATGAGGGCTCCTGGTGAGTTCTGGTAGCCTTTCCTAACAGCCTCTCCGAACACAGACTGCTACTCGACGTGGTTTGACGTCTTGCTAACCTGTATAACGCTAGGGTTTTGCTGTTGGTTGGGATTGACTGGACTAAACTGGACTTGACTAAACGGAATTTCAATCGACTGCTGAACTTTACTAAACTGTGTTTGACTGGACTACCCGTCTTATGAAATCTAGCAGACATTTAACCATCAAACGAAAATGATTTTCCATGTATAAATTATGTAGACTATTTGTACTAATTATCTATGTAATCAGTTGTTAAAATAATCAGTTATATAATCAACTATATAATTATCTATTTGATCAGCTATTTACTATATAATCAGCTATTTACTATATAATCAGCTATTTGTTTGGCAGCAAAACTCTACGTTTGGGAAGAAAAAAAAAATATTATCAGCACATGTTTCAGAATTATGGTTGTTTAGTTAGCAGAAATGAAAAATATGGCTAAAGGCCGTTAAACACTAATGAGAGGAATCAAATAAATAAATGTTATTACCTTTTATTAGATAGATCACTAAGAAAAAGTTTGATAACGGCAGAAGTGTCACAACTCGCGACTGAATGATTATCAAAAAACTTAAAAGTCAATGTAATTGCTGCTGCAGAATTGGCTACAGAAATGGCCATTCTCCTACCAGCTAGCTAATAAAAGAGATATCCCCTCTCAAGTCTCAATTAACATATTACCATACTATAAACTAAAAATTACTAAGAATGGGCCCGCGTTGTTATATGCAACCCATAATACTTCCTGCAGTATATTTGGTTTAACCAATAATTAAGAAATTTGTGCTGTGAAATAGATATATTTACTATGCGATCGAAGCCTCTGTGTTCTACGAGAGCTGTTAGCAAAAACTGGAATACAAAAAGAGTTAAATGGATGAAACATGAAAATATAATAAATGTGTACATTCCTAAATTTAAACAGATTACCTATGATAATTTAATGTCTGAGGTTTTAGTTACTAGAGTATGGTAAATACCTGTACATATTTCTCAAAAATTCATTCTGTTTAATAGAATTTAATAAAATTACTTAAAGTTGCCAGATGTACGCAACAGTAGTAACAATATGGTGGTTTTTCCAGACCTGGACTAATTAAAATAATAAAACGAGACGGTCTATCTGGATAACGTAAATAAATGTTCAGTTCAAAAAATGCAAGAGTTTTAGCAAAAAGAATTAGAATAAAGGGTACACATGCAAATAAAACATAAAATAAACATTTTAAAATATATTTATTGGCCTCTAAATAATACAATTTTATTGCTTTGGTGTCTAATACTTTGAAACTTATTTATTGTACTTTTACCCAAATAGACATGTTCAATATGTTTTTAAAAAAATGTGACATTATAATATTTTAATAATATGCATACGATTTGAGTAAAAATTATTGCACAGCTTTTGTAACTTTTTAATTACTAGTTCTATTGAATAATGTTTCATACAAATGTGAAATAAAAAACGAACAGGTTTGTGGTTTGAATTTTTATACAAATTTCTAATTTGTCACTTGACTTAGTAACTTGTTTTTTAAATCACACTCTATAATATGGTTTTATGACTTATTTAACAGCATAAACACCAACCTTGTAGATAAAGAAGAGAACGACAAAAAAATGATTTGTATGAAACATTTTTTGATATAACTTCCTAATATTTAAAAAATTATAGGCAAAATATGTAACAGTTTTTATTTACCTTGATATATAAAATGTGCAATGTTTTTCTATTCTACGAAATACATAACCTGAGTATGTTAAGGAAACATATATTTAGCTGTTTTTTTTTTAATACGGCTCTGTTTGTTGTTTACACTACCTTACGGGAATAACATTTATTCCCGTTAATTTCTTCTTGTCAACCCCATCTCTAGAAGAGCAACTTTTTTTAGCGGATTGAGTGGCTCCTTCTTGATGTGCATTGTTTAAAGCTGATTTACTTCCACATCCTCGTAGTGGATTGGAAGTAGTATAATAATCGTAAAAAAAATTTCATTTTTTTTTTCTTGAAATAGGTTTAGAATGTCATGAAACGTCGAAATTTTGAATTTGAGAGAAGAAAAAAATCTCTGTCTGTCGGTTGTCGATCTGTCTAACTTTTTTTGTCCGCACGTTTTCTCCGGAACGGTTTAAGATATTGACTTGAAATTCGGTACACGTAAGTATATATTATAATGAGATCTGAAACTGGATTGTTTTCTGAACATATCCGGTGAAGCATTGGGGGTTAAATTGGGGTAAGTAGGGGGAAATAAGTAAAGCAAGCTGGTAAGAGTACAGAAACTTGAAATTAGGTGTATGTACTAGAAGTCAAGACCTCAACATGTTTTATAATATTTTCCATCCCCCCCCTCCACTCAATTATTAAAGGGGTTGATAAAATAAAATTGAGATATTCACTTGAAATTTGGTATACGTATATATTATAATAACATCAGGAACTAGATTATATCTTGGGATTATTCCGTTGGAGGGTTAGGGGTTAAATAGGGTTAAATAGGGGAAAATTGGTAAAGCAAGCTGGTAAGAGTACAGACACTTGAAATTCGGTGTATTTATTAAAAGCCAAGGCCTCAGATTTTTTTATAACAATTTTCAACCACCCCTTAAAGGGGTTGATAAAATAAGATTGACATATTCGCTTGAAATTTGGTGCAAATATGTATTATAACTACATCTGGAACTAGATTATATTTTGAGATGATTACATTGAAGAGTTAGGGGTTAAATAGAGGTAAATAGGGAAAAATAAGTAAAGCTAGCTGGTAAGAACACAGAAACTTCTGATTTGGTGTATATACTAGAAACCAGGACCCCAGATTTCTTTCTACTATTTTTCAACGATTATTAACGGGATTGATATCATGAAGATATTCACTTGAAAGTTAGTACACGTATGTATTGTAATGACATCTGATTGAGATGATTCCGTTGAAGGAGTGGAAGGCGGTAGGTTGTGAATGGGGGAAAATAAGTAGAACAAGCTAGAAACTTCATTTTTAACGTATACGATAGAAACCAACGCCTCAAGTATTTCTATGACATCTGCCCCAAATATTAAAATTCTATAATCAGTAATTTTCACATACAAGAGTGCAAATATAGTCAAGGTGTTTCCTTTAAAGTGACTTGGATGAAAAATCTGGATGTGGAAAAAATGATTTCTTAGGCAGCAGTATCTTGTGTTTCTTTTTTTCTGCCTAAGGTTACCAAACACGAATTTAATGTGATTCGATGAACCTCTGTCTTATTTTATTGCTTTTAGGCATCAGGTTTTGTTAAGTTTTAGTGTAATTTTCTTGTAGGTACGAGTAGGTTAAGATTTATACATCAATGTTGCAATTAAGCTTTTATTGATTATTTATAAGCTATGGCTAACTCTAATATGTAAGCACCGATGATATTTACACAGGGAAGTAATAGCAACAGTAACCTCACTTTAATAACAGAGGACCTGAACACTCTGAACAGGCATGGCAACAGCTGAATTGTTTGAAAGGCAGGAGTGCCCATGGTGAAAAGCATCATATAAAATAATATTGATATGGAATAAACAACAGATCCCACAGAAATGTAAAATAGCAGTCAAATAACTCTGACGCAGCAGGAGAGCGGAAGACAACGGGAGTACAAATGCATAATAACGTTCAGGATGCGATAGTATAAAGTGGTGGCCTTGCACACCTACGCTTTTTTATTTCGAAGTGCTTCGAAGAAAATTACCAGCTTTAGTCGCTTAGAAGGGCGGCATTTTCAATATACATAAAAGCATTGTTATATGAACTGTCTTCTGTAGGCTGTTTAAAGGCAAGGAAATATAATAAAGACGTCATGACATAAGTTGCCTTATAATTTGGAGTTTAGCCGCTCTAAAACAAGCGAACGTGTTTATCATATCGAACAGTCCGCCAAGTCATACTCGACACATTTTACAATTTTGATTCTGACAGTAATTGTAAAGGAGAGCGCGGAGAAATATTGTGATGTGACGTATTGTTAGCTTAGTACTGAAAAATTACATTTAACTGCAGTATGAAAGTGATATACTTCAAAATTAATAATTTGATTTATTTCTAAAAATGTGATTTTATCAACTGCACCTTCCTGTAACACAAATCAATAACAATAAATACAATACGCATTTTGAAAAATTATTTATGGATATTAGAACAATTTCAGGTGGGTGCAATAATATATGGGATGTCCAAGGTAAATTCACAAATTGGATAATAGATAAGAAATTATCGTTTTTTATTTTTTTTCCTTTTAGGGTATTGTTTTACCAGTTTCAGTTGTTTATTAAAACAGCGTGTTTATTAATTTTATGGAATTCTTTATTTATTAATAATGGCAGTTGAAAATGCCACCTTCCTACTTTTCTCCACGCCATGAAAAATTTTACTCCTAATAAAATAAAAAGTAAATAATAAATAATGATATTTTTGAGGCCACCGATCAATGTAAATGTACTATTTTGATAGTTCTTGATTTTAATAAGGCTCTTGTTACCATAGACCATGAACTGCTCTTGGCAGTTATCACGTGGTATTGTAAAAGAAGTTGTAAACTGCTCCAATCATATCTCGAAGGACGTTCACAAGTTGTAAGAATGTCCGACAATCTTTCTCAATCAAGACCAATCAGTAAAGATGTTCCACAAGGCTCTATTTCAGTACCCCTGTTGTTCTCAATTTATACATAGCAATTTGAAAATGTTGTTAAGCTCTGTTTGGTTCACATGTATGCGGACGATACTCAAAATTATTCTTTTTATGCTAAGGATTATGAGGCTGCTCTGCAAAAAATCAATAGTGACTTAATAAGTTTATCGGATATATTTTCACAACATTCGCTCATTTTAAATCCATTAAAATCAGTTGTACTTTTATTTGGTAAGAAGCCCGACTATTCCAATTTGCAAAATTTAATTAAACGATTTTTATTTGAAATTGTTGCAACATACGGAAAATTTGAGGTTAATCGTAAACATAACTTTAAGATTCTAAATACAAAAATCTTACTCCATCCTAAGACTTCTCTACTCGCACCGAAGTTATTTAAGTATAAACATTAGAAAGATCCTTTGTGAAACATTTGTATTGCCGCAGTTTACATACATGCCCCATTGTATGGCTCCTGTTTGAACAGGGATTGTAGCAATCGTATACAGCGTGAGCAATATTCATGTATTAGATTTATTTATGGTATACGAAAATTTGAACATGTTTCATATAAATTACCAGTACTCCATTGGCTAAATATGCAGGACCGAAGGAATTCTTATTCAACTTATATGTTTGACAAGATTATCACAACGACGGCCGTCTTATCTGTACAATAAAATAACTTTTCGCAATGATGTTCATAATCTTAATTTCAGGTCCAAAGGTTTACTTAGTCCACCAATGCATGTAACTTGTTTTATCACGGATATTTCAGATACTGCATTTATAAATTATATAATCAGGTTTCATTTAATGCCAAATCATTTAGTGCTACAAAATCAAAAGATATATAGTAGCTGTTTTGCTAGGATAATCAGAATAGTTATATGTGCCTATTATCTATTATTTATTATTGTTTATTCATTATTTATTTATGTAATATCATGTTCTCTATTTTACATGGAGATCGAGTAAGACTGAATGTGCTGCTCCCTAAAGATTTTTTGTGTGCCACTCACACTATTTTGTGATGCTTTCAACATTTTCACGTTGGCGACAGTGATTTACTAATTTATATAGGTCATGTGGGCGTGACGTCACAAATTTAATTTGTCAGAGTTTAGGAACAACAAACCCAAATTCCCAGGTGTTAAGCGAAAACTGATCGAACTTTTCATAATATTAATACTTTTGTGGACTTCATATCATACAAAATGCCAAGTTTTGGCTCTGCTATTAATTGTGGAATTGTAACAAGACAAAATGACGTCAGTTTTTATTAAATTATGTTCGTAGTAATAAAATTATTTCTCACAGTTTTGGAATTCTAAACGGGCACTACCGATAAGTACAAAGTTGTGATACGAGGCACGTTCACAGAGAAACGCGATATAATAAGGGATGTGACATTCACATTTGACTCTTTTCACACCTCGCAGGATCCCTGAATCCCGGCGTTTGGCAGTGCTGGAATTGAATTCACACTAAAGTTATTTCACGAGCGGCGCTGACATTTTATAAAGGATTTCCAACCTCACACCGTTCTAGAGATAAAGTAACGAAATGGTAATACAAAACAACTATACTGAGCAAGATGTAATAAACTAGTGCATTCGACACATCTAGAGAAGTTGAAGTAGTCAGTACGTAACAATGAATTATCAGTGAATACAATTCACTATTACCGATATATTGTAATGATTACTTTTTCCCATGAATAATGTTATTATTTACCTACAATACCAGTACACACAAACGTTTTGAAAATGCATTCTTGACGTGTAAATTGTGTTATGTTAAAAAATTACCTGTTCATGGATAGGAAAATAATGGTCTATCATATCATTGAAAAAACCGCTACCTTAGGAGTCACTACCTCCACATCCAAATTTCCATTCATTATATTGGCACTCCAGTATGTGGAAATAGTTATGGGGGATGAAGGTAAATTTAAAAAATTGAGGCCTTGGTTTCCAGTATATACATAAAATTTCAGGTTTCCCTAATGAAATAAAAATACTACACTGTTTTTATATATATTAGGTCAACATGACGATCGGTTCGCTTCATCAGATGAGCCTACTACTACACTACTCACAAATTGAACTTATTTGACCTTAAATACAATAAAATATAAATAAAACAGTGTCAATTACCTGAAAACTAATTTGCATACAATTGTAATTATTTACTGATAATATAAAATATAGTACTAAGAAATGGAATTAAAATAGATTTACAAGTGGAGAATTATTTATGTCCAATTGATCGTTAAGTAAAATATTACAGTTTTTATACCTATTAATTTCTAAGCTCTGAAGTAACGTCAACTTTGATCCCTTACTAGCTGTAGTGCTTTTCTTCCAAAAGGTGATTTGCAAAGGTAGAATTATTTTATTTATTCAAAAGGGATTTTCTTGTTTCATTATACGTATTTTAAAATTTCTATCTGTTTGTCCCACATATGTCTTAGGGCAAGTCCCACAAGCTAGCTTATACACTCCCGACAATTTTTCTTTCGAGTGATATCCAAAAATGGACACCCTGTATTTGATTAACTAAGTACATTTTACTTAACTATGCAATATTTCGAGCCAAAGAATCTCCAATTACTCTATGTTGCATTCCTTATGGTTATTACTGACCTAAGTCGAATTATTAAGTGTATTATGATTCTTTCATTGCTGAATACTGCAGAGACAGAAACAACTCGGAATTCAAGTTAATTCCAGTAAACTAACATTGAAACAACTTGCGCTGAGGGCTATAAATAGTAGAAATAACTAAGTGTTTATGTTCTATAAATTTAGGTAATAAATTAACGCAACTTATTACACACCATAGTAGGAGTATTATCCATTATCTAAAGTAGTAACAGGTGCGTTCCGGAGGAGTAAATTGTCCTAAAGAGCAAAGTTTATAATTAGGTTGTTAGGTCGGAGATCGACCTTCTACACCCTTCACTGTGTTTAAAGACACAATAATAATAAATTGGAGCTGGGCTGTTGCCAAAACCCTACTCGAATGTATGTGTGTGCTCACACACTTCTGGATGTTATTGATTGACGTGGTCAGCCTTAAATTAGTTTACGGGATAAATGGTGGGATATTTTTGGGAAAACAACAGGTGAAAACAACAAGCTGTTAAACAGTAGCACACATTGACAAACATTTACTTACGGTTTTGTGAAATTGTTAAAAATTTCATTTATAGTCGACGGATTTTTAAATGTTAGTACTAGGATTATTTTCCAATCAAAAATGTATTTTCTAGAAACATACTGTCATATTTAAGTTGCTTAAAGTTTAATGCATTACATTTTAGAAGTGCTGCAATAAGGGATTGTATAGGCCAATTAAGACAGCATAAATTCAATCTGGAAATTCCCTAACACACTAAAACCTCTTGACGTATTTGGGAGGCGTGGATGAAGTGGCGACATTTTTCACTGGTTAGGAAAATAATGTACGGCTTACGCACAAAATTATTTATGTATAGTTGTCTCCAAATTTTTACTGTAAATAAAAAAGCCATGAAACCGACCGTTTTTGCAACTAAAATTAGCTCGATATCGATATCAGATCAATATCTCAATTTTTTAGCAAACGTTTAAAAACACGAATTCTGGATATAACATTCCGCCATCTTTTTTTCTTGTGGAGAAGTTGTGCAACCGCCAAAAAAAGTCCAACAAGCCATTTCTGATGCCCGTTAGGACCCTTTTTCGGTATGTGAGCTCAAAAATTATTTACCTTACTGGAATGGGTTACTTGGCGACTCTGACGGCTTTCGAGATCATGCACCCTCTACTAAATTAGATATTCCATAATAGACTGACAATATTAAGTTCGACTCTGTCGCAGATAGGGTTTACATACCTGCTATTAACTGTCACCTCGTAAAATATTTTCCATAGGAGCGAGTCGGGCAAATATATCAAAATAATTGCACTCTATCGTTGAAGCCGGTGTGTTTTCCGCAATTTCTTATTTTAATCATTCCAGAACATATTTTAAATGAGAATAATGATGTTCTATGTAATAAGTAATACATTATTTTTATTACACTCTTCGCAAATACAAAACGAAGAGTATATAGCATTCGATCGGCACATTTCTAAAACCGGTAATATTGCTCATATCACTGTTGGTGATAGAATTTTGAACAACTTTCAAAATATCCGTTCGTTCGTCTGTCTGTCTGTCCATCTATCTGCCCGTCACGTTTCTTGTAAGCACGATAACTTAAGAACGAAAAATCCGATTGTATTGAAATTTAGACAGTAAATTAGCGTTAGTCGGAGAAAAACCCTATTGTTTTTTAACACAATCGTTCAATAAATAAAAAAGTTACACATTTTTTTAAATAAGAATTTTTTTACATACATTTTCTTTTTGCTTTGTAAGTAAACTAAAAATGTCTAAAATTAATATTATTTACAAAAAAACTGCGAAGAGTATCCTATAGAATGTGCAACAATTATATAAAAAGTTCAGTAAATCGGCGAAGAGTATAACCGTTAGCTAGTTATTTAATATGTTATCGAGGAATTTTCTCGAGAATTAGCATGCCCTACTCTCCCCTCAATGTGTAAGCGGGAAAGCTTTAACGTTTTTTATGTGCAGTAAATATCTGTAGTCAAATATAATATGGTTGCATATCACGTCACAATGGACCTAGTATGTGTCACAGGATTGAAAGCAAAAAGGTGTAAAATTCATTTCTTTTTCTGGCACCAAGAAAAAATTTAAATTTACCTAAAGTAAAGTTGTGCAATGCACATGTAAAATGTTTTTAGAGCAATTAAGAAATCGAAGAAAAACACAATAAATATATCTGACAACTCGTTCAAAATCAGTTTTAACCGACTTCATAAACTTTTAAAAAGGAGGAGGTTCTCAGTTCTATCACAGGTCCTGTCACAGGTCCACAAAAGAAAGTTGCTGAGATTTAGATCAGACCTATATATTATTATGTAAATTGATGCGCTGAGCATAAGTCTCTCGTTTTTTTGCGGGAGGCCCTTTAGAATTCCAACGTTTTTTGCTTGGGTAGCTGATTTGGAGAAGTTCTTCCAATGTTCAGTTTAGTAAATAAGATTAGACCAAATATAGATAAACAGTTTATTTCTCGTAAAGAGGTAAATAAGGGAGTGTCCCATAATATACATTCGATTTACTGGTTTCTGTATCTTTTACGGTTTTTAGACATTATTTAACCACACTTGTGCGAAGCGGGCGAGAGTGTAATGTGACAACGTAGCGGCTACTTTCTATCTCGTCGTAGCGTCAATGTTCTCGATATCACCAGGTTCGACCTGATACAAATAACCATGATGACTCCACCTCAGCACGCTACAGAATTCTTATCGATCGGTTTATATCCCCGCCGGTTCGGTGACAGAGCCGAGCATCTGTGGAGTACCTACGGCAACGTAACGGCGTCGGGTAAATAACTTGTCAACACAACAGACTCAAGCTCAACACGCTGCAGAACCTAGAAGTCGACTTATATTCGGTCCGACTCGGTAACGTCGCTACCCACCTGGGTAGTACCTTCGGTGTCGTAACGGCGTCGGATAAATAACTTGTTAACACAAAGAATCCCAGCTCAGCATGCTGCAGAACATAGAGGTAGACTTATATCCGATCCGGCTTGGTAACGTCGCAATTGAGTACTACTACTGATATTAGTTCAGCGCAGCACGCTGAAGACCAATACACTGGTTTGTATTGAATCTCGTCGTGCTTTTACGTCCGAAATCGCCATACGTGGTTCAACTTTGGGTGGTTGTGAAAACGCAGGTAGGGATAAACGGAAATCTAGTAATGTGACATGAATTTATGAATGTCTCATTACAGAATCCAAAAATGGCTGAAAAGCCATTTATAGGCCTAATTCTTCGATTCTATAGTATCTCCTAAAAGCTAACCACAGATTCGTGTTCAGCGCATCGATTTGCATAAGCATATGTACGTCTGATCTAAACCTTTTCTGTGGACCTGTGCAGTTCTTGCTCTTGAACTTGAAGTTGTCAGCGGTTTAA
The DNA here is from genome assembly GCA_963583905.1 of Stenurella melanura. NCBI lineage: Eukaryota > Metazoa > Arthropoda > Insecta > Coleoptera > Cerambycidae > Stenurella > Stenurella melanura. Next base: position 155,897,340 of record OY757310.1, read on the forward strand.
GCGATGTGTTTATATATTAGCAAACGATTTCGTACACCGCAAACCAGCATTTTCTAAGCATATTGAAAAATCATGATTTTAGCCACCAAAGCGCACTACTTATGAACTGGGCTCTCATTTTCGTAGACATATAATCATTGTTGTAGACCAAGCGTTAGAGATGAAAAAATGCCAAAATGAGTCAAATTGAGGTAGACGGGTGCTGTTTTTTTAATAGCTAGTTTTCATTATTTTGAAATAGTGAGTAAAAATCGCGTGTTTATTTTTAACAGCCAAAAGAATTTTGAAAAAGATTTTTTGCGATAACTTTTTTTGAGGAAAAATATTCCAGATGAAAGTTGGAGATAACAAAGTTTTCTCTCCATCCATTTAATTCGATATCATAATAGTTAAATCAAAAATTTCAAAAAGAAATGAAACAAACTATCTCCTTTAAACCCAAAAATCTTCTTGAAAAAAATAAGCAATTGATTTGGAAATTTAATCAAATAGAGCTCAAAGGCTCTCAAGAAGATGTTGACCTATTTTGAAAATCTTAAATTCCACCAATATATCTCTGAATAAAATGTATGTTATCATTAGTTAAACCAAAAGTGCACATCCAGCTAGTAATTCATTCCAATATGTATTTATAATATTTATAACATTAGTTCATTGGACAAATCTTTTCAGCCTCGGTTTTCTCGAGAAGCGGTACTCCCAGAAAGAAGCTTCAAATAAAGAATGTTGCGTCCGTCCTTGATCTATATTTCTGCCCGATATAGTTTGCCTTTATTTCTAAAGATAAAAGGTTTTCTGCATACTGTATTATTTATACCTGTATAATTTCACATTTGATCGACAAAACATTAGAACAGAAAACATTCTTCGTATCTTAAATCGGCTCCTACCATTGGACGAAAGCTAACTGGTGATTATTGCTTCCATATTTGTATTCGACTGGATCGATGGGTATAATATCTGCAGTCTTGCTAACAAAAAATCATCCTCTACATTTGTTATTCTCTTCCGTTAACTTGCCAAAATGAGACGAATAGTCACATCTTGCAAATGGAACATGAGACTATCCGTCTCATGAATTCAAAATATAAAGTTTATACAATAAATACAAATGTATAACAGTATATTATTCAACGAGCATATAATGTTGGCTATTATTCACGAGGGTGAAGTTTAAGACACGAGCCGCAGGCGAGTGTCGTAAATCACCAGAGTGAATAATAGCCATTATATGCGAGTAGAATACTATACTTTGTCCACGACTATTAAATATTTAATATTTGTTTAATTCATCTTCATTCAATATCTCCTATTTAGGAAAAATTCATGTCATCAGACATTATATATAATTTTCCCGATTTTTCGGGCCACAAGTTTAATGAGGCGATTTCTGCAGCTTCCTTTATCTCTGGCAGTATCTTTGAAATCTAGTTTTCACCGTCAGTGCCGATTTATTTAATTATATTACCCTTTTTGAGTACCTAAAATGTAAAATTATTGTAAATAACGTTGGCGTTGAAATCGCACAAATTTTGACGTTTCAAATCAATTTACGCTTTGACACATTGTCATGGCTTACTAATAAAATAATACAGTTTGTAGACATGTAGGTAAATGGTTTCAAAAACAATGTTGGGGATTTTCGGGTGTTGCTAATAGAAATAGATGATGCTTTGAAAAGAACTTACTAATGTAGTTTTTGAGTGTTTATTAATATACCTCTTCGACATTTGAGTGCTTCCTAGAAAACTTAGAGAGACAACACTTCTCTTTTGGTTACTACAATTTTGACATTTTAAATTTTTAGTAAAAAGCCACTAATGTCATTTCTTGCAAACAATTGACTGTCCTCATTATTCACTGCAATCAGTGAATAATGAAATCATTATTCACTGCAGAGAATAATGGATAACATTATCCTTAAGGAAACACATACATACTGAGTACATTATTTAATAGTCGTGGACAAACTATATAACGTATACTCGGTTCGATCCCCAGTACCAGCACTGGCAATGTTGGTGGGTAATGGACGTTGTCTGCGTTTTTTTCAATATGTGTAACCCTCTTCTAGACAGCCTATGAGAGGCCTTAGATTTGGGGGTTGTCTACTACATGTGTTTATGTTAAATTTAAATCAAACGCTGTTTCAGATATTTAAAATGTTCAAAATATATACAATAATCTTCTTCAACGTTCTGTATTATAAAAGAAAATATTGATAATGTGCATTTATTATTTCGTCACGCCTTCTTTAACGCAACTTTTTTGAAGAAGTCTTTGTTTATCCTCTGCGTAAAGAAACTGCCCAATTTGAGAGATTTCATATGTCATTTGTGAGTTTAGAAGCTATATAAAATTAATTAAAATGATTTATTTAACAAAAGCCCTTTATATCAATCCGTGGTTGCCGGAAGTTGAGTCATCTGAGGAATGTGCCTAGACAAGAATTGATTTTTGGAGACGAGATTATAAGTTAAATGTGGTGTTAACCATTTCAGATGAGATAATCTAGTGACTTCAACTTGGCGACTGGCCCGTGACAGCAATATCAATATAATTAAAGACAATAATAAAGACAATAATATCTATATCTGCTCTTCTGAAAATAGAAAACAATTCCAATGATGCATCCTTACAAGAGGCAGATACATCAAGAATTCCAAATCTGATGTCAGCAAGACGGAGCTCAATAGTACTATGCTCTGACCCTTCGTCAATGTTTAGACGACCCACCAAATGGTGGATTCGAGGAAGAGGTTCATTGGGTGGCCTGCGATACCTACTCACCTTACTCCCCTCTATTTTCTTATTTCATGGGATATATCAAACGTATGCTAGCTATAATAGGTATGTATCTTAGGTATCTTTTTTCTACACACAGGCAAATGATCAAATTACTTTGTATTTCCTGTTCTGAAATTATGCTACATCTGTTGAACAGTGTATCAAATAAATGAATATCAATCAATTACGCATCCCACCTTGGACATATTAAGAGGTTTCATGAAATGTTCATATTTATGTAGATACTATTTTCCTCTTCAAAAGAGGGAATTATTGTTGATTCTCATATTCCAGAAAAAAACGTAGTTCTGCGTAAACAAAATTGTGAGATATTTAAACTTATATTTATACACCGATATAAATCATTCCTAAGCTAAAACTGGACTGTCAGTTTTGAACACCTACATTCTCATTTTGAGAGTTTTATTTATACCATTCATAACAATCATGATAAACGAAGTGTTAGTAAACATACGTGTAATCCAATCCTTGCCAATTCTCTACATCAATATGTAGTAGACGCGTAAAAATTTTTGATAGAAGCTACTAGGAAATCTTGGCTGTTATATACTATTTTTAATGAATGAAAATCAATTATTGAAACAGCTGTGTTTTCTACGTCATAATTATTGATAATCATTTCTGGGTCGACTAATAATAAAACGAACGTGTGAATTAAGTTCCGCACACGTGTTTGCGTGACTGATGCTTGACCTGCTGATTGTTTGAAAACAATCACATTCCAGTAATTTCAAATATAAAGGATGTTTCAGAAAGACGTAATCAAGTCGAGTGGATATGAAAACATCTTTTAAAGGTACAATAAAATCTGAAAATAAATATTGGTCATTTCATATCAAGTGAGCAGTGGAGTTCTGCACACCCTCATTATTTCATCCTGTTTTTACATTCTTCACGAATAGAAAACAAAAAGTATATTGCATTTGGTCGGTGCATTTCGAAAACCGATAATACAGCCCAGTCGTCAGGGGTTTTAAGGTATCACTAAATGTTATATAGCTGATAAGTGTTTTTTTTATGTAGAACACGATAAAAATGAGTTTACAACTGTAAGGTGCCGGCGACCCCTACAAAAATCGAAAATATTGACTGAAATTCGGTTCTTGGTCAATAAGTCGAATAAAAAGAATATATCATAAAACTAATAACGGTAGGCGATAGAGGGGGAAATCTCGCATAAAAAATGTATACGAGGTTTTTTTGTACGATCAAGAATGTATACTCCAGATTTTTTTGTTTAACTCTCGAAAATGGAACGTGGCGACACATAAGTACAGGGCGCGAAGCAAGCGCGTTCTCGAACACGCTACACTAAATTTGTCGTAACTTTGGAACCAAATAATGAAATTGAGTTCAGCATAGCTTAAATGAAAGAAGAAACATGCGACTATTGGATTATTATATTTTCTAATATAAAAATGAATGTATGTAGAAATAGTATACATAAGAATTTGGAACGTAAAGAGACTTCCGATGAAATCGGCAGAAGCTCTACCATTCTACGATTTTTAAAATGGGAACTTTCATATATTTTACTCTTGAAGTAATGTATAAAAAGACATGATGCGTGAAAAAAAGATGTCAAAAATGTGTTTTTGAAGATGTACACTTCCAAAATTTCAAAGTTTTCAGAAAGTGACAAAATTTGACCTATTACTCTGTTTTAAATGCCGTTATTAGATTTCTGTAGGTGCGATTTTTAAAGCTTGAAATGTGTACTTTAAGATGCTTCAAAGGGATCTACCTTAAAAATTAAATTAGCCCTCTTTATTTTACGGAAATAAAAGAAACATTTTTCTTTGTTCCAAGATTTGTGAACCTAGGGGTAAAATAAACGTTAATAACTTTTATTTAAAAAATTATTTGGCATACCTATCCATCGTGTTTTTTATACATTGCTTCAAGAGTAACATGTAAAAGTTTCAGAATTTTATCTTAAAAATTATAGAAATGGTAGAGGTTTTACCGATATCATCGGAAATCTTTGTATGTTCCGACTTCATATACATATGTACTATTCCTACATACAATCATTTTATATTTGAAAATATGATAATCCAATAGCCACAAGCTTCTCGTTTCATTTTAGCTTTGTTAAGCTCAATTTCATTAATTATTTCAAAAATTATAACAAATTTAGTGTAGCGCGTCCAAGACCGCGCCCGCTTCGCGAGCCGTACTTATGTGTCGCCACGTTCCATTCTCGCGCGCTAACGAAGAAAATTTGGAAGCTAAATTTTTCATCGTACAAAAAAACTTCATATACATTTTTTACGTGAAATTTCCCCCTCTATCGCCTAGTTTTTTTACACATTTTTTTATTTTTCGAGTTATTGGCCAAAAACCTAGTTTCGGCCAATATTTCTGATTTTTTAGGGGTCGCCGGCACTTTACAGTTATAAACTTTTTTTATCGTATTCTACATCAAGAAAAATACTTATCCTGAAAATGTCAGTCATATAATATTTAGTGATCGGTTCTTATCAACTTCTGTCTCTGAAAACTGGGATAATATCGCTCGTAGAAAAAAATGTTCATATCACTGTGGCTGGTGACCAATTTCTGAACAATATTCAAAATGTTGGTCCGTCCGTCCGTCTATTTGTCCGTCCGTCTGTCTGTCGGACTACCTGTCTGTCCGTCGGTCTGTCTGTCCGTCCATCATGGTTCTTATAAGCACGATAACTTAAGAATGGAAAATCGATTGTATTGAAATTTGGACAGCAAGTTAGCGTTAGGTAGAGGAAGAGCCTTATTGTTTTTTGACAAAATTGGTGAACAAATAAAAAAGTAATTAATTTAACCAAAATTAACCATTTTTTATGTTTTACAATTAAACAAAAAATGTCTAAAAGTAATAGTATTGACCAAAGAAATGTGATGAGTATTTCTATAGAAAGTGCAACAATTATATAAAAAGTGCAGTACATCGGCGAAGAGTACAATGGAACTTGTTTTCTAATGTAACAACAAAAGTGATATCTTTCCCAAAATTCCAGCGTGTCAGTTGTAGTTTTTACATACTAAAACAGTCCTTTAATAATAGAACCGGATTTTTCTATGCTCTTTGTTGATGTTATCGTGAAAAAGAAGAACAAACCCATATCCACTGTAGAATTTTCCGTATAACACGGAAACCTACAGTGGATATGGGTATATAACACCACGACTATTTCGGGAAAATCTGAAAAATCGGAAAAACATTTTTGTCCATTTTGAGATATCTTGAAAACATTAATTTATAAGTTGCTAATTTTCACGAAATAGACTCTTGAAAGTATGTTCTTTCGAACCCCCATATGGGTGTCTTACATAATATATTTTTCCTTCGAGTGATGCTGGATGTTCCACAGGAAAATTATAAAAATGGGCGAAAAATCGGGGATAAGTACGATATTACCTTCCTCTCCCGTTCTTGAGGGTGCTGAATAAGATTGCACCCTTAATTTTGCCCGTGCAGGGGAACCATCCCTGAGGGGTCAATTAACCCTATTTTGGAGCTTTTTCAGAGAAAACTTATTTGGAGCTGTGCTTTTTGCCATTTCTCGTAGTTTATGTGGAGGGGTGGTATCATCCTCTACACTTATCCAAAACCCTTTCCTCGAAATCTCCACTTAAGACAGGAAAAAAATTAAATCTATTTTCCATCCTCCTTGAGATGGCTGGCTTAGGTACCTACCTTCTTATTCTACCTTCACATAAACTGCGAGAAAAAGCCAATAACACGACTCCAAGTAATACACACTCCCCGAAAAAAAAAAACAAAATGGGGGTTAATTGGCTAATTCGGGATGGCTGTCCCTCTACGGGCAAAATTAAGGATGCCATCGTGTTCATCGCCCTTGAAAAGGGGGGAGGAAAGTAATTTCATAGCCATCCCCGATTGTTTTCCGGTGGAAAATCCAGTATAAATCGATGGAATAATATAATACGTAAAACTTGCATATGGAAGTTTGAAATACATAATTTTAAGAGTTTCTTCCGTGAATATGAGCTAATTTTAAGTTGATGTTCTCTAGATATCTCAAAATGAAAGAAAAATTGTTTTTCCGATTTTAAAGGTTTTCTCGGGACAATCATGGATACTTAAGAGTGGGAACGTATTCTACAGAAAATTCTACGTCGGATATGGGTGTGTTCGTTTTTCTGCGATAACCTCAACGAGGAGCTTAAAAAAACGATTTTTTTTTAACGTGTGTTTTAGTATTCAAAAATTATAATTAACACCAAGGTTTCCCATTATTACATTTCGGGCTGGAATTTTGAGAAAGATCTCACTGGTGAGAGAAGTTTACATTAAAAGAAACGGGACGAAATAGTGAAGGTGTACACGTACAGTACTCCATTGCTTACTTGGCGACGAATAACCATATATTCAGCTAGGGAGTACACCGAATACAAAATTTAAATAATAAAAATAGAAGAATGATTTGGGACAATTTTGACAATTACAAAGAGCGGATTACATCCGTCGACAAAAGTTTTGAGGAAAAGCATCCCATGACGAATAAAGCCCAGCTTTTATCATACAAAATCGCAATGGCAATTATATGATGTTAATACTACTGAAAAGCTTAAAAGCTTCATATAACTTATATATGTCTATTACGGCAATTAAAAGTGTTCCTTCCTGATGAATGATTACAGTCAATTTAAATCCTCCCAATCCAAACCAAGGTTTACAAACGCATTCTTTATGAATTAAATTGTTTTTGCGCCATTTGATTGTTACATTCTCTTCACCGTTGTGTAAAGTTGAGGATAAACATAATCGGAATGTGTCCCACTTACCATGGGCGATGCGCTGGTCTGATTTTTATTTTATACAGTTAAGTAGATATATATTGAATGTATTTATCTGACACCTACTGAACTTTTCAATAAATGTCTACATGTATTAATCGAATTAAAATTTTATTATTGAACTACTTCTTCGTAAGTTAACCCTCGTGCGATTTTTGGTTTGAATTGGCAACTGATTGTTAAGAAATTTCATGTATTTCGTGACGTCCCTTCTAGACCTCGATTTAATATACAAATTAGCATCGTTATCTTTAAGAGTGCCAATTTCATCGTTTTCTAAGAGTTGTGACATCCTGGGTGTGGAAAGTAATCGCCAAACATTGCAGAAGGTGCCATATTGCCACCTTCATACATTTCTTTATACAATATTATTCAATTTACTTTCATATCAACTCTATATTTCTTAACTCTAAATAAAAGAAACGGATGTAATTTGAATGGTAGAAGAAAGAGGATGACTCATATATCTGATAAATAAATAGTGATAATAGCCAGGATTAGAAAATTTGGAGACAGTAAAAAGAACCAAAAAAATAAAGTTACCGTATCTTCAATTAACTTCAACATATTAAGTACCTATCCAAATAAACTCCTGGTCACTTGAAATAAATAATTTATTTGAAGTAGAATATATTCAAAGCTAAAAGGGGATATGAAGATGTAGTTTTCAATATTTTCTTGAAAATTTTATTCAGAATAAATTGGCTTAATCATGACATTGACGTACGTTAGGAGATGTTGTATATAGGATAAATTGAAATCTTTGCCGCTTCGTAGAGTTTCATTCAATCCTAAATTATGAAAACAATTACAGATTTAAATCTGTCTTTAGAATGAACAATAAACATTTAAAAATAACCATTTTGGTAGGTTTTTTATATCCATATTTCAGAAGATATACTTTTCTGGAAATGGGTAAATCTTTACTCTCAGTTTTCCGTGAATAGTTGAACAAAGGATCTTTTACTTGAATTCGGCTCAGCAGACATGCTTTTAACGCCCATTGCAATTTATGATTTTGCTGAAATTCAGCTGCGCGGCTCGGCAACGCACAACGGACCTCTCCATCGGAATCTAATAAGTTTGATTACAGCCGAATCTTACGTACCGTAGGATGCTCCCGAGGAAAACGCGAAAAGAATCGGTTAAAATTCCGTTAATTTCGATGAAACTCAGGTCATCAGTAGGTTAGATAAATTCTGCGTAAACTGAGGTGTCATAATCATAGCAGAAGAATATAGTTCATATCGAATTAATATCTGAAAATTACTGAGTGCTCTTTTAATAGTATGTACCTAACACTGGCTAAAAAAAAGTGCAACAAGCTGAACCGACAGTGTGCGAATGCGTTTGGTTGCTTTGTTCTGAGAAATTGTAAGATAATATGGGTGAAAAATTTACTGCTGAATACGATGAAACTTTAATAGACTAGGCGAGACAAAATCCAGCATTATATAATATCAATGCTAAAAATTATAAAGATTTAGTTGTAAAAAATAACATATGAAAAGAATTAAGAGACAAAATGAAAAAAGCATCCTCCCCTAATATTAAAACTGCAACCAATTTAGTATCCACGCTCTGATCCATGGAGAATACAAACGCACAGGTCGACGAATAAAAGGAAACTAGATGAACTGCCACTTCTAGCAAACCATTTGGGACCGAAATCGCCATCCTTCTCGGTCGACAGACAGTCGGTTCTCCGTGGCCGATTGTTGGAGGAAACCAAAGCTACAGGCACACACAATTTCACAGTTTTTTATTATGTTTCCCACATTTTATGCCCTTTACTCAGAATTTAGGTTTTTATTTTTTCTTGTAAGCATAAGTTAGGTAATTTCGATTTTGCTATTTAGGCTTTATTGTTTGTTTCGGGTTAGGTGGAAGAACAGGATACCTTTAGGCTTTACTGAGCCTCGCCCAGTAAATTCGTTACTTGAGGTTGTAGTATTAATTTTGTTAATAAAGTCCTTTATTATTATTATTACTATTATTATTATTAGGGCAACAATGTCGAGCATCTATTGTCATGATAAATACTGTCTTTTCTAAAAACTTCGTTTTCTTTAAATGAGCTGCACTTTTTACGGTTGGCTCTCGGACTATAACTATGGATAGAGCAAGCTGTGGTAACTAAAAATTGTTGGTGTAATATTATATGTTATGTGTAATACTTTATGTGTTATATTTTCAATTTGTATCAATAATATTTTATAACATTTAACTTCAATGTTACAAGTAAATTCAATAAAATTTTACTCCAAATACAAATTAAAGGAAATATCCTGGGTTATTCAGTTAAACTATTTGTAACTGACAGTGTTTATTTATAGCTATAATTTTATAAATAAAAAGGACCATTTATTAAACCTAATTATTTCAGTTCACAGATAAGAACATTAACTTTTTTATATTTCGAACTAATATCCTCGCAAATTTTCATGATCGTTAGAATAGCCATTAAACGGAATGGTTGCTTTCGCAGCTCCAAATGAGCCAAAAGACCAAAAAAGACAAGACTAAAATAGCAGTCCAAGTCGTTTAACCATAAACTCGGACTCGTTTGTAGACTGGATAAATCGTGGAGAGTGTATATAGAAAACAGAAAATCACCACCTAGCTTCTCTTTGTTCAAATAAATGGCATATCTGTTAGCAAGGACGCCGCATTACGAATATTCTTAATACGCGTATTGTAAATATCAAAAATTAACTAATAACGTTCTCGACTTACGCGTTCTTTAACTAATTTTATAGATAAACTCTTCGTCTTCGTACTAATTTTATACTAGTTGCCATGCCACATACCGATAGTTTAGAATTTGTACAGAATAATTCATGATAATTGTTATTAACCGTGTTTGATGAAACATATTTTGTCAATTAGAAATTGTGTCCTTGAATTGGAATAATGGCGTGAAAAAGTCGTTGGTTCCGAACAATAAAACAACTTCATTCTTTCATCAACGTTTCGTTTACTACACCTAAACATCATTAGGGCTAGAAATCAAAATAGCTGCCATGAAAAAAAAAACACCCTTTATGATGCAACCTCATCGATTGCTCTAATATAATATTATATTTCCAGCTTACTAACTTTTGGTTAAACTATACACTTAGTACAATCACTTTTATATTACATTTAAAATTGATCCATAACTGTCAGAGAAATAGCGCATTCTAGATATAACAGGATGATATATTGGCCGTTAAATGTGTCATACTCGAAGATTCGATCACAATGGAGATAGATACGGTAGTATAATCATGTAGCGTGTGGTTGTTTCTGTGAAATTATGAAGTCATTTATTAAGCTTTCAGTTATCTGAAGCTAATTCAAAGCACTAGTTCTGAATGAAATATAAATAACTAGCTTTCTTGAAATAACGTTAAACAGAATATTCAATTAAATAATACCTGGTATCAAATCATCTACAAAGGAATTTTTTTGACTCACTAGCAGTGACGTCACGGTTTTGCCAGCTGCCAGTTGCCTGGTTGACAAATTCCGAAATTTATCAATTATGGTTCGATATAAATTAAAGTAGAGGCTTTCTGAAAATTAGATATGTGTAGTGATGTTTGTTAATGTTTTTTTAAAAGCCTAGTTTGAGAAAAAATTCTATACATACTTTATTAGTATTGTTTTTCCAAGTGTAAAATCTGATGTCAAGAACGTTGACATCTTTGTGAACCCATAAAATAGTGAAAATAAAGGCTATATTGGATATTTCACTTTTTTTGTACATATTTTAATAAATGTTTAACATAGGCTCAGTTATAGCTAAGCAATGATATAGATTAGTTAGTATTATTACACTAGGTTAAAAGTTGCCACAGTACTCATTGATGTATGCCAATATATCATATATCAATGGTATTATAAACCTGTTATGAAATGTTTTTAGACAATTTAAAATATTTTCCATTAACTTTTTATTGATTATTATTAATTATAATGAAAGCAAGATATATAGCGTATTAATAACAGTAATCAGAGGTTTGTATTGTGAAATGCAGGAGTAATGATAAATCTAATATAAAGATAGGAGTATGGGACCGTTTCAGTTTCCATTTAATTAAAATCATAAGCAGATACGCAACGTAATATGCTTAAAATACTGTATAGGTATATATCTAGTTTGGTATCTGTTTTGATTCTTACAATAATAATCATAGATATTCAAAAGATTGGTAATGTATACAAATAAAATATCAGTGAAGGTAAGTGAGCGAAAACATGACAGAACTTAAAAAAATAACACATTTTTAACACGAGTAAAATAAAGTTCTTCATAATGATGTTTATGTTTAAATGCATTGTGTACCATAAATGAATGTTTTAAGTTATACACATTATGCGTAATTATAAAGGAAAGAATGAATAATATTAATCCTTTAGTTTAGATATTATCAATCTTATTTCCAAGGAGGGTTACAAAAGGTCATTAATTCAACGTTATGTTATATTATGTTATATCATCCAAGGATGCGGTATGAACCTATCACTTTTTAATCATATAGGATAATGTGGCATGCTCTCTCATATGTAGTCAACACTACATCGCCACCGGGATAGTTCATGCAGAGGTGGCGAGAATATAAAAAAAAGCAGAAAAGAAAAAAGAAGAATAATAAAAAATAATATATATGGCAGATAGTCAGATATTGTAAAAAAATATTATTGCATTAATAAATGTGATCAAAAGTATATTTGTTAATATTAATTTATTTGTTATTTACAATACATAAATATTGTGGATCAATACCCCACAAATTGGTGATCCCGCTGTTTGAAGCCCTTTAACGTTTCCCGACGTTTGCTTCCCGCTGCCGTTTCCCGCTGTTTGAATCTTGCTAACGTTTCCCGACGTTTGATTCCCGCTGCCGTTTCCCGCTGTTTGAATCCCACTGACGTTTCCCAACATTGGATTTTCCAACCTTGGGTGATTTGGAGTTCCAGGAACCTGGGGCTACTTGCCGCAGCTTCTGTCTCGCAACATCAGCTTCTACCACCCCATCCCCACAACTTGGCGATCAATTGCACAGGTGAGAGCTCTTGTAGTAGTCCTTTGGTGGTAAATTTTAATTCACTACCAAACAATCAATTTTTAGAATTATTTAATTATTTCACTTTGGTATTATGGCAGAATCAGCAGAATTACCTGCTCAATTGGATATTCAATCTCAGCAAAATTATATGTCACAAATCAAATTGCCGCCTTTCTGGAGTACCCGCCCGAAGTCTGATTCAGTCAAACTGACTCGCAGTTCAATGTATCACGTATCACCAATGATAGAAAAAAGTATGATCTTGTCATTTCTTCATTGCCTTTCGAAATTATGAATTTAGTATACGACGTTATTCGCTCTCTGCCGGCTCAAAATTTATATGATAGTCTTCGCACGGCAATCATTACGCGCTTGTCGACAAGTCAGGAGAAACGTCTCGAAGATCTACTCACGGGCGCTCATTTAGGAGACCGTAACCCTCCGATTTTTACCGGCATATGTTGAGTATCGTTGGCGTTTCTGAAATGGTCAGCTCCGATTTGTTGCTTCGACTCTGGCAGCGTCGTCTACGCAAACCTGTCTTTATAGCCATTACGACTTCGGGCAAAACTGGTATAGAGGATGTTTCGGAAATTGCTGATAAGGTTTGGGAAGCTTGCGATAGTCCATCCATGTCCTCTGTTTTTCACCCGTTGCCGTCTCATTCTAGTTTTACTACTTTGCGTACTACTCCTATTTTTAACCCGTCGTCTAATAGTTCTGAAATTACGAGTATTGTCAATGGGTTAGACGCATTGGAGTTAACCGTTTCTAATCTTGTTCAAGGCTTAGAGATGAAATTAATAAACCCAATAGCTCGCAATATCAGGATCAGCGTCCTGATTTTTCAGTTTTTCGGGGCACGGATTGCCGTTGTCGTTCCCGCTCAAGAACGCGACCATTTTCCCCCTCTCGTCGCATTTTTGACTCCTCGAATAAAACTATTTGTTATTATCACCAACTGTATCAAGGTGATGCTAGAAAATGTTTAGGTCCTTGATGCATTTACAACTCCAAATTTCTTTCTCAAAACCCAAGTTCCAGCAATTCAGCAAAAAACTAATTCTGACTAACGTCCACACTACTAACGTTAGTCAACCCTTTCATAGATCCCGACTTTTTCTCTATGATTCCGCTAATAAGTTACGGTTCCTTGTCGATACCGGTGCTGATATTTCTGTGGTTCCACGGAATGCATTTTCAGACATTATACAAAATCGCGATCTAACATTATCTGCAGCCAACGGGACTGAAATTGCCACTTACGGCACAAAACTTGTCGTGGTCAATCTAAATTTGCGTAGGAATTTTCGTTTTGTTTTTAACATCACCGACGTACAAATTCCCATTTTGGGTGCAGATTTTCTTAAACATTTCGAGTTAATCGTCGATCTTAAAAATCATCGTTTAATAGATAACAAAACGTCATTGTCCGTTAACTGTTTAATATATTCCAGCTTAGAGATGTAATTAGGGGACTCCTAAAATGTAGAATATCAATAAATTTATAATAAATGCACTAAAATTCACTTACCATATGGAAAAGAAATAACTTTTGACGTGTGAGCAAGATGACACGCCTATTCTAATATGTAAATAAAGCATTAGATAAAAGTCAGTTCAGCAAATGACAAAATGTATAATGGATAACGAACACTAACAATTAATTTTACACAAGAAAAACGTTTAAAAAGCACTAAAAACTGTTTAAAAAATCAAATCATTTTGCATGAACACAAATGCAAAACTAGGTTATTGTCGACCAACCAGCTGTGGCGGCTATATTGTGACGTCAGCTGCTACTACTCTATTCGCTTTATATTTCAACTTTTTTAATTTTTTTCTACTAGCAAAGATCCTAGCACAAAACTCCCTTGAGCCTGGGCTGTAACTGTTTTTATGACAGATAAATGTTTTCTATTTTTAAATCCGTTTCTATTTCGATAAGAGTAGGCAGCTTTCGCTCATTTACCACCCGCGCTACAAGATCATGTGAACATTTACGTATAAATTGCTACACTTCTCGCTATAGAGCGCCGAGTCAGACCTGTAACTGCAACATTCAATTGTTTCTTCAATTGTTTCCACGCCGCCTATAGAATTTCCCGATTGTATGATTCCAAGCCTGATGGCAGCTGTGAATTACTACCTTCCACCATTTCCTTTTAATTCATCTAATTGTATAATTTAATGGCGGTATTAGGTAGAGGTGGAGCTGCAGATAGCGGCATTCTAAAGGACTAATGCTTATATTTGAAGAATTGCTTCCTATTTTGATGTTTCTTGTTCTTTGTTCGGCAATAGCATTGAAGGGGAGGCTTGGATTAAAATACGATATGACGCCAGGAGCTGTTCAAGTTAGGGCCTTTAAGTTGTATGGAAAACAGCTTTAATTAGCTAATTTTCGTCCCGTTTCTACTTTTGTAATTAGGTATTTGTGTTTTAATTGCATTTTACAAGTTTTTGGTCCTTCGACATGTTCACCGTTCAACAAATTTAATTTAGATACGACCCTAGTTAAGAGTTACAGTGGATTAAGAAATTTAATTTAAGATGCCACCTGTAATGAAAAATTTCACCGCCAGTCGTTATTTGCTACCTTCTGAAACAATGAAACTATACAAATTCTGGAATTAAATGAGCCAAATATTATATTACTTATTAAACTCTGTTGCAGTGTTTGAAATAAACTGTAATGAATTTTGAAAATCAATAAAATGGTAAATATGTTACAATATCCGAGGCAATAACTTGAGATGGAGATTTAGTAAGTAGTAATAATTTTCAGTTAGCACACAGCCGACCCAACAAAGCAGTTTTTCTGTAATATTTTTGATTGAAATACAAGTGGTTTATAATAAATGGTACAAAATTCAGAAGTAAATATTTTTGAAATAGGTTTAGAATCTCATGACGCATGTTGTCGGTCTGTAAATTTCTTTCTTATGCACATTTTCTCTGGAATGGTTTAAGATATTAACATGACACTTAGTACACATACGTATTTTAACTTCACATGGAACTAGATTATATTTTAAGCTTATTCTGTGAAAGAGTTGGGGTAAAATAGGGGTAAATAAGTGAATCAAACTAGTTAAGAGTCCAGAAATTTGGATTTTGGTGTATACAGTGTGTGTAGCGGTGGGCTAGGTATAGGGAGTAAGAATTGCAACATCGCGCGTGCCAGTCAGCAATGAATAATACAGCTGGGATACTTCAGTGGCCGGCGTCGCCGCGTGCCGTCGCATCGGACGAGATTGCTGTTGCTGGGTTGTCATGTGTCTCGTACTACATGAATGTATATACAGGTCTCGCAACGTAGCTTGATACTTGAGAGATGAATGAGCAGTAGACTTTAGGTGAAATAGTTTGGACAGATTAGTTCACATAGCTCTGCCTCGGTGGTTACATCCTCGGTACAGTCCATAAAAAAGAGTTTTATTGCTGGGTTTTATATGATTTGGGTTCTTCCGTTCTCTTGCTTCGTTTCATTTTCTGGTGTTTAATTGGAAAACACAATGGTTTTTAAAAATTCTTACTACATTAAGTATACTACAGAGAACAAAGCTTAAAAACTCTACTTTCAAAAGTTTGTAGCACCGAGTGTACTTCTTCGGAACACAGCGCTCTCCATATCGGAAGTCTCATGTCCTCTACTGCGCATTTCGGGTATCAAAGTACGTTGCGGGATCTGTACCTAGCCCGCCACTACACACACGATATACTAGAAGCCAAGGTCTCAAATCTTTTTTTAACAGTCTCCACCCCAATACCATTTTTAAAGGGGTTAACAAAATAAAATAAAGATGTTGACTTAACATTTGGTACACGTGTGTATCATAACGAGATCTGGAACTAAATTATATTTTAAGTTTATTCTGTTGAGGAGTTGGAAGTGAGATAGGGGTAAATACGTACAGCAAGCTAATGAGGGTCCAGAAACTTGATATCTGGTGTACATGCTAGAAGTTAAGGTCTCAATTTTTTTTATTTTTTGCTACACTATTATTAAAAAGGCCAACAAAATGAAATTAAGATATTGACTTGAAATTGTTACACGTATGCGTTATAACAAGATCTGGAATTAGATATAGATATATAGAATATACTTTGAGATTGTTCTGTTGAAGGGTTGGAGGGGTAAATTGGTAAATTGGTAAAGCAAGCTAGTAAGAGTAAAAAAACTTGAGATTTAGAATATACATTAGAAGCCTTAAAAAATATAATCCGAGAGCAGCCGCGCACCAAGTATTGATATCTTTAGTTTATTGCATCTTCCTTACAGGTTCTTGGGAAATGATACTACCAGTGTTATAAACAGTACTTCATTCTGGATATACAGTAAAAAATTCATAGTGTCATGCATTGTGCTTTTTGAGTAAAAAAATATAATCCGAGAGCAGCTGCGTATTAAGTTTTGATATCTTTAGCCTATTGCATCGGCCTTACGGGTATTTGCGAAATGGTACTATCAGTGTTATAAAGAGCACTTTATTCTAGATATACCGCGAAAAATTCAGAGTGGCATGCTTTGTAGTTTTCGAGTAAAAAAATATAATCCGAGAGCAGCCGAGTACCAAGTATTGATATCTTTAGCTTATTGCATCGGCCTTACGGGTTCTTGGGAAATGATACTACCAGTGTTATAAACAGCACTTTATTCTGGATATACAGCGAAAAATTCAGAGTGTCATGCATTGTACTTTTCCAGTAAAAAAATATAATCCGAGAGCAGCCACGTACCAAGTATTGATATCTTTAGCTTATTGCACCGGCCTTACGGGTTTTTGCGAAATGGTACTGCCAGTGTTATAAACAGTACTTTATTCTAGATATACCGCGAAAAATTCAGGGTGGCATGCTTTGTAGTTTTCGAGTAAAAAATTATAATCCGAGAGCCGTGTATTGATATTTTTAGCTTATTATTGCATCGGCCGTACGAGTTTTTGCTAAATGGTACTACCAGTATTATAAACAGGACTGTATTCTAGATATACTGCGAAAAATTCAGAGTGGCACGCTTTATAGTTTTCGAGCAAAAAAATATAATCCGAGAGCAGCTGAGTACCAATTATTGATATCTTTAGCTTATTGCATCGGCCTTACGGGTATTTGCGAAATGGTATTATCAGTGTTATAAAGAGCACTTTATTCTGAATATACTGCGAAAAATTCAGAGTGGCATGCTTTGTAGTTTTCGAGTAAAAAAATATAATCTGAGAGCCGTGTATTGATATTTTTAGCTTATTATTGCATCGGCCTTACGGGATTTTGCTAAATGGTACTACCAGTATTATAAACAGCACTTTATTCTAGATATACTGCGAAAAATTCAGAGTCATGCTTTGTAGTTTTCGAGCAAAAAAATATAATCCGAGAGCAGCCGAGTACCAAATATTGATATCTTTAGCTTATTCCATCGGCCTTACGGGTTCTTGGGAAATGATACTACCAGTGTTATAAACAGCACTTTATTCTGGATATACAGCGAAACATTCAGAGTGTCATGCATTGTACTTTTCGAGTAAAAAAATATAATCCAAGAGCAGCCGCGTACTAAGTGTTGATATCTTTAGCTTATTGCATCGGCCTTACGGGTATTTGCGAAATGGTACTATCAGTGTTATAAAGAGCACTTTACTCTAGATATACTGCGAAAAATTCAGAGCGGCATGTTTTGTAGTTTTCGAGTAAAAAAATATAATCCAAGAGCAGCCACGTACCAAGTATTGATATCTTTAGCTTACTGCATCGGCCTTACGGGTTTTTGCGAAATGGTACTACCAGTATTATAAACAGCACTTTATTCTAGATGCACTGCGAAAAATTCAAAGTGGCATGCTTCTTGGAAATGCTTAACTTTTGAAACATTTTTCACCTTCTCCTGGAGCTCATCAGAAAGGCACAAAGTCACTCACACGATGCTTCATGCAGGAACCAAGACAATTACCAAGTTTTTTATATTAATTTTTTGACATGGACTGAATGTTAGTCAATGTCAAAAATTTGGTATCAAAAAATGGTAATTGTCTCGGTGCTTGCATGAAGCATCGTGTAAGTGGCTTTTTGCCTTTCTGATGAGCTCCAAAGCAAGGGCGAAAAAAGGCTTTCCAAGAAACAGAATGATAGATTTCATGAAAATGTAATCCATTAGAACGAAAAATTTTGCAAAAGACGAGGTATGTAAATAAATACATTTTAGACCTTTGTTCTCATTTTACCTGAATCGTCGTAGCCGTAGGGGGTTATGTGGATACTGGTTTACTCTGCATAGTCGTAGGGGACTGTGTGGAAACTAGTGTTACAATGAGAATGGTGCAATAAAAAAGACAAATTCATTTTATGGTATCAATTGCTAGCATAACCAGAATTCAGGTTATCGAAAAAATGCAAAGATTGTAAATCAATAATTTTACAGATAGTTTTTCTTTTAGTTCTCGTAGATAGTTTTTTCTGCTAGTTGCAAATTCTATAAAGAATATGTTTCATTACAAGTATTCACTTTTAAACTATGTATTAAGTAATACATTATATTTATGATTTATCATTTTCTACCAAATTTGAACATGCCCCGTTCACCCATCTATTCGTATAAGCGGCACAGTTTTGAGGTTTTTTATGCGCAATAAATATATGGAGACAACTATACCTACCGTCTTGTTACGAAATTATTAAAATTGTTACTGCTTATTATGTTTTACTATGACTCATACACAAGAGCATATTTTTTCAAAATTATGGATCAATTAAAAAATGAAATAGTGATCTTCAAATAGAGATCTATATGCATTATATCACCTTTGACAAGTAAAAATTAACACAGATTTTTGGTCATGGCATGAAAATGCTATTTCCCAGATTTTGGGAAATTTGATCTGTTTTGCAAAATAACAAATGGATTTTTTGCTTAAATTAAAATTTTTACGGCCCCAGGAATAGATAAAATAAATAACGAACTACTATACTATGGATCGGACAGCATAAAGCAGCTAACCCTAGAAATCATGACCAACGCATGGACGGAAATCACACCTGCCCGAGGAGTGGAACACAACCATACAGATACCGCTCTCTAAAACCAAATCACCACAAAACGTGGACGATTACAGAAGAATAACACTCTGCAATGTAGGGTAGAAATACTACGCACAATTCCTCCTCAGAGAAATGGAAAAATACATAGGCGAAGTACCAGATAATCAAATGGCATTTATCAAGGGTAGATCAACAGACGACCATATGCATACCACCAGACGGATCCTGGAATAAAAGTGGAAAGAAGGAACAAAACTATATATAGTCTCAATTGACCTGCAAAAGGCATTTGATACCATAAGGCATGAGGCTATAATCAATACTTTGCTCAACAGGGGAGTACCGCACTATTTAAAAACAGGATAATAAAAGCATGCCTACACGAAAACACTGCAATACAATGGTTTGGACAGACGACGGAATCAAAAATGAAGAATATTGGAGTCAAACAAGGATATCCCCCATCCCCCCGATTATTCACCACAGTCATGAACCAAGTGATAGAAAGCACAATAAAGGAGAATCAGAATTTCAATGGAAATGATGGAACGATAAAGCCCCCCAATCGTACATGCATACGCCGACGATATACTCATCATCACCGAAGAAGAACAAGACATCGTTAAATTTCTAAGAAACATGACACCACATCTAGATTCCTCTGGAATGAAAGTAAGCTTCAAGAAGAGCCTAATAATGGTCCGAAACCCACTGACAAAAACAAGTCCAACAAGTGGGGAAGAATACAAAATAGGAGACACACCCTTAAAACCACGAATAGAATGAAAACCTAGGAACATACCTAACGAATCAGCTAAAAAGGAGGGAGACAGTAAGGGAAAGAATCAAAACAGCCTACAGAGTCACAAGAGCTCTGCTACTCTTCATTCAGGACAATAAACCACCATGGCGCCTAACCAAAAAGATATACACGACCATCATAATGCCTACGATGATATATGGAGTCAGAAACGCAGCAACGACAAAGGCCAACAGAAGAAGCCCGAGAAGAGCTGAAAGGGACATTATCCAACTGCTAGCAAAAACAGAAAAACGACAGAAAACGTCAACATTACTAGAAGGAAGAACACTAATCAAAAGAATAGAATGATACGCAATGAAATACTGAAGACGCGTCCAAAGACGAGACACGACACATTTACTAAAGAAAGCGCTGCAACTGAACAGCAGCAAACTGAAAATAGGGAGGCCATGCTACACATGGATAACAACAATCGAGAAGATTATGAATAAGTTAGGAATGGATTATACACACTGGGAAAAATCGGGACAAGAAAAAACGGAATATAATAAAGAAACATCAAGGATATCCCCAGACTCAGAAACAGAAAAAACAGAAAACTCAGAAGTAGAATAGGAGAGCAGATGATCACAGACAGAAACTAAAAAGAAGCATCTCACAAAAACCTGAAAGTAAAAAGAAGCACGAAAACCTAAAAGAAACATCTCACAAACGCCTACACGCTCCATCCTATACTCCTGCCCTATGCGTCATGCGGCTCTCGCTGCTGACAACAAGCAAGAACTTTTATCTCCCACGAATTCTCGTCATTCTCATAGCTTTTATTTATCCACTCCTAGATCTAACGTATTAAAGTTTTCTCCTCTGTTTAATATTTGTACTAGATATGAAACTCTTGCAGTGAACTGGACATATTTGCCTAGCAGCCAGAAATTTCATCTACTGTCGTGCAGTCTAATCGCCTTCATAATTTCTATTTGTATTTTTTAGTTAGGTTAGGTTAAGTTAGTTTAAATTTCCATTCTATAAATAATTTTGTACTGTTGGACGAAGTATGATTAAATAAATAAAAGATATCCCCACAAAATGAAATCTGTTGACGTTAAGTCAGGTGATCGTGCAGGCCAGTGTAGTGGACCACCTCGTCCAATCCGCCACTCAGATTTATTTCTGAAAATAAAACTTAATAACTTTGATAAATTAAGGCTTATTTCTTAAATTTTTAGTTAGTTTTTTTGTTACTGCTATTACACGTTAGATAATTACAATAATTCCTAAATTACTTTTCAGTAAAATGTTTTGTTTTCCGGTTAGAGAGATGTGCTACTTCCACGTTCAATGCTTAATTACTCGCAAACAGTGAGACCAAATTAAAAAATGGTAGAAACAAAAGTTGTTTATTATTTAGAGTAGAATCTGAATCTGAAAAAATGGGGGTATGCATGTAAAAAAGAAACAAAAGTTTATCTTCGGATGACCTTGAAGTCCTCCACCAAACTTTAAAAAAATATAACCATTAGATCCACCTTTTCAAATGATGAAACTTTTGTCTGAAACATTTTTCTCTAATACTCTTAATTTTCATATTACTCGAGCTTGTCAACTTAAATGCCCCACCCGGTATTTAGAGAGGCAAACAGATAGGCTAGCGGACGAACAAACAGGCAGACAGACAGACAGAGATGGGATTAAATGACCTTAACTTTTACAATTCCGGAGAATGTTTTCCTACAGCTGCAATAGTTTTCCTCGATAAGCGAGAGAAGTAAGAAAAAACAAATCTATAAGAAAAAAATTGTGGGAACGGAAAGAGAAAATCTTAGATAAAAAATCGGTAAAGGTATTTACACAGAACTTCCCTCTTCATTTGTGCATGGCGGTCACTCTAAAAAATTAATAATTACGAAATAACATTGAAAATAATAATTGGAATATAGTTATCACTATTATTACAAAGAAAACCTGATAAGTTTTGGTCAAAAAAATAAACAGATTGCTCATACAACAGCAAAAGTTCAATACTAAATAACAGGTGCCAAATATGGACGGCTTGAGCAAATGCCTTTATAAATGTCCACCATGACTGAATTATTTCTTGGGATGACCACCCTGTACATTTTTCAATAAAAGTTTAATAGGTGCACATGACAAATATTGTTGCCATCTGTCACATTTTCAATTCCACATTCACGTAGTGGAGTGGAAGTATAGTAGTGGTTAAAAAGTGTCATTCTCTTTTCTTAATTTTTCAGAAATGTTGGTAAAAAAATTTTTCTTCTGAGATAGGTTTAGAATGCCATGAAACGTGGAAATTTTAAATTTGAGCAAAAAGGAAAGTTTTCTTCTATTCTATAGTAGTGGTAATTTTTTTTTTAAATAGATTTAGAATGTCATGAAACATGAAAATTTTAAATTTGAGGAAAAGAAAATTGTTTCCATCAATACTAGTGGTAAAATTTTTTCCCAAAATGTTAAAAAAATGTTGCAATTTTCTTTTCCGAATTAGGTTTGGAATGTCATGAAACATGGAACTTTTAAATTTGAACAAAAAAAATCATCTATTCTATAATAGTAACTAGTGATAAATAGATTAAAAAAATTTTCAAACATTTTTTTTAATTTTTCGAAAACATTTTTAAATTTGTTTGAATAGGTTTAGAATGCCATGGAAACGTGGAAATTTTAAATTTGAACAAAGAAAAAAAATTCCATCTATTTTAGTGGTAAAATTTTTTTGAAAATGGTAAAAAAACTTTCTATTTTTTTTTTAATAGGTTTAGAACGCTATGAATGGTGGAAATTTTAAACTTGAACAAAGAAAAAAAAATTCCATCTATTTTACTGGTAAAAAATGTTTCAAAAATGTTGGTAAAAAAATATTTAGAACTTTTTTTTTAATAGGTTTAGAATGCCATGAAACGTGGACGTTTTAAATTTGAACAAAGAAAAAAATTTTTTCGTCTACTTTACTGGTAAAAATTGTTTCTAAAATATTGGTGAAAAAAAATGTTCATTTTTTTTTTCTGAAATAGGTTTAACGTGTCATGTGAAAGTTTAACCATTTCTTCGCTGACAGTAGCGTCAACTACCTACCAAATTTCGTTGCTCTCCGTCAAGTAGGTTTTCAGTTAATGCACCGACAGACAGGCAGACAGACGGAATTGAAAAACCTATATTTTCGTAATCTACGTGATCTGAAACGTCAAAATCCGAAAAAATCTCGGAGGGTGATTTTTTCTCGAATACAATACTTCCCTTCGGTATGCGAGGGAAGTAAAAACGAAATTTAGAATTTACACCAACCTCATTTATTTACATTTCTGCCTTATTTAACCAGAATCAACAGTTTTAAATTTTATTAGATACTCAGTATCTGTCAAAATCACCGTGGGAAGACGAAATAACGATTATGTAAAAACAAAGATGAGAAAAGCAGAAAAGTCTATATTGATATTGACATCCTACAAGCACCCCATACGACCAGATTTTAATACTAAGCTACTCTTGAAGTTGAAAAAGAATTCTTATTTACTTTATAGTCCCTATTAAAACAACTCCCGGTAATTATTTTTCTGGAAATTCTTGTTAAATTTAAAAGCTTTCAAATTAAGAAAGTTTTTCAAGCGACGCTACGAGAAAGATTGTAATTTGGTTTAAGGGAGATGGAAAAATAACTTAAATGCTTTTCCGATAATATTAGAATTTCTTTCGCTTGATGAAGACATTGCTGTCAACTTTTCCCTTCCACCTTGGAGTATATTAAAATGTAAAAAAATATAATAAAGTCGACAGAAATATGATGATATTAGTGTAATATTTCAAATGTGAGCGTTATTAAAATTTCCACCAGTCACTACGTAGAAAGCAAACACAAAGTAGAAAATTCCCTTCAAGTTAAAAGAAATAATGAAAAATATATTAAATGTTTATTTCTTTTTGAGTGAGAGCACGTACTGGTATGTGCATACAAATGTTAATAAAGAAGGGCCCAATGAGAAAAATAGTTAATTCAACCTTTGACAAGAAAAATACGAATGCATATTTGTAAAAGAAAAATGATAATAAAAGTTAAACGAAAAATTTTAAAAACCCCCGACACAAAAAATAAACATTTGACGAAAAAACAAACGATTTATATTCACTAATTCGAAACATTGACTTATTTTTTCTCGAAATTTAATGTTGGACCATGTATTAACAGTTCTCAGTTAGGTACATTATTTATTTCAGTACAAATACCGTTATTTGAAAAAAAATCATAAGTGCATCGGGGGCCGCTGAAAGGAACAACTCTCATACTTACTAGAAATAACATCATGCATAAAATCAAATATGTACCTATGGCATGTAAAGTAAGTTTCTATCTATGGATATAGACAGCAGAGCAGAGGTCCTAGACATAGATATTTGTAAATCATTAGTGCGATGCAAATAATAACGAGTTCCGAATGACTTGAATTGTTTGTAAACATAAACATGGACTTATTAGGTAAAGGAATATCCTCGTTGTCGCCTTTAAAATTTTGTCGTAGGGAATATGACCCTTCGTTCTTTGAAATGACAATTGAGACCGATATTCAATTTTCAGGAAGATCAGCCCCCCGCAATTTTAAGGAATGTTGTCTCCCGTTCTTCAAAATTTTGATTGAGAAAAATATTTAATAAAATAAATTTTCATAGAGATAACTTTATTATTATGAATGCCACCCCCGCTTTTCGAAATTTATATTGAAGATTGGTGGGAATCGTATGTACAACCCCCCGGGCCCTGATTTTCTTTCGACGGCCCTGATAAATTCTGTGAGCTATGACACCTAAGAAGACCTCGTGTTGTGTCTAACAGTATTAAAATGTTTGTTCAGAACTTAACTAACTTAACTAATATTACTACTTAACTTACTCAACTGACTTGACTAACAATGAAATAAGAAAAAATGAATGGGAAACAGTAAAAAAGAATTAAAAAAAAACGAAAAAGAAAATTAATGGAAAGAGGAAACAATATTATTAGAGAGAATCACATTATTTCTTATCGACTTCTGAAAGATGTAGCAGCATGTTTTTTTTTAGCTATTTGTGTGTATATAATTGGCCTAAATAAGGTTTGGTTTTTGAGGGAACAACTTGCTTTACTAGGCCAGGAGTTGGAGTATTATGACATAATTGTTAATTGCATATTTTTTGCATTCTCGTTTGAATTTATTTTTATTCTGATCTCTTATGTGATTAGGCAGCTGGTTGCATAGCTTGATGGATTTGATTGATTGATTGATTTGCCAGCGTAAGGTGGGCATTTCTGCCGATTCCGCGCATGGAGATTTGTTCCACCACGCAGCCCGATTGCCCGCTGAACGGCTAAATGCGGTCGCCCAGTCGTCTATTACTTATTCATGCCATAACTGGATGGCCCCACCCGACCGACCAACGGACGATCCAACCATGTGCCGGAACAAACCCCCGATGCTGTTATATATACCGCCGGACCGGCTGCATACGCGGGATTGGACATTGGACATGTTTGTTGTCAGCAGGGAGAGCCGGATGACGCATGGGCTAGGAATATAGAATGGAGCGTGTAGGTGTTTGTGAGATGCCTCTTCTTGGTTTCCATCTGTCTTCATCAGATGGGAAGTGTAGGCGCCTGTGAGATGCTTCTTTTTAGTGTCTGTCTGTGATCATCTTCTCTCCTATTCTTGTTCTAAGTTTTCTGTTTCTTCTGTTTCTGAGTCTGGCAGTGTGTATATCATTAAAATTTCTTTATTGTATTCCGTCTTTTATTGTGCCGCTCTTTTGCACTATGTATAATCCTTTCCTAGCTTATTCCTAATCCTCTCGATTGTTGTTATCCATGTGTAGCGTTTCCATCTATCACCATTTCCCCATTCATTCTTCCTCCAAGTCTTCTGTTTCTGGATCTAGCAGTGTGCACCTTCTTCTGCCTGCTTGCATTCACTTTGTTTGTCTGCCAAGACATACATGCATTCACTGGCGCAGAGAGCTATTTTACTTTTTTCTCTTTTTTCTGTTTTATCTCCTCTTTTTTTATTTTTTAATCGTTCCACAGGCAAATAACCATTTACGGCGGAAGTGCCTATCTCGCGATAAAAAGCTTTTTATGGCGGGTTGGTCATGAGAAAGAGGCCCGAGAGAATATTTTGCGCACCCTGTATATTAGTTTGTTTCTACAGTAAATACTTTCAGCAGCCATTTTCCAATTTCGGGTATTTCTTATTTCATTACCAACATTCAATACTTTTTCATTTTTATTTTTAAATACTCTATTGTGTAATAAATTGTCCTGTGACCACACACGTAAAAAACAATATTCTGAATCAAGAATCCCATGCCTCAACCGGTAAGCAAATAAACAAATTCCCTATATAAGACTAATAACTCTGCAGCAAGCAACAAAAAGTTTATAGTAAATAAATTATTTCTTAAACATAAGTTCCACATGAAGAATTCATCCATTCCCGTATATATGAAACAATGGATCTCCGAATCACAACATTGTTCCCATCTTTGACGTATTAATAAACCAATAACTTAGAAATAAATAAAAATAACACTTATCTTTCATCCTTTACTTATATTACTACTTCCACTCGTTAGAAGCCAGTCCGTTGCCTTTCACTTCGCACTAGCCACTTTGGGGAGGGTGCTCGGTCGTCTTAGGTACATGCACTTGTGGATAATTTACGAGTTTATGACCTGATCCCAATGGACGTGTTTATTTTCTTCTATCAGAGTTATCTTATGTTGCCAGATGTCTGTACCCTTTGTCGAGCTGCTCATATACGCCTTTAGTGATGTCAAAATCAGAGATATCAAATATCAACTATATGAAATAGCCAAATTTATGCTAATTTATATCAACCAATGTAGGATTGTCCACTCTTTAATTCAACACTTTTTGCGCGTTTTCACACCGTTTTTACTCGAGTTATTCGAGATTTCATGGGATCCATTTAAAAACGCGTCTGCATTCGTCGACAACCGAACTGAACTCATGTAGCTGGTTGCATAGCTTGATATCATTAAATTTAATTTGTTTCTGACATATTATTTTGCCACATTTTGTAGTTTGATATGAGTTTCTTGTCCTGTCTCTTGTTTCATAATGGTGATTTACGGTCGATTTAAACATGTATATCTTATTACGTGTATAGACTACAGCAGCATGCATATACAGATCTCTCACATTTAAAAAAAATATATTTCTACAGCTATCTCTACTTTTCTTATTAAAGATTGACCTTAATATATAATTTTGTGTTATTTGAAGTGATTGGATGATTTGGTTGTATGCAGAGTCCCAAACACTAATGCCATATCTAATTATGGATTCTGCAAGGTTATATGTTACTAAGAGAGTTCTTCTATTTAGGATACTTCTAAGGTTATAAAATTTATAAATTAGTTTGCTTAATTTCCCATTTAAGTATTTAATATGGTTTTCCCATTTTAAATGACGCCAAGATATTTAATATCAGCGGTATTATGAATATAACTATTTGTTTTTCCGTTAATAGGAATAGGTTCCAGTGTTTGCGGCGTTCCTGCCTTCGTTGGAGAAAAACTCACAAAATTTGTTTTTCCTATATTTAGTTTTAAGGAGTTTATATCTAGCCAGGTTTTAATCTTCTCTATTATAGTAGCCGCCTTTTGTCTCGCTAAATCCCATGATTCTCCCGAGCATATTAATACGGTGTTGTCTGCATGTGATATGATTTTATATTCAAAATTGTTATCCAATAAATCATTTATGAATAGCAGAAATAGGGACGGTGCCTTGGGGAACGCCGGTTTCTATTATTTTCCTCGCGCTAAGAATATCGTTCATATTTCACTTGCTGAGGCCTACTTGACGTATTTATTATTTTTTTTTCGAATCTGTTAATCCACGGTCCGATAATAAATTTACAGAAAAAAATAGCCAATGTTTCATGCCAGTGAAAAAAAAATATTGGTTCCTTTTTAAAGGTTTATTCTTCTGTATCGAAAATTTAAAAAAAAATTATTTAACTTTTATTTTCAAATTTTTTTAGTTACAAGATTAACTTAAACTTATCAAGCTCAATATATTTTTTAAAGCAGTTGAAATATATTTCAGATAAACATTCATTTAATAGGTGACATAACACCACATCCTTCGCCATTTCTTATCTTAGGCCACAACGTCCGTTACACTGAGTTTTAACAATCAAATCTGATAATCTTGAATGTTTGTTGAGGGAATGCAGAATGCAAGATATAAAATCATCTTCGCAGAGGATGAAACTTACAAAAATATTGCTAGACATTGCACCATATTAATAATTTAAAAGCATTTTTGTATTTAAAAAATCACATTTAAAACTAGATATATATCAATACATTAAGCGTCGACTTAGGAAAGGTAAGGAGCAACAATAATAAATATAATGTGTTACTTAATAGAAAAAACATCATTATTCTTATGCAAAGTATGTTCTGACATGATTATGATAAGAAATAAACAGAAACACCCCTCCTTTATTTGAGATTTATAACACTTGTGATATAATTACGCGAATCGCACCTAACTAGAATGTCATACCCAGGGAACAGATAAACAGAGCCGTACTTTAAATGTATCTGTCAATGTCGCAAGAGACGGGCAACGGGTTCACCTATGCTTACAATATTCCTATCATGACGCAAAACAGAGTAAGATTTTCAAATTTACCAGAAAAGTCATTATATTGATGTTGAAGTTGGTTAAAAATAAGTTTGGTTTTATTACTTGTTAATTTTCACATCGACTTTAATATCAGAATCAGTTAAAATTAAGCAGGCAAACTGAATGAAACTTTATTTCACAATTTTTATCAATTTATTTCAATTTTCCTTGCTTATTTTAGTGAAAGTACTGTAGCTATAGTTTTACCACTAACAGATATGACAAAAATGATTTAGAAGTAACCCCCACATGGTCAATTTTTGATTGGCATATTAAATATTCTCTTGATTTTTGAAGTTTAAATTCGGATCAAAATTGATGACACCATGTACCTCACCTTACCTCCCACATAAATAAATTGCAATTTTGGATGTGGAATGCATAATTCTTATTTTCAAAGCTTTAACATTTTTCTAGGCATTAATGAATCCTAAAATCCCTACGTATGTACCCAGTTTTGTATTTGAAACTAGTATGAGATGGTATAGACACATTATGTCTACATGTAATCGTAATAGTCATTGTTTCCATCATTTTGAATATTTATTTTTGACGTCAGATTCGGAATCAGCTACATCCTCTAGATTAGTAAATCCTTGCATAATATATGGACAAATAGCGCAAGGGAATACGTCTTTCATTATGAACAGCAACAACAGTAATACACAGAAAAAACATGTTTTTCAATAAATCATGAACAGGCCATTATGGCATTAATAGTTCTTTGGTGAAACTGAGTACAATTTAATTTAAGGAAAACGGTTGGTAACATGTCTGAAAGTGCCATTTAAAAAAAAATATTTTACAACTATTAGTTTCGGTTTTTCCTAAACTTGCAATTTAGAGATCTTGTATAAATAAGAAAAGAATCAACAAAATATCAATTAGCTACTTTCCTCCTTCTCGTTCCTACAAAAGTGAGCTGTCCCCGATATAAATCCTCATGAATTATTTGATAAATAACATTAAATTCAATAAACGAGACCCAGGGCAGTTAACGATAGTCCTATTCCCAGTACTATTGCGGCTGCCAGTATGGTATAGATTGTAATACGTACTTGTAAATGGGGGTTACCTCCTGGACCTTTTCTAGGGCCTTGTCCTGCCTTACAAATCGGTTTCTCCCTGCGAATTTATACGTTTGGGAAACTATTGACTTACATCGAGGCTTTAAGATCTTATAGACCCGATTTGGTTTAAATTTCAATGAAAAAGGGAATTGGAAATGTGGCTCCGAGCGAATAATATTTTTAGATTGAGGTTTTTCTTTACGGGATGTACACCTAAATAAATATATAAAACGGCGAACTTACAACATGAAAGTTGAATACGGCCAGTGTTCTTTTATAAATGACGAGAGGTATCTGCCGACTAAAAGGGAATGCATTTTTAGATGTGATAAGAAAATGAAAAGCGATAAAATCCGTTTCTGTGTCTGGTATTCAATACATTTGTTGCCTCGACTGCAAACGTTATTTATAAATACTTATGTTCTTATATTGCCAATAATTCGCGCCACATGATGAATATACAGGGCGTCTCAGCCTCGCGTCGTCCAAATCCCTGGCTACTTTAAAAGAGATATCGAAATTTACAAAAACGGGGTGATAGAGGACAACAGGGTATAGTTAAAAAATAATTTCAAATATACAGGGTGATCAATTTAAGGTGTGACGTCATAAACTCCTCTTTCGTACAACACTTGGTATATTCTCAAAATACAATTCATATGATATGCCATTTGATGGGTTTGCGATGAGTCGATACTCGGTGATATGGGTAAATTTGTACCAAAAACATGCCAAGTAGTGACTGCAGCAACCTCCTAGAAATCGCCCATTTCGCGGTCCTCTTTGAATTTGAATTTCGTACTAAATGATAATTTACCACGATTAATCCTGTAAAATAATCAAATTGAGTATACTTTTCATTGCCACAATTGCCGCGCCCCTAAGCACCCACCACCTCTCATCTCCCTGCACAACTGACAAACATATCCCGCCTATTCTGTAAAAATTCCAACATTTATCTCCTTTTACCCTGTAAAATACGCGCTTATTTTTTTTTGAACATTTTTATTCTTTCAAACGTGTTTTCTGAAGAAACTAATGGCCCTGTTTTCGGAAGAAAAATAAGTGGTCCCAAAACAGAGCCTTGAGGAACTCCAAGGTTAATATCGTACTTCTCTGAACTAATTACTTTCAGTCATACCTCATGGTAACATTTGTTTTTATTAGTCATAATTGTTTAAGGTGGCCATTCCCTAGAAAGAGACATCCGATAGGGATATATCTATTATTTTTGCTCATAACTTGTATATCTTAGTACACATATTTAAAAAAACTATAAGAGTACCTAACTAAAACTATAACAAGACTATTATTATGAATTTTCACTCAATAATTTCAGTGGTTTGCAAAATAGCTAGATTTAAAACTATGAAATAGGGAGATTGACATAATTCTTAAATTTAAATCTAGCTATTTTGCAAACCGCTGAAATTATTGAGTGAAAATTCATAGTAACAGTCTTGTTGTGGTTCTACTTAGGTACTCTTATAATTTTAGTAAATATACGTACTAAGAAAAAAAAGTTATGGTCAAAAATAATAAATATTTCCCTATTAGCGGTCTCTTTCTAGGGAATGGCCACCTTAACTCACTACGTTCGCGCGCGTCGGACGACATTTACGACTCGTGAGAAAAACAATAATTACTTATTGGAACTTGTATAAATAACTGATTTTAACTTCTTAAATTTGAAGTGAAAACTGAACTCCTGATTTCTATCTATCTATACTTATAAACTATGGCTGTGGCTGCAAAGCCATTCGCACAACACCGATGTTTCAGAGAGGAGTCTATAAGGTCGGTAAGTACCTAATGTTAAAAAGATTTCACTCTAAAAATACCACAATTTGTCTGCTAGCTTATTTCTGATATTTAATTATTCATCCATACATCATTTATATTTATGAATTACAATTTTTTAATTTTTTCCATTTTCATTTTTTTTTTCTTTTTATTAAAATCGTATGTTTAAAAGTTTTTTTTTATTATATATTTTCGATATTTCTTTTGTTTTTTTTTACTTTTTTGTTTCTTGTTTTTTTTTTTTTGTTGGGGTTATTTGGAACTCCTGATTTGAACTCGTTTATTACCTGCTCTTTTTTCTTACCTGATATGTATATCGTAGAGATAATACTAATAAATGGTGGTTATCATAACAGAGCTTTCACGTTTAACATATTTTTAATACAAATACATTTATTCTTGAATAATAAACTAAACTGCAAATGACATTTTTTCTGTGGTAAATAAAAAAATCCCTATGTATTTCTTTCTATATTTACATACTATAAAACGTCCCACTGTATGTCAATATTATGCAATGCTGGAAGTAGACATTTACATTCCATTCTACCAGAATCTGCTGCTTTTCAAGCACTCGAATCCCGTCGTTGTGAGCAAGAGAAGCACTGTCTGCATCTTGTCGGTTTGGTTTTCAGCTGCTGAGAGCCGTAAATTCGGACAGAGATAAATTGCACATATTTCTAGAAAGACAAGCCAACATCTATCAAGTAGTCATTAATTTCCTAGAAAAATACTTTACTAACAACCAAACGGAAAATAATCAAGTTAGAAACCATTAGCTACTCCATTAGGATTCCATGGAGGACAATTTAAATATTGTTTATATTTTAATCACTAAAGCATATTAGTGATAAGCGAATAGATTATTACAGGATAAAGAGAGGAATGGAGATATGTGAAAAGTATGTTATGTACTGATTATACATATATAAAGGATGACTCAAAATACATCGTTTTATATTATTAACCCTATAATTAAAAATATCAAGGTTTAACTGATAATTTAAACAAGCTAACCGATATACTCTTCGCCGATTTACTGCACTTTTTACATAATTGTTACACATTCTATAGGATAGATACTCTTCTTTTTGCAAATAATATTAGTTTTAGACATTTTTAGTTTAATTACAAAACATTAAAAAAAATATGTAACATATTACTTTTTTTTATTTAAAAAATGTATAACTTTTTATTTACTGATCGATCTTGTTAAAAATCAATAGGTTTCTTCCTCTAGCTAACTTACTTTTCAATACAATCGGACTTTTCGTTCTTAAGTTATTTTGCTTACAAGAAAAGTGAAGGACGGATAGACAGACGGACAGACAAAGGACAGACAAACGGACGGACGGACATTTTGAAAGTTGTTTTGAATTCGACCAACACAGTGATACGTAAATTTTTTCTCTATGAGCAATATTACCGGTTTTAGAAATGTGCCGATCGAATGCATATACTCTTCATTTGTATTTGCGAAGAGTATAATAACTTAAACACATACGCGAAGTTTTAATAAAATCGCTCTTGAAGAAGCTAAATCTAGTAAGACGTTTGAGCAAGTTTGAAAACACAGCACGTTTCAAATAGAGTTGAGAATATTCGGGCAGACCGCCTGATTTGCTTGAAATTTATATAAAAATTATAAATATAAATTGATTCCTCGTGATACTAAGTTCAACCTAGGACACCAGAGTGTGGAGTACTATTAGGTAAATAATTACCGTCAGCTTTAAAGGAACGAAATGTAGAATACCATCTCCGAACTCTGTATCAAAAATATGAATATCATACTGTGAATTCTAAAGAATACTAGCATATCTTTGTCTCACGAAAGCATTAAACAAAAGTGAAAGTGTGGAAGTGACCTTAAAATGCCTTAAATCTGTCTTAGTAAGATTTAGATTTTCATAGACATTAACAGTAATGTTACTTATATGTGCAGCAAAGGTTAATTTACTATTTATTTTTTAAAGACTATGTCATAAATCGTGACAATATTGATTAGCATTAATAGATGTAAGCAATTTAAGATCATCAGCATATAGAAGAACATTACTTTGCAAATATCGACGATGAATATAATAGATAATAATGGACCTAAGCCGGAACCTTGTGGAACTCCTTATGTCATTAATACGGTCATAGATAAAGCTAGGACTCAAGGAAACAGAAAATTTAAACTTAAGCCGAATATTGACAATTTTTGTAGTAGAAACTCACCATTACATATACTTGACCAACACGAACCAGTGTATTTTGCAGTAAAATGGCTAATATTTACCAAGCTAGTTGATGTAGATGCTATATACCCGTGTTGACGGTATGAAATAAGAATTTAACATGAAAATAGGTTACGTCGTATATGATTTCAAAGGGGTTACCAAAATTACACAGAATCGCTATTGGTCTGTAATTTCAATAACAGGTTTACCATATTTTTCATGAATTGCACGAATTAATGACTAGGTCCAAATTTAGGAAATAATAATGGTTTGAAAGCTTAAATTAAAAATAATGGAAAGTGGTACAGTATCTGATAAGAAAGCTGGAATGGCGTCAGGTCCTGTTGAAAGTTTAATTTTTAATTTTTTGTTACTTTTAGAAAGTCTTCTCCGGTAATGGTTAAAATGCTGAGTTGAGGAATATGTAGCCTCCTTCTTGTTTATTCCTTATATAGATTATGCAATAAAAGACGATCGATAGTTTGAACAAATGCATTGAACTTTGAGGATGTTTTAACGAAAGGTGTCTTAATCCATTGAATACTGACATGACGATAGGATTTTTCATACTGTTAAGAAAATACTAAAAGCTGCTCGAATTAGGGTTATTATGCAAATTTCTATCTTTTGTGTGCAATTTCACTATCTCTTTATTTTGGAATGCAAATATTTAAATTGAATAAAATAGATTAGTTCCTTTGAATCTTTATATAAATTCCATAAACCAAATATCTCCGTAATAGCCTGCATAATAGTTCTATTATACTATGAGAGGTATAAGGAGATTTTAGGAATTATTCTAGGAAAGCTCGCTAAGAATACAGAATTAAATTTCTCATAAAATTAAGCACAAACCTCATTAACGTGACTGAAACTAGACAAACATGAAAAGTACTACATTACAGAAATCATTATATAATTTCTTAAAGCCAGTAAGTACCTTAAAATTAAATGATAGTTTATTCTTGCTAGCGTATTCTCTGTGATCTGATTTGAAACTTAAATTTAAAGGTTGAGTGATGAGGATTAAATAATTTGCGAATTGACTAACCTGTATAAGATCTGAAGGTGTATCATTCGAATCTAATACATTATTGTACTGAATGAGGCCCAAAAACTCATCGGAATTAAAACACGAGCATAGAATATTCAGATAGAGTATAAGTATTAATAAATATAAGTTTTACTCCAGTTTCATATAACCAGTAATACTTGTTCTAAATTAACATCAAAAGTTGGTACAATCACTGATCTTTGACTGACAGCAAACCTAGTTATGATATTTTTGTTCTTTTATTTCATTCCATATACTCTGTAGATTTGGCATTATTCTAGTGTTTTGACTTTTCTAATTGTTCGTGGCTGAAAATCATTTATAGCTGTACTATATTATTATGCTTATTCTAGTAGGACGGTATTCTTTCTACAATGGCATTTTCTTTGCCTAACAGAATATTTATGGGCCCTTATTGGGACCTACTTTTTAGTGTCTCAAACTATCTGGCATCATTGTTTCCATCATGGTTACATCTGCTATAATTATTACCTAAGCTATTTTTAGTTGTATATAGAAATAGCATATCTTTATGGATTTCCTTATTTTGATAATCGATTATTATGAATTCGAATTACTGTCTTTAGATGGTCATCACTTTTCATCGAATCACATCATATTTATGCAATAGTTCATTTAGTTATTTGTCATCCCTAATTCTGTGATGGATTTTTTCCTCTTAAGCGATTCATTGTTTGTTCGAATGGTCGACCTCCTTCTTTATTTATTTTAATTATTCAGAGTCCGTTAACATTAAGTCAGTTATTTATTTTTCTATATACTTACCACTAATAGTAAGATAAATAACTCACCTGAAACAAAAAAAAAACCTATTAGATTCGTATAAGCGATTAAATAATAACAACCATCACAGTATATTTGAAACTGATACTATTGTCAACTTTCAACAAAGAAACTAGGATTGCGTAAACTTTAACTTGTCTTGTGTATGAGTTAATAAATGTGCGTACGATTTCATTTTCTCTTACACACAAAGTTAAAGCAACAGGTAGCCCAAAAACATTGTTCACGCATGTCGATAAAGCTTAGTTCGACAGACAAAGTGACCTTTCGACCAGCCAAGTTAAATTATACCGGACTGTATTTAACATATATGCTCATGATGTACATTGGAAATGCATTATTTAACAATTTCTAAAATTTTACATTAGAAAACTGCTGTGCCAATATTTCTTTTCGCTAAAAATCAAATTAACATTCTTAATTTAATTTTAGTTCACTGATTTGCCATCGTGGTTTAAGATATTTGATAGAGAAGATCTATATCTCCCTGCCTGCCTGCTCTAGAATAGGCTGTATATATGTGTGAGTATCAAATACATTTCCCAACTAGCAAAATAGACCACTAGAAGAATGGAATTATTTTATAACTATCGTCTAGCGCCGTTTGCAGAACAGTTTTATTTTTTTACAGCGTCTTAGTATGACAATTTTGTCATAAAAATGACGAATTTCTATAAAGCTGTTAGCATTGTATAACAATTATAATACAGTTGTATACTTATTCTAATACTATTAATTTCGACGTTAAAAGATACTTGTAATGCAAGTTATATAAACAGTTGTATTGGAGTTCTTGAAGCAAAATAATAAAATTATTACTTTAAGCAGATGTAAAAACATTACACGATAAGCACGAAACTATTTTATAATTAGCCCATAACTACACCAGTTTACTCTCTTATAAAGAGGTTATAGAATAAAAATGTAGTTTCGAGGAACAAAGTTTTCTCAAGTTCTGCCTTATAAAATCTGTTTATACATAACCTCATAACGCTTAATAATGCCAGTAACTTTTAAAACATGGACTCGGCTTTATCATCTGGAAAAAGAATAAAATTTAAAGATCAGTGAAAAGAAAATACCACAGAATTCTACAGTCTTGCAGTTCCCTTTAACAAACTGCATGTAATTCTTCCGATTGTAATGACGAGGCTAATTTAAAGGAGACAGTATTACCTCCAACTACCAGCAGGGATATTGAACCAGAAAATGCAAACCAACAAGGTACAGTAAAAGAATAGTTGGATTCGGACGTAGTTTTATTGCTGGAATCAGTTCAGGAGATATTACCGATTGTGAAATAATATATTCTATAACAAGTTATGGAATGGCCCATATTCCACACGAGCGAAAAGTTTGCAGGCCGAGCCGAAGGCGAGGACTACGGTCCGCGAGTGTGGAATATGCCATTCCAAACGTGTTGTAGACTATACTTTCTCTAACAAGATTTTAGAAACTGTACAAAAAAACTTTAAAAATATTGAAAACGTCAAATGCGAAGCTACCCTTTTGTTCGACGTAACCATAGCAATCGAACGCTCAGGCGGCTAATATGCTGCTGAAGGCGCACATGGCTCGTGCCACGGCGTATTACGACAGGTGGAAGATTCGGGTCAACGTCGAGAAGTCAGAGGCCATACTCTTCACGCGTCGGTTCACAGAGAACCGCATTCTGACACCAATTTCGATCAGGGGTAGAGAAATTCCAATCAAAAGGTGCATGCAGTATTTGGGGGTACATCTAGATGGACAGTTGACATTCAACACGCCGTGAACGAGACAGTGCATAAGGTCTACTCCGTGTCCAGGAGTCTGTATCCGCTCCAGGCAAGGGGTAGCGGACTAAACAGAAACAGCAAAAAATTATTGTAAACGATGGTGATCAAGCCGGCCATCACATACGCGGCGCCGCCGTGGTGCAGCATCCCGGCCACGAGAATGCAAAAGCTCCAGGTTCTGGAACATAAATTCATGCGCCTCATTTCTGACTCGGGTAGGTACACCTCCCTCAGAGATTTGTATTATCGTTGTAACGACATAACGCAACTAGCGGATTTCAACCAGGAAACATCGCAAACATTCTAGCCTTTCGCTGAGCGACAGTCCGCTAACATTACCCAAATTAGAATGCATAATGCCCCTTTCGAAATTAAACAGTCATTACCATACTAGGCGTTACCTATCTTTCGGCAACCTCTCTAGCTACACCTTTTTCTACCAAAACTTCCTCTTAACATACACTTTTCACCATCATATATCTTTTATTCTTTACCTATCTATTTCCCTCTCTTTTTGCCAACTGTTTGTTTTTTTGTAATTTTGTCACTTTTGTAATTATGTTTTAAAATTAATTGTAGGCCGAGAAATTTGTAAAAATCTTAAATATTTCTAAAACTCAAATCTTCCTTTCCAAACCAAAACTTCCTAACAGGCAGACCGTTGGGACCCACATTGTCTCGAAAGGGTTTTTTCGTTGAGTTTTTTCCCGTATCGGCAACCAAAATTCAGCCAGTCACTTTCCCCCATAGTTCTTAGTTGTTTCAAATTGTTTCATTGTTTTAAAATCCAATTTAGATATGAACAATTTTAATGTTAATATTAAGCCGCCGCAGGGGGCAAGAGTATTGACTTTTATTTCATTTTATTGAGTCGAACCGGTCGCGAATCGCCCAACCTCACTAACACCGCGGCGCTGCGCGACGTGGTTGTATGGTTGGCTCCGGTTCTCGATCCGGGGAGGCAATGTTCTATACTTTTAATGTTACATAAATTTGTTTTCATTGATTGCTTAAAATAAATTCATTCTTTCGTGTGATTTCTTTAGGTCAGGTTAGTAGGTTTTTATTCTGATATCTGAGTATTAATAATTATTAGCGCCGCAGGCAGTATAAGCATCGCAGACACAGAAAAACACAAAATTAACTTGAAATCATTAAAATCACTATGTCCGTAACGCGTCGCTAACTCTGTGATATAGCGCTGTTTGTCAACTTCTGGGCACGCAGAATTTTTATTTTTGTTTTGTAACGATTAATGATTTTTTCAAAAATTTAGATTTGATTTGACGGCAGAAGTAATGTTTTCCTTTCTTTTCCTAGACTGATTTCAATCTTTCATGGGATGGTTAGGTGTTAATTAGGTTGATTTGTAGTATCAGCGCCGCAGGCAGTATTAGTGTCGCAGACAAAGAAAGGGGGTGCGAGGGGTGTGCCACCGCTTTTTAACGGAAATGTTAATGTTCCTATATGGGGCCAAAGTTACAAATTTTATCCAAGGCCGCCGACATGAAAGAGTCGAGATCAGATGACGTAATACTGAGCAAGTGTGCACAGTACGAGTATGCGCGGAGAACATGAAGATATAATGCGGTTGTGGTCCGCGCCAATCGTAGACGCCATGGATTCACAAAATTTGACAAATAGCGAATAGTTATTTTCGTAACAAGTACCTAAAATCATGTTTTATGGAACGGATCGTACCTGTTTCCGAACGAAGCGAAGCCGAATCCGGAATAAGTTTATGTTTTATGTTTGGTGTTATCATTTCCAATGTCCGGATGATTGCAAGGATTGACAAATTTGTGAATTTCTTCAATGAAACAGTGTTTTTAAATATTTTTTTACTGATTTCCAACAAGAAATGTTCGACAATATTTTTTCGTAAAGTTGATGTTTTCAGTGTTATTAATTTTGAAAAATCGCCAATTTCTCGTTCTTTGATGCTCTAAAAGTATAATAAAAAATTGTTCTTTTCTACAGTAAATAATTTTTTATAATATATTTAGACCTTGCATATGAACTTCCAAAAAATGTAGGTAACTGACGATTTTTAATTTCATGCCTCATAGCGAACTCTTCTCTTCGACGGTTTTTGAAAAATTCATGTCGAACAATAATTGTCTTATGATTTCTGAAGCATTTAAACATACAGTGTACTTATCCTATTTGAGAAAATTGAATTATGACAGTTTAAAAATATAGTAACTCGAATAATCGTGGAGTACACCCTGTAGAACTAACTTCAACTTTGTACCCCTGTATGTTTTGACTTAAAATGTATCAGCAATCAATTATCTACACGCTGAAATCCACAGGCTGAAACGTCTCTTGAAATTTGGTACACGTGTGTATTGTAATGACATCTGATTTTGATGGTGTAAATAAGCAAAAATAAGTAAAGCAAGCTAATGAGAGTCCAGAGACGTCATTTTTGGAGTATATGTTAGAAGCCAACGCCTCAAATATGTTTTTGACATCTGCTTTAAATAAATTATTAAAATTCTATGACCAATTATTTCAACATGCTAGAGTGCAAAGTCAGAATGTTTGCTTTTAAAAAGATTTGGTTAGAAAATCTGGATGTGGAGACTACGATACTTTCCTCCTACAGGCGTTTGAAGCAAGAAATTAAATTATAGAGCGGTGGCTAATATTAAAGAGACTAACTTTTATATATAGAAATAAATTAAGCAAATTTGTATGAATCTGACATGAATGAATCATATTGATGTGGGCGTTTCTCTACACTAATATAACTATTCGTAAGCTAAGTAATTTGGATACTATCCAATATAGCAATAATTTTATTCATAAAATGTATTTGAAGTAATTTATGTGTAACATAATGGCAAAAAAATTAAGAATAAATTGGTTTTTTATTAAAAAAATAAAAATGTATGTTATTGATAGTTTTACAAAATACATGACTTGTGTCACCCATGCTAGGCACTTAACAGCCACAAATTAAATTTATTTGCCAAGTATCTACCAAAAATATTTTATGAAAATAGAATATGAATCTGTACGAATCAAAGCAAAAATTATGTAGATAGGTACGGAAGTTGCTTTAGCTTGCTAAATTTACTTCACATCATTGCTTTCATCTACTAGGTTAAGGCATAAAACCTCATTTAAAAAAGCTAGCCATTATACTCTTCGACGATTTACTGCACTTTTCATATAATTGTTGCACATCCTATAGAATACTCTTCGCATTCTTTTATAAACAGTATTAGTTTTAGATATTTTTTGTTCAATTAAAAAATATTAAAAATAGATTTTTTTAAATTTAAATAAATATTTTTTTTAATTATTAATGATTAATTATTAATACTGACTTTTCAATACAATCGGATGTTTCATTCTTAAGTTATCGTGCTTACAAGAAACGCGACGGACAGACGGACGGACAGGCAAACAGACGGACAGACAAACGGACGGACATTTTGAAAGTAGTTCAGAGTTCGATCACCAACACAGCGATATGATTTTTCATTCTCTACGATATTACCGGTTTTAGAAATGTTCCTATCAAAACTACTCGTTTTGTATTTGCGAAGAGAAGGCTTCGTAATATAATACATAGCATATACAGGGTTTATCATTAATAATAGGCAATAGTGCAGGGATAAATTCTTTGAGCCAAAATATGAGGATATAATCAAATATGCTTTAGTAAAATGTTGCTGTGGAAAAGATATAGGGTGTGAAAATTCAAATTACTCTTTCGTTTTTTTGCAATAACTCAACAGTCTCTTGACTGATCTTCGCCAAATGTGCTAGAGGAAGTTTTTTTATTCTAAGAAACAGTAATTTATGTATTACATCACATTAGATCATAGAGGGCGCCGCAGGACCTGTATCTGATGATGAATTTTTTTCATTTTTTTTTTTTTTGACGAAACGTTGTGGTACTTCTGACCAGAAAATCTGATAAGGGCGCCATTTTTACGTAAAAAAAGGTACACTGGGTAGAACTTATAAGTCCAACCGTTTTCGAGGAAATTACCGTTAAACATTTGAATCATTTTACTTCCCTCGCATACCGAAGGGAAGTATTGTATTAGAGAAAAAATCACCCTCCGAGATTTTTTCGGATTCTGACGTTTCAGAACACGTAGAGTACGAAAATATAAGTTTTTCAATTCCGTCAGTCTGTCTGTCTGTCTGTTGGTGCATTTACTAAAAAAACTACTTGACGGAGGGCAGTCAAATTTGGTAGGTAGTTGACGCTACTGTCAGCGAAGAAATGGTAGAAATTTCACTAGAAAATATACAGGGTGGACCGTCTAAACGGAATAAATAGTGAAAAAAATTTTTTTTGCTCAAATTTAAAATTTCCACGTTTCATGACACGCTTAACCTATTTCAGGAAAATAAAATTTGAAAATTTTTTTCACCAATATTTTTGAAAAATTTTTTACTACTAAAATGAAACAATTCTTTTTCTTTCTTCAAATTTAAAATTTCCACGTTTCATGGCATTCTAAGCCTGATTATAAAAAAAAAAAATGATTTTTTTTTTACCATTTTTGAAAATTTGTTTACCACTAAAATAGACGGAATTTTTTTTTTATTTCTTGAAATTTAAAATTTCCAGGTTTCATGATATTCCAAATCAATTTCGGAAAAAAAAATTGCAACAGTTTGGAAAAAAAAATTAACACTAGAATGCCCAAATTTAAAAGTTTCACGTTTCATGACATTCTAAACCTAGGTATTTCATAAAAAAAATTTTGAAAATTTTTTTCACCAACATTTTTCAAAAAGTTTTTACCACTAAAATAGATCGATTTTTTTTTATTTGCCCAAATTTAAAATTTTCACGTTTCATAGCATTCTAAGCCTATTTTAAAAAATATGTAATTTTTAATTTTTAAACTTTTTTAGCACTACTATAGAATAGAAGGAACCTTTCCTTTTTGCTCAAATTTAAAATTTCTACGTTTGACATTTTAAACCTATTTCAGAAGAAAAAAATTTCCACTCCATTACGTAAGATTGGGCGAACATCAAAATTATATCAGAAAAAATGAAATTCAAAGGTCCAAGATCTGCGAACACGCGTGGGAGAACGGACATAGAATAAACTGGGACTCGGCAAAAATTTTAACAAAAGAGGCAGATAGCAAAAAAAGAAAAATTAAAGAATCCGCGATAATATTATTGAATGAGGATAATTGCGTGTCGAATTGTTCCGTAGATGTCTGTACAACTTGGCTGCCGATGTTAAAAGAAGAACTTAACATTGTATAGAAACCAAAAAACTGTTAACTATATCAACAGTTCTATGTAAATAGTAAGTATCTATGGATATTGAATATAACAAACATTCTTAGAGCTGTGTATTTGTCATACACGGCAAAAAAGATTTTTCAAAAAAAAGCCTTGAAAAAGGAAACAGATTAGATTTCCGAAACGTCGGCGAAATATTTAATTTCAAGTTTTAATACTTATTTGTGTTGTTTATTTATAAAAACCAACCTTTAACTGATCCTTTGACGTAAACGTCACAGGCGTAGAGGTTTTTTACCAGTAACATACTGGTTAATTGTGATATATTTTGTAGATTCCCCTAGCACCGCTTAGAAAGAAAACATACATGTGGCAGGAAGTCCCAAAGAATTGAAGAAGGAAAAAAAAATTGAGGTAATGCCACAAATAACATTTAGACAACATTACGTGAATGTTGGATTGAAAATGTGACAGATGGCAATAATATCTGGCATATGCACCTATTATACTTTTATTGAAAAATGTACAGGGTGGTCATCCCAAAAAATAATTCAGTCATGGTGGACATTTGTAAAGGTATTTGCGCAAGCCTGCCATATGTGACACCTGCTATTTAGTATTCAATTTGTGCTGTTGGATGAGCAATCTGTATATTTTTTTTGACCAAAACTTATCAAGTTTTCTTTGTAATAATAGCAATAACCATATTCCGATTATTATTTTCAATGTCATTTCGTAATTATTAATTTTTTAGAGTGACTGCCATGCACAAATAACGAGGGAAGTTCTGTGTAAATACCTTCACCGATTTTTTTTAAAGAAATTCAAATTTAATGAAACAAAGTGCATTTATTGAAAAAAGTACAAAACGTAAGGGAAAAGAAAATCGTTATAACAGCGTAAACTGTTTCTCACTTTCTTATGAAAATGGAGTATTTTCATGGTATTGATGTAGCAATTCGTTTCGGTCATCCTACGTCATTTTTATGGCGAAATGGACCCGTTTCTCCCAAACGACGAAACAGATCTTTGAAGATCTTATGGTCTGGCTGTGTTCTATTTGGATATTGAAATGAGTATCTCCTCGCTGCAACACGTCCGCTAAAATTTCTTTGTTCGCAAACACATATCATATCATTTCCC
This sequence comes from Stenurella melanura, assembly GCA_963583905.1. Classification (NCBI taxonomy): domain Eukaryota; kingdom Metazoa; phylum Arthropoda; class Insecta; order Coleoptera; family Cerambycidae; genus Stenurella; species Stenurella melanura. Next base: position 155,941,616 of record OY757310.1, read on the forward strand.
TATTTGAAAAATTATTATGTCGAGGCATTTTAAATAAAGAAGTTAAAGAAATTAGCTCGAGGAACACAAGGACAAAATGAAATGATTAAATGACGTACATAACAGAACTAAAACGTAACCAAAGCAAACTTTTCAATACATACACTTTGGTTTCATTAAATTTGAATTTGTCTTTCAAAAAATTATTCAAATGTTTAACGGCAATTTTCTCGAAAACGGTTGGAGTTATCAAGTTCTACCAAGTACACCTATTATACGTGGAAATCACGCCCTCATTAGATTTTCTGGTCAGAAGTACCACAAAGTTCCGTAAAAAAAAAATATGAAAGAAATTCATCATCAGATATAGGTCCGGCGACGCTCTCTACGATTTAAGTGATGTAATACATAAATTATTGATTCTTAGAATAAAAAAAGTTCCTCTAGCAAATTTGGCGAAGATCAGTTGAGAGGCTGTTGAGTTATTGCAAAAAAACGAAAAAATAGTTTGAATTTTGACACCCTGTATATTTTTCCACAGCAATATTTTACCAAAGCATATTTGGTTATATCCTCACATTTTGACCCAAAGAATCTACCCCTGCACTATGGCCTTATTAACGGTCCACCCTGTATATTAGCAGGGTCTCATTCTTAAAGCAACACATTAACACGAGAACATGCTTGTCAACATGTTCATGAGCATGTCGGGTAACTTTACTACTTGCCACAGACTAGCCATTTTGTACATGAATGGCAATGAGGTGGATAAAAAGACGAGCCTTTGCGCTGGCAATGGGTTTAGCGATGGTGAAGAAAAAGAAAAAACGTAATAAGAAAAGGGTAGATCTGTCAGCATTCGGAAACACACTTTTGCACTTTTCGACACGTTTTTGCATTGCATCATCTTTCAAATGTTTAAGTAATGTTTACATTTATTATTTCATAAGCACGAATACGACTGACACAATTTAATAAATTTAGTCCAAAGTGATATTAAAAATTATTGCTATTTGGTATTAAAACAAGTTATTATATCTACTCTTCGCAGATTTACTGCACTTTTTATTTTTTTATTGCACATTCTATAGAATACTTTTCACAGTCTTTTTGTAAATAATATTAGTTTTAGACACTTTTTGTTTAATTACATCACATAAAAAAGTAGATTTATTTAAATTTAAATTATAATTAATAACTTTTTTATTTATTGATCGATATTGTTAAAAAACCAGTTTTTCCCCCTAACACTAACTTACTATCCAAATATCAATACAATCGGACTTTTCACTCTTAAGTTATCGTGTTTACAAGAAACTTGACGGACAGACAGACAGACAGTCGGACGGTCGGACGTACAAACAGACGGCAGACAGACAGACAGACGGACATTTTGAAAGTTGCTCAGAATTCAATCACCAACACAGTGATATGCAATTTTTTTCTCCAGGAGCGATATTACTGGTTTTAAAAATGTGCCTATCAAATACAATATACTGTTTGTTATATATTTGCGAAGAGTATAATAATGAATATGAAGTTGTAACTACACGAAATACGGGGTGCGACTTGTGATTTATCAATTGACACGTTAGTATGATTGACTCATTTTTCAGGCTACCGGGACTTCGCCAACGGGTCGGTAACTTGGGAGCATCTTGACGAACCTAACCATACAGGGGGGACCTTGCTACCGCAACCTATGTTGGCAAGCATGCTGACGAACATGTTCGCTTGAATTGCTGGTTTAATAAATCCGCGTCTAATGTCCGATAATAATGGAAGTTCCAGAAAAATAACACAGAAATATCAGTATTATTGCAAACTCCGCTGAGTGTGTACTCTATTCTTGGTGATAAAAGTATTTCTTATTTGTTAATTCTGCAAGGAATCCATTTTAATTACAGCTTTTTAGGAAGAGAATATTCTGCAGCGTCACAACCTGCTCTAAGAATTATATATCTATGCTAAATACTTAAGAAAAATATATGTAACAGAAAATTACATTGAAACAAAATTTTTAACAGGACGGTGCAGAGAAATATTTGATTTAGATCCGTACATACATCACAGGATAGGAGTTCACTGAGGAGTGCAACTAGAAGTGCACTAGAGAATAGAAATATGCCAAAGCATATTTCATTTCTTCCTTGAAATTTAACAGACAGGAAAGGTTTTATAGAGAAGGAGGCTTTTATATTTTTACTGTACATCATGTGGAAAATTATTTTGTTTTCAGTTTCTAAGATAATTTCAACGTACGTAATAGTGAACAATTTTACCGAAATTGACAGTTTTCACTATTATGGAAAAACACAAATTCTTAAAATCGCACAGACATATCAGCAGACTTAGAATTAAATAGTTTCGAAAGCAACTTGGTCAACCACACAAAATGAAAAAATGATTGTAAGATCACGTGTTGGTGTATGAGTAATAAAATTATCATTGACATGAAAAAGTTTTCGGAAATTGGAAATGTCTGAACTCTACACTTGACACGTACTTCACTAACCATCGCAACATGAGGTGTCAAAGTCAAATTTCAAGTTCCAACATACCCCTATGAAAAAAATTGAATCACTGGTACAACAAACTAGGTATGTAGTTATAATTAAATAAATCAGTTAGAAATTAATATATCTGTATCTATTATGCCACGGTGTATTCTTCGATCTCCTATAACATTGTATCGTGGGGACAAGCAACAGACGTTCTACGGGTGTTTATCCTGCAAAAAAGGATAATTCGCCTTATATTTGGTTTATCGTTTCGTGAATCATGTAGGGATCCATTTAAAAATAATAAAATTTTAACTCTTACGGGGGTGTATATATTCAAATTATTACAGCATATTTATAAAAATTTAGATAACTACTTGAAAAATAGTGACTTTCATTCATATACAACACGCAAAAAGGACCACATACATATTGAAAAGTTTACGCATACATTCTACAAGAAATCTCCTGATTATGCGGGATCCAATTTCTTCAACATGCTACCTGAAAAAGTTAGAAAGCTACGCCCATTGCTGAAGTTTAAAAACTCTCTTAAATCCCTACTAATTGAAAACTGCGAATTTGAATTATATTGTGCTAAAAACAGGTAGGGTTGACTGAATGGTTTATCTTAAACCATTTTAAGGTAAAAAATTCACTTAAATATTGTTCATTTCTCCAATGTATTGTAATATCTTGTATGTTTGTTTGTGTATCATTTGTCGTATACTTAATTTCTATTCTTACCATATTTTATTAATATATTTATATATGACTTTACATTTATTTGTCTGTCAATGTTCATATACTCTTGATGTATTATTGTGTTATTGTTTATATACTATTTATGTAATAACCGTGGCCTTAGCCCACATTTGACGTACCTAATCCATTTCATTGTAATTGGCAAAAAAGGGTTTAATAAAGTATTATTATTATTAAGTATTATTATCTAATGGCTTATCTACGGAAATCTCTCAACATATGAGAGAGAGAATGAATCGAATTGGTTTTTTTTATAAAAACTCACAAAAATCAATGCGTTTATTACGTGCTAAAATACACGAAAACTCAAATTTATTAAATAAAACTTACGAGTAACTGTAAAATTCACAGATGTTTACAAGAGCTTTAATAAATTTACGATCAAATTACAAGGAATTACAAGGCAATTTTGCAAGCGTTTAATAAATTTTCAGCAATATTATATGTGAAGGTCCAGATTTATGACCCAGAAGAGAAAGCATCATTGTTTTATCGCCTACATAAAGAGCACCAGTGGCAGTTCGACATTATTTTGTTTAAACTCTAAAAAGTTTTAACTCAACCAGTAAAGCAGTGCATCCAAATTATTATTAATGAGCTTATATGAAATATGTCTACAATGTGGATGAACCCGCGAATTGTTGGTGTATAGCTTCAGATTGGTTTCACAAAGCTAAAAGAAGTCGTTGGTGAAACCGAAATAGCACATTTTATTGACTGCCTCAGAAAAAAATAATATTTTCTACACTTATTAAAATTTGACCTTAATATCTTCAACACACATTATAAAAAATAAGTAGGTGAAAATATTAATGCACCCAGTAAAATCGTCCAAGAAAAAAGATATGAATAATTAAGGAAAAATAATAAATTTAGTTCAAAATTACACAATTTTTCACATCGCGAAAGACGTGAAAACGCCTTTGGGCACCGTCTGTCGACGAAAGAGCCATACAAATATTTTTTATCGACATTCAAACATGTTTTTCGAAAGTACCAAGAAAATTAACTCTACTCCTTGATATTGCCATTAGTATTGGTTCTCTTCGGATGACACTGTGACCATTACATAGAAAATCCGATATTCAACATCTTAAGGTAATGTTGTTACGTGCACAGATGCTTACTGTTCATTGTTTGGAACGACTGTATCATGTCACATGAGGGAGCGATGAAAGCACTAAATAGAGTGCTTTAGGATATACGAAGTAGCTTCGGGTCGATCGGTGTCACTGTGCTCCTTGCTGGATAATTCAGGCAGACGCTGCTGGTGGTGTCAAAGATAATCGATCAGTGTGATGACATTCTTGAAGTTGTTCTACTTGTGGCCGAAAAACACTGGACTGTCTTCTAAGAAAAACAAGAGTATATCACAGATAACATTTGGGGGCACGAGATTTTACGGAGCACTATGTGAAAATCGAAGACTTCACGTTAGAAGAGACAGTGAAAAATTGAGAATTTGTGTGAGATGTTGAAGGACAACAAAATATTGTTCGAATGGATATATTTTGATTTGAAGAACTTGAAGGGTAAATTGAACTCGTATTGAGAAAAAGTGCAATACTGGCTCCTAGTAACGATAGTCGTCGAAATTAATAATTCCTTCATAAGGAACGATGCCAGCACAATTACAAACAATTTCGTCAACGGTAGTCGAGGTATAAAATACGGTGTGTAGCCTGCTAGAATTTTTGCATACTTTCAATCCTCTTTCGCTCCCTCTTCGCAGACTCGCGTTGAGATAGAAGCATCATCTTCATAAGGAACCCTACTAAAATATGTTAACGAAACTAGGCAACCGGTGAAAGCTCTCTACAGAAACATGAGAGTGACGATCATTTTCACTGACTGCAACCAGGGAGAAACGGATTTCATATTGTCGCATTTCTACCCTCTTTAGGGTTGTACGACTTATTTTTGAGTATTATATGCGACGTCCACAGGTATCTCCCATATTGTCCGGTTGCCCGGAGTCCTATCGGCGATACCCATGAAGCCACTTTAACTCGCTTGGCATACGAGCGGATTTAAACTAATTGTTGAATGAATACTCTATTAAATAAAACATGGAGGTAGAAAACAAAGTACAAGTTTATTAAATTAATTTGATACAAAAAAGAGTGTACTTACATTTTTAGTTACAACCCCTGGGGACGGACCATTCTGGGGAAGGAGTTGGGCCCACGCAGTACCCCGCGGAATTTCTACTTCCGAACTCAATACCCAACTGACTTTTTTACCGCGCGAGGTATTGTTATTAATTTGATTGACACAGCACTTTTTCCCTGGCGACAATGTAGTGCGGTGAACTTGCTTCCAGCTAGCTCAGCTTTTTCGAAACAAAGCAAAATGCAAAGAAATACGTTAAGTCGATCTCATGTCTCAAATCATATCCGTTACCACACATGGTGTACCGGGTGTCCCAAATAAATTTCCAGTACTGCGTGACACATCTCCCCCACCCATGAAAGCTGGTCCCCAGCTTTAAACATTTGGGTGTACAACTACAAGAAACCAAAAAAAATAAGTACAGAAAATAGAAAAAAAATTAAAATATTGAACAAAACGGCAAACACAGTATTAAAATATTTCCAATACAAACGATACACAACAATAAAACACATAGGAATAAAATAATAATATGGAGTAAAAATAAAAAAATTTAAAAAAAATCATTGTCAAGTTTTAAAATAATTAAATGTCAATAATTCGACAACATAAAACATTAAATTATCTATTTAACCTTAGTAATGTAAGCTCCAATACTCCGTAAACTATTGTTAAAGACTAGCGAGTCAAAAAAAAAAATTAAATATTCAATAAAAATTTTAAAAATGCATATTAGTATTTGAAAAAAAATTAAAGGATCCTTGCAGTAATAAATTAAATGAGTTTTAAATAAAAATATACTAAAAAAAAATATTTTGCTAGAATCTGTTAAAATTCTGAAGATAGTATTTGGACAACCAAAAATGTTTCATAAAAAAAAATAAATATAGTAGTGTTAAATTAAAGTAATATCTTTTGAGAAAAAAAAATAAACAACGAAATGAAAATTACCAAGCTAGGCTGTAAAAAGATTCTAAAAACATTGTTTGGGCACACACAAAATTTTTCGTTAAAAAAAAATTAAAATATTGTAATGATAAAATAGAATAAGTTTTTCGACAAAAAAATAACAACAAATAAAATAAATAAAAAAATACTTCGCTAAGATAAAATGATTATAAAAATGTTATTTGGGCACTTAAAAATGTTTCGCACTGTATAAGTTTCAGAAAACACACGACTGTTATAGCACAAATTTTTGGAGTCCGGCTCTGTTCAATTTATCAAATTAATAAACCACACTTACACCATTGTCCTTCCACGTTCCAAATATTTTCTAAATGTCTTTCATCCCCAACCTTTATGAATTATCATTTCAACATTTGGGCTCGTGTTGTGTAACCTGTGGATCCTCGGAACAAGGGTAGAGATATTCCAGCCAAGCGTACCACGACTAACTGCTCCCATCGTCGCCATCTCCACTGTGCGTAGGGCGGTACGCACTTCATTTGCCTTCGTTCGGAACCACTGGACCATAACCATTTAAGGTGTACTTCTCATCTGCTTTCCATCTATCTATTTCCACAAAAATTTCTTTTGGGTATAACTGTCTGTCAGGCTAAGGCGGAAGAATTTTAGGCGAATATAACCACAAGTTATTAATGTGGATGGAGAAAAAAATTGCCTTTTTAGACGTGGGCCTCTTTGTTGCCTGATTGACAGAGAAACTCGTTCAAGAAGCAGCTACACCATTTTAAATTGGAATTGGTTTCGAAATAATTTGAGGAAGAAACAGCGGGCATTTTGCTTAAATGCCCGGCGCCTCCACCATATGTCGCATTTCTACCCTCTTTAGGGTTGTACGACTTATTTTTGAGTATTATATGCGACGTCCACAGGTATCTCCCATATTGTCCGGTTGCCCGGAGTCCTATCGGCGATACCCACGAAGCCACTTTAACTCGCTTGGCATACGAGAGGATTTAAACTAATTATTGAATGAATACTCTATTAAATAAAACATGGAGGTAGAAAACAAAGTACAAGTTTATTAAATTAATTTGATACAAAAAAGAGTGTACTTACATTTTTAGTTACAACCCCTGGGGACGGACCATTCTGGGGAAGGAGTTGGGCCCACGCAGTACCCCGCGGAATTTCTACTTCCGAACTCAAAACCCAACTGACTTTTTTACCGCACGAGGTATTGTTATTAATTTGATTGACACAGCACTTTTTCCCTGGCGACAATGTAGTGCGGTGAACTTGCTTCCAGCTAGCTCAGCTTTTTCGAAACAAAGCAAAATGCAAAGAAATGCTTTAAGTCGATCTCATGTCTCAAATCATATCCACATCCAGCTTGTATGTGGCATGCTTCAGGGTCAACTTATGGCGCAGTCTGATTCTTCTATACCTAGGACATCTAACACCAAATGTTGCATATCAAGAAGTGAATCGTTCTCTTAAACGCCCCTTAAGTCACTGAGGTAGTTCATTGAAAACCCAGAATTTTGAGTTAGTTAAAGAGAAACGAAGCCCTACAGTTTATAATGGAGTTCGAAACACTTATTGGGGGTGATTGCAGAACGGTTAATGACTGTGGAAAAACCAGATGGTAAGCGGTGAAGAGGACAACTTCCAAGACGTTAAGCTGATACCGTCAAGGAGAAAATATTTAGTGAGGCAATCGGACAGATGACCAGAGTCTATTGGACGTGCTAAACAGAAAGCGGAGGCCAACTAGGTCCATAAATTGTCTTCAAGATGTAAGTTAATAGGAGGATTCAAGAGCGATAATGACACGGTTATCATTTTATTTATTAACTAACAATCTAGCTTCACTTCCTCTTCGGATCAAACTACAGCTAAAGAATAGAGAAAGCCTGCTCGTATCCGCGCAACAATCCATTAAATATTGAGTGAAGTTTCACTAACGGATTACAGAAAATTAATTACATCTTTGTTGTATGTTGTAATAATTAATTCCTAGAGCTTTGTGTAAAATATTCCGGATGCAAAGAGAGTACGGGTGAATAATCGATTTATTAATTCAGTTATTAATTAAACAAGCTGCTTCTGCTTCTTAGAACCCATCTGCTAAACAGATCGAAATGTCGCTAAGAGGACTCTTATTAATTAAGTTGAGTTATGCAGATGTACGATCCTATTTAGCGTCGAGCGAATCAGGGCCTCCTTTATAACTGGTTGGCCGGGTTCTATTCCACTGATGGGCTAATGGGATTTATTCTTCTTTGATGATTATTTTTCTGGCTTTACAGAAGTCATAATGTAATTAAATTTAATGTGTCACTTAACGTATTAAACTTATTATTTTTAATAAAGTCTAAAATATCGTTCACTCGATAAAATTATAATAAAATTATCTTTAACTGCTGAAAATGAATAAAATGTTTTAATAAACATTAGTCTCTTTAGTTGGAAGTTCTGGATTGGAGTCCTTGTTGAGAAACTGGAAAGAAGAGGATTTTTTTTTCCCGTAGCACGGTCTTCTATAGAGTGGGCTTCAGTTAAAGAGTAATAGTATAAGTTCGGTTTATTTCGTACATTATAACGACGAAAATTTTTAATAATGGTAGAAACTTTTTAAAATCAATATACAGAAAACCGTTCCATAATACAAAACATCATATAAAAATATTCTGTGTATACAGGGTAGGACAATAGTACGTCGGACCTCAATATATCGAGTTCTACAATAGCCAGAAATTTTTAAAAAAATTATCAGTAAACTAGATAAAAAAGTCAATAACTGGAAATTATTTTCAAATATACAGGGCGAGCCAAGACGAAATTACAGGACCAAGTGCCTGTTTCTTAAATGGCATGCTATGTATATCAGTACATTTTTTGAAGCCTCTTTCTAGGCTCTATTCATTCCTATATTAGCATTGAATATCTTCCAACCATTTTTGTGGCGTTACGTAAAAGGTGTACGTTAGCAATTCTATCATCCTAATTAAAGAACTGAATTTGAAGTACTGACTGAGATGCGTCTAAGGTTTAAGCGTTTTTCGAGTTTGAGATTTAGAGCGAGAGCAAAACAGGAGACAGGAGAAAATACCGCTTTAAAAAAATAATTTTCGCATTTGCACTTTTCAACTACAATTGGAACCGTCAAACGAGTTCAATAATAATTAACAATATGGACATGATATCTTCACTCATGAGTAAATTAACAAAAAATTCGTTAATGAAATCTCTAGAATCTGCCTAAATTTCACGAATGGAATAGAATAGAATAGAATAGAAGAGAACCGAATATTTATTTTTCATTTTAGTTTAATATAATACAATAGTTGCAAGGCTTTAATTGAAAAATAAATGCAAATAATTTACAAGAAGCCAAGGCTTGAACGTAGATAGTAGGTATCGGCTAGTGGGTAAAAAAAACTATATTCCTCTGAAGCATGGTATTTTTTAAACATAATCATAAGTCTCAAACCAGACAAAAGTCAACGATTTGCTCGCATGTGTGAACCTTATAGTATTAATTTGATATTTAAATAAGAAAAAATATATTATTTTAGGATAGACAATGTTTTAGGGAGAATAACACAGATAAGAACCCTCAGATACACAAACAAATTTACAATCAACTTAATAACTTTGAAAATAATATTTCTAGTTATGACTGTGAATAACTAAAATTAAAATGAATGCTAAATGAATATTTTAGATTATTAATTATTATTATGAATTTATGTTTTTGAGGTCTACTATTTGGTGAATTTTTAAACGTCGCTGAAGACTGATCCATTGTTTTATTATTTTTTTAAATACATTTTCTGAATGTACTGCTTTAAGCTCTATTGGAATTTGATTATCAAGTTTAGGGCCAAGATATGTACAACATCGTCACGATTTGGTTTTATGTGTTGGTGGTACCATTGTGGCGTTAACTTTATGACGCGTGTTATCATTATGGCTAATATCAATTAGTTCTCGTCTGTATTTATATTGCCATATTAATATGGTTTGGCAATATAGCTGCCGTATTTCAAATATTTTAGTTTCTACAAACAAATTGTGTGTTGGGTAAGTCGATTTTAAATCGAATACCTTTTTTATCATTAATTTTTGGATATTTTGTAGATTATATTGTTAGTGGCGTTGCCCTAAGTCAAAAGTCTGTAGACTAGATGTGATTGCACAAGTGAGTGGTATAGTATTTTCCTCTGATCCACCTGAAGTACCTGAGATATCATTTGATTTAACTTTTTTGTGATATATTTTATGTGTATGTCCCATTTCAAGTTACTATCTAAGTAAATTCCCAAGTACTTCACATGTTCTGCAGATGTCAACTCCATATTTAAATTATTTATTTTCAAAGTGATTTTGGCAAAATTGAGTAAGTGTGTTTTATATGATGCGAATGGTATGAAGTTAGTTTTGGTATAGTTGATGGTTAGTAGCCTCTTATTGAACCAGTGAAGCATTTTGGGTAAGTCAGGCTCTACTGTTTTTTTCAATGATGACGAGTCCTTATCGCAATAAAAAATGGCCGTCTCATCGGAAAAACTTAATACAGTTTCTTTTGCTTGTACTTTAAATAGGTCATTTAGGTAAATATTAAACAATAAGGGTCCAAGTACCGTACCTTGAGGAACTTCATATTGTACTGTCTTTGTATCACTGAAAATGCCTGAGTTGTTGACACATTGTCTTCTATTTAATAAGTAACTCTCCATTAGTTTATATGGAGTTCCTCTAAAGTTGATGTTTGCCAATACATTGAGTAACTGGATGTGGCTGACTGTATCAAAAGCTTTTGTTAAGTCTAGAAATGGTAAATAATGATATTTGAAAAATGCATAAGGGAATTATATAAATAAAAAGTATATCAAGTTTTCTTCCTAGCAATAGGGACAACTACATTATGCATATTATTTTCCTCTATTGCTACTTAATTAATTATAATTTTAAATATTTACGCTGTACATTTTATACTAAAATATATCAGTTTTTGTCCTCGATATTAAAGTCAACTAAATTCTTATTTTAAATCATCGCTTCGTAAACAATTATCTCTTAGAGTGACCACTATAAAAGTTTATTTCTAGAGATTCATGTTAATTTCATATCAAATATTATTGTCGACGATGTCTGGCTATTTGGAGTTTTAGGCAGTACCTAAACCGTATTCTAAAATGAAATGATACTGTTTAGAAGACGGTTGAGGTGCTGCTTAGAGCTCTAAATAGCCTACATTTAAATCGAATGTATAACATACTTTCTTTAAAATGGAAATAACGCTGGACTTTATATTACGATAATTTCGAAACCACTCATGATAATTTAAAAAACTTCAATGACAAGTATAATCTCTTACTAAAAATCAATGTAACAAAATCACGTCCATTAATTAAACTTGAATTCAAGTAAAAAATACGTCCTGATTAAATTTAGGACCCATTTTTATTGATATAGTGTGGGTAAATTATCAACATTTTAATACAATATATGTATAAATAAATAATGTACGGATACTACCTAGTAAAGTGATAGTAGTAATGTAAACTAAAAGCTAATTTAAACCGCATTAGATAAATTACTATTTTCACTGTAGAATAATAAATCAACCTGAAACTAAACAAAGAAATTATTAATTAACTGACTTAAATATATCGTTTTGTTTTAATTAGTAATAAATAATTTTTGTGTTCCATCGAAAGTTATTCAAGAGTTTTGTATTTAACTTAATTACTAGAAAGTTCATATTTACACATATTAGTCCATTTATGTAATACTTTTACTGTTAATACTTTATTTTCCTAAAGATTTAAAAGATGGGGAAGTTCTCCATTCAACCCATATCTCACATAGTTTTATTTAACCTCACGTGTTGTGAGCCAATCAATCAAATTAGATCAATTATTGCAGATTAATTCTCAACCTCTTCCAATTGATCAATTGCCTTGCAATTTTCCATCATGTGTAGTATCAACGACAACGCACATTTTTCGAATAAAATCCAAAGAAAATGAACTATATGACTCAAAAGACGAAAGGCAGTGCTTGCATGACCAGCGACTCCAGCAAGAATGTTATTTTTAGTTACTTTTCTTCTGAATTTTTGGCAAATTTCTTATTTTTATAATACACTTTTTTAAAATGACACGTACAGATATATAATATATATTTCACAAATATTATCGAGAAGAAAATAAATTATCCGAAATAAATCTGGTTGGGAACTTACAACGATTTCAAATTTACAAGTTTCATTTTAGTCAAAATAGCTTGTTATTCTCCGAAACTGTTGACCCTTCTATTTTCCCGAAGGCCGTTTACGTATATCAGCTATTTCCTATTTTATCAAGCGTAGTCTCTCATCTCCTTGCCATGTATTGTACTCCTTACTCTTATTTTACAAGCATTCCTTCTCCTATTCATCCAATATACATATCTATTAGACGGGTATATTTCGCTTTTACACGTGTTGAGGTTACATCATTTAAGGGGATTACATTCAAAATATGCCTTACATCTTCTCGTCTCCATGTTTTTGTCGAAATAATTAATATTTTATGAGCAATCATTATTTCTAAATTAAACCTTATACAGTACACCGATATATCTCATATTCAGGCTCATTTACGTCATCTGTAATATTCAAATAATCACAAAAAAAAAGTTATTTGAACTGGACATCGGAATATACTTCTTTTACTTCCCTCGCATACCGTAGGGAAGTATTGTATTCGAGAAAAAATCACCCTCCGAGATTTTTTCGGATTTACACGTTTCAGATCACGTAGATTACGAAAATACAGGTTTTTCAATTCCGTCAGTCTATCTGTCTGTTGGTGCATTATCTAAAAAACTACTTGACGGATAATAGTCAAATTTGGAAGGTAGCTGATACTACTACCAACGAAGAAATGGTTGAACTTCCACTGGAAAATATACAGGGTGGACCGTCTAAGGGGAATAAATAATCAAAAACATTTTTTTGGCTCGCTATTGCCGGATAAGAATAGTGATTTGGCCCACAGAACCAATTGGGCTATTAGTGGTGTCATTATATCGGCGTGGTAAAAAAAAAGTGTTCGACACAATTTTTACCCCCACCTTCCCCCAGGGGGGTTTGGGGGCCCAAAAAAACTGTTATTATTTGATTATTTTTTATTTTATTACCTAGTAGACGAATCTTTACCAAAAAAATCAACAGTGTAGTGGAAGTAGGGTTACTTCAACTCAATTTTTTTCAGAATTCTCTGACCCCACTTTCCCCCCCAAAAAAAATTATAAAAATTTCAAAAAATTTTTTCTCGAAAACTAAGACAATAGCACCGCTAAAAATTTTATATTTTATTTATTTTGATCCAAAAAATCTACGAAAATTTTTGTAGCCCCTAGAAATTGGTGCGTCATACTCAAATATTAAAGAAACCGTTATTTTCACGATTTCTTGCGATTTTGTTGTTTTTATAACGTTCATTAGGACAGAATAACACACTTCTTCGCAGAAAGTTATACACTGTATTATATTTACATAAAATTATTCCATTTATGTCTATATTTACGGCCAATACAACTTCCCCTTGCTGGATATAAAGGCCCAGAAAACCTGTTATTGCTTGTTTATCTTTTATTTTGTCACTTAGTGGACGAATCTTTACCAAAAAAATCAAGAGTGTAGTGGAAGTACGGTTACTTCAACTAATTTTGTTTTCAGAATTTTCTGACCCCCCCCCCCCCCCCCAAAAAAATTATAAAATATTCAAAATTTTTTTTTTTCGAAAACTAAGGAAATGGCACCGCTAAAAATTTTACAACTTATTTATTTTGGTCCAAAAAATCTACAAAAATTTTTGTAGCCTCTCGAAATTGATGCATCATACTCAAATATTAAAGAAACCGGAATTTTTTTTATTGTAATATTTAATGCCCAAATATTTTGGATCGTTTTGACTTATGAATAAAGTTGGTGTAGTATATGGTGTATCTTGTATTGTATTAGTATATTTAGTTGTTTATCGTGATATAATTTTTATTTACTCTTTTTCATTATGAGCGTTGATGTATAGGCACGGTAACGTTAAAATTCTGAATTTTTTAAATAATGGTTTGCAGCTGATGAGATGTTGTTCTCTGGACACATGCCTCCATTTTTTACTTTATTTAAATGCACCAAGGAACTCCAAAAGCTTCATCCATATTGAGAGGTAGATTGTACATGTACAAGCCCATAGCAGAGATTACAGAATTAACAAGATAAGACAGCCGATGAAAAACATTTGATCAATGGTGTCATTGGCCTCGACGTTTACATTGATGGTACACAGAGTAGTTACCACAATACGTCATTCACATGAAAAAGGTAACATTAGAGACGGAGGTCAATTGTGAAATATCGACAATACTGTCCTAATATGTAGAACGACCGATTGTCAGAACCCAAGATTCCTAAAGAAACAGGTTGCATTGTAACATGTCACATAAACCCTCCAGTATTTCTATGTTCATATATTAGGTAGGATTATTCATTGAGAGAATAATTTTGAAATTTTTTTATTCTATAATTTATTTTATAAAATGAAGAAAAAAGAGCCACACGCGGCTCTCGTCGAAGGCTACACGTGACGTAGCGCATGCCGATTCTAACGAGCCAGCCTGTCCTTTAGTAAGCTTGGTCAAATTCATTCAATACGTATCCGACAAATCCCAAAATCATTTTCGCTGGATGTCGTGCTCCTTTAATTTGAAGTTAACAACGGTCTTCGTCTATTTCGTGTTCTCTGTCTGACTGTCTTATCGTATTAATTTTTTAATCTTTGCCCATAGTATAATTTTTTTAATATTGACTCTAAAACGGCATTCCTCATAAGTGTAATTATATAACACACTTTACTTTTATAGTAGGTTTTAAGGAAATGAGTATTATTATATATTCCGAATTCTACCTTTTACTGCTGTGCATGTAAAATCTAGCTTTTCCTTGACCCCTGGACATTGCCGTGTTTCCATTGTAAGCTACAACGGTTAATAAAGACTTGAGTAGCTTACTCAAGTCCTGCTGCACCAGCTTTTGTGGGTAATAGTTGTTCCTAAATAAAGGAAACTGCTGCCTGAGCTTTCTTTTCTTACCATAAACCGACTGCCAAAGCTTCAGTGTCAAAATAACATTTCACCATTACCGGATGAAGTAAGCGCATCCCAGATAACATTCTATACGTAAATAATAATCATGACATTTCATTTTCATTTAAATGTCTACAATAAAAACGATAAAACCTTTCATATTGTCAATCATTGCACAGCACCGTTAAATAATAAATAATATATTATATGTGTAGGCGTATGTGAGGGCTAGCGTGGGTTTGTGTATGTCTGAGTGACTGCAAGAGTTAAAAATCGCGACGTTCTAACCTATTTCAAGAAAAAAATATTCTGATTTTTTTTTACGATTGCTATACTTCCAATCCTCTACCTGATTTTTTTGGGAGAGATTCGTGCGCTAAGTAACGAAATTTATAAAAGTAACAAGCAATAACAAGTTTTCTTTGCCTTTATACCCAGTAAGGGGGAAATGTATCGATAGTTAATCTAGACATAAATGGGATTCTTTAAATCTAATATATCATATAATTTTCTGCGAAGAAGATTATTGTTCTGTCCTTATGAACGTTTTAACAACAACAAAAGCGCAATAAATCGTGAAAATACCGGTTTCTTTAATATTTGAGTGTGACGCACCAATTTCTAGGGGCTACAAACATTTTTGTAGATTTCTTGGACCAAAACAAATAAATTGTAAAATTTTTAGCGGTGCTGTTGTCTTAGTCTTTGAGAAAACTAATTTTTAATATTTTATAATTTGTTTTGGGGGGGGGGAGGTGGGCTCAGAGAATTCTGAAAAAAATTGAGTTGAAGTAACCGTACTTCCACTACACTCTTGATTTTTTTGGTAAAGATTCGACCACTAGGTGACAAAATAAAAAATAAACAAGCAATAACAGGTTTTCTGGGCCTTTATATATCCAGCAAGGGGAAGTTGTATTGGCCGTAAATATAGACATAAATGGAATAATTTTATGTAAATATAATATAGTGTATAATTTTCTGCGAAGAAGTGTGTTATTCTGTCCCAATGAACGTTATAAAAACAACAAAATCGCAAGAAATCGTGAAAATAACGGTTTCTTTAATATCTGAGTATGACGCACCAATTTCTAGGGGCTACAAAAATTTTCGTAGATTTTTTGGATCAAAATAAATAAAACGTAAAATTTTTAGCGGTGCTATTGTCTTAGTTTTCGAGAAAAAAATTTTTGAATATTTTATAATTTTTTTGGGGGGGGAAAGTGGGGTCAGAGAATTCTGAAAAAAATTGAGTTGAAGTAACCGTACTTCCACTACACTCTTGATTTTTTTGGTAAAGATTCGTCCACTAGGTGACAAAATAAAAAATAAACAAGCAATAACAGGTTTTCTGGGCCTTTATATCCAGCAAGGGCAAGTTGTATTGGCCGTAAATATAGACATAAATAGAATAATTTTATGTAAATATAATATAGTGTATAATTTTCTGCGAAGAAGTGTGTTATTCTGTCCTAATGAACGTTATAAAAACAACAAAATCGCAAGAAATCGTGAAAATAACGGTTTCTTTAATATTTGAGTATGACGCACCAATTTATAGGGGCTACAAAAATTTTCGTAGATTTTTTGGATCAAAATAAATAAAATATAAAATTTTTAGCGGTGCTATTGTCTTAGTTTTCAAGAAAATTTTTTTTGAATATTTTATAATTTTTTTTAGGGGGGAAAGTGGGGTCAGAGAATTCTGAAAAAAATTGAGTTGAAGTAACCCTACTTTCACTACACTCTTGATTTTTTTGGTAAAGATTCGTCTACTAGGTAATAAAATAAAAAATAATCAAATAATAACAGTTTTTTTGGGCCCCCAAACCCCCCTAGGGGGAAAGTGGGGGTAAAAATTGTGTCGAACACTTTTTTTTGACCACGCCGATATAATAACACCACTAATAGCCCAATTGGTTCTGTGGGCCAAATCACTATTCTTATCCGGCAATAGCCTTTAAAGTTTCCACGTTTCATGACATTCTAAATCTATTTGAGAAAAAAAATATATAAAGTTTTCGAAAATTTTATCAGTAGAAAAACGAATTTTTTGGTCAAATTTAATATTTCCACATTTCCTGACATTCCAAATTTCATAAAAAAAAATTCAAAAAGAAAAATTTTTAAATTTTGTCAAAGAAATTTTTTTTAAATATTTTAAAATATATTTTTCCTAATAGAACATACGATGGAAAAATTTTTTTCCTCAAATTTAAAATTTCCACGTTTCATGACATTCTAAAATCATTTCAGAAAAAAAAATTCAAAATCAAAAATGTTTAAAACATTTTTTTTACTGCTAATTATACCAAGAATAAATGGTTGAAAAAATTGTTTTTTGCCCAAATTTAAAATTTCCACGTTTCATGACATTCTAAATCTATTTCAGAAAAAAAAATCAAAATTTTTGAAAATTTTACCAGTAGAAAAATGGGAAATTTGTTTTGCTCAAATTTAAATTTTCTACGTTTCATGCCATTCTAAATTTATTTCATAAAAAAACATTTTCAAAACGAAAAATTTTAAAATTTTATCAAAGAAATTTTTTTTAAATATTTTATGATATATTTTTACTAATAAAATATATCATGGAAAATTATTTTTGCTCAAATTTAAAATTTCCACGTTTCATGACATTTTAAATTTATTTCAGAAAAAATTATTCAAAAGCAAAAATATTTTTTTACTACTATACCACAATAAATGGTGGAAACATTTTTTTTTGCTCAAATTTAAAATTTCCACGTTTCATGACATTCCAAACCTATTTCAGAAAAAAAAAATTCAAAACTTTTTAAACATTTTGTTACCAGTAGAAAAATGGAAAATTTATTTTGCTCAAATTTAAATTTTCCACGTTTCATGATATTCTAAACCTATTTAATAAAAAAATTGTTTTTAGTGAAAATCTCATGACGATTGTATCATGTGGATAGAACCTATGCATTTTTTTGTTTTCTGGTGTTGGCATGTTAATTATTATAAGGTGTTGGAAGGTAGTAGGACAATTTCCTAAATTCCTGAAAATGCGCTAACTACAGAATAATACATAATCCGTAAAAAATTCATATAATATAAAATCTGAGTAATAACAGAGTTGTTTTATCTTTTAGAAATTTCTCAAAGTTTAATTTGAGCCCTATAGGATTCATTTTGCTCTTTCCCTTGGTCCGCTATCTACTATGCAAAAACATGCAAATTTTAAGCCTTTTTTGCGGTCATTCTTTGTAAAGGTATTTACGCAAGCGCTCCATATTTGGCACCTTTTATTTAATATTGAATTTTTGCTATCGGATGACCAATCTGTATATTTTTTTGACCAAAAGTTATCAGGTTTTCTTTGTAATAATACCTTCCGATTATTATTGTCATGTGTGGTTTCGTAATTAATACATTTTTAGACCGACCGCCCTGTATAAATAAAGAGGTAAGTTCTATGTAAATACTTTAACCGATTTTTTAGTATGTTTTCCCGCTGATTACAAATCTGAAGTCAGAATGGGCAGGGGGGGTGGGGTTAATGCGCATATTACGGAGAAAAACCTGAACAACTGTCAGATATGCGTTTTTTACGGTTTTTTGGGTGGTAAAATACTGACCCAAAACCAGGGCTAATTGTCAATATGTTGAGGAAAATAAAAAAAACCGTCAAGAATCGCGTTTTTCACGGATACTATGTTTTTTTATGGATATCATGTTTTTTTCATAAATACATTGCGTGTTACGATGACCTGCGTATACCCTTTTTGAGTAACTTTTCCCGCTGGTCACGAGTGTTGAGTCCAATTTGAAGGTCAGTGACGAAAATACTGAGAAAAATAAAAGTAAACTGTCAAGAATGGGTATATTTTCATGAACGCATAGCGTCTTCCAATGATCTGCATTTACCTTTATCGAATATTTTTTCCTCTGATCACGAATCAAATTTTGGGGTCAGTGATGAGAACACTAAGAAAAATCAAGAAAACTGTCAAAAATCGTTTTTTTTTAGGATCCCCAATCATTGTGCATAATAATAGTATTTCAATTTTATATGGGTTCTCGTTTTTGAACGTGCTTATCTTCTAAAGAACTGTATAAGGGGTTTCTTCGTTGTTTCGTTCCTTTTGGTTTCATTTCTCTTTGCAGTATCCAACAGTAATCTGCTAACATATTGACATCCCATTTACCCTGAAATCAGCGTTCAAAGTCTTTTAAGTCTTGGTGGTATCTTTCTCCTTGCTCTTCGCTGAAGTCGCCGTTATTTTCTGGAAACTCATTCAGGTGAGAATCGAGTGCAATTTCAAACTCATCATACAACCGAACTTTTCGTAATTCTTTGTCATTTTTGATACATTGTTTTTGTAGTCTGAATCTTTGGTATTACCTAGAAATTTTGTGGACACGTCTTTAAAACTTACCATATCTATTGTACGTACGCTGCTGTTTACCATAATTTGTATTATTCAATTGATTAAGATGTAACAACCATTCTCGAAGCTTAATCTACTTTTTACCCCATTCCAGGGTGTTCTTAGGCTCTAGCTAATGTTTTTGGGAGTGTACGATTTTTTTGATTCGAAATCATCGAGCGAACATACATAGGGATACATGGTCTAAATAATTTTTTTGTGGGGCTGTATTATAATTGTATTTTACAAAGGTTTTATATAGTGCGTGCTTTTTGTAATAATTTGATTGCATCAGTTCGGCAAAGTGGATAGCCAAACATTACTGTAGGTTTCAAATATTTAAATTAAATTAAAGTAGTTTTAGGAAAATTGTGTACGTAGTATGAGTGCAATAAAACTTTTAATGTGAAACAGATTTCAATAGGTTTTATGTATGAGAAGTTAAACGTCTTGTTTTTCTTATTTTAACATTACGATCTTCAAGCCGATCAATAAAAAGTGCATTTGAAAACCCTGGGAAAACTTAAAACGCACATACTTAATTAATGATTATAATTTCAAATGGAATTGTTCTGCTGGTAACTATAAAAACTTACAGCACTCACTATATGGTGGTAATAAATCCACAGAATTTCGAAATGCCTTGTTATTTGATTTATACTCTGTCTGATTCTTACGCAATGTTTGTTTGTACTGACGGATGGAGCACCAATAATGCTTAAAAATTTTGTCCTGAATTAAAAAAATAATAATATCACCACTTAATGTTTCAATTTATTCAAAACAATTTTAGATGTATGATATAAACAACAAAAAGCTTTAAAAACACAAAAGGAAAATGTTATTTTGCACGACCAGTTAATTTTAATTCGCCCCAAATGTCGTATTGTAAATATTTTGAATCGATTCGCGAAGTTTTTAAGGCTGACTGAATAAAGTGCTTACATTTTCCATTGATTAAAAAAAGTGGAAAGGCGAAGTGTTCTCTTTTAGATTGACTGGTAATTTGTATACTCTGATGGAGCTATTTTTCACTCGGGAAGATTAGTGTCCGTGATTAAAGAAGCGCCCCGGCTGAAACGGAAAGTTCAAGAATTATGGCCCATTATATTTTATTGACAAGAAAGTACTTAAATTTTTAAAGCTAAAAGAAGTTTAGAACTTTGATTTTAAGCATTCTGTGTTATTATGCATTTTAGAGATTATCAATTATGTTTTGCCGTGGACTTTCAAGAGACAGGTAAATAAAACAGCACTTGACCATTTTATTTTACATATTAATAAAAATAATTCGGATGTCATTATTACAATTAAGACTAACGGACACTTTACAGCAGTTTATTACGTATAAAAACTTGAGTAAAAATAGTATAATGACTCCTATCGGATTTATGTATAATTTATAACTCTTATTAGTATTAATCACCCCAATTTCTAACAGATTTCGAAAATTTCTGAAAAGATGGAGGTTCTCAATTCTGTCTGTTTTTTTAATGTTTGCTCAATCATTACTCTGGATTAGCTTAAGCAATTTTCATGAAATCTGTCGTAAACAATGTATGGCTCGGCAGTGGTACCATTATAGTACGAGAGCCCATCGACAAAAACCTTATGATGATCGGTTAAACATGAAAATTGTTGGCGACGCTTATCAAGCTATCATCTGAACGTCTGTCCGTCGGCAGGGAATCTGGGTTTCAAGGGGGGCAAAGGGAGGAAAAACCAAAACAGTTTACAGAAAATTCCGAAAGAATTTGGACATGTTCCTTTTCATATGAAATTCGTTCAAGTACTTAATGATTAGAACGTTCACTTTCATGAATGTCATATGAAAAGGAAACATTACGAAATTCGGCTCCGTGGTCGCAAGCCAAGCACCTTAGCACTGCGACACTAGGCTGGAATTGTATTCGGGAATTCATACCTTATATTTGAATTAGGTCGATACCAAATTTTGATGTAAAAATCGCGAAAGAGTATACATTCGCGTAATACTTTAATTCAAATCTGCACATGAACTACACATAACTTCCGGTGTACTGATTCCTCGCCTAATGCGCTTCAGCCAGATTTTCATGATGCTGCCGAAATTAAAAAGATTACACATTGACAAAGGCATTTCAGCATTTCAGCAAAGCTTTACTGTCTGTCCTAAATTTAGCCAAGTATAATAAATTTGTTCATTTAAAATGCATTAACGTTTACGGCGGAATTATGTTTGAAATTTATTTCAATAATACAAACTACGTAATCCAAGTGGAGCAGATTTACACTCATAGAAAACGCATTAGCATTTCAGTCGAGGCTCCGTGTGCATAATCGATGTTTTAGTCTGGTGAAAATCTCGTCTGTTTACTTATTCGTTTTATGCAGTTGTTGCACTTTGCGGAATAAAAATTGTTTTCATACTCTTCGCAAGCACAAAGCGAAGAGTATATTGCAGCCGATCGGCACATTTCTAAAACCGGTAATGTTGCTCGTAGAGAAAAAAATTTCATATCACTGTGTTGGTGATCGAGTTCTGAACAACTTTCAAAATGTCCGTCTGTCCGACTGTCCGTCTGTCAGTCTGTCTGTTAGTATATCTGCCTGTCCGTCCATCACGTTAACTTAAGAACAATAAGTCCGATATTGAAATTTGGACAGTAGCTAGTGTTATCTAGAGCAAGAGCGCTTCTGTTTTTGAACAAGTTTGATCAATAAATAAAAAAGTTATTATTTTTTTTTTTATTAAATAAGTTATATTTTGTTTTGTTTTTGTAATTAAACAAAAGTTGTCTAAAGCTAATATTTTTTACAAAAAAAACTGCGAAGAGTATCTTGCAGAATGTGAAACAATTATTTAAAAAGTGTAGTAAATCGGTGAAGAGTATAATGGTTAGTTTTAGGTTTCCCTTTAAATTTTTTAATGAGTTTATTTCTATATACACTTTGAAGTGAAACTTACAGAAGAAATTTAATAACTGAAGTTATTAATTCAGAAAGGCATTTTTTAAGATTCACAAAGGGGCTGTCGTAAGGGGCAGGTCAGGCGAGGAGTCAGGTAGGTATTAACTCCGACTTAGACAGACTCGCTGAAGTTAAGCAACGTCCAAAGCGGTTACCGTTTCGATGGGCAAACGGATCATCGAGATACATCGCGTGCCCAGACCGTTGCTGGTCTGAATGCGAGGGAATTCACTTACAGACTCGCACACAGTCCGATTATCTAACTATAATTAACACGGCACGATATAGATAAGACTGGGAAGTGGCACAATAAGCCTACATTGCTGCAGTGCCCCCGGAGTCAACATGACAGCCGGCCCATATACAGTGTGGCACATTTAAAATGGAAACACCTTTATTAATTTTGTATTTTTGTTCGAATTGAATCAATTTTTTCCAAAATGTAGAACAAATTAGGATCTACGTATGGCCAAAAAGACACTCGCCTCCTACAAATGCAAGGCCACCTACGGTACCAAAATACATGAAAAAAATAAAGAAATCATATTAGGCATTATTAGGCAAAACATTATTAATGAAAATTGTTCAGAATTTTTTTAAATACAAATCACTTGAAAACTACCTGACATCTTACGTTTAATTTCAAACAAAATTGTCATAGCACAATTTTCTAAATAAAAAAAAAAAATTAAAATGATATTTTCGGACTCGGACATTGTTTTAAACAGAATTTCAATAGTCTTTAATATAGCTGAAATTTTGGTCCTAGATTTTTGAACAATTCTGAACAACTTTCATTAATAAAGTTTTTCCATAAAAAAATGCCTAGTACTATTTCTTTATTTTTTCCTTTTATTTTGGTACCGCAAGTGGCTTTGCATTTGTAAGACGCGGGTGTGTTTTTGACCATAAGTAGAACCTAATTTGTTCTATCTTTTGGTAAAATTTGATTCAAGTCGGACAAAAAATAAAAAAGTTATAAAGGTGTTTCCATTTTAAATGGGTCACACTGTATATAAAAAAGGGACAGGTATCTCAGTACTGTCTTTATTGTCTATACATAACGAATAAGTAATTTCTTGAAGGAAGGGGGGCTGGAACCCTCGGTTTAACGCTGCCTCTGGAGACGTAGTTTCCAGAAACACCAAAACTCTTGAACACAACACTTAAATACCAACATCCGACGCGCGTTTCACTAACCACGTTAGCAGTGTCGGGAGATAATTAAAACTGAACATGGGCATCTACTGTTCTATTCAAGAGTTTTGGTGTTTGTGCAAACTACGTCTCCAGAAGCAACACGTAATTTCTCATAATAAATGCTAGATGAAGTGTGAAAGTTGTTCGCAAAATATCTATGAATGTTTTTCTCAATGAAGTCTGTGCAGAAATAAAGATATTACAGTTCAAGGAATTAATTTTAGGAAAACAGAAACTCAACCGTAGAAAGAACATTTAAATTAAATGGAACTGCACAAAATTGCCGGAAAACGAGAGCGACTGGCACCGAGGGTGGACGTGCCGTGAGACCCCCGTGAAGAAAACGCAAAAAGAATCAGTTAAAACTCCGTTAAGCTCGATAAAATTTAAGTCATTGGTAGATCAAGAAAATTTGCGGAAAATAAAATATCGTAATAGAAGAACAAAATACATACCGAATTAATAATTGAAATTTACTGGTAATGTGTTTATTAATAGTACCAAAAATAGAGTAAACAAGTGAAGTGTAGTGCCTTAGTTTAGCCGTCGACGGAAACAGTCCGATTTATACCTGGAACCCTTCCAAGTAAAGGGCTGAATGCTAAATGTTGTTGTTAGTGTCAAATGAGCGACATGTGTGTATAAGGCAAAATAGACATATCACCTATGTTGTGAATTAAAAAACTCCAACTAGAACTGTTTTTGGAAAGTGGAAGTGGCGTGTGAGAATCCTTCAGAACAGAGAGGGAATCTGCCAACATATACACACTCGGACGAAAAAGATTCTATTAGTCGTATCAGTTTATTTTACCCATTAATGATTAAAAGTAAGTGACTTTCTTAAAATTTAAAATGCATGAAACATAAGACAAACTCCACAAAAGGAAGGTTTCGGCTGGCACCTGTCATATGATCCATATATTGGGCTTATTTACGAATACAAAGATATTTCTCAGGTCAAAGTAGTTGGGGTCTGCTTGATATACAGAGCGTTCCAATTATTCTCCTGGATATTTTTTATTTTTGCAGATTTTACTATTTATTTTGCTTTACCTTGGCAGATCGGTATACAGGGTGTCTCAAAGGTTCCCTCGGGGCTCATTCTTGCATTCCCACTGTAAATGGCTGTTGTCCTGTGGAACGGTCAATAAATTAATGCTTCTCACAGAGAGCTAATGCAGGTCTTGGCGCACTGATGCAGAATGTTAAAACGAAAACACAAATTTCTGGGAAACACGAATCCATATCTGGCCGCAAGCGGGCAGGAGGGGATGCACACTGGTAGATTTAGAAACAGAAGAAACAGAGGAAACTCGGAAGAAGAATAAACAGGAAGATGATAATAGAGGGAAACCTAAGAGAAGCATCTCACGAACACCTACACTTCCCACCCGATGATGATAGATGGAAACTTAAAAGCAAAGAAACTTCAAAGAAGCATCACACAAACACCTACACTTCCCATCCTATATCTTCCCATCCTGTATCTTACACACATGCGGCAGGTAAAGTATTTTTACCTGCCACAAATATTTATTACCATAGCCATGACTTTGACATTAAACAGAAATTTCGTGTGACAGTCAAACTGACAACATAATTGTTACCAATGATAATTCTATTAAAAAAGATTTACACATTGTCAACATAGATAATAATCCTCAAACATGTTCAATTGAAACTCCTTCGACAGGAATTAATTTTTATAATACGTCAAGGTGTACGTTTAATATAACAAGCAATAAGTAGATTTTTCTTGTATTTGCTGTTTACTTTGTCATAATAAAATGTGATAAGTTATAATAATTCAATTTTTTTAAATTATAAATTTTTACGATTGGCGATAAAATTTTGTATGCACCATCTCAGTAAATTGTCTTTATCGAACTCACCTGTTACTCGCCTCGCTCGCTTCGCTTGTTTGACACCTAATCTCAGACTCGTTTGATAGAGACTCACTTTACTGCCTTGGTACATAAATAAGTATTGCTAGACTCTGATAAAACCTTTGGAAGAATCAGGCAGATACTGAATTAACCCTTAACCACTGACACGGAGTCCGATAGACGCCATGCCGTATATTTCGAGCTATTACTTCCACCACAAATTTTTGTCACTGCTGTCGCCTCACATACTTTTCATATTTTTAGTGCTCTACAACGTGTCAAAGTGGCAGGGTCGAAAAAATGTTATTTGTCCGAGTATTGCGAGTTTGGGAGTCTTACAGACTCCCTGTCAGTATTAGTGTTACATAAGTTGTAAGCCGCTATGGCTAATTCTAAGCCTAGTGTAATAGAGCGGGTGAATGTTCTTGACCCAAATTTTGAAGAAATAGCGGACTTGGTTTAACGATACACTAGGTGATAATAGTGATGCTGAAGTGGAATTAAAATCCTTAATTCGTCGTGTTTTGCATATGCCGGAAGAGGTACAGGAAATGCATGAGGAACGTCTGCAAAGCCGAAAATATTGTTATATACGCCCTTATAAATTAAAAAGGAGGACAGCATACACTTGTATAAAATGCAGTAAACCAATTTGCCAGCAGCGCTCTCGAAAATGTTGTATAAATTGTTGTAGTGACCGAGAGGGGGCATAAAAGATGGCTTCCCAAGATCACCTGCAGATTTTTTTACTCTATGATTTTAGAATTTAATTATATTTTTTTAACGATAAAAAATACTAGGGTCCAATTATTATTACTTGCGTTTGAATTGTTTAAAAAATTAAGGATTTTATAAATTGTTCATTTATGGAAGCTTTTTTATATATTTACAGAATATGTTGTAATAGAACACCTTGGGCATCATTTATTTACAAAAAATATTTAGAATATAATGTGTTTAATTTTTTTATATCTATTTTTGAGTAGGGGTCTATCAAACTCCCTGTCCGTATCAGTGTACTAAAAATTGGTGTCAGTAGTTAAGAGTTAATTTTTCCACATTCACTATTACTTCTTCTAAAAACACTCAAAAGCAGATAACGCAAATTATAATCCTGTATCCAAAAAATCAAGCACCTTTCTTAAAATATATTTTTTCATATATACCTCAAGCTTATTGCGCTCCATAGTCTTGTTAACTCATTAGCCCCATTCCATCAGATTTCGTTGGCCTTTGTTTTCGATGGTCCACCAGCAATAAATGTACGTGAGTATCTCATTCCTGAAGCGACGGCTTAATACCAGTTATGATTCTAGCTTAATAGTTCCCTTACTCTCTCACGGTATTATATCATATCCTGCAGTTGGTAAGACTATTATTGTGCCTTCTTTGGATCAACAACTGCATTTCCATTACCTAAATTTTCCTCGTCTCTTCGCATCCACTCCACTCTACGTTGTTGTGGTCCATCAGTCATCTTATCAAGGCAGCCTTTTACCATTTATGGCTCCTCTACTGCTTGGCCATACGGATATACATGTTAGTGTATGACATTCGTACCATTTCATATGCATAGACGCCTATAGCTCTGACTTCTGCTTATCAAATGATTGCGAGGAGTACCTAACTTTTCACAATGTTGATGTCTTATTGAGTAATATTAATTTCTTGAGTTTTTTATTTTGCGTTCTTTAAAGTCTTCAAAGTTTTTGAATAGACACAAAAAAATATTCATCCGCACGTGGCCCAATAGAGTTTCTTTATTAAAACTGGGTTGTAATGAATTTTTGATCTATCGGTTGAAAATTATTCAACCAAATAAAATTGTATAATACCTAGATAATCCTATATTTTGTACTTTTTAACTACCCTGTACAAGATTTTCTTCCCATTTAACTAAGTAAATGCGAATATAATTTACAATCGAGATCAAAACGATATGGTGCTCATTTCTATTTTATTTTTTATCAATTCCTCTTATGCCCTACGAAATATTATAAAAATAGCCTTCAGCTCCTATGGATACTCAAGGACCATTCCCCTGCTATTCGAAAGTTCCCACTCAACTGCTTGAAATTCCTTTCTCTCAAATACTTTAAGAATGTGTAGGGTTTTATGTAACAAGGAATTATTTCGGAGGGTTCTCCTTATTCCATTAAATTGTATTTAATTATATTTCGTTTAATTTTCTTTACACAGGCGTTATATTTGAATATTTTATTCTTGCTGCTTTAAGCCTTGTTATTTATAATAGTGGGAAAAAAATTCAGCGAGTAGACGGAGGAGGTTTTTTTAAACAACATGGACTAAATTAACATTTTCTTTGCGATATAACTACATTGGGGAGTTTTTCACAATAATTTGGTTTAAGACGCCAAATTATTTCGGTTCATAATATTCATAATGTAAAGTTATTCTAATCAATTTTATAGCTTACATGTGTTATTGACGCTCCACTGATGTGGTTTCAACAAAATGTCTGCATGTATGTGCATATATAGAGCGCCGAAACTGGCAAAGAGATTTTGATGGAATTTGATTTTTACAAGGGTGATATTAAAGTCTGTCACGGTGTTTATAGTGTGTGCGACACGGAAAGCGTACAGTTTGAGATGATTTGCAGTGAAGGAAGAATAGTGTCGGATCAACCAGTCAAAACGCGTCGCACGACTTTAATGATTGAGTGGGCAAAAATATTGGCCTATTATCGAGTATAACCGCATGAAAGATTGAAACAGGTGAACGTATAATTGTAGTTTTATGAGCGGAAAGTCGTAGGTTTAGAATAGCTTTCTGCTTGATATGTATATCAGTGTATTATGATAATCTACGTAGGCCGCGGTACATCCACTAATCTAAAGTGTTCTACTATCGTAGTTCATGTCAGTGTCAGAGCTTTTCGAAAATTTGATCTCGACGACTAACGCCTCCACCAAAATTTCTATTAAAGGCATTTTTGCAATCTTCCGGATATATCCAAACATGTTTTCGTGTTGGCAGAAAAAAATTCCCAAAAGCGCATCCACTTGAAGCACTCCGCCATGTGTCCCGTACTCTATGCCCTCCTCCTCTGCCATTTTATCACGATGTCAAAGGATAAACATTTGCATGATACTTTGACACTTTTGCTATGGAACCTCGTCTACCAAGGTTGATGAAAAAAATCACTTATCAGAAAAATCTTATGTTGCGGATCCAATATGGAGGTCTCAAGAAAATTGCAGCTTCTCTCGTTTTGAGCTTTTTCAAAAGAGGTAAAAACTTTTTCTCGTGAATGTACATTGGAACAACAGACCCTAAATTCGAAAATTGCTAAAGGAACACATGGGCACTGAATCATGGATGCTGAATTGGAAAAGAGATAGTTGTGTAAGAATTTGCTTTTTAATTAGCATAATGGTTTAGTTAAAGTCCAAATTACCTTTAACAATCAAACTAGGACAATGTCAACAGGAAAATTTCTTATCGTTTGAAATAATACCCAATAGCGGCGTCTTGAATGCAATACTTATGTTGCGCAAACTTTATTCCCCACTTTTATATACTTTTTCATTCGATTCATGAAACTTGTCCTTGTCATTTCAAGTGTATTCTCAAACCTTCAAAAGTTTTTTGTAAGTTGAAGGGATGATAGTAGAGGTAGAAATGCGTTTCATCAAATATATTAAGACATTACAAATATGAAAGAATAATTAATTCGATATCTTCTGCCATTCAGAAGATATTTCAACACACACATAGGTAATTTAGCTTTCGGTAAATATGTAGTACTGCTGGGTTCTTGCGATCTTGATTTTGTTTCAACTGCTTTAATGCAGCTACTAGAGTATATTATGGTATCACTAATCATTCTCATTCATAAGTTTATTTGTATATATAATATGCATTAATGTCAATTTAGCTTGTTAATAGATAATTTCATTTTCTAATGTTTTGCTAACATAACCAGAATAAAGGTTAGTTAAAGAATGCAAATATATACATAGTTTTCTCTTTCTTTTTCATACATTATTTTCTTCTGCTGTTTGTCAAATCATATAAAGAATGTTATTCATTGCGTAATTCAACCTATTAAGATCTTTATATTATTATCAAAATAGGTAACGTTAATCATGAGTTGTTTCCTTCCCTCCTTCCTTTTCTTCCTCCAGTCTAAAATTAAGTCAAATTGTTTCAAACTATTAAGTACTTATTGCTCTAGATCATCACTTGGTTTAGGATTAGGCAAGATCCTATCTTCTTGGCCAGAAAAGGGTTTTAGATCCTAATGTTGGATTTCCTACACTTAAACCCAGAACTTGTACCCCAAAGAAAATGTATTGACATATGCATCTTTATACTTTGATAGAGACTCCTTCAAAAAGCACCAAATGACATCCGATGATTCTCGTATAAACTTAAGTAACCAAATTAATTTAAAATTGCATCTAGGAACCACTTTATCAACAACATCTAGTAAATTAAATCTAACTGTTCTAAACCTCCAAAAGATCAAGATGAGCCAGGACAATATTCAAGTCACTGTTAAGAACTGGATTTTACATGGATGAGGTGGTGAATAGACACGTGTCTGAGGTAACATTAGTGAGGAAGACGAACAAGATTAAATATTTTGAATACATTAAATGGACCGATTCGTCCTTGGATCTCAATTCAAGGAATCAGTTTCTTAAAATATCGGACTTTAGAAAACCTGGCGGAGAACTGGTCCTCAGACAAACTGTAAGAACAATAATCAAAAATACGTAAGGAAAACTAGTTTACTGAAGTGACACAATTCTTTATTTTCTTGTCTACATCTGCAACTATTGTATCGAATACTGAGATAGTATCTATCATCCACAAATCTCAACCATACTCTAGAGAATTACTCGAATGGCTGTGCCCCTGTGTGATTGGCCCTGTTCTCGTAGATTGTCGTGTATTTACATATTTGTGCACTCCTTAATTTCCATCTGAGTTTATCCTAAAGTTACCAAAAAAACACCATTAAAATATTAATCAACTGTTCAAACTTGTAACTACTCTATTGAAACCCAGTTATATTTGAGTGTTGAATTCGTCTGTTTGACGAAAACAATAAGCTTGGTGGAGTACAATTTGCTCCCGGAATAATTATATTGACAAGAGACAAACAATTAATAATGCTGTTTTTAATAAAACTGAGCGCCCGCTCGGTTGATGGAGTAATTTCAACTGCGATATAAATAAACGATGACATTGGCAAATTAAGAATTTAAAAACGAAGTAGTCTGCAATGTTTGGAAAATTAAATTTATGCAACGTTATTTCCAATTTGTATTCAATTAATTTCGAATTGATTATTTGACGACACACTGAATTATGTTCTATTCGATATGTAAATTTGTCAATTTGTCTCACTGATTTTGTATTGGAGAACAATTGCGCACACTATTTGAATAATTGTGGTTTATTACGGGTACAATGTTATAACAAACAACGCGATATACTGTTTGTTTGTGGCGAAACAAAATAGGAAAGCACTTAATGGCACTAATAATAAGTTATGAAATATATCTACATTACAGGTAATCCTTTTGTTTTCTAATTTTGAACTTCACACATTTGACATTATGATAAGCACGTAGTAAATGGATAGAATGTCTCTACAAACTTTTGACTATTGCTGCATTTTTTTACATTATGGCAAACAACAGTCTAGATTCCAGATTCATCTATCTTGGTAAATATGGCCTCATCACGCATGATTTATTAAACGACTCGGTACTAGAGAAAAAGTACTGAATATATGATAAATCATCAAGAAGACAAGGGAATACTACGTGTCTTTTATCTATCTATAAAAGATAAAACCACCAATACAAATTCACCCTTCAGTGCTTAAAGCTGATTTACTATTTTAGTTATTTTGACCATTTTTATATGAATATAAACACAAGTTTCAGAATTTTAAAATAGTTTTCAACTCTCTCAAGAATGGTCCGCTCAGTGTCTTTAAATTTTTCACTAGATACTTCCATATCCACGTAGTGCACTGGGAGTATAGCAATTTTTAACATTATTTTTTGTTGAGAAATCGACAGTTGAAAGTAATTACTGTAGTAACAAACTAATATACAGGGCCAAATATTCTCTCGGGCCTCTCTCTCATAACCGAAGCTCCATAAAAGGCTTTTTTATTGCGAGATAGGGCACTTCCACCGTGAATGGATATTTACCTGTGGAACGGTTAATAAAATAAATAAAAAAAAAGCTCTCTGCGGCGAATGTATATATGCCTTGGCAGACAAAGTGAACACAGGTGGGCAGAAGGAGGTACACACTGCTAGATTCAGACCCGGAAGACTTGGAGGAAGAATAAATAAGGATATGACGCTAGATGGAAACTTAAAAGAAGCATGGAAACTAAAAAGAAGCATCCCAAAAACACCTAACTTCCCATCCTATATTTCTACCCCATGCCTCATATGGCTCTCGCTGCTAACAACAAGCATGTCCCATGTCCAACCCGGCGTATGCAGCCGGTCCTACGATATATAAAACATCCGAAATTTGGTTCCGGTACGCGGTTTGGCCGTCCGTTGGGCGTGTTCGGCGGACGATCAAGCTGGGTGTTGGAGCGAACCTCCATGGATGCCCGGAATCGGCAGCAATGCTCGCCTTACACTGATAAATCAATCAATAAATCAATCAATCGATACTATTAAAACGTCAAGAAAAGTCGGGGTTTTAAATTCGAGCGAACAAAATCTTTGTCTGTCTGTCCGTTTTTTTTTTATGCTCACATTTTCTCGTCAACGGTTTAAGATATTGACTTGAAATTTGGTACACATATGTTCCATGACGATATCTCTAACCAGCTGATATTTTGAGATAATTCTGGTGAAGGATTGAAGGTTAAATAGGGGTAAATAAGTAAAGTAAGAAACTTGGAATTTGGTGTATATACTAGAAGACAAGGCCTCAGATTGTTTATAATGTTTTTCAACCCCATCCCCTCACTGCATTCTTAAAAGCTTTAATTAAATAAAATTCAGACATTCACTTGAAATTTGGTACACGTACGTATTTTAACGACGTCTGGAACTAGACTATATTTTAAAATGATTCCATTGAAGGTTTCGGGGTTAAGCAGGAGTAAATATGGAGAAATAAGTAAAGCAAACTGGTAAGTAAATCTTCAATTCTGAGGGTTTTAGAGAAAACAAAATACCATCCTTATAGAGTTAAGTTGGTTCAGGAGAGTTAAATTAGGATGATTCTGGTATAAGCCAAGAATTCTGTGAATTAGTAATGAACATAATGCTAGCATAATTGCAGTATATAAATAAAATTGTTGTTTTTTTACCGATGAAGCTATGCATTAATTATATCCATTAACTTGTGAACGTTTGAAAATCGCGCCCTATGTACCGAAACTGCGGTAACATTATACATAGTTCAGCGATAAAGAACAAAGTAGAAAGTGTATCAAAACATCGTGACGATGCTAGATAAGCAAAGGGGTAGTTTTAATATTGTAATACGATAAGCCTGTGAAGGCCAGCTGTATGTGTTTATTGAGGAAGCTCTACTTCATCACTTCATGCCATAGAGATTATGTATATTTTACTATTATTTATCCTATTGTTAGAGCGAAAAACAGATTATTCATCATAAATCCCGTAAATAGACGTATTTCAATTTTCAGATTCCGAGAACAAAAAATATTAATTAATCAACTATTCCACAATATCATGGAACATCGAATTGACATATCAAATTGCAGTGTGCCTTCAAAAAAAGCTGTAATAATTTTGTTTTTATATTTATCAAAAATTGTACATATATATTATTATATTCTTCCCTAATCTCTAATTTGATAAATATAACAAATTGCCTGTGCTTACCTTGTTTACATTTATTTAACTCTTAGAATGGGCGTAATACTGCTATCTTTTCTAAATTTAGCCTCATTTTTACTTTCCTTATCTCAGTTGAGCTCTCATCTCAAGTAACGTTGTGGGTTGCCTTTTAAAACTTTACTTGTAATAATTTTGTTTATATTCTATGAGCCTTTTAATGCTCTTTTGTAAATGAAAAATTCTTGTTTTGGAATTACCAGTTTTGTCAATTCAGTGCACTATTGTTAGTTGACTAATCTATTTTCTGTGCTTATATATGAATGATATGAGTTTTATTTGAAATTTTTAGTTTATATATAGATAAAAAGTTTATTTTCGCAATATTTATGCAATTATCATTGGAATTGTTAATATCTTATTTCTATGTCCTTCATCCACTATTTCCAGCTAATTACTAAAAATCTAATTACAATACGATCAAAGTTATGATTAGTTACATGTAGGAAATCTTATATATTAAATACTGCTTGTCGCTCAAATTTATTATTGTTTTTAGGTTACTTTTATATAACTTTTGCTGTTGAATTTATTGAAAACTATTCTTACTAATTGTTTCAAATTTCTTACTTTGCGTTTCGGTTGAATATCAGTGTCTTCCTTGGATATTTGCTGATGTATTGCAGAAAACTGTCTGCTTTGCTAAATATTACCAGGTAAGTTATACTATAATAATAACCACCGCCTCCAACGCGTTGTTGATAACTTCCACCTTTTGTTTTTTTAGGTCTTCTCTCTAATCTCTCTAAGATCAAGTAACTTTTTATTTTTTTTAGTCTGCTTGTTGCTGTTCCCAGACACTCTCATTAGATCACAAAATTATGTTGTCATCCTTCAATACCGGCCTCTGACATCTGTCCTAAATGTCAGCTTGCCTGATAAATTTTCATCTTGATTTTCCAAAGTTTTATTTTTTTCACTTTTTGTTGAACTGTTGTGGTGAAATTTGATGTTTGAAGCTTTTTACTGATGTCCTCCTGCTCATTGCAAGGTAAGCCTCATTTCAGTCTGTCTTGTACTTTTCAACTTATCAGAAAAATTATCGAGGTACTCAGTTTTGCACTTGGGTTTTATATCACGTTTTTGTTTAAATTTTGCATTAGCAGCTTGTTCTGTAGTCTTCGCTGCTCAATTCTTAGTTTATTTAACCTAGTTTTAACAAAATTATAATGCATAATTTAACCTACTTAACTTCTAATGATATTTTTTTCTTTTTCAGCAAGCTCAGCCCCTAGATTTGCCTTGAATCTGGTTTTGTGATTTTACAATGATTTTGTGAGCAACTCTGAGAGATGCTGAAATTGAGATACAGCAGTTTACATTTTATGTGTATTTTTAGTAATGTGATTATACTTTTAATTAATTCCCTAAGATAGATACTGGCTTTGTTATTTTTTTATACTTTTTAGCATTTTTATTAATTTTTTATCAATTATTTTACTAGCTAAAGCAACTACGTTTAAAATTTCCTATTTCTAGTTTGGTCTTTCTTTCATACTATTATTATGTTACTTTTTAGCTATATGTTAATTGCTGCTTACAAAAATACTTCAATATTTATGTAATATCGAAATGCTATGCAAATTGCACATGATATCTCCTTTTGTCCTAATTTTGTAATTGGGTAAACACTTGTCGAAGTGCTGTGTAATAAAATTGAATAAACTATATCAGATTTTGTATGTTTTAAAACTCGAGAAGCTATATCTTTTAAAAATCAATTATTGTTTTAAATTCTACTGTAAATTGCACCAAAATGTTTTCGAATTACGCTTAATTACCAGCTGTACTGTCAGAATGCCCACGTAGATAAAGTTATAAATAAAATAACTGTTGATTAAATTGTATTGATGTCGAAAGGAAAGGTGGTCATTATGTCAAAATACTTTAAAACGTGTCATATTAGTGAACAAAATGAGTGAAAACCATCTTACTGAAGTAGAATTATTTCTCAGTCACCTGACAACTGCAAAACATAAATTATGTAAGCAGTTCAAATAAAAATGATCCTCAAAATCCACACCCACTGCTTGAAAGTGTTACTTACACCAACAGGGCGTGATTTATCAGTTTAGAGCACATTTAAACTTGAAAGACGCGGTCGGCATAGTCCACTCGACTGACTTGCGGTAGATAGTGATTAGAGTTGACTTGAAAGTTGTTGAACTCATCCCTAAACTGCTTTGTATCTTCCAAGAATTTCAAAGTTCAATGGAACCCGCATTAAAACGTCAGTCCGCGCAATCAAACATAAAGCTTTAAACGAATTTAGGAAGGATAACAAGATGCAGGCTCAATCCAGAGTTCAACCGAAGAGTTTCCCTTCTGAAGGGAATCGAATGACGAGGACTTATCGCAGGTGCCCAGTAATATTCATCGTACATCAAGTGCTCTATTAAGAGGATGTAATGCTTATATGGTGTCATTATTATACTCTTCGCAACTATGAAAACGAAGAGAATAATATCTTATTTCTAAAATATTCATAAGAGTTAACCTTATGTTGCTTTTACAATTAAAGTAAACATTATAATTGGAAGTCAGTATGTCCGTATTGAAGTATCCAACGACATAAAAGTGTTAGATTTCTAGTATGTAGCATTTATTTTACTATTATTTTACATTAATTTTATTATTTAATAAATTTGATAGCAACTCAGTAGTCGGTATATTTCATATACCGAGAGGGAGAATATTGAGTTGTGACAATTTAACAATTTGAATAATAGTGGAAAACACCCTGTAGAACTACGTCAACTTTGTATCCTTGTATATTTTGACTTATAATTGTTTCAGCAATCAAATACCTACACGCTGAAATTCATGACATCTTTTCTTCGACACGAATTTTTCAAATAGCATCGAAGAATAGTGGTCGCTATGAGGCATAAAATTAAAAATCGTCAATTTAATCTTTGGGAATGTTCATATGCAAGGTCTAAAGATAATACGAAAAATTATGTATTGTAAGAAATCATTTTGTATTATACTTTTATAGCGACAAAAACGAGAAATTGAAAATTTTTGTATTTTTAAAAATTAATAACTTTGAAAATATCAATTTTTAAAATCAATAACTTTGAAAATATCAACAAAAAAATGTATCGAACGTTTCTTATTGGAAATCGGTCAAGAACTACAAAAAATTTGTTTGATTAAAATATTATGTAATATTTCCTTTTGTCATAAACAAAATTGTTTTAAACAGAATCTGACCAGGTTACCGCCTGTAACATGGATTTTCCTAATCGGTAGTTTCTCCTGAACTGTTTCCAGCAAAAGAACTGCACCCGAAATATATTCGAAACTCTTACAGCCTGCTCTAATAATGACAGATGGCTCTATAGGAGAGAGATGGCTCTATACGTGAGAGAGATTGATTAATGCAAAAAAAATTCAACAAGGCAAAATCATCTTGGCATATACACTTCAGTTATATTAGGCCGGAAAAAGCAGCGTCTGCTAAAAAAATTCAAGTGAGACTAAATTTCGCTTACACCTTTAACTTTAGAGGCCATGTCTAAAAAGTCCCCATCAATATCGCGCTTGCGATTTTAGTTATTTAAGATCAAGGGTCATAAAACTCTTATTCTCTCAAATATCTCGCTCTTCGTCAGTCGTATGGCTTTTTGCGTTATTACAAAAAATAAAGACTCAAAAAAGTTATTTAAGTCTTTTCCGCACAACCAACGATTTATTAAATAACACACAGCTAAATTATGCGAATGTACAAACTACAATCTATCAACATAGGCTGTGAAGCAAGCTAGGGACGACACTGACGTTTTAATAGTAGAGACGACACTTGAGAAATCACACCACATTACTGTTGTCGTTGGAGAAGATGTAGATCTATTAGTTCTTCTAATAGGACGTGCTCCTTTAAAGCAGGAGGTTTTCTTCCTTAAACCAGGGAAAGGGAAAATAGAATAAAAAACGTGCTAGCCTAAATAAATTTCAAAATTGCAAAAAGCATATGTTGTTACTACATGCTATTACTGGCTGTAACACAACCTCTACACTCTTTGACAAAGAAAAAATAAAAGTTTTTAAAATGTTCGAGAAGCGCGGTTCGTGACTGGACTAATAGTAAATTCCTAACGTGTACACTTTTAGTTTTTAAGAGATTTCTGTTATTCATAGGCGCGATGTAAAATTATTAAAAATAATCCTTGTAAGAATGTATAAGTATTGAATGAATATTAAATTTATAAAATATTGTTATGAATTACACCCCCTTGGAACTGGAGATGATACGCCTATGCCTACTAACAGTGACTGGAAAGACTCTAGAAAGAGCCATGGACTTTTCTAGATTGTGGTTGGAGAAGATTCTGGTTTAATCTAGAGGTAATTTCGGAGTATAGAAGGCGCGATTACCAGCGCAGAAGAAGAAGTTTATTAAGAAGGCAGTTTATAAAAGTAAACAAGTTGAAAAGCGAAAAAAGTGAGGTTAAATAGAAAGTAAACAAAAAGTGTATTTTGAAATATTGTATACTTAGTCAGTAAATTGTTAAATAAAGTGTTAGTGGTGTTTATCTCTTGCTGAAATTATTTAGAACCCACGGATTCACACAGGGTGTTTCCCAAAAGGTGAATAAACGTAACAATATGTACAAGATGTTATTACCATTCTTCTTATAAAACTAGTCAACTCATGTATAAATAAATAGTGCCCATTTTTCGAAGTGTTCAAAATCTTAAAAAAGAAATTCCACTTTTTAAGAAAGAAGATGTAATTATTTACTTCGGTCTATGTTAATTATCCCTGCATTAGGAGACATAATAGAGAAAGACTCAAATTTTCAATTTGGTACTCACTCTGGTAAATCTACGACTAATGCCGTTATCACAGTGGTGAAACGTATGACAGTGGCATTTGAAAGTAAAAGCTTTGTTGGAAGTGTTTCATAAATCGACAAATCGCGTCGAAGGCACTCGGCTGTATACAGCATAATAATTCTGTGGATGATAAATTGGAAAATTATGAACTGAACACTACATTTGTAGATTTCATAAAATCATATCTTACCAGCAGAGATCAAATAACTATACTTTTTGGATTCAATCGACTTATGTTGATGTCAAGAATCTACGGCTAAGCGTCGTCCCAATCTTTTCAAAACACCTGTATTATGGAATATGGTCATCATTACTAAAACTGAAATTGGAAGCACCTCATTGGGCTCCTATTATTTACAATATGTGAATTATCTATCTAATAAAATAAATGACAATATACAACTATAACAGAATATCGTCATCATTAACAAAACTGAAATTCTAAGTACTTCAAAGTATTATCTATAATTGTTTATTTGTGGCATTTTCAAATTTTCTTACTTTTTGTTGTGTATTTTGCCACTGAAAAATATTTAAAAATTGTAATGAAAAAACCTCTGCGCCAAACGGATCAGACAGAGATTGGTTCTTGAATACTTAACTGTTTCAAAAAGTCTCACACCTAAAAATATATAAACTAGAACAATGTTATAAACTAAAAAATTAAAATGAAAGCTATAGACAGTTAACGTTTCGGAAGAGAATCTACTTTCGTTCTCAAAACTTTTTGGCCGTCAACCATGACAGTTCTTTGTTTATGTATTTCCACAGTCACGTAAGACATTAAATAATATTTATCTTATCTTTACTCACTTCGTCTCTAAGGATAGGCAACAAAAATCTATTGAATAATTTGAAACGCATCTACCCTTGTTTAATAAAATAATCGCGGATTCTTTAAGTTTTCTTTTAGTTCCGTTGCTCTCTTCTTTAAAAATCTTCACCGGGTCCCATTTAATCCTGTGATTATTATCGTGTTCACAAATTTTGGATTTTTCAAATTCTCCCCTTCTAGCGTAACTTCTATGTTCACCAAGCCTTACGTTGAAAGGTCTAGATGATTCACCTACATAATGTTTTCCGCACTTACACGGAACATTCTAAATACAATTTTTTGAATTTTCAACAATATTTAAAGGTTTGGTTTTTGATAAAGTACACCATTCAAACTTATAATATCCACCCTGAATAATATGTATATCTTATTTACTAAAAACGTTCATTTGAAGTTTAACGAATGAGAGGCATAAATTATTTGTTTAAATTGTTTTCGAGGGACCATATTTTAAAAAACAAATTTTTGTAATTTTCTTCATTTCGTGCATCTTATAACTTAACGAAAAGTGCACAGGGGTTATGTTGCTAAACTTTTCGAGCTATCATTTCTACCATTTTTGATAACATCTCGTATTTTCAGTGACTACTGAGAATTCCCAAAACAATCAAAATGCATTAGACTATCATACAAACGATCAGTTCTGTTTACAGTCAAATTATTGTGGCGTTGTTTTGTTAGGTTTTAGTTTGCCCAAGTTGTTCAAGTGTAGGCCACCCTACGAGCGACGTGGTTAGCGTCACTGGTGTAACCTGGCTAGCACAGTAAAGATACGGAGAGCTAAAGGGCATGGAGTTCAAGGCTTGGGCGCCATTGATTACTGAGTGTAATCAAGGAAAATTGAAGATAAAGATAAACCAAAGACAAAAGTTGCATATGTACAATAGAACTATATTACAAAATATTATATTACAAAAACAATGAGCTATCACAGCATCAGCGATACTGTATAGCAAAATATCACCAAAATATGTACAAGGTAAGCTATATTACAAGATACACTATATTACATATTGCTCAACAGCAAAATAAACTTGAGGTGTTTACGAGATAAAAAAAAACTATATTACAAAAGATACATCTCGTAACTTTACCTCAATACTAAAAATCATATATTACAAAAGATATGAACATTTACGAGATTTAAACCGAACTATAATACAAAGGTATCTCGCAAACGATCCGACAAACAAACTATATTACATCATTAGATATACTAAAATATTTTACAAAGATACGATAAGAAAACTTAACTAATAGAAGATATGCTATTTCACTCGAACTTGATATTTATTTGAGCCCACCAGTATATAGCCTCCCCGCTACGTAATGCCAAATACTCAAAAACGGGACACCCCAAGTTATATAACCGAAAAAATAATACTAGAACTCATATCTAGCAAATAAAATGCGGGACACCCCAAGTTATATAACCACAAAAAATAATACACATTTCACCGCGCCCCGAACATCCAAATTCCTTTAAATAAATAATCCACATAAGTGATGCGACTTGACGAGTCAAATCTAGGAAATATCAGATCAC
Source organism: Stenurella melanura (assembly GCA_963583905.1). Taxonomy (NCBI): domain Eukaryota; kingdom Metazoa; phylum Arthropoda; class Insecta; order Coleoptera; family Cerambycidae; genus Stenurella; species Stenurella melanura. Next base: position 155,982,555 of record OY757310.1, read on the forward strand.
ACGACGCGTATTATGTGCAAATAACTGACGTGTCTAACCATTGAGACACATCTAAAACAAAAGTACTTTGACACAGCGAATTTGCGATACTGGCAAAATTCAAACAATATCACGTTATCAAGCAACTACGATTACGTTAAACGTTGAATACAAGAAATCGATACTACGAAGAAATATTTGCTACAGCGAATTTAAGATATAAATAACTACGACGAAATATTTGTAACAACGAATTTAAGATATGAGTGACTACGAATTAATGTGTAGCACTAGATATGCGAAAATAATCCCTTTTACAGGTAATAATCAAAGGTACTTATCTTTTATTATAATATCCTGATGAGAGAAATTCCTAAGTATGCCCCTGTCCTCCGATGATAATAGATTATAACCGTTGGGTAGTTAAATGGTTCATGATCTCCATTTTGCTCTAGCGAGATGTCACATGTCGTACCATTCCACTTTGAAGGTTATGAAATCGTAGAGGCGTGCTATGCTCGAATAACATAAATAATTTCTTCGCCCAGATTTTCGTATGCCTGATAGAAAATCTTAAGTAGGTATTGTGTCGAAAATTTCATAATAAAGATAAACGTAGTATTCTTATCCCAAAAAGTTATCAAGAAAACGTATATAAAAACGTAGTATCAACATAGAACGTAGATAATTTTGCTTAAAGCAAAGGTGTAACATTAAGATCACTTTGACATTGAAATGAAATTTGTAATTATATAGAAAAGATAAAAGAAAGAAAGAACCTAAAACAATATGTTTAAATGTTAGATGGTATTTAACAATATATAATTATTTAACTATTACCTTATACGTCTATAAGGTTCCTCTCTACTAATATCCCCGTTAGGGTCTTACAAAATTTCTATTTCGTCCACCTCGAAGGACGGCTCGAGTGAAAGAGAAGGAATTTAGTCTAACGCGGCGTATTGTGACATATGTTTCGGACCGACAGTAACGTGGCTCCGCCCAAAAAGTAGTTCTGTTTAAATTATGAAATATTAAGTTAGCTAAAGGATCTATATTGTTACTGATAGTTCTACGTTTCATGTGACTATCCGACTTTATTATAAATACTCGACTCAACTTCATTTTTCAGTCAGTTTGATATATTTATTTAATTTAATTTGAATATTATCGAGCGTGCGCTGTTTGATATACTGATGCGTAAGCATAAGCTACTACCAACCTCTCATCTGTCCAGAAATGTTCGTTATAGTACCAGAGCATAGGAGAATAAAATGTTTGATTATTAAAATTTTTCTAATAATTGTTAGAAAATGTAACGAAGGATGCTATTGCGCATTCCGCACGTTACATTATCAAGAGACACGGTAGTGTCTCGCGCCAAGTTCACTATAACATCCTCCATATGCATAGAAATAATAATACTATTTACCAATCTGAAAAATAATAATTACATATCCAGTGTTTTGTACATAAATGTTTAAATATTCTTATTATTTAAGAAAAAGTTTAATTGAAAAAATGTGCAGTATACATCATATAACTAGTAAAACCCTACAGTAAAAAAACTACTATACCCTATTACCATTTCGTTATAAACAGATGTGTTCGTTTCTATGGACCGAGTGATCGCCAAGCCACTTCAAATTGTCAAGTTATACTTAAATGAATCCATTTCAACTCCAACAATATATCATAGTTTGAAACAAAGCAATGTTTTTAAAAAAGAAATTTGTAAGCAAATATTTAAAAAATAATAAATTTCTTTCTCCAAAGCTACTAATTTCTAGTTAATAACCGAGAGCAACATTCACAAAAAAATTAGTGATATACGACCTGAGAACGATTTTATACGGTTTATCCGGCTGCAGCTTTTTATCTTGCCCTCAGGTAACACTTCGACTACTTACTATTTAATATAATTAACATAACATACATTAACAAGAGTAGGTCATTTAAAAGAGAGAACTGCAACAGTGCTCCTAAATACATTGTAGTATATTTCCCATGACTACATTCTGGAGAATAAAAATATTTCAACAGAATAAATACCATCTCTCTGCCAAATATTTAGATGTTTGTATTATCCTAAAATAAATATACAAATGGCGGTAATTGCATTATGAAAATAATGTCAGGCGTGTGACATGAATCTACGCATGTTTTTTTTCGAAAATGTTATGTTGGACTGCCTCCAATAATTTGACATAATAATTCCTATGTGTGGGAAGATCAGATAATAAAATATATCAGACATATTTATGAATTAAAAATAAAGTTTTGTTCGAACGCCGCTTGTAAATTTTACAAATTTCTAGTATGTGTGAAACAAAAATGCGTTTTCCGCATTAAATAATGAACTTGGAGATTTTTATGTCTAAGAAAGACAGTGCGTAATATTTTCAACAACATTCAAATGATACTACAGATATATATCATTTATTCTTTATATTCAAGATAAAACTTTACAAGTGCAATGCCTTTTTTGACATAACCATGATGAAATATGTACTTTTCTAGTTTTCCAGATAGTTGTAAAAAACTGAGAATTTTGCAGTTATCAGTTAAAAAACAAAATTCAAGCATGTAGTAAAACGCCTAATCGGTAAAAAAAATCCTCCATGATCGTTTATCACTAATAGTACACCTAAAGAAACTTCTCTGTATGCCTCAAAAATTAATTTTGACCATTTTTTTTTTACAATTTTTACCAGATTAAAATGGCTACAGAAGACGTTGCGATTAAGATATATTGACGCGGTTGGTCCATTTGAAATATAATTTAATATATTTTATTGCAAAATATAGAGGACCCGTCAGTTTTTATAGTAAAAATGGGTTTCAGTCGATTGTTCTGAAACTTGGGGAAAATGTTCTCCTGGGCCTCCTGATTTAAATTCTTTTGACCACCAGTCCGACCGAATCCGATTTTTTTATCTAGAGGCGATTGAATCTGAACATCTGCGAAGGTCTGCTTAAATGTTCCATAAAAATTCTAAACATATTCAGGCTCATTTCTTGGAGAAAAATAAGCATCTTTTGTCTCTTGGTGTTTTTTTTCAGTGCTTTATTCTCCCGGAGAAAAAAATAATTTTTTTAAAAATTTTTTTACGGGAAAAGGAAGCACTTTGAAGAAAAAGTTGGGGGGAGCATAAGTTGATTATTTTTACCTAAATAATATGCCTGAATATTTTGGGATCTCTCTGAAGTAGAAAAAAATAAAATCTAGGAAAATTCTTGGTCGAAATTATTTTTGTCTAAGAAATTCTGAAAATCGACAGGCGTGGTCTTTGAACAATAATAAGCAACTTTTGGCTCTTGGCGTTTTTCTCTAAAACGCTTCTCTCACCCTAACTAATTAATATAATTCTATGAATTCTTTTTTTCGCAGTTTCGATCTCTTTTGTGATGCAGCTCCCGTTGCTAATGGCAACGCACAACCGTCTAAATTTTAAGAAATGTTATGTTTTTCATACGTTTGAATATTTTCAGCATTACATATAACACAGGAGTGAGACGGTGTTTGGGTCAATACGTTCAATCTTAAGCAACTTGGACCATTTTCCATTATTCGGATCTCTTCTACTATTCCAATATTGCAGTTATTACAGATTCGAGTTCCATCATCAATATAATCAAAGGTGGTCTTTCAGCACCTGTACGCTCATTAATAGCGATTCCTTTTTTGGCTGCATTTATCTCAACATTCAGAGGCACCATTAAACGGCGATGAGTAGCCGTGTTACAAACGTAACAGTGAACTATATACAGGGTGTAGTCAGTTTCATGTCATTAAAAAAACTGGTGATGGGGACCGACTAGACAAACAAAAAACCTTTATGAATTTTCCCTCTAGGGGCACTTTGAAAAACACTGATCTAGGGTAACATATTTAATATTATGGTAGACAACTATTGAGAACCACTGTTTTTCTTGGTCGATGGACTTGTACTTCCCAATTATACATCTTTTAAATTGTCATAAAAAAGTGCTGGCTGGCACACGCGGTGTCAAAGGATCATCGACCGCCTTTGATGGACCGCCTCAACCGAACTGAGACAATTATAAAGAGGTAAATAATTCGTTCTCTCTCCGTGCTCAATTGCAAGCAAATAATGGTCATAGAGGTTAAAACAGAGCATTTCTTTACATCCGTGTTTTTTAATTTGGAACAAAATATTGGATTGTTTATAATTTAGAAAATTTAAATGTGGTTTATGGACATTTGTAACATAAATGAATATCCTGGGTTAAAAGCTTACTACCTACCTAAATGATTCAAAATCTCTGCATCTGCATCAATACACAGTTCGGTACGTCGAATTAAGGACATATGCACTTCGTTCAACACTAAACACTAAACTATCAACTAACGTTGTCAATAAAGAAAAATAAAATAAAAACTTTGTACAAAAGCCAAAAAGGAATACAAAAAAAACGAACAAGTAAGTTGTGTCTGTACGTAAACAAGAATTTGACAACTTGAACGGTAAGTCAGTAAAATAAATCTTAACTGTAAATACACAATGATGCGAAATTCAAAAATAACGAAAACAACGAACGGCGGGTTGGACGTGTGTACATAACGAAATACCCACAGTAACTAAAATATTGTGGTTAATAGATTAGGTCCAATGCAAAAAAAAAAAACTAAAATATTGCACAAGGGAGAGTTATATAGTTTTTTTCAGATCAGATCTAGATCTAAACCTACCTCAATATTCCAGCAGTTCTCAATAAATTTTATTGGAAATTTGCGAAATTTCTGTTTATTTTTTTTCTCCAAAACTATGAGCTTTAGACCCCATGTTATATAAGGTTTTTTTGTTTATCTTGTCGTTCCCTACCACCAGTTTTTTTTAATGACATGAAACTAATTACACCCTATATAATATTCCTTCTATTCGTGATTATATCCCAGATATATTATAAGCAATATTTGAAAATCAGAAGAGGAAAACTGAAAGAAATCTATTCCTTAATATAGACAGCATGTTTAAGGAAGAAACGAATGTCGTCATTAACTACACTGACAATTATTTTTTCCTCAAACGTCTGAAAGACATGACATTTCTTAAAATTTAGATGGCTGTACGTTGCCATTAGCAGCGGGAGCTGCATTACAAAAGAGATCGAAACTGCAAAAAAAAAGAATTCATAGAATTTTATTAATTAGTTTAGGGTGAAAGAAGCGTTTTAGAGAAAAACGCCAAGAGCCAAATGTTGCTAATTTTTGTTTAAAGAACATGCCTGTCGGTTTTCAGAATTTCTTAGACAAAAATAATTTCGAACAAGAATTTCCCTGGATTTTAATTTTTTTCTGCTTCAGAAAGAACCGAAAATATTCAGGCATATTCTTTAGGTAAAAATAATCAACTTATGAGCCCCCCCCAACTTTTTCTTCAAAGTGCTTCCTTCTCCCGCAAAAAAATTACAAAAAAATAATTTCTTTGTTTGTTATTTTATTCCGGGAGAAGGAAGCACTTTGAAAAAAAACACCTAGAGACAAAAGATGCTTATTTTTCTCCAAAAAATGAGCCTGAATATTTTCAGAATTTTTATGGAACATTTAAGCAGACCTTCGCAGATGTTCAGTTTCAATCGCCTCTAGATAAAAAAATCGAATTCGGTCGAAATGGTGGTCAAAGAGAATTCTAACTAGGGGGCCCAGGAGAATATTTTCACCAAGTTTCAAAACAATCGACTGAAACCCATTTTTACTATAAAAAAACTGCGGGGTTCTTTGTAACATTTTGACAATATTTTCAAGAAAAACAGCTTGTAGTTTAAAATGATACAAAATAATAATTGAATCATTTTTTGTTAGAACGTCAAGGAATGCACTTGCAATTTCGACTTTCATATAAACGTACTTTTTGAACAATAAGTAGCCATAACTTAACCAGATTTTATCACAGAGTGTTGTATTAAGAATCAAATTGTAGGAAAGTGAGGTATCATCAATAATTTCATCACAAATTTTGTGATGAAATTATTGATAAATATTTTAGTTTTTGAGTTATTCACGAAACGCATGCGTTGGAATTTACTTTTTAGAATGAGAGGAAAAACACCATAAAAAACCATCTCGCTCAATATTTTATCAAATTCCGTTTTTCCGTATTTAATTACCTCCCCCCCAAGCTGCAAGTTCAGAAGGCTGGAAATTTTGGTGCGCTCTTTTATACGCTTTAAGACCCTAAGCAACAATACTAATATGATTAACGAAAGATTAATAAATATTTTGAAATACTTGATATGCGGATAAAAACTTTTGAGCAGAACTATATGAAGTAACTTTATGTTGACCCAGTACGGCTTACCGCCTCATAAAAACAAGAAATAAATATAGTGAAGAGCCTTCTAACTATATGGCACAATTTGCTACGTTTCACGTTAATGAAGATTTCTCGTATACTCGATTTTTAGAAAGATTGCAGGACTTCATCTGGACTACTCTTGTTGATTAAATGAAAATGCTGTAGACGAACTCGGAACAGAAGACAAGTCGGCCTCTTTGACATCATCTAACTGCATTCATTTAAACCATTACACTAAAATAAAACAAATATTACCTTCCTTTCAGAAGTATCACGTATTTTCTCTAATGCTTCCTGATGTTTATTAATGAGTTACTTACATTAATATTCTAATATTCTGATTACATCTGTTTACTACGTTGCAAAAGCTTTTAAGGTTTTATTTTATTTTACGTATTCTAGATAAAAACGAAAGCTTGTCGACTTACCTTTTATAACATTATATTATAATCAGAATCAGATAATATACTGTAAGTTTCCCGGTTATTGCACGTTAAGGGGAATGAAGAGAATTCATATTGACGCTACTGGTCTTAAAACTTTTGGCAATTGGCTTTTGGTGTGAATCCGTGTAATTTGTGATACTTGAGCTATACTTTACTTGGCATTTTTAATATTGGAAATGTTTATGTTCGTATATGGGGGTCGAGTTACCAGTTTTCGTTCAAGATCAAAAGACACCGGTGTCGCGGTCGAGTGAGACTGTCGTATATGCAACGGCTGATATATGCAAATGTAATATGGGTTGCATATATCACAGGGGGTCAAGTTAACAGTTTTTATTTAAAGTCGAAATACAGCGGTGTCGCAATCGAGAGTGGATTGCAGTTGTTTCCGGAAAAAGTTTATGTTTTATGTATGGTGTTATCGTTTTTAATGTCCCGATGGTTCCAAGAATTGCGCAATCCGTGAATTTTTAAACATAGCGTATTAGGAGTAAGTAAGACGTCGGCAACTAGAATGCGCAATGGGGAGTTGGAACTAATGTGCCAAATCAAGGGAGATCTTCCTATGCAAATTTAGCTGAAAATTTCCTTCGGCAATCCTGTAGTATTAATTTGTTCACAAGAAAACTTTATTTTCAATTTAAAATCAGCTTACAACTAATCAATATTTTTAGTATAGAGTATTATTAATAGATGGAGCCACCATATAAACTTCCATCGTACTAACTTTATCCGTAAACAAAGAGCATGCATGACAAAATCAAAGGTTAGGGAATTAACAGGATAGAACATCCGGTGGAAAACCTTTTATCTTTTAGCAATGGCGCCATTGACCTCGACATTTAAATTGGAGTTCTCGCGCAGTTGCCACAATGTGACAATTAGACGAAGAAGGTAACATTAGAAAGAGAGGCCAATAGTGAAAAATGGACAACACTGTCCTGATAGAACGACCGAACTCAGCTGACTGTCAGTAGCCAAGGTCACTAAAAAAAAACAAGTTGTTTTGTAATATATGTCACATGAAGTATTTCAATGTTTATATGTAAGGTATCTATTTGGTTAGGATAGAATTGTACATTGAAAGAATAATTTTGAAACTTTTTTCTATAAAATAGGAAAAAAACAGCCACACGCAGCTGTCATCGTAGCACTAAAAAAAAAACAAGTTGCTCTATAGTATATGTCACATGAAGCATTTCAATGTTTATATACAAGGTATCTATCTATTTGGTTAGGTCAGAATTGTACATTGAAAGAATAATTTTGAAACTTTTTTCTATAAAATGAGGAAAAAACAACCACACGCAGCTCTCATCGGGGTCTATTCGTGACGTAGCATTTGTCGATTTTAATGAGCCAACCTATCTTTTAGTAAGCTTGGTCAAATTCGTTTAACGCATAACCGACAAATCCCGAAACCGTTTCCGCTGGATGTCGTGTCCTTTTAAATTGGAGTTCACAACTGTCTTCGTCTATTTCGTCTTCTCCGTCTGACTTTCCTATCTTGTTAGTTCTCTAATCTTTGGTAAAATCATTACAAACTTTTGAAAGCACCTCATCGTGATATCAGCATTACATTTATCCAATATACAACAGTTACTACAATCGGACTGCCTTCATATCACCCATTATTAGAAGAGGCACATCGAAAACCGATGTGACGAAGTAACCTTTCCCTTTGCATAGAAAGTATGAACAACAAACTAGACATATAGCTACAGTAGTTGGTAGCACCATACTTATATACGCAGAATTTAGAACTGATCTTGTCGCTTTGCTCTAGTATAATTTACAAATTATTGGTTAGATCTGTGATCGATTATAGTTCCATATTTTATTATGAATCATACAAAATCTTATCCTAATTAGATATTGTTACGTATTTCCGCCTCTAGGAAACATCATGTATGAATCCGTGGGTTTCAAAATAATTTCAAGAAGAGATAGACACTAACACTTTATTAAATAATTTACTGATTACGCAATCACAATACTGCCACGACCTGGGGGAGCCTAGGGAGAAGAGGTTGCTCTTTTTAATAAATAAATTATTATAACTTTTACATATATTTATTTAACACACTAAATCATGGTAAAAATCAAAGATAAATAAAATGGAACCGGCAAATAAAATAATTAAAAATAAGACATAATAAAATTGATCAAAAATAATATATATATAATAAAAGTGTTCTTACCCAAACATCCTAGTTAGAGGAGATGTGCCTGGACGCCAATGGACTGACCATCATTAAATGATTCGCGTATTTATATAAATGCTACTTGCTTAGTCGGCATATTCCATATAGGTAGAATATAATTTATAGTTAAGTGAACTCTATTAATTATTATGTGTTTGAAACATGACACTAAGCTTCCTTTAAATATTGTAACATGCTATAAGTTAAATAAAATACATAAAATTAATTTGGGAAAGATACGAAAATTATTTTATTAGATTTAGGAATCAATTAAGCCTACCTACAGAGAACATGCCAATAAGTAATTTTGAAAATTTCACGGTCCTCGTGGCACATTTCCCCCACCTGACAAAGCTGGACTCCAGATTTTAAAACAAAAAAAAAAAAAATACATTGTATATACATTTAGTAAAAAAGAAAAAAATAATAAAAATATCAATACAAAACAATACAAAAAGACAAATAAATAAATATACACATTAGTACACTTTCTACAACAAACACAGAGTAAGTTCATGTAAATAAATTATAGTTTTTTGGCACACGTTTTGAAACACTGATATCACCTGAGTCCGGTCCTGCGTTTAACCGCACACCACCAAATAGCAATTTGTTGACCTAGTTACTTTCGGTTCTCCGACGTTGCGATTGGCAATTCTCAGTCGGAAGAGTTTTGTTTCTTACTTGAAGTTGGCACACAAGGGAATGTCATATGTCATTTGTCATTTAATTTAGCACTATTTGCATTTAGTACAATCACAACTCTTCTTAAAATAATGCTGAATAAGCAACGCGGTTTTTCGTTTGATCCCTTAGATGGAAATATTACTTGTGTAAGAAGTGTAAGCCACGTCCAATGGAGATTATCATGCCAAGTATTTTTTGTGTTGCTTGTAACTGGGAGCCCTCGGTGAAGTTTTGGTCTGGTAAGTAGGTGAGTACTTATTTACTTGGTTTGCTTCAAGTGAGTAGCTAACAATTGTATAAAGCTTTATCACCTGTTTTCTAGGTAACGTTTACGAAGACCAGGGTAAACTTTTCAATAGGTGACAGTTTTGCTTCTCGATTAAAATTTGGTTCCACTCCATCTCGAGTGAAATGTGCTCCTGTTAGACAAGGACGTAGGAAAATATGGCGAAATTTATTTGCAGAATGTGCAAATTTAGGAAAATGGCCAAGAATTTTGTCCCTTTACAGTTGCCTAACAGAGAGCGAAGCTCGTACTGAATTTACTGGAAACTGGCTCGTCCTCCGTGTGTACATCGGAACTCCATTTTAAGCATTGGGCTTACAGTTGCCTAACAGAGAGCGAAGCTCGTACTGAATTTACTGGAAACTGGCTCGTCCTCCGTGTGTACATCGGAACTCCATTTTAACCATTGGGCTTCGGTATCTATGACAGCATTATGATCACTATTATGGGTTTGTGAGGCCCTTCCTAGGTCGATTTGTTGTGTGGTGATGTTTGGCCCTGGTCAGTGCTCCGCGTGCCTCGGAGTAATTCACATGAAAAAGACAATAAGGCTTTGGTAAGTAAAAGAAAATGATAAACCATTTAAAATCTATAAGTACAATTTCATCTCGTAATTATCGACTTAAAAGAAATATTTCCTAATTATTATAGAATCTTCTGTTTTTAACAACAAAAAACAATGTTTTAATCAATAAACTAACATCCCTTGATGTTTTTATTAGACATGATATAATGCATGCAATTAGTACAATTATGTCCCTAATTCTTAACATTAGGTTATAAGTTATTTTGTCTATTTGTCCCTCTTCGTTTTCATATTAACACTTATATTTTCGAAAAGTAAAATGTATGAAACTTATATTTGTCTCTCCCTGTTCCTTGAAACAAGTCTTTCTATTGTTGGTTTAAATAAATTTATCACTACTCACAGGAGAAACAATTGATGTTCCTTTTACGTGGAACGACATATTAATTTCATTCATAATTAAGCATCTGGCATACCTATTCTGGGTGATGCATCACCTCTTTTTATAAAAATTAATTTACTTTAGTAAAACACACAGAAAACAGAAATCTTATCCTTTTATCTACTTCATTTTGTGTATTAGTACTTTCTTGAGCTGTGCTAATATAGCAATAATTCAAGTTACCAATTGTGTAGGATATTTATTTAATAATGTACGAAATTATTAACTTAAATAACCCAACGATGTGGTATTTTTGAATTTGAAATGGGCCCTATTTTGGTAGCTCAGTTTTAATCATATTGAGTATTTTACTCAATTCTCATTTTAACGTATGGTACGTACCTATTAAAAAAAATCAACTTTAATATATTATTCATTGTCTACTTATCATCATTCACTACATCGTACAAAATGCAGTTAATTTAATCACCTGGTGCGAGGGTTGAAATATTTTCTTCAACCACTATTATGTACCAGTTAATACATTGTGAGTTTCCTGCAAGTGTGTTTATTTCATTAAGTATATATATTTTTTCTATTCTAGATTTTTTTATTGTTTTCACCGTTGGTTGGCGTGACTATTACCCCTGGAGGAGTACCAGGCCTCTTCTTTCTTGAACCAACTCGACTCATAAATCAATGGGATAAAATCTGGCTTCCTATCCCACCGTGGCTGGGAGAGCTTTCCAGAAAGCTCCTGCTGTTACTTCTCAATAATACAAATCGTAGGGACAAGACAATGTACCTGTACTAAATATTAATATTATTAAAAATATTTACTGTTTGTGCTTTGCATTGCTAGAAATTGCTGAGACTTAATTTCCTATATATACCCTATACATACATGCCCATGTATACGGGAGTCCATGTATACTGAGGTCCAGGCACAACTCCTCTTTTGGTGATCTCTCCTCCCAGGCTTTATTCGTGGCGTTTAAAAGTATACTTTAAATTACTAAGAGAAACGAGGTACAAAAAAAAATAAAATAAATTAAAAGGGTGCTATTAGGGTTAAGTCAAGGAAACAAAAAAATACTATCCTGTACCAACCAGTTTACACGGGCTGAAATATGAATAATACTTTTCATTTTTGTTCTATTGTTTTATTTCTAGCCAGTTTCCACGGGCAATAGAAATACCACAATTGGAGGATAAATTGGTACCACCTACTAACCAGTTTACACGGGCTAAAATAGAAATACCAATTTAAATAAATATTTTTCATCATATTTCCAGCCAGTTGGCACGGGCAATGGAAATACCATAAAAAAACATTGGTTTTATTATGGAGAATAAAACCCTAGGAACGAAGCTAGACGCCTCCACCATGTGCCACGACCTGGGGGAGCCTAGGGAGAAGAGGTTGCTCTTTTTAATAAATAAATTATTATAACTTTTACATATATTTATTTAACACACTAAATCATGGTAAAAATCAAAGATAAATAAAATGGAACTGGCAAATAAAATAATTAAAAATAAGACATAATAAAATTGATCAAAAATAATATATATAATAAAAGTGTTCTTACCCAAACATCCTAGTTAGAGGAGATGTGCCTGGACGCCAATGGACTGACCATCATTAAATGACTCGCGTATTTATATAAATGCTACTTGCTTAGTCGGCATATTCCATATAGGTAGAATATAATTTATAGTTAAGTGAACTCTATTAATTATTATGTGTTTGAAATATGACACTAAGCTTCCTTTAAATATTGTAACATGCTATAAGTTAAATAAAATACATAAAATTAATTTGGGAAAGATACGAAAATTATTTTATTAGATTTAGGAATCAATTAAGCCTACCTACAGAGAACATGCCAATAAGTAATTTTGAAAATTTCACGGTCCTCGTGGCAATACTTCTAACCTCACTTTCGTTACCAAACTTCACTTTAATAGAACTTCCCCTTTCTCCGCCGTCGATTTCGCCTTATATATCCCAAAATTGCCTCTAGATCCATCCAGAGATTTCCAATTCCAAAACAATATAGAACTCTAGAGCATCTACAAGCTTCCAGAAGGCTGTATTACTGGTTGCATAACCATTGGCAGCCATTAGTAGTCATAGGCGTATCACTCGCCAGTACCACAACTATCTTCAGTTCAGAAATCAGTGCTATTGATCTCTGTGCCCAGAAATGCATTAAAAAAAGGTATTCGCAAGATAAGCATCTATATACTTTAGCTAGTAATAACGGCTCTAAGGTCTTATACCTTTGAATGTGAAATTATTTGGGAATACAAAAAATTGCATTATCAGTAGTTAAATTAAAGAAAAGCTGATTTAAGAAATATTTTATTCTGTAATTAAATATATAATTAAAGCTTTCTTCTTCTTCTACAAACCGTAGTGAAGTGGAGGGAGTTAGAGGTGGATTTGAAAATTGCAATCACTCCACTTCTTAATATATATCTCGGAGGCGAGCGCATCCTATCTTTAATATACTATTATATACGGGGTTAGTATTTGGATGGGTGACGAGAAAAATCCAACAGACTTGTCCCACCTTCTAGCGACTTGTATATCAGCATAAACGCAGAAGCTCTCAAATATTAGGAGAGAATTGCGTAGTGGATAAACCATGTCTCCTCGGAGGGAATGTAAGGCAGTCTGTTCATTGCCTACTGTATGTTGGGAAAGTAAAAAAATTCCACCCTTTGATAGAGAAAAACTTCGGTTAGATTTCTAGGTTGGGGAGTATCTTGTTTCCTGGCCTTAGTATATAGACACTAGGCCAACGTTAAATAAATGAAATAAATATATTAAAAATCTCACCTATTAGGTTCTCAAGAAATATGATTTAAAAACCAATGTCATGTAAAAAATTTGATATAAATTGTAAAAACACATTTTTCTAAATAAATTTTTGAAGCATAACCAAAATAAAGAAAAGGTCGGAGAAGCAATTAATTTTTAAGCAGCAGTAAAATCGAAAAAATCTCATATCTCTCATTTTTCGGGAAAACTCCCAATTAGCTAGCACCTCACGTGATGTAATAACAAAATTTTGAGTTGCTCCCATAAGAACAAAAGGAATTGGCAGTCACCACAAGTAAAGAATCTGTCTAGATTATACATTTTAGTCTAAAAGTGACCGCGAACTGGCAGTTACACGTTTAGAAACACTATTTTGCATCAAGAAAATTTGTTTCATATACAGAGTGTCCCGTAATAATGTGCAAAAAATGTAGCTACTAATTCCTTATCGAAAATGAAGGTGGGTGGGTTTTTCATATAAAATTTTTGAAAATAAGCCTTGCCTGTCCAGATACATCACATTAAAGGGATGTGCAAGAAAACGGTGCTAAAATGCTATCTGAGAGAGACGAAATTTTGGAGGAATCTGTGCTGCCATCAGTTGATACTTTTACTTTCGATGCCATTAATCACAAAATATTGCTTTCAATTCTTTCATTTGTTGGATTTAATATCAAAGCTATCGAATTCATAGAGAATCACCTTTTAAATGGATCATAAATAGTTACCTATGAAAGAAGATCCCCTAATTCCATAGATGTAAAGCAAGGAGTTCCACAAGGGTCTATATTAGGTCCATTATTATTCTCGATATACACTTGCAATATCAATTCATGTTTAAATCATTGTAAATATCATATGTATGTTGACGATACTTAAATTTATATTAATTTTTCACACAATCATTCAAATGAAGCTATGACTAATATAAACTCAGATTTAGCGAACCTTGTGGAATTCTCTAAGAATCATGCACTTAAAATAAATTCTTCAAAATAATATTTCATGTTATTCGGGAAGAAGTTCATAAGGGACACAATTACTCAGGAATTCGTAGTAAAAGTTGGAGATGAGGTTATATTATAATGCAATGTATGTGAAAACTTAAGGTGTTTTACTGGACAGGGATTTACGCCTCGAAGAACATATAGCACGATGCATACAAAAAGCTTACTGCAATTTAAAAATTTCATATGTTATTGTCAGTAGAGATTTAAAAATATTGCTGTGTGATTTTTTAGTATTAACGTGTTTCAATTATTATGACTCTATATGACTCTTGCATAACGGAGTCTGTTGAATCACGTATACAGAAGGTGCAAAATTTATCTAAGATTTATTTTTAGTATACGTAGAAGACAACCGATATCACACACTCTTCAAACTGCTGGGTAGTTAAACATCTCTAATAGACGTAAACGTCATAATTCCAGAAAAGCTAAAAACGATACCAAGTTTCAAAAAGACTTTTAGAAGCATCCTGTTTAACTCGCAATTTTTAGAACATGTTAATTTAAAATAAGACATTATTGTATTATCTTCAGGTAAATATCTTTATGCTGAAATTATTTTTTTGGTAACGTATCAAATATAAATTAATTACATTATATCCATTGTATTAGGGCTAAATGGAAGAACAGACGACCATTTATTAGTCAAACCGAATTTATGACCCTTTTTCCATTAATTGTTATACAAATTTACACTTTATTTTTGAAAAAAATCGATTTATCCTAATGCTGTAAATAATATGTGTTTTTATTGGAAAATAAATGTGTTATTATTATTATTATTATTACTATTATTATTATTATTATACGGATATAAAGGTATAGCATCACCTTTCTGCAATCGTACTAAATGACATAAAGATTGTATATTAACCAGTACATAGTGTCTATCAGATTTGAAGATACGGTATCATAAAATTTTATTGGTAGAAATGAATATAAAGGGCGCATACTGCATAGTGCACATACCTATCCTATTTAATGTGTGCACGAGTATTACTCGCTTGAGATGTATGCACATTTTATAGTTCTGTCAACACATCCATAAAGATGACCGTACTTGCAATACCAGAATTGTGGAGGTGGAACAAAACTTTTCGTTTGACGGCTATAAAAGGGTTTATGTGTACTGTCGCTCTATAGTCTGGTACAATAATGTACAATGTTTACAATATGGATTTGGTTGTTTTGTACTAATCAGCATTATATAGAGTTGGGCAACAGTGCGTCGGACTTCAATAACTGTAGTTCTATGACAGATAGAAATAAAAAAATAAGTAACAAGTGAAAAAAACTACATTTTGATATGCTTTTTGTCCAATTTGTTGGGATGATTCATTACATTTTCAGCAGAGGGTCGCAAGATGACTCAGTGCTTTGACATGTTTTATTTTTCTTTTTTTTGCATTGACTAAAGTAAAAGCTAACTACATTTTGAAACACGGAAAGGGCATCGGTTCTATTTTTATTTAGTAAATGAAAGTAAGGAAATGAAGGATGATATTTTAAACCTAGCATTACATTATTTTTTTGCACCTCTATCGCACGGAGAGTTTATCAATTTGTAATATTTTTTTAAATAATTCTATGGAATGCATTTTCGTAAATAACTCGTTTATTTTAAATTTTTCGAAAAAACTCTATTTCAGATTTTTTGTCCAAAAAGGCCCGTGCCTTATACTGGGTATAGAGATTGATCGACGGAATAGTTAATTTTCGATTTTTATTAGGAAATTGTTGGGAATTTGTAGAATTTATCAAGAAAATCAAGTTTTCCAGGATTTGTAGATTCGCTTTTGTTTTCTCAAATTTCTCACAAACGTCAACTAATAGAACTAATCGAGCCCTACAATTGCCATTTTTGAAAATTAAAATCGGACCTTCGGTTCGGGAGTTATTAATTTCTTTTAAAAATCATACTCGGCTCTGGAAAACATACTTGCGGTCAACGGATTCGGGCCGCCAGCAATAGGCTTCATTTGTGGCCGGGTACCTTTGATCACACCAAGTCTCATCGAAATCGATCAATATTCTGGACAGTCATCGTGCTTCCTAGCCCGATTTCGAGAAAGCCAGTTTTTGCAAAAAAAAATCAATTTTCGTTTGTTTTTCGACATAGTCTCTAATATTCTTATTTGTAGAGCTTCGCCAGCGGCACTATTTCTTTTTTGAAATATCTCGATCCGACTACCCGTTATCGAGTTATTCAATTTTTCCCTAAAATCTCGAAACGTCTATATCGGGTATTTCCGGGGCAGGCAGGCAGGCAGGCAGGCAGGCAGGCAGGCAGGCAGGCAGGCAGGCAGGCAGGCAGGCAGGCAGGCAGGCAGGCAGGGCAGGCAGGCAGGCAGGCAGGCAGGCAGGCAGGCAGGCAGGCAGGCAGGCAGGCAGGCAGGCAGGCAGGCAGGCAGGCAGGCAGGCAGGCAGGCAGGCAGGCAGGCAGGCAGGCAGGCAGGCAGGCAGGCAGGCAGGCAGGCAGGCAGGCAGGCAGGCAGGCAGGCAGGCAGGCAGGCAGGCAGGCAGGCAGGCAGGCAGGCAGGCAGGCAGGCAGGCAGGCAGGCAGGCAGGCAGGCAGGCAGGCAGGCAGGCAGCAGGCAGGCAGGCAGGCAGGCAGGCAGGCAGGCAGGCAGGCAGGCAGGCAGGCAGGCAGGCAGGCAGGCAGGCAGGCAGGCAGGCAGGCAGGCAGGCAGGCAGGCAGGCAGGCAGGCAGGCAGGCAGGCAGGCAGGCAGGCAGGCAGGCAGGCAGGCAGGCAGGCAGGCAGGCAGGCAGGCAGGCAGGCAGGCAGGCAGGCAGGCAGGCAGGCAGGCAGGCAGGCAGGCAGGCAGGCAGGCAGGCAGGCAGGCAGGCAGGCAGGCAGGCAGGCAGGCAGGCAGGCAGGCAGGCAGGCAGGCAGGCAGGCAGGCAGGCAGGCAGGCAGGCAGGCAGGCAGGCAGGCAGGCAGGCAGCAGGCAGGCAGGCAGGCAGGCAGGCAGGCAGGCAGGCAGGCAGGCAGGCAGGCAGGCAGGCAGGCAGGCAGGCAGGCAGGCAGGCAGGCAGGCAGGCAGGCAGGCAGGCAGGCAGGCAGGCAGGCAGGCAGGCAGGCAGGCAGGCAGGCAGGCAGGCAGGCAGGCAGGCAGGCAGGCAGGCAGGCAGGCAGGCAGGCAGGCAGGCAGGCAGGCAGGCAGGCAGGCAGGCAGGCAGGCAGGCAGGCAGGCAGGCAGGCAGGCAGGCAGGCAGGCAGGCAGGCAGGCAGGCAGGCAGGCAGGCAGGCAGGCAGGCAGGCAGGCAGGCAGGCAGGCAGGCAGGCAGGCAGGCAGGCAGGCAGGCAGGCAGGCAGGCAGGCAGGCAGGCAGGCAGGCAGGCAGGCAGGCAGGCAGGCAGGCAGGCAGGCAGGCAGGCAGGCAGGCAGGCAGGCAGGCAGGCAGGCAGGCAGGCAGGCAGGCAGGCAGGCAGGCAGGCAGGCAGGCAGGCAGGCAGGCAGGCAGGCAGGCAGGCAGGCAGGCAGGCAGGCAGGCAGGCAGAGCAGGCAGGCAGGCAGGCAGGCAGGCAGGCAGGCAGGCAGGCAGGCAGGCAGGCAGGCAGGCAGGCAGGCAGGCAGGCAGGCAGGGCAGGCAGGCAGGCAGGCAGGCAGGCAGGCAGGCAGGCAGGCAGGCAGGCAGGCAGGCAGGCAGGCAGGCAGGCAGGCAGGCAGGCAGGCAGGCAGGCAGGCAGGCAGGCAGGCAGGCAGGCAGGCAGGCAGGCAGGCAGGCAGGCAGGCAGGCAGGCAGGCAGGCAGGCAGGCAGGCAGGCAGGCAGGCAGGCAGGCAGGCAGGCAGGCAGGCAGGCAGGCAGGCAGGCAGGCAGGCAGGCAGGCAGGCAGGCAGGCAGGCAGGCAGGCAGGCAGGCAGGCAGGCAGGCAGGCAGGCAGGCAGGCAGGCAGGCAGGCAGGCAGGCAGGCAGGCAGGCAGGCAGGCAGGCAGGCAGGCAGGCAGGCAGGCAGGCAGGCAGGCAGGCAGGCAGGCAGGCAGGCAGGCAGGCAGGCAGGCAGACAGACAGCCAGCCAGCCAGCCAGCCAGCCAGCCAGCCAGCCAGCCAGCCAGCCAGCCAGCCAGCCAGCCAGACAGACAGCCAGACAGACAGCCAGACAGACAGCCAGACAGACAGCCAGACAGACAGCCAGACAGACAGCCAGACAGACAGCCAGACAGACAGCCAGACAGACAGCCAGACAGACAGCCAGACAGACAGCCAGACAGACAGCCAGACAGACAGCCAGACAGACAGCCAGACAGACAGCCAGACAGACAGCCAGACAGACAGCCAGACAGACAGCAGACAGACAGACAGCCAGACAGACAGCCAGACAGACAGCCAGACAGACAGCCAGACAGACAGCCAGACAGACAGCCAGACAGCCAGACAGCCAGACAGCCAGACAGCCAGACAGCCAGACAGCCAGAC
Organism: Stenurella melanura; assembly: GCA_963583905.1. Classification (NCBI taxonomy): domain Eukaryota; kingdom Metazoa; phylum Arthropoda; class Insecta; order Coleoptera; family Cerambycidae; genus Stenurella; species Stenurella melanura. The sequence goes on from OY757310.1 coordinate 156,001,645, forward strand.
AGCCAGACAGCCAGACAGCCAGACAGCCAGACAGCCAGACAGCCAGACAGCCAGACAGACAGACAGACAGACAGACAGACAGACAGACAGACAGACAGACAGACAGACAGACAGACAGACAGACAGACAGACAGACAGACAGACAGACAGACAGACAGACAGACAGACAGACAGACAGACAGACAGACAGACAGACAGACAGACAGACAGACAGACAGACAGACAGACAGACAGACAGACAGACAGACAGACAGACAGACAGACAGACAGACAGACAGACAGACAGACAGACAGACAGACAGACAGACAGACAGACAGACAGACAGACAGACAGACAGACAGACAGACAGACAGACAGACAGACAGACAGACAGACAGACAGACAGACAGACAGACAGACAGACAGACAGACAGACAGACAGACAGACAGACAGACAGACAGACAGACAGACAGACAGACAGACAGACAGACAGACAGACAGACAGACAGACAGACAGACAGACAGACAGACAGACAGACAGACAGACAGACAGACAGACAGACAGACAGACAGACAGACAGACAGACAGACAGACAGACAGACAGACAGACAGACAGACAGACAGACAGACAGACAGACAGACAGACAGACAGACAGACAGACAGACAGACAGACAGACAGACAGACAGACAGACAGACAGACAGACAGACAGACAGACAGACAGACAGACAGACAGACAGACAGACAGACAGACAGACAGACAGACAGACAGACAGACAGACAGACAGACAGACAGACAGACAGACAGACAGACAGACAGACAGACAGACAGACAGACAGACAGACAGACAGACAGACAGACAGACAGACAGACAGACAGACAGACAGACAGACAGACAGACAGACAGACAGACAGACAGACAGACAGACAGACAGACAGACAGACAGACAGACAGACAGACAGACAGACAGACAGACAGACAGACAGACAGACAGACAGACAGACAGACAGACAGACAGACAGACAGACAGACAGACAGACAGACAGACAGACAGACAGACAGACAGACAGACAGACAGACAGACAGACAGACAGACAGACAGACAGACAGACAGACAGACAGACAGACAGACAGACAGACAGACAGACAGACAGACAGACAGACAGACAGACAGACAGACAGACAGACAGACAGACAGACAGACAGACAGACAGACAGACAGACAGACAGACAGACAGACAGACAGACAGACAGACAGACAGACAGACAGACAGACAGACAGACAGACAGACAGACAGACAGACAGACAGACAGACAGACAGACAGACAGACAGACAGACAGACAGACAGACAGACAGACAGACAGACAGACAGACAGACAGACAGACAGACAGACAGACAGACAGACAGACAGACAGACAGACAGACAGACAGACAGACAGACAGACAGACAGACAGACAGACAGACAGACAGACAGACAGACAGACAGACAGACAGACAGACAGACAGACAGACAGACAGACAGACAGACAGACAGACAGACAGACAGACAGACAGACAGACAGACAGACAGACAGACAGACAGACAGACAGACAGACAGACAGACAGACAGACAGACAGACAGACAGACAGACAGACAGACAGACAGACAGACAGACAGACAGACAGACAGACAGACAGACAGACAGACAGACAGACAGACAGACAGACAGACAGACAGACAGACAGACAGACAGACAGACAGACAGACAGACAGACAGACGGACGGACGGACGGACGGACGGACGGACGGACGGACGGACGGACGGACGGACGGACGGACGGACGGACGGACGGACGGACGGACGGACGGACGGACGGACGGACGGACGGACGGACGGACGGACGGACGGACGGACGGACGGACGGACGGACGGACGGACGGACGGACGGACGGACGGACGGACGGACGGACGGACGGACGGACGGACGGACGGACGGACGGACGGACGGACGGACGGACGGACGGACGGACGGACGGACGGACGGACGGACGGACGGACGGACGGACGGACGGACGGACGGACGGACGGACGGACGGACGGACGGACGGACGGACGGACGGACGGACGGACGGACGGACGGACGGACGGACGGACGGACGGACGGACGGACGGACAGACAGACAGACAGACAGACAGACAGACAGACAGACAGACAGACAGACAGACAGACAGACAGACAGACAGACAGACAGACAGACAGACAGACAGACAGACAGACAGACAGACAGACAGACAGACAGACAGACAGACAGACAGACAGACAGACAGACAGACAGACAGACAGACAGACAGACAGACAGACAGACAGACAGACAGACAGACAGACAGACAGACAGACAGACAGACAGACAGACAGACAGACAGACAGACAGACAGACAGACAGACAGACAGACAGACAGACAGACAGACAGACAGACAGACAGACAGACAGACAGACAGACAGACAGACAGACCGACAGACAGACAGACAGACAGACAGACCGACGGACGGAATTTTCTAAATTCACTCTTGAATCGATAGATACGACTTTCACATCGATTCGACGTTTTTTTCGGGTTTCGACGATCCACCGGAAAATTGCTAAACGTATACTACATTTTTTTTCAAAATGTAGTAACAAGATAAAAGAAAATCTATAACAGGAAATTATTTTCGAATATACAGGCAAATCAAGACAATGTTACAGGATCAAATGCCTCTTTTTAAATGGAATGCTATGCATATTAGTTCATTTTTTGAATCCTCTTTCTAAACTCCTTTCATTCCTTATTATTACTGACTCTCTCCCAACCACTTCGGTGTAATGAATTTTTGTTGAAACAGTGCCAGTTGCAGATGATTATTGAAACTAGATATATAATTGTTGCACATTCTATAGGATACTCTTCGCAGTTGTGTTTTTTTTAAATAATATTAGTTTTAGACAGATTTTGTTTAATTACAAAACGTTATTTTTTTCAAATTTAAAAAATGAATAACTTTTTTACTTATTGATCGATTTTGTTCAAAACCAATACCTTTCTTCGTCTAGTTAACACTAACTTACTGTCCAAGTTTCAATGCAATCGGACTCTTCATTCTTAAGTAATCGTGCTTACAAGAAACGTGACGGACGGACAGACGGACGGACATTTTAAAAGTTGTTCAGAATTCGATGACCAACACAGTGATATGAAATGTTTTCTCTACGAGCAATATTACCGGTTTTAGAAATATGCCGATCGAATTCAATTTGAGAAGAGTGTAAAAATAAGTAGGTACAGTCATAATTAAAAGATTATAAGAAAAAAATATGTGAATACTAGTTACGAGACATTTAATTAATGTTTTTGAATAATTTTCACTTGCTAATAATATACAGTGTGGCAAAAATTATTGTATAATTTAGAACTTTTTGAATAGAATTTTTACAAATTTTTCAAATGTATGTATTTTTCAAAAGATGTGTTATAGAAATGAAAAACTGACATTTTTTGTATGTATAGCTCTATGGTTATTTGTTACCATTTTCAATTTATTGAGCAATAAGTTCAGAATGTGGGACCATTTCTTCCAATCCATTGGAGTGAGTAGATAGTATTTAGCCGGTTCCTAACTGTAATGTTTTTTTTTTTTTGTAAATTTTGTTGTTTTCAGTATTCGACAAACAAAAAACCTACAGTTTGGTATAAACAAATATTTATCGCACTTATCGGTCGTCAGTTCTCATTATGGTTAGTTTTAAAAGATTTAAAATTTTACTAAATGAATTTTAAGAAAGCGAAACCTGCAGACATGATTTTTGTTTTGGGCGAGTCGGACAGAAATTCTTTGCTTGCGAATATAATTTACAAGCAGCGGTATCCTGAAAGAAGGATTTCCGATGTTAGCAGCTTCCAAAAAAACCTCCTCGATAGATTTCTGGACACTGGAAATGTAGAATACAAAAAAGCGAAAGAACAAAACCTGTTGTGTACAAAGAAAATGAGTTTTCTGTGGTGCGGCAACTGTTGAGAATCCTCATATTAGTCAGAGAGAAGTGAGCACATCAGTAGGAATAAGTAGACGTTGTCTTGGTAGAATCTTAAAAAAAGGTAAGTTTTATGCATATTATATCCTAATGCACCATCTGATGACAATTCTCAGAGGCGTTTACAGTTTTGTAATTGGGCTGGAGATAAAATGCAAGATGCCACCATCTTCAATAATGTTTTTATTCACTGATAATTAATAACCAGCAAAGATAGTTTATAACGTTTGGAGAGGAGTGATTGGTGATTTTTTGGTGATATATTAAGTAAGGCTTTTTATCTTGATTTTCTGGAGAACCATCTGCCACAATTATTGGTGAATCTTCCTGAAAATATTCGAGATAGGATACGATATCAGGTGTTCCAACACATTATTTAAATGCAGTAAGGGATCAGTTAAATAATATTTGCCCAAGTGAATTATTATTTCTGTGGCTTGGTTCTAAAGGGGCCGAAGTCAAAAATTAATAATTTGAGAAAATGAGTTTTAAAGTTTTCGTGAAAAATGTCAGCTATTATATCTCTTAGACTATAGTTTTTTTTAATGATATTGGAAAAATAGATTACATACGTGAGGCGGTTAATGAAAAATGTCTTTGCTTGAAACAAAATGGCCTATATGAAAAAAAAGGTGACATTGACCTTTTTCATTTAGCGAAAAAAAATCTTAATTACCCACTTTGGCCATTTAAGGCAGTAAAAATAGTAATAATTTCTTATACCATTAACAGAAAAATTTTAAAAATTATCATATATCTTTCAAATCATTAAATATTTCTTAGTTACGCGTTAAATACATTAATAAAATATACAAAAAAGACAGTAATGAAGAAAATATTTAACAAATTTATTAACTTGATTTTTTTTTTTCAATTGTAATATGAGGAATGAACATAAATTATTTTAATTTCTTATACTATGATTGAAAAAATCTAGCAAATACTTGATTGCTTGATTATTTCAATCATAGTGTAAGACATTAAAATAATTTATTTTAGTTTCTTATACTGTTATTGAAAAAATCAAACAACTAAATTATTAAATATCGTCCAAATCATGAAAAATATCTTCATCGTCGGCAATAGGGTTAACTTCTGTAGGTGATGTACTTAGAGTCCCAAGAAATTTGCTGTAGTAGTCTGCTACTTTCATCATTATATGGTTGAAGTTCTTTTAAACGCATTAGCTTGTTTTCAGGAACTCCTAATGGTGTATGCGAAATCAGAGTTAGTTTCCATAAATGCGAATTTCTAGTTTTTTTCTCATTAAATCGAGACTTTGAAATCCTTCATTACTATCATACGATGATTTATAATGCATTTGCGACTTCAAATTCTCATTCGTTTATGTGAGTTTAACATTGGCCTTTTTATCTAATTACAGTCCGAACAAATGCAGTACATTGGTACCAATCCCTAGTAGCACAACATATTGGACCAATATATAATTCATATAGGACCAATATAAGAATATTGGTCCTATATAGAACCAATATTCATATATTGGTCCTATATGGATTATACATTGGTGCAATATTGGTGCTACTAGGGATATGTCATTATATGGAAAAATTGATATTGGTCCTTTTAGAACCAAGCCGCAGAATTGTTTGCTTAAAATTGTGTTGAAACATATTCTTTATAGGAGTTTGCAAACAGTAGAAAAAATAACTATCTATGAAAACTAAAAGAAGAACCATGTGTAAAAATAATGAAATCTTTGCATTCTTTCGATAACCTGAATTCTGGTTATGCTAACAAATTAAAATCCTAAAACGAATTTGTATAATTACTTGAAAATTCTCATTCAATAAATTCATTTTAGGCCCTTGTTGCCATTTTTAACTGAATTTTCATGACCGTAGGGGGTTATGTAAATACTAGTTTAATCTGCATAGCCGTAGGGGATTGTGTGGATGCTAGTTGTTGAATGATAATTTTCAAATAAGAAATTATACAAATTCATTTTAGGATTTTAATTTGCTAGCATAACCAGAATTCAGGTTATCGAAAGAATACAAAGATTTCATTAATATTTTTACACATAGTTTTTCTTTTAGTTCTCATAGATAGTTATTTAAAGAATATGTTTCAATAATATTTACCAACTTTAATTGATTGGACGAAATGGCCTGCTAGATCTTCAGATCTAACAAAAACTGATTTCTTTTTATGGAGATACATGAAGGAAATTGTTTATAAAGACACACCAACAATAGACCAAAATATGAAGAAAAGGTTAACTGCTTTTAGATCTATCATATCGACAATTCTGGAAGAGTAGAAACGTCATTTCATAATATACCTTGTAGCTTTTCGGTTCAATACATGAATAAAAAAAGAAATCCTGCTTTACTATTTAATGCACATGGTAAGCCCCAAATTGGCAATATGAAGGAAACTGTAGATATTTACACAAATCTTACCTTTCTATTTGATGCCTTTCATTTATGAATTAATTTTTCTGCTTTGTATAATTTTTCACTAAAAGTATAGCAGGCTTCCTTGACAATTACGTCAACCGCACGCCAAGAATTATTGTGTACTGTCTCATTTTTTACGTTAAATTGGCGGTGTTCACTGTCCACCTCATAAACATATAGCAGGTTTCTTCCTTCGTAGGTGTCAAATATAATTGTCCTCCGTCACATTTTTTTTGTCAATTATTTCCCTAAGGCTGTCTACTTTGTATATCTTACACTCAAAGTATAACAAAGGAGGAGGACCAATAAGGCCAGTTTTCGGCCCCCTCCAATTTTTGACAAAAATAAGTGAATTCGATATTTTTAGGTTTTGTGGATAAAAATATGTCATTACATGATATTAATATGCCTAAATCGGGTAAAATATGTATTAAAATGTTAGAGATAAGAGCAGTTCCTATAAGAAATAGTCCTTTACTTGATAATGGAACACACGATAATAAAAAATTCCAAATGGAACAGATAAATACTACGTCTATGCCGTTATTTCTGATTGAAGCTGAGAGTAGGATTACTAACTCTCATGTTTACTTGCTTCAAATGTTTATTTGTCCAGCAATATTAGTTAACGCATATTATATAAATATACACAGATAATGAATTTTTCTTAATTAAAATACAGAGTGAGGGTTCAGAGAAAAGGTGTAGGGGTAGGAGTGGGAAGTACGAAGGGATGGGGGTAAAAACTTTTTGCTTCGTCTGGAAATGACCGAAAATCGGCCTTAGGAACCCTCCTCTTTTCTTATTTGACAATTGTTACTACAGAACAAATATTATTGTCCACTGCCACATTCTTCATTTAATTTTTTTTAGAATGCACTCGCTATACTTTTCAATAAGAGCATATCTCAATTCTTTGTTGGTAGAGTCGCGTTAACTGTCTAAACTAGCTACAAAAACAAATTATTTTCCTCCGTCAAATAGTTTTGTAGATATACCGCCAACAGATATATTACAGATTTATATATAAAATGTAAAAGCTCAAGTGGTATTTGCGGAAAATATTTTACAAAATAAACCCATTACATCGCATGTCAATGGTTGCAACGCGTTTTATAGTGTTAACACTGTATATGGAGTTACACAGCGATAATACGGCATGCTGTCAATAGACGATCTGGTTGTTTTATTGCTAAATATTAGTGATCTCTAAAAATGGCATTTCATTGACTATCATGTTAATGAATGAAGTAATCATCTTAATTGACTGATAATATCATATATACTGACATGCTCCTTGGAAGGGCTCATCAACATATTGTTTAACATTTAACAGAATGTAACCATGTTTTTAATTCTAGAGAATCTAGAGAAAACAGACAAAACATGCAATTAAAGCAATTCTCTTTTATATTAAGGATTTGAGTAAACTTTTATAAGCAATTAGCTTCAACTCCAATTTTTATGACCTAATTTACTTCAAGAGAACAATAAAATTTTAACTTACAAATCCCTAACGGACTTAAACCTTCCAAGGAAAGACGATTTTTTTTATTGTCGTTTCAGAAAATAGAGAAAATACCTCGTAAGAAAGCAAGCTTAAGATGAATTGAATCCTCGTGAAACCTGCAGTCTCGAACTTGGTAGAAAAAGATTATGTGACCGGTAGCAATAGCCTTTTTTACTTTTTCTTTTAAAGTATTTAGGATTATCCTGTGCCTTCGCTACTATAAAATACATTGTATAAGCACGTTTTATTATTTAGTAGTTGAATCCCAGGTTTTTAAAACTTAGGGTGAGAGTGTGTTATGATTTATGACTTTGGCACGAATCGAATATATTACTGCTCTTAGTGCAGTAAAAGTTTCACCAATTTGTAATATAAAATTATGGAATGCATGAAAGTTTACATGTAAGTTAGTTTTATTTATTCATTTAGAAACCGATGAATCCACCCCAAGATCTAGGGTAAATTTATTTTTAATAGGGAGGGGTTGGTACATATAATGAAAAATAGTCATTTTAATTTTTAAGAAATCAAATTTTCACGAAATAAATTTTAGATATTTACTCAAAGACAACGCATGCTATAGTAATACAGCATATGAAGTTGAAGCCTATCCATTCAATAGGGTAGCTCATAAATTCAAATTAAAGTTTGTCCCCCACTTCCAGATTTTTTCGAAATCCCACAAAAACACTTTCAGTCAAAAAGCAAAATTGATTATTATTAATACGTCTCTTAGCCCATGAAGTTTCCCATGCATATACCAGGGAAGGACATTTTGTACACCAACCTAGTGAGTAACAATAATCGCACATAGGTTCGCTCTTCATAATGAAATTAATAATTCGTGTCTGAATTATACCTTACAGAGATTCTTTTCATAGATGATTCCAAACATGATTCTATGTGCAAAAGTAGATTATCGCATATTCTCGTTCATTTGCGATTTTTTCGCACAAGTTATTAATTGGCTCCTAGTTTTTGTCCATATTTTAAATAACAAATAAATATTTATTTCAGTATTTACATTTTCCTACAAATTTTTCATCTTTTTAAATATAGTTAGTTATTTAGTATTATTAATTAAATGTTTGCAGCCAATGGAACCTGCACATTGTACTTTTTTATTACAATACTTTCCTTCGGTTAGCTAGTCGAGTCACTGTATCGAAATTTTTAAAAAACCCAAAAAATGTTTAATACCTTACCGACTTTTTTGAAACTTTGGAAATATCTTCTTGGGTCCATAAATCGAAAAGTTAAGAGTTTTTTTTTGTCGGTCGAACCTCCGACATTGTTAAATAAATAAATTAAGTTAACAATTGAATAACTTCCTGAATAATTATTCAAAATGGCTGAATTTTTTTTAGTTAGGTTTTGGGGGTCGCTGATTACGAATTTAATATTAAAGAGTTCAAATTCAAAATGGCGGAATCAAAATGGCGCATATGTTATTAATTATTTTGTATATTTTTAACTAACAATTGAATAACTACCAGAAAAATTACTGAAAATTGCTCAAACTTTTTTGTGGGGTTTGAGAGGTCGCTGATTACGAATTTGATACCAAAGAGTCCAAAATTAAAATGGCGGTTGTGACACTAATTGTTTGGATTATTTTCTGTGAATATTCCTAATTGTATCGGAAAATTTCCAGAAAAGCTTCTTAGGTCACGAGTTATTAATTTACCACGCAAAAGTCAGAATTGAAAATGGCGGATTCAAAATGGCCGAAATATCATCTATTATTTTAAATATTTTTGTAAATCCGTCAGTCTAAAAAAATGATAACTCTCAGAGAAACCGATTTTTTTAATATAACAAAATGTTAAATATGACCATGCTTAACGTACGTTTCAAATGTTATTGGTTTGGAGTCCAAATCAGTTATTGTATTCAAAGGCAGTTACTAATAAGCAACTACTCCGCGAGAGTACGGTCGAAAAATTGCTCCGTTTTTTTTTAATTTCTGGAAAACGGTTTAGAATTTTTGAATGAAATAAAATGCAAATTTAAGCCAATAAACATACTTTTCGACTGTTTTTTGTTTGAAATCGATATCTGTAATTGTTTTCACATACGACCACCCCTCACAAGCACCTATCACACCAGTGTGTGGTCGGAAAATCACTCCGTTTTTTTCGAATTTCTGTAAAACGGCTCGGAATTTTTGAATGAAAGAAAATGCAAAGTTAAGGAAATAAACGTTCCTTTCGACTGTTTTTTGTTTCAAGTCGATATCTATAATTGTTTTCAAATGTGACCCCTCACAAGCACCTATCCCACCGGGGCGAGGTCGGAAAATTGCTCTGTTTTTTTTTTTCAATATTGAGAAAACGGATTCGAATTTTTTAGTGAAATAAAATGCAAAATGAAGCCAATAAACGTACTTTTCGACTGTTTTTTGTTTGCAGCCAATACGTGTAATTGTTTTCAAATGCGACCCCCTCATAAGCACCCATCTCACGAGAGTACAGCTGGAAAACTGCTCCGTTTTTTTTTAATTTCTGGAAAACGGATTTGATTTTTTGTAGTGAAACAAAAAACAAAATGTTTCTAATGAACGCACCTTTGAGTATTCTTAGTTTCTAGCCGATTTTTATCATTTGTTGTTGTTATAGTCCAAAATCACGTTGAGTTCTTTAATTATTTAAGTTCACTTTTCCAACGAAAACATTTTTTTATATTTTCCAGAATATGTGGAATTCTATTTTTGGTGTATACCTACATACGATGTATCTATAAGATTCACATAAATATATGCCTATGATAATATACTACACTTCGTGAAAATCATCGTTTATTTGGAAATGCGTGCGGATTTTTGTATCTCATTAAATATTTTGTTAATAAACAAATACTTTTTCTGAATTTTTAAATTTATATATGTAATTACTGACCCCCAAAACCCCCCTAAAAAAGTTTCAGCCATTTTGAATAATTATTCAGGAAGTTATTCAATTGTTAACTTAATTTGTTTATTTAACAATGTCTGAGGTTCGCTGGTAAAAAAAACTCTTAACTTTTCGAGTTATGAATCCAAGAAGAAATCTCCAAAGTTTCCAAAAAATGCGTATAGAACATTTTTTGGGTTTTTAAAAAATTTCGATACAGCGACTCGACTAAGCGAGGGAAGTAACAAAAAGGTCATAATTACAAAACAAAGCTTTGGGAATATACACTTTTTTATTTATACCTATTTATAAATGTATATTTTATAAGCTAAAACGTATATTTATTCATTCTTTCTAATAAAGACGTTTATTATTATTATATTTATAATGTAATATTTACAAAGCTCGTCGGATTATTTTCGGTACCCTCTAAATCGACAACGGGCTATTTCTGTGGGTATATTTTATAACATTTTTGACAATTATTGACACCTACTCATTGATATAATAACACTACCATTTAAAAGAAAATGTTCCGCTCTAATTCACGAAGAAAAAAAAATACAAATAAATGTGAAACTTACGACTTACTTTAAACACCGATTTGGGTAACAATACTATTTTAATTTTACAAAGTCGGAGTCTTGACTGCTAGTGTGCTCATTGCTCTGTATGTTGGTTGTCATTTTATCAGTTGTCAGAACGTTAAATTAGGATTGTGTTTATCGACTAAAGCAAAATGTTTAAGGAGTATTTCGTGCCAAGTTGTTCAAATAATAACGTTAATTGCCCAAATAGAATATTCCTTTACCTTCTCAATGAAGAAAATTGAAGAGAATTATGTTTAGCACGGTAGAGAAAACAAACGCAAACCGACTGTCACTTGTCTAATTGTTGCAAATATTACAGCCAACGTAGGTAGATTTTTACTGAGCAGTCTAAGTTAAAGTGACGTCATCGACACGCGAACGTTTGAAATGGGTTCTATAAACCCATTTCTGTTCCTAAAACTAAGGAGAAATTCTGGGGAATTTTATCTCGGTGCAGTGACGTGAAAGTCAGGGATGGCTTTGCCAGCGCGAAATGATTTTTATGCAAATATAACACGATATATATTTATTTATTTAATAGCCTTATTTATATTAACGTTCTGGTGGAGTTCAGCCACTGCTGTTCTACCACTAAACCAGGACACCTACACATAGACATCAACACAACAACCATTCCTTGCGACATTGCTATCTACCGCAGCTGAGACTCGAACTCAGGAGAGATAACAGCGACTAGACATGTTGTGCCACTCAACAGCGGTTTAGCTCACTGCTACCGTCTCGGTAACATATGAAAAACGCCACTAAACACCCATATCCTCACCAGGATTCGAACCCAGGATTCCGTGGTCGCAAGCCTGCGCCACCGAGATGGTATCTTACCTTGTACTTTTTTTTAGAGATTTCTGTAATATGCAAAGTTAATATGATCAGTTTATTATAAGGACTCACTCGAAGAGGAGGTAATAATAATAATAATCGTTTATTATCCAAAAGACCACATTGGTATAGGATTAGTCACAAAAGGAAATTGAGCATCTTACTAGTAAATGAATCGTGCTCTCATTATTGTTTAAAACTAGACACAAAACAGAAAAGAGACATGTCATAAATGTAAATATGTATAAAGTTATATAGCATAATGTAGGTATTGGAACATATAACATTAAACTAACATTATCTAGTTTCGACCACGGTATGCTACATCCCACTATAACTTCCACTAAATCTAAATTAAAATAGGTTGGCTGTCACTATCAGCAGAGCCACTAGCACTCATATGCTCTTATGAGGAAATATGTCTATTAACATTTGTTTTAGATGTCCAAAAAATTGTTTTGTTGCAACTACTACAATAAAGATCTGCTGCATCAAGTTGCAGTTCTGGAAAATGGCAAATTCAAGTATACTGCAGCCTGAAAAGCACTAGACATTTTTGTATACCGTTTACTCTGTATAATTTGACTCTAGGTTTGTAGATTCATGTGTTCATAGATCTGGCTAGATTTACACTACGGAACTCCGTAACTACGATATCTATGGTCTACCCTTTCACTTTATTAAATGTTGATGTAAAACGACAAGAATTGCTACAATATACCAAGGTAAAAAGGGATTTTGTCAAAGCAATGTTTCACAATTTCGGCGGCGTTATCAAACTAAAGGGAAAAATAAAACCCCATTAGTAAAAAATATACAGAAGTACCTCCATACACTGGAATCTAATGCTGACACTTGGTCAGGGTCGAACGCAATAACATTTTAATATGAAATAAAGTTCACTTTATCACGGTGCATGGCAGTTTTATTCCATTAATCCCTAACTTTGTTATGTATGTTTAATATTATATAAATATGGTTTACTTTATTGAGAAAAATGTTTTATGTGGACGACAGTTAATTGGGTTTTTATATTTAATTATTATGAAAATACACAAAATAAATACGCCACACATATTAAACAGAACAGATAAGTATGTGACCGACTCAAAATTGTTTTTGTATTTTTATTTGCTAGATATGTCTCACATGTTTTTATAAGAATCGATTTTAGGTTAAATTTGCCTAAAATATATTGAGCTGGCAATAATGAATATTTCACCACTTCGTCATTTCTCTGACTGTTTCAAAGTATTTGCAATAGAGTCGGGTCCAGTTTAAAATGACCGATGTATGAATTAATGTTGCGTTTTCATTATCTCTCGCACACAAACTTAAAGCAATAGCCTAAAGACATTATCAGTGTATGTCTACCAAGATTCTTTCCCACTTCTTTTGAGACGGAAATATGAAATGTACACTGAGGAGTGAGAAACATAGTCATAAGCTCAGCGATTCTTAAATTGTGTGATTTAACGACGAATATTATTTATTCCCGTGAACTAACACCAGTCTAAATATGAAAAACGTCTCTATATGAAATATTTAAGTTATGTTTAGTGGTAAATAGTGGATATGCATCCGTCAAACGAACAATGTCAAACCACTAAGTCAATTTTCTAGTTTGTACATATTACACGTTTTAGAATATAATAGGATCGCGTAGCTTAATCGGTAAGATACTCGAGCAGCAATAAATGTAAATATTGCGAGTTCGATCCTCGCTTCTACTTTTTTTATTTGATTAAGCTCTATTAAAAGTTAATAATTTTCTTTCTAAAATTTTTATTTTAAACAGCCTCGCGAGTTTTGTTGAAACTTTATTTTCTCCAAAAAATGTGTCTTTTATTACTACTAGCGCGTGTTTATCTTTATGAAAACGTGCCAATGCGTTGTTCTTTCAGAATTGTGTTAATTTATTTGTTTTAAAATTATTGTTAATTTTTTTAATATATATTTTATCAACCAGAATATTTATTTATTACCGCTAAAAGAAAAATAATTTAATTTCGTTATTCTCATACAGATTTCAGATTATTTTTTAATACATGAAATATTTTATTTTTAATAACATCATTTGCCCTACTAATACTACGATCCTGTCCTTTCCTGGCAAGAAATGCCCATGCCTCCCCGTGGTTCTTGCTGGATTGTAACAACATTAGTCTTTGATTTCATTTTCTGATAATTCATTGCTATTGACTGAAATGGGCAATTCATTTTTTGTTATCAGTTTCATTTGTACCCAAGCCTATATACCTATAGTATCTGCCATAAAGTTGGCTACATATGGGAAAATGTGTATTATTGAGATTTCTAAAAAATACTGTATTGAGAGTTCATTTCTTTTTTTACATGCAAATAACTTTATTAAACTAAAGTACATAAAGTATTTGTCGATACTAATCAAATATTTGTGAAACAGACACAAGAATTTATGATTTTTCATATAGTAATTAATGGTAAGGGTAAAATTTGCACTTTTTTATTTTCCTCATATCTGCTTCAAAATTAATATATCCTTGTTGTATTCTCTGCACTTTTCCTTGATAAAATTTTTCGATATCTGAACAATTTCACCCATTTTTCGGTACCACCGTCAACTATTTTTTACATTCCTGCCAGACCGGTGATCACATGACATGTGCCAAAATGTATTTTTTTGTTGTCGGACATGCATAAACGAACCCCCAATAGAGTTTTTTAGAAATGTCAATAATACAATTCTTTCCCATATGTAGCCAAGTTATTGGCGGACTACTGGCATTTCTTATGCGATATAAAATCTTAGTTCAGATGTTTTAGCGGCCATGACACAGGTCAGCTTAAATTGTACCCGACTCTATAATAAGTCTAGAGCCGTCTCTGGCACCGAGATAATATTCCCGAGCCTTGCTTATAAATAAGTATGCTTAGTTTAAGATTTGCGCACTTTATGAATAATCCGCCAAATGCATGCGATAGCATTAAAGCAATTAACTATAATATAAAAAGCATTATTATTGCACAAATTAGTTTAGCTTTCACCCCTACTATGGACACCACTAAAATATTGACTACTTATAAAAACTGTATAGGATCTTGACAAGGGTAATTTACTTCGTCCCGCTCGGATGAAAATATGAGCATTTATCCTTGCCTGAAGTTCTTCCTAACCTACATTCTCCGTTACGACTTTGTTTTGGAGTCGCTCCGTAAATAAATTTAGCAGAAGAAATAAAAAGACTATTATTTACGATCGCAGCCGTCACAACAGTTTGGTGTTTGAGGTCATTGGCGCCTGATATGCATCAGTTATGACTTGCTAGAAGGAACAACACAGAACATGGGAACTAGAATATTAATGGTTTGAAAGATATTCTATAAAAGTATATCTACAGGGCGTAATAATTAAATTTATTCACCACTAAGATACAAGAATGTAAATATGGCAAGTCAATTTTGCAGCACAATATAAAACAAACAAATAATAGATAATCTCTACAATATAAATATAAACAAAATAATATATAGTGTGTCCCAAAAGAAATGCATAAAATTCAGAACTTTTCATCTGTTTTGCGTTCGTAAAAATATAAAAATATGTCAATTAGTAATATAAGATTGCTCTATTTGCACGTAGGGGATAAAATTTTAACACTTTTGACATATCTACGACGTCATCGATAATCTCTTCAAATGGGACTCCCTATACTCTAAAACCTTGTACACCGTTTACAAAGGAATTCAGTGATATAATTCCTTCTTGTAAACATCCAAGGAAAAACTTCATTTTCTATTACATTTACCACAATTGAAAATTTAATTTTTATTATAATAAATGTTCAAAATACGCACCATTGACAATTTGGCAATGGTCAGTACGATTTTCGAAGCTGCCAATTACATTTTCAATTACATTCGGTGTTATGTTTTTGTATTTCTCAGACTCGTTGTTTTCATCCATCTATTGAATTCAGTTTTTCTAAATTTTTCATTGTGATGTTCTGAAGCACAGTGTATGCTTAAGGTTTTTTGTACACATTATGTTCTAGATTATGTGTGTAGATGCTAGTGCACAGTAGGTGTTCATAAGGCCAGACTTGTTTAATGGACCTTTTAATTGCAAAATTGCGAAATAGACTTTATTTAACTGAGTACAGACATGTTCATTGTATAAATCCCATGTCAGTTTACTATCTAGATGAGTACCAAGCAACTTAGTACTGCCTGATACTCTAATATCATCAATAAACTGTATATTACGAGGCAACGGTATCTGCAAATACAAATTAACAAACACGGTTCTTTTGTTATCGAGGATTAGTTTATCTCTTTGGGACCATGAACTAACTTCGTCTAATGTAAGTTGAATTAATTCTTGTAGTTTCTCAGGTAATTCCGCTGATAAAGTTACCGTAAGGTCACCAGCAAACATCGTCAGATGACCTTTGGTAATATGGTTGGGAAGATCGATAACGTATAATAAAAATAGTAGTGGCCCCAGAACAGAGCCCTGAAGTACCCTCATTTCTATATCGTGAAAGACACACTCCACTCCACTTAATTTCGCTTTGAATGATCAGCCTTCCATGTAACTCAATATACACGAGAGGATGTTTCACCTCAGACCAATCTGATATAATTCTTGCCTTCATATGTTCTTGTAAACAGGATCAAAGGTCACAGATTTTTTATCTCACAATTTTATATAATTGTCGCATTAACCACAGTTGCTCTATAATAGATGCGAAATATATTGTTTGCTCCCTATATGTCGACGCAAAGTACGGCACAGATAAATCTGTAACAAAGTGTTACGATTTTTTTCCTTCTTCAATTTTTTGGGACTTCCTGCCACATGTATGTTTTCTTTCTAAGCGGTGCTAGGGGAATCTACAAAATATATCACAATTAACCAGTATGTTACTGGTAAAAAACCTCTACGCCTGTGACGTTTACGTCAAAGGATCAGTTAAAGGTTGGTTTTTTATAAATAAACAACACAAATAAGTATAAAAACTTGAAATTAAATATTTCGTCGACGTTTCGGAAATCTAATCTGTTTTCTTTTTCAAGGCTTTTTTGAAAAATCTTTTTTGTTGTGTATGACAAATACACAGCTCTAAGAATGTTTGTTATATTCAATATCCAATATTATTACTATATTTTATTTTTGGTATCATCAGCGAGGTGATGTGCAAATATATTTGCTATTTTACTTTTATAGTTAGTTTGTTTATTATTATATTTTAGAAGGTCTTTGTCATTGGGTTTATTTCGACTTAACCTATAATTGACAATTTTCCAGGTTCCCTCTGATATATGAAATGCAGTGCATATCTTATTTTTGCAAAAGTTTAGCTTTACTGACTTATGTTATTTTAGTATTTAATATTTTCCAAATTGTATAACGTTTTCACATCTTTGAAGATTAATCATTAGCCAATATAGATTTATCATATAATTGCTCTAATGTATTAGCTCATTTGTTAGCCACTCTTTTCTACATTTGGAATGCTTCAGGGAGTGATTGGTCATTTAACTCTCAAACAGAAATATTAATTTTCAGCTTTTGTTCATCTTATACTAGACATAGATTTCATAAAGCTAATATGGGACCACCTCCGAGCTATACTGAATAGTTTACAAATAGTTTCGATAGGAATTCTTCACGTCACTTCCGTGAAATGCGTGAACATGCATGAAAAAAGAATATATACATACGGATAGAACAGAGAATCTTCTCCTTTCTAAAAAGTTTTAAAGTCGATTAAAAGGTAATGAAGTGGAAAATCGTGGCATAATCAAATCGAGTACTTTTGCGTTACCAATGTACCTAAGTAAAGTAGTGTCCTTGTTTATACATAAGTACCTATATTAGTATTGCAAAATCATTGACAGATGTCGTGCTAAGTAATGTGGTAATAATTAATAAACATAGAAACATTTATAACTAACTTTTAGACACATGTTGAAATAAATCTAGGATGTCATCAAATTTATATAACGGTATCACTTGTATTTAAGTTTTAAATATAAACTTATCGAAGGCGAAAAAGAATATGTGACGAGAGAAAATTGGAATAATATATTTAATTCAGCATGCAAACACCACATTAGTGTTTCACTAAATCAAGATTGGTTCTTGATCTTGTCTTGAAATCATGAAAAAACCGACACAAGAATTAAAGTTTCAAAATCAAGAGAAGAGTTGCTATATCAAGAATCAAGACTTCTTGTCAGATAATCAAGAGTACTTGAGTCGGCGACTGGCGAGAGGTATTTCACGGCAAGCCTACCGGAATTCACCGAATAGCTTTTACATAGCCAGAATCAAGAAGTAATAGTTCGTGAGGATTTGAGATCCAAACAATGCCGATGGTTGATTACGTCAACGAAGAAATTGAAGAGAAGTAACTTTCTAATGATGCGCCAGATATTTATTTATATTATATTCCGAGTACTAGTAGTTGGGTTTAAAAGCAGTTAGAATAACAATGAGATATCTGTTCTTTGAGACTGATTGTGATTGCCTGACTATAAATGGTAGTTACTAGTGCGATAGGAAATTAATCCTGATGAAACACTACACTCATGACACTACCCTAGATGCAGCAGATTCTTGAATTAAAATTGTGAAATTATAAGAATGCCAGCAAAATATATTTTTTTGCATCATAGGACATGCAACTTAACTCCCGCGCTTAATTCAACGTTGACGTTATGCGTCAAGTTGTTAACAGAATGGTGGCTTTGTGAACAGAACCTTCATACTAACATCGTATAGTTTCTTGCAACTTCAGCGACAAATTTTCCATCAAAATCGCCAAACTTTCTGAGAGAAACTGTACGTGGCTTGTGGCATTATAATGATCTTGGCTAACATAGGGTATAATATGTTATTGTCAATACTTCCTTACGTTTACACTAAAAAGAACAGTGTAGTTTGTGGCATTAGAATGATCTTATATAACCTAAG
Organism: Stenurella melanura; assembly: GCA_963583905.1. NCBI lineage: Eukaryota > Metazoa > Arthropoda > Insecta > Coleoptera > Cerambycidae > Stenurella > Stenurella melanura. The sequence goes on from OY757310.1 coordinate 156,020,901, forward strand.
ATCTAATATGTTGTCACCAATAGTTCCAGTTCATACGTTTACACTATACAAATCTATGCTGAAACCTGGTTTACTGGTTTAAGGAACTGTATGTGGATTTCTTCTATGAGCGTAAATTATGATAATTAGGTAAGCCTAATTTATTGTTACTTATTACTGTTACTTATTATATCTCTAAAGAATCGGACCTCATCAGTTCATGTTGGGCATGATAGATGAAGAGCTAGTATCTAAACACGTCCCTTGACTAATCGTTATATGGGACTTTTTAGTCCTATTTAAAACGACGTTGTGAGTGCAACTTGGGTGATAGGCAATAGGCGGTTGTCGCGCTAGGTCAAACTGATTGATTTTTAAAGAAAAATATGTTGACCAAGTTTCAGCATAAAGTGAAATTCTCTATTTACTTACAACACATAACTGAGGAACAAATTGACAGACATTTATAGAGTTACTTAGAATTCGATGACTAACTCGATGATATAAATGAAAACCTTTTGTCTAGCGGTCATATTTAGGCTCTTATAAATGCTAGATGAAATACAATATACTCTTCGTTTGCGTATTTGCAAAGAGTATAATAGATTGTTGTAACATGCCATCTGTAGGGTGAAAAATGATATTAATAGCTTATGAGGCTATTCAGATTTTACTCCTTCCAATAAAAAAAAAATTATAAGGTTAGTTGCAGATGAACCTAAATCTATACAACTTGAAACTTTTACAGAAAAGAAATTACAAATTAAGTAGATGTAAGATGGAATCATTATTTCTTATTTTCCCACTCACATTTACTTAAGAAGAATGGTGTCTGTCGAATTAACGGAGACGACATATTCACAAGTACCATCAGGGGACGAACCTTCAAGAAAAGAATTCGACACTATAATTTAACCTATAAATATCACTTTAAATACTCGTAAAGTGTATTTAATTTAAAGCATATAAAACATATGTTCAATTATTTTCTGTTGATATTTCATTAATTTATATTTTCCGTTACTTACTTCATACTCCTCTCATTAAAACAAGCGCTTAAACTAGGTCAATTTGGATTTTGTTTTAATTCTTCATTAAAGTATTAAATAACAATTTTCTGAGAATAAATATTTACGCAGCAGAAATTAATAATTTCTTGTTAGCTCTGTTCCCAAGTTTTCCTTTATCGCAGCTTTTTCCTAATTTTTATTGTAGTTACGAGCTGAAAGTGGCTAATAATGCAAATCAGTTCGAATGCAAAAACTACGCAAACGCCCATTTATTTGAATTATTTTTGTTTGTTTTCCGGTATACTTACTTCCCCAGGTTAAATGAAATTACTCACCTGAAACAAAAGAAAAAGCTATTAGTAAAGAAAAAAATACGGATAATTATGTCAGATGTCCGACAATGTTACATGTTGTTATTTATATCAATAATGAAAACACTTTTAAAAATGTAAAACTCTTTCATATTCGGAACACATTATTATACTTATTCGGTTTAACGAAATAGGACATTTATTATAATAAGACACATTTCTTAAATAAATATTTTATTTCGCTCCTTGCCGTGAAATGTGTCCCTGTCCAAGAAAACTTGAGTCGAAATATAACTTGCAAAGTTATTTGGTTATGAAATATATTCTTCGTAGGATTTTGCAAACAGCGGAAAAAACTGTCTATGATAAAAGAAAAACTATATGTAAAAATACTAATGAAATGCAAAGATTTCATTTCTTTCGATAACCTGACTTCTGGTTATGCTATCAAGTTAAAATACTAAAATAAATTTGTCCAATTTCTTATTTGAAACGTTTTTCGCCCTTATTCTGAGCTCATCAGAAAGGCACAAAGCCAATCATAACGATGTTTCATTTAAAACCAAGACAATATCCATGAATAAGTATAAAATATTTATACTTGGTATTGACTGATACTGTATACTTTATGCATGTTTAAAAGTATTTATTATTTATCTGCTTATAGTAATAAAACATATTGAAGTATTTCCAATAAACTGAATGACAGATTTTATGAAAATGTAATCCATTAGAAGGAACAAATTTTTAAGACAAGGTGGTAAATAAATTCATTTCAGGCCTTTGTTCTCATTTTTAACTGAATCTTCATGTAGATACTAGTTTAATCTGCTTAGCCGTAGGGGACTATGTTGGATGCTAGTGTTACAATGGGAATATCAAATAAGAAATTGGACACATTTATTTTAGGACTTTAACTTGCTAGCATAACCAGAAGTCAGGTTATCGAAAGAATGCAAAGATTTAATTAATATTTTTACATATAGTTTTTCTTTTAGTTCTCATAGATACTTTTTTCCGCTGTTTGCAAAATCCTATAAAGAATATGTTTCATTACTATAAGCAGACAAACAATAAGTTATTTGGTTCTCTCTTGTTAGATTTATCGATCCATTGACCTTTTCTACTTAGAAGTTTTCTAAATTCCAGATTTACTTTATGGTAGATTAGATTAACATCTAGCTCTTGTATTGAATTTTAATGTCCAATTTACACAATTATTTAATGTTACTGTAACATTCTTGTTGTGTTTATCTGGTTTAATTGCCATATATGACATCAAACGTTAAAATTACTTAATATGTTTTTAATTCAGATCATACACCTATACAGAATCTTAAAAACATTTTTTTCAATTCTGTATCAATACAGTCAACAACCTTTTAGCTTACTACAGTATAGAATGATAGAATTTTTTGTAACAGTTTTTTGATACATATATTATATGTATTTGGCACGTGCAAATAGTAACATTTGTTTAACTAATTAATGCAAACAAAATAAAGGTAATTTATTTTTCTCGTTATAGTAATAAAATTTTAAATAAAACACATAAATACACAAAAATACACATTCATAAAATAACTTATAAATGCATGTAAAAACAACAAACTTCATATAAAATATATGAAATAATAGACGGGGGGAAAAAATAAATTGTATCTATTTAGAAATTAATTAACACTATAAAACGCATTTCTCTTTTATATATTTTTTAAATGATGATAATTTAAATTCTCTTATAGGTTTAGGAAGCTGTTATAAAATAATATAAATATAGTGCAGTGGAGTTTTCAAATGTCGCTGTTTTTTGGCACTGAGATCACCAACGTCTTGTATTATACAAACGATTTATCTGTGGAGGTGGAGAAGGTGCACAAATTATTTTTTGCAAATACCTAACTTTTGTAGATATAATTAATATGTAATATCCATATTGATGTGCTTCTTGAATGCTACTGCCGAGTTAGCATACTTTACTGTTCAATATAATAAGAATAAGGAATATGCGCCATTTGTAAAATTGTTCTATGAAATGCAAATGTTAAATGATCAATAATTTCTTAAATTTATCTTACAAAACAGTTTGAAAGGTTACTTAGAAGAAATCTGTATTTTCAGGCGATTATAAAAAAATTAGTTTTATTACTATTTAATCGACAACTACTTCTCAACGTATACGAGGGATATATTAACTAAATTAAGTATATCATGAGTATAGAAATTAACATATTAACACCTATATAACTTAGTTTAATAATGTTCCCACGTCAGAGAATAGAAGCCAATAACACAAACAAGCTGTGTATCATAGCCATCTCGTTTTTATCTTTCACCAATTCAGTGAAAAAGGTAATGTAATCGTTTAGAATTTTATATTGAGCTTTCAAGAGATCTTATGATTTATAATTCAAAGAATAATGTTGCATAGTTTTCAGAATGTTTGTTTATTTATTCTTGTATATATAGTTGAAATCGTTGCAGCCCTTCATAGTACCTGATTCCACTAGCAAACAAGATTTGGATACGTTTAACACTAATATAAATATATAAGTGAGACATTCTATGGGAAAATGCGACCCCACGTTCTTCAAAATTCGGAACTACAAAAATATGTTTGCAGGGCATGAAAAGATCGGAAAAATGTCTACTTTACGGATCAGAGTGGCGCTATTTATATTTTTTAAGTTTTATGGGTGATTCAGCCATGAAAAAGCAAAAAGATGTTTCAAAAAAATTTTTGACGGTGGAAAAATAGATTTTTCTTAAATTTTTGGGGCGGCATCTTATTTTTCGAGTAAAATTTTTTTTAAAATGTCTTAGGATTTTTTCAAAAAAAGTTAACCTTTTTTACTACAACTGGGTCAAAATATCTTCAATATCAAAACCTTGAGAATTGTTAATTCCAAAACCACGCACTTTATGAAAAAATGTTATGGAACAAGAATTGTTTGTACGAGGATAAAGAACAACTGAATTTTTTTCAGACTGTTTTAATAGATTTTTTGACATTTCTAGCAATAATTGCGATGGAAGAAAAAAATAAAAAATTGAAATTTCCAAAAACTAATTCTGAAATTATTTATAATTTTTTTCATCGTCAAAAATTTTTTTGAAAAATATTTTTGCCTTTTTAGAACTCAATCATCCTTAAAGCATAAAAATTAAAAATTGCATGACCCAGATTCGTAAACATTTTTTTCGATCTATTCATGCCCCGCAACAATATTTTTGTAGCTCCGAATTTTGGAGAAAGTGTGATCGTATTTTCCCAGAGAATGTCTCAAGTAAATATCGATGCAAGTTAAGCATATGACATGATTAAATCATGGAACAGGAGCTTCTACGCCGGCTCGTCGAGATCTGGACTCTGATTTGTTCGAAGATACATCATCAACAACACCAAAAGGGCCCAATACTCTAGAATGAGCTCCAACAAAGCTACACTCCTTGTTATAAGGCCAGGAGATCAGTCAAAATTCCTCCCTCAAAAGAAATCCGCCACCATAATAATGTTTATTTACAAATATATTAACAGTAAAATAATGTAAAATATATAAACTAATATTTAAATTATAAATGTAAATAAACTACAAGTCGATAGGCGCTCGGTTCTTGGTTTCGAGAAAAAAACTATGCGATGGCCGGGAATCGAACCCGGATCAACTGCTTGGAAGGCAACTATGCTGACCATTACACCACCAGTTGCAAATTATTCCAAGAAAAGAGAATGGCACAAGATTATATGGCTATAGAGTTAAACTAGAGATCTGGCTCGAGTTGTACATACCATTCCTATAGCAAGCAAATAATAGAAAGCAATGGTAACATTTAAATCTAATTCCGATATACACTTGAGTTAAGTTCTGAAGCTAGCTCGTTTAGATTATTTATAAATGATTAAACTAATATATTGTCAATGTATGTCTGTTAACGATGATAACCTGCCGTTGAAAACCTAGTTTATTTAACATAAACTGTTCAGAAGAAATCTAACGTATTTGATATGAAGCAATAACCAATTATGATTTAATTAAAACAATTAATTCATTCATTTTACAGGGAAGAAATGAAAGTTATCTATTTAACAAATCGCAAGTCTTTAGAACAAGTTAAGAAAATTAAGTTTTGGCTGTAGGTTTGGGCATATAGTCCAGTTAATAAAGTAAAAAATACGCCAGAAGCTCGCAAAAAATATTATCTGAGATTTTCCTTCAGTAACTATTAGTGCAAGGAGTAAACATCACAAAACCACAAAAATCAGTTCTGGGTGTGCAGCGCAAAATCACTACTTCGGTGAAAAAAGCCTTATTTTACTGATAACTCGTTAACCGTTGAAGATATAAAAAAATTTCTCATCATAAAAAAAGAAAGCTTGACTAATTGCCTAAAAAAAAGTTCTCTTGTAATTCTCTTGTATATGCCATGGTTCTCGAGAAAACCGATATTGAAAAAAAATGTATTTTTAATGCGCGCGAATTTTCGTTTATTTGAAATATCTTGCACGCGGGGCAAAGGAAAAAATTTAATTGCTCGAAAACCAAACAAACTAGGAAGAAAAATCAAAATGGGTTTTAAAGGAGATATAAAATATTTTCTTGTGTTGCCATCTTCAGGGCTATTCATATTTATTAGTATAAAAAAATAACAATATAATATAGTTATCTCTTGATTTTTTGTACATCTAACTATTCACAGGCCCATAAAAAATAACTGACTTTAATATAAGTTGTAAATGCATTATCATTTACTTCAAGGTAGTACTTCAATGCAGAAAAAGTTAGGGATGAAAATAATCACATTTACAAATTTACACGCTGGTAGCGTTGAAATTAGCCAAAACAATCGAAAAAAGGCTGCATATTCAATTTTTTTATGATACTTTTTTATGCAAATCTTTAACTATTAAATGATTATAAACAATAGTTATATGATATATAAACTCAAAAAAAAAAAAATGTTTTTCAGCTAAATTTTCAAGATGTTTGGGTCTTTTTTTTATTTTTAGGAAACAATAAAAAATTGGCCAAGATTATAATTATAACATGCTGGTAAATTTGTAAACGTGAATATTTTTATTCCTAACTTTTTCTGTATTGAAGTACTACCTTGAACTAAAAGATAATGCATTTATAGCGTATATTAAAGTCAGTTATTTTTTATGGGCCTGCGATTAGTCAAAAGCGCAAAAAATAAAGAGATAGCTATATTATATTGTTATTTTTATATACTAATAGATATCAATAGCCATCAATAATGGAAACACAAGAGACTGTTTTATATCTCCTTTCAAACACATTTTGATTTTTCTTCCTAGCTTGTTTGGTTTTCGAGCAACTCAACATTTTGAATAGGCCGCGCGCAAAAAATTTCAAATAAAGGAAAATTCGTACGCATTAAAAACACAAATGTTGCAATTTTTTTCGATATCGATTTTCACGAAAATACAAAAAAATTACAAGAGGACTTTTTTAGGAAAATAGTCCAGCCTTCTTTTTATGATGAGCAATTTTTGTATATCTTCAACGGTTAACGAGTTATCAGTAAAATTATGTTTTTTCACCGAAAGGGTGTTTTTTTTGGGGGGGTTGCGCGCCCCAGAACTGATTTTTTTGGTTTTGTGATATATAATCCCTTCACTAACAGTTACTGAAGGAAAATCTCAGATAACACTTTTTGTTATGGAAATCTTTATAATTATTAGACTAATAGCGTTTTTACTGTGGAGTATTATGAAGACCATGTGTAGAACATTGTTTACGTTCTCAACTATACAAATAGGAAATTCAGAAATACGGAGAAAGTTTGTTGTCTTATACTGGAGTAACACAAGCTACGAACCAGTTACTGTTATATAAATTGACACATACAAATTTAAATTTAAAACTGCCTTTTTTAGTCAACAATACAAGCTTCAAAGTATTCCTGCAGAAAATAAGGCCGTAAATTTAAAAGTAGTTTTTTACACACAAACTTATGTTAGACGATAGGTTTCGTATTTCGAGTGGAAGGTGGTTAAATAACCTCACAGACATGTTTATGAAACTTTTTCTTGTTAATTGTAATTTATGGTGGAGGGGAACGATATCTTTTTTATTTCGGGTATCATTGTGGTTATGATTTGAGGCATGAGTTTTTAAATTTGCTGGATTTTTTTTTACGTATTCTTAATACTGCTGCATTAGACATGCAGAATGCTGGAAGAGTGGGTATATTTAAATGTGTGTGCATGATTGTTTTGTTACTTCACGAAGTGCTGATTTTTGTAATTTAAAAACAAAGTCCCATTTTGTTGAATTGCCCCACAGTATAATATCAAATTAACTGAGATTAGAGTAGACGACAGATATGTGATGGGACGTATTCGGCAAATTTTCAGGACAAGAATATTATGCTAGCTAATTTATTTTCCAAACAACCTAACCAATATAGGGTAAGGATTAAAAACACAACTAACCTAAAAGTGACCATTACAAGATATTTATAGGATTTGAGAGGTATAGATAACCTAATTAACATTTTATTACTTATTTCTAATATAGGTACTACTAAGAATTTTATTTAAATTTTAATTACTATTTCTGGGTATGTTTAATTAAAATTTAAATAAAATTCCTAGTATATCGGAAGGACGAACATTTTGAAAGTTGTTCAGAATTCGATCACCAACATGAGCAATATTACCGGTTGTAGAAATGTGCCGATCGATTGCAATATATTCTTTGTGTTGTATTTGCGAAGAATATAAAACTGGTGCGGTGCTTCCAATTTAATTTGCTATCTAGATGCATCCCCAAGAATTTTGTGTGTTTAACGTCATTGTTAGGTTATTTAAGGTGATATTCATTCTGATGGTTTTGTCTTTGTTGAAACATAGTTCTACGCTGACATAGAGCGTTCTATTTGAAGAAAACGAGAAAAGTTTTGGCATTTTCCGACTAATCCGATATAAAGTTACCAATTTCGTTAGTCTGTTAGGAGTAACCTAACCTAGAAATATGATAATTTTTGGCATCAGCATCAGCTAGATATTAAAATGCTGTACCGTTACTTCGCAGTGACCTTACAAAATTGACATGTTCATAGAGTTGTCATCTTACCAACCCATCGCAGACTCATCGTTTGAATCGTCTATAAAAGTATAATCTAAATATTTAATAATATACCGAGTGTTCTATTTATAAAATCATAGTTTATGACGTCACGCCTAAATGAATCACCCTGTATATTTCAAAGGCATTCAAATCAACAACTCTACGAATTTCTGACTATTCCTCATTTTTTTTTTCATTTTTTCGTGTCTCGACTAACCTAAAGTTGAATGTTATCAAGGTCAAATATTTTTAAATATTTAGGAAATATCTTTAACCAGCTAGCCGACTTATGTGAAAAAGTCTATATTTGCTTTACGTTTGATAATTCATGGCATCCGTTTCATCGATTTGACTAAAAATCCTAATTAAACTCGCGGTATAATATTACACTGGACGATTTTACGTATTTTCTAGTGGTTTTAATTAAAATGCTATATCCCGTATTAAACTTCCTGTATTTATTTTTAGCCATTAATTACATGTACGCGGATTAAGGTTTAATTTTATTTCGTTATATGAAAATAATTCGCTGTGTTTTAATTAATATTTTTAATTTATTTTCGTCTCAACGTGATAACGCCTATATTTTTTTTATACATATGCATACATATACTCTCCGTCCTCAGTTTCCATACATTTCTGTCATAACACATTTCAATAACGTCGATATAGCAGATGGAAGTCTGGAATAATTTTCGTGGCCAACAAACACAACGCAATTCGATGAGCGTTTTACCAACCAAGTTGAAACCTTCTGCAGATGGGTGAAATTATACTTAAGAGTAAACAAAACGACCATTTGTGTGTTATTGTGTTTTATTCACTAAAATAGATGGAACGTTGCCTTTTTTAGCACAGTATAACTTGGCACAGATAGCATTGAAACAAAACGTCATTTTAACCATTTTAAGCTCAATATTTCTTATAGTTGAAGTTATTTTCGATGTTTTTAAAGATTAAGATTATAGAGTATGGAAAAAGAACATGATATACAATATGCGCACATTGCGAAGAACTTTGTGAAGTTGAAAAAGCCATTCAAATTGAAATACTTAGCATACCTAATGAGAAGCGTAATATGGAGGAAAACCAAAATGAGAACTTATTCACGATCATAATTAGGTATTAGATATGCAATAAAATGTTGTCTAAATGATATTTGTGGCATTATCTTTATTTTTTTTAATGTTGTTTTCCTTCTTTAATTCTTTGGGACTTCCTGCCACATGTATGTTTTCTTTTTAAGCGGCGCTCACAGACGTAGAGGTTATTTACCAGTAACATACTGGTTAATTGTGATATTTAGTAGATTCTCCGAACACCGCTTAAAAAGAAAACCTACATGTGGCAGGAAGTCCCAAAGAATTGAAGAAGGAAAAAAAACAATAAAATGTTGTTTCACAAAGCTCGATGATTTCTTTTATAATTATCTCGTTTAATATGAAAAATAAAATTCCATTTTTATGCAATAGCAATTGTCAAATATGATCATACGTCAATAATTTAACAGAAAAATTTCCACTTATTAATTTCGTTCATGGTACCCTGGAGGATGAAAATTTCCGGAAATTTTTTGGGTTGCCATGGTAACGACACGAAAACAAACTTCTGATTGGCTAAAAAGGTGACGTGTAAAAATATATTCATAAATGTTTTCTAAATGGCCTAAAAAATCCATTTGTTATCATTTGGTTCATAAATGAATGTCAAAAAAGCGGCCAAAATTACTATCAAAGAATTTTTTAATCTCATCGGAAACCTGGTGTCCAGATCTACATTCTGAAATGAAAATGATTCATGTTGGACTTAATGGCACAAAATGGCGGGCAATTCAAATTTCAGATGAGAAATTCATTTGTGTCCACAAGGTTCAGTATTTGGGAACCAAACAGGTATTTCTGAAAGTTTGAAGCCAATCGGAACTCTTGACGTCCCTGGGCGTCAAAATGAAAAAAAAAAACGCTTTTCAGCCAGTTGATTCTATTTTGTACGTTATGTACGTACTCAAATGACCCAAAACCAATGCGGATTTGTTAGAATTTTAATTACAAACGTTTTTGGTTTTTTGTTTGTTCCGATCGAACCTCTAGAACCGGAGGTATTCACCTTTTTACCAAAAAAAAACACTACCCAAAAACAAAATTGTTTATATAAAAACGCAATAGGCCTTGGAAGTTCAAAACTTAGATATACACTCCTGGTGATACCCCACAAGGTATGAAATCATAAAATTGTGTTACTAAACTATGCACATCAACGTCCTTTTTTTACTCCACTATACGTATATATTATAATGGCATGAGGAGCTAGATTATATTTTGTGATTATTCCGTTAATGAGTTGGGGGTTAAATAGGGGTAAATAGGGAAAAATAAGCGAAACAAGTTGGTAAGAGTAGAAAAACTTGAAATTCGGTGTATGTATTAGAAGCTAAGGCCACAGATTTTTTAATAATATTTTTCAACGACCCCCCCCCCCACCCCCTACTTCATTATTGTTGATAAAATTAAATTGAGATTTTCACTTGAAATTTACAATGAAACCAGATTATATTTTGAGAAGATGCCATTGGAGGAGTGCGGAGTAAGTAGAGGTAAATAGGGAAAAATAAATAAAGCTAGCTGGTCACAGTACAGAAACTTGGGATTTGGTGTTTATACTAAAAACCAAGGCCTCCTACAAGTATTTTTTAATGACCAATAATTTACGCATACTAGAGTGCAAATATAGTCAAGATGTTTCCTTTAAAGTGACGGATGAAAAATCTGGATGTAGAAGTAGTGATTCCTTAGGCAGCAGTTTTAAAAAATTGCGTTTCTGCCCCCGCTCTAAGGGGTTCATATTAATTCTTTTCTTGGTATTCACCCCTCAAAAAAGCATTTATGACCCCTAATCATTCATGAGTGTTAGATATAGGAGTATACTACATTGCTAAATAACAGCAAATGTTATTAAATTAATATCCATCAAGATGTTGATTCCAGTGAATTAAAAATAACTATTGCTGTATTTCAACGTTTCAATCGGTTTTCATCCCTCAGTGGAGTACTTCTTTGTTCGTATAATTACCGATAATTACCCGTAACGGATTTTTTTCTTATGATTCCACAAGTGTAGCAAATATTTTGAAATTTTTCACTTACTTTGGCCCCACTATGCGCCGCAGGCGTGAAGTGGTGGTGAAGAGACATGGAAGCAAATACAGGTGCCAAGTGAAACGCTGAAACTGTCGCTAAAAAGATAATTTTCTCACATTAAAAATAAACTAAAATAATCCCTATATCAAATGATACGTTAACCAAAATTAGTGTGCCACACAAAGTTCTCTACAGTCCACAGTAACCAGGAGTCCGGAACAAGAAGAACCCACGAAGATCCAGGTTGTACAAGATGAGAGTCAGGATACTCGCCCTAATTTTGGCCCTTAAGGGCTCAGCGAGAATACTAATTATTTGAAAATATAAAATAATGCGGGTCTACATATTTGTCTCCATTTTGTTTCTTATATATTTATCCAACCATCATGCAAACACCCTCTTTGTATTTCTTGCCAACACAACTGTGTATAATTTGAGATAAGCCACATGGTCAATCCAAATCAACTTAATGTGATGGATGTAAAGACTATAAATGCTATTAGGCTGTACTACTTAAGTATTATATTAGTATTTTGTAAAAGTTACATATGCATACGTCTAAAAACATTCCTTGAATTCAAAATCAAGGACAAAATGTCACTTAAAATTACAAAAGGAGTATTTAAATCCGTTCCGCAAAAACCTCAGGCTGATTTTTTTTAAACATTATTGTCTCGCACCAATTCAACGGAACACACGCTGAATATAAAAATACGAGTGTTCCCAACAAAGATCTGAACAAACTTCTTTTATAAAATAAAAAGAGATTTCACATTCCTAAACTTCATTTAGAGTGCCTTGTTTAGTTTCCCTTTATGTTTTACATTCCCTGTTTTTATATGCACGCGACTCCATTTGAAAATTTCTCCAGTTTTCAAACGCATTTCCACATTTCGCGGGAATCCGAAGCACGTCTACCTCGGTGTTTCGCAATCATTTCGAGGGCAAATGAGTTTATTCTCGGAGTTTATTTAATATTCCTCTCAACAAATAAAAAAAATAGTCAAATGTACTTAAATACTACTCTACGTCCTGATTTACTCTGCATTTTTCAGCAGTTACATTCTGAAATCCAATGTCATGATATTAGAATTTCATATCAGGTGGTTTTAGTTTACTAGTACATCATATACTCACAGATAAAATCATGTATCTGAATATAAAACTGTAGAAAGCAAAATGATAATAATAATAATAATGAAAATTTAAACAATATAAAATTCACTTATTCAAAACAATTTACAATTAAGAACTAGAATACATATACTGTTTGACGATTTACTGCACATTCTATAGGATAGCCTTCACAGTTTTTTTGTAAATAATATTAGTTTTAGAAATTTTTTATATTATATTTAATCGTTGAAATAAAATCAATTGAAAAAAAATCGGCAGCTACTGGAAGCGGCTGGAACCTCCCTACCCGGTGATGGGCTGCCAAACAGCAGTCTGCTACTTTTTAACTGTAATTTGATTCGTAGCAGTAGCAAATGGTACGAGCTCTGATAGTCAGTTCAAATCAGCCGTCATGACATGCCTTTAAATCAAATATATTATTGTAATATGACCCACCTATATTTATTTAATTTACGACGTCGTATGTGTTCACCGCCAAAACTGCAATAGAATTATTTATATTTCATTTAAAACTAGTGACCAATCCTCAAACTCTGAATAATTATAAACACCAAATATATGATGATATTTAATCATGTAACATTTTCCGCAATTATTAATAAGTTTATAATGAAAAAAGAAAGAAAAAAAAAACAGCACTGTGTTGGGATCGAACCGTCGATCTCTTGATTTGTAAGTCGACGCTTTAGCTCACTGGACCACCGACAACTTGTGACGTAATTTTACATATGTTGATATTATACAGACAGTGAATTTTGTTTGTTCTCTATACAATAATTTGTATAAAAAAATGTAGGTATATAAAAAAAGGTGCAAGTGTGATATATCGTTGAAATCGGAATTTTAACTGCTTTCCAGTGGTTAGATTACAAATTGTAAGTAATAATAAAATAAACAAGTTGTTGTGCCAAAATGGCACTAAACGTAATCCGATCTCAACCAAAACCTTTTCAGATCTTCTAGAGCACTAAAGAAGCCCTCGTGCAAAGTTTGATCCAAATCCGTCCAGTAGTTTCGCCGCTATCGTGCTAACACACATACACACATACACACATACATACACACATACACACACACAGACATTTTTCAAAAACCACTTTTTTGGATTCCTGGGACCTCAAAACGTAAAGATTTGATGTTATCTCAATTTTCGATTTTGGACCAATTTTAGTAACCTCCCACAATTTTATTGTAGGGAGGTTAATATATATACATTTAACCTACTGTAGGATTCGAACCATCATTACATGTTGAAAGCTTTAACCACTAGACCACCACTTACTTGTTGCTTCGTAAGTTTTTTACACGCTGTAATATGTCCCTGTAATATTTCTACTAAATATTTACAATCTGTCACCTCAAAAATCCTCAGATACCGATTGTCATACGAATCAGACAATAAATTACAAAACTCATCCGCCATATTGACGCCGCCATTTTGAATGATTAAATTTGGACCAGATAATTGGAATCAACAACACAATAACCCTCAGATACCGATTTTTAGTCGAATCAGATGATAAATGATAATACCTATCCGCCATATTAACGCCGCCATTTTGAATTTATGAGTTTTGATCACATATTTGCAAAATGCGACCTGAAGAACCCCCAAGTACCAGTTTTTTAGTACAATCGGATATTATATGACAATAGACTGTCCGCCATATCTTAAGCGCCATCTTGGATTTTTCTATAAATAAAAATTTCAAATTGTATCGTCATGTGAACCATATAACAAGTAGTTTGATTGTAGTATTGCTGTTAGCCTGTAGGAAAAGTATCTCTCAAGAAATGTAGTTTTTTGTATAAATATGGAAAGTAGGTACTGTTATGTATATTAATACTGCACACGACAGCTTTAAATCGCATTGTAATATAAAGACATGAAGAAATGTTTCTAGTATTCAGTTTATGACGATGAAACAAAGTGCATGGATATTTTGTCAAATAGTCACTGAAAACGTTTTAAAATTTTAAATGTAGAAGAAATGTGATGAAATATTCCTGTATCATAATTAAATCGAACACATACATACAACTAATAAACATAAGTGACGTAAATAACAGTCATCGGTTGTATATACATTTGGTTGATTAGCTATCTGAGCTCGTTCATTGATTTAAAACTTATGAGCAAAGCACTCCCTTAAAGATTTAACATTTCAAGGTAAATAGCCTCTAAGGATACGTATTTGGACACAAATCACAAGAACTCTCAAGGTACTTTAGTCCAAACTATATGCTACCGAAGTTCTCATGTTCATGAAACATCCTGTATTAAAATGATTCAACAGCCATCTCATATAAATTCATTCATTTTCTACGTCACCATCCACACTAAATTTCAAATATCATGACGATTAAAACTAAAAATATAATATGCGAATAATTTATAGAAAACCTTATTAATAAATCACTAAAAATAACACTGGAAATTTTCCTGTATTGACATAACATTTATTTTTAAGCCGGCAACACTTAAATTGTACAAATGTAAACTTTTCTTACATAAAACGGCAAATCAAAGCAAATCCGGACCTGAAGTGCAGACGACGAAGACAAATTACCCGCCGGTGTACATCCTTTACTCAAGGAAACTTGCTATTTATCTGATACACCATTATTTGGAAAATGTCTGGGCTGTGTTAACTGTGAACAGGATTTTCGTATATTTTTGCATTTTATTTTTAGAACTGGCCATTAGAAAACATCCTTTCCGTGTTAGTTTAATAAAACTTTATTTCCTTTATATATATTTTGGTTCTAGTAAAAGCACATCCGTATATAACTCAGTCAGTGAGGGGAAAGATTACTTTGGGCTTGCAAAAGTAGTTCCAATTTATTTACATGTTCTGTAGGTCTAAACCTCAATGAAATATCGAGGTTTTCGAACTTGACGGGTTGATGCTCGATACGCCATCTTGAATTAAATGTGCAAAAATAGATATTTTTCAAAATGACTCTCTAACAACGGTTGATTTCACAACAGAAGTACCTTATAAAAATCTTATATATCATTCCTTAAGGAAAAATTATATACGTTGGGCATAAGGGGTTGCATATTATCGTGGGTAATGTCTTACCTCGAGGATGTAAAAATATGTGTTCAAGGTAATAATTCAAAGTATTATAATCTACAGACAGGAGTGCCTCAGGGGTCCGTGTTGGGTCCCCTATTGTTTATTCTGTATGTTAATGAACTACCAAATTATAAATCACCTACATGCACCACAATGTAGATGATACAACAGTGGCGGTTTCAGCGCCGACCTCTGAGGAACTGCGAACATCTATAATTACAGTTGTAGAGGACGTTGAGAACTGGTGTAAAAAAAATAACCTCGTCCTAATTTTAGAAAAAACTGTAGGTATGCCTTAACTTTTACAACAAAAAGAAATGTAATATTAATGAAATTGCTATAAACATCAACTTAGCTGAACGTCCAGTAACCAAATTTCTAGGACTGCTCTTAGATAATAATCTCACCTGGTCGGATCACAAGAGTCATGTTAGCAAAACGATAAGCAGGTCATACTATGCCATATTAAAAATAAAAGACCTACTTTCGACCAGTTACACATTAAAGGTGTACTATTCTTTGGTCTACAGCCATCTTACATATAATGTTGCACTCTGGGAAAACGCACCTGAGAGTATGAGTTTTTATATTACAAAAAAAGATTCTGAGGCTAATATGCAACATGCGGGATATTGAATCTTGTAAACCAGTTTTTGTTCATAACAAGATTATGACTCTTCCTTGCATATATATCTATAAATGAGTGCTGTTCATCAAAAGCAATATTCAACCGTATGAAGCAAATTGTAAATATCATAATCATAACACAAGAAAATAGAACGAATTGAGTACTTTAAATTATACAATAAACTTCCTGAATGTTACAAATGTGAAAATTATAATATATTAAAAAAAGAAAAAAATCTTCTCGTTACCAAGTGCTATTACACGGTTACTGAGTATACAATATAACAATATAACGATACAATTTGACAATAACATTACTTGTATTTACTATGTAATAGCTACAAGTACCTGTGTTCAAACTTAGATACATTTGTATGCTTTTACTTTATTTACGTTAACATGTTTCATTTTTGTTTGTTATATCTAATGTTATATGACTGTTTGTGATAATTAAATGTCTATCTTAGTTTTTTATGTTTTCGCTATGTCTTATTTTATTATGACGCAGTTTAGGTATGTTCAACTAAACCTGCTTACTCTGTTCTATTTATTTAATTAATATATAAGTAATCTGACATGTACATTGTACACCCATTGTAAAATGGCAAAAGTCTGAATAAAGCTACTACTGTTATAAGGCAAAATTTCCTACATTTTATGTATAAACTTTTTTTTCGCAAATCTCAGAGGTAACGAGTTACAGCGGCACAAAGAAAGTAATCTAGCTTTCCTATAGCCACATGCTCCACCGCATCCTTTTTGCAATTGTATGATATGAAGCTCAACAAAGTCTCAAGTGCTGGCTGTTTTGCCATTCTTACTTGGGCAAGTCCATTGTTGCCAAGTTTCCAGCTCCAGTCTTCCTGATTTTTGCGTACTCCATACCAATTTTGAACTTGATGGTACGTCCTAAATGAATAATGCTGTGCTGCGTCCTTTGTTCGTGGCAAAGAAACAAGATTAAATTTGCTCTCTGTTGTGAATGTTATGAAGCGTCGATAACGGATTTCTTCCGAACTTTCTCATTCCATATCTCTACCATATCAGACAAAGAGAAATCGCATCATGATGCTTAAAGACGTTATTGATGGGATTGAGCCTGGTGTTCTCTTGTACAAGCGAAAAAAATAGCTTTGCCTTGATTAAAGATGGACGATGTTGTGTCGAATCCACTAAACGCGTGCATAGACAGAATGTTTTCAGCGGCTCCTCTGTGCCTCAAACTGTTTGATGCATAAAGTCTTTCAGTCCTGTAACTCGATACCTAGGTATGAGATTTACGAAAATAAAAACTATAAGGAATTTTGTTTTCTTTAGATTCGTTATAAGGTACTATTGTCTTGGGATCGACCGATGGAGAGTTATTTTGAAAAGAAAAATTAATTTTTGCACCAATTGAAGATGGCGGCTCGAGTGGCAAGCCGTCAAGGTCGAATACTTGGATTTTTCATTAGAGCATAGACCTACATAACATACCATAAAAACACCTTTTGCAGGGCAAAAATCCCCACTGACTGTACTAATATGTTTCTCTTAATTATTACTAATGAAGAGGTGGATGTATAAAAGGTGAGTGTGGAAGGTTCAAACCAAGGATAGAATTTGAAAAATTTCTCCTATTTTAGACGTAGAGAAAAAATGCATATATTCTTATAGCAACCTACATATCTTCAGGTCTTTATACAACTTTTAATTTATTTCCAGAATCTCATGCATAGGATTGGAGAAAGTATCCTATGAGGACTTACTAATGTACGGTTCACTTCCATTGAGCCCTCACGTGATACAAATGTATTGAACTATCACTTTAATCGCAAATATCTCAAAAACGGAGGAGCGGAAAATATTGAAAAAATTATATGTTCATCATGTGTCCATTGTAAACCACTTAATGAAATTTGAATACCTTACGTTGAACCATTTTTAAGATTTGCAAGTTATGCTGAGAAATGTTCAACCTTTTAAGGAGACTAAGACCGTACTATTTAATTTACTATTATTCAATCTATAAACAATGTCCATTACATATATTTTAGTTATTGTCAGACCTATGATGTGAATTTATGATATATGCGAATTAGGAAATAACCCTTTTTAATTTCTTATGATTCTTGAATTTTACAAGATTGATGGTATTAGATCGGTTGTATCGTAGTTGATATTTTAAACCCTGGGGTTTACAATGCCAGATTCGAAATGAATCAGCAATGCTCATAATAATTTTCAATTATTTTTATTGTTTTTTGCACATAACTAGTGATTTTTGGTTTGGCAGGCATTTTTAATTTCGACAGATATCAAATGATCCAATGAAAGACCTCAAAAACTTTTAATTAAAACAATATGTGTCTTGTTTCCTATTTCTTGCTGTTTGTTATTATGTCAACAATGGTAGATCCGCCATGTTTATTGTTGATATTTTTGTTATCATATTCATAGTCAGCAACTTAAAAAATCCATCATATTGCTTTCTTGATAAAATACTCGAAAATTCTCAGTTCATTTTTAACTATATTTTAATAAGTAATTGATTTTGTAAATTTTTTTCAAAGAGACAAGCCTTTTTAAACTGGTGAAATATAATCTATTATATTGTTAAAATTCAATAAGTTTCGAAAAAATTGACGTTAGAAGCCGTGTTTCTATATAGTATACTCTTGAACTGTCTTTAGAAAATTTAAAAAAAGAGGAACTTGAATTTTTCTGAAACATTTTTTTTAGTCTAATATTGTTATTATTTAATGGCGAAGTCACTATTTTATAACTATAGTAAAGTTTTTTCTCTCTAGTAGAATATAGTCAGTTAAGATTTGTTTAAGTGAATGTTTGAGCAATTACATTTTCTACACTAAATTAGAAAAACAGTACTTACTGAGCAGAATATATCCTTAGTTTTAACAAACTGGTTATACCCACAGCAGATACCCTGATGCGGACTTGTCATGAATTAAAAGTAGATAAAGCCCTGCTACACTTTACCAATTAATTATAATCTGATCAGACATCAAGTACACTGATTGAATTACTTTATGTGGAGGGTCGGGTATGCTTACACAACCTGTGTACAACGCACTAGCGGACTATGCGAATAGTAACATATTGAACGCTGTTGTGCTTCATGTGCAAAATTCGTAATTAAAAGCTCTTTGTTTAGTTCACAATCTAGTAAAAAGCATGCTGAATACAACAATTTTTACAGAAAATAGAGCCATTGGGCAGTAATTAATAGATGTTGTAGTTGATCGATGATTTTGTTGGACTGCATTTTGCCATTATTAAATGAGGTTCTGTCTGGAAATTGAATGAAAAAATGGGGTGGGGGGGCATAAATTAATTCTAAAATAGAAAATATGTTAAGAAATTGAAACATATAACAAAATATGTTATTTGTCCCTAATGGGCCTACGGCGCACAGTGTGGCAGAATGGACAAAATTTGCTGTGAGGCTCCATTTTTGAGATATCGACTTGAATTTTTTATTTTTTTTTGAATACTCAGAAAGGACTGTGGAAAAGGGAGTCTCTGCGGCTTTTTTGAAATTTTCTGTTTGCATGGAAGGGTTAAAATCATTCAAGGTCAGACTCATGTTTTTAAAAGGGAACACCTATATTTTATTGCAAATTCGAATTGTTTGACTAAATATACACTACTTTTGTTCGAAACATTTTTTCTGAAATTCCCATTTTTCCAATTTTAGAACTTTGCTTTTTTTTTACTCGGAAAAGAATAACTTTGGACAAAAATTGCAAGAGGTAAAAAGATTTTTAGAATTATCTCAATTCATTTTCGAAATTTTCCAATGCCCTTTTTGATGCACTTGAAAACTCCACAATACTTTTTTCTGCAAAGGGCTATTCTAAAAATTTCGGTCGACGCTTATGTCTATCACACATCTTATGAAGTATTCATTTGTCGGTCTTTTTTATGATTTCCAAACTGACTTTGGATATCCTATACTATCAGTTATTTTTAAATACAGATTTGACAAATTTACTAATTATTATTATTAGAGGTACCTATCTATTATTTTGTTAATGGTACTTTAAATTCGTACTTTCACAAGCTCTCATTTGACATGCTACATCACGGTCCTGAAAAAAATCTAATTTAACTTCCCATGTTACCCTCGAAACCAACTCCTAAAATCAAAATTCTACCTTTTATACTTCAGGTGTGTAGAATCTTCCTACAACTGTGCTAAATTTCAACGTACTACGAAAACCAGTATCTGAGAAAACTACCTGCGACAGACGCACGGACGGACAGACACCGAGGTGATTCCGTAAGTGCTCCGTATTATTAGGAAGAAAAAAACTTAGAAAGCGAACATAAAGGAACACACAGAAGCGAAGAAAAGGACAGTAAGAGTTTGGGATCGGCTATTGTGTTTTGGCAGATTTTATAATTGTATAGGAGAATGAGCTTGTTCCATGATATTTTTTTATATGGTTTTCATACTTTTTCATATAGTACTCGATATTCTCATTATGCACTTAAAATTTCGTATTATTAACTTTTTCCGTTCTCGAGATACAAGGAGTTGAAATTAGTAATAGTTGCAAAAACCGAGCGCTCATTTGTGACGTCACTAGGCCCAAGTGACGCAAGAAAAGTGGCTTTCTGGGATCTTTCAAATTTAACCTGAAAAGTCGAAAAACATGGAATTTTCAAACGCTGGTAACTAAATAATACGTCGAGTCGAAGTTCGTTCTATGTCTCTACGGAAAGGAGAAGGTCGGCGATCAATCCTAATCGTAAATTGCAGGGTCAAAATCGAAAATTCATTCCGAGAGGAGCGAGAGAATATTGTAATTTTTTGACATTTCACCAAATTATACTGTCAAGAAGTAAGCAAAACAAACAATACTTCGAAAACACTTATTAAATTATAACAACTAAGGAGCATCAAGTCTATTGAGATCGCCGACTCTATGCGTATAGTGACGTAGCACCTGGCCACGCCCCATTTTCGCGAGGTGGAGATTTGTAATAGTTTTTAAGATACTAAACGTACGAATAAGATTCTGATTTTTTGCAAGTCCATTATTTTATACTTGCACTTTCGATTCATGAAATTAAAAAAAATGCCGAACAAGCCCATTGAAAAAATTGACACCGCTATTGCGAATTGATAAATTTCGAAAAAATATTTATAATCTGCCTTGATAACCCTCACATATCCATGTTCAGTCAAATCTGACTATAATGGAAAGACTTGTCCGCCATATTGATGTTGTCATTTTCAATTTTTGAATTTCTGTTTCATATTTATAATCTGCTAAAAAATACCCAAAAACCAATTTTTAGTAGAATCGGATATTAAATGACAATATCCGTCCGCCATCAAGGAAGCGTCATCTTGAACTTTTTCCATAAAAAAAGTCAAAATGTGAACGATATACATATGCAATATTTTAAGTCAATATGAACACCTAGTGGGCGAAAATTGAGTTAAAAGATTTTTTTTTACATACAAAGCTACGGAGTTACGGGTCAAGCTAATAAAAGCGTGTTAATAAAATTAGTGTACGATATATGTGTTAAAACTGATTTTATGCACTACTCTATTTCGAAACCTCGACCCAAGGATACAGTTTATTCTAATTATTGACATTAATCTTGCTTACAGCTGAAGAAAAAATAAACATAGCAGGCCAGTAAAACAGTCGCTTAATAAGACCCAAAGGAAATATTCATTTCAGGTTTTGAATAAAAACGTCACGGAAAAAGGAAACTTTTTTAATTTATTTAATGTAAATATTGTTTTTCTCAATTCTGTACAAGATTGAAGGAGCTACAGAAATATCAAAGATAGTTAAGCAGGTCACAAGAATGACTCGGAGATGATTGACTCAAGTTTCAGTAAATGGGGGTTGAACGAGATAACTTTGTCATGAAAAATTTATGAGAGGTTTCACTACCTCGCCGGAAAAACAATTATTATTAAATAAGTTCTGCTTAACCGGAATAACATTTGATTGTTCCTAAAATAACAAATTAATTTATCGTTTCCGCGTTGTATGAGTGTACCTATAAATATTTAATAGATGATATAAATCATTTTATGCAACATATGCGTATGCATAGAATGTGGATGGCTATTACTATGGTGATTTTAGATATGGAATGTGCATATCAAAAAGTCGCTAGTGAGAGAATGTAAAAAATTAATTATAAACCAAAATATTAATTTATGCTAATAATTAAGGCACTCGAAAAATGGAAAATATATTTAATTAGGAACATTGGAAATATGGAAAATTCATTTGCTTCTTTCTAATTTCTTCCGGGGCATACAAATTTCTATCCATTCTTCACAACTAATGATTACTTTGTAACTTTATTTGTTGTGTATGTGTATGAACTAGTGAACAATAAATAACAATCAACAACATAACTATTCCATGACTTTCTCAATTGCAATGATTGTTATAAACATAAAAAATAATTAGTCAAAATGAATTGTCAAATTTATAAAAATATTATTCAAATAAAATTCCATTAAAAGAAAGTGTTGGATAAAATTTCGTATTGCACACGTGTGTAATTGCATAATAGGTAGTCATTATGAAAATTAGCCAGTCATGGCTACCTTTTTCTTGCCTAATTAATGCGCATAATTACACACTAGTATGTATACACATATACACAATAAATAACTATTTCACTTATGCCTAAAACACCTATACACGGTACAGCCTCATGTCGTACAATTATTTTGGATCTCTTATAAAATATATCGAAAACTTTCAAGAATAGGGTGGTAGAAAGCATAAAATGGTTTAATTAGGTGTTTTCACTTATTTTAAATTCACTTTCACTGTGAATATAATGCTTTATTATAGTTAAAAACACTTGAATTTTGAGAAACCATCGAATAATATTTTAAAATAAGCCATTTTAATTTTGTATTGAAATTTTTTCGCCAGAAACACTACATCAATTCACTACGCACTCTTGACGCCATCAGTTATATTGTCATTGTCATTTTGTATTATAAACACGTTATTTTGCAGATAAGTTTCCTAAAGTAGCTTTTATAAATCCCGTATTAGGTTGGCGTTACTTATTTAATCACATGTAAAACGTAAATAAAGTGAATAAAATGTTGTGTTTAACAATTTCTTAACGCGATTTAAGAAACAAATATAACCGATGACGTCACCGCGTGTTTTGCGTACTCGCTCAATTACTAAAACTATATGTCACATATTTGTTGAAATTTTAATTTGATGGACGACAGAATGCTGTTTATGTATCAATAAGTGCTTTAGTATAACAAGTACATCATTTTAATAATATCCAAAAAGCAAATTTGCACATAGTGAAAACACCTAATTTGAAAACATTTTAAAATATAGTGATCCGTTTAAGCGTGTCGTCATTAATTTACGTATTGTTTAAAAGTAAACATACATAATTGAAGTTTCCTTTTAAAGACGATTCCAACGATATGACATGCCATTTGATATGGATTGGTACCATCACATGGGTGAGTTTGTATCAACTTTGTAAGCCTACTGTGATGTAATTGAACAATATCTGGAGATCTAGAATAGGCCAGGAATTGTCAAAAGACTTCTAATATTAGGATACTGTTATGAGATATAAAGAAATCGGCTATTTTATATATATGGTGAGTCAGGAAACGCTAAATTCACAATTTATCATTCTTTCACATGAAGCGGCCCATATACTATAAACGCCAAGGGATAGCCTCCTGGAAGAGCTTTCCATTGATATCAGGTATTATGAGGCGATGGATCTATTTTTCATGAGTGCCCAGATATTTGACAGAATTCGAGATTTATTAAAAAATGACGATCAATCTTCAATTGTTTTACCTAACTAGATTCTATTTTGAGTTTATTCCCATCAAGGGCTAGGGTAAATAGAGGAAACCATTAAATAAGTAAGAGTCCAGAATTTGGTGTATATTATACATACTAGGAGCAAAGGTGTAAATTTGTATATGACATCTGCCATTCCCACCACTACCCCAACTATACTATTAAAGAGGTAACTGATTTATTATATGTACAAGAACAAGAGTTCTTAAAAAGTTTTTGGGGCAGACGATTTCAAATATTATATTATTAAAATTCTATAAGCAATTATTTCCACCAGAGTGCAAATATATCAAGATGTCTTCGTTTAAAAAACCTTGGATAAGAAAGCGAGAAGTGGAAGTAGTGATTCCTTAGGCAGCACATTTTTAAATTTGGTTAACAATATGGAATGATCGACACAGTCAAAAACTTTCATAAAGTCTGTGATCTTGATAGGTCATGACAAAACAGGAAACAGGTAACCCCTTTTTAATCGCTTGGAAAAAATATATTATTATTATTATTACTAAGTGCTGTTTTAAATATTTGAATTATCTAGTGAGTTATCTAAATTAAAATAATTGAAGATTCAAAGACGACGTTTACATATTGTACACATTCATAATTAGATTAATGAATCAAGTTACGATATCACTCCAAATAATTAACTTATTATTTGTGCAACCAATTATTTTATTTAAAGATTCTTTCCAATAAATAGTTTGCTTTCCATTACATTATTCCTGGCATGGTTCGGTTTGATATCCCTTATGAATTGTCAGAGCCCTTCACGAAATGACCTTTAGTGAGAAATAAATTCCAACCCTGTCAAACGCTGGGATTCACGGATCATGTGAGGTGTGAAAATCAAATATGAATGTCACAGCCCTTAATACATGGCATTTCTCCGAAAACGTGCCTTGCATCACATTCTCTTATTAGAAGCTAGACGTACACCATTTATTTTATACTAATATAAATTTGTCACTGAAAAGAAATATAAAAAATCTGTAAAGGCATCTACACAGAACACATCATTTTAAAAATGTATAATACATATCATTAAAGTAAATTATATTATTTAATGGTGAATTATACAAACATATTTACTCATGTCAACATGCAAGTTACAGTAAATAGAATTTTTTTAGAATTTCGACGTTTTGTGACATTTTAAGCCTATTTCAAAAAAAAATAAATTGAAAATATTTTTTTATGTTGTAACGAGGTAAATTTTCCGTTGCCAAAAATGCAGTTTAAATTAATAATATACTTCGTTATTTGCTCCGCTTACATTCGAATCATATGCATTGTAAATTATTATTATAGATTTCTCCCAAATTCAGCTAGCTGAGACCGCGAAACAGATTTCTACTTTAAATAGGTAATTTGATAAACCTGGCAGTGAGAGGGCTATCCATAATATTAACATTAATTACAAGATTTGATACTGAGGGCGTTGGTAAGTCAGCTGCGTAAATTAGTTTAATTAGACCACATTTGAAATCACTTCTGTCCGATCCATCAAACAGCGTAGTCGGGTATTATTCCGTATATCCAGCACATATAAGTGCACCGTTTTATCACCGCCGCTGGTTTCTTGTCGACCTTTTTATATTAACACCGATAAGAATAATTCACTGAAATGTGTGTTTTAAAGCAATAATTTGAAACCGATTCCGTTTAAATGTATCAGAATATAATTATTATTTTCCGACTTTGCCGAAATTAAATGAATTTAAATTATTACAATAGTAAGAGAGTCCAAGTTAGGACATGGCAACTTCTCCGATTTTATCGCAAGAATTTCCAAATGGGAAAAAGAACATAGATGATATTTCGAGAGAAAACTGTGTGCCGTTTACCGTTTATATTATTTTGATCCAGACCATTTGTGATGGTACTGCGATAGAATAATATGTTATTCTACCAAATGGGTAAAAGTTTTAATTATCGTATATTTTATTTTAGCTAGGTCGTAGCAAAATAAAATCTGTATTTGCAAAAATCATTTTTGTGAAATTTATTGTAGTGTTATTGTTAATTTACCGTTCATTTTGTTCCCAATATTTCGTATTGATGCGAAATGGAACAAAATTCCTTACTTTGAAATAATTTATAGAAATTTATTATAGTCCGGGAATTGAGAATAAAATCTAAGCTACCGTGAATAAAGTAACTAACATTATATTCTGATACATAGATATTTTCCGCATCAAATCCGACAAGATACCACGTGGCCGAACCAAAATGCATTTAATGAAGGCAACACCGCATCAAGTGTTGATGTAATTTCAACATTTCCGAACCGAACCGAAATACCACCGTTCTGATTATTACTGTCTGTCCGTCTAGGCAGAATAATCTCCGCCGTAAGCTGATACCAATTCCGATAACCGTTTTATTTTCCGAACCGAGTGTAACCAAGGTTACACACCGCTCCGAATTCGATAACCGTTTTATTTTCCGATCCGAGTGTGACTTAGGTTACACACCGCACCGAATCCGACAACCGTTTTATTTATTTGGTATCAGTCTTATTTAGTTCTTCACACCCACACTCTAATGTAACATGTAGGCATGATTATTGCTGTAGATAACTGCTTGCTTTTGCCTGGTATTTGCACGCTGTCCGTTTTTTTTTAATTATTTGTGTAGTTTTTTCCGCTTACTGTTTTTTTTATATACCGCTTTGCTACTGTTGTTTTTCACCGCTTTCACCGTTTGCTTGCTTACCACCGCTTGCTTCCGCATTAATGAGTAGCTAACTAGCTTCTCCGCCTGGTTACCCGTACGTCACAAAATGGCGCTCTACCTAATTCAAATTAACTTAAAATGACATATCTTAAGTTTTTGTTATTGTATTTATCAGAAACTGCGTATTTTTGTACCTAACCCTTTTTATTGTTTTGTAAACTTTCATTATATGTTAATAAACTTTGTTATTTATCGACATCCGCCTTTTACTGTTGAATGTGAGTGAAAGTCTAATCTGCCGTCCAGACCCCTGGACATACCGTGTCTCCACTGTAGCTATCCCAGCCCTACTGCAACAGGCTGTGTTTAGGAGGCTAATGTGGGACCTTTGCCCCACGTAAAAATTGCAAAGGTGGCGCTCGAGATTACCGAATTTAATCGAAACACAGCTCAGCGCCAAAGTGACGCTTCCACTTGCTTATGCGCTAGGCAACTGGAAGAAGGCACGTCACAATGTACTTCCACTCCACTACGTGGATGTAGAAGTAATATTATATTTCACGTACAGTTTATTGCACAATACCCTGTCCCATCGCGTGTTTTTGAGAGCCGTAAAAGGTCTATATTTATAATGACATATTCTTTATAGCATTTTGCAAAAAGCAGAAAAAACTATCTATGAGAACTAAAAAAAGACCTATCTGAGTGACTTTGTGTCCTTCTGATGAGATCCTGAATAAGGGAGAAAAACGTTTCAATGGCTAAGCATTTCCAAGAAACAGAATGATAGATTTCATGAAAATATAACCCATTTGAATGAAAAATTTTCCAAAAGACGAGGTATGTAAATAAAGTCATTTTAGGTCTTTGTTCTCATATTTAACTGAATCTTCATGACCGTAGGGGGTTATGTAGATACTGGTTTACTCTGCACAGCTGCAGGGGACTATGTGGACACTAATGTTAAAGTAAGAATTGTCAAATGAGAAAGGCAAATTTATTTTAGGATTTTAATTGCTACATAACCAGAATTCAGGTTATCGAAAGAATGCAAAGAATGTAAATCAGTAATTTTAGAGACAGTTTTTCTTTTAGTTCTCATAGATAGTTTTTTCTGCTGTTTGCAAAATCCTATAAAGAATATGTTTCATTACAATTTTAAACAAACAAAAAATAATTCACTTTTCGACCTATATATTTAGTTTATCATTATCATGAGTAAAACATGAACAAGTCTGATCCCGTGGTATACATATTGTTTTATTCTCTTTAGTGAGCCCAGACCAAAATTGTATGAATTATATCAAAATGAATTAATCCGTAATAAGCTGCTGATGTCTGAGGCATACAATTCACAAGATTTCTCAAAAGAAATACATATTTTATTTTATTGGTATCCTATTTTGCTTATTTAAAGTACGCCTCAGAGTGTTTAAATCCAAGTTTTAAAAACGCGCGAGTTTTAATGTTACCATGGCAACATCAACAACCCGAGAAAATTGAAGTCAAAATGTCAACTTTTTAATTATTGATCTGACAGGAGTACCATGAAACTATTTGAGTTTCATTGGAAATATTACTAACAAATATTTCAAACGCTTTATTCAAATAATTAACAAACAGTAACAATTGTAGTGACAATAATTAGTCCTATGTGACAGATTGCAAAAATTTTGTTTTTCTCATTTCCATGACACTGGCAGGTATCCTGATGGTACGAAGTCAACTATTTGACGTTCTTCATTCTTATTTCCATTTTTTGTAGTAATAATACCACTACATATAATTTCAAAGCGTACCAATAAAAAAAATAGTGTAAAGTATTCGTGGATAACTGGTCTTTAAAACACTTGTTCTATTTCGAGCGAAAAATCGCGCGGATTTTAAAGACTTATGCTTTAATATACTATTTATTTTTACTTTCTTACATAAGCAAAATTGACATGGTTTTCCAATGTTAATTTATTATCAACGTGAACACTCAGAGATTTAATATAGGGCGCAGTAACGATATTATTGTCGTCTAGGATAGGATGATTTAAACCTTAAATCATTGTTTCAGTCTTATCCTCATCCAACATCAATTTGTTTTAAAATAACAAGTCTTGAATAATGGACAAGCACCCTGGACAACAGTGCATTAGCATCCTTGCTCTTATATAGTAATATCATGTCGCTCGAATATAGAAGAGATATTGCTTGGACGATATTATTGGGCAAGTCATTAAGGAAAATGACAAAGAGAGTTGGACCCAGAACGGATCCTTGAGGTACTTCTAATGTAATATTAATAAATCCAGAATCTATACTTTGATAATTCACAAATGGAGATCTCTCTTCAAGGTGAGATAGGAGTAGCTTTTAAATTTTATATTATTTTGAACATAAACAAA
Source organism: Stenurella melanura (assembly GCA_963583905.1). Classification (NCBI taxonomy): domain Eukaryota; kingdom Metazoa; phylum Arthropoda; class Insecta; order Coleoptera; family Cerambycidae; genus Stenurella; species Stenurella melanura. The sequence continues at coordinate 156,050,198 of OY757310.1, forward strand.
CTAGATGAAAATATTATACCCCTCGATTTATTGAAATTTTTATAATTGTTGCACATTCCATATATTCCACAGCAATTTTTTAAATATAAGTAAATTCTTTTGGTATAAATATTTTATTTTTGTATTGTATTATTGTATTTTTTAATCATCTCGCGCTGATGTCAGCTTGATTGACGAAGTGCTGTCAGTACGTTATTCAGTATTTTTGTTTTTGTATATTTAAGAGAACTGTTTAGTACCTTTTATATGTAGGTACTTATCGTTTTTTATTTTTTTCAACATTAATTTTTCAGTTTTTTAGTTTTTTAGTTTTTTAGTTTTTTAGTTTTTTAGTTTTTTAGTTTTTTAGTTTTTTCTTCAAACAATACTAACCTACTGTTCGAATTACAATACGATATGGAATTTTCGTTCTTAAGTTATAATGGTTACAAGAAACCAGTCGCACGGACGAACTGAAGGGCGCATACTTTTTGAAATATTTCAGGATTAGTCACAATGGTACAAAATATTTTAAATGTACAAACAATGAATATTAAAAATTTCGTCTTCTCTCTTATTATATATACTCCTCTTTTCGTATACTTAATGATTGCACAATTCATTAAGATCAATTACACATCCTTAGGTACATAGAGTGAGTCAGAGTTTTACTAACAGTTGAACGAAAGAAAACCAGTAGATCAATTGTGAGAGTCGATCTTTGTCTTGTAAATCTACAGAAAATGAAAAGCAGTGAAAAAGTACCTTTCCAGGAATATATCGTTAATACTAATTGTTTCGAATATTTAGTACCAATAAACTAAAACAAGTGGAAAGAAACACTTCCTAATAACACAAAGCACGTGTAGAGTTTGTAATACTTACATTATATTTTCAGTGAGTTTCTGTATTTGACTTATCTTTAAGGTAAAGTTCCAGCAGAATAAAATTTGGCGTGGTGGAAATATAATCAAACACACAACCACACAAGGGCTAAACTTGTTGCTATCCCAGTTTCCTTCAGCTTTCTGTATGCCTCAGAAACATAAATCTTACGCAGATAATTAGATAAATAACACAGGTTCCAACATAGTGCCCCGAGGAACACACATAGTAACGCTTTATAAGCTGCATTTAGTTCTCTTATTTTTACCACTTATTTAATTTCAGTGAAATAATTTTCAAACAGTCCCAGTGTCTTTCATGCAAAAATCTTTCAGTCGATAATAATGATCTGTGCCATATAGTGTCAAATAACGCCTTAGCCAAGTTTATATAGACTAAAAGAATCCTTTTGTTAGTATTTAAATTATGTATAACTTGTATTGTTAAGTCCTAAGTGCTTTTGTTGAATCTAAAACCATATTCGCAAAACATATCTTTTGTTTGGAGAAAATTCACAAGCCTTTCGTCAAACATTTTTCGAGGTCTTTAGCAAAGTTGTTTATCTGAAATTGGTCTGTTATTCGTTAAATATTGAGATCTTTTTCCTTAAATCAATAATAGATACCTAACCAAATTGTACTACATTATCTTATTTACTTATGCCAAAGAGATCCTATCCTGTACACTGAAGTAAGACAGGACTAACAAATACTGTTCGTTATTGAAAATGTATCCCTGTTCGATGCTTATATCAATATCAATCTCATTAAACCAGATATCCATTAAAACAAACATTTCAGTACAAAATGAAATGATTAAGTCAAACTTTAAATCTTAATTAAAATTTTTATTGAGGATTTTAATTTAATCCAACTCAAATAAAGATCATCGAATTTATATACTTTTCGTTTTACACAATATTGAAATATCCCCAGCAAATTCAATTTCCTGAATTTTAATTTGATTCTACACCCCAGTGTCACAGAGATCTGCGCACAAATCAATTATTTAAATATATGTATATATATCTCGCCAAATTCTATTTGCATTTCCTTAAAATAACAAACTATGTAAACACACCACAGAATTAGATTAGAGAATAAATCATATATGATAATTTTTAATTTTATGTACATTGAAACGGCAGATTATTTATTTGTGTTTTAGATATCCATGAATTCAGGCTGTTATATAGTAGAAAACAACAAACAATATGAAATAAATCAAGTATGTAGACTATCGAAATAGCAAAATGGAGGGCCACTGATATATGTTTTCCATCACGACAAATCAGAAGAGATATCGATTCTGTGGTAACTCTGTGGGAGATCGTTGTTAGGGCGGATTAACCTAAATTCGACTAAAACGTGGGCATGCATAAATCAAACTCAAATAAGAAAATTATTATCGTCATACAAAATAATTTAGGACTGTATTTTTTGCAAACATGTTCTTTAAGAAAATATACAAGGTATCTCGTTGAAGACTTACAAGAAGTTATCGTTGGTGCCTTGACGGTTTTTTAAAATTTGAGTATTAAAATTACTTCTCATATTTCACAACACCTTGGATAATCTATTTTCCAACATTTAAAATTCTATATCACGAAATCGTATTTGCATACTGCTCTCACATCTTCAGTTGCTGAAACTTTTGCATTCGAACTAGCGACACAGTTTTTTATTCCAGATATGATAGCTTACAATTATTTTTATTCTGGCTACCAGCAAGTTTTATACACATTTTTATACGAATATATAATTCAAATTAACATTCTCCTCTGACTTCCCACGAATATATGGTAGACATACAAAAATATCATCCGAGATATTTCGGTTACTAGATTGGTACATCATTTATGCAGAAAACCAATTATTCTCTAAAATCTCGAGAGATATAAAAAATCTTCAGGAGGCCAAAAGCGTTTAGTGTAAGAGAACTGGAATTTTCTGTGTAAAACGTCTTAGTATTGAAAATACTACTGGGCGCATGATATAGGACCCATCTTACGAAAAACGTGTCGAGAGCGACAGATCTGTCTAGGCCGCTGCGCCGGCCTTGTAGTAGAGTAACAAGCTGCCTCTATTGTGTCATTCTGTTTGCAATGTGTTACTAAAAGTTACGACCTATTTTAAACAATACCCCATCAAAAGAGAAGAAGATTTGACTTGGAAAAATCGCCCTGTACAGGGGATTGCAGGGGGCGATTTTCCGAAAAAGTCAACAAAATTTTTGTTGTATATTTGAAATTTACAGCAGGTCAGCTTTGTTTTCACGTAATATTACGTACATATCTTAATACTTAATATTTTTTTCTAATTATTCAATATTGTCTGCGCTATGCTTTCTTGTGGAGCGCCTTAATGAATTAACGCTTGCCCTGAAACGTATCAATTCACAAATCCTTTAACTCATCATAACTCGAAGCGTGTTCATTTTTCGAAAAATACCCCTGAAGTAAATCTTGTACGCTTGTTATCAGGGATCTAGTTGGTTTTTTCAAATTTATAATTGGATTTGCCGGTTTATTTGTGGGAATTTTTTTGTGGACCGTTGTCGAATCTCGCCGACCCGACCACGGACATGCGAGGAAGGTTCATAATTACTGAACGCCCCTGCTATACTCGTCCTTATGCTATTGAGCATGCATACAGTCGATTTTCGTCCGATAACTGTTTAATCGTTGCCTTCTGAGACCATTGTCTTTCTAATTCTTTCTCTCAACGGTTGTACCTATATTATAGACATATATTATCGAAGGCATTTAATATACAATTATTCAGTTTTTCGTAGTATGATTAATAAAAACAATACTTATAAAAAATGAAAATAAATAATTTGGTGTAATTTAACAGGCATATCAATAGGACGATCCTATGGGACTTCGACCTAGAGCAGTATAGTTGCATCTGGCATTTTCAATACGCTTATGACACTTGCGAAAGATGCAAGATCTGTGGATTTTTTATAGAATCGAGATTCTCACGGGTAGTTTTATGCACCTTTGTACACTATTAATACTCTTTTGAGAGAATTTGATGCTGTTTAATACAGTATTCTAATTTTCTGGTTATTAAACCTAAAACTAGCAAGACGTCCAAGATACGAAGAGTAGAACTGATAGAAGGTAATAAATACAGAAACTGAGATTGGTTATGTTAAATTGTATTTTATCAAATTCGTATGTTCAAATTAATTTATCAGGACTCATTTCTCGTTGAAAGATACTTGTTGATAACATACAATTTTCAACCGTTTTTAAACAATCTATTTGAAAATAATGCCATACCACAATAAGTCTAATACTGTCCTGACGGTATTAGACAACTGACAATAAAAATAATCATTTGTTAGCCTCAACCTGTGTAATGAAATAAGCTGTACTGAGTACTTTTTATGAAACTTGAAGAAAAAATCTGAAAAAGCATTTAAATAAACTATTCACTTTATTTGGTACCTATCTATTAATTATTTTTACTGTTGGATGTCTATCCTGTAGTCCTATTTATTATCTAACATTGTATCGAGTTTTCCATCTAACATCAGTAACAACAACGTATTAAATGCTATTTTCCTCCATCTTATCTTAATTATTTATTTTTCTCCGATAGTAGGTATATTAAGTCTCCTTCTCTGTGGTAGTAGCAACTACATTCCAAATCTATTTCTCCACCATCGTCTATTAATTAATATATTTTTTACAGAAGTGTAGCAGGTCTGTTCCTTGACAATTGTGTTAACTGCACACCAATTATTACTGTCCTCCGTCAATTCTTTTCCGTTAATTAATAGTTTTGGTGTGTCCATCACGTGTACTTTTCGTTAAAAGTATATCCCATTTTTTCGTTAGAAATAGCATCAAATACGCACCAAACGTTGCTCCTCTCAATTAAATAATTTTGCAGATATAGCGCCACCAGACAGACCGACACCACACAGAGTAATGGTTGTGGGCAAATCACTACAGAGATGTTGAGAAACATTATAAAGACCGTGATATTGCAAGGAACGAGAAGATTCGCGAACCTAATATTCACTAGAAAATGAAGACGAATAGTTTCTTCCTAAATTAATAGTTATTTTTTTCTGAATTTAGTACGATAAAAGGTGTCCCTGAACCATGGGACAACACTTTGGCAGCGTATAGTTTGGGTCAAAATAATAATGAAAGTACCTATATTTCCTTTTCCTAGGGCTATTGGAGCTATTCTCCTTAAATTTTGAAAAGGTACTCCTACTGCATGTACTAAATCTGAAGTTTCTGGACTCTTACTAGCTTGCTTTAGTTATTTGCCCCTATTTACCCCAACCCTTCAATGGTATAAGCAAACATATAACCTAATTCCAGATCTGGTTATAATACGTACGTGTACCAAGTCAATCCCTTCATTTTATTTTGTTAACTCGTTTAATAATAGAGTGGGGGTGGTGGTGAGGATGGCGTATGTCATAATGAAACTTGAGACTTAGGCCTCTAGTACTAATATTGTTTATATATTTGGAACAGGGATAATATAATGTTGTAATGAGGATTATATGAACAATTCGAATCATCTAAAAACAAACAATACAAAAAAATTTAAAGCAGAATGACATTAGTTGAATATTTTTACATAATTATAATTTGTGAGAGGTAAATAATTAAATCAATTGAATTCTTCACGATATAGGAAGCCCCATCCTTGTTGTCTGACATTCTGCATTCTTTTTACTTAAGTTAAATAAAACTCTAAGTCGTTACTCCCTTAAAAACACTGGTCTAGTTTAGGAGTGTACTTATTAAGGCGAAGTCGCAGATGCAAGAAAGACTCAGATGGCCGAGAAAATAGGAATAATGGTGTAGTCGGTCAACATCGTAAACTGCTTCTTAAGCAGCTGATTGGTAGTTACTGGCATCGGGTGTTTGTTTTCCTGCAGACACTAAAAACGGAATGTAAGGCTGCTTTTTTGTTTTCTAACGGAGAAGGCTTGTTGTATCTAATTAGATCAAAGAAACCGGCGATTTTTTATTGGTTCTTCCTTTTACTCACAAACGAGAAATTAATTACCTTTTCTTTCTCTGCGATACAATAAGGGATACAAAGTATTTGCAGCTCTTTCTACAGTCGCGTTCTTTGTTGTGAATTTTCGCGTGTACTCCGGCAGCTTGGAAGAATGTCCCTAATGAATTATGTATTTTGTGTAAGGACAGTGTTGTTATTTTGGAGTGACTTTAACAATTTTTCAAAAAAGTTAGACGTTCACAATTTAACTGATAGGTATATATGCTTTTTTAAATTTTTTTAATACCGCTTAATTTTGCGAATGCACCAGTGATAAAAATATATTAAAATTGATAGGTGGGTATTTTCGGAGTAGCTGATACTAAATCTGATTTCAAAAGTTGGCGTATCCAACAATACTCGAAAGTAATAAGTTTCAAGTATGCGACAGTGAAATTTTATTTCATCAGTTTTGTTGACCGTTTTTACATCTCCTAAATCCCCCAAATATGATGGAAGATTTTTGTACGTGTGGCGATAACTAAGTGTTTAACGGTGTTAAAATGTTTTGCCCAAATATGCTCAAAAGTGGGCCACCCTACGAGCGACGTGGTTATCGTCACTGGATTAACCTGGCTAGCACAGTAATGATACGGAAGGCTAAAGGGGTAGTGAGTTCAAGGCCTGGGCGCCAGATTAAGTAGTGTAATCAAGAATAAGGAAAGTTAGAGATAAACAGAAGACATCTTACATATATACAATAGTACTATATTACAAAAATATTATAATACGGAAAATTAAACTATAACGGCATCAACGGTACTGTATAGTAAGGTTCGATATCAAAAAGAAATATCTATAAAATATACTATATTAAAATTTGCTTAACTGCAAGTTAAATTTGAGACGTTTACGAGAGACAAAATAAATATATTGCAAAAGATGTCTCGTAACTTTGACTCAATATTTAGAAACCATATATTACAACAAAATGCATATACCACAATGATTTACTGTATTACAATGAATTAATAATTTTAACCTATCAAAAGGTAAATTGTTGCAGAGGAAGGCGGTCCGAATTGTAGGTGGGGCTGGGTACCGCGAAGACACTAAAGTTTTGTATACATGCCTAAAAATTTTAACTTTCCCTAGTATCTATACACTACAATGTGCACTATATGTTCATAACCGTCTAAATAATTTCCGTACTCATGCTGATTGCCATGATTACAACACACGAAATAGAAAAAATATATACTGGCACCTCCTATCATGGTGTTAAGCTTTACAATGAAATTCCGAACTATGTAAAATCGCTTTCCCCAACAAATTTCAAAAGCAAAATAAAACAGTTTCTCCTAAAGACTGCCCATTTCTCAGTGGATGAAATAATTAGAGATTTAGAAAATATGTAGGCCTTTTGGCATATTAGAATTCAGGTTTACCTACGTAGTTGTAAATCTTTATTTGTGTGCGAGTTACTCACTTAACTACTATGTGCACACATATATCGATGTACAATGTTTGTCCTTTTAAATCCAGGATTTAATATATTCTACTTGTTTGTGATCTATTTCTATAAATTGTCTGTCGTTAAACGGAAGTGAATTAAATTTTTCATTCTAAGAAGGGGTATCGAACATTGGGGCGATGAGAAAATTTATTAAGAAAAATTCTTCTATAAAGAAAACTCTTGTTTATAGAAAAAATCTTGTTTACAGAAAAAATCTTGTTGTACGGAAAAACCAACAACAATAGTTTAAACTTTAGCTGGTAGTTAATTATAGAATTATTCGTAGCCTTACCTCATGCGTCCATAAGGTTTTTCAAATTATTGTACAGGTCAAACAAACCAAATTTAACTACATCTGCCTCGTTCGAGGGCTCAAAATTAAAGAGGCAGAATTTAACACGGCGTCGTTAAAATCATTCGCCATTTACAGAGTTGGTGGTCATGATAAGGGAAAATTTAATTAAAGAAAAGATTTATATTTTGTTCAACTAATCCTATATTCACATGCGGCCAATTAGCATATTATATGATACTGATATTTTATATAATCTACTTAACAACTTATTTATTTAATTTGGATTAATATAGCTTGCGCCATGTGTTATTCGAGGCTTAAATGTTCGCTACTGAAATTCTGCTCATGGTCATATTGTAAATAAGTAATAGTCCAAGCGCTCAGAATAAAATTTTCGCTAATTAATAATATTTCTAATACACGTTTAAAAATGAAACGTAAGATTACTATCGCAACGGAGAGGTATAAAGAGAAAGAAGAATCCACTACATGGAACATTTGACAGTAAAGGGGTTCGTTATCATAAAAAGAAATGAGATGAAGAATGAAATTTTTCATGCTTTACTGTTTTCTCTTAGATTCTTTCAAAACAATAATACATGAAGCCTTGCTTCAGCTATTTAAGTTTCAATGAATTTAAAACAGGAATATTGTATTTTGTACCCGTTTTGTAATACACATAAGGTTGCCATTTATATAGTTCAGATTTTTGACGACTTAGAGCCATTCTTTGAGGCTAGAAAGAAATGTGATTTTCTAGAATAATTCTGATGTCATATTCGTATTCTACGGCTCAAAGTACATTGGGTTACCTTATTTCAAATACTATTAAATACGCGTTACTTTAACCATTCTTACAATTAAAATTGTTGATGATTTTGAGTCATTTTTCGAAGTTAGAAAAAAATTACGATCTACTAGAACAATTTTGATGTCATATTCGTATTCCACTAGGTACTCAAAGTACACGGAAATATCATGTTTTCTTGTTTTGCACAGAACATTTTTTTTGAGGAGCTGTGTTATGATTGTTTTGGTAAATAATACCGGTAAGTAATATCGTGCCTTTATATGAGAAAGAATACTTTTCCGATACACAAAATGTGCATTGTGTTTCAAAGTCCTTGCGCCGCAAATACGTTTTCTGTTTGTATTGATGACACGTGTTTATCAACAAAGCAAGAATATCTCCTTTTTTGAGAAAACGGTGTATATGCAAAAATGAAAAATTTCAAGTTCGTGTTCTACCACCCAATTAAAATTCGCGAAACTTTTACAAGTAAAAAAAAATACCTAAAAATTTAACAGTTCTATAAACGATGGCGACGTTACACTTATTACCAATAGATTTGTTATTTATGAATTTCTGTGATGTTTACAGTTATCCTGTGTCATCCAAGCTGTTTGTGGGTCCGAGCCGAAATTATTGATCGATTTTTAATCTTTGTTTGTTTGTTACAAGAAAATAAAAAGTACCAATCAATGCCAGACGGAATAACTCGGGTTAACACATAACTACACTTAAGACTTATCCTGTATATAAGATTGTGCAAATTTTGTTTTAGTTCTATCTCAAGTAGATTTACTGACATAAATAATTCTGCAGATATGTTTCTTTCTTACTCTAGAATTATTCTAACTTTGACAATGTTTTAGTTAAGCAAACTTCGAAAATAAAAATGTTACCGCAAGGTTACATCATGCTAAATTATGTATTTGTTAAGCCCGTAACTTTTTAGGACAACGACCTTGCGTGAAGCGCGATGTATTTTCACGTTTTTAATTTTGTAATAAAACAATTAAAAAGAAACCCTCTTTTAATTAATGGATAACTGTGCTCGCCCTTAGATAGAGCGAGAAAATTAGAAAAAGAGCGAGGGTGTACTTTAACGAGCAAAAACTGCCGACAACATGAAGTAGGTACTAAAGTACCTATAAAAAAAGTAAAATGAAATCACATTAGTGGATAATTACTTTTTTATTCCTCGGAAAAACGGAAAATACAAAACCCATTAAAATAATGGAAACATTAATTTTCCTTCACTTATCTCTACTTGTATGTGAAACGCTTTATGAAATTTAACTGCAATATATTTTATTTCTGCAAAGTCTTCATCGAGAAAAATCAGAATGATGCTATTGATTGACATTTGTAATGTACTTACATGATCAGACGTAGATCGTCAATATACATACTGAATAAGTGTTCTCTAGTTAGGGCTATTTAAGACTTACAGAGTTGCCGTCATAGGAGGCATGTCTCTGAATATTTTCTTTCAGATAAAAATGTACCATTATAATTCCAGAATGATGTCATTGGTTGGCATTTGTAGTATACTTGCATAGTCAGAAGTAGATCATTACTATACATGATGAATAAGTAATTCGTTGTTTCTCATATAAAACGTTAGATGATGTGAATGGAAGTTGCCTTAAATGTTATAACCTTAAAAATTGTGAATATTTCAAGTAACTTTTGTCTCTGGTCGTAACAATCACGTAGGTACTGGGTTTATTTATGTGTTCGGATTGTTGCTTGTTACGTCTTTTTTGTATTGGATTACTTAGCTCCAAGCCACAACATGGTTTTACTACTAACAGAAACACCGAGAGTATCATGTGTTTTCATTATATAATTATTGCACTAGGTAACAGCGTGTTAGGGCTATACATCTTTCGAGCGTTATACTCTCTGATTTGGGTAATGTTGTTTGTAAGCGGAGTGTCATCGAGTTTGCATCGGTAAAATTCGGTCGAGACGTAACTTTGATGTAGTCTGCTAGTGGAATTATGTCATGGCAACGTGCATAGAGGTTTCTTGAGGTGTATCGTGAGGAAGATGAGAAACACGAGGCACATAACTTATGATCAAAAACTTTTAGTTTAATACACTGAACTGAACTTGTGGTAGGTACCTTGTGAAACATCTTGAAAACAATTGTTAATAAATTAAACGCTGCTTTTAGATGAATCAATCAATATATTATAAACACTCTACATATGTTTCGGCTTATTAGGCCTTTATCAAGAGTATTACATAGTGAATACTGTATGTATTACATAGTGAATACTGTATTCACTATGTAATACTCTTGATAAAGGCCTAATAAGCCGAAACATATGTAGAGTATTTATAATATATTGATTGATTCATCTAAAAGCAGTGTTTAATTTATTAACAATTACTTTTAGTTTGTTTATTATCGTGACCAACGTGCTGCACCACAAATAAATCCTATATTCGACACTGAAAAGGACAGCGATATTTTGTGCAACACTAGCAGACATACATCCAGGTTAAATAGCCGAGACTCGTGCGCATAGTGTACAGTAGAACGTCAACTAAACAGTTTAGCTGCAATAAAAGATTGCAAGAGGTGCAGATTTCACTATTGTTTTAAAATAAGCCTTACACATGATACAAAGAGGTAATGTAAGGAATTATGGGATGTAGGTAAATGTAATATATGATGCAGATATTATAATCATATGATTAAAATCCTCTATTACATACTTCAGTCAGGTACTAAAATTCCGATTCGGATTATCCGAATCGTCCCGAGTGTATTTAATCTTGTGAGATGAATTGTCCGTAACTATTTTAATTTCTAATTTAACATGATATTTAACTTAATTTTTAAGAGGTTACTCTTAGACTTTGCGAGTTTGTGGTCTTATTCAGTTTAAGAATTTTGTGAAATTTTGATAGTTTTTACGTGATAAATAAAGATATACTTTTGTAAAACAATATTCTGTGCATTATTGTCAGTGATTACCTGCATAAGTACAGACACGAGTTTAACATTAATAATTTACCTTAATGCAACCTTGAAAATAATTTAAAGTCACTGTAATAAATTAAACAATTTACAAAAAGTATACTAGCAATACAACCGGCAACACATTTTCTCTAAATATGAAGTCTTCTTGCCCAAACTGGCAACGTGTCACATCCACAGTAAATGTCCGAGGTCATCGGCGGCATTTCTGCTAGATCAAACTGGCTGCACCACGACGGCGTCGCAGCCTTACAATAATGGTAAAAATTATTTTTTACTCCTGCACGTGGAATAGACTATCCGTACAGTTTCGTCTACATATGGGTTAAACGTTAGTTGTTTGTCCAAGCATACACCCAAGTACTTCATGCACTCCCTTTCTGGAATTTGATTTCCCGTTATCAAAATTGACGTTAAAAATGGTACATCACACTAAAATTGAATTTTGGGACAAAATTACAAATTTATTAATACACCAAAATGATCAGCAGATAAAAAAAATTGACAAATTCAACCAGTATTTGACTCAAAAATATTCTTAATTAATAATAACGGGCAATAAGAAACATATCGATAACTAGGTCTTATAGAAAATTAATAAATAAGACATTTGGTAAAATCATATCACAATTTTAAAATTCAATAATTAATTAATTAATTACGAAAAAGGTGTTTTATGCAATAAATGTTATACAATTGACTACTGAAAATTTCACTTTCTCACCAATCCTTCACAAGATGGACACTGGATGAGTGCTCCTGGTGAGTTCCAGCAGTTTTTCCTAATGGTCTCCCAAACCCAGACAACCACTCGATGCGGTTTGATGTCTGGATAACCATCCAAACTAAATGAAGCGATTTCCTTTGTATAAGACTGTTCGATGATAACGGACAGTTCAAAATAATAGAAATTCTCATAAATTAACAATTTAATCAATTTAACATGAATTTCATAAATAAAAAATTACTAAGTATTTGAATCCGAGTTCTATGCAACCCACAATATTCTTTGCTGTAAATCATTTAAGATAACCAATAATTAAGCAACAAGTGCGATGAAATATAAACATATTCGCTATGCTGTCATGGCCTTTGTGTTTAATGAGAGCCACTAGCAAAATCTTTAACATAAAAAGCAAATATATGGTTTAATTATAAAAATACAAATATGTACAATCTTAAATCTAAACTCATTTCTTAAGATAATTAAATGTCTGGGCTTTAATTACTAAAGATGTTAAATACTCTTACACACTTCTCAAATATTAAGCAGTATTTAATAAAAATGCCTAAAATTCCCAGATGTACGCCATAAAAGTTGTAAGTCAAACACCTGCACGGCTCAATGGCCCGGCGCCATTGAGCCGATATAATATCAATATCAGACCATATTACCGTCTAGTAACATGGATATTCATAATGGGAACTAATTCCAGCAAGAAAACTGCGTTCGAAACGCATGCGCCCATACCACCTGGTCTATAAAGCAATTATAAGGATATTATTAAAGATCAAATTATATTTGGTTTTACAACATTTAGAATAAAACGAAAAAAAAATGTATATTGCTTTCATTCTATAAAATAAAATAATAGGTACAGAGCCGGCTGTACACATTTTCTATGAATAAGATACATGAAAAACTTTTTATGAGTGAGTAAGTACTAACTACCACAGACCTACAGGGAGCCACTTTTCTTATAAGCAAAGTTTGCCCGCGTCATGGAATTTTATCAAGTGACGTCAAAATGGCAGGATGCGGGCAAATAAGAAGAAGCACCCTATTTTTTTAAAAACTAGAAGGCTTGTACTTACCTAAAAAAATCATTAATGTATTCGATGACCTAGTAAAACACACAAAAAATACTTTAATCGAGGGTGTCACAGGGTAGCGGGCAAATTAGGCCTGGCACCCAACTACAATCTCATTGTATACCTCAAAACCTACGTTTTGATAGAAGTTTTATTCATGTATTCGATGAAAAAGAATCGTGACCGGAAGTGACGTCAAAATTCCATGACGCGGGCAAAATTTGTTTGTATGAAAAGTGACTTCCTGTATGTCTGTAGTAGTACTTACTTATTAACATAAAGTTTTGCATGCATCTTATCCATAGGAAATCTGTACAGCCGGCTCTCCACCTATTTCTGCGAAGTATTGTTACTAAATGAAAAGTCATTACGACTCTTAATAAAAGTGTGTATTTTTAACTTTTCAGATTCTACAATGGTTCGTTATTCTTGGATATTAAGAAAGATATTAAGAAAGAATAAAAATATTTAAGTATTAAGTATTAACTAAAGAACATTGAAGTGGGCTTAATTTCACATAACGAAACGACTTCTTTTTTCTTCTCTGACAAAACCATTATTTCAGGGAAGTAGATGGTTGTTAAAAGAGCTTAACTTTACTCAGTGCTTGTCAAGTCGTCTACGAAAACAATTCTTATCATTAGCTCTAATTCTATAACATCGGTATTGAGGACAATACGGACAGAAAATAACTTTTAAATCCTCTAAGGTATTTGATTTATGTACCTTGATACACGGCTTTTAAAAAATCTCATGATTTGAATGACATCTATATCTACTTTTAATACTCTAATTGATTAAGAAGGTCCGTATATCACAGCACCATTTCATAGTACATGAGTGGCGAACTCTGACACGTTTGCAAGAATGTCTTTCTTTGATAAACATAACCGAAATACAAAACCGATTTACTGAACTTTTATATAATTGTTGAACATTCTATAGGATACTCTTCGCAATCTTTTTAGTAAATAATATTAGCTTTAGACATTTTTTGTTAAATTACAAAAAAAACTTTCTTGTTTATTGATTGATTTTGATCGATGTACAAAGGCAATAGGGTTCTTACGTTAGATAACGCTATCTTGCAGTCCCAATACAATCGGGTTCCGTTCTTAAGTTATCGTGCTTACAAGAAACGTGACGGACGAACAGATGGACAAACAGACAGACGGATGGACGGACGGACGGACAGACGAAAATTTTGAAAATTGTTCATAATTCGATCGCCAGTAATATGACAATTTTTTCTCTACGAGCGATACGACCGGTTTTAGAAATGTACCTATCGAATGCAATATACTCTTCGTTTTGTATTTGCGAAGAGTATAATAACCGCGTACTGCTGACTAGAGATGGATCGCTATTTGCGTACCGTTATTTTGCAGAAATATTTTTAACGACCGTCGAATTACTTAATGCTAAAATAACTGGTTACTCGTAACGAACGATAAACGACAGGAGGTTTGTCGTGCCTGTGAAGGCACGTCTTTCTACAACATTATATGGCCATCATTCCAGTACCGTTATTTTGTCATGATATGTTTTTGAAGCGGCCGCGTTTGTAACGTTAAACGAGTATTGATTTTTCCCATCTCTACCGCTGATTGATATCCTAATTTGTTGCGTATCTACAAATAATAATCGCCTGTAATGTGAAACAGACAGTGACAAGCGCGACCTTCACTCGCAATTTAATAAAGGAATTACGTTTATCAACGCGCATATGCATATAACGTTTCGAATATTTGCGAAAATAGTAAGACTATTGATAAATTAGTATAGTTTAAAGTGTAATGGTCAGGTTTATCCATATCTAAATAAATTCGTAAATTTTGTAACTCATTTTGTTAAAAATGTCAGGTAGCAAAAGAAGTTACCTTCGGCGTATTTAAAGTGAACTAGAGCCAACATTTAATTTAGATTTAGTGAAAATGATGGCCGGGTGTAATATTCCGAGAAATAAATTGAACAATTCACTCTTTAGGCAAATTCTTGCAAAATTTCGTAAGTGGGAAGACGTTAACGTTTTTACATGGTTGCATATAATGGTGTATTCGACATTTATTTTTGTGCCACCACGAAGAATAGTTTTGGTGTCTTAAGAAATTAATGAAATGAAATACAAGAAGGAAGTAGAAAGTTAATAATCAAGTTATTATACAAAAGCATTAACTTACTTGGTAATATTTAACAAAGCAGTACATCAGAAACTACCCGAGGATGACACTGATATTCAACCTAAATGCAAAGTAAGAATTTAAAACAATACATAAAAACCAATTTTAATAAATTCAATAGCAAAAGTTACAACAGTAACCTGAAAACAATAATAAATTTGAGTGACAAACAGTATTTAGTAAATAAGATTTCCCCTATGTAAATAACCACATCTTTAATCATATTGTAATTAGTCTTTAATAATTAGGTGGATATAAGAAATTAGGGACATAGCAATAAGTTATTAACAATTCCAATGGCATTTAATTAAATATTTCGATAATAGACTTGTTACAAAATTTCAAATTAAATTAATTTCATTTACAAGCACAGAGAATAGATTAGGCAACTAGCAATGCATTATTGAACTGAAAAGAATGGCAATTCGGTTGCATACTAATGTATGAGTTTTTAATTTATAAAAAGCATTAAAAGATTAAAGACGAAAATATAGAATATAAAGCAAAAATCATTACACGCAAAATTTTAAAAGCAACCTACAACGAACTCTGAGTAGAAAGCTCGATGGAGATAAGCAAAGCAAAAAAGAGGCTAAATTTACAAAAGATAGCAGTAGTACGCCAATTCTAAGAGTTAGTAAATATGACCAAGGTAAGCAAACGCAATATATTTGTCAAATTGGAGATTAGGGATTAGGGAAGTAATATTTTGGCGCCCAACGTGGGGCAATATCAAAATGTGTATATCCCACGAAGTTTTAGCATCATCACATTGACGACATATGAGTGTATCTGCTTTTTGCATTTAAAATAATTAAACATAAAATAAAAGCATTCTTATAAACGTGTCTGAGTCTACCCCTCAGAAATTGTAAATTGGCGCTCTGACATACAGTCTTTGCTAATTACATAAAACAGTTAACTAAAAAACGCAAATAAGGAGTCCCATACCACCATCCACTGTTATTTAAGTTTTATAGATAATATTTTTCACGCCATAGGCGAAAAATAGAACGACTGAAGTGATTTCTATGGACATTTTTTGCAAACTATGAAGTAAATAACAGTGACTAAAAATTATTAAACAATATTTCACCGTCGTTTGGTTAATTGAACCTTATTACCTGATCCATATTGAGGTCAGTGTAAAAACGAAGAATTAACAAAATCTAATGCAAAATGTGTTTTCAATGTGGTAATGTATTCATGCATGTTCTTTTGATTAGATTTAAGATAGAAGCTTAAATAATGTATGACAGAGTCGCGTAAACTTGTCTTGTGTATGAGTTAATAAGTACGCGTACGATTTCATATTCTCTTGCACAGAAAGTTAAAGCAATAGCCTAAAAACATTGGTCACGTGTGTCAACAAAGCTTAGTTCTGCCGACGAAGGGACCTTTGGACTGGCCAAGTTTAAGTATACTTATTGAACTACATCAATGCAAAAAGTGCATGAAAATGACGCCGTATATTTTCCAATTTCTTATATTGGGCGTTAAAGAGCGTAATAGTTTCATCGATACCACTCTCTATTTAAAAAAGAATAACACAAGAATAGTTAAATTTAAAGGTCAAACTATAATAATTTTAAGAAACTACGGTTCCAGATTGGTCTGTAAGTACAAAATGACACCAATAACAGGTAATTAAATCTCTTTGTTCCCACAACTTAAAAACCTAAAATAGTGTGAGATTTAGTCCAAATGTACCCCGAAATGAAAAATGCAAGATACTTCATGTATAAAAATTGACTCATGTAAAAGGGGTCAAGAATATTGAATATCGTGCTTCGGCAACGCGGCAACAAAGCTGAGAAAATCAGTTTTTCGTAAATAAAAAAAGCTAAGAAATGTAGAAAACCCGATTTTTAATCAGTTAAATTTGCGAAAACCAATTAAATTTGATATATACCTGATAGTACAACTTGTCAAGAAGAGAATCCACTTTGGACTACCGGCACGGTAGCTCAATCGGCTAAACGTCTTAGTGGCAAGCGTGCTTGGTCAGACTATCTAACGTGTACTGGGTTCGATCCCCAGCACCGGCACTGGCAATGTTGGTGGATAATGGATGTTGTCTGCGCTTTTTTAAAAGTGTAACCCCCTTCCGCTCAGCCTAGGCTTTGAATTTGGGGGTTGTCTACTAAGTGTGGTGTTTATGTTATGTTTATGTTATTCGTTACTCTATAATGTCTATAAAAAAACGAGGACAATTTTACGAAAGCACCTTTTTAATAGATAAATAATTTTTTGCAAGAACCTTAAAAGATATCGATTCGAAATTTTTGGCGTTTTTAAGTACATTGAGACGTACAGCTTCTAATAATTTCAAATCACAAGGCTTAATTTACTATTATTTATTTGCAATTGAAATAAGACGCTTCTTAGATTTTGCAGATAAACAAAACAACTGATTTGAAAATTTCTTCTTGGGTTTTACAGGTCTTTTTTCTAGCTGCATTTGTAACAAAACATTTTTTTCTAATGTTCTTTTTTTGTATTTACGTTTTCAGCTTTGCGAATTATTTAAACAATGTGGCACTAAATGAAAAGTGTTGCCGAAGCATAATATTCAATATTCTTGGCCTCTTTTATTGAGTCAATTTTTATACATGAAGTATCTTGCATCTTTCGACCAAACCCTAATTCGATTGCACTAAAACCTCTGGCTGCCTTTGCTATAAAAATTATTAAATAGTATCTCTTGTTAACGAAAGTTCCGAAAATACTCAAAGCAAATTATTAGCAATTTTACTGTAACGATATAAGGTAATATGGTTAGGAACTGAGGTCGTTAAAAATAACGACCTTTTTACTCGAGAATCTTAAGTTTGACGATGAAAGAGCTAGTTTAATATAAAATTTATGAAAGAACAATGTAGGGAATATAGAAAGGGAGCTGTGCTTTATCAGTCTTCTACATCGAGGAGTTTCTTTTAAAAATGTATCAGTATTAATATTAATTTTGGCATTAATCAAAGGGAAATATGTTCACTTTAAAGGTCATTGATGGTTGTTTTCAAACTGTTAAATATCTGTTAAATAGAAGTTAAATGTTGCGTAAATGAAAAAAATATTTTATTTTATTCTATTATTTCTTAACAAAACTGTAATTTATTAAAATACTGAAAAGCGAACTCTTCTACAGCTCTGGGCTGTTCTTGACTCCACTGAGTTATGATGACTACATCTATTCTAGGAACCATCATTTCATGGTGATTTAAATCGAAGTGACACTCAAAATGGAATCATTAACAAGTTTAAGGGCAAAATTATGATTATTGTAATAATCGTAAGCTGGAATATTGACCTTTAGTCAATTTGTTCGGGTTTAGACTGGGTGAACGCATCCCGTTCATAATCGATCGTCATCATCAATACATTTAAGTTAAATGTGTAAGAAGTGTCGCTTTCATAGGTGAAAATATCACTAGTGATTAGCTTTTTTTTTAAAGCATAGTTATCTAGTAAACATGGCATGTCAGTATTGTCAGTGTTTACCTATTTTCATTACAACGACGAATATCGATAGAAATGAATTACTAATACTACTAAGAGCACTTCTCTAGACACTAGATCTCTTCTTCTTCTTCTTCATCCCATACGCGCCTACATAGGCCTCCCATAACTGTTTCCATGAATGTCTGTTCTGAGCTATATGCATCCAATTTGGATGAACTTGTTTCATGTCATCTGTCCATTTGGTTAGGTGGTCGTCCCCTATTCCGAAGAGTGTCTTTTCTCGGTCTCCACTCTAGTATGCGCTTCGTCCACCTGTCAACTCTTACTCTTGCGACGTGTCCCGCCCAGTTCCACTTCAGATTTGCTATTCTATCAATCGCATCAACTACGCCAGATCTAACACGGTATTTGGTATCCGGTTTCTCAAAGACAATCACGGCATGGCGCGTTCCATTGCCCGTTGGGTTACCTGGATCTTATTTACTGTCGCCTTGGTAAGGGGTAGAGTCTCCGAACCGTAAGTCCGAACTGGCAAAACACATTGGTCGAACGTCTAGCTTAAGGCAAATGGGAATGTTAAATTTGAGGACATCTCTCAGTTTTCCTCCCAGCCCTATTCTATGCACAAGTTCACAGGTTTCATTATCTCTGTTTAGGCAGATTTCATGGCCCAAGTATTTGTTTGACGTTGTCTGTTCAATATTCATTCCAGCTACATAGATGTCTTCACTACTACCAGATTGGTCATCACTTGAGTTCTTGAGTTATTCGTTTTCAGACCTACTTGTAGGGAGGCATAATAAAGCCTTTCACACATTGCTTTGGCATGGTCGACGTTATCCGCTGTTACAACCATATCATCAGCAAATCTGAGATGACTGAGTTTCTCGTCATTTATATTTACACCCACCTCCTCGAAATTTGCGCGTTTGCACACGTATTCCAAAAGTGCGGTAAATAGTTTTGGTGAGATGGTATCGCCATGGCGGACTCCTCGTTGAATGTCGAATTCGTTGGTAAAATACTAGATTTGCTGCTAATAAAATCTGGACTAATAAAATAATCATAGTTACGAAATATGAAGATCACGAAAAGCGCCATCTGGCTGTTGGCTGAGAAATTGTACTTCAAAGATGATAAAAGAGAAAATAGTTAACTTGTTTGATTTGTGGTGTGAAGATTGTTTACAAAATAACAAATAACGGAAAAATATTGTCAGGTAATTTACACGAAATTTAACGGGTGCCAGAGTGCCTGACATCTTATTCTACTGGGCGTTTGTTTTTTTACTGTTCACCTATGATTTATATTAACGTATTAATTAACATCTCTTATTTTACAGAACACCTATTATATTACTTACTAAGTTTTGAAAATTGTTACTCATCGTTTATTATTTTTACTTAACATTAATTATTATCTTGCTGAAGCTCTATTAGTTTCAATGATGATTTACAGTTTTTACTTAGGTATACTCTACATTTAAATAAAATACTGTACATTTAATTACTATTAATTTCGGATAAAGGACCTTCTCATCTGTTGAAAGGAGGTCAACTGTATACATCATACACCTCCGTGAATAGTCCTCCCACGTGGGTCCACTCCTGTTCATTATTGGAACGGAAGTATCCAGAGATGCAAAGCTGGTTATTTAATATCACTGGAATTTATGGGCGTAGGTCGGTAGTGGCGTATGTGTAATTTTAAAGAGTGTTCACTGAATGTTAATGGCACGAATTCTGTGACCCGCATCCTTCATACTCTAGTTGGCTATAAACCTCACATCGGCTCCTATCTGTGTGCACAATTACCCCCAAGACAATAATCAAATTTGCAATTCCAGTGAATCAAGCCGAACTTGTTCTTCTCTATTCCGTTAACAGAACAGCAAGCTATGTCTTTAACATCAAGTCCTAGCTACTAAAATCGATGTATTAGATGTATACGATCTCGTATACAGTGTGGAATGTTTAAATGGAATAAATTCTGTAACTTAGATGTACAGTATTTCTGTAGCAAATCCTAAAACACGTTAATTTTAATGTTTTGCTGCCAATATCTCAAGGACAATGTTCTTAATTTGCCTTCACTCAGAGGCAGTCCGATCGGTAGTGCAGTCAATATGACATTTGGAACTGTCCCTTAAAGGGTTCTAAGCAATTTGACCCGGGACATTCGGGGCCGATCTGTGGTGGACAAGAAATTAAAACGTATAAATCATATGCAGATTTTGTTGTTTGATATAACTTTTTTAGCTAACATAAAGATGTACAGTATGATACAAATATTCTTCTTCCAAAGGATTTCATCTGGCAGACGTCTGTTTGGTGGCAATATAAGCTGAAGGGAATTGGTAATTCCAAGAAATGCCATCCAAGTTATCCGAGCCATTCTTTTATGCTGCGATGAAAGATACATTATCGCGGCCTGGAAGGCGCGCAAATCTTTTTACCCTAAATGTATTGGCTCACAGCGGTCATTTTTATTAATCTAGGCAGACATAATCCAAATTTCGAACCCATTCCTATACAAATGCTATTAACATATTTTAGTAATAAACACCCTAAACTAAATAGTTCTGAGAATTTTACCGTACTTATCCCTTCCCTCATATTTTTATGATGGCCAGGATTACGGACTGATGCAGGTCAAATAAATTCAGTTTATGATTAGACATTGTTGAGTAAAGGTGTTTTAGATATGGTATTGTGCTGAAGTTATTCTGTGTCATGGAATATGTACAATAAATTATGTAGTTCTTTATTCTTAAACAAAATCACCAACATTTAGCTTTTAATACTTTTTATAGAGGTGTCATTTTTAACCAAACGAGAATTGTAATTTTCTGAATATCTACAAGTTCTTACAGCTGCATAGCTTTATTCATGTTGACTCATGTTTTGTCGTTTTATAAACTACAATTACCTATTATTACTTTGTCATTGTATGAAAAGAAAAGCTGCATTAATCTGCATTTCTAATCATAATTTTACGTTTTAGTTACTTATGCCATATCACGGAGAAGTGTCTTTAAGATATTTTCAATGGAATATGACAAAAAGGAAAAACAAAATAGGATGTACATGCATGTCCTGAATCACTTGGGCGTACAACATTGTACAGAAACTTTAGAACAGTCAATAATGGACAAAATTTACAAAATTGGGTCACATTTCTGAAAGATGGTAAAAAAGTTGTAGTAGTAGGGTCAAGATTTTAGAGACTAATGATTCCTGGTTGGATGGAGAAATTAGTTTTAGTGAACTGGAAGAGTTGATAGAGGACACGCCTAAACAATCATCAACTTCCAAATCACCTGGCCTACCAAGAAAACTGTTTGTGATGATACTGATAGCGACTAATTTCTTTGCTTGCTTGCTTTTATTTTTATTACCGCTTGTATACAGAGCAATTAATTTTAAATACAAGTTAAGTTACAACTTACCTGGATATTGTTTCAAGAACAACCTAAAATTATCGAGTTGTTAACCATTTTGCACCAAAAACAGAAAATAGATAATCGAAATAATTTCATCCTCCTAGAAATATAACATTGTCCGCTGTACCCCTTCAAAAGCTATCCCTTAGGAGCTTACATTTATTACACCATATTTACTTTTTTTTGCAGATTCACAAATATTATTCAAAAAGTTAAGTAATTTTAAAATAATATTTATTTCAACACCCATAAAAATCATCCCCTTGGCCCTCAGAATTTTTGTACTATTTTTGGTGTATTCACGGGTACAATATTATTGATTCTACAAAGCTTCAGAATTTTAAAACTAAAATACTTTTTCAACCCCCTCGAAACCTCCCATTTAGTGCCTAAAATGTTTTCAATATTTTTCCTCTTTTCTAAAGAATGTCTTTTGTTTATTTGCATATTTGTAGAGTTTTGTCCCCCTACAACTTGAAAAATGACCACTGTGAGACTCAATCATTTGGCAATGTTGTGCTGCAATATAACGTTTTTTACATACAACTCTTGTAAATCAAGTCTTTGTAATTTGTCAAGAAACAACTGATTTGGTTCTCTTTTTCTTAGTGGTACAAATATAATTTATAAATGAAATTATTTATTTAAAGAAAATCAGCTCGACGTTTATTAATCATAAAACTAGTCACTTTGCAGCTTCAAAATGTCTGTTGGTGTACCTCCACTAATTGGGATGTATGCCTTCCTCTGGACCTCCACTAACCAGGATGTATGCAGATCCAATTTTGTGATTACTAAGATGGTAATTAATCTATAAGCACAAAATCAGCTTTATACTTCTATGTCAAGCCCATTGCCCAGTGACATAGCTTGCAGATTTAGAATGTCTGTTCACTAATCGGGATGTATGCCAATAGTATGGTGTATTTACTAAGTGAAAGAAATGAACAGAAAAATATTCACTTGCCACAAATTCTTATTAATAACTATAGTATATTATATAATACATTCCTTAAAATTTTGTTCTCTTGTATTTTTTTTGTAACGTGCATATTTTCCGAAAAGGAAACAATTATAAAAAATGAACTTAAATTAATCCCCATAGATGTGTTAAAATCCATGAAATATAATTTTAAATATCAGCTCGAATGTTTTAAAACTTTTACTAGCCATCAGAATGTATAATATCAACTCACACAAAATACGTCTAAGAAAAATGTAAAAGATATAAAGGAAGACCAAAAAGAAAAAGCTTGTGTCCGTTCGCAAATAAAAATAATGCAATCGTTCGCAAAGAAAAAAAAATTTTTCATATTCTAATTTTAGGGCACTAACCTCAATTCTTTGCTCATGTTTTCGAGTAGACGAAAGTTATTTTTTTTGCGTATCGCTTATCTCATATATTCACAAATGAATCGCGTACCAAATTGTTCTAAGCTTTTAAAACTGGATTGCTAACTTCACGGGCACTGAGAAATAATAAGATAGTGACATAAAATATTTCAGCGTCTTCTAAAGTCATTGAAGGTCACCACAGATAAAACTCATATCAATTCAGGTTTGAAGAGTACGAAGGTCAAGAGATAGAACCATATTTCCTTTACATAAAGAAACGTGGGGTGGAGCACCATATTGATATTTGTAGAATCGCTAACGAATACTGAATGGATCGTTCTCCAGAATAGTTATTCATTTGTAAGAAATATTGCGTCATATATAGTTGAAGTAGCATCACACGCAGGTGATAACGGTATTGTTCGCTATACGAGCTCTCAGATTTATGATAAATCACTGTGGGAAGCCACCTTTCCTATATAGTACACTGGGCATGTAGTCGTGACGTAAATAACTAATTCCGAATAATGGTAGAATTCTGAATGCTAAAGTGATACATTTGTTACTATGCTTGAACTATGGAATATAATATGCATATTTTAAGTTAGCACTAGCACGTTAATGCACACTTCCTCAAAAAACATATTTTTATATATTTCTAAAAAATACATATTTTTTCTGTCGAGTGGCGAGAGATTCCACTAGAATAAGAATTGTGGAATCTGCAATAGGACAGATTGTTATTTGGTGACTACTTATAAGTCTCCGGATAATCATTACACGTGCACAAGCAGTGAGTAAGAATAATTAGTATTCACGATGTTTAATAAAGTAAGTAACCAAACCAGGAAGCAAGCAAAATAGCAAGCTACACTAATTCAAAAATAATTTCTTGAAATTTTATGCTTAAGTTATAACGTATAAAATTTTTAAGTACAAGATTTTTTCAGAGCACAATGGCCGTGTGTGTTATGTTTAATTTTTCTTAAAAATGCCTTCAATGTCCTTTGGAGCTTTTGCAAGTTAAAAATGTATATAATATTGATCACAAAATTGACCTCTTAGCCGTGATCTAAATAAGTAACTTGGTAGGGCATAAATTATTAAATTTCACCCTCAAATGAAGTCATAGGCACACTTTACAAGATATCGGATAGAACCATTATTTTTAAGCAATCATAGATTTTAAATCATCACCACAACTGACCTATTTATTGGAAATATTGACACCATACAAGTCTAAATTACCATTTAAAAATTTCCAAGAGGCATATTGGCTTTCGATTGTCATCAAAGGCAAAATATGTGTTTCGGTTCCTACTTATATTGCTCTAAGATTATTTTCGTCACGCTTCAATTAGTCCATGTCATGCGGAAACAGAATAGAATAGAATAGAATGTTTTATTTTTCATTTTAGTATAATATAATGCAATAATTGTAAGACTAATTGGAAAATAAATGCTAATAATCTACAAGAAGCCCAGGCTTGACAGTAGTATAGTAGATATCTGCTAGTGAGTAAAAATATTGTCCTCTGAAACACGGTATTTTTAAAACATAAACATAAAGCTCAAACTGCACAAAAGTCTAAGACTTGCTCGTAAGCATGAAACTAATAGTGTTTATTTGGTGTTTAAATAAGAAATAAAAATATATTTTTAGGATGGACAGTGTTTTAGGGAAAATATTTAATTTTGAACACATACACAAACACATTTGAAATTATGGTTGAAAATAATGTTTCTAGTTATGGATGTAAATGAACTAAAACTGACGGAAATGGATGCTTATTCTATAAATTAATATTTTAGATTATTTCTTATTATTATTATTATTATAAATGAATGTTACAAGAAATGTTTTTGACATCTACTATTTGGTGAATTTTTAAATGCAGCTGAGGACTGATCCATTGTTTCATTTTTTCTAAATACATTTTCAGAATTTATTGCTTTAAGCTCTATTGGAATTAGGTTATAAAGTTTAGGGCCAAGATATGTAAAACATCGTTGGGATTTGGTTTTAAGTATGGGTAGTACTATTGTGGCGTTAATTTTATGACGTGTTATAATTATTGCTAATATTAAAAGTTTTCTTCTGTACTTATATTGCCATATTAATATGGTTTGGCAATATAGCTGCTGTATATCAAATATTTTAGTTTCAACAAACAAATTGTGTATTGAGTAGGTCGATTTTAAATTGAACACCTTTATTATTATTAATGTTTGGACATTTTGCAGATTCATTATTATATTAGTAATGCTACCCCAAGTCAAAAGTCCGTAGACTAGATGTGATTCCACACGTAAGTGGTATAAAATTTTCTTCTGATTCATTTGAAGTACTTGATATAACCATTTGAATTTATATAACAAATACCTTAGCTTTTCTATGATATACTTTATATGTACGTCCCATCTCAAATCACTATCTAAGTAGATTCCCAAGTACTTTACTTGTTCTACAGTAACTCTATATTTAAATTATTTATTTTTAATGTGATTTTGAAAAAATTAGACAAATGTGTTTTATATGATTCAAATAGTATGAAACTAGTTTTTGTATAGTTGATAGTTAGTAGCCTCTCATTGAAATACTCCAGTATTTTGAGTAAGTCAACCTCTACGGTTTTTTTTCAATGATAACCAGTGCTTATCGCTGTAAAAAAATGGCCGTATCATCGGAAATACTTAATACATTTTTTTGTTTGCGCTTAAATAGGTCATTTAGGTAAATATTAAACAATAAGCAGACAAGTACCGTACCTTGAGGAACTCCATATTGTAATAAATCTTCTTGTTTATTAATACTATACAATCCTTATAACCTTAATTCAAGAGCCTCAATGTCCCAAAAATGATACGTGATGAAGCAATTTTAAAAGCCGGATTCAATTATTCATAAAAAAATCGTCAGAAATAACGTATTATTGTACAAAGAATAAAATAAACTTATTTTTCTTCTGATATCGTGTAAAGACGAAATCCGAACGCTTCAAATGGTTGCAGAAAAAATACTAAATTTTCCAGCCTTGTGGTCATGAGAACTTTTGACCAGTGAATCGTAAACTATGACATACTAAATTTTTTGCCAAATTAACAGAGGGCCACTTTCCATAAGTAATGGTGTCCTTTGATAATAATTACATTCTAATCATGCTTTCTTTAAAGATCAATATATGGATGTTTCTCTCAACAGTTACACGAAAACAGGAAAAAACATTTACTTTAATATTTTAGCGGCATTCTTTAGACAAATAATGCCTGTTTAAGGCCATAATAATCTTTGCACATTTCTACAGGTCCCTAATGGCCCGTGCAACTTTTTGCCTTTAGAGTAACATAAAAAGTTCCAATGTACCCATTATAAAAGCAGGAGATAACTTTTGGAAGTTCTTTCCACGCGATATTCTTCTATAAATATTTAATAGTTTGTTGGTATTTTAAACGCGTTATTCGTCCTATTTTTGCAGCAGTAAATAAAGCGTGAGTTCAGAACATCTCTATTCCCATAGGAAATAGACAGTTACATGGAGAAAATTGCGATGTTTGATTCTCAATATTGGCCTACTAACTTTCTGGGATTTCTATTAGGAAAAAATATGAGGGATAATAAATAATAGACAAGGAATATATACAGTGTCTTACTTGAGGAGGGTATATAATAATTCTATAAACTTAGGCAATAGTATGAAAGTGTATTTATTTATATATGTATTTATATGTACAAAAATCGCTTCCTAAGGAATTACTACTACTTCAATATCGATATTTCCCATCCAAATCTTTTTAAAGGAAAATATATTGGTACTCCTCTCATACACATAGTAAGACACAATTTAATTCTGATAACCACGCTAACAATGAAGTGAGGATGTTAGAGGTGGTGGTGGGGGTGACAGATAACAAAAGGAACATTGAGACCGTGACACCTAGTACGCCATATCCCAAGTTTCCGGACTCGTACTAGTTTGCTTTACTTATTTACTCCTAATTACTCCCAATCCTTCAAAGGAATAAGTTCAAAATATAATTAGTTCGAGATCTCTTTATAATACGTACGTGTAACAAATTTTAAGTCAATATCTTAGTTTTATTTTGTTAACTCCTTTAATAATGGAGCATGTATCATAAAAAACTTGAGACCCTGGCTTCGAGTATATACACCAAATTCCATGTTTCTGTTCTCTAACTAGCTTGCTTTACTTATTTTCTCCTATTTGTCCATATTTATTCCCAACCCTTCAACGGAATCGTCTCCAAATATGATCTAGTTCTGGATATCATTATAATATATACATGTAGGTATCTAAAACATTTCAAGTAAATATTCCAATTTCATTTTATCCCCTTTAATAATAATTAAGTGAGGGTTGAGGGGGCGGAATATAAAAATTTGAAGCCTTAGTTTCTAATATATACACCAAATCCCAAGTTTCCGAACTTCTAGCAGCTTGCTTTACTTACATTCTCCTATTTACCTTCCAACTCTTCATCGGGGTAAGCACAAGAAACGTTACAGACAGACCGAACGACAAACAGAATTTTCTTTTGCTCAAATTTGAAATATCGATGTTTCATGGCATTCTAAACCAATTTTAACAAGAAAATTTTTTGAAATTTGTTTACGAATACTCTACTTCCAGTCCACTACGTGGTTGTGGGAGTATAGAGATTATCGGAGTGGAAGTAAAAAGATCATCCAACTAATAAATAATTGTTCTTCTTCAGGTTAATTATAATAACTGGCACGGTAGCGCACCGGGCTAAAACGTCTAATTGGCAAGCGCGCTTGGCCACACAGTCTATCGCGAACTGGGTTTGATCCCTAGCACCGGTACTGGCAGTATGGGTGGGTAATGGACGTTATCTGCATTTTTCAAATGTGTAACCCCTTCCCGGGCATCCTTCGCTTTGGATTTGGGGGTTGCCTACTAAGCGTAGTGTGTTTATGTCTATGTTTTATTTTTTAAGTTCGGTAATGGTTTTCCTTGCCAAGGTTTAGGATAGGACTTTTGATATAGATGGTCACGGCAATCACCAGATTTAAATTCAAAGGACTATATTATATGAGGTAATATAAAAGATTTTGTCCGTTTTAATTATACCATCAGTGAGAACGACATGCGAGCAAACACAGTGACGGCATTTGAAACTGCCAATCGGTCATTAGCGCAGAGTCACAAGTAAGATTCGTGTGGCACTGAGCAAGAAGGAAGAAATAATTTTGAGCAACTCTTATAGTTCTGTCCTTTAATAAAAGTTCATTACGCTTTTATATTCACAGGATCTTTTCTTAATATTGCACACCAGATTAGATTGTCCGATATAATCTATAAAAGCCTATATCATTAATCTCCATGCACTCCATGCCGTATCCCCTTTAGAAAGCGAACACATGTTAATAGGAAGGTTTCTTCATTAACTGTGTTTTGAATTGCCGATGTTTTTAAATGGAGGAAAACTGTTTTCATTTAAAGAATAAACCAGATTTTATGTAGAACTAAGTTAAAAGATATGCGTTATAATTCTAATGTAATAGCAGTTTTCATGCGAAAATATCAAACCATTAAAATCATAACTGTAATCATCATCCTCTTTGCAGACAGTTTCCACTAAGATTACAAATCGTGGCAAAAGCAATAAGCAATAAGCGACAACAAATTGTCCTGACAAATCTCCTTCCGTAGCATGTATAAGTTACATACTTATGACTCCTCTTTCTCGTATATTCGTATAACATTATCTTGTTTGGTAAATAGGCACTGGAAAGATAAGGCCTCCAGATAATTGAGCCAAAGACCGAGAAAGAGAGACCTAAACAGATACTGGAGGTCATACGGCTTAATTGTATTGCTTCCCGTTGCCGAGCATTTTGCTTTTACGCCTACTGCGCGATGTTTTATAAAGTTTGTAAAAAGACAAATTAATTTTTCGTGAAATGTGTCCTGCATTTATCAAGAAAGTTTGAGTACAAGGCGACGACCAGGGAACAGTTCCAGTTTATAATTTATAGACGGGGAGCCAGCAACGTCGTGATCTATGTCATTTCATCAAGGCTGATTTTCTCAGGTAGTATGCTATTATAGTCTACGTCTATAAGTATGAAACCGGTAGTCTACCTGCTTTACTGCGTCGCAGCGCCAATCGATTATATTTTGATTGTCAATATTTGACAAGCAATAAAGCATGGAATTTTTAAACTATGGATTTTTTTTTGAATACGTTACCGGGAAAGCTTCATGATATAGATATCGACAGGCCAAAATTGACATTTTGACGGCATCGTAAATTGCAGGGACTGGATCGTAAATTACATTTGTTTGGCAAATATCAAACACAGATGGAAATGAAACGATTTAATCGTTACAAATAGTCTAAAAGCCAGCAAGGTAGTAACCTACGTCATTTAGTTAAGGCTCACTTTCTCAGATAGTACGATATTATAATAATTACAAGTATGACATCGGTAATCTGCCTGGCCGTATCGAAAGTATTGCGGTGTTCGCAAAAATACAAAACACGTCAATTAGTAATATCAGATTGCTTTATTTGTACGTAGGGGATTTTTTTTACACTTCTCGCATGTCTATGACGTCTCATCGATATGTTTTTTAAATGGGATACCCTATATTTTATTCTCAAAATTGGTGGACCGTTTACAAAGAAACTCAGAAATGTAATTTTTTTTTAAACATCCAAAGAAAAACTTTATTTTCTGTTACAATTATTGCAATTCAAAACTTCAAATTGTGCACCGTTAACAATTTGACAATGACCTATACGATGTTCGAAACTATTCGTTACATTTTCAGTTACGTCTGGTGTTATGTTTTGTATTTTAAATATAATCATCTAAAAGCTTTAAGTCATTGAACAAGTACCTTTTCCAACAATCTTCGCGAGACCGACTGCCATGTACTCGGCTTCGGTGGAGGGGCACACTGTGTGGCGGTAGAGAATGCACGAGTTCGTTGTAAAGATTATAATTTAAGGCAGGTTCACGAAGTGGGAGCAGCCACTAAACTACTTTCTGGAGGAATCTACCTGAGGCGAGCGAACTTCTTTCTTTAATTATATTAAATTATTGTAAAGTATATTGGGTCACTCATCTTGAAGGTAAAGTTCAATGTTGCTCTCAGCTATTGGAGAAGTCTCCTAAATCCAGGGGCCATGTCCTGAGTTAAAAGTTAATGCTAGTAATTGGGTTCTTGAATTAGCAATTTGGGGGGGGGGGGCTAGGGGGAATTTTCTTCATTATTACACATACGATTTCACATCATAAATTAAGATTTTCATTCACATCTTGTCTAGGTTATTGAATTTTTAAGATATCGAAACCTGGAGTCAACGTTATTTTGTAGTTTATTAATCCGGGTAATTAACTAATTAAAAACAGTTTTTTTGTGATTAATTTTTCTTTACAATCTTAAATAGAGTTAAACTCATTGTCATTAATCGGCAATAGTAGTTTTGGATTAAAGTCCTCAGGGCTAAAGGTTCATTCATATTCCAAACTTGATCTTTAGTTGAGTTTTCTGAGTTTTTTTAACAGTCATATTTATCTTTGTAATATTTCATTACGTAAATTTTACAATTTCCATTTATCTTATCGATTTGTAATTTTTTTCTAGTAACCTTGGCTATGTCAAAGGTGTTACAGGTTTTCTTCAATTTTTATTCTAATAAATTCTACATTTGACATTTTATTAGTCACTTAAATTTTGGAAT
Source organism: Stenurella melanura (assembly GCA_963583905.1). Classification (NCBI taxonomy): domain Eukaryota; kingdom Metazoa; phylum Arthropoda; class Insecta; order Coleoptera; family Cerambycidae; genus Stenurella; species Stenurella melanura. The sequence goes on from OY757310.1 coordinate 156,081,599, forward strand.
TGCCAGTAAAAATTTCTGTAGTCCTAGTTATAGGACAAAATTTAGAAACTTTGTTCTTTTTTACTCTCAATTTTAGTATTTAAGTCCTCATATATATATAAGGACTTGTTTTTCATGTAAATACCTGGAACAACCAACCATTGGATCAAAGTACGTGATAGATCTTGCTATTGGCTGAAGAAATAAACCATAATTGGCTGGACACTTTTCCCGACGTGTTGTCAACCTGGTACCTCCTCAGAGACAACAACGAGTACGTTGAAGTCTTTAACTCCCAGGTACCCGTAGCCAACTCCAGAAGCTCGACCACGTCGGAATTCCACGTCATCCACACCAAGTTACGTAAGCCAACTGTCACTCTGCTGAAGTAGCAACTGTGATCAGAAGAATGCTTGTAAACCAGTTGATATTTGCAATTTTTTAGTACATTTCAAACTTTTCCTAGTCACTTTTAACTGACTAGATTATTACTAAATCAAATATTTTCTTACTCATTTTTAAACTTTCACTTAACTTTCTTGCAAAGATTTTGTAGATTTTACACTTATTGTTCAACATATTGCTTGTTTTTAAAGTTTAAGTTGTTTCCATACGAGCAAGTTACAAGAATATCAGTTATTTGTTTTGTTTGTAAAATATTTCTTTTTGAATACGCTGGCGCCTCAAAATGTGTTTTTTTTTCAATTAAACCAGCCGCAGACTTAAGCTGGTTGCTATAGTCTCGCTCACCTTTCCGTTCAGCCGCTAACTGAAAAGAAGTTAGTGTTACAATTTACAAATGTGAAAAATCACACAAAACTTAAATTCCCACCGTATAAATTCAACCGTTGAGGCCACATCGAATTATAATAGCATATGTAAGCGTTCACGTCAAAGGGCAAGAAAAGCAACGGGTAGACATCACTTCTTCCTCCAACAGAAAATAATCTGCTTGTCCTGCAGCAAATTTTCAACAAAAAGCCGGAGTTTATATCAAAGTGTCGTTTTTCACCAGCCACGCAGGAACCGTTTTTCCGTGAGGGCAATTTAATTATATTTTTACGTCACGTATTACCCTAACTTCAATTTTATTTCCCGACGCTCGTTCACTTCTATTTTTTGCCCCTGAGATTTCATCACCGCGTACATAAATTCTTGTTATTATATAATTCGCAAGCCGAAATGAAGGTTCCTTTTGTAAGTACAAACAGTGAAATTTGTCACAGTCGACCCATTTATGTCACATATAGCAGGGAAGAGCAAACGAAACGATACGTAAAAAGAATCAACGTTTTTTGTAAACATTTGTGGAATATATCTTGCCCGTTCGGGACTGAAGTGAGGCACTCTAACAAAATATATATAAATGGCAACTCCTATATAAAATAAATGCATTTATTACATGTTCTGTTTTGTGTTCTTGTATGGCTGCACGTAATTTCAACTTTCACGTGTTCTAAAGAAGTACAGTAAGCAATAATTTCGTTAAAAACATGTTTTCTTTTTATTTCTCACATATTGCCGTCTGTCTAGTGTCATAACTTCCAAAATAAATACAGTGACACCTTTTCTTTAAAAATGTTACTTTATAGTTCAAGATGTTCGGAAACTGCACCGAACACAACCATATAATAGCTGAGCTCCACCAGGACGTTAATATAAATAAGGCATTAAAATAAAAAAAAAAAATAAATAAAAAATTATAAAGTGAAAAAATGATGTTCCATGTCGATGGTATATCACTCATTAACATAGCAGCAAATGAAAGGACATTTTTCTTAAATATTATTGCACCAAACAAATGCCATTATTAGTATTAAAGCAGCTAGATCGGCTACTGATGGCACTAGCATGTAGTTTTATTGTTGTGAATAGCATTGCAACCATTGACATGTGTCGTGGTTTATTTCGTGAAATATTTTCCCCAAATACCACTTGGGCTTTTATTTCTGTGTACAGTCCAAGTCACGAATGTTGTCGGTCACGTCATCAATTTACTACTTATTTATCTATTTACTACTATTTATCTATCAGATTAAATGCAATCGCATTACAATGTAAATAACAGAAACACACGTCTAATGGGACTACAAGAGAAATTCTAAGCGTAATGATGCGTTTCAAATATGAATAATACAACCGCTTGATGTAGCCGTAACTAATGTTCAGTATTCTGTCAATTCAGTGGCGTGCACTTGACGCATTTGTCAAATTTAATGATTTTCTATTTCCTCTCATTATTTAAATTTTGTAGTGTTCTTTACTGTGGCGTTTTAAGTTTCCTGCGATTATGTAAATTGTTGTGTAAATAGTTTGCGAGTGCTTTAGGTTTACTATTTGTAAAGAAACTAATCTCAAAATTTCCGGCAAAAGACTGAATACAGTAGCCAGAGACATGGTGGTGAAATTAGTTGAGTACTTCAATCGGTAAAAATGCAACCGAGGTCCCTTTTTACCTTTGCAAGCAGCCCATGCAAAATTAAATGTGGCAGATGTTTATAAAGTAAATTTTCGTTTAACGTGCTTCTAACGGATTGTGTATTTGTATGCGGAAGGTGCAACGGATTTGTAAGGAAACCGTGAAGAGAAGGACGCCCCAAATACCACAGTGGCAAAATGTGGACCCAGAAAGGAAAATGCAACTAAGGACTTCATGGAGCCAAGGAAGATGGATGTGAGGGGTACAATTTATTATGTGTACTGCGAAAGTAAGTCTGTGGTGTAGTTGATTTTGTAGCTTTTATAGTTAGTCTATTCAATCGCTTGAAATATTATATTATAATATTAAAATTGTATGAAGTAATAATTGTTATTTTACAAAAAACTCCTTTCAAATGGTACGCCCATGCGTGCCATTCTGTGTGACCTTGACTCGATTTGATTAGGAAATTAAAAGATGATGACGTGCACGACAACATCCATGATTTGAACTGTATGTACAAGGTATCTTCAACTTGTTGCCCATATAGTTAATATAACGCGTGCCAATTGTAATAATATACAGTGTGTCACACTTAACATGAACGTATCCTTGTATTTCAGTTATTTCTCATGGTAAATAAATAATTTCGGGTACAACAATAGACCTGCATAAACTCTGTGCATCTTTTCAGATACTTAGCTTAAGCAAAATGTTTAAACGCAGCCCAGTACAAGCGTTTGAAAAAGGATAAATCACGATTTCTCGATTCGCATTGGAGATATCGAAACATGTTATTTGAAAAAGGATTCTCAATCAAATTTTCAGCACATGTACAGATTTTCAGCGCAAAATTCATACACTTGATTAATATGTTCACCGGTGTACCGCGGAAACAGAAACAATTGCATTCCAAATAAATGATCAATTAATAAAATGTGAGGACAGTTTTCAGCAGCTCGCATTTTAGCAGTAAAACAAGAAGTGCGCCTTCTTCAAACTGTCATTGTAAGCCGCGTTTGGGCACTTTGCTAAAGTTATGTACCTCAAAGGGTGTAGTTTATAAAGCTCCATTGTTGTTCCATAAATTATTTATACTTGCCTACAGATATTTACGGCACATAGAAAACGACAAAGCTCTACCGATTACGTATTGAGGGGAGAGCAGGGCATGCTAATTCCCAAGCTAATTCCTCTGTAACATATTAAATAATAAATATAATGTATTACTTAATACATATTCTTATATAAAATATGTTCTGAAATTATTAAAATAAGAAGTTAACTAAAACATACCTACTTGTTTCAATTATAGTTCCAAATTATTTTGATATAATTGCCCGACTCGCTCCTACGGAAAATATTTTAGGGGGTAACTGTTTACAGCTGGTTTGTAAACCCTGTAAATTACTATTGTCAGTGTATCATGGAATATCGAATTTAGTAGAGGGTCCATGCTTTCGAAAGCTGTCAAAATCGCCAAGTAACCCACTCTAGCAAGGTAAATTATTTTTGAGCTCACATATCGAAAGGGAATCAGAAACGGCTTGTTGGACTTTTGTTAGTGGTTGCACAACTTCTCCACAAGAAAAATAGATGCCTGAATGTTATTTCAAGAATTCGTGTTTATAAACGTATACCTCCCCCTAGAAAATTAACTATGTGCGATATTGATCTGATTTTTTTTCTTATATACTACTGACATGAGCGCATCTATCTGTACTGATAAAATTTCAAAATCACTTACGGTTTTTTTCTAAATAAATCCTAAATCACAGGAATGAAATTTGTGTGTTTGAAATTTCGACGTGCGGGCAACTATATCAAATGTTCAATTTTTTATATGTTATGTGATGTGCGAATGAAATTTTTACAAAAAAAAATTGCTCAATATCTTATACAGTTTTTGAGATATAGACTATTTACAATAAACCATAATTTAGATTCGTAGTACTTCCTTTGGCATACGTCTGTTTTCTGGTGTACTGTTAACTGTCTAATTGTAATGATGAAGATAGTGAGCCAATACTTTTTTCTAAATCTGAAGTTTCGGCAAATTTTTATTTTTGAAAGTTAATTTTTTATAACTTATTAACGATTTCGTACTGTATTTGCACGTTTAGATAAATTTCCTCCTAAGTCAAAATGACGTAACTCAAAATTTCCTGAGCAAAGCGGACGTACTTCAAAGTTTCCTTGTTAAATGACTGACTTTCTTCAATATGCATTAAACCATTATTTGCATATGCCTCATAGAATTATATACAAATATAGAATAAAAATATTTAAAAAAATACAAGTAATGCTGAGATAAAATTTCAATATCTCAAAATGAGCAAATAAGTACGTCATTTTGGTTTAACAGCCAGTACCATAAACAACGCTAAAAGGATCCTTTTAGAAAAGGACACTTTATGCTAAAATTTGACTCCTATAAGTAAAGGATACTTTATGCTTAAAGTCAACTTTTAGCATAAAGTGTCCTTTTCTAAAAGGATCCTTTTGGTGTTGTTTATGGTACTGGCTGTTAGAGCAGTATATTATATGTAACAAATTACACTATAATACAAAACCACGTATTTATAACAATATCTTAATCAAATTAGGTATTAAGCAAAGTTCTATCCACAATTGCACAGAACGAACCCTGAAGTAGCTGTTGCGCATTATCATAACAAGATATTATTATGGTCAAATTTAAAAATCTGTAACTCGAAAACTGTATATGATATCGAGTTAATTTTTTTTGCAAAAACTTTGTTGATCTCTAAACCATATTTCCTTGTCAAATAGTATATAGAAAATTCAAACGTTTAATATAATAATAATAATTATTATTATAATTTATTAGTCAAGCAGATCGTATACAGATATATGACAAGTCAAAAAAGAATTGTTTTTACACGTTAAAATGGCTTTAAAAATTTATGTATAAAAAAGTATATTTCATTACAAACTGACAATAAAATGAGCAGACACAACACATACATAAAAGTACATAAGTAAAGACATTAAATATTATACTAGATTAAAAAATATATGAGGCAGTAGTTGGTATTTAAAAAATCTTCAACTGAATATAATACATTTTCAGTTAAGTAATTTTTGACGTTCGTTTTAAATTCATTGAACGACAGTGTTTTGAATTCATTTGGTAAGTGATAATATATTTTAATACAATTATATTTTCAACATTTTTTATATAAGGTTGGGGATCTTTGGGGTTTGTTACGTTTCTAGTTCTATGTTCATGAGTATGACCTAGGGTTACAAAACTGTTTATATTTTAACGCGTGTATATTAAAACCTGATAAATATACAGGCACGGCAACGTTAGTAAATTTTCTGTTTTAAATACTTATATCTTTACAGGATGCTCGTGCACCTGTTACAAATATAATCCGTATTGCCATCTTTTGTGAAATAAACACTTTAGATATGTCCCCAACAGACCAAGCCAAATGACATGATCGACTGGATTTGAGCGTAATAAAACCATTTTAAAACGAATTTGTTAACAAATTATCTTAGATGTTTTAACACATAGCACAATCTAGATATTTTGGCACATACATTACTAACGTGATTATTCCACTTCAGTGGACTATCTATTTCCAGACCAAGGAATATATGGGACGATTTTTGCACGCACGTCAAAGTTTTAAACACACAAATTTCGTCCCTGTAATTCTGAATTCATTTAGAAAAAGACCGGAAGTGATTTTGAAATTCTATCAATACAGATATATGCGCTCATGTCAGTAGTATATAAATATAAAAATCAGATCAATATCGCACGTAGTTAGCTTTCTAACGAGAGGTATACGTATAAAAACACGAATTCTTGAAATAACATTCCACCATATTTTTTTCTTGAGAAGTTGTGCAACTGCCAACAAAAGTCCAAAAAGCCATTTCTGATGTCGCCAGGAACCATCTTTCTGAATTCATTCCCAAACATTATTTACCTTGTTGGAATGGGCCATTTCAACTTTTAAAGCTTTGGACCCCTTACTAATTCGTCAATGCTCCACAAATATATAAGATATCATTCCTATCTTGATGCAAACAAAACAAAGTATTTTTTTAATTTATCGTTGTACCAAATAAGTAAGTATTTCTACGATTATTGTGGACAAAAATTATAAGTACGGCTCTGTAGGAGCTAATGAGGCAGTCATTTAATGTCGGTTTTTATGATTTCTTTTAAACAAAAGAAGCCATAAACACCGACCATTCAATATTTGTAGGCAACTATACTTTCCTCTACATATAACGAAAACACAAGGCCGTATTCAAGAATGTGTTCTAGTGTATATAACAAAAGGGGAGTGCACACTTTATCAAATGCCCTTAAGAAGTCCAGATACCGACTGTCACTGAACTGACGGCTATTTAATAATTTAATCCACTCATTAAAGGCTTGAAATTTTAAAGTGATGAAACGTTCTGGTAAAAACACATATTGATGATGCGGTACTACGGAGCTATCTACTGAAAAGGTAATTAGCTACCTTCATACCGTTCTTTCTAAACCAAGACAAAGACGTCAAACTAATGAGGCGGTAATTGGAAATAGAGAGTTTATCACCTATTTTAAAAATAATGCTGACATTGGCAATTCTCTAAACCTCGACTCATCAATTCTTGCATTATTTGGGAAATTGGTTTGCAGTCTTTCAGCACATTTAGACAAAAGTTTGGGGATCCTGATGAGGCACCATGTTCTTTTTTAAATGTTTTTGGATGGATTTTGTGCAGAAATCAAAATTTCCAAGCTGATCATTATTACGATTATTGCCTTCAAGTTATGGTAGGATTGCCTATATATGCTTCAGAAAAAGTATCAGCAAAAGTACCAGTAAGGATAAATGAAAGCGAGCACACGCGCAAAGGCGTTTAAAAAATGTTTGTCCGACATAAGTTCATATTATATTTTACTTATCATACCTTTTATCTGCAGCATAGGAGGGGAAGCTGGCATCTGACAAATAACCCATTCCCTGCGCTCCCTCGTGAAATTCAGGTATTCAAAAAAATTAAACGGATTTATGCGCAAAGCTTTTTATGATGCTTCATTAACTCTTTTGATTGACAATCTTATTTTACTTCGTCAACAATAGTCATTTTATTCAATATCCACTGTCATGTTAAAGCTAAGTTTAAAAACCCCTCAAGCAATTCACGCAGTTTCTCTTGATGGAATATTCAAATTTTAATACTAATGCTACCACCGTAATCCATTGCTTTTTTGCCAACCCTGTACTTGGAAAAATGTACGTGTTACAAACGATTGCTCTGGGCGACTAGGATAGAGATAATCTCATTACGAAGGATTACATGTCCATCGCGTAAAACGGAAAACGCAATAAAAAACCCTGAATAAAATGAATTTTATTTATTAATCTTGTTTAGTTAAACGGATGTGCCTGTTAGTGGAAATTGTAACTAAGCTTTTGCCGAGATTAAAACTTAGATTCAATCAAACACTAACAAAAACAAGGATAACAGGGGTTCGGTCAAATAAGGAGCAAATTATTACAGACATTTTGTGTACAGGGTGTTCCATTAATGCGGTACGCCCAATTTTCTCGACAATCTTCGATATAAAAGTATGGTTTAAATCTACTTGTGAAGTAGTCTTTCCGATAGTTTTTCATTTAATTGTATAGTTTAAATCTACTTCTACATGCCGCTAAGAAACAAACAATCTAGCATCAAAGATGAAAGTCGATAACCAATTTTCTTGAAAAATTTAGAACAGCAGATCTTTGTGTTTTCGTAATTGACTATTGAAAAGAATTCCAAAAAAATTGCGAAATTATTTTTAATGAAAGAATAACAACTAAAAGTTAATAGCATTAAATAATAACAGTAACAACAAGACTCATATATACCTAAAATTTTCGATATAGCTGCCATTTTGCTGACAACATTTCGGAAGTTCTATTTTTTTGCACGCTTTCGAGTATTATGGGATCTTTTTCAATTCTTGCTACCAGAATTCTTCATTGTATTTCTGCAATTTTGTCTGTGGGGCGACTATTATATACACTGTGACCCATTTATTTTGGAGTTACCCTGTAAAATCTTTATTAAGTGTGCGATTTTCACTGTTTTTTTTTTAATTATAATTTGTATTTTAATTGTAATTGTTGTTGAACTGCGGTTTGGAGCAAAAAGCGCCAGATTACTACAAAATCGAAGGCCTAATAGGTCAGTTTTTATGAGCAAAAGTTTAACAATAATTCCTATTAGCGATTTTTTAAGAAATAATCTACTGGATTCACCACCCCTCAAACTGGGCCTGTACGAAATTTTGTCGAAAATTTTTAAATAATAACATTTTTGTAGACATTATCAATAATGCACAATACGCAAAATTTTCATACATGTATTCTAAAAGTTAAGTTATCCATGAGAAAAAAATTAAAATTAAATTAAATTCTAGTAAGTAGTAGTTTCTAACCTGGTATACTGACGGGTCTAGGACAAACACATGAGCTGGAGCTGGAATGCATGGTGAAAAACCCAGAGCAAGTATAAGTCGTTCCCTTGGGCAACACGCCACTGTATTCCAGTCAGAAATTCTGGCTATACTTGAATGTGTCCGCCAAATGCAAATCCACAATATGTTAACTAGCAGATCTCCATTGCATCAGATAGTCAGGCGGGACTTAGAGCACTAGTTTCTAATAAAGTGTCGTCCCGACTGGTATAGGACTGCCACGAAGAGCTGAAATTTCTGGGTGAGCAGAACAGTGACTTTGGGTACCAAGACACTCCAGAATTGATGGCAATGAAAAAGCTGATGGACTTGCTAGACAATCAATGGGCAGCTAATATATTCTACGGCCCAGAACCCGCGCTGGCTAAAAGCTCAGCCTGAAGGGCGATCAAAGACTGTGTCAAGAGCAAACACAAAAATCACTTGAGGAGCATTCCAGGAAATCGACATGGGAAAACACTCATTAAAGGTCCATGTGCAGAACAAACTGAAGAACTGCTCACAATGAACACGATGCAGTTAAGACTAATAACAAGACTTCTGACTGGACATTTTCCTGTTAAGAAGTACCTACCTGAATACAGTCGGCAAATTTGACGGCAACCTAGACTGCAGACTATGCAGCAAGGAGCCGGAAACGGTCGATCACATCATATTCAACTGCGAGGCACTGGCTCGCAGAAGATATGGTATCTGCGGGCAAACACGAACAGACCCGAAAGTCATCAGCACCCGCCCGACCATAGACCTGCATCACCTGATTAGGGGTACAGGGGCACTGGAGTGGGTGGAGTATAAAGCATGACAGGGAGTGCACAATAATCCCAGGAGGCTGCAGGGCTCTCGGAGTTTTCATTAACAGACGAGCCCTGAGAGGAAAAAGAAACTCTAGTAATATGGTATTATTGTTACTCTTATGCCAAGTTTTAACAAATAAAAAAAATAAATAAAAACCACAAAACTGAAAAAAAAATAGAGAATTCCGTTGCAAAAACTAAAAGATTGTCGTCACTTCTACCAATCCCCCATTTATTTCAATACACTTGTCAATTCTTTTACGCGCGTTCATAGCAACCGTTAGAATTTGTTGTGGAGTAATTTCTGCGCAGGCTTGCATTATTTTAGTTCGTAGTTCTTGTACAAAGTGTGGCCTCCATTTGTAAACTTTTTGTTTCAGTAAACTACAAAGGAAAAAATCGAGAGGTTCCAAGTCTGAAGTTCTCGGCGGCCACTCAATCAATCTTCTTACTAAAACACCTTTATGAACAGAACTTCCATATTACTGAAATTTTAAATTAAGAAGATTCCGAGGGAGATTCTATAGTGGTAAGTTATCTAATGTGTTACAAAATTCGTTCTCAAGAAAATTTAGAAACACGTTTGTATTCACATTACCCTCAGACAAGAAAGGACCAATTATTTTGTCATTTATTATTCCGAACCAAACGTTAATTTTTTGCTCTCTGCCTTTATGACGGATTCCGGATTCTCAGCTGACCAGTGACGGCAATTTTGACTTGAAACCACAATGGTAAATGGGGCTTCATCGCAAAATAAAATGTCAATATAAAAATTAGGACTATTTAGATATTCCCCCTGTAGTCAATAGTAAAACTCTAATCGCTTTTGGGAGATGACTCCCACTTCCCAATGTTTGCAAGATTTTTTGACTGTAAGTTTTTATTTTGTTTTTTTTTTCTCGCCGTTCTAAGACTAACTAAGACTCACCTGGGGGTTGTTAAAATATTCTAAAATTAGGTCATTATTTCTCAAAATGTCACGACTTTCATTATGCCTAGTTCCAAGCAAGATTTATGAAGCACAGTTTCTCTTGTAGCACGCACATTATCGCCAACAAGATGTATAATTTCTATTTTATCTTTTACAGTTAGGCTTTTCATGACTTATAATACTAGATACTGTAATAACTTCCCTACACTTTAACCGTTTCAAATTTTTTCTAATGGATAACTTAACTTTTAGAATAAATTTATGAAAATGACGCGTATTGTGCCTTTTTAATAATGTCTACAAAAACGTTATTACTTAAAGGCCCGTTTTGAGCGGTGGTGAATCCAGTGCATAGATTTTTTCTAAAAAAATCGCTAATATGAATTATTAAAGTTTTACTCCTAAAAACTGACATAGTAGGCCTTGGATATTGTAGGCATCTAGCGCCTTTTGCTCCAAAAACGCAGTTTAACAAGCTCTGTAATTAAAAAAAAATGTAAAAATAGCACACTAAATAAAGAATCTACAGAAGGGCGACTCCAAAACAAATGGGTCACACTGTATATTTAAAAAAAAAATAGATTTCCTCAAGTTAAAAATCTACTGGAGTTAAATCGGGACTGCGTGTTGGTCGTGCATTGTTCATTCCTTGATATTCTCGTCCTATATCTACTTACCACTGAAGTGATATATAGAACTTTCATTAATTTTTTCTTTTCCTTTGATAGTACAAAACTCCGCCATTTGGAATTTTTCTAGGACATTGGTTTTTCGACCATTTGATAATCTCTTGCTATTTTCTTAGCGGCACCAAGTTTCTCGAACAAACTACATGAAGATGGCATTTGAATTATGATTCAAACATATTTCTGAATTTATTTTCTTTCTGGCGGTTTTTGCAATATTCACATAAAAAAGTAGTCAGTATGAATATCGGCGTATAGGTAAGTGATTGTTGAAACCTTTTAAGTAAAAACAACCGTTTGAAAAAAATTGAGTTTAAAAATGTAAAATTTTGAATCATCATGGAGAACACCCTGTAGAATTAGGTCCCACTTTGAGGCCTGGAAATGAGTACAATCTTGACTAACATTCAAAGTTAAACGACGATCAAATTTATAAAAATACGTTTTTGCAGATTTTACTTTTGACGGTTACACATGCATTTTTTATCTGAAAAAATGGAATAATGTGGCAACCTCATTGTGTAAGTTCAAAATGATAATATTCCTGGATAGAGAATAAAGGGTTATGTAGAAATATATTAAAAAAAAAAAAACGGTAAAGGTATTTACACAGAACTTCCCTCGTTATTTGTGCATGGCGGTCACTCTGAAAAATTGTTAATTACGAAATGACATTGAGAATAATAATCGGAATATAGTTGTTGCTATTATTACAAAGAAAACCTGATAACTTTTGGTAAAAAAAAATATACAGAGTGCTCATCCAACAGTAAAAGTTCAATACTAAATAACAGGTGCTAAATATGGAAAGCTTGCGCAAATATCTTTACAAATTTTCGCCATGACTGAATTATTTCTTGGGATGACCACCCTGTACATTTTTCAATAAAAGTGTAATAGGTGCATATGCCAAATATTATTGCCATCTGCCACATTTTCAGTCCCACATTTACGTAATGGAGTGGAAGTATAGTGGTGGTTAAGAAATTTAATTTTTTTGAAATTTTTCAAAAATATTGGTAAAAAAAATTTTCAAATTTTTTTTCTTCTGTATAAGTTTAGAATGTCATGAAACGTAGAAATTTTAAATTTGAGCGAACAGGAAAATTTGCTTCTATTCTATAGTAGTGACAAAGTTTACAAATTTAAAAATTATAAAAATGTTTTTAATAGGTTTAGAATGCCATGAAACGTGAAAATGTTAAATTTGAGCTAAAAAATTCCATCTATTTTAGTGGTAAAGAATTTTTCAAAAATGTTGGTGAAAAAAATTTTCAATTTTTACTTCCCTCGCATACCGAAGGGAAGTATTGTAGTCGAGAAAAAATCACCCTCCGAGATTTTTCAATTCCGTCAGTCTGTCTGTCTGTTGGTGCATTTACTAAAAAACTACTAGACGGAGAGAAATGAAATTTGGTAGGTAGTTGACTCTACTCTCAGCGGAGAAATGGTAGAATTTTCACTGGAAAATATACAGGGTGGACCGTTTAAACGGATTGAATAATGAAAAAAAAATTTTTTCTCAAATTTAAAATTTCCACGTTTCATGACACGCTAAACCTATTTCAGAAAAAAAAAACAATTTTTTTTTCACCATTTTTGAAAAACTTTTACCACTAAAATAGATGGAACATTTTTTTTCTTCAAATTTAAAATTTCCACGTTTCATGGCATTCTAAAAGTATTTGAAAAACAAATTTTTTTGGAAAATTTTTTTACCACTAAAATAGATGGAAATTTTTTTTTTCTTTCCTCAAATTTAAAATTTCCACGTTTCATGGTATTCCAAACCTATTTGGTAAAAAAAATTACAACATTTTTTTAACATTTTGGAAAACAATTTAAAAACTTTAACACTAGAATAGATGGAAATTTTTTTTTTGCTCAAATTTAAAATTTTCACGTTTCATGACATTCCAACCCTATTTAAGAAAAAAAAATTGTGAACATTTTTTTCACCAATATCTGAAAAATTTTTCACAATTTTTTTTTCTTTCAAATTAAAAATTTCCACGTTTCCATGACATTCTAAACCTATTCAAACAAATTCAAAAATTTTTTGAAATGTTCAAACATTTTTTTTTTAATTTTTGATTTATCACTACAGAATAGACGAAAAAATTTTTTTTGCTCAAATTTAAAATTTCCACGTTTCATGACATTCCAAACCTAATTCGGAAAAAAAATTGGCAACTTTTTACCACTGGAAAAAAATTTTGAGGGTAGAACATCCAAAAAATTTTTTTTTGCTCAAATTTAAAATTTTCACGTTTTATGACATTCTAAACCAATTTCAGAAAAAGAAATTTTGAAAAATTTTTTCACCAACATTTTTGAACATTTTTTTACCATTAAAATAGATGGAAAAATATTTTTTCTTTGCTCAAATTTAAAATTTCCACGCTTCATGACATTCTAAGCCTATTTCAGAAGAACGAAATTTTGAAAAATTTTCTACCGACATTTTTGAAAAATTTTAAAAAAAGTGAAATTTTTTAATCACCACTATACTTCCACTCCACTACGTGAATGTGGAATTGGAAATGTAACAGATGGCAATAATATTTGGCATAAGCACCTGTTTATACTTTTATTGAAAAACATACAGGGTGGTCATCCCAAGAAATGATTCAACCATGGTGAACATTTGTAAAGGTATTTGCGCAAGCCTTCCATATTTGGCACCCATTATTTAGTATTGAATATTTGCTGTTGGATGAGCACTCTGTATATTCTTTTGACTAAAACTTATCAGGTTCTCTTTGTAATAATAGTGATAACTATATTCCGATTATTATTTTTCGTAATTATTAATTTCGTTAAGTGACCGCCATGCACAAATAAAAAGGGGAAGTTCTGTGTAAATACCTTTATCGATTTTTTTTTCTGAAATAGGTTTGGAATATCATGGAACGTGAAATTTTAAATTTGAACAAAAAAAAAATCCATCTATTCTAGTGTTAATTTTTTTTCTAAAACGGTAAAAAAATGTTGCAAATTTTTATTTTCTGAAATAGGTTTGATGTGTCATGAAACGTGGAAATTTTAAATTTGAGCAAAAAAATATAAATGTTTTCAAATTTTTTTTTATTTTTCAAAAACGGTTTTAAATTTGTTTGAATAGTTTTAGAATGCCACGGAAACGTGGACATTTTAAATCTGAATAAAGAAAAAAAAATTCCATCTATTTTAGTGTTAACATTTTTTCAAAAATGGTAGAAAAAAATTTTTATTTTTTTTTTCAAATAGATTTAGTACGCTATAAAACGTGGAAATTTTCAAATTTGAAGAAAGACAAATTTTTTTTCCATCTATTTTACTGGTAAAATTTTTCAAGAATGTTGGCAAAAAAAATTTTCAAAATTTTTTTTTTTTTTGAAATAGGTTTAGAATGCCATGAAACGTGGAAATTTTAAAGTTGAACAAAGGAAACAAATTTTTTCGTGGTAAAAAATGTTTCAAAAATGTTGGTGAAAAAAATTTTCAAATTTTTTTTTTCTGAAATAGGTTTAGCGTGTCATGAAACGTGGAAATTTTAAATTTGAGCAAGAAAAATTATTTTTCACTATTTATTCCGTTTAGACGGTTCACCCTGTATATTTTCCAGTGAAAGTTTTACCATTTCTTCGCTGACAGTAGGGTCAAGCACCTACCAAATTTGACTGGTCTCCGTCAAGTAGTTTTTTAGTTAATGCACCAACAGACAGACAGACAGACAGACAGACTGACGGATTGAAAAACCTATATTTTCGTAATCTCCGTGCTCTGAAACGTCAGAATCCGAAAAAATCTCGGAGGGTGATTTTTTCTCGAATACAATACTTCCCTTCGGTATGCGAGGGAAGTAAAATGTGTTCCATTTAAAAAATTCAAGTGTTAGCTTGCCACCTCTATGTTAAACACTGTATATTAAGAAACATTGGAGAGGAGGATATATTGACTCCCACAATGATTCACCCTGTATGTTGAACGTTGTGTTTACGCGATATTAACTAGGTAGCACATATCAAATAATACAAAATGGTACGACCGAGTGGCCTCTCAAACTATAACATCCTTGCATAACGAGCCACCTCACATCCTGTCCAATATGATAAATTCACAAGTACTTAGCAGCAAAGAACAGATAGTGTTCACGTCGATCTATTATGGAAGGCTGCAACCTACCGCAAGGGGTCTTGCTTCCTTAAAGGGAATTACACCAGGATCGCTGGAGTTACTTCGTCGAATACTGATTACCTTTCGTATAAATGGCCGATGAGCGCGATGTGTTCTGGCATCGAGTTTCACCCTTCGAGTATTCCAACAAAAACCTCCTTGAATTTTGAATATATACATTGAAGCTGACATTTCAACGTCAGGCGTTCTCCCATTCTACTCTTACATGTTCCATTTTCAAACAACCTTGTTAGTGCTTTCGCTCCTGGCTAGAGTTTCAAATTATTATGTACTGAACGTGTATTATTATCTATTTGATGTGTAATGTAGACAAATCTTCTACGGTTATTGTTAAAGTCTTGTAACGCAAATATTCTTGAATGATGTTCGGATAGTATTTCGTTAACAAAAACACAATTCATGTCAGGAAGTCATCATTTTTTTTAATGATGAGCTTTTACTTGGCAAAAGTGTAAAATCGGCGCAAACGGAATAAGGCAGTAACCAGACTTTCAAACATATTTTTAAATTGCATCCTAGAACTGACATCAATCTTAAAATCTGCATTCTTTGAAATAATGTGTGACAATATAAAATCGCTGTACCCACACACAATGGCTGTGATGCCTCGGTTAAATTTATGAAAAACGAAACTAACTTCTCTGCTTAGACATAAAAAATGTCGCCAAATGGGCAAGGGTTAATAGGTTACTTCGTTGGAGAAAAGGGTATGGTTGGAAAACCATGGATAAATTGCCCCTGATAGGAAGATCAATTAATAATTATATCAACATGTAGATAATGCTAAACGATATATCTCAAGAGCAAAGTCGCAAGAGCAAACACAAAAATCACTGGAGGAACATTCCAGGAAATCGACATGGGAAAACCCTCATTAAAGGTCCATGTGCAAAACAAACTGAAGAACTGCTCACAATGAACAGGGCTCAGTTAAAACTAATAACAGGACTTCTGACTGGACATTTTCCGGTAAAGAAGTACCCAAATGCAATCGGCAAATTTGACGGCAAAGTAGACTGCAGACTATTCAGCAAGGAGCCGGAAACGGTCGATCATATCGTATTCAACTGCGAGGCACTGGCTCCCAGAAGATATGGTATCTACGGGCAAGCACGAACAGACCCGGAATTCATCAGCACTCACCCGACAATAGAACTGTATCACCTGATTAGGGGTACAAGGGCACTGGAGTGGCCGAAGTGAAGCATGACAGGGAGAGCACAATAAGCCCAGGAGGTTGCAGTGCCCTCGGGGCTTTCGTTAACAGACGAGCCCTGAGAGTAACAAAAAAAACATACGATGTATCTAATTTGAATTGGCCACTTTTGAGTTGTTGTGGAGATATTTCAATAACCTCAAAAAGTGGAACCTTTTGCAAGAATTTATTTTTCGTAAATTAATCAACTTAGCAACATGAAACAAAAGCTGTATGAAAGTGGACATTCTAGAGAACACACCACATATTTTTTGTATATATCTTTGTAAAAATTGTAATCGTAACAAACATGTTATAATTGTTATTAAAATTACTACAAATTGTCCTAGTATCCTCCAGTATCACCTAAAATGTCTAAGGGGCACAACACATTGAAAAAAAAAATTATTCAGTTAAGAGTACTAACCTAAAATATATACAAAATGTTACCTTGCTAAGTAAATTAGTGCACATCTCATTGATAAATATTATTTTCAGTTGATTCATTGTCCAAAGAATCGATTCTAATTATAGCTCTTAGAACAAGCAATTGACAGACGCCCTGCGGGGACTTTATATCATGCAGAGATTTAAGCATGTTTATTCATATTCTATAGCATCTTCAATACTGCAGATAAACAACCTAAATGCGTTTTTCGATGCAGCTCTATTTATACAGAGTGGTCACTTTAAAATAATAAATAGTACAGAGTAAATAGCCAATAGTAAGTTGGGAAGCAACTGTCCACGTACTGGTCATGCGTTTATGCTTGTTTACCTTCACTGTCACTTGTTGATAAATATATATAACAGGGCGGAGCGAAAAAATCAATTTTTGTATTTTTAGTTCTAATAGGGGAAGAAAGTTGTTACTATAGCTCAGTTATTACCCTGATTTTTTTAATAGAAGTCCGATAATATCTTCTGCCCTCTACGTACCTTTAAAATATATGCGTAACCTGAAAACATTTAAATGGCACCAACCGGCGAGAAGTGAAGTTAAAAAGCACCTCTTTGTTTGATCAGGTAAATTTATAATCCAATACTCATCACGAGGAGGTGGCAACTATGTGACTTCGATCTCACCCACCCTAACCACTTTAAATTTCTATTGAGTAAGCCATCTCGAGTTTCGGAACCGGTTTTGTGAAGCTTCAGTCACTAACTTGGGGTTGGTGGGGTTGTTGTTTTAATCGCTTGCCAATCGATAAGATCGATATAATCGCTTGCCTCTAAATTTATTATAGTAATGAGAAACGTTCTCTCTGAGGTACTCTCTATGTCACAGGTCATTTTGGCCTTTACCATATATTTTTATGCTAATTCTTGAATATGTCCTGTTGTAGCATTTGAAAAATCTACATTAATAATTTCAGTTTGAATACAGTAAATTAACCCATTAGTTCATTTGTTTGATAGGCAACCACTCGTACTTCAAAGGGCATAGCAGGTTGCATATCTGAAATTCTCAACAAGGAAAGAAAGCGTGTTTTCTTTTATGTATTATTTTTGAGTCGGAGGTGTTACTCACGTATTCTGTTGTTGGGATATTACACAATGGTGTAATTCAGTATTTAAATTACAAGCCCTTTTTGTTGGCGCATTTTTATTGGCTAGAGAAAGAGTTCTCTAGATGCTCAAGTTGGCAACACTGAGAACGGTAGGAGATTTTGGTCTGACTTTCGTTCTTCGATAGCGACGAGATTAGCGGAATGGCGGCGGTCCTGGTTTTGTAGTGAAGAATTTGGGTTTTACATCGCTGACACTGAAAAGGGATTTGATTTGATGTACCCAGTGTTTCTTTACCGTCCTGCCAGAAGCATTTTGTAAGTTCCAGGAAGGAATTCTGTTGCTTGTCGTAATCCGATCGCCACGTGTTTCGGAAGTTATGTAATACTCTCTATATGAGGTGAGCTTTCATTTTACTTAGTTTCGTGTTTTATTTAGTTCTTATTTATTGTAATTATTACAGAGTGTTTGGTACAAGTATATGTTTGGAGGGACTGGCCCTTTGAAAATAAGTTATGTTTTGGAGAGGCTTGTACATGGTATAGGCATATGTTTGGTGCTGACATTTTGGTTATGTAAGGGGGCCCAGTATTGTTAGACGAGTAATAGGAGGAAGTCTATTATTCAGATGTTTGGTTTTATGTGGGTCCTGCTAACGTTTTGAGAAGTTTTGGTTGGAGAGTTGTCCGCAGCAGTCTCCAAGAGATTTTGGCAGAGTCTTGGGAGTGACACGGAGTCGTAGTCGTAAGCAACGTCGAGAACATCTTAAGAAGTGGTGACAGGTCACGCTGCAGTTGTCAGAGAAAACGCCAAGGCTCTAACCAGGTTTTACTGTTTCATTTTAGTTACCTAATTTTAGAGAAATTTTTATAGTTTCATTCAGTGATTTTCTGTCAAAATATTAAAGTAAATTACACAACGATTTTGCAACTACACACCTAGTATATGAAGTATCTTAAGATTTTTTACTGTACGTAGAGCATGGTACCACGTGATACT
Source organism: Stenurella melanura (assembly GCA_963583905.1). Classification (NCBI taxonomy): domain Eukaryota; kingdom Metazoa; phylum Arthropoda; class Insecta; order Coleoptera; family Cerambycidae; genus Stenurella; species Stenurella melanura. Next base: position 156,100,804 of record OY757310.1, read on the forward strand.
AGTTTACTTTCTACTATGTCATATATGAAGTATTTTTAATAGAACATATTCTTTTAGATCAGTCTGTAACACTCTAGTGCACACAGCGAGCATTGCGAAAATTAGCTCACATGATCGTGTTTGTTACGTAATATTTTGTTGATGAGCTGTAATTTTAATCCATTGTGAATCTTTAACTCGCTGTTGTGAATCTAAAACTCATTGTTGGTATCATTTAGGCGTAGTTGCATTTCTATAAAAAGAGGTCAAATCACTGAAATAACTTTAGAAGGGGTCATTACATATGTTGCATTTCTTTTGCACATGTAGATTAAGTTTAGGGAACAATTGGGGAACTACTTGTTTTTTTTTGTGGTACATCTCATGTCTGTGTTTTAATAAATGTTTAATGTCTACACGTTCTTATTATTTGCACTGGTACTCCTGATATTTGTTTAAATTTTGAGATTTCATAGAGTAAAGTAAGAGTTTTGAGATCATGGAGATATTTTGAGAATTCCATCGCATGGTTGCTAGTAACTTAATTTTGTTCCGTGCTGGCAAAATTATTTAGGTCACATTACGTAACATACAGCCGGTGGCGCCCTTTTGAGTGTCCACACACAATCCTAACCCACGGCCTATGCTCTCCAACAAAAATCGGCTGCCGTCCGCACCGGAATAACATGTTTTAATATTTAGGTATCAAAACATGTTACACTGTCATTGGTAAGCACGCTTATTAATAGGTTTCCGAAGTGAACGAAAAAGGCATTGTGTTGTCTTACTTGGTCAACAATATTTCCTTACTATAGTTTCTAGTATTGACTTTGCTGAATTGTTTCCAGATATGTTTGGCACCACTTTTGCTTGGCGAGTTAAAGTTTATCACTAACCACATTGGTGAGTATGTGACATTCAAAATTACCTGAATGCCACTTGTTAATTTTTATTCTAATAGCAATGAATTTTTGTAGTCTTAAACCACAATTCTGTAAACTTATTATTTAATTTTTCAGAGCCCAAGTCTTACTGAATCTGGAATCTGGAATTGTGTTCGTCAATCCAACTTTAAATTATAAATTAGCATACAAGCGCCATCTGTTACTTCTCTTGATAAACACCTACAAGTCATCTGGTATAACAAATATTTAAAAGAAGAAATCTGTATAAGTGAATAAATCCCAAAAATCAATAAACAAAATTATAAATCGATAATTCTGATTAAATTGGAACTCATGAATGCATAAGAATGATACAGTACAGTAATTGTGTAGATTTGTATTATATTTAAAGAATGATTTATGTTCCCACTACCTGCGACATCTCGCGTATAGAAGTGTAACTAGTTGTTAGAGTTCAAACAAGGTATCCGAACAGTTCGTGATAGCCATTTTCCTTTTGACTTCGAGCAATTACGGACGTGTTGTCCGATTAGCACCTCATCTAGTGTGGTATGTTAATAGATAGTTAATAATATAAATATAATTACCTTCTGTAGCATTTGTTGTACATGTATTTGCAATTTAATTGTTGAATTTATCATAATTAAACGCGATGTTTGTTGATCACAAATTACCTTCATTCGCGGCGCGTGGCTTGAAAGAGACGCGGTCATGTTAATGTATGAACGGGGTATTTCGAGACATGTGTTTAACTCAGTATTAAGATATATTTAGAAGTAAATTTTATTAATGAGGTTTAATAAGGGTTTAAAGACAGCAAGAATTTATTAAATTACGTTTTCGTAACCTTGTCGAATAATTAAAATTCAAAAGAATTTAACTCGATATTAGTAGGGGCGAGAAGGGCATGTTAATGTAATTTATTTAGAGATATACCAGTAATGCATTAACGTGGGGATTTTATCAAACGCACTAAGAGTGCCCACTAATCAACAAGTAATTTCAAGCGTAGTAACAGATGATAACTCTTGTAGGAATGAGGTGTTTAAGTTGACCCTTCAGATTTGAAGTTAATCCTTAAATTGGGAATTTTACCATACATTTGGCTTAACGGTATGCCAGGAAAATTGGGTAGCTGCTATAATCCAGGAGAACCAGACTATTTGCCAAGGAGTTTTGAATCCAAGGTTGGAGTGGCCTGGTATGAAATAGTCCTCGCTGGATGAGAGCACCAAGTTGTTTGGTTTGGTAACAGTTCCGGCGTCTAAATTCTTGGGATCTCTACAGAGTCAATAATCGAGTGGTGGCAACACGAGGATTCAGTAAGACGAGGACCAGGGTTGGTTACTGCAGAACCCAGCCGGTGGTAAATGTATCAACTGAATTTGCTTTTCAACATTTCTTTTCAACGTTCAACTTTCAACGACATTATTCAACCTTCGACAACTTTTATACATTTCTAAATTGTTTTATGTTATATATTGCCTTCAGCTAATCATTAATTTTCTTCATTTAATTACTTAATCACCGTTTAGCAATAATTTGTCATATTTTGTAAATTTTTTGGTCTTCAACCTAGTCAAACTTATTAATTAAATATATAACTTTCTGTAAGGAAGTAGCTACATCCAACCATAAGGTGTAACATTTCAAGTAATCAAAATTAACCATTTCAAGTTTTATAATAGAGTCAATAAACCAAATAATTTTAACTGAGTGTTGATAATTTCATGAGTATCTATAACATTAATTATCTCTGAGTAGTCACAGTCGTACAGTTAGATAAGTACGTTATAGATGCTTATTTTAATATGACTACTGGCGCCTAACAAAAAAATAAAAGTTTTTCTTGAATAATTTCCGAACCACGACCCAGTCTCCACTATCTAAACGAGAACCGGGCAACCTCAACTTCCTAACCCGCCAGGGGGCAGAAGTTGGTGGTACACAAGTGTCGCTGTGAAACGTGGGGCTCTATCCTTGTAATTTGTACAAGATAGAAAACGAAAGTTGAGTAATATTCATTTTTTGAAAATATTTGAGCTGTGTTGCTATTTGAAACATATAATATTCTTTCTTTGTTGAATTTTATGCTGTTTTATAATTTTGTGTGCATTATTGATATCTATGTATTGTGTTTATAATTGAGACCTCAAGTTTTGATAAGAATTAGTCGTGAGAGAAGGGTTAAAAGAAGGGTTAAATCATAGCGGTAGACAGAAAGGAAAGTTTTGAGAGTCTGTATTGTTCGATTAGGGTAATCGTTAGGAAAAAAACGACTTATCGTAGAATTTTAGAGTACCTTCGAAAAATAAGGAAATTTTAGTCAGAGTGCATAAGAGTAGAGTATTTGCTGAACCATTTGGTTAATTTTTTGTGTTACCTTGCATTTTGAATAGTTTAGGATAATAGTATTAAGAAAAGATATACAAGATGTCTGAAATTTTCATACCACAGTTATTGCAGGCAGACCAAGTAGATTACGAACTACGTATAAGAGGTTGTGTTACAGTTAGAGAAGTAGAGTCACGGTGCAGAGTACTGGCTAGAGCTTTAAAGATTAGACCATGCAATGATTTAACGCTTACTGATCCACTTTTTAATTTTAATACTGAAAAACTTCAAGTTAACAATACTTTAGACTCGCTTAGAAATATAATTAATAATTTGAACCATCCATCTGAGAATGATTTACCGGTTAAACAATTAAAGTCGCAATTGGTACATATTATGGTAAGAGTAAATAGAATGCCTATCCCAGAACGAGATCCTGAGGAGTCACGCACTTTTCAAAATGAAAGTAGGGCAACAATATATCTATTAGAGGCTGACCTTTTTGAAAAACTAGGAACGGATGACCAACCTAATTTACCAGTAGCTGTAAATATGCCAAGTTCAAGTGCTAAAATTGTACCTATTTATAAGTGGGGTGTCACATTTGATGGCCAACCTAATAATGTTATTTCATTTATAGAGAGAGTCGAAGAGTTAGCGGTAGCTAGAAATGTAACAAGGGGTGAATTATTTCAATCAGGTTTAGATCTTTTTTTTGGTCCAGCTTTACAATGGTACCGATCAGTACGAAGTAGTAATGAGGTTAATAGTTGGGAAACTTTAATTGAACAATTAAAAAATGATTTTTTGCATGAAGATTTCAACAAGAGTATGTTGGATTACATTGAAAAACGAACCCAGCACATGGATGAACCAGTGCACATTTATATTAGGATTATGGAAGCCTTATATAATAGAATTAAATCGAAACCAAATTTAGAGGATCGTATTAAGCAGATTAGGAAAAATTTGTTGCCATATTTTGCTAAACCTTTAGCTTTGCTTACTATAAATTCAGTTTCTGAATTAATTTCTTATTGTAAAAAAGTAGAATATGCCGAAGAGAGTACTAAAAAATATGTTCCACCTCCAATGAGGAGTAATTTGGTAGAAAAAGATCTTTTGTATGTCGGAGTTTCTTCAGTTAATATAAATGAGTCGCATGAAAAGTCAGATAAACCAGTAACTTCAAAATCATATTTTAAGCCTACTCGTAAAGATAAACCAACACAGTCTAATGTTAATGAAATAAAAACGACCAAAGCACCAGTAATTTGTTTCAACTGTAAGGGAGAAAATCATGTTTTTAGGCAATGTAGGGCTAAAAGAAATAAGTTTTGTTTTAAATGTGGTGAATCGAATGTCACATTTAACGATTGTAAAAAATGTTCAAAAAACTAACCAGGGGAACACGTAATGTTAGTCGTCGTTCATCCCCTTGTAGTTCTAGTAAGTTTAGAAATGTTAAGACTAACAAATCAGATTGGAATCTTTGGTTAAGTAAAGTAGGAAATTTTTACAAAACTTATCGTAGAGTTAGTGATAAGGTACGAGTAACACCTCTATTTTTGTCTAAAAATGGTGACGATAGACCATACATTTCAGTCTTTTTATACGATAAAAAAATATTAGCTTTAGTAGATACTGGTTGTAATCGTTCAGTAGTTGGAAGGGATGGTATGAAAATTTTAGAACGATTTAAATGTAAAATTGTAACTTCAGAGTTAAGATATGTAACTACAGCAGACGGTACTCATCAGACAGTAATAGGTATAGCTCACCTACCGCTCAAGATCAACAACATTGTTCAAATACTTAAGGTCTATATAGTTCCATCTTTGCCTATTTCTTTTATTTTTGGAATAGATTTTTGCAGATTATTTGGCATTCATTTAGATTTTGAATCAAATAAGTGGGTAAATAAAGTTGGTAGCATTAAAGTTTCTGCTCTCTGTCATGTGAACACAACTGACACCAATGATGGAGGTTTGGCTGACTTAACTGAAGGTCAACTTCAGCAAGTTGAAGGAGTCAAGCAGTTATTTAAAGGTTTAAGTAGTGGGAGATTAGGTCTTACCGATAAGATGACGTATAATATAGACACTGGTAGTGCACAGCCTATCAGGCAACGCCAATATCTTTTATCACCACACATGATGACTATATTAAATAAAGAGCTAGACAAAATGTTAGAAGACGATGTAGTTGAGCCTACTTTTAGTGAATGGAGGTCACCGGTCTTGCTGGTTAAGAAGGATAATGGAGATTATAGATTTTGTTTTGATGGTAGGTCTTTAAATTCAGTAACTGTTAAGGATTCCTATCCTTTACCTTTTGTAGATGGTATTTTGAGTATGTTACGAGATGCAAAGTATATCAGTTCAATAGATTTGAAAAGTGCTTTTTGGCAAATTCCACTTTCGGAAACTTCTAAACCCAAAACCGCATTCGCAGTACCGGGGAGAGGCTTATTTTGTTTTAAAGTATTACCGTTTGGTCTTGCAAACGCCGCACAGGCTATGCAACGTTTAATGGACATTGTTATAACCCCAAGGCTAGAAAACAAAGTTTTTGTTTATCTAGACGATATAATTGTCACCGCTTCTAGTTTTGAGGAACATGTAAACATCTTAAAAGAAGTGTTTGATAGGTTGAAAGATGCTCACCTTACAGTAAATTTCGAAAAATGTCAATTTTTTAGGAAGTCTCTAAAATATTTAGGTTATGTAATCGATACTGAAGGGGGATTACGTACAAACCCAGAAAAGGTAGAAGCGATGATCAATTATCCTCGTCCAACAAATACAACTCAAATTAAAAGATTTATAGGCATGTGTTCTTGGTACCGAAGATTTTTACCTCATTTTTCTACTTTAGTAGCTCCGCTAAATGATTTGCTTAAAGGGAGACGTGGTAAAAGACAACCGATTAATTGGAACGAAAAGGCAGAGCAAGCATTTCTGGCACTTAAACAAGCACTTGTCTCTACTCCAATCTTAACTAGCCCTGATTTTAAACTGAATAATTTTGTTATACAGTGTGATGCGAGTAGTACAGGACTAGGTTGTTGTTTGACACAACTTCAGGGAGGAGAAGAGAAGGTGATTGCTTTTGCCAGTCGCTCTCTAAATAAGGCAGAAAGAAATTACAGTGTTTACGAGCAAGAGATAATGGCTTTATTATTCAGTTTGGAGAGATTTCGTCCATTCGTTGAAGGACAAAAGTTTACAGTTATTACGGATAATTTAGCGGTTAGTTGGTTGCATAAGTTGAAATCACCAACGGGCAGATTGGCTCGCTGGATGGTTAAGTTACAGCAATATGACTTTAACTTAGTACACCGGAAGGGTAATTTAAATGTAGTTCCTGACGCTTTATCTAGAGTAGTGCATCATGACGAGCAAAATTTCTCAGTTGATTTGTTGTCAATTAATCAAGAAAGTTTAGATGAATGGTATATTAACTTACGTAGAAAAATTTTAGCAAATCCAAATTTATATCCATTATTTAGAGTGGAGAATAATTTAATTTTTAAACATGCTGCTAATAAATTACCAGTAAGAACTAATTTAACTGAATGGAAACTTTTGGTACCAATTGCACAAAGAAATGAAATTCTAAAACAATGTCACGATGAGAGTACGTCAGCTCACTTTGGGTATTTTAAAACACTAAAGAGAATTTGCGAAGACTATTATTGGCCTAAGTTGCGAAGAGATGTATTGAAGTATGTCAAGTCATGCGAGATTTGCGGTTCTCAAAAAGTTTCATTTTCACGTTACGGTTTAATGGGAAGGAAAAGAAAGTAGAATTTCCATGGCAGGTAGTGAGCGTAGATATTTTTGGTCCGGTAACACGGAGCAAAAGGGGCTTTTCATTTCTATTGGTAGTTTTGGATTGGTTCACTAAGTATGTACTCGTACACCCCATGCGAAATGCCACTGCACAGACTATCACTAAATTTATGGAGAATGAAGTATTTTTGATTTACGGTGTGCCACAGTTCATTATGGTAGACAATGGGAAGCAGTTTGCTTCTACAGCTTTTAAAAAACTGGCCGAACGGTACAAAGTACAAAAAATTTGGTTTAATGCATTATATCACCCACAAGTTAACCCAGTAGAACGATCAAACGCTACTGTAGGTAGAGCTATACGCAGTTATATTCAGGATAATCATCAGGATTGGGATGTAGAAATTTTCAGAGTTGCTCATGCAATCAGAACGGCTACTCATGAGGTAACAGGTTTTCCTCCTACGTTTTTAAATTTTGGTCGTAAAATTCCCATTTCAGGAGACTTTTACGGGCAAGTACAGTCAACTTCGGGAATTCAACTAGCACCTGGTGATAGGAATAAATATTGTGATGATATATCTAATCTTTCGGATACATATAAAGATGTAGTTCAGCGGTTAAATGATGCATACAAGAAAAACCAGAAAACCTACAACTTGCGTAGACGAGAAGTTGAGTATGCTGTAGGCGATAAAGTTTGGAAGAAAAATAAGGTTTTATCAGATGCTGCAAAACATTTTTCAGCCAAGTTAGCACCCAAATTTGTACTTTGCACAGTTCGCCAGAAAATTTCAAAATTGGTTTACGCGTTAGATTATGCAGATGGGTCCGATGCAGGCCATTGGCACGTTTCAGATTTAAAAACTTATTATGGATCAAACTCCGACGTTTCAGTCGGGTAAGCAATTTTAATAACTCCATAAGTTTAGATAGGAGCACAAATTTTAGTTAAGATACCTGGAGGGTTCATGTCTTGCATTTGTAGTAATTTTCTAGTAGTGTGGTATGTTGACAGTAAACTTCGGAAATATTTTTCCGGCTGGATATCTTTTATCCAAGGGTTGAAGGGTGGGCCACGTTTAGTGGGTGTAGCGTCTTCAGCGTCTGCACGCCACGCAGTTGATGTGAACCAAGCAAGTGAAACTCAGCAAGATTTGTCTCAGGGATATGGAATCCGATGTAGTAACGGTTTAGCCTTTTGTGATTATACGACATTTTGGTGAGGTTTATGCGCTTGGAAAATATCAATAAATGACATAACAACGTCATTCTTCCTTGTGTTGTCCTTATTTTCATCTATACTTTCTATGTTTCACTTCTATAATTTTTTTGTATTTCTGTCGTTTCTGGATAACATCCTACTTGTAATCCTCTAGTATCTTAATTTTGTTTGAGTGTTCTAACTAACTGATCTAGGCTATCAGAGCTAGTTGTAGTTCTTTTTGAAAACTTTAGTTACCGTTTAGTAGTCACAGTATCGAATATCGTTCGTACTTGTGTTATTGTATAATTAGTTACTTTTCGTATTATCTTTTCTTAATGGTTACTGTATGTAAGTAAACATTTTATCATTATCCTAGTTCGTAGGATATTTAACGGCCATTAAAGGAACTTGTTCCGGGATGGGGATGGACTAGTTTCGGTCGGCTGTCTTGAATGACAGGTGGTCAAGGAGGGTCGAGCGTAGACATAGGTAAGGGAGCTTGTCAGTCAGGAGTGACCTAGGTCGTCTGAACGTTCTTCGAGAGACATATCTTCCTCCCCGCTCCACCTCAGCCCTTGGCCTATCGCTCGATCGAAACACTGTTCATCGCACCTGAAGCAAGAGCTTTCCAGAACAATGGTCCTTTTTGTTGTTTAGTCGTTACGTACTTCAAGTTCAGCCCCTTGGAGCTATATCCAAAGAATTTTTAGTTGATACGTACGTCTAATTTCAGCCCTTGGAGCTATATCCAAACAATTTTTTGATTTATTAACAGTCTGGATACTTGTTCCCACTGTTAAGGATAGGCAGTTGGTTATCCTTCTGTATCATGGTTTAGGTGTGCTTATGCCTAATACCAATTTTAGTACTGGCAACCACTACAGCGCTGCTCAGGCATTCCACCACAGTGTCTGTGGAGACTGATTCTTCGAGGTCCTCTCCTAAACCATTTCATCTTTTCTTTTCTATCACTCCTTTATTTCTATTTTACACTGGAGGAAGCATTATCCTTTCTGAGTGGAGCTCTCCAGGAGTTTCCGAATGCTGTCCAGTGATAAAATGATTTCCATGTGGGTTCTTGTATGAACAGTTAGTTTAGTCCTCTTGCTTCTTCCGTAGGTTAAGTTAGGTTAAGTATGTTTAGTTTATATGCTATTTGGGTTGGATTAGTACTCCGATGACTTACCGATTTTGACTTTCCCGATAGTGTTCTTACCGATTTTGTCCCTAATTATTAGGCGTGTAGTACGCGAAGCTACTTTTGAGTATTAAATCTTTCCTTTTAGCAGTATATAGTAGTAAATACTGATATTTACATATAGAATAATTATTAAAAAGTTAGAGAGTGGGTACCAGAATTACCTTCTTTTTGCTTAATTTAGTTGTAATTTAGTTTAGCAATAGGTTTTAGTAATATCTGTTTAACTTTGGAAATTGAAGTCTCAATTTATAAATAAAAAAAATACATGTAACTATGTACACATATTTTTTTGACAGGGTGGTAGACAGTGTGACATTCAAAATTACCTGAATGCCACTTGTTAATTTTTATTCTAATAGCAATGAATTTTTGTAGTCTTAAACCACAATTCTGTAAACTTATTATTTAATTTTTCAGTCCAATCCCAAAGCCCTAGTCTTACTGAATCTGGAATCTGGAATTGTGTTCGTCAATCCAACTTTAAATTATAAATTAGCATACAAGCGCCATCTGTTACTTCTCTTGATAAACACCTACAAGTCATCTGGTATAACAAATATTTAAAAGAAGAAATCTGTATAAGTGAATAAATCCCAAAAATCAATAAACAAAATTATAAATCGATAATTCTGATTAAATTGGAACTCATGAATGCATAAGAATGATACAGTACAGTAATTGTGTAGATTTGTATTATATTTAAAGAATGATTTATGTTCCCACTACCTGCGACATCTCGCGTATAGAAGTGTAACTAGTTGTTAGAGTTCAAACAAGGTATCCGAACAGTTCGTGATAGCCATTTTCCTTTTGACTTCGAGCAATTACGGACGTGTTGTCCGATTAGCACCTCATCTAGTGTGGTATGTTAATAGATAGTTAATAATATAAATATAATTACCTTCTGTAGCATTTGTTGTACATGTATTTGCAATTTAATTGTTGAATTTATCATAATTAAACGCGATGTTTGTTGATCACAAATTACCTTCATTCGCGGCGCGTGGCTTGAAAGAGACGCGGTCATGTTAATGTATGAACGGGGTATTTCGAGACATGTGTTTAACTCAGTATTAAGATATATTTAGAAGTAAATTTTATTAATGAGGTTTAATAAGGGTTTAAAGACGGCAAGAATTTATTAAATTACGTTTTCGTAACCTTGTCGAATAATTAAAATTCAAAAGAATTTAACTCGATATTAGTAGGGGCGAGAAGGGCATGTTAATGTAATTTATTTAGAGATATACCAGTAATGCATTAACGTGGGGATTTTATCAAACGCACTAAGAGTGCCCACTAATCAACAAGTAATTTCAAGCGTAGTAACAGATGATAACTCTTGTAGGAATGAGGTGTTTAAGTTGACCCTTCAGATTTGAAGTTAATCCTTAAATTGGGAATTTTACCATACATTTGGCTTAACGGTGTGCCAGGAAAATTGGGTAGCTGCTATAATCCAGGAGAACCAGACTATTTGCCAAGGAGTTTTGAATCCAAGGTTGGAGTGGCCTGGTATGAAATAGTCCTCGCTGGATGAGAGCACCAAGTTGTTTGGTTTGGTAACAGTTCCGGCGTCTAAATTCTTGGGATCTCTACAGAGTCAATAATCGAGTGGTGGCAACACGAGGATTCAGTAAGACGAGGACCAGGGTTGGTTACTGCAGAACCCAGCCGGTGGTAAATGTATCAACTGAATTTGCTTTTCAACATTTCTTTTCAACGTTCAACTTTCAACGACATTATTCAACCTTCGACAACTTTTATACATTTCTAAATTGTTTTATGTTATATATTGCCTTCAGCTAATCATTAATTTTCTTCATTTAATTACTTAATCACCGTTTAGCAATAATTTGTCATATTTTGTAAATTTTTTGGTCTTCAACCTAGTCAAACTTATTAATTAAATATATAACTTTCTGTAAGGAAGTAGCTACATCCAACCATAAGGTGTAACATTTCAAGTAATCAAAATTAACCATTTCAAGTTTTATAATAGAGTCAATAAACCAGATAATTTTAACTGAGTGTTGATAATTTCATGAGTATCTATAACATTAATTATCTCTGAGTAGTCACAGTCGTACAATTAGACAAGTACGTTATAGATGCTTTTTTTAATATGACTACTGGCGCCTAACAAAAAAATAAAAGTTTTTCTTGAATAATTTCCGAACCACGACCCAGTCTCCACTATCTAAACGAGAACCGGGCAACCTCAACTTCCTAACCCGCCAGGGGGCAGAAGTTGGTGGTACAAGTAGACCATTTGAATAAACTGCGTCAAATATTTGAGTGTATTTTTTGTGCCATTGTGCCAATATAAAGTCGCAATCTTTGGTTAGCTGTAGTTAACCACCTGGAATAAGGTGGTAAATGCAAAGGCCCATTTTAAATAAATCTAAGGTGTAGTTACCAGTAGAGATTTTAGAATACATTTGGTAGCAATATGTTTTATCTGTGCGTAATTCAGAAATAACTCATGTTGGACAAACTACAAACAATTGGTTAGTTCAAAGTCTATAAGTGATAAATTATGGCAGGTATCGAGTGCTTTCAACATACGCCCTGCGAATCCACGAGACCCGGTTGTGTCACTATCAAGGAAGTGGAAAAAGTGTCTTAAAGGAGGTTCGTTACCATGCGACTGACAAATAGACCACTCCAAAAGTCGTTTCAACTATGTCTTCATTTGGGACATGGCTCCGTTTTTCGACCCAGTGTGTGCTACAGTCCCGTCAGTGCCCACTGCTAACAAAGTTAAAGTTATTTGATCCAAAAAATCTAATCTCCATAATATTTTTAGCAGATCCCGCAGAAGGTACAGTATGTGCTATGTAAATAGATTCAGGTTCTTCGGTCAATGATAAGTGCTAATCCATTGTAGTTTACTGTATTCTGTGACGAAGTGTGATCGTAGTAGGCGTTGCTTTTGTATCATCTAGAGTGTTGACTCAATACACGCTTTATTTTAGTGCAGTACATGAACGTTTTAATAGGGCGGTAGCGGGCAAAAGTTGTTAATATTTATATTTCAAATATATTTTAGGGTGTTACTTTTTACATGTAATAACAACTGTTTTTGGCTATTACATATCGATAATAAAAATTAAAAATATCACCACCCTTTGAGTGGTGGCAGAGGGCAGAAAATATGTTTCGTATGCAAAACGGTTTTGGAGCAATATTTGCAGTAAAATAGCAACTTTTTTTACTATTACAACTTTTTGTAGCAAGAACTAAAATTTCGCCTTTAGTAGGCGCTCCACCCTATTATACAACTATTGGAAACCAGGTTATGCAAACATCTACGAACAATTCAATTCGCATTTATCCTTATTCAACAATATTATTGTTAATTCTTTAATTTTTATCTTTTCTGCCTATTTTGATAAAATTTTTGCCATTTCCATTTGTATCATTTCCGAAACCCTGGCTTGCTTGTGGTCTAAGTAGGAATTTCAAAGATGTAGATACGACAGTTGTCTATCCATTGGAAAATAAATTACATCAACTTTTAGGAGACCCAAAGAACAAGCATAATAGGGACATACCACATGGTAGGTTCTTTATTTTTCTCACATGGTGTCAAACGAATATTTAAACAGTCATTGCTACTGTTGGCAGAATGTGACACAAGCTCATCATATTCCTCACAAGTCCGTATCGTCATAGTCATCAATATTATCGATGACATAATTTGGTTACCACCGTTCCATGATTTTTCGTAGATTTCAACGATGCTGGAATTCTAATTGAATGAAGACTGATCCAGTATTTTTTGTAGCAGCATACATATACATTTTGATATAAAAGCATTAAATGACTTTTAACGCTGATTTAGCATAAGCTATCCACGATCAGCATTTTGCCAGTAAACGGTTATTCTAGTAAGGTCAAACTAAAAACATTCTTGCTTTGTAAAGCGAAAATTCAAACGAAAATTCAGTTAGCTACTATCAGTACGTTTCACACTTGGAACAAAGATGATCAGAAATATGAATTTAAACTGCGGAATTAATTTTTAATCTCCTTTATGACATAATAATCTTGGACGGTGCATTCTTAGTGTATCAGTACGGTGATCGATATCACTAATAACTCGATTCTCGAAGGTTGATGGTTCAGAGAAAACCAGATGGCGAGGAGTGAATAGGATGTCCTCCAAAAAGAGGAGTTGATGTCAACAAGAAACTGAGAGGTAAGAAATCTGACGAGACCGTGCGCATATCTGGTAATTGCGACAGATGTGTGATGCTGTTAGACATGTTATACAGTAAACGGAGGCCAACTAGTTCACAAAATATCTGGCAAGATACGTTAACAAGAAGGTAATCAGTACCCAAAAATCTGCTATAAAGAATTATTGAACAGTGACAGAAAACTGTGTCACAATAATTGATGCATTGAATTTAGAGCTATGAGTGAACACAGAGACAAACAAACACAAAATCTCATTCTAAACACATACATCCGCTTCGTTTGGCTGGGGGTAAAAATCTTCCATCACAAATCCCCGCACATAACCTCCTCCAATTGTACAAGTAATAAACCAGATAGCAAAGAAACTAATCTAAGTTTCATTTCGTTAGACGTCAGTAAACAACTGTGACATTAAAGCAGTTATTGAGGATATAACAATATCAATTTCTTTTTATTGTATCTTTTATTTTGATATGTTTGCTAAGTGTCCTATAAATCTCGTGTAACGGAGTATAAAGCTAATAATTTTCTCAACGGAAATATTTCGGTTTTATGAAAATTATTAAACTGGAAATAGACGCCGTATTGTGACATCAACTAAATTACTGAAGTCGCTGTATTTTTATACTTAGTTAATAAAAGCTGATGAATAAGTGATATTTAACAAAATTGTGACATGCCTAAAATAGAAAACTTAGAACGAGGGTGAGGACCAAATAACTGTAATAAGTTACAATAATAACAAAAAACTTTTATTTTTTTTAAATAAGGTCGCTGAAAAATTACATTAAAAGTTTTATAGTGTACGGAAAATTTTATAATATTCTCTTTTCATCTTATATAAATATAAAATCTATTTACGTTGAGTCATCATCGGAATCGAACATAAATATTATCTATAGTTATTTGAATATTTTCGTTTAAGAAAACAATAGTAGATTTGTAACATTTTATTTTATAACGTAGAACAGGGATGTGGACCAACTAATTGTGCCTAATTATAAGTCATAGCAACAAAAAAATGTTATTTTCTTTTGCATGAGGTCGCTGAAAATTTAATTTTTACAATGTGTACAAAAATGATATAAGGTTATTTTTATCTTATATAAATATAAAATCTATTAACTTTGCGTCACCATCAGAATTAAACATAAATATCATCTATAATTTACTATTGTTAGGTATTTGATATGTTCTCGTTTAAGAAAATAGAATAGATTTTTAAGATTCTCTTTTAATGATTGATTTTATATGGAAAGCCAGTGACGACTAATCGTTATATAAAACTAGAACTGTCTTTCAGTTCCTTTTAAAGTGATGCCGTCGGTGTCAGTGGAATGATTTTTGTATTACCCTAATCTTCGCCTACCAATTCTGTTAGTTTTACCACTCACTTATAATGCCACTCTACTGAACCATGTCTGTTTTTCTGCTGAATTTACATTTTATTTAAATAGCGAGGTGGACAGGCACAATTAAAGATACTGGAGTGAATAAATTCACATTTGTTCATTTAAACCCCTACAAACGGTCTCAGAAAATAAATGCTTGGGATGACATCATAAAGGATTGTCAAACCTTACTATTTGAATGGTGAAATTTACTGTGGTCTTTTAGAAAATTAAATCGATCATTGGATTCTGCCCGTGTCATCATTGGATTACATAGATTATAATAAAAATTAAAAATTCAAACCGCGTTGAATCCTAATTTCATATCAGAATTTATATTTGAGAGCAGAACAGAGATTTTCTAAGGCTAGTGGACCCGAAATTAAGAAATGAGCTTTCTGCATAAATTGCATATAATCACAACAAAACTGCAATTATTGAATTAATTTCAAGCTCTCTCATATCCTCTGACACTAAAACTACCCCTAAACCAGGAGCGACCAGAGTTCTTGTGGACAAAACTCGCACGAAATGTATTCATGGAGTCAAGAGAAGATTTTTTTGTAAAAAATTGACAAAATTAGGAAATACTGCACGTCTGTTGCCTTTTCGATCCCTGTTATATTTTGCATCCTGAAACCACCGCTAATGTAGGCGTTTCAATGTTATTTTTCACAAAATTAATGAAAAGTGGTTACAAAGTGAATAAAAGAATTGTTCAGTCAACAACTGGAATTTGCATATTATATCTGGTTTTCTTTTGTGTCATCCTCCCCCGTCACTCCTGGAATTAAACAAGCGAATATTTTGAGCGAAATAGTAGTATCTGAATATTCTAAAGTTCTTTTGTTGCTATTTTGGACAAAACAAATGCAAAACATAGTTCAGACCCAAGACTGAGAATGGTGATTTTTTTATGTTCTTTCAACTATTAAAAATTTTAGATAAAGAAATAGTTGGAGGTTGGAGGTAATGTTCTGTAGTCAATTTTTTTCGTTTTAGTCAGTTTTTTCATGAAGGGCAATCGCTTAGTTCCTTTTGGGTCCACAGGCAGATTTATTTTCAAATTCCAGCAATAATCGGCCATATGCTGGCTTTCCATCGACCTTGATAGCATCGCTCCATCTCCTCAATACCGCGGTGAAACATTTCACCTTGCTCTTCACTAGAACCTGTTAAGTTATCCGGGAGGCACGGCTCGCAGTCTGTATCTGCGTTCATTGTCAGTAGCGTCGATCGAGGCAGGTATAAACTATGCGAGCGGTGTCTCGAGCGGCTGCCTCACGAGGCAACCTCAGAGAATCTTTAGAGCGACTATCCATAACCCCAGATATACATTCAAATGGAAAGAATGCCAGCAAAACAGCGACTTCTCACACTTCACATCCCGCGGAACTAGCGATTGTAGATACCAGAATCCTGTTCCCTAAGCAGACAAAGAGACCCCATATGATTGTCTCTTTCATTTGTTCTGCCAACCAGTTAGACGGCTCTTGACAGACCGGTGTAGTCTTGAGTTTTGAGAGCGATGTAGGCAATTTTTTATTATTATTATGCTGTTTGCGCATTACTTTTTGAAGAAGAATGTTTGATATTGATTTCTTGTTACATCAAGAATCCAAATATCAGCAAATGATCCCAGATACTCCTAACGTAAGACTTTACTTAAAATATGCACCGTTACCAATAGTTGTGGTAGGCTCAGGTCATAGCTCATCTTAACAATTCTGAGGGCACCTACGATTTTTGGCAAGGCTGTGGTCTTTGCATTTCACATTCTGTTAACTTTTAATTGGATTATTTTGTACTTGCTCAACTTCTCAATTTCTTTGAGCATTACATTAACAACATTCAGGATGAGACATTAATCAGTAAACAGGATTCTGCTTTTAAAATTATTGTTATTACCCTAGTTTTGTACGCCTTTCGACGAAAGGCAATAGATAGAATTTTTTGAAACAAATAACTATCAATGCTATTGGGCACGGTTGAGGTCAGACTATAGCTGATGTATTTAAGATAATTAACTTTTAAGGATGGATGTAGATGAGTGGGTACAGATGTAACTTGAGGAGGCTTTCACGTTCCCAATATGACTATCAAGATTCTCTGAACCTGTTTCTACTTCCACAGATTCTTAATTTAATCAGCAAGAACTCTACATCCATTATTAGTTTAGTACACTTCTTTTACAGGGGAGGCTTTACTACATCAACGAGCTCTGTTCGATGCTGTTCCAGGTTTTTGGGACCTTTAGGCAACATTGATCTCCTTAATCAGATCAGAATCCAGATCTCATAAAGCGATCACAGAGACTCCTAATCCAAGACATTCCTTGATGTATTCACCGTTCCCAATAGTACGTTCTTCTGAACTTCTTGCGTGCTCGATTGACCAGGCAGTTGTAGACTCGGGTCATGGCCTTTCCTAACTTTTCAAGGACACTACAATTCTAGCACTTAGTATTATTCTGTTTTTTACATTTTTTTTCTAGTATATACCGCACTTTTGTAAAAAAATTCCCAGTTGGGAAAGTTTCTCATGTATCTTATTCATAGGAAATCTATACAGCTGGCTCTCTACCAAATACTAAATAATGCTCTATGCACTATTTGTAGGAATATCCAGGGTGAGATTTTATGAGTTAAAATTAAAATTTAAAATTGTTTACCATATAAACCTGTAATTTTTTCTAAATTGTTTTATATTTGAAATATTTTTTAGTTTGACTGCTATTAAATTATAATACTTAGGTCCTACGTAGTCTATAAAATTTTGTTGTCGTGTTCTAATACATTTCTTTACATTTAAGTTTTTATTATTCTTTGATTTTGTATTGTATACATAAGAGGTAATGTTGTAAATTGCTGTATGAGTTTTGACCTGTACTATAGATTCAAGAATGTATAAATATTTTACACTAAGGCTATTAATTTCTTTAAATAAAGATACATTTGAATATACAGTTGATTTATGTAATATATTTTTAATATGGTTCTTTGAATAACTTTAATAGGCCTTAGGGCATTTTCGTATGTTCCACCTCAATGGGCTTGTTCGGCATTTTTTTTTAATTTCATAAATCGAAAGTGCAAGTATAAATTAATGGATCTGCAAAAAATCAGAATCTTATTCGCACGTTTAGTATCTTAAAAAGTATTATAAATTTCCATCTCGCGAAAATGGGGCGTGGCCAGGCGCTACGTCACTATACGCATAGATTCGGCGATCTCAATAGACTTGATGCTCCTTACTGGTTATAATTATAAGTGTTTTCGAAGTATTGTTTGTTTTGCATACTACTTGACAGTAGGGGAGTACAATTTGGTGAAATGTCAAAAAATTACAATTTTCTCTCGCTCCTGCCAGAACGAATTTTCGACTTGGACCCTGCAACTTACGCTTATAATTCATCGCCGACCTTCTCCTTTCCGTAGACACATAGAACGAACTTCCACTCGACGTATTTATTTAGTTACCAGCGTTTAAAAATTCCATGTTTTTCGACTTTTCAGAAAGGTCCCAGAAAGCCATTTTTCTTACGTCACTTGCGTATAGTGACGTCACAAATGAGCGCTCGGTTTTTGCAACTATTACTAATTTCAACTCCTTATATCTCAAGAACGGAAAAAGTTAATTATACGAAATTTAAGGTGTATAATGAGAATATCGAGTACTATATGAAAAAGTATAAAAACCATATAAAAAGAATATCATGGAATAAGCCCATTATGCCATATTTTATAATTGATTCTACAAGTGAGTTATATACTGTTAGTAGAGTTTTTCTTGAAAGATGTCTCTAAGGTTATAAAATGTATGTATTAATTTTCTTGTTTTTCGTGCTTATTTGTATTGTATTGTATTATGTTTTACTTTTTAGTTTACTTAAACTATTATTTATTTAAGTAACTTACGAAGAACTTCGGAGCACTTTCTCTAATTCCTGTTGATTATAGTTTAGTAATTAATTTCTCGTGTGATACGGTGTCAAAGGTCTTCCGCTAAGTCCAAAAAAAACAGTTATACATTTTCTGTTTTCATTCAGACATTTGCTTATAGAATCATTAATGCTGTAGTTAGCTCTAAAACCAAACTGGTTGTTGGATAATATTTGATTAGCACTGAGAAATTCCTCAAGGCGGCTCACAGTGGGAAATTTAGCACTTTCTTTGGACAAAAGTCCATTTGACGCACAGTTGTTGACCGATTTGAATAATATTTTTTTATATACTCGTGAATGTTCTAGTTTATCCTCCGATTGCTACAATTTAAATATATATTTTTCTGATGCACGTATCTGACCCAATATCGGAACATCAGCGGGTTGATGTTATCATATACATATTATGTAATTAAAAATAGCTATTTGAATTAAAAATGCAAGTAAGGTAAAAATGTAACCAAATTTCAATTTTAGAGCCAAAATGCATAAGAAATTGGAAGTATAAGAATCCCATGGATATGCAACCTCAAAGTTGCTTATCTGCTCCTTAATTGTAAACACAAATACATTTTTTATCTTTTATATAGCTTGAATTTAACGTCATCCTTGAGTAAATCTTTTTATTTTTTATACTTGTTAAAAGATCCTGAAAACCTGTATGTTCCTATATTGGGTCAGATATGTCCATCAGAAGAATAGATATTTAAATTGTAGCAATTGGAGGGTAAACTAGAATCATTTATGAGTATTAAAAAAAAAATTATTCAAATCGCTCAAAAACTGTGCGTCAAATGGACTTTTGTCCAAAAAAGTGCTAAATTTCTCACTGTGCGGCTCTTCAGTTCCTTTTAAAATATTTTTGGCAGATTACTAATGGCTGAAATTGGTCTGTAGTTGGATTTATCAGTTCTGCTGCCATTTTTAGAAAGGAGTAACTATAGACTCTTTGACATGTTGAAAATTGCAGATTAATAATATGTTTTAGAGTTCCAAGGGGGTCCATGTGAAATTTTTTTATTGGTTTAACAGTTATCATATCTTTTCCAGTTGCACTATTATTTTTTAGACTATTTATATGCATGATAATTTAATTTTTATTTATAGGTTTTAAAAAAGACTGTGGTTTAATTTATTTGTATTTTCCTCCCTGTTGTTGTTAGAATTTGTGTGTATTATTTTATCGACTACATTTTTACCAACATTCCAGAAATAATCATTGAATAGATTTGCCTTTGCTAGGTTGTTCTTTACTATTATACGGCCATTATCATCACAGATATTAATATTATTAGAGGTGTTTTAAAACCTCATGAGCTGTAACCTTCATATGCGAAGAGACATAATCCCTCCTGTTGACTCAGTTACACTTCTTAAAAATATTATATTTATTGTCTACAATTTATCCCGAGCTCTTGTTTATGTATACAGCAAGGCAGCCTCCAGTGTCTTCAAAAACATACTTATAACTCAGAATAAACTTTGCCTTTTGCGCATTTCGCGGCTCATGAGATTCTGAAACACCTCTACTATTAGATTCTTCGATTGTGTGAATTGGTCACGTCATTATTTTGATATCAATAAACTAAAATAGATTTCTTACTAAAAACCTACAGTCAAAACTTACCACCCTTAAACTACCCACTTATCTATTCTCCATTATGCAAATAGGCGTCATACTACAGAAATGCCAAATATTATTATTGCTATCATTATTATTGAGTTTAGCGTACTCCTCTTTATTATTATCATTATTATTATTATAAATAACCTATAAAACGTTTATTCGTCGAATATGTATCTTGTCGGTGAATATTCTTTATAATACACCTCAAATTTGTTAAAATAAATAATCACTTTCATTTGACTTCTACTATACACAGCATTATTAATTCTAATTTCGACTGAGGCTCGCATTTCAGAGCGCGATTCATGTCAAATTTTCAATTTAAATTAATCCAGCCGAGTGCAAAACTGAGTGAAAGCGACGCAGGCACATCAACTGAATGTGTGGGGGTAGCACTTCACCTGTCTCGAAGCACCCTTTTGACTAGCCGCTCGCAGCGACCGTGGACTTGTTGAAGCCCTTAGTCTTTAGTGAGTTTGTATGGAGGGCTTGATCACTTTCTTAAATTACAGACGTATCGTATTGCCAGACTTGAGTATGCTACACAGGTAAAGCGACGGTGAAGCAATTTAGATTACAAAATTAATTACATTCTGGATAAATTGGCGATAATTAATTAGTAACAAGTGGTTGAAATTAATTTTTTATAACAAATTTATAAAATAAATATCCTTCTTCAATATTAGAAATAATAATAATATTATTTTCAAAATTGCAGCTATAGACCCATGTTTCGGAGTTATTGCTCCTCATCAGCGTAGCGTAGCATAATATGTCTGTGTGAGAAGCAAAATCAACACACGTAGAAGAGAGTACAATACACAGTGCTGTAGTTTATATCCTTGCACCTCATGTGCTACATATAGGGCTTCGATGAGAGCAGTCAGTATATAGAGTCGTATATACACTTTCCTACATGAGACAGTGTCTTCTAAATATTGAAGACATTGGCTACAGAAAATCCTCAGTGGGATAAATCATTTTGATATTTAAAAACTTAATAATGGCAAAAGTACGCGAATGACATATAATTAATTAATGCAGTGTAGTTATCACAATTCATTTTGTTTGCAGCGCCTACCTACTTTAAAAAATCGATTGCATGGTATAGTATATATGATCTCAATTGGGACAGCATAAGAACGAAAAGTCGGCATCTCCTTTATGGGACATAGGTGGCGGCGCGGCGGTAGAAATGTAAAAATGCTTTAAATACTAAAACTTTTTTTAATTTTTAAAGAAAGGGATTTTTATAATACCTTTATTCAATAGAAGTGGTTAATGAAAAAATATGTTTATCACATTTGATACATGATATATTAAAGCTACGTCTATTGTCTAGTGACCTACCTCTCGTTCTATCTTCTAGCGGCAAAGTTATGTAATCTTAGGCGGGAGTTGCGTAGTTGGTATATAATCCTTCCAAAGAGGTGTAAAGCAGCGACTGTCTTGTTTATTAAATGTTAGACCATGATACTATGAACTTTGCAGTATCATGATGTTAGGCAGGTAGAAAATTTCTACTATTCTATAAGGGAAAGACAAAATTTGAAAGGGGGAACTCGTTTCCTGGCATCGGTAATTGGTCTCATTAGCGGAAATAGGTCGACGTTAAATAAACAAATTTCAAAAAAGCTTTGCCTATGAACTTTAAGTAAACAAGATTTCATTCGACATTATCAGAGTTGAATCGGTATTTACATTAATAATAAATTGAATTAATAGGTGGTAATATAGAATATTCATTTTCCTTTTTTATCACATGAGATACCACTTCCTCCATATATCGCTTTTGCCTATTTCGTCTACTATTATCTTTATATTCTTTAAGACAGACTCACTTAATTGTGGGGATAGATTATATTGATGTAGTCTTGTTTTTACATCAGCCCACACCATTTAAATGGGGTTGAAACCTCAATAATATGGAGGCAGACGTAAAATAGTATGATCGTGTGCTTCAAAAATTTTTTCAACGGCACATTCCTTTTTAAATGTAGCTTTTTAAATCAGTTCTAATAAAGTCTTTTTTGTGTTCTTTTCTGGTATTTCTTTACCTTTCATAAATTCAATGATATCGCCTTATCTTGTGTTGGTATTCGCAATATTTATGGGTTGCCTCGAATGGTATGACGCATTGTCCATAACAATTACAGGACTTGGTGAGATATTTGGTAACAACTGTTCCTTTGCCCACTTTTCAAATAATTCGGCTGTCATATCCTCGTGGTAGTCGGCAGTGGATTTCTTGATAATTTTAGCAGACAACAACGCATTTGGAATAAAACCTTTTTACTTCCAACATGTAGAATTATATTCGTTTTCCCATAGAACATAAAGAACTTAAATTACACTTTTTGGTTATCTACCCAACCGTATTGAACTACATCATGGATGTCAAACCATGTTTCGTCAAGATAAATTATGTGCATCTGGGTATTATTTTGTTTTACGCAGGTACTCGTGTCGATGATCAGTGATGCGTGCTGATTCCATAACTACCATTCGTTTGTCCAATTTTTTGTACCTAAAACCTCAATCGAGCAAAACGTTTTGCAAAGTATCTAATGATTTATAGTTATAATCTGGATAGTCGTGTAACTTATCCCTAATCATTTCTAAGGTGGGTACCTTCTGTTCACTGTAAAAGTCATACACAAATCGACGAATGATATCTCTGGACGCGCTATCAAGTTTTTTAAGTTTTTGTTCAACTCTTTTCCGTTTAATAGAACAATCAACTACATCCCCGGCTCTAATAACCCTATAAATTATAGTACGGCTAAATTTGGTTAATTCACAAATCCTCTCCGTAATTTGATTATATAAAGAATCAATATTTTCGCGAGTAAATATTCAAAATAACCCTTTGAGTTTGAACGTATAGTCTTTATTTTCAAATTCCGCTTGTACAGGCTCTGTATCAAGTCGTCCTCTTCGTTGTCACTACTATCGACAGGCCCTCAAAATGCCATTTTAAGCAATTAATTGCAAAAAATCACTCAACACAGTAATAAAACTAAAAACTAATAATTTGTTCAAACATTCACTAGAATTAAGTAATTTATAACGCCGCCTGGCTGTACAGCACTGCCTCGTACAGATCATACGATACAAATAGTTCATGCGTATTTTTTGTTTTATGTATTGTGGCATAAAAAACTCTGAACAAGGTTGGTGTTGACAAATCAAATTCGCTAAGTATCTAATCCCACCTATATTTCTATGTGACAGGCGGATCAAGTCCACGTGGACTGTAGACGAGGAGTGGTGAATATAAATCTGTAAAATTCTCTGCTCTCTCATTCGATGGGAAGCGATATATTGACAATACCCCTTAAAATCCCCTAGTTACGTGCCGTTCCAATTGAGTTCGTAAATACTATACATGGGAATTTTCTTTGCGAAACTTTACTAACGTCCTGCTCGAAAACGGTTGGAACCTCGACATAATTGTGTTAATAATTTTGTCTCAGAATGTTGGAAAGGATCTGTCCTACCTGTGTTAGCTTTGCTCATAATCTATAACACTCTCTAAGCTGCGCGACGCCGATGGCACTTGTCCAGAGCTACATTCTTGTTTCTTACTAGGATATTTGGCGATCATTCTTGTTTTTCGTTTTTTATGGGACCCCATAAACTTTAATTTTAAGTTTTAATTTTTTACAAAATCAGCTTATACATATTGTAGTACAATTCCAGATCTATTTCACTAATTTTATCGTGTCACCAAGCTGACCTATTGTTCATTTTGGCATTAAAATACGGAAAGACCTATTAGGGCAAAGTTTAAAAGATTGATATGGGAATTTCCACGGTCGCCTACTAGAAATGCAATCGCTTAGAAGGAAAAGTCGTAAATTTATACAGTTGGCGATGTCGTGAGTTGACTTCAAAGTATGAACATAAATATTAAAAATGAAACCACGTTTTATAGAAATAAGGTTTGGTTGGATTTATTTCATACCCAAAATGTCTAAGGGGATATTAATGGACATAGACTTGTAAGTAACCTACAATAATGGTAGGTAATATACAGAAATATAAGGGTTTAAATATTACTATATATCATATTTTAAATTATCGTACGTTGTATACAGGGTGTCCCGAATTGCATAGGCCAAACTTCACTAAGTGATACAACTTTTCAAAATAAGAAAAAAAGTTCCTACAATGGGCTTGTTCAGCATTTTTTTTTTATTTCATAAATCGAAAGTGCAAGTATAAATTAATGGATCTGCAAAAAATTAGAATCTTATTCGCACGTTTAGTATCTTAAAAACTATTACAAATCTCCATCTCACGAAAATGGGGCGTGGCCAGGCGCTACGTCACTATACGCATAGACTCAGTGATATCAGTAGACTTGATGCTCCTTACTTGTTAGAATTATAAGTGTTTCCAAAGTATTGTTTGTTTTGTTTACTACTTGACAGTAGGGGAGTACAATTTGGTGAAATGTCAAATAATTACAATTTTCTATCGCTCCTGCCGGGACAAATTTTCGATTTTGACCATGCAATTTACGATTAGAATTGATCGCCGACCTTCTCCTTTCCTTAGAGACATAGAACGAACTTTCACTCGACGTATTTATTTAGTTACCAGCGTTTAAAAATTCCATGTTTTTCGACTTTTCAGGTTAAATTTGAAAGATTCCAGAAGCCATTTTTCTTACGTCACTTACGTATAGTGACGTCACATATGAGCCCTCGGTTTTTGCAACTATTACCAATTTCAACTCCTTATATCTCGAGAACGGAAAAAGTTAATAATACGAAATTTTAAGTGTATAATGAGAATATCGAGTACTATATGAAAAAGTATAAAAACCAAATAAAAAGAATATCATGGAACAAGCCCATTATGAGTCGGGAAGTGATTAGTTCCCGAGATACAGGGTGTTCAAATAATTCTCCTGAAAATGTTTTTTTATGAATATTTTCGAAACGTCTACATTTCTTGGCCCTCTTTTAAGTCCAACATTTCTAAATTCTAGGTGGTTTCCAAGAAAAACATCTTTAGATGGTTTCCTTCTATTCGAAAATTTTCTGCGATATTCGCGTACCGCGGCATTTGCGTTTCCATTACAATATCCATAAATAAAATGAATATTCGCGTACTCCACATTACTAAACAGGACCATTCTTTAATTTTCAATAGAACACTTTTTCCAAAAGGAAATAATGAAACTACAGAACAATGAACTACAGAAAACTAAAAAACAACAATGTCCTTATTGTCATTCTGGCATTGCATGCTAAATTATTTTTCATTTGTTACAAACATTACAATTACGGCACACTCCTGCATACCAGGAATGCTGGTAATAATGGTTACTAATTAATAAAGTTCAGATAAGATTTACTCATAAACTGATAATTTTAGAGAAAAAACACAAGAGACTTTTTTTGTGTAGAAAACTTCAAATTTTAAGTTCTGCTCATAAATCAATTTAAATTTTTTTTCTTAAAAAGCATAAAAAGTTAAATTCCTGTGTAGATAAAGTTGTTTTAAATGTAGGTAATAATTGTAAAAAAATAGGCGACTGTATAGAAAATGATGTTATATTGGGAGACGACATCTTATCAGAAAAAAAGGCAAATATTGTATTATTGTATTATTTCAATTTACTTTCAAAAAGTAATTTCGAACGTATAAAAAATAAAATAGATATCAGAATATAGAACATTTAACTTACATTTTTTGAAAAAAAGATTTTTTCCTAACTTAAAATACACAACTATTTTCTGTTATCGTATCTCGGACTTCTAATTGTTCGTTTTCCAATATCATAAAATAATTACTAATTTTTTAAGCTTTTAACACAGTTACAAATGTAAATAAACCACTTTTATATTTTACGAATTCTAATAAACGACAATAAAAGGTACAATAACTTTGTTAAAAATTAAAAAACATATGTAAACAAATCCTATTTAAACCCCTGCGGTCATACTATGCTTGCGTTGTGCCGAAATAGAAGGAATTATTTACATTTTCATAATTAGTGGTATAAAAAGTTCGGTACAAATAATCTCATCAAAGTGCCGCACTTCTTCCGGCGGGAACACAAGTCGGGTATTACAGTTTTTTATTATTTCTAATATTCGGAACTATAACATCCATTGACCCTGAAAAACAGTGGTTCTCAAATGTTTCCTACTTTAACATTCAAATTTTAAACCTAGGTCAGTTTTTTCAAAGTGGCCCTAGAGAAAAAAGTCATGTAGGTTTTTTGTTTGTCTATTCGGTCCCTATTACCACTTTTTTATTAACATGAAACTAATTACACCCTGTATATATGTAAGAATATAGGTTTTAAAATAAGCTTCTTAAGGTGGCCATTCCCTAGAAAGAGACATCCGATAGGGAGATATTTATTATTTTTGGCCATAACTTTTTTTCTTAGTACGTATATTTCAAAAACTATAAGAGTACCTAAGTAGAACCATAACAAGGCTATTACTATGAATTTTCACTCAATAATTTTAATGATTTGCAAAATAGCTAGATTTAAATTTAAAAATTATGTTAATCTTCCTATTTCGTAGTTTAAAATCTAGCTATTTTGCAAACCACTGAAATTATTGAGTGAAAATTCGTAGTAATAGGCTTGTTATAGTTCTACTTATTTATTATTAAGGTAGGTACTCTTATAGTTTTTTTAAATATACGTAATAAGAAAAAACGTTATGGTCAAAAATAATAAATACTTCTATCGGATGTCTCTTTTTATGGAATGGCCACCTTAAGTAGGTATTGCCCCATTTCAATTACTGTTCTTTAATTTTATACCTGTTAAATAAAAATGAGATGAGTTAGCTTCAAAAGCCTGATACCCATTAGAGTGATGCTAAATGTATTAGGATGGCTTTCTATAAAAAATTACATAACATTTTTACTCTGGTGTTTACATGTGAGATTAAAAATGACTTAACTCCTGCATATCTGCAGGATAAATTAGTTTGTAATACAGATATTCATAATTATAATACTACAGATAATCTATACTTTCATTTACAAACATACAAGAAAAAAGTAAACTCATTCTATAAGGGTTTAAATGAGTATAATAATAATCGGTAGATCATTATAGGTTGATATTAAAAACGGTCCTAGATTAAATATATTTAGAAGTCAACTTAAGAAACATCTGTTTGATGAATAGCCGTCTGTATAGTTTGTCATATCTATCAAATTAAGTGTGATAATTTTCATGAGGTATTGGTTGCTGTACTCTCTCCCTCTACTATACATTACACTCTATGCTTCAATTTTGTATGGCGTAAAAAAGTCTAACTATATTCTCTCAAATAATCTAATTAAATTTTAATTTTCGTTGTATGGAAGTATATTCCCAATGCTTTAATTATGGTTTAAACGAACGTCAGCAAAATTTACAAAATTCCAGTATACGAGTTTCTAGAGTGTTCTGTCATATATGGGTATCAATGGATTTGGAACTTTATTATCTAATTCTGAATTATGTCACACTTGGGGCCAAAATATAGGACGGGATAGTCTCTAAGGCTTTATTCATTCATAACTTACAGGATGTAGTGAAAGGATATCGTCCTTTTCAGCAGCATATAAAGTTAATATTATTAAAATTGGTATTTATTACTTATTGCTGTCCTTAAGGAAGATGATACCTTCTTGAAAGTCTAAACTATATATTCATAAGTAACAAGCCATTTTTCTTGTTTATAATACTTGTTCTTCCAGGAATATAATTGGATATAGACCAACGTATTTAGATTTCTGTTAAAAAATTATCTGGACTCGCTGAACATTTGAAAATGGTACAAATGATAACCTGAAAGGTTTACCGACTTAACCCTTGTGCACTTTTTTTACTTAACAAATTAGGTGTACAAATGTCGTGTATTATAAGTAACTTAATATGATTCTGCCAGGAAAATGACAAAAAGAAGGAAAGAGAAAAAAAATGTTAGGCAAAAAATTTATTCAATGAATTTTATGAAATCATTAAAACTAATATTAAATTATTTATATTTGACAATTTTAATGTTTTTTTCAGAATTATTAGTCTTCTCGTCGAGAGGTAAGCATTTACTTTTAATATTATTGAGTTTAGAATTTATTGTTTCGTCTTTATATTTTAATATTTTAATTTATTTAAGAGTGAGCAAGGTGACAAGATGAATCCTATCTTATGCGCCTAGATGGCGCTAACAACTACTATGGTTATCTAGCCTTATAAGTATATTCAATAAGTGCAGAATATCAAATTTTGTTTTATATTTCAGATAAAGATAGTGCGAATGAAGTAGTACTTGAACGCGTCATCTTTTTTAAATTGAATTGAAGTGGTTCCAACTACTAAAGCATTGTACTAACATTATGATAAGCTGTTTTTGGCAAATTGGGTGATTTAACTGAAAATAAGTAAATTGTAAATACATAAATACTATAGGATGGTTGAGGAATATTTTTGGCTACAATTTGCTTATTAGGGAGATCTCTCTTCACCTGGTACGTTTTAATTGTAATAAATTGTTTACGATGATGATGAAATCAATCAACTTTTGTTTGAAACATTTCTTATAAATGTGTTGTTGCCGTACTGTGTTGTGACAAATGAATCAGCTTGCCTAAATGATAGTAGTCTCTAGGAGCTTTAAGTTGTAAATAATATCGTACAGGGTCTTCTACCATGTATAGATAGACATGAGCAGTAATTGCAACGAACCCCTTGTGGTATGGACGGGAACTATAAAAGGGAAAAGAGCAAGCCTAAATAGTCTAGGTCATCTTATGCAAAATGGTCTCCTGAAAACAAATCTGCATGTTGCCAGGTCTAAAATGGGTCGAATATTGTTTAAACAAATTGAAAAAATTGTGAATTTTTTTAGGTTTCTTGGGCGATTTTGAACAAAAAAGGTCTTTTGCAAGTTGATAGTTTTCGAGATAGTTAATTATTTAAAGCTCGATAAAACGAAAAAATGGCCATTTTCACCCTTGAAAGGCAATATGAAAAAACAAACATTTTAATATTGCCAAAGTTCTTAAATACTCTTTAAACATCCCTTAACAAAGCCCCAAACCGTTTTCGGCTATTGTGTTATTGCAACCCTTGTTTTTTAATTAATAATTAAGCGCATGCATCATTATGGTGGGCCGCGGCATCTATGCTCCGTCTCTTTTCCTCTCACGCGGAGTACACTGCCCTAATAAGCAAAACCCCCGTAAATGACAAAACCGCTGAAACGGGGTAAAAGATGTGAACTTCCAAGTTACCTGTCAGTTAAGTCTAGTTACATGTAATAATTTTTGTATGCGAATAGAGCAATTTTGTTGCATATTTTAATCTAACAAATTGCAATTGTTCTATAATGATATTTTCTTGCATTAATTGCTTAAATTATGTTCTTATCTAGTATTAAGGTCTTCAAAATGTCGTATTTGCTAAGGAAAATCGCAGCAATAGGATTTTTCGAGATAAAAGCACAATTGCACTACTTTAACAGTTTATTGAATCCTTAAGGTAAGGATTCAAATATATGTGACTTGTAGTGTTCATTGTTAATGGAATAAAGTTTCAAAATTATTGTTTTTTAAATGACAGCTGTGTTTTTATGGTACATCCAACCATATTGGTGCTAATTATTGAAATAATAGACGCATCGGTAAAAATCAAAATATAAGTTTGTTTACCAATAAAGGGTGATTATTGTTAAACAGTTCAAGATAACATAAAATTAATAACAATAATTGACATAATTCAATTATTGTGTGGCGTAGTTCTATGTATAATGCGCAATTTTTTGTTGAATAAAACGGTGAAAAATAATTTCTCGTGTCAGCTCTTGTTCTTAAAGTAATAAGAAAAGTGCAAAAATAGTACATGACATTTTAATACTCTACTAAGCTCAATTCTACGTGATACAAACTGCTTTTGACGGTAACGTCTAAAATAAACTCCGGATGTAATGCTTTATAAATTGTTTTCCTTTATTAATTATCACATCATATACGTAACGATATCAAATGGTTTCACTTTATTTTAAATTGTATTCAATATTCATATGATATTCCCTAAATATTGCTTTAATTGGATCTTATTATATATAACACCAATGTCAAGTCACTGCAAAAATAGGTGATTATAAAATATTTTTAGTTACGTTGTGTTTGTTTAATTTTACGTTTTCGTTCGTGCTCTATTCCTAAGCCACACAAAAACATGTGGCTTACTTTATGCAAGAGTTGCATACATAATTTTTCCAATGTCGTCCCAAGTGATGTCGAATAACACTTTTATTTTGAACTTAAGACATGATCATGAAGGTAACTGGTATAGGTAATACATCTCACTATTCTTTTCTTAGGCAACAGTAAACAACGTTTGAAATTTATACGCTATGTCTACGCGTTTTAGATTCTAGTGCAAACTTTCTAGCCAAAATGAATGAATCTTGTCCTGGACCAGAAGAAATCTGTGAAGCAGCTGAAGAATTTGTTCCCGGTAAAATTCTGAAAAATCTGTAAAGATTTCATGGTATTTACAAGAAACTGTGTACACATATGAACGCGCGCATGCCCACCAGCACCCACTCACACACATGCATAATAAAACAAATTCGGTAGTTTCAGTTTTGTTTATCGACGGTTCCTTTCAATCAGTCATCTTTGAGCACGCTAAATGATGTTACTCTGGGCTATTTCGAATAAGTATTATTAATAAAATCCGTTTCTGATGTGGATGGAAATTCATTTCATAGAATCATAGCAAGCCCCGTGAGAGGGGGGGGGGGCAAGGTGATTCCCTGAGTTATGAATTTTTTAGAATGGCTCGGGGTTAAGTATTAAATAAAGTGGAAAGATTCTTTTATTTTGTATGAAAATCGGACAAAATTGATGAATTTAAACAGGCTGATTTATAACAAGCGTAAAAAACTTTGGCATTCTTGATCCGCGTAATAATAGAAGTAATAACGCTAGTGAAGATATTTTAACAACGAAGAAAATGCAATTGATGCAGTGTTGGACAATCCTACACTGAGCACTATACGCATTGCAACACGGTTTCATCTTTCTCAAAATTTTGTATGGCGAACACTACATCATGAACAGTTACATCCCAATCACATTCAATGCATCCAGGAATTACAACTGGAAGATTGCGGTCGGCATGTAGATTTTCGTATTTGGTTGTTACCAAAAAATTGCCGAAGATCCAATATTTTTAACTATAACTAGAGAAAATACTGCGCCGATGGTAACCAAAAAATTAAAATGACAGAAGAAAAGCAATGCCAGCATCCAGGGCATTGAAAATCATGCCATTATATAGATGTTCCTCAATTATTAAAGAAGCATGTCACCTGTCATTCAGATTTACTAGCAGTATGAAATTAATCTTCATTAATTTCATACTGCTTCATTGTCTTCACAATGAAGATGGTATCCAATGTGTCCTTACGGCACGACAACAACGACAACAGCAATACGAGAATTCAGTATACCTAAAATAAATTTTGAGGCCAAACATTACTAGGAATTAATCTTTGGGAATGACATAAATGTTACTAAGTCGCCAGTGACGCTAAATGGAAATGTGTGTTACCAAAGCGTTAGACGAGTTCTCATACTTCTTGGAATACCGAAACTGTTGAAAGATTAGTGCGTTTTGCAACTGAGGCATCCTAAAATAAATTTTGAGGCCAAACATTACTAGGAATTAATCTTTAGGAATGACATAAATGCTACTGAGTCGCCAGTGACGCTAATATGGAAATGTTTGTTACCAAAGCGTTAGACGAGTTCTCATACTTCTTGCAATACCGAAACTGATGAACGATTAGTGCGTTTTGCAACTGAAGTATCACTAGCTGCATCTGGCCAAGAAAATCGAGATGGATTTATTCAAATCAAGAAAAACATTGCCATCATTTAAAATGAGATCAGATTTTAAAAATGGATAATAACTGAAATATTAAACATATTCTGCTTTTGCTTGTTTTTCCATGTCTCTTGGGTGTTTTCTTTTTAATGAAATGTGTGATGATATAAGATGTTCATCCTTCTACAGTTGTTGAATATAGAGAAAAATATAATAAATACCATCTGATCAAATAAGTTATACTTTTGGAAAAAATTGCTTAGACGTACAAATTTTGACTCCCTTGAAGAACCTGAAGTGTGGGTAATATCATTTAAAAATGTGGCACAGTGACTTGTGGCGCATTAAGACACTTTTTGGCATTACCAATATCCAAAGGACAGAAAAATAACTAAAAAAAATTAAATGGTATAAAAAGTTTTTTCTAAAATTTTGAACCCATTAAGGAATCTGAAAATAACAAAGTACCGCTTTCTATTTTTGCAGTTATTAATAACAACCAAATGCACCTTTTGATAACTATGTGGTAATAATTGTCGAAGAAAATTAAAAATCTCACTCCGCCTACGGCGTCATGCTCAAACTTCTTCCTCGTGCGATATGGATATCCACTCTTGTTGCACAAACTACTATTTACCACACAGGCTAAATGCAGAACACTATCGAACTTTTCTAGATGAAACGCCTTTTGAGAGGATTGAACATATTCCGCTTCTTGATCATCAACAAATATGGCTTCAACATGATGGCGCTTCAGCTCACTAGGGAAGACGTAATTCAATAGTTGCAAGCACATTTTCCTGAACGATGGATTGGTCGCGGAGGTTTTATTGCTTTGCCCTCGAGGTCTCCCGACTTAAAACCCTTAGATTTTCTTCTTTGGTGTCATTGAAGTAATTGGTTTCCAGGGTCGAACTAAACACATTTGAATAATTAGTTGACCAAATAACAGCTAAATTTAATGAAATTCGTCAAGAGGGAGTAACAATAGCGCGTGTTTACTACTCAATTGTTCACAGATTTCATGCTTGCATTCGAGCTCAAGAAAGACTTTTTGAACAACTGTTATACAGGCTTGTAGCAGGAACTCTTTTAAGGGCGGGCAAACAAATTTTCAGAGGGGGCCCGTGAGCCTAAATATATTATTGTTATTTTCAATTATAAGGAACCCCCGTAAAAAACAGATATGTAATTTATAATAATAATAATAATAATAAGAAAGAATATTTTAAACAGTCTAGGATAAGATGAAATTCTTCCCTAGAATGTACAAGACGCCAGCAAAAACTGTGATTTTAGACTAAAGATAATAATAATAACAATAATAATAATAATAATGATAATACTAGATTTATTGCCCAACAGAATAATCCTATTACAGAACAATGTAAATGGAAATAAATGACAAAATAGTTAAAGAAAATACAAATACAAAAATAAAAACTAAGTTATGAATGAGTACTGCCTATGCAGTAGCTGTTATCTAAAGACAATAAGAAAACTAGATAATGAAAACTAAAATTACAAAATTCATAAGATACATAATGACGATGAAACATATTCTTTATAGGATTTTGTCAACGGCAGAAAAAACTATCTATGAGAACTAAAAGTAAAACTGTAAAGATATTGATAAAATCTTTGCATTCTTTCGATAACCTGAATTCTGGTTATGCTAGCAAATTAAAATGTCAAATGAATTTGTCTAATTTTTTATTTGACAATTCTCATTGTAACAATAGCATCACATATTCCCCTACGGCCATGCAGATTAAGCTAGTATCTACATAACCCCCTATGGTCATGAAGATTTGGTTAAAAATGAGAACGAAGGCCTAAAATAAATGTATTTACCTATCTTGTCGTTATTTTTTTTTCATTCGGATGGATTACATTTTCATAAAAATTCTCATTCTGTTTCTTGGAAATGCTTAGCCTTAAAACGTTAAACGTTTTTCGGCCTTATTCTGGAGCTTATTAGAAAGACATAAAAAGCCACTTATAAATATGTTTCATGCAAAACCAAGACAATTTCCATGAATAAGTATGAAATAATTATATTTGACTTTGACTGAATCTTCATGACCGTAGGGGGTTATATAGATACTAGCTTAATCTGCATGGCCGTAGGGGACTATGTGGATGCTATAGTTATAAGGAGAATTGCCAAATAAGAAATTAGACAAATTCATTTTAGGATTTTAATTTGCTAGCATAACCTGAATTCTGAGGTTATCGAAAGAAGGCAAAGATTTCATTAATATTTTTACACAGTTTTTCTTTTAGTTCTCAAAGATAGCTTTTTCTGCTGTTTGCAAAATTCTATAAAGAATACGTTTCATTACAATTACAAGCAAACAAATAATGACTTTTAAACATACATAATGACCAGTAAATATAACAAGGGAAATCTGTACAAAAATCGTTATGCTTTCTGTGTGTTTCCTTTCAAACGCCAAGAAAACTAGATTTGCCATTCTTTGGTAAGTCACAAAAATCAAGGAGGTGTTATGAAGTGCACTTTTATAAAAAAAATTATATATAACAAATTAAGTCTGACAAATTTACTAACAAAAATTGTGAGTCAGACAAATTAAAAAAAAAATGGTTCATTATTTACCACAAATTGTGTACATTTCCAGGCGGTGTTTTAGAAAGCAAAATCTTTTTTTTTATCTAAATCGAAAAATTCATAAAAAATAACAATTAACAAATTTTTACTTGTCTGCCGAGCGTAACATGATTTTTACATGTTTTGCAACCATTTTCACATTTTCATTTTTAGGTCTTCGATTGGGTACCATTTATGCAGTGGGAGCTTGGTCTACGTCCTCTCAACAATTATTTCCATTCACCAACTGTGGTTTGGGTGTACTGTAATTTTAATTATTTTCTGCAGTCGCTGCAGGACGGGCAAAAATTATTCCAAGACGGGCTTAGCCCGTCCTGGCCCACCCCTAGCTACAGGCCTGCTGTTATAGGCAATAGTTTTATAATATATTTATTCTACTTCATTTTTCTAGTTATTTCTTTAAATGTTCTTTAATAACCGTTAATAATTCAATAAAATTTAAATCTTTTGTAGTTTTATACTTAAAAAAACAGAACATTTTTTCTTAAAATGACTTCATGAACAAGATGCCAAAGGTTTTTACACCTATTATCAATCACCCCGTATAATGCATTTTTTTTAAATGTGTAAACAGCTTGAAAACTAAAGCTGAAGACTAAGCTGTAGCGCAGAAGCACAGTTCAAAAATAAATCGGACCTCCTCTCTTCCCCTGGGTCCGTATTTTCTCTCCACGGCCCTGATAATAAGCCTTTATGAAATCATTTTCTAGACTAATTATGTTGATGTACTCTCAATTTACAGAAGAGATCATCACCAGAATCTAGAAACTCTAATACTGCTGATGAATACACTTACATGCGTATTAAAATCAAGGGAATTCAATTTAG
The DNA here is from genome assembly GCA_963583905.1 of Stenurella melanura. Taxonomy (NCBI): domain Eukaryota; kingdom Metazoa; phylum Arthropoda; class Insecta; order Coleoptera; family Cerambycidae; genus Stenurella; species Stenurella melanura. The sequence goes on from OY757310.1 coordinate 156,136,720, forward strand.
AATCTTCTAATGACTCAAGTAGTATACACAAGCATTATAAATTCAATTCAGATTTACGAATCGTCAGATCTTTACAACATCCACATAATAGGAGTGAATAATTATGTTTTTTCTGCGTCGAGCAATGCCGAAGATGCTTCACTTTCATTACATTATTTCAATTATTAATAAGGCGCTTTTCCACTAAACGTGATCTAAATATATCTGCAATTAAGGTTCTTACACCGACTATAATCACAAACTGCTCTTAAGAGTTCCCACCTACACATTTAAGAGCTTTCGAATAATACATGAAGTTGGTTAATATGGGCTTTAAGCTGCTTTAAGGGGCACTGCATTAGCGTAGTGGGAGATACCAGCTGCGCCTTCCATAAATAGGGGGAATCTGCGTTGACTGATGGATTTTTATTAACATTAATAAGCATAGGGCATAATTAATTAAGAGTTGAAAAAGTTTTGCATGGTTTGTCCAGATTATTTTATGTTATATTATTATAATGCGAAAGCATATTTGACAATATGGATGGAATAAATTCATGTTAAGCATAATTATGCACTTTTAGGAAAAATCCTGAAACAGGTCGAATTTTAATTTAAAATTGCCATTTCTCAGCATAAAAATAGTACTTCCCGAATTCACTCTCTGAATTATGACTACCCCCCAAAAACTTTAGAAAAGAGGTCGTGCGACACATCGTTCGAAAGGGATTTTAATTCTCTATTCACCAGTACAAGTACAGTACACTCTTGCGAACTCAGTTCAGGTATTTCTTGCTAAATTATTGGTTTTGAAGCAACTGATCCATTGTTGATATTAAAGTTTTTAATGCAAAATTGTACCTTCTCAATCACCGTAAGCAGACTAGCTACCCGCAACGTGTGAATATTTTTGCCTTCTCGTAAGAAGAGTTGTAATTATGTACTTGCCTAACATCACTTAGTCTAGGCACCGACGGCTTTACATCCCCTCCGAGGAATGGAATATCTACTACACAATGATCGCCTAAAATTGTATAGCTTCCACGTATCGTTGATGTACAAGCCGTTTGAAGGTTGGACGAAATAGCTGTATTTTCTTGGACGTCATTCCAAGTATTAATTAACTTACTTAACTTTTCGTATTGTAATTAAGGTACAGTCGAAATACTAGAAATGCATGGAAGTTTACTGGAATACTTCTAGATGTCTTACTGGATATATAAGGGGAGATCCACGGCGGAAAGGCAGACGTTTTGTAGCGAAAAGTAATGTTAGAAGTCCTAGGTGATTCGAAGTGTAAATATTAAGTAATGAACATTGTTAAGGGTTATTTTAGTCAATAATAGTGTATTTTAGTTAATAAACGTATTGTGAAGTTTTCAGTAAGTTATTAAATACAGTGTTTATCTCTTTTTATAATTTTTGAGGGAGTGTTTCCTAAGTGGCGGAAACACGTGACAATAGTTAGAGGACATCTGAAAGTAGATTGTATATTTCTTTTTGAAATGTGTCTAGATCTCTTCAACAGGGTCGGATGGTACCTTAGAAATCTAGTCACAATGGAGGAGCGGTATGCCTTCCCATTGCGCGTACGCATTTATTACTAAATTTATCGGTACACAGAAATCGGCTCAGTGGTGCGGTGCTAAGATGTTTGGCTTGCACCTTTAGAGAAGGTTTTCATTTTTTTCTTTTCCTGCATTTCTGAAGCGTCACCTATAAAAACATAAAAACTGCATATTACGATTATTTTATAATCTTTTGATCTTAATTTATTAAGAACACTGTAATAAAAATAAGCATAGATTTTCTAAGAAGTGAGTTTTACTTATGCATTATTATAACAAGTTTGCTAATAAAAATCCTCAGCCATGCCATTGGCGTTTTATCGTTTTTATTTATATGTATCTTATATGTACTGTAAATCAATAAAATTTGATCTATAATGTACATTACTTAAGGAGTTGACATGTACATAGCTAAAGAAGACAAACATAGTTTAAATGGTAAAATGGCATGCGACCACGGAGTCCCGGGTTTGAATCCTGGCCTGGGTATGGATGTTTTAATGTATTACCGAGACAGTAGCAGCGTGCTAAACCGCTGTTGTGTTGCACAACACGTCTAGTCACTCTTATCTCTCCTCAGTTCGAGTCTCAGGTGCGGTAGATAGCAATATCGCAGGGAATGGTTGTTGTGTTGATGTCTATGTGTAGGTGTCCTGGTTGAGTGCTAAATAGCTAAACTCCGCCAGGACGTTAATATAAATAAGACCATAAAAATACAAAAAAATAAATATGACAAAAAAAATTGTACAAATAGTGTTGTATTCAATTTAAGTATATCTGTGCAGTGTTTCACTCAAGTTTATATGTAATGGCACCCACACTCTTTTAGTTCACTTGCCGGTGGTTGCCTGTCCGCTCGATGACTGTTCTGTCAATTTTTCGTTAAACATTAACCGCCAACCAATCAGGTTGCGGCTGACTATTGATGCAAAACTGTATATGTTCGGTGAGAGTTGTCATTTACGGCCTATTGCAAAGATTAAACTAGTTTAATATTTCATGTTCAAGCTAAGCTTCAGCTTTGATCCCTCGTATGATTGCAATCAACAATAAAAATAATTACATTTGTTAAAACTCGCTTTTATTAAAATTCCACTAAAAAAAATTGTTTGCACTTTCACAGTATCCTCAAGCTTAAATTATTAAAAATAAAAGCGTGGGGTCATTCAAATTTTTTATGAACTTCTCACGCTTTTTTTATCGTTTAAGATTGAAAATTCTGTGTGGGTAAAAACAATAATATATTTCTCTCCACCGCATTTTTACTAAAAGCATGCTATATATTTTTTGCTTATATTAATATATCCATTTTATTCATGATATATCGTCAATTTTTTTACGAAAAAGCACGATTTATCAATTCTACACTATGAGTGGTCGAGGTGCATCCTGACATTACAAATCTGATATCACAATCAGCAACCCTTAAAACACCCACATTAGGCTGATGCAAAAAAAATCTACTTTTTTGGAACAATATTTTACACCCCAGTATTTTCGAGAATATGAAAGACGGAAGATTTTGTCGCCTTGAAAACCCAAACCCATTAATATTTAGAGGTGGTTTTCAGCAATTTATGATTTTTTAGAATGATTCGTGGATAGCACGTTGTAACTCAAACAAAAGTTAAAAAACATGAAGAACCGTGTTGATATTGGAAAGCTGTAGATTGTTTAAGAGGTCGTTTGGCTCTTTACTTTAGCCTTTCTTCACGTAGACCTAAATGATCTTTATAACCTCTTGTACCCCGGCATCTACGTGAAGGCAATCTTGTTGCCAGTTGCTTTATAATTTGTCTGCATTGACAAGCAATTTCATATTCAAGGAGAAGCATGGCTATCTCATAGTACTCAAAGGTATCTCTTTCTTTCGAATGCCTATGTTTACACATTCCTGAAGATATGGACCTATAGCATAAGGAACCCCGCACCTCTTAAATGCAATTTTGATTTCACTACCGGGAGATGAAATTCTGCACAGACGTAGTTCATGACATGCTGATTAAAAGTATCCATGGTCATAAAAAATTTTAGTGACAGAATTTCGAGATATTGAGCTAAGAAAGTCGTAACTTCGTCGATATTAAGACCCTCTTCGGCCAATATCTCGAAACCCCAGCATTAAAATGTTTTGTGACCATGGAGACTTTTGATCAGCATGTCAGAAACAAAATATCAGCTCCTGGAAGTGAAAGCCAAATTGTATTTAAAGGGTGCGGGGTCCCTTCTCCCTGATGGATGATTGAGTTGCTGCCTAGAATAATTTGCTGTTAAGTCTTACTACATCCGCACCTGCCCCTATAGCCAGCTTGGATCCATCCACAACAGATAGATGACCGTTTCTCCAACCTCAGTGCTTCGGTCTTGCCTGTTCGGCGGCTCTCAATCAGCATATCAAATAAACAATCGAAGTCGTACTTAGTTGGTATTGAGTCAGTAGATTCTCTAATTGGATTAATTTTAAAAAATTCCTTTAGTAATCCCCTGGTTTGTTGAATTGAACGACACTAAGTGTTGCGATTGTAACACTTAATACTAAATATTGAAACTTAAATATCAAACGAACTTATATAAAAAACTATGTTTAGATACTTTATATCGTGAGGTGAAAACTACACGGTTCCAAGCGCAAATTTGAGCGTTGCCGGACAGCATGGGTTAGCTGCTCCGCTTGGATGTGCTTCATATTTGGGAGGTAAGTTTCTACCAACATCAGAATAATTTACCCTAAATGCTAGCTTGAAATATTTTTGATTTACAAAAGTTATGAAAGAATTTTGAAAAGTGAAAAAATTTGATTTTCTCAAATGTGAATGAGCCGAATCCGGGAGCTAAAATATATGTGATCCAGGGCGTTATATCGATTATAAAGAAAATTGATACTTGATAAATTAAATGAATAGGGGGTAAAAAAAATACTTTTATTTTGCGACAATTTTTTGTTTATGAACTATTTGATGGAACAGCACTATTTTTTTTCTGTGATATATCCTAGGTTGTTACAACATATATTTTTTGGAATAAAATTGGACAATTACTGCACAGCATAAGAAAATAAAAAATAAATGTTGGCTCCCCTATATTTATGTAAATCCATGGGAATCAGGAACCAACCGTAATTTTCAGCTTGTGACTCAATAAAATGAGTATTATTTGAACAATAAACCCTACTCCTATGTGCAAGACATTTAATCTTCATCACTGTCTTCCTCAGTCACGGGATTCATATTGCATTGTGCAAACAATTTAATAATAAATGGCAACAACAGTCAACTGCTCTTTGACCATAGACGCATTCACAACAATATCTTCTAGTTTCTGCAACACCCTCATTGTTTGGTCTATAATCAATTAAACATCTATATACTTTCCGACGAATGTGTCTTGACTGTACCTGGACCTTTAGAATATTTGCCTGCTCTTTCACATATTGCAAATTGATAGGTCCAGAGCATTATATCATGCAAATACCCCACTGTGCAATAGTAGAATAACAGTTGGCTGTTGGTCCCATATAGCTGCTATTATTTATTACCTATCATATGTACGATACTTGTCAAAAATTGTAAAACGTGCTGAAATCCTCAGCAAATTGTTTACAGAATGAATCCCGCGATTGAAGGAGGCGGTGATAAAGATTAAGTGTCTTTTACTCAGTTTATGGAGTCATAAACTGAAAATTTATGTTGGTTCCTAATTCCCATGGAATTACATGAATATTAGTGGGCCAAAATTTATTTTTTATTTTCTTACACTATGAAGTAATCCTCCAGTATTGTTCCAAGAAATATATATTGTTACTTAGGATATGAGCATATCACAGTTCAGGTCACATATCAATTTTCTTTATAATCGACATAACGCCCTGGACCACATATATTTTAGGTCCCGGATTTGGCCCTTTCACATTTGAGAAAATGAAATGATTTAGTTTTTCAAAATTCTTTCGTATCTTTTGTACAAACATTTTGTTCAAGCTGGCATTTAGGACAAATTATTCTCGTATTGGTAAGAACTTGCCTCCCAAATATGAACCAAATCCAAGTCGAGGAAGCTAACCAATGCTCATCCGGTTACGATATTTGTTCAAAAATCAGTTTTTTACAGAAACCCCAAAATAAATCTTTACAATTTAATATAATAATTTTCGCTACAGACTCAAAAATTACAATTCATTTGTAAGCATAGTTCTAAATCCACGTTATTCTACTACTTTTAAAACCATGAGGTTCCAAATGACAGAAAGAGAAACAGTACATTTCGCGACATTTTATGTGTACTATAAAGGGTCGGTTGATATCTGAACAAAAATATTGGGGTGGCTGGGGATGGAGGTGTATAAAACTGAAAATTATTTATAAGTTGCACCAAAAATTGGATAATTGAAAATAAAAATCGGCTTGTGCAAGGGTTTTATATACATTCAATATTTTAAAAATTACGGTCATGTTTCAATAATCTTTACACTCGTTGTTTATTTGTGTATTTTTCAAATGTAAGTAATAACTCTTCTGTGCGCTTATCTCCCCCAGCTCTCGTTTTATTTCCCTTCATTTCTAGCCGCCTAACTGCTCCTTATAGCTATTTGCATAATGCCCGTAGCTGCTTTTAATTGTTTTACGTATTTTATGCACAGCCCGCCCCTTCCATCAATTTTTATTATTGTATCTCACACTTTGCGCTCAACTTTTATTTGAATCGATTTGTCTTCCACAAAGGAAAAATATCAGGTGGACTGAACACGTTTTTAAATTACAATTTATTATTTTATTTACCATTATCGAACCTGCATATACCGTAGTTTTTTATTAGTTTTGCTTTAATGAGTTTATTACCACCAACAGAGTTTGTTTGCTTTGAATTTTGCTGTTTATTTTGATTTAAAATGATTATTTAATTTATTATTGATGTTTATTTTCTCGGACACTTTAATTACGGGCTGCCTACAATTCCGTACTTTTAGAAATAACAAAATAATTATTAGAGTGACGTTGTGTTGCAAAATTAAACTATGCCTAGCCGTGCTGTGCATATAATTAAAGCATTAGTTAAAATAAATACTTAATATATCACAGCTTTAGGTAGTATAGTTGATCTGGAGGAGGTTGAAACCTCAATGTGACACCTCTGAAGTAGTTTTCACAACGCTCGAATACCATTTCGCCAACCATGTTGACATGATCTGTAGATGATTGAAACTAAAGTACAATTAAATATTCCTGTCCTGTCTAGTTGCATATGTCATAACTTTTTTGTGATGATGTAATTTAGATTGATTTCACAGCTATACACAAAAAATGACCCAGACACTGCACCTACCAATCTTTGTGAATTCGATATCGCCATCAGAATCAGAATTTAATTTGTATAGTCTCCCATTGTTGTACATTTTTTTTGCTATGATGTCTTGCTCTCTTATCTTCAAATGATCTACGTAGAGAAAGTCTTTTTTATTAGTCAGTGGAGGGATGTCCCTCTTCAAGGACCGGCAATAGTTGACAACCATGTAGGCGTTCCACCTCCCTTGACATCTATCCTCCATCTCCCTTAGGTCCTGGTGAAAGTAAGTAAACTTCACACACAACGAATTAAACGCCACGGTTCAAAGCATATACACACATATTTATTACACTTCTTATCCTACTATGCACAATTCTAAAATGTCCTACAATACCTGGAGCTACCTGCTACCTACGTGTGCAACTACAGAAGCAACGAAAACGGGGTGATGGTAAACGGCGGTTAGACGGTGTGAGAGGGCGGTTAAAAATGGTTAAATGCGCAAGGCAAAGCGGTGAGTGAGTTAATAAAACGGTACGGCAAACCAGTGCTACCACTATGATTGAAAACGGCGGGCAGGGCAATAGAGATACCAGGCGAAAGGAAGCTATGATCAAAAGCGACACGTGCAATAATTTCGACGCAACCTGGCTAGGGTTAGTACCTACGGTTAGTACCTACACAGATTTCATGCGGTACCCACTCCTGGTCATGGTTCCTCGCGACGTGATCTCCTCCAAGGAGCAGATTACTACCGACAAGGCTGACGGATCCTGTCACGGGCACTATTTTGCGCTGACAGGAGTCTTCGTGGCTTCCTGACCGGCTGGGGATTAGACCAGAGGGCAACCACGGAACCTGTTGTCAGCAGAAAATTTCCCAATCATACACACTCCCAACTTGCACACTAGCTCACTCCTGATTATGGTACCCTGTGGGTTTAATTCGTTCCAAGGAGTGAATCAAACCAACAGTATCCATGTATCTGGTCACGGTTAATACTTTGGACTAATAGAGGCCCTCGTGGATTCCTGGCTGGCTGGGGACTCGGCCAGAAGGCATTCACGTGACCTCCCAGGTCCTCGCTGTCCTCTGGCTGGCTGGGGACTAGTGGAGAGGCAAACGTGGAACCTGTTGTCAGCCAAAGTATCTCCACGTACTCAAGGCGGAGGAAGCTGTGGTTAGTAGCTAGATCCACCTAGCGGATTGTATACCTACTTAACATTTTAATACCTCCACTATTTATGCTTTGCATTTACAGTATATAATAAAATCTATTCTAAATATAAAAATAAACGTCGGTTTGCGTTGCAATTTCCATGCAATAAAAATGCTTCATTACAGAACTATATCAGGGAGAACCTACGATATGGGACCCTAAAAATAATTGGCCTGTGATTTTCAACAGGTAATGGAGTCTTCTGTAGCTGTCACCAGTAGCTAGAATCCTTAAACTAATAGCGAAACGAAATTCAGCTGATTAGATTTTCTCTTTTTGAAACACTTGCTCCTATTTTGCACAGGAGAAATTCGAAGTCAGTTGATGACATTCTACAGAAATTCTCGAATTCATCATCTTCTATGTTCTAGCAAGCATTGCTGTATCGGCACTCGTCTCGATGGTATATTTGCATTGCTAGCATTACATAATGTGTCGAAGACCGTTAGAAAAACGATTCTACTCGGAACTCTATGGTATCGAAATCTTTGTTGATATTCATCAATCGCAACACGAGTAGTTCTAGAAGAGTAGCCTATTGCTAAACTTCGCCTTAATAAGGACGTATTATTATTATGGAACTTCGTGAAGGAAATTGCTCCCCTCGCATTACGTCAATGCAGCTCTGTTGAAGTCCGTTTCAGATTATTGGGCCCTTATGGCGACATTAGTCATTTCTCCTCCAACAAATCAGAGTCTACATCTTAACAAAGGGTCACAAAGGCTCTTACTCTTTCCGTACAATGTGCGCCGTTCCCAGTAGAGCCATCTGTACTTCTTGCGCATTTGGTTGACCAGGTAGTTATTGTTCCTAAAATTACTGACACGACTGTTGGTCTTTAAATTCCACATTCTGCTGATTTCTAATTATACAGTGTAGAACAGAAAAATGGAATCAGCGTTTCAATTATTTTCCTTATTTATAAAAAATCCCGAGATACGGCGATTTTGGGCCTTTCATTCTCTATTCAAAAATGCTACGATTTTGATATTTATTGCAAAAATAAACGGTAAAAAAATGTGCTTGACGTAATTCGCTACGGCAAACTAAATAAAATTAATAATAATCAATATAGAAAATCTTCAAAATGAGTTCCTGAGGCGTGACCAACCTAACCACATCAGTTGTTCTTCTTCTTAAGTCAATTATATCACGTAGCTTAGTTTTACATATCCCCATAGAAAGAAATCTAAGGGTGTAAGATCAGGCGGACGTACTGGCCATTCTAGCGCTCCTGGCGTCCCTATCGGCCGAATTGGAAATGTGAAGTCGAGGTATTGCCGGACATCAATTCGGTAATGTGGTGGTCCTCCATCCTGCTGGAACCATATTATATCCGCTGGAACTTGTGACTTTGCTTGAGCAGGATAGATATGTGTTTTCCAAAGTTGGTACGACATTATTTTGAAGCAGAGCTAAATAATTATCTCCATTGAAATTGCCATCAATGAAAAAGGGATCAATGACATGGTTTCTAATAATCCCTGCCCACACATTAACCCTTTAAGGATATTGCGTATGCAATTCTCTCATTCAGTGAGGATCTTCATTAGCCCAGTAACGAGAGTTTTGGCAATTAACATGGCCATGAAGAGTAAAAGTGGACTATTCCGAATACAAAACATTCTCTACTTGCATAACATTGTTATCTAACCTTTGCATCATTTGTTCTCAAAAAAATTACGTTCTTCTATCAAAATCGTCTTCACTAAGCTTCTGAGTTGGGGTCATTTTATAGGGATGCATTTTATTTTCGTTTAATACGCGAATAATTGAGGAATGGGAGACATTCAATACTGAAGCTTCTTGTCGACTTGAACTATGTGGGTTTTCTTCAAACTCTGGTATTGTCACTCATTGTATTGGAGGTTTCTTTTTTTATCTGTCGTGCACGTCCATTTTCGAGAAATTGCTTTTCAGTTTTGCTAAATGGTCCTAGGGACATAGGCGGTAAATCAGGAAATTTTTCTTGAAATAAGCGAGCAACTTCGTCCTGTGATCGCATTCTATCGCCATCTGTAAAATTATTATTTGATGCATTTCGTTTAAATAAATAATGTTTAAAAATTGCATTTAGCAAAACTCAAACAATACGTAAAACACTGACAACTATTTATTGACAACTATAAGAACTATTTATTGCTCTCAATTGCTACGGCGTTTTCAATAAAATTGGCTATGGCTGCTATAAAGAATTTTGACGTTTTTGTGTCTTCTTTTTAGTTGGTAATGTTGAAAAAGAACGCTAAAAATGTTTTTGCTAGCCTACAAGAACAAAAGTAAGTTTATATGTTTCTCGTTTGTTGTAGCGAATTTCGTCAAGCAGACCGTTAATTTTTGTGGTAAATATTAAAACCATAGCATTTTTCCCTACTTCCCATTTAAAAATTTAGGTGTTGCAACTGCCACTCAAAGGGGGTTGAATTTAGGGATAGCACTTGTACTTTACAGGATGTCGTATCAGAATCCAAAATCGACGTGTCTCGGGATTTTTTATAAATATGCACCATAATTAAGATACTGAATGTATTCAATTTGTCTGTTCCACGCTGTATCTAAAAATATATCAGTTCCAAGTTCACCTCACGATTGCCGGACTATTAGATGGAAATTTTATAAAAAATATCGATCGTGAAAAATTATATTAATCGGTTTAATGAACGTTTATTGACTTAACTACATATTATGTTAACACTACAATGATTGATGTGGCTTAAATATGAAATATGGGATTTATTGTTTAATCCATTATTCGGTTTAAACGAGATCACAACAAATAAATTCGAAAACGTTTCAAAATGTGCAAATTTGTAAATAACAGATTTTCTACAAAAAAATACCCTGTAAAATATATTTAACAACGGCATTTTCTTTAAATTAAACTGGTAGCACACTGTGATAAATTATTAGCAAACTTAGGGTGTGCTATTATCCGAGTAATAATTACGGGACCTTAATATAAAGTTCCGAAATAGAATAACGGGCAAAACAATTTTAAACTTTTTCAGCTTTTATGGAGTTAATTTCAACAGTTTTATGTGTGTGTATAAAATTTTACGTCTAAATTTATGTGGGGTGCAGCAGCGTCCCTAATATTCCGCTCATTAGCATGTCAAAATTAAGATGATCCAGGGCTATAATTGTCAATTTTGCATCCATATAACTTTTACTTAGGCACTATGGGTATTATGAAGATTTATGGGGATTTTTTATGGAGCGCCGTCTAAAAACGTCATAACTTATTTTTTTTCAACAATTGATACTTAGTTTCTTTTCCTTCCCTCGTTTACCGAAGGGAAGTTGGTAATCGTGAAAAAATCACACTCCAATATTTCTTCAGATTTTCACCTTTCAGACTATATGAACTATGATGAACACTGAAGTATATTATTTCCATCTGTCTGTGTGCTGTTGTGCTAGTGCTATATCTATAGAACAATTTAATGTGGCAATTCCCTAGAAAGAGATATCCGATAGGGAAATATTTATTATCTTTGGCCATAACTTTTTTCTTAGTACGTATATTTAAAAAACTATAAGAGTACCTAAGTAAAACCATAACAAGACTATTACTATGAATTTTCACTGAATAATTTCAGTGGTTTGCAATATAGTTAGATTAAAAACAACGAACTAGGAAGATAAGTATAATTTTTAAATTTAAATCTAGCTACTCTGCAAACTACTGAAATTATTGAGTGAAAATTCATAGTATTAGTTTTGTTATAGTTCTACTTAGGTACTCTTATGGTTTGTTTAAATATACGTAAGTATTAAGAAAAAAAGTTATGGCCAAAAATAATAAATATTTCTCTAGGAAATGACCATCTTAACGGAGAAAATTAATGCTTGGTAAGTAGTTGACGCTACTCCTAACGAAGAAATGCATTTTTGCTGCAAGGGATGCATTTTTAGTCAATAATAATAATAATGTATTTTCCTTACTGACAACATTATAATTGTATAGGAATAGTCAAATTACAACATATACCTTAAAAAGTAAGTAAAAAAATCGCATACAGTATAATAACATTTTGGGAGCAAAAACAATTTTAAGTTAGCCTCGCTGCGCAATTTTTTACCCACGTGAAAAAATAATGATAAAATATAAGTTACCAACTAACATGTCTGTGTTCAGTGCAGAACTCTTGGCAATAAAAGAAGCTTTCCAATTAAGTCTAAACTCTAACCAAAACAAATACGTTATATTCACCGGCAAGAGTGCAATTGAAAAAATTAAAAATGTGTCTCCAAACACCTACACAAATCATATAATTACTGAAATTTTATTAATTCATTATGAAGCCAGAAAGCAATTTAAAACTATACACCTTGCGTGGATCAGAGGACATTCAGGTTTGATAAACAACGAAATTGTCGATAAACTAGCAAAGGAAGCTACAGAACAAGGATTAATTATGTTAAACATCAGAACACCTAGAAATGACTTATTCTTTACCCTGAAACAAAACATGAGAGAGTCTTGGCAACGCGAGTATGAAGAATCGGAAACAGGCAAGTTTTATAAAAATATCCAACCGCAAATTCCCACCACTCCATGGTTTAAATCCATTACGAACAGGCACTTCGTACAAATTGTATGCCGAATAAGAAGCAACCATGCCTTAACCCCTGCCTATAAATACAAAATGAATATGACAGACAACGCACAATGCATATGTGACGAAATCGCTGACCTGCAGCATATTTTACTGGAATGCATTCTAGAAGAAGGAAATATCGATAAATTGTACAAACAGCTAGTTAAAGAAAAAAATCAATTACCAGTGAACATATCTACATTACTCTCAGTGGAAAACAAAAAATCCTATTTCATATTATATGATTTTATTAAAACACATTATAAACAAATTTAATTACTGATTGTCAGTTAAATAATAGGTATAATTAAAATTAAATAAATAACAATAGGTTAAAATACTAACACTTTTGTGTAACATCAGCCGATGGAGAGCCTAATGTATATAAGTAAGTAAGAAAAAAACAAACAAACAAAAGATAAAAAAAACACAAAAAAAAAAAAATAAAGGTCAAATAGAAAAGAAAAAAAAAGAATTTGAATGAAACAGGACCACTAAAGTATAAATTGCACAAAGCAAAAAAAAAAAACAAAAAAAAAACAGAAAAAGTAATACAAAAAAACAAGAAAAAAATACAAAGCACAAACAAACAAAAAAAGAATATATCAACACACATAACCTAACAATACTAACAGTAATTAAATTATATTATCTTTAAGTTTAGAATATTAGAGACCATTAAAAAAAAATGTATATATGTAATATTATTGTTGACATTTCAGAACATTACAGTATATGTATAATAGACAATATTGTACTATAAAATTGACTGGCTAGTTGGATATATTGATATATCCAGTGCCATTGAGACATAAACACACACAGACAAGTTAGCCTCATAAAGTTTCTAGCTATTTTACATTCTGAGGTTAAGTTATTAAACAATTTTAATACCATATAGGCAACCATTTCCGAATTTTCTATAATATTATCTTCATAGTGTATTTGAATGTTATTCTGTTTTTTATTTTTATTCGATAATTCAGAAATTGTTTTTCAATCAGTTTGTGTGGGATAATTTGAATTAATAATTTTATTTTGATATTTTTTTCATTATATTGACAATATTGTTGTGCGCTTTTACCTTATTGTAAATAGAAGTCAAATCAGGGATATGTTCTTAATAACATATACAGTGAGGTCCATAAATAACGCAAAAAAAATATTGAAACAGTTTTTGTAGATAGTTGCATGATCCACAAACTTTGCGTGACCTATTTTTACGATAACACTTAACGTTTATGAGAAATATAAGAAAAACTGACATTTGTGACCTTTGACCTTGAATAACATTTTTAGCCGACATGGTTTCAGTGGGGTCTTTTAACATTTCATTTGTAACAGTCAAGGTCTGGACCAATATTCAGCTCTCTGAAAATTATTACGAAGCTGAATCAATGAACTGTACCATATAAATGGAATGCCAGTGTCTATACCTATTTGTATGTAAAATTGAATCTCGCCCAAGTATGGCGACGGGAGGTCTCGGCGCAATCGCATTGTGTAACGCGCCAGGGCCGGCTCTATTTCTATTGCAAGTGTTCTTAATATGTCTTTATTTCAGAAATCATAAAAAATACGCGTGTATAGATTGACATTTCTTATATAGTTAACCTTTGTCTTAATTTTTATTAAAGAACAAAAAAAGTTGTCATTCCCAAAACATAATTATTTAATTCTTTCTAGTAAATGTTCTTGATAATGCACGATCATATTGATGAGAGTTGAATATAGAGTCCGCCACAAAATGAAGTCATATTTTCTACCTCAGAGATAATGTTGGATTGTTTAAAATTATTTAGGTAGATTCAAAAATAGCAATGAACTTTAAAATTTGCAACGGAAATTATGGAAAATAGGTGAGGTTAGAGAATTTTGTATCCTAAATTTCCACTGAATTCTATATATTTATCATGTAGAGTCAAAGAGTTTAACAAATAGAGGAGACAAGCTCCATAAGCGTAACGTATAAGCAGCGGGAGCTTCTCATCTCTCTCACACGGTTCGTCCTCTCTTTGTCGCATAGTACATGAGGGGTGGTGACGATTGACGACAACTGACGTTATTTGTTGGAAATCAAAGAGCGCCGGGTAAGGCTGTGTTGCTTTGTAAAACAGTGGAGAGAGAGGGTACGAGGTGTGCCGAGTGTGCGACAAGGACGAAGAGCCTACCGCCTCCAAGGCAACCAAACCGCGACTCCCGGCAAATCGCCAGCTTGTCTTCTCTATTTATTAAACTCTTTGTGTAGAGTTATCTCGGAAAGTACAGCCTATCGAAAAATTTTCAGGCAAAATTACCCACGTTAAAAGAAAAGATCCCAAAACTCGGAGTTGTCGCCGATATTTAGAAAGTAGTATATTTTATAGAATAGGCAAGAACAAGGTACTTCCTTAAAACATAACAAACCTTTGCCCCGATTCTTGCAAAACGCAGTATCTACAATACAATTCCGGACCATATTGTTTCATTAACTTATCACGAACTGTAAATACCTGCTAAATAAAACAATCAATAAAAACGAGAGAATTGCTTGACGACGGCTCTGAAATTCTGCACTAATCCAAGACCTCCCGCTATGGGTGGCAAATCAAAGAATGATGGCGTCGGCGCATAATGTCTTCAAGAAGCATTCTGACTCAAGCACCAACATACTTTTAATATTAGATTTTCACTGCGGCGACGCATATGCCGCCGACCTTCAATCGCATGTAGGTCGTATTTTGTTCACGCGCATATATCTGTATTGGTCTTCCATTTATTATGTAGATTTCAGTGAGCTAAATGTCTATTTACTTTTGACAGTATAATTTTCTTGGCAATGCATGAAGCTGTACATAAATTAAATTCAATCTAAAAATATAACAATACGTATACTTAAAATCATTGTGAGTGTAGCAAAAAAAAAATGATTAAAAACGATTTTGCTTATTAGATGGATGACAAAATTTATACACTTAAACCTGGAACTAATACATTTTCAACATGTTCATTAAACAGTGTCCATTTCTGTGAAACAACTTTGAAAAACCTCTTTATTGAATGGTTCGATTTGCGGCTGAGCCTTAATATTACTGCACGATAATGTCATTAACTACTCAAATTTAATTTGTTTTTCTTGTATCATGCAAAATGAAGCCAAATCAGCTACTTTCGCTCAAATAAGTCTCCCTAATATAAAGCACTAGAGAAAATTTTGGCTTATAAGCTGAACATCGGAGCCGGCGGACCCGCCAGGCATAATCAACAAAAAGTGTCAGTACTTTATCCGATGTAAAGGGTAAAAATCTCTTTAATCATTAGTTCAAAAGGCTTTCGTAATTTAAAATCGTTTAGTTGCAAATTTCCAACGCCAGATCAATCGTATTACATACTTAACACTTCCGGTTTAGTTATTACATTTAATTGTAATTTGTAATACCGTCTGTCACTTGTGAAGTTATAAAGAATTTTCAAGTAGAACGACCCACTTCAAAGTAATGAAATTTTCACGAACTGGAAATTATTTGACAGAACATAAAAGATTATAGGACATTTACAATAAGACTGTATGTGTGGATATTGGGCTTGTTCGTAAACGGTGGCAATTTGTTTCCATATATGAGCCATTTTGTATTTAAATTAATTTTATGTGATTACAAATTTGGCATTACATTTCTTTACCTGATTAAAAAATTTAGAAAAGCATTAACACAAATCTCTCTCTATTTCATTCAATAATAACTTTTTTTTTAGATGCCCACCTTTTAGATTTTTTTTAAATTTTATTTAAAGTTACTATTTTCACTGAATCTTGATATTTAATACATTATTAGGTCCAACTGACAAGATGTCCGGGTGAAATGTTAATTCATAACTTTTACAGATATTTCTTTGTTCCGTTCATGTCTCAAAAAAATTTTTAACATTCACTACGGTTGAAAATGTCCCGAGCAATCAATTAATTTGATGATTTTTACTTGTTACTTTTAAATAAATCACATATTCCAAATCAATTCTATTCAAAATGAATCATTTCATTCCTGAGGTTATCTTGTAGCAATTAGACCCCCAAGCCGCTCAGTGTGTAAGCTAGAAATACAGTATGAACCTAAAGAAACGCACAAAATTCATACCTTCGATATGTTATTTGTCAAAAAAATCCTCGAACATGTCGATTTTAGTTTTGTAAATGCTACACTTTGTCACTATTTGTCAAAATTTATGACGTCATTGGTTTTGAGTTATGATGTCATCATAATTTTTTTTAATGGAGACAGACATTTTTGTTTACTGTTTTTGGTGGTATATTCCTTTAGCTTTCTGGTGATATGAAAAAAATGGATATTACCTAAGCCATTCTTTTGGAAAAAAATATTTTTATTGATTGATACCTTGCATAAGTAATTGTGAGAAAAAAATCATCTCCATTGCTCAAATTACGACCCTCCAACCATTTGGCATTGTCCAAGACGGGTGTAGATACTTTGCACGATGTTCTGAATCATCTCATGGGCAATTCGTCTCATCTCCAAGCCAATTCTGTCTTTCAATTCTTCTATGGTATCCGGACTGTTAAAATACAACCTTGGATGTAAGTAACCGCAAAGAAAAAAGTCTAAGGGGGTTAAATCCGGTGAACGCGGCGGCCACTCAATGGGACCTCGACGACCTATCCACCTTCCGGTAAAAGTGTTATCTAAAAACTCACGCACTGCTATCCCAAAATGAGGTGGTGGCCCGTCTTGCTGAAACCAGACGTTTCGAGCGGGAATATCTTCATCTTCATTGTTCGGAAACATAACTGCTAAGACTGGCACTAACTCAACTCGCAAAAACTGTAAATGTCTTGTGGCAGTAAGATTTTCTTCCAAAAAAAAGGTCACACACACAAGTCATACCTGCCCATGCGTTTACTTTGCCTCGTCGCTGTGTATGGGCTTCTTGAATCCAATGAGGATATTCGCGTGACCAATGGCTACAGTTATACCGATGTACAGTCCCCTTTAAAGAAAATGTAGCTTCATCAGAAAAAACAATGTTCTTTAAAAAATTTGTGTTTTCATCGCACAAGGTCATCAACTGTTCACAAAATTGTAAGCGCCGATCTGGATCGTCCTCATTCAATTCGTGGATTAATTGCACTTTGTATAGATGGTATTTTTTTTTTCAATAGACGTGCAACAGAAGTTTGACTCACGTTATGATTTAAAGCCTGCTGCCTTGTCGAAAGATGGTGGTTTTCCTCACATTCCAGAAGAATATTTAATTTGGTTTCGTTCCTTGTGCTAGAACGACCAGATCGAGGGAGGTCAGCTACACTGCCAGATTCATCATATCTAGTCACCAACCTACTTAAAGGCGATGCAGATATTTGCTTTTCGGAATACTTGGCATTGAAAACATCACATGCTTCCTGATGAGTTCTCAGCCCATTACCATATCCAACCATCATCAAAATTTCTACGCGTTCTCTTTCACTTAAACATGGCATTGCATTCACTAGTTTCACACTGTCTCAGAAGTGCCAGAAAACTGAAGATTCACACGTGCCAGGAATAAAAAAGTTATCGATATTTTAACAAAAGCGTTCAAAAGCGTTCGAAATTCTGTTACATGAACCAACATTTTCTTATGCAAAAAATCGCATTACTGAATACCAGCACGGTTTCTTCAAGGGACGATCTACATCAACTAATCTCTTTTGTATAACTCAATATATATCTAATGTAATTTACACAGACTTTACTAAAGCATTTGACAGACTAGATCACAGTATTTTATGTTATAAATTTCAAAAATTTGGCTTCCCAAGAAATTTGTTGTTATTTTTCAAATCATATCTTGAAAATAGACATCACCATGTTGAATACCGTGGACAACGATCTGCGGAATTCGTATCTACCTCCGGTGTACCTCAAGCTCTGTTTTGGGCCCATTATTCTTCAACATTTTCATCAATGACATTGCAGAGGAATTGGGTGTCAATTGTCTTTTATATGCAGATGATATGAAGTTATACAATAAAATAAATGATGTGAGTGACTGTGTGGTATTACAAAGTGCCCTTGATAAAATTAATGAATGGTGTGATTTAAACAAATTACATTTGAGTATAAGAAAGTGTAATGTCTTAACTTTTACTAATAAACACCAATATGTAGAATGTAATTACCGTATAGAAGATTCAGAGCTTACACGTCCATCAACATTCCGCGATCTAGGTGTAACATTTGATACCAAACTATCATTTAATTGTCATATAAATACCATCACTAATGAAAGTTTCAGAACGCTCGGATTCATAATACGATGTTCTCGCGATTTTCACGACATTAACACACTGAAACTATTATATCAATCGTTTGTTCGATCCAAATTGGAATATTCGTCAATTATTTGATCGCCCCATTATAACACACATATACAGAGCATAGAGAGAATTCAGAGGCGTTTTTTAAAGACTTTGAGTCATAAGGAAGATGGTGTCTATCCTGCTATTGGTTTTCCTCAGACTGAACTGTTAAATAGATTCTCGCTCTCGAGTCTGGAGGCTCGTAGAACTATTTCACAGCAAATTTTTCTTTTTAAAATAATACATAATATAACTGGTTGCAGCGCTATCTTAAACTTACTAAATTTTCGAACTCCTAGACCTGGTTCTAGGCATAATTCATTGTTCTATTTACCAACTCCCCGAACCAACGTCCAGAAATTTTCGCCGCTATACAAAATGTGTGAAAATTATAATAAACTACAAGATCAGTTTGATATATTCCACTGCAATGTAGCTGCGTTAAAAAGATTAGCTGCATAATTTAAAATTTTTTGTTTTGTTTTATCTTTGTTTTTATTTTGTCTACTTTGTAATCTGTAATACGTTATATATTTGTAAATACTTACTATTTCCTACCCTGTAATTGGAATTTTCTGTTGGGTAGTGTATTGTTAAATAAATAAATAAATAGACAAAAAGGCCTGTGTCTCTCTGTCGTTAGGGTGATTGTTTTTTTATTATTTTCTTTGTTTTGTTTTTATGTCAAATGTTTTCATGCTAGTTAAAACAAAAATGTAGGCAACAAGATTTATCAGTCCATAAGAAAGTGGAGTGAATTTGCGAAAGGTAAGCTATTTTTACATAAAATGTCATTTTTCCAAAAGAATGGCTCAGGTAATACCATTTTTTTGTATCACCAGAAAGCTAAAGGAATATACGACCAAAAACAGTAAACAAAAATGTCTGTTTCCATTAAAAAAAAATTATGATGGCGTCATAACTCAAAAACCAATGACGTCATAAATTTTGGTATAGTGATAAAATGTTTACATTTAGAAAACTAAAATCGACCTGTTCGAGGATTTTTTGACAAATGATACATACGAAAGATATGAATTTTGTGCGTTTGTTCAGGTTCACACTGTATACGTTAACCACTGAACTGTCCCAGCTACGTATATTTAAGTCGATCAATGTATGTCGATTAGTTATGTGATAAATAATTCTGTTGACCGTCAGTGATTGACATGCAATTAGTACGGTATGTTTTAGGATCTGTATCGTTGCCAGTTTTCGATTTGAAGTACATTAGCAGTTTAGTTTCTTTAAGAACCAACCATATTATTTTCATAACCGCTTTGCTCATAGCGTGACAAAAATACATTCAGAAGTTTAAAGGCGCCTTATGTTTGTAGTGAAATTCTAGTAATATGTATCCCAATTTAAACTTGTAAAATACATTAATTGAATTAAATAAAATCATTTACACAGCTCACACAAAAAGAAAAATGCTCTGTACCATAAATCAGATATATCATTTTGCTATAAAAACGAATCTGGTATTCATTTTTTTACTTCATCTCAAATCGCGAAAAATGTCAATTATATCACCATTTAACTGCGATATTTTCACCATTTTAGAAAAATTGAGACGAAGTCAAACTATATGTACATCATATTCGTTTTTAGCATGTCAAAAGACATAGAAAAATTATTGTCTGGTTTCTGGTGTACAGTATCTTTTTGAGTAGCTGTGCGTACTCGTTCTCTAATATCTAATAAAATTTTTTTGGACCATCACACATCCCCTCGCTATATTTTCCAACAGCAGCTAGTCACGACATCTCATACTAGGGAGTGTCCACGTATTTGATAAAATTATTGGAGCCTTTTAGGGAAAGAAATTACTTTTCACTTTTCTTACCGGATTTTAAAACACCTGTTTTAAAAAAACATTTTGATACGAAGAACAGAGCAACTTCTTCGAATAAGCATATATTTTTTAAACCATTAAATAATGATTTTTATTCCTCGTCAGTTTGTGACCCTCATATATTTTACTGAGCAATAAACGTAAAAGTTGTCACCATTGTACTAAGTAATCAGTTGTCTTATTGCCTGCCAACTTCTTTGAAATTTGATCTTTATATATTATTTGATTTATAGGTTTCGAGACACGGAAAATAAAAAAAAACGATAACGGCAATTTGAAACGATTCATCTTGCGTTCCGATATTTCTAATTTTATTTTTATACATGAGTGACACTCTATTTAAAAGAATGTTAAAAATTATCTTTTTGTGGTGATTGTCTTTGAATATATATCATATGTTTAATTCGAACAGAAATGTTAAAGAGAACTTCTAAATCTAAAAAGATTTCCAAAATACTTATTTATTAGTGGAATGGTAGCAAGAAATTGGACTCTAATAATAACTTAATTTTCCTTTTTTTAAAGTTTTACAAACGTACAAGAATCGTCACATAACTAAATGAACTGAAACATTAGGGTTCACAAAAGAAAATCATAAAATTACTTGTGCATTAAAAAGTTTTTTCTACTTCCATCTTTAAAATGGCGTTTATCGTATACGTTTCCATGACGCTAAATAATCCTTTAAACACGCTTTCGACAAACCGTGACTTCGTGCATTTTAGTCACAGGCTGAACTTAGCAACGAGATATTAGTCACGGCTGAGGTTAATTCTAGATATTTTAATGGCAAAAATTAAGTTAGTTTTCCGTAATTCTTGTCATCAATCTGTCAAAATAAATCGACGCGTTGTGACAAGAGACAAGTAATTTTGTTTTACTGTTACCATGTTATTGATAAGTTAATAAATGAAATATTAAAATAACTTCCAAATTTTTTATTTAGATATTTGCTGTCGTAGAAAAAGTATAGTATGCAACACGTTTTATAAACTTGTTAGTCACTCATTTTATTAAACACTCGCTCCGCTACGCGTCGCTCGCGATTAATAAAACTCGTGACTAAAATGACGTTTATAAAACTTGTTACATAATATACTATTAAATCATTGATAAAGCTAAATCAAGTTTTACTTTTTTATATGGTCAGACAAAGTAATAAAAACATCCGATCCGATAGGTCGGTGGATAAATAATAGCCCAGACATTTTCGCTGATGTCTCTAAGAAACAAACAATTGAATTTTAAAGATAAAAGTTATGGCCAAGAAAAATATGTTGGAAAATTCAGAATGATGGATTATTGTATTTTCATAATCGACCATTAAAGAAAAGAGTTTCATTTTTGGGGAAATTTAAAATCGCCCATTGCAGAAACGCAATGAAGAATTTTGACGGAAATTAGGAAAATTAACAATTCCATAATTTTAAAAAGGCTTTGAAAATATTATCAGCAAAATGGCGACCATGTCGAAAGCATTTTTAATTGGTAGACACGTATTGTTAGTTTTTTTTACTGCCATTTTCTATTGTTGTTAACTTTTTGTATATCTTATTTCATTAGATATAATTTTTCAAAATAAAGAAACAATTACACATTTTACACCCCTTTAAAGTCAATTAAAAATATTTTGTTATAAAAAAATCTGAGGGCTTGGTTGCTAGTATATACACCAAATCCAAAGTTTCTGTACTCTTCCTAATTTGCAACGGAATTATCTCAAAATATAATCTAAATCCAGATGCCGCATGTCGTTATAACCCATTTGTGTACCAAATTTAAAGTGAATATTTTAATTTTATTATATCAATCCTTTTAATGGAGTGGGGATGGTGGAAGGGTTGAAATATATTATAAGAAATATGAGACTTCGGTTTATAGTATAATCATCAAATTTCAACTTTGTGTATTTTTACCAGCTTGCATTATTTATTTTCCCCTATTTACGACTATTTAACCGCCAACCGGAATTAGCGCAAAATATATTCTTATTCCAGATCTCGTCATGATGCATATGTAGCAAGTTCTAAAACCATTGCTGAGAAAGAGTGCGCACAAAAAAAAAGTTACAGACATATATTTTTCGAGCAAATTTAAAATCTCGACATTCTTACTCTATTTCAACAAAAAAAAAAAAATGATAATTTGTTTATTATTCTTCTATTCCACTCCACTACGTGAATGTGGAGGTAAAACTACCCAGAAATCGAACGTAGCGCTTTTAATGGAATAGCATATACAAATACCAAATTACAGCATAAAGAAGCAAGTGTGCAGGACTCCTGATGATCATATAAGAAATAACTTAATCGGATTTGAAGACTGGTTTTCGGGTTCTCTTCCACATTATTTTCCAAGCTTGACTTTTGTACCATCTTATTTTGCTGAAGTGTTCTAAGATCATAAAGGACATGACAGGATGGCAGAAATGTGAAACATTCAGAATAACCAACGTGGAACAAAACTCGGAACTTAGAACCAAAATGTTATCACAATTTCCATAAGTGCGTTACTTGGTAATCAGCAAATTCATTTCACATGAGGAACCAAAAGTTATAAAATAGAAGATATGGATAGAAAAGAAAGTAAAAAAATAAAGTTGTAGTACCTACTTCGATAAATTAAATAATGATAATGTAGTTTTAGCTAAAGAGGCTGCCAGAAAATCGGCAATGGCTAGTGCGGTTGTTTACGTTTGATTCTAAATGGTGCAATATGTTTTCTTATTTATGTTACATTGCTTGTTAGCGAACCATGCAAAATTTCAACTAGTAAAACTTTTGGGAAGTTGCACGGACATAGTCCACTAGTTTCTGTAATATCGTTGTAACGTGTGTATAGTTCTCTTAAAGAGATAAACCTTGAGGAATTTTAAATACCACGGCCAAATTTATTTTCGAGAGCTGTGAATTTTCTTAATGGTCGACAAGCTGCAGCACATTAGCGCTGCTTATGTACTATGGTATACATTTTTTTTTAATGGACCTGCTATTCTTACCCAATCAGAATTGGCTTTAATATTTTATTCTTGATGAAGTTCTCTGTGAAAGATATTGCCTCCAATTTGGCAGCATTCACCCAAATATTGGCACGGATCATGTGCGCCTTCAACAGCATGCTTGCCGCCTGTGCATTGTGGACGTGAGTGTTCATGACCGCTTGGTAATAGCCTCATACTTTAAGGGACTTTCAGTTGCAAAACTCTTGAAAATTATCTATTCAAAATTATTTATTGAAAACACAATTATTAAGAGCGCAGTTTATAAAATTAAAAATAGATACAGATGATGTAATTAAATTGCTAAACTGTCAAGAACTGTTAACATCTCATGACATAAATGATAACTATCCTACGGAAGTTATCATCTAAATGTTATTTGAGTTGATTATTTTGGCACTCGTGATTAGAAACAAATGAATTTAAAGGGGATTTTCCGTTGAGCAAAAAAATATCAAGTAAATTTAATTACTCTGTGTGTCATAAAGATGAGTGTCTAGGATATTTCTTGTCACACAAAAATTACAAGTTTACCTTCACAATTACGTCGCAAGTATTGGCAAGCAACATTGTAAATTCATAATTATGTGTCTCTGTCTATCTATAAATAATACAAACGTCCTTTGGTAGTGAATATATGATTTAGCTCTATAATTTAGTACACTAGAAACGTGGATTAATAGGAGGCAATACATAGTCTCCTGGTTACATTAAACACAGGAACATTATCTATCTTGACAAAAGGACGCTATGACTACATTAATCTGTAGTAGGAAAAACGTATTTAATTAGATATTGATGAATTGACTTAAAATGTCTTGTCCTGAAAAGAGAAGAAATATTTACAAATATGGTAATCATTTAAAGGTTGGAATAAATTATGTCTTTATAGTGGAATAAAACTAAGAATCTAAATTACTAAAAAAGGAATTGTCTTAAATGCCTTACAGCAACTGTAATGTGCTTTGAAAAAATTTGAGACCTTGGCTTCTAGTATACCCACCAAATCTCAAATTTCTGGACCCTTACTAGCTGGCTTTACTTATACTCCCCTATTTACTTCCAACCCTTCAACGGAATACGTTCAAAATATAATCCAGTTCCAGATCTCGTTATAATACAAACGTGTACCAAATTTCAAGTTAATATCTTAAACAGTTTCACAGAAAACGTGAGCGCGAAAAAAATTACAGATAGACCTTATATGATTACTGTACTTCCACTCCAGTACGTGGATGTAAAAGCAATAATTTATTTAAGGCTTCAAATTATCTGCCATTTACTTCTTGACAATATGCATGAGAAATTCAAAATCTTCCGAAAAGATCACTTAGTGTTTCTGGACGAATAAATCTTATTTCGTTATCAATATTCAATATTATTAGGTTTATTCAGATACATTTTGGATTTAAGTTAACCCCACAAGATAATCAAATAGGGTTAAGTTTGGAGATCTAACTGACCATTATATCATTCCTCGGCCACCAACCCACTTGTCAGGGGAAACATTATGCAGATAATTGTTGGTGCTGGCGGAGGGAATTACGTTGTGTTGAAGCAATTCCACATAATTTTCAGCATATAGTAAAATAATTATTAGTATGCGTTTGTTACTGATTCCATATGGTGATCTATCTGTATATGGATCTTATTCTACAAGATACTGTACCGCCGCCAAGTGCAAAAATAAATGCAACCGTTAAACAGTAGCAGTGTGCTAATAATGCTGTATTTACTGTTGTCAAAATAATATGTACTGGTCGTTAAGTGTACGTGGAAGTAGTGAATGATTGTATTTTTGTTTTTAACAATGGCGAATTTGCAAATATTGAGTGAACAAACATTCTGCTTTGCTATGATGCTGAGGAAAATGCACGTCAGTCTCATTTACTTTACCATGAATAAATTCTTGACGCACATATTCCTAATGAACGAATATCCTTGCCGGTTGTACAACATTTAAGAAACTACGGATATTTTCAACCGAAGGCTATCATTTACTTTAATGAAATAAAATATCAACTTTGCGAATGCTCATTTTCAGTTTTATTTTTATTTTAATAATACACGACAACGTTGTAGTTTAAAAGTCAATAGGACTCGAGATTGGAAAGACAAAGGCGAGTTCAATTTTACCTCTGAATTTTTAAATTTTTAAAATGGCATTGGTTTTCACGTTACATAAGGGCCCAAAGATTAACATATATGCACGTATTTCAAACACTTCCTGCATTATAGCTTATTATGAGTATTCATAATTAAATCCTTTTTAGCATTCATAATTATTTATGATATGATAGTACAGTCAAATTAGACATTTAGGGTAACAAAAAATAATAAAAGGATCATCTCTGGGATCTAAGTAGGTAATAACCTGGATAATGAGATGATGCATTCTTTGCACTTCCAAGTTCCGGGAAAATTTACAAAAATTTGGAAAAACTTTTTGACTTTCAGTTTTTTCGCTCTAGCGGCCAAAATAATGAAAATAGAGAAAAACGTTCCCAACAAAGTTGTAGCTCGTCTCTTTCTCTACGAAAAAGGTCTTTAGAAATTTTTGTCTTACTTAAGCAGTTTAAAAGATAAATCGAGTTTTCCACTTATATATAGTTTTAAGCCGCTTCGAAATGAGCGAGAAATGAGAATAAGAATTCGAGTTTCGTACGACCGTGCTCTTCGAACGATAATTCTTACTATTCAGAGCCCCCAAAAAAATGAAAATAACATAAAATGTAGAGAAAAGTCTCAGCTTTAATGTTAAACCAATCACAAAATTCATAGAAATTTTATCATAGAGAAAAAGTGTCAGAAGATGGCTTAGTAAGCTTTGTACAGTTGATCCACAGATTTATTCATATCTTTTCCGGGAGTCGTTAGAATGATAATTCATTTTGCTTATATATTCTCATATAATGATATATTAATCCAATTAACATTTTATTGCAATTACTTTTGTTGGAAAAATATGTCTTGCAATCAAAGTAGAGGGTATATTTTTCATCGATCAATCACCTCCATATTTTGGAGTTCAATTCGCTATATCTTAATTAATAATAATAGCACAGTCTTAATTTTTTTATTATAAGTACAATAAAACATATTCTTTCGAGTGACTTTAGAGTTTTTTCAATGCATGCAGTACTTTTTGAATTTGTCTACATTATTCATACACGTTCAGAGAATGAACAATTATACAGTATAACGTATACAACTTATTTGCTTCTTAACATTCTTCAATGAAATTTTCACGAAATATCAATTAAAGTGCGTAGAATCGAATCCATGCAATGAAAAAGCACCCAATGTTACGGGAGAAATAGTCAGGATGCATAAAACTTAAATATGTGAATAAATCAGCTGTATAAAGTTTACTAGGCCATCTTCTAACACTCTTTTCGCTATGATAAAAATTTGTATGAATTTTGTGATTAGTTTTGCATTAAAGCTGAGATTTTTTTCTGCATTTTATGTCGTTTTCATTTTTTTAGCGGCTCTGAATAGTAAGAATTATCGATCGATGTGTCCCGTCATACGAAACTCCCAAAGAATTTTCATTTTCCGCGCATTTTAGAGCGGCTCAGTGGAAAATTTAATTTAATTCCTAAAGGGCTTAAGTAGGACACACATTTGTAAAGACCTTTTTTGTAGAGAATGAGACGAGCTACAAATTTTGTTTGATTTTTTTTTCTGTATTTTCGTCATTTTAGTCGCTACAGCAAAAAAATCGTAAATCAAAAAGTTTTTCTAAATTTTTTTCAATTTTTCCGAAACTTGGAAGTGCAAAGAATTCATCATTCCATTCTACAGGTTATTACCTACTTAAATCCCGGAGATGATTCTTTTATTAATTTTTGACAGGTTTTTATAAAATTTTGCCTTCATTGCCTGTACTATGATATATTGTACACTTTCTCAAAGGTCTAACAGTAAATTTTAAAAGCAGTTGTAGAGAGATTATCAATCTCCAGTCTGCGCCACACCGCAATGTCTTTTGCAACTGTCGCAGCACCTCCGTCTGACATACGATTTGACGGAGGAGTTTTCTACTTCTCAAAGCGTCATTAATAACAAAACTTACCGCATTGACAGCTGTCATGTCCTTGGGGGCAGGTTCTGACTCGGCTATACTGTCATTCTGAAACAAACAAACGATTATTTCAAAAGATGAAGGAGTCGCAGTTACAACGTGCTCATTTTCAATATTACTTCGCGTCTCATAACCATATTTTATAATTTATTTTGTTATTCATTTTCTTCAGACTACGTAGTTATGAACCATTTTAATATAATATACAGGGTGTTTCAGTTAAAAGTCCCCAGGCCATTATCTCTAAAATTAATAAAGATATTTTATTTTTGTAAATGGCAGATGATTGATACCAAAGAAAGGTTTAAATAACGGTGATTAGAATTTTTCCTCAACAGCACACAGAGATGGCGCTGCGATGCAAAACTATTTTTTGATGGCTGGAACCTTGAAACATAAGTCATGTGATTAAACAATAATTTGTGAATAATTTTGACTGTATAGAGAATTTACAAAAAACAAGCCATTTTGGAGTTACATGAGTTTCTTTCATTAATGCCAGTACACGTGAATTTTGATAAATCCCTATAATTTATTTATTATTTATTATAGCATATTGGTTACCAAACACCTTTTTTCAAGATAAGGAAAGTGATATAATACACTATCATAAAATTATGTTTACCACTTCCGGCCAAACCGGAACTAACATGATGAACCAATATCCATATGTTCCTACATATTACATTTTTTTTTCTAATAACGCTTCTAATAAAACGGCTCCCAAAACTTAAAGTAAGTAAGACAACAAAGAAAATACACACTAATTTAGAATGGTAATGAAAAATCTACTTAAGAGATATTAGTAGGCTTTGATTTAATTTTAAGTTTGACAGTTATTAAACAAAGTTTGTAGTTGGTGCATTTCAATCATAGTTTCAAACAGAAATAGTGTACTTAGAAACAATTCAAAGCAAATTAATCCAAATAAGGCAATAAAAAAAAATAAATTTAAAAAATGGTTAGATACACCAATGAAGATAAGTTAAATATGATTTTAATATACGGTGAATGCAAAAGAAATTCCCGACAAGCAAAACGATTGTTTTGTTTACGATTTCCAAATAGACCTACACCCGATAAAAAAACATTTATCATGCTGTTTAAAAATTTAAGAAACTGGGGTAGTTTTAAGAAAACTATTCGTAACAGAAATAGGCCAGTTAGAAACGATGAAAATACAGCCTTGGTGTTAAATAGTGTTGTCAACAATCCTCAATGTTCTCTCCGGAAATTGGCATCGGAAACTAATCTGTCGATATCTTCGTGCCATAGAATATTAAAATCAAATAAATTCCATCCATACAAATTAAAATTGATCCATCATTTAAGGCCTGGTGATTATGAACGAAGATTACATTTTCTAGCTGAATTTTCAGTTCTTTCTGAAGAATGCCCAATTTTTTTTTAAAATGTGCTCTGGAGCGATGAAAGCCGTTTTCACAACAACGGAGTTGTGAGTAAGCATAACTGCCGATACTGGTCACAAAATAATCCTAGATGGATGAGAATGACCCGAAATCAGGTAACTTTTGGAGTTAACGTGTGGTGTGGAATATTAAATTCATATATTATTGGACCATATCTATTCCATGGGACTTTAAATGGAAGAAAATGTGAGATATTTTTGAGAAATGTATTGCCAGGATTATTAGAGACTATCCCTCATAACCAGGAGAATATTTGGTTTCACCAAGATGGTGCACCACCCCATAACTCAGTACTAGTCAAAGATTGTCTTAATGAAATGTACCCTCAGAGATGGATTGGTGCTAATGGAGTAGTCAGATGGCCAGCACGATCACCTGACTTGACTCCATTAGATTTTTACCTTTGGGGGTATTTAAAAAGTGTAGTGTACATTGAACCCATTGAGGATATGGCCGATTTGTATAATAAAATATATGCAAGTGTTGCTGCTATAAATAGACATACGATACAAAAAGTTTGCAATGAATAGTTACTGAAACGGTACAATATGTGTATTCATGAAGAAGGGAGAAATTTTGAACATTTAATATAATAAGTACCTACTAATAAGAAAGAAATTAGTTTAATTTCATTTTTAATAATATTTCGATAGTTTTTAAATGTTTGTTTATAAAACTTTTGTTTACGTTCTTTACTGAATTGTTAATATAAATTTAGCCCATTCTAAATTAGTGTGTATTTTATTTGTTGTCTTACTTACTTTAAGTTTTGGGAGCCGTTTTATTAGAAGCGTTATTAGAAAAAAAAATGTAATATGTAGGAACATATGGATATTGGTTCATCATGTTAGTTCCGGTTTGGCCGGAAGTGGTAAACATAATTTTATGACAGTGTATTATATCACTTTCCTTATCTTGAAAAAAAAGTGTTTGGTAACCAATATTCTATAATAAATAATAAATAAATTATAGGGATTTATCAAAATTCACGTGTACTGGCATTAATGAAAGAAACTCATGTAACTCCAAAACGGCTTGTTTTTTGTAAATTCTCTATACCATCAAAATTATTCACAAATTATTGTTTAATCACATGACTTATGTTTCAAGGTTCCAGCCATCAAAAAATAGTTTTGCATCGCAGCGCCATCTCTGTGTGCTGTTGAGGAAAAATTCTAATCACCGTTATTTAAACCTTTCTTTGGTATCAATCATCTGCCATTTACAAAAATAAAATATCTTTATTAGTTTTAGAGATAATGGCCTGGGGACTTTTAAGTGAAACACCCTGTATATACGTAGTTCAAAATTTGTAAAATTCGTAGTAAATTGTTTTTCTTTAAACAAGTCACAATCTGATTAACAAAAGTTGCAAAAAATTTAATCGCCTTTAAAAAACGGTCAATAAAAATTGTGAAACAAAATTTCACTGTCGTTCCATTCATTGAACCTTATTAATTAATATTGATATTGTGCTCGATTAAAAACACGTTACTTGTTCATTTTTTGTACAGACATTTAAGTCGACATTGGGTAATAAGGTTTAATTAACCGAATGACAGTGAGAATTTTTTTCATAATTTTTTGGTGATCGTTTTTAAGCCGGTTCCATTTTTTTCAACTAATTATTGCCACTCTTTTTAATGATCTCTTATGTAAGTTTGCAAAAGCCATGCAATTATGGCAGCCATATCAGATTGGCCAAATAGAATTTTTAACTTTTGACGTCAGACTCAGTATCAGCTAGCGAGATATAAATACTATTTCTACGATCATATAAGAAAATCTATTAAAATTAGTAAGTAAAATTTTGTTATCAATGCCTCTTGGTGGATACAAGCCAAATCACTTAATATAAGGACTTCCTTTGAATTGATTCAATTAAATGAACAGAATTTGAATATATCGTCAACCAGATAAGAGCTGCATATTCGAGTGTCCTTCTAACAGATGAAGAAAATAAAATTTTAATACTCTCGAGCCTAGCAAAACATAATTTCTAGAAAAGTAGAAAAGTAGCTTG
This sequence comes from Stenurella melanura, assembly GCA_963583905.1. NCBI lineage: Eukaryota > Metazoa > Arthropoda > Insecta > Coleoptera > Cerambycidae > Stenurella > Stenurella melanura. Next base: position 156,168,092 of record OY757310.1, read on the forward strand.
GATGCTGATTGAGTTACATAACTGAAATAATGTAGAAAACTTAGTTGGGAGTGGAAAAGAACTCCTGGAACCTTAAATTTCGTACAATGTTCGATAAAATTATCATCTATATTATAATTAGACCGAAGTTCAGTTTACGTATATAAGTTTGAATCTTTACACGTAAACTGAAATTCTATTCACACGGATACACTCAATTTCAATGAATTATCGGTGAACCATGTAATTGCTATATTCGGTTTATTTTATATAATTATGCAATCATCCAGACTTGTTATGCTTATAATGGGTTTTATGGTAATCCGCAAACAGGATCACAGTCAATTACTGATGATAAGTCGTTAATAAAAATCAAGAACAGGGGAGGACCAAAGTTAGACCCCTGCGGTACACCTGATGCAGCAACATAATTTTGAGATTTATAATCACCATTATAGACATATTGATTTTGCAAAGACAAGTATGATAAAAATATTTTGATTAAGTTTGAACATAATTTAATTTTTTTAAATTAATTTCTGTGGAAGATTTTACTTCATTATAAATATTTTCATGATACAATTTATCTGTATTTCTGTAAGTCTATATTTGTCAAGACGAGAAAGTTCACTAATATATTATACTTTGTTCCGTAGTTATAATGAAAAGTTTTCGTAGTATATTACTTTAAAAAAATACAGATTTTCCGACTACCAGAGGTTGTAGAAGTCACGGAAATATAGTTAAAGCTTTGTGTTCATGGAGACTTTTGTTTGTTAGGGTTCAAAGAATAACAGACTAAAATTTTCTAAAATTTATCCTAAAGTCACTTTCCATAAAAAAAGTGAGGAGTCCTTTAGTGCGCCCTTTAAACACCGCCCTTTAAACACCGGTGACGTCACAATAATTATTTCAATTTTATAAAGTGGCCGTCTTCAATGCTAGTTGCTTACTGCTCTGTTTGTCAGTTGTTACTTCATATCAGATGTCAAAAGGTTAGCTTAGGATTGTGCATCAGCAAAGACCAAATGTTTCAGGGATGTCTCGTGCCAAGCTGCTCAAATAATAATGTTAATGTCCAAAATGAAATATTCCTTTACCTTCCCAAAAAGAAAAATAGAAGAAAATTGTGATTTAAAACGGTAAACGTAGAGAAGAAAGTATCTAGAACTGGTAACGCTTTCTACTGTGGAGACAGAACCTGATTGTCACTTTGTCACTTGTCGAACTGTCGTAATCACTGCCTCCAATGTGAATAATATTTTTCTAAAACTAAGCAAAAATTTTATATGAAACATTATAGCTGAAAATAAGTTTAAATGTTTAAACTTTGAAATGAATATACTTAGTTTTAGTATTGAGCACCTACTAAGAAGGCCAATTATATTTCAGAAAGACGATCTTTTAATAGAATGAACGAACAGAATAACAAGTCTAGTCGATCTTCATACATAATAATTCTAATTCATTTCTTAAGGGCATACGGACGACTTTAGACAATAGTATTTTTTATGTAATATTCTATGTCGAAGAAAGTAAATTTTAAACACAAATTATAATGAATTCCCTCTAATGTTCATTAAAGTTTAATTACACAATCATATTTCTCAACTAATATTATTTCTATCTCAGCAAAGCGTAGAAGCGAATATTCGTTTTGTGTGACTCTTTTGTTCGTCGAAACAACATTTCGCATGCAAGTCGAGTACAACGCTGAGGCATGCCTATCGAACCGTTCGAGTTAAAGAAAGGTCGATTTATTTCCGAGAGGACGACAGCCTTCAAAGAGATGTAGGTGAAAACCCAAGAACGAAAGGATTTGATTTAATACCCTGGAACGATGGAAGCTTTTTCTCCCGAAATTAATTAGTTTCTTTTATTTAATGTTCGCGTTCTAAAGGATTTAAGATATCCCAGGTATTGATTGCAATTATTTATACTTCCTAAAATACTAAACCGTTAGCAAAATGGTTTTATAGACGGTGGCCTACGCAAACTTTTATTTTAGGGAGAGCAAATCTATATGAAAAAGGAAGCATTACTTTAAATGTTATTATGAACCATTCTAATAAGAGAAAGTACACATGAAGACTTTTGTAATCTTTGACAAGATTTCATAAAAATAAACATACAATGCAAAGAACGATTCGCCAATCAAGACGGTATCATCGGGACACAATTAAAGTCACAAGTAATTACCTTAAATACCAACTAATCAACGATTATAAAATTCTTTACATGCATTTTTTAAATATAATTGTTCACAACATTTATATTGTTCGGTAGATTTTTTCAAAAACGAAATGGTTCTTCCTCTATCTAACACTGATTTACTGTTTAAAAGTTTTAAGAACATCTCGTTCTTAAGTTATTGTGGATACAAAAACATGGCGGATGAAGAGATGGACAGACGGACAAACCGACAGATGAACGGATAGAAGATGGACATATTCAAAGTTACTCAAAATTACATGCATAATACAATGAATACGAAAATTTTTCTCTGGGAGTCAAATTTCCGATTTTAGAAGTGTGTCGGTCAAATTGTTGTTTTTGTATTTTCTTTTTTCTCTTTTGTATACTCTTCGTATAACAATAGACACGGAAAAAATACATATGACATCTTCTGTAGAGTATTTTATAAGCATTATTTTACATATAGAGCATAATTTCGATATCGCAAATGGTTAGCAAGATATAAGCAAAAGACCTAAATTGAACACCATTTTTTCAAGATGGCGGCTCTAGCGCGACAGATAGAGATGGGGAAATATATTATAGAACTCAAAATGATGGGTTGGATATTCAAATAGCGTAGTTAATTTATTACGTCATATTAAGCATTTCGATTTATTTTAATAATTCACGAGTTTCTACCGCGTGCTTAAGAAAAATAAAAAACACGTGTCCTTTGTTTTTTCATTAATTTACGTTACAAGACCGGAAAGAGGTGTTTTGCAGGTCAACCGAAGCAAATTCCAGGACGAGTCGCAGGCGAGTCCCATTTTCTGCGTGTAATGCTTCAAAATCTGAATCCATGTTTTCCATAACTTGCGAAGTGACTGTTGAAAACTCGCAAGAGTAAAGTGTATTTGTCTATTTGGCACTTATCCCAATAATTATACAAGTTCGTTTCCATAGCAACAAGAAAGCAAAGCCATCGAAAAACGAAAAACTGGCAGCATTTTGCCGATCTCCGATGCCCATTTTCCGGTCTAGTCCAGGAAACGCTTCGAAAATTTCTGGGGGTGTATTTTCTGGTCGGTCGAAAAAAATATATCATTATGATTTGGTAATAGTATATTCCACAACAAGTTATGGAATATCCCATATTCCACACGAGCGAAAAGTTTGTGGTCGGAGACGAAGGCAAGGACTACGGTTCGCGAGTGTGAAATATGCCATTCCAAACGTATTGTAGACTAAGTATACTTTCTTTAACAAGATTTTAGAAAACATACAAAGGAACTTCAAAACTGTTCAAAACGTCAAATGCGAAGCTAGAAATAAATAGCTTTTGTTCGACGTAACCATAGCAACCGAACCACTAAATGTGGCTTAACGGCTTCTGATTTGTCGAAAGCTATGCGGTATTATTCCATAACAGTGTATTGGAATGACACTTGTTCCAACACAATTTTTAGTTGTGGAATTTGTACTTTCTGAGATAGTGCTAGAGAAACATTTTAATTCATTATGAAAGTGGAAAATGACCACTTTCTTACCACTTTTTGGGTTGAAAAGTGAGCATATATCAATCTATGTTTTTACTGATTTTCTTTTAGTTGTAGGAAATACAAATTATAAGACCTAGAGAGTATGTTTATTTATTAATACAAACCTCGACAAAAACAGAGCGACTAATTTTACAAATACCAGGTAAACAAATAAACTGAATAAATAGTTATATCAAAGATTAGAGAACTAACAAGATAGAACAGTTAAACGGAGAAGACGAAATAGACGAAGGCAGTTGTGAACTCCAATTAAAAGGGACACGACATCCAGCGGAAACGGTTTCGGGATTTGTTGGGTACGCATTAAATGAACTTGAACAAGCTTACTAAAAGATAGTTTGGCCCATTGGAATCGACAAGGGCTACGTTACGTATAAGCCTCGATGACAGCTGCGTGTGGCTGTTTTTTCCTCATTTTACAGAAAAAAGTTTCAAATTATTCTTTCAATGTACAGTCATATCCTAACCAAGTAGATACCTTACATGTAAGCATAGAAATATTTCATGTGACATATATTACAAAGCAACCTGTTTTTTTAGTGACCTTGGTACTGACAGTCAGCAGAGTTCGGTCGTTCTATCAGGGCAGGGTTGTCCATTTTTCACTGTTGACTTCTGTTTCTAATGTTACCTTCTCCATCCGATTGTCACATTGTGGCAACTGCGCGAGAACTCCAGTTTAAATGTCGAGGTCAATGGCGACATTATTAAAAGATAAAAGGTTTTCCGCCGGCTGCCCTATCTTGTTAATTCTCGAATATTTGGTTACATATTAAAAACGACGCACGGCGCGACGTTACTTTGACATTTGTCCTGTAACAAAACAATTTCTTATTTTTTGCCAACTTAGCAAAAGTACAAAATGCTATTTAAAATTTAGTAAACAATTTATTGGCTTTTTGTTCTTTACTTCAGATCGTGAATAAAATAGTATGAGAACCTTAGTGAAAAGTTTCATAGCTGTCACGAGAATTAGTTATTAGAACTATTTCTTCTCTCGACAACAATGAAACTCTTTCCACCTCGGTATGTAATAAACTATTACTATGTTTTTATTTCTAAATTTATTATAACATTTTCAAACAATTGCAAATTAAATAATTTTGTAAACGTGATTTCACTTGTAAGCCTTTCAAGAGCTAACATTAATTGTCGAAGCTGCAGTAACATTTTTAGTTACAATGTATTCAGTGTTAAAAAATGAAGTAAAACGTGTTTTAACAGATATTAATGATTGATTGTCACAAAGTAACGACTTCCAATATTCAACATATCACCCAAATTTGTGGGAATACCCCACTGCCAATAAATATTAAAAATAGGCACCAAGATTGTAAATAGTTTAGTAATTCCAACAGCGTTTCTAAATATAATTTAATTTTCTTATAGCAACTTTTAACATCTGATTTGTTTAAGCCGTAAAACGGAAATATCTTGAGGTATTATGTAATAAAATAAAATAACTAAACCAACATAGTATTTTAGTAACGTCGGATCCATTTAGTTCCCAGCAATGAATTTTATAGTATTTTTATTAGTAAAACAGTTGCTGTCTGCAGTAAACTTTTAGAGTAATTCTTTACACAGCTTACAGAAGCCTTTTGAGGTAGAGTTCGTTAATTTTTTAGGAGCCAGCTCATTTTCTTAATTAGAAAATGTATTCAAATTATTCACTGCAGTGTCTAAAGTGTCTCATTTGAAAATGCTATAGTCGGCGTTAGTTATACAGAATGTGAGGAAACTGACACTTGTTCGTTTGGAAGCAGGCTATACAGGCAAAAAAGAATCACGTGGTCCCTCTGTCTTATTAATGTCGAAAAATCCACAATTACACGCCTTCATAATAATACGAAAAGTGCTACAAATTCTTTAAAAAATACGGATAAAATTCGGACCACGATATTTTCAAAGTAAATGATTTTTTTTAAAGATGGAAGTTCCCACAGTATTATATGTATACTCTCCTGAAGGTGTTAGAAGATCAATTAATTGATAAGTACTTTATCAGCGGTCATCTTGGATTTACGACATCAGACACACACTCAGACGAAATACCTGGTAATACATTGCTTCATACACATAAGAATATCTTCATTTCATATAAATTTCCACAAAACATACATATCGTAATCAAAAAATGTACATCATTCTTCTAAAGTATAATATATTATTCTGTTTTCACAACTTTGAAAGCTTGTCCAATGGCCAAACTATGTAGTTCCGGAAAATAATCTTGCATTACTATTAAATTTTCCTTACATACATGTCCCACGACGAATTGCGGCGATCGATATCTCGAAAAGTAGACATTGGAAATCTTTGAAAATTTGATAGTAAACTAATGTCGATGGGGGCAACTCGGCTAAAATATTTTCCAAATCTTGGCACTTCCGGTTATACCGGAAGTCGATACCAACTTGCTTATTTTAAATGGAACACCCTATATATTCTTAACTCTTTGACTATGACTATGAAATTCTGAGTCGAAACATGTAGATACCCTATACCTAAACACAACCGCAGAACCGGTATAACTTTCCTCGTGTGGGAGGTCCTCAATTGTTCTTTCGTACATAGAAATAACACTAGATGAGGTAGTCTCTACAATAAAAATAAATTGCATATTAGTATACCAAGTGTTCTAAGTGTTACATTTTGTCAAATTCAAACTTCAAAAACTTTTTTATTTCAAATGGAACGCCCTGTATTTTTTAACACAAAATTGTGTACAATTAAATTCCCTTTTTCTAGTATAGGTATTGTAGGAGTTAAAGCTATAACTTTTTGAATTATTGGCGATTTTCTGAAATACTCAAGAATTAAAAAAAAAAAATTGCCATCAACTTAGCCATAATTAGAAACAATCATTAAGGTCAGTCATTCTCTTATGTAAAAAGATGCCAGCACGTTTAAGTTACACCCACGGAGACTTGTTAGGTCTGCTTATTAGTTATATAGAATTTAATAAAGCAATATCAAGAATACGTAACACATTTGCTACTCGATACCCACAAGAACAGAAACCATCACCATAGACTGCAAAAGAGATAATTTTAGAATATTTGGTTCTGTCAAGGTAGGAAGTCAAAAGAGGAAGTCTATTGTTGATGACGAAAACATAAAAATAGCAATTCTGGGGTATTTTCGGGTATTTGCAATTATGTCATTAAGGCAAGTTGGTTTGGAATCGGGATTATCCAAGAATTTAATTCACAGAATCTTGTCAAAAAATGAGACGAATTATTTTTTGAGAAATATTATATTGACAGGGGATGCTAAATTTACCAAAAATGTATTGTTTAATCGATATAATTCTCATTACTGGAGTATCTCGAATCCTCATGTGTTCAGGAAGCAAAATATTCAAGAACATGAGCAGTTTAATGTTAACTGTGCCATGAGTGGAGACACTACAATTTTTTGAGGAAAATTTAAATAGTAAGTTAAAAAGATTGCCTCTTCGGCTAATATGTCTAAGGCTTCCTCCTTAGAATTCCTGCCTTAACAGAGCCAACTATTCTAAAATTATGTTTTACAGTGTATGGTAATGGTTTCTGTTCTTGTGGGTATCGAGTGTTACATATTCTTGATATTACTTTGTTAAATTCTCCATAAATAATAAACAATCTAAAAAGTCTTCGTGGGTGTAATTTGAACATGCTGGCATCTTTTTACATAAGAGAATGACAGACATTAATTATTGTTTCCAATTATGGCTAAGTTGATGGCAATTTTTGTTAAAAATGTTTGAATATTTAGGAAAATCGCCAATACTTCAAAAAGTTGTAACTTTAATCCCTACAATGCCAATGCTAATAAAAAGAGAATTTAATTGTACACAATTTAATTAAAAAAAATACAGGGTGTTGAAATAAAAAGGTTTTTGAAGTTTGAATTTGACTAAATGTAACGTAAAAACAGAACACTTAGTGTACTATTATTGAATTTGTTTTTATTGTAAAGACTAGCTCATCTTGTGTTCTTTCTATGTACCAAAGAGCAATTGAGGATCTCCTACAGGAAGAAAGTTATAACGATTCTTGCAAACCATTGCAGCAGTCACAATTTTTATCAAATATCAAATATCTCCGAAATTGCTGTGTTTAAGTAAGTAAGTGTGCAACTTGTTTCCACTCAAAATTTCATGGTCACTTCAAAAAGTCGAAAAAACATAGGGTATTCCATTTAAAATAAGCAAGTTGGTATCGACTTCCTCTGTAACCGGAAGTGCCACAATCTCGAAAATATTTTAGCCGGGTTGCCCCCATCAACATTAGTTCACTACCAAATTTTCAAAATTTTCCAATGTCTATTTTTCGATACATCGATCGCCCCAGTTTGTCGTGGGACACCCTGTATTATACATTATAATAAACACAATCCGTAGTTTCTCCTTCAAAATCTTTTAAATACATTTTAAATTCCGCAGTTCGTCTCATGTTAGTAATTCTTATTTATAACCTAGAAATAAATATTCAGAGTTTGACCCGAGACTGGACGAATTACAGTCTGATTATTGTACAAAAAGCGCTTTAAAAGTAAAAAGCTTACATGAGTCTAATCCATATTGGCAGAAACGAATTTAAAGGGTCAGGATTATCGTATACCCGATTAACGACGCAGTTACAGTATATAAAATAAAGAGTTAAAAAACGAACGTTTTCGCAATGTGTTTTTTGTACAAAACACAAGACAGAATACAATAGAAAATCCTTGCTGAGCGAGTTTCCCCAATGCGTTTGTCTTAACAATTCTATCTGGGGGTTGGAGGTGGTGTCAGTTCGACGGGTGGGGGTGAGATTGGAATTTTGTAGCATGTGAAACCCTGATAAGCCGATTGAGCTGTGCGGTCGCTACGCAACACACGAAAGATATGCCTTCGAACTGGCGAGAACCTACAAGGTGTTTCTTCGATAATGGATAACATCACATCACACCTGCGGACACGATATACTTTTTTTAAGATACGGTTCGCATGAAACGATTTGAGGCACGCAAAAAAAGGTGTAGTGGACTGGCGTGAATTGAGAATATACACGAATGGGCGATAACATAATGGCTGAAAAACTGTACATGACATCCAGAACACTTGGCACAGGGGAAAACATTTCGTTTTGTTAAATAAAATCTGGGTTTGTGTCTACTTGTGGGGTAAATAACGGGATTAAAGGAGATTCTAACTTCTATGTACAAAGTGTTTTATTTATAAGAGTACATTACAGCTCTATATTTCTGAGATAAAAATATTAGAATTAAATTTTGAACATGCTTTATAAAATATAATTAACTAATGATGTAAAGTTGAAATTTATTTTTGATTTTTTTGTAATAACATGAGAACCATTTCAGACATCATCGGTCTCAAAAATATTATATAAACGTGATCGAGGCGACTAAGCCAGTCTTAAATTCTAGGGAAATACGATGCAACGACTGCTGACTGCTGATGGGCAATGCGGCGACCGCTCTAAATACTACCTGATAAGATGCCAGGATGATATTAATTCAACAGTATTAGTATACTATCCAGTGGCGTGGGGGGAATAAAATTATATTTATTAGAAACAGCGTGCCTCTACTCTATAGAAGCCTGTATTCTGCTACATTGGAGTTCAACTACCACTTTAGAGATGGCGCTAAGACTGTAGCTTCCAATTATGATTATTCTAAAGAAGTTCAGAAAATTCGAGGCTCTATACCATAAGGAACTAGAATGTTCGAAAGGCTGTTTGTGGGGTATATAGAGACGAAGTCAGCGGCGGGGGTCAGTTTTGAGTCAGATAAGATCAGACAGTTCTGAGGATAGTGAGAACAAGCAAAAAAGTGAGCTGAAAAGTTAAGAATAAAAGAAGCTAACCATTATACTCTTCGCTGGTTTACTGCACTTTTTATATAATTGTTGCACATTCTATAGGATACTTTTCGCAGTTTTTTGTTTATTGATCGATTTGGTTAAAAAACAATAGGGTTCTTATTCTAGCCAACACTAATTTACTGTCCAATTTTCAATACAATCGGACTTTTCCTACTAAAGTTATGGTGCTTACAAGATAGGTAGCGGACGGACAGACAGACAGACGGACATACAGAAGGACAGGCAGACGGACGGACAGGCAGACAGACGGACGGACGGACACTTTGAAAGTTGTTCAGAAATCGATCACCAACACAGTGATATGATTTTTTTTTCTCTACGAGCAACATTTGTAGTTTTAGAATTGTGCCGATCGAATGCAATATATTTTTCGTTTTGTATTTACAAAGAGTATAATAATATACAATGTTTAAACTTATATTAGTGCAGTAACACGTATTGTGACTTACAGTAAGTTAATAAATAGTGTCAGTGGTATTTCGTGTTTTAATTTCCAAGACCATGGTTTTGGGAGTGTTTACCAGAGGGTCTAAATACGTAATATAATAATACAAGAACCGTGCAGACTAATGTAGTTCGATAAAGAATTGTTTGAAATTTTTAACCCCTTCACTGCCAAGAACAAAGATCTTCGTTTTTTAAACTTGGCCCAAACTGCCCTAAAAGTGCAAATCTTTGTCCGATACGTTACTGCCGTAATACCGCAGAATGCCTAAAATGTTAGCAAAATATGTTTCCTTATGTTTTTGGATGTGCTGAACACGATTCTGGGGTTCGCTACTTGCTTTAATTTTATGCCTAGAGTAGAACCATAAGGAAATTAAAATGTTTCTGCTTTTTCCAAAATCTTTGTCCTGATATATTCGGGTTACATGTATGTGTGGCATTTATTTTATTTCAATAACGTGAAAATCGATATTCCTTAGTTCCCTTGAACGAAGTGAGGATATTGCATAATTTGTTCATAATGTATACCGGGTGTCCAAAGACTCTGGACACGGTCTAATATTTCCACGAAAGTAAGTTTTTGTGAAAAGAGTTTCAGACAAAAATTATTTGGTTCTGAGAATGACATTTTTCGAACACCAAACCACTTCTCACCCCATCACCCTCTCGAGGGGGGTGTGGGTAACTTCAAAATTTTAAATTGCAACTCCCATTTTTTGCCAGGATTATGATTCTCTGAGAAAAAATATCAAAATTTTGTCTCAAACATTTTTTTATCTGAAGCCATCCCGACCCTCAAAATGCCTCTTGTCAAAAATTCTCGTTCTTGCAACTTCAATCACTTCTCAATGTCTTAACGACGGTCTTAAGGAAAGAATTGCAAGAGACAAAAGTTGTTTGGTTTTGAGAATGACATCTTTTGAACACCAAACCACTTCTCACCCACTCACCCTCTCACAGGGGGTGGAGGTGACTTTAACATTTAACACGACAACCCCTATTTTTTGCGCGGATTATGATTTTCTGAGAAAAAATATTGCTACTGGAAAATAGTTATGTGTTGTGTGTGTTTGGGTCTTAGGAGCCCAAAAAAGACCAAAAAACGATTCAAAATGACCTTTTCGCTAGGTGCATGACTGCTAGCGTCAGGCGTGAACGGCGAGAATTGGCAACACTGTCAAGCTTCTTGTTTACTTTTTATCATTGACGTAAATCGAGTATGAAAAGTATCTATGATTTTTTGGTATAGTTATAATGTACATAGTACATATTGACTGAAAATATCAAGAATGGACATTATTATTCAAACGGGGTTTGAAAATGTATTTCAATCGATACAATTTAACCCGGCAACTTTAAAAAAAGCAAAGATTTAAACGAGGCCAATCACGTCTGTTACGTAAAAGAGTACAGGCGAAATGGACTCAGTTATAAGATTGAGTGTTTTCTAATTCGACAAACATCAGTCACATCAAGCCCTTATCAGGTAAAATTACACGTAAGTACATTAATATCATTAATGAATAAAATTATCTTTATGATTGTAAATGTAAGGTTATGTGAAATTTCAGATACAAAAATGTCAATTGCGAAAATATTTTTTCAGCTAAATTTCATTTAGCTGAAAAAATAGAGAGATTGTTGGAACATCCTGCTAATGTGTCAGCAATAAAAGTGGAAAATGCAAGCACATATGTGCTTTAATTTATTACATAAACAATAATGAGAGCTTGTCAAAAACAGATTTTGAACAAACTTGGGGCAAACCAACTCCAAAACAGCTGGGAAGTGCTAAGTATTCAAAGGGAGAATACTTCAAAGATATGTTTCTGATAACTGCAAGAAACGAAAGTTAACAAATGTTAGACCCTATGTGTTTAGATCCATATTAAAATTTAATTTAATTCAAATGTAAACACGTGAAATAAAGTTGTTTATATAATAGTCGCATTGATAATTTGAGGTTAAAGAACTTACTTCAACCTTTTAACAGCAGCTATCCACTTTTTTCGCTGTTCTAATTTGTACCACAATTTCGGAAACCTGTAAAATATAAAATTATTCCCTATCACGTTTCTATTCTCACAATCGACTACGCAACAAGTTGAAACACCCATATTTACTATTTTATTATGAGAAGTATCCATATGATCTAATGTACAAATACTTAACAATGTCTTCTCAAACTGCCGCTAGGCACGTTCATGTAGTTTTTGTTCGCCCCACTCTTCGCATGCACCCGGCGGATAATGCCTCAAGACAGGGCAAACATAAAATGTGACATAAGCCGTTCTGTGGTTTTTCCGAAGAATCTAATGAGCTAATTAGACTTAGGATCCCATAGATTCGTTGAGGCGAATCAGCATCAAAGCATAAACACAAAAATAGAACCTGCAGATACAATCAATATGGCAATCCCCTGCATTACCATTATCCAGTGTGCATTACAAGGAGGCTGCAGATATGGATTTGCACGCCAAATAGTCCTGAGAAGGACTATAATTATTATTATTCCGCCGAGGCATCATTATTATAACATAGCAGAGATCAGAATTACACAGTTCGTCACTGACTTCAAACCCTCTCTGCTGTGTCAGCAACGGGGTACTTGTTGCAGGTGAGTCCCCTCTCCTCTCACCATGATGAAACTCTATTCTGAGTTCACTGGGGCTGAGACAGACGTCACAGAGAGTGGGGTAGCAAGCTACATTTGTGGACAAAAAATGCCGGCCAGCTCAATGCCCGACTGTTAAAATTTTGAAATAATTGAAACACAACCTAAAAATCAAAAATAATACCAGACAATTTTTACAAAAATTTTCTATCTAGATCAAATAAATCTATTATCGCAAAAATGATCTATAATGGAATTGCCGATATTTTTGCGAACAACAATACATACGAATGTGTGTACATAACACAAAAAATTTTTAATAAATCAATTTTATTGGCTAACATCGCATATCAGCTTTAAATTTAACTAAGTTTCTTTTTTATGTGCAGGATGAATGCATTTTCAATGGACATGTACTACAAATTTGACAGTTAAACATAACCTAAAAATCCAAAATAATGAAAAAATGTTGTAAGAGTTTTGTACCTATATCAAATGAGTCTATTATAGCAAAACATGTTTTATAATGGAATTACAAGATAACAAATGAAGAAAAATACATCTTACCTAGAAAATAGATCGAAATTTAAACGAGCAGAAAGGAACACCCGATAAGCTGGAAAAACCTACCATAACCTAATGGATCAAGACTTAAAATAATTGGACTAAGTATATATGTTACAAGCTTCCGCACTCGGATGACGGAAATTTTCTCTTTTAAGCCCATTTTCTAGAAATCGGGACACTTTTCCGAATTTTTATCGTCCAAGTGGGGAAATTTGCCCAATTTACATGTCCATTACCCCCATGTTCGGCATTCCTCTAAAGTACCCAAGTAGTAATAAGTAAATTTTCTGACAGCAAATCAAGTTAGTCGAGTTACGCAAAGCTAAACAAACAGATATCTCGCTAAAATATAAAAAAAAAGTTCAAATCAGGAATCTTGTCGCTCACGTCATTAATTTATGTACTTATCAATGAGATTTTTCTAACAGCTTAAATACTAGCGCATTGCAATGTAAATAACTGAAAGTCACGTCTGATGGGGCTACGTCAGAAGTTCTAAGCGTAACGATGCGTTTTGAGATGAATAAAACAACCGCCTGTTGTAGCCTCAACCAACGTTCTGCATTCTGTCAGTTCAGTAGCGTGCAGTTGAGGCATTTGTCAAATTTAATGATTTTCTATTTCTTCTCGTTATTTATATAAATTTGTAGTCTTTTTACTGTGGTGTTTTAAGTTTCCTGTAATTATGTAAATTGGTGTGTGCTTTACTGTTTGTAAAGAAACTAATCTCAAAATTCCAAAATACTGAATGCAGTAGCCAGAGATATGGTGGTGAAATTAGTTGAGCACTTCCATCAGGAAAAATGCAACACCGATCTCCTTTTGCTTCTGCAAGCAGTCCGTGAGGTGAATCGCCAAATTAAACGTGGCAGATGTTTATAAAATAAATTTTATTTTAGTGTACTTTTATTTTAGCGTTCTTCATTGGGCATTTGTATGTAATGGATTTGTAAGGAAACCCGCCAGGACTTGGTGGGGGCAAGGAAAATGAATGTGAGGGATACAATTTATAATATCTACTCCAAAAGTAAGTCTGTAGCGTAGTTAATTTTGTACTATCTATATTTAGTCTATCCGACCGCTGCACAGTGGTTCCGCGCCAATATAAAGGTGCTCATAATTAGTTAGTTTGATGACACGACTTTTAAACATTTATTTTTTAGATAAGTACGGGTGTTTAGGACATAACAGATACATTTTGGCACCAAAACATTAGTTAACATTAGTTTTCAAAGGATTATATACACTTTATTAGAAGAAAATAATGTTACAGTCTATTTTCGTATCTGCACATTTACAATTTGAATATCGTAATATGTTAATATAGTATAACTGGTTGCCTACCGTTCGTGCTCCATGTGAGCCACGCACAGTGATGTTAGCAACGAGTTGCTGGCAACGCATTGCTAGCAACGCACTGTAACTGTACCTAATTAGGAAGCGAGTTTCGAACGTCTCGATTATAACCTTTTCAAGACCGTTATTATCAATTAAACCTATTGTTTTGTTAATGGAATTATGAAATACTGTATTATGTGTGGAATATAAACGTCATTAAGGGAGGTTTATCAGATTTGTGGGTTATGTTGTATAGTGTTCATTCGGAACGTACCCATGGACAAAGTTTTAATCATTCTCAGATTTTGACAGAGGTTTCCGTCTGGGCCATTTTTGGGGATTTTTTCCGTTTGCCGGCTCGAAGAGAAGTTGTGTCACTGAGCACGTGGATAGCATTTTGTTAATTTGCTCCTTTAATGGGATTTAGTGCTGTAGTGACAAATTAGCAGTATTTTATTTTGGTATTTTTATTATTTTCTGTTGGGAAATACTGCTACGGAATTTTCCGGATAAATCAACTTGCTGGAAGCATATGGCAAAGGAATTCTGAAAGCCCACTCAACATCTAAGGTATACCTCTAAAATCTCTTTAGAAAATAGATTTGTAATATTCGTTATTTCTTTATTGCAGGGCTTTTTGTTCTTTTTGGGTTTTTTTGTTCTTTTGTACCTTTTATTCCTTTGGTTTCATTTTATCTTGGACTTTTACTGGCATCGCATCATGTATGTTTGACCCCACATCTTACCTGTTGGATTTGTACATCTGTATGTGAATTTGGTTTACTGAAACTTGATTGGCAAGATATTTTGTGAATTTGGAATCCTGAGTGTACCGGTGAGACTTTCCTGCCTGTTTCCCTTGGAAGCTACACTCCCCTGGTAGGCCTAGTGGTTACATTTTGAAACCTGCTGGAGGTAAGCGTCTTTGAATTACCTAACGAGGGACCTTATATCACATACCACCTTCTACGTGAGGCGTAGAGAGCCCGTCAGCTTTCTTACGGTACACATTAAATGTAAATTATCAGTACATATTTGGCATATGACCAATTAAGTTTTAGTAGTTTTGAACACCACGCTTACAAATTTTTCACAGTCAATTTAACCTATCGTCACTAAATATTTCACATCATTTTGCTCATTTCATGTTATTTTTCAGTATTTTAATGTAATCGTTTAAGCTAATATATTTTGGAGGGGGTCATATTTTGCCTATTATTAGTTAAGATTTTATTAGTTTTAAGTTATCATATGTTTTGTGTTAGGTTAAGTGTGGGCCACACATCTAAATATATCGATTGTGTGTAATGTTATCTCTGTTTAATTTGGCTGTAAGCGTACCTAAATATCATTATTAAATCTGTTATAGTAAGAAGCGTATTTGTTTTCACCAGCGTACATTTAAAGCCCCAATTTTGTCGAAGCCACTCCCCAGGTACTTGTCTAGTCGGCCGTGTGAGCCTCTTTCGCCACCAATTAAATGCAGAGAGGGGACTGCACGTAAAACATAAAAATTTTGTTCAGGGCACAGGGTGACCACCCTACCCTGCTGTATTGCTGATATATCAGCCTCTAAAGTACATTTTTTTTACACATTCCCCTTTTATCTGGGAGCCCTGCAACAATAAGAAGTACGAAACAAAACAATAATTATTTAACAAGTCAAATAATATACTTGTAGACAATTCTAATATAAATGTTATACATTTCCACCATTACGCGGTTTATAAACAATTAAGTCTATTCTTTCTTTAAATTGGGCTTGAATGGAAGATGTATAAAATATCGAAAAAGCGAATCCATGAATGAAGTGGTGTCAAGCCAAATTCATATCTACTTTTATCAGCTGTTTAGACATGTATCAATATCATTCATTTCTTTAGGCGATGCATCGCAAATGAATTTGATTCGCTAAGAGCATTACAGATCTTCCCGTTAACTCGGTAGTTTCCTTTGCAAACTGAAAACGAATGGGCCTGCAATATCGTGTGGAAGAGGGGAGCGGAATTTCTCAGATGATGATATCTCCACTATCGGAAATATCTGATCTACAAATTAACTGAAGAGGAATATACAAGGCAGTAAATAAACTACCTACTATCATCCTCGATATTAGAATCCAAAATTTTTGTGTGTACTTGCTATGTCCCGCATTACTACCATCAAAGCCCCATGTTCCCATTAAAATCATGTTTTCTAATAAAAGAAATATTTTTTTTGAGCAAAGCTACTTCGGCAGAAGATTCGGTAATTGTTATCTCCGAGGGATACCAAGGCTTTTTCGCATTCAACACTTTTTTATAAGATGGCACTAGATCAGAAGAGGTACGACAATTAACAAAGCCTTTGACCAACAAATATTGATGCTTAGTTAATTTAGCCTCCACAATTAAAAATAAAATGTCATCGGAATTAGCTTGCGGAAAAGTTGACCTCTCAACCTGAATAAAAAATTAGCAGCAGAATCAACTTTAACGACATTCAATCATGCTGAATGCTTTTCCACGAACCGCGACTGTGTACGGCTACATTTCTTTCAATAGTTCGCTAGCTTTTTGCAAATGTAACTTATTCGGTTTTCTAAATTGTCAGTATTCACATTTTCAATGTCGGCTCTGTCATCATGCGTAATACGTGCCGAGCTCTTTCTGCGTCCCTACCAGTTTTACACTGCCAGACGTCAAACACGTATTTCTTTGTAAAGAAACATTTGTAACTGGTGCCTAAAGACAAAGTAATAAAATATTAATTTCAATTAGTATATAAATTTCGTTTATAAAATGTATACAAATAGAGCTATGATGACGTAGAGGCTGTATTAAAAAAAACGGGCAGCTCGTGGCAGATAACTTAAAATGGTTTATATACAAGAAAATCCAAGCTTTAAATTTTTGCATAATCTAAGCGGGGGTGCGCGAGGTAAACCAGTCGAAAGTTTCAAACAAAGTGAAAGATGTAAAACATTTATGGTATTATTTTCGCTTCCTGTGAATGCCACAAAATGTACATACTTTAAAAACATTTAGTTACTATATTACACCAATATAAAGTACATACATTCTTCCTGGAGGTCCTTTACAAAGCGATCGCTAAAACCAAAACAATTCCAAGAACTGACGATTAATAATTTAGGGTGGCAGATGCTATTTCTAACACAAGTAAGCCTTCGACATGTGATCACTTCGAAAGCCGAAATTCAATTGTTTTACTTTCTTATGGGGATTTATCTTTATACCTGCTTCAAATATGGGCGTTAAAGAAGTAGCAGGTAAAATTATTCGCAATATTATTGATGCCAATATTTATTTTTTGAATTATGACCGTCTTGGGGACCACAGTGCGCTGAAGTAGTGTTGTCGCTTGGCGAAAATATTAGAATTATATGAATTAATAATTGCTATTTTACAATAAACTCCTTTCAAATGGTACGCCCATGCGTGCCATTCTGTGTGACCTTGAGTCGATTTGAATCGAAAATGAAAAGATCATGACGTGAACGACAAGATTTCTGATTTGAACAATATTTTTAATGATTCTTGGACCAAGCAAAACAAGCAAAAGCTCTGTATTTACACTTCTTAGGCTTAAAAATTCAGTCAACTGAACTATTTAAATTACGATACGGAAATTGAATTCCTTGAAACTAACTTCGATTAAGACTGTTTCCAAAGCACGATCTTTATAAAGAGAATAAAGCTATCTCCTTTAGTGAATCTATAAATTACAATTCCTTTGAGCCAAAAAAATGTAACAAAGCTGTCTAATTTATATCTGAATGTCAGTCAAGAAGTAAAACAACAGAACTGTTTTATGTTAAAACAGAACTGCAGTTTAGTACCTATAAAAGAACTATGCGGGTCTGGAAGTTTAAAAACTAATCGACATAGCTCAGTAACTGCAGTAGCGGAATTGTGCTAGGCTATATGCTATAACAATATAAAAGTTCAGTAGTTCAAAACTCCTAGGACACTGGCGCAATCATGAGTCCTTAAATGCTCCCGACAGGATTCCGCTGCTTGACGCAATAAAATGACAAAAACTATTTAGGGGGCAAATGCTTTAAACTTCCAATTTATATGGAAGAGCGCAACATGAAACGTAAACCAATAAAACTGTATCGTACATTTTGATTAGGGAAAATAAAATTGTTATAGGGTTAATTGGAGTTTCACAACAAAGAGTAACGTACCTACCACTTGCAAATTGCAACCACTTTGACAATATTGTCCCTGGTCACGATAACAACAAAGGGTTTATAGTGGAGCGGAATTTGGGTTGAAATCGTCCAAAAAAATTTTTCGGAGTAGAAATATATGAGACCTGACCATCTGATAGATATATAAATAATGTTATTATATTCCCGGTTGTCGAGCGTTGTGAGCATTTAATTTCAGAAATCACATTTTTTTCTATACCGCTCGTCTACAAGTAAAAACACATATTACTCGGAAACTGCTACACTTAGGTGAATAATTCTAGCTTTCATTGATAGAGTTTATTCCATATAATAACTCTCAATTAGAAAAGTGTCGTAATTCGACTTATTACATTTTAAAAAACGAAATATATTTTGCAATAATTGATAAAAGTGCTCATGTACTGCTTTCACACAGGCATAACTTTTTATTTCACGATATCGATTTAAAATTTCTTTATACCAACCGATTCCTTGATATGTAAGGAACATTTTCTGTTATATAACATATTGCCGTGTTTCACAAATAAAGGCTTATATATAGCTATTTGACTACACGCGGTATGGTCAATATTTCCTTAAAAAGTAGGATATTCTTCGATATAACTTAGCAGAACTTCAAAAGTGTTCAATATACATTCAAATTATTCAGTGATTGATTTAGAATAAACTTATAATGAACACATCATTTTTTCAATTTTTTCTGCTCCTCCGTTTCCGAGATATTCACGGTTAAAGTGAGGGGTCAATACATTTGAATAGTATATTAGGTCAGTAACGCCCTCCAAATTAAGCCAAGTTCAAGGTCTCTTTGCCACATACGTCTCCCGTTTTATTAATAAAAACAAAAAGCCAGATAAGTGCCGGCTGCCCGACCTATTGAATGTTGTTGGCTTTCATAAAAAATATTACCGCTGCTGTCGGCGTTTTCAGCTCAAAGAGATATTTCTTGTGCTTTTCGGCCCTTCGTTATTTAGTTGTAGGCTATTCCACCTCTTCCAATCACAAAGTTTTTAAATTTGTTTGATGTGTCTAATTTTTAGGTAAATTTGTAACAGGAATTATCATGATGTATGAATGAGTTAATTACTTAAGCACCTATCATTGAAATTAAATTAACCGCTATTAATTTAAGTAGGTACTGATAATTGCTAAACATATTTGTACTATGATAAGCATAAAGTTAGTTTTATTCTCACCATTAAAATGCATTTTTTGCAATTAAAAATTCATCTATATGGGTGTTTTGCTGTAGGATTATTTTGCGCTCTACCTAAAATACTAAGTAGATACTTCAAATGAATTATGATGTTTGTGAAAGAGTGCCAAAATAGCTACAATTATAAATTAATAATAAATTTCAGTAAGTACGTAAATTGCTCAATGAATTCTATGCAGCAAATAACACTAGCTTGATTTTGAATGCTTTTCATTTTAATGTAAACTTATTTAGACAAAATTTTTTGTCTCTACGACTACAGTTTCACTGGAAGTGACCCTAAGTTGTGACTTTTAAGTGAATCACCTCATTTGTTTTTGAATTTTTGGAACTTAGAGATCATTTGGCACATAACTGCCGAAAACAATGTTTTAAACGCACTAAAAAAATTCAAAAATAAACTTACGGCGGGTCCAGATGGTATATCAGCTTCCTTATTAAGAGACTGTACCTCCATTTTTGCACTGCCACACTTTATCATTTTTAATGAAAGTATTTCAAACATAAATAATGTATATACCTAATGATATTTTTTATTGTACTAGGAAATACTATAATAATGCGAGTTTTGATTTTAAAATGACTTCAACTGAAGAAATTAATAAATTACTTTTTAATCTAGAATCAAATGCTTGTGGTTCTGACAAAATTTCCTAAGTAATGATAAAATACAGTTTTCCAGTAATTGGTGACTATCCCACTCACTTCATGAATTGTTGCCTGGAACAAGAGTATTTCACTGAACAATGGAAAGAGGTACTAGTAAGTCCTTTGCCAAAGGTTTAATCCTTAAAATATATTTGGCTTGCGTCCAGTAAGCATTTTAACAGTTCTATCAAAAATGCTTGAGAAAATTGTACACCAGCAATTAAATGATTATGTCGAAGAATACAAAATGATTCCTGTATTTCCGTCAGGTTTCCGAAAGGGTCATAGTGCAACATCTGCCTTAGTAAATGTAACCGAAAATATATTTAGAGCCCTAGACAGCAAGCAAGCTACAGCTTCAGTTCTGCTTGATTTGACAAGCGTTCGATAAATTACATCATAAACTCTTATGTGCAAAATTGCACTATTTTGATTTTTCCGACATAACAGTATTTTATCAGATCTTTTCTGAATAGTCGTAGTCGGGTAGTTTTTATTGAAAATAATTATTCTCCGGTGGATCTCTTCTTTATCTCGTCTACACAGCAGATATGTTTGTAAACATACAGCACTGTCCTGTGCAAGCATATGCCGATGATACACAACTTAATTTCTCATTCGATCCTAGCAATTACCGCACAGCTTCAAACTTAATAAATATTGACTTGCAAGAGATTTACAATGTTGCTACAAAACATAATTTAAAAATTAATCCAAATAACTCGACAGTAATGATTTTTGGTCAAAACATGTATCACCAAATGCTGTGTAAAAATACAAATATTTTATTAGATAGTAGTAGGCTCCCAACAGCAGAAAGTTCAAGAAAACGCATCATCTCATCTTTGAATCAAAACTCAGATTTATAACACATGTTAACAAATTGGTTCAAAAAAACATACATTTTTCTGAAACTTCGTTATGGGTCAGTAGGCTTAAAATCTAAATCGGAAATAGTTGCTACAAAAGGTTTTATTGTTTTCATGGCTTCATTTGTTGCCTAATATGACTATCCTAGATACCCCTCCCCCGTCGGAGTCGAGCATAAATGGTGGGGGGTAAAAATGTACCCCCAAAAGGGGTGTTTTCTCGGTTTTACGGTTATATCTCGTAAAGGACTCACAATATCGAAAACATTGTGCTATTAAAAGTTGTAGGGCATTAAATTCTGCATTGAATGAGATCAGATGCATATTTTGGACCACCCGTTCCTATACTAGTAGCTCAAAGTTGGACGAATTTTACATATTTATGAAAAATGTGTTATTTACTAGTCTTGTACTTAACTAAATATATAAATCATTAAAATTGTAGAATACATAAAAAAAATAATATTAAAAAATGGTTTCATATAGAATATGATGAGATCCACTCAACTCATATAAAGATGAAGGCAGGATAAGAAATACAATTCTTGAAATCAGTGTTGATTATATTTCATAATAACAAAACTTGTAGTTAGAGGTATGAAGATGAAAAGGGGAAGAAAATAGGTAAATACACAAATTTCACAGACGTCGACGTTTGATTTTCGTTGGGCCACTTGTAATTTCCGATACGGAGTCCATCGCCCCATCATTCTGCTCTTCAAAGTCTGTAATTTTCGTCGCCCCATATATGCAGCCCAGGTCCAAAAAGCAGAAATCAAAACGAGAATTTTTCATAAATATGTAATATTTTTCCAACTTTGATGAGCACTAATATGGAAATGGGTGGTCCAATTCAATGCAGAATTTAATGCCCTACAACTTTCAATAGGATAATGTTTTCGATATTGTGAGTCCTTTACGATATATATAATATAGATATAACCGTAAAATCGAAAGAAAACCCTTTTGGGGGTACATTTTACCCCCCACCACTTTAGCTCATTTCGCCGCGGGGGGGGGGGGGGGGGCAAGCTAGGATAGTTATACTAGGCAACAAATGAAGCCATTAAGACCATAAAACCTTTGTAGAATTATTTCCGATTCGTCAAATTTTTTGGTTTTACATTACTACTGGCCTATTATGCCAATATACATATAAATAATTATAAATTAAGAAAAAAACTGTACGAATCTGTAATTTTATCTATTCTTAATTGTATTATTGTGTCTCGACAAAAGAACAATAAATCGGTTACAAGGAATTCAAAATACCTATACTCGTTATATTTCTGGACCGAAGAAATTTCAACGTTTCACATAAACGTTTGCAGCAACTTGGATATCTTGATCTTGAAAATACCTACAAATATCACCTGCTGGTGTTTGTTTATACAGTTCTTAATTCTTCAGTGCCGAATTATCTTAAGCAAAAACTTGTAAATTGAATAAGTATTCATAATGTATATACAAGACCTACTGATATTTTGACCATGCCACAACATAGTACTGACATTCTTCTGCGCCCTTCCCCCTACAACGCTATATCAAAATATAATCGGCATGAAAATTATTTTAAGCATTTTTCTCTAAATACATTTAAGTGCAAAATTTAAGAAATGTTATTTAACCAGCAGTGCACGTAATATGTGTAAAACCGTGTTAAATATACAGGGTGATTCGTAGTGGATGCAGTATTAGAAGGACATAGAGAACGTGTAAACACATCCTTTTGAAAATTTTCGGAGTTACTAGAGTCAATGTGGCCAATCGAACCAAAATAATTACAAGAAGTATTTCCGGTTATACCGGAATTCGATACCAACTTTTTTTTGTTAGGTGAACATGTCTACAGGATGGGTATCCCAATTGCAGACAGTTGTCAAGCTTAACTTAACTACACATAGACATCATCACAATAACCAACCATTCCCTGCGATATTGCCATCTACCGCAGCTGAGACTGGAAATCAGGAGAGATAACAGCGACTAGATATGTTGTGCCACTCAACAGTGGTCTAGCTCACTGCTACCATCTCGGTAACACATGGAAAAACGCCACTGAACACCCATACCCTAGCCAGGATTCGAACCTGGGACTCCATGGTCGCAAGCCAAACACCTTCAGCATTGCGCCACCGAGACTCTCTAAATACGCTAGCATTCGAGTTACTTCAATAATGGGAATTGTGTCGATTATAAAGTAAATTTTTGGTCCTGCTTTGACAGAACCAAATATTCTAAAATTATCCAATATGCGATTTGCAGTGATTTCTGCTCTTGCGGGTATCGAGTAGCAAATGCGTTACATGTTTTTGATATTACTTATCACATTCTCCATAAATAATAAACAAATATAAAAAGTTTTCGTTGGTGTAGTTTAAACGTGCTGGTATTTTTTAACATAAGAGAATAGCCGACGTTAATGATTGCTTCTAATCATGGCTAAGTTGATGACAATTTTTACTAAAAACTATTGAATATTTAAGAAAATCGCCAATAATTCAAAAAGTTGTAATTTTAACCTCTACAATGCATATACTAGAATTTAATTTTAAATAACATAATGTAAAAAATATTGGGTGTTCCATTTGAAATAAAAAAGTTATTGAGGTTTGAATTTGACAAAATGTATCGTGAGAAATGGGACTGGGAAATGGAACTTATTTTCAATGTAGAGTGTAGCTCGCCTTGTGTTCCTTCTATATGCCAAAGAGCAAACGAGGACCCTACACTAAGAAAGTTATACCAGTTCTTGCAAACCGTTGCATCTGTCAAATTTTTTATAAAATATCAAATAACTCCGAAAGTGCTGGATTTAGATATATGCCTGAACTCAAAATTTGATGGTCATTCCGAAAAGTCTATATTATATAGGGGTTCCATTTAAAATAAGCAAGTTGGTATCGACTTCCGGTATAACCGGAAGTACCACATGCTTGTAATTGGTTCGATTGGCCACACTGACTTTAGTAGCTCCCAAAATTTTCAATAGGATATGTTTCCCCGTTCTGCATATACTTCTAATACTCTATCCACTATATGAATCACCCTGTATGTATTTCTTTTCGACTGCTTATTTGCACAATTTGTTTTGTGTGTGTAACTCTGCGTTAATTAATTATTCTTTTCTTGTTCTCATGTGTTTAAGGGTATAAGTGGTGAACTAGCTGTTGAGCGAAACTTCGCCCTTTAGATTAAGAAATGGTATTTCATTCATATTTTGGAGGGATTGGAATTCACTGATATAGACAATTGAAATTAATATTCACAGACAGTTTCAGTCAAGGCAGACTATTTCAGTGCTTATAAAAACTGCTTTAATGTCTGCACACATGCTATCGCATGACTTTAATCAAACTCTAATAAGGCCCTGTGTATATACATTGAATTTAGAAAGCATTTAAACTATTTCAGTAGATTAACTTGATGCCAAGTTAAACTACACCCCACAGTACGTTATTTGTGAGTGGTATGAAAAAGCATCTCAGACGTGCTAATATATTTGAATTAAAATGAGCTTATTATTTGCTGTCTGTGACTTCAAGGTGACTCTATATTATAAACTTTTAATTAGTTTCAATTTTTAAAGTTAGAAATGAACCGTCTTCAAAAGAAAGTATACTAAAAAAAACCGCTGCCCAAGGAATCACTACTTCCACATCCAGATTTTTCATCCAA
Source organism: Stenurella melanura (assembly GCA_963583905.1). Classification (NCBI taxonomy): domain Eukaryota; kingdom Metazoa; phylum Arthropoda; class Insecta; order Coleoptera; family Cerambycidae; genus Stenurella; species Stenurella melanura. The sequence goes on from OY757310.1 coordinate 156,193,258, forward strand.
GTCACTTTAAAGGAAACATTTTGACTATATGTGCACTCTAGTATGTGGAAATTATTGGTCATAGAATTTTAATAATATTTGGGGCAGTTGTCATAGAAAAGTTTGAGGAGTTGGTTTCTACCATATACGTTAAAAATGAAGTTTCTAGTTTACCCTACTTATTTTCCACTATTCACAACCTACCACCTCCCGCCCCTTCAATGGAGTCATCTCAATCAGATGTCACTACAATACATACGTGTACTAACTTTCAAGTGAATATCTCAATTTTATGTTATCAATCCCATTAATAATGAAACGGAGGTGGTGGAGTTTGAAAAATATTAGAAAGAAATCTGAGGCCTTGGTTTCTAGTATATACACCGAATCCCAAATTTCTGTACTCTTACCAGCTTGATTTACTTATTTTCCCCTAGTTACTCCTATTAACCCCAACCCTCCTACGGAATCATCCCAAAATATTATAAAAAAATCTGAGGCCTTAACTTCTAGTACATACACCGAATTTCAAGTTTCTGTACTCTTAAAAGCTTGCTTTATTTATTTTCCCCTATTTACCCCTATTTAACCCCCAACCCTTCACCGGATATCCTCAAAAAACAATCCAGTTCCAGATCTCGTTATAATATATAAGTGTACAAAATTTCAAGTCAATATTTTAAACCGTTCCGGAGAAAACGTGCGGACAAAAAAAAAGTTACAGACAGACAGACAGACCGACAGACAGAAATTTTTTTTTCGCTCAAATTTAAAATCTCGACGTTTCATGACATTCTAAACCTATTTCACGAATAAAAATTTTTGAAATTTTTTTTGCGATTACTATACTTCCAATCCACTACGTGGATGTGGAAGTAATTATGAAACAAAATTCGACGCAGTTGCAAATAGCTATTTATACGAATCTTTATCCTGAACAATTTTTTCTATTAAATCCATAAAAACTGTTTTTTACGAGAAATGCTCTCTCCTGGCGCAGAAGTCCATTGCCATTTAGTGGACTGAGAACCAGGAAATTAAAAGAAACACTATTTTCAAAATAGTATCTATTGTATAAATATTTGTTGAGCATTCTATACCTTTTGCTCTAAACATTTCAACATTATTCTCAAAGTTGATGCCACAATTTGAAATGTGAAACACTTTTAAGCGACAATCAGCGTCAAGTTTAAGATCCATAGGACTCCAAGTACTATTGTGAGACAGTTTTTTGTGATTTTGATTTCGTTTTTTAGTGGATATATCTTACTAACAGGTAGAAAATCTAACTGCGGTTTACAGTATAATTCAATATCTCAATCGATTTTCTACACATGTGTTTTTTTTTGCTTTGTATGGGAGTTACAGACATTGAAACAGAGACACAAAATAAACCAATCTGTTATAACTGGAAAGAAACTTGCTAACAAAATATACAAAAATGGATTTTTCATTGGCTATTCATACGAAGAGATGACTTATTATCGAGAGTTCTAGAGTTATCGATGATTTTTTTGTGTGCTGTCGAAAAACCCTCGATACAGTTGTTGGCTTTCATTTCTTTCTTTTATACCTCCTATTGCCAAATGTATCTTTTTTTTTTCAATTAATGTATTTTGTCCAGTGAGTGTATTTTAACAATCTTATATTTAAGTTAATATAATCTTCATATTTTACTCTTCAGATAATTTAATAGTATATTATTTAACAAGAGATTATGTAAGTAATAACTCACGCAGATGAAGTTTGCAAGTGTAAGTTGTAAATCATCAAGTGTGTTACTGTTATTACCATTATCGCAAGTTGAATACTATACTTAATCTACGGTTATAACAGCAAATAGTAATATAATAGTTTTACAATGTTCAAACTATTCAAACATGTCAAATAACCTTCCTTTTCTCAATAATAATGGACTATTCTATTTTATTTTGCGCGTTACATCGATTGGACAGGCTAACATGAAGTTACAATCAAGAAATAGACAAATTGATTTTAGAATTTTTATTGCTAGCATAACCAGAATTCAGGTTATCGAAAAAAATCCAAAACTGGAAATTAATATTTTTACAGATGCTTTTTCTTTTTAGTTCTCATAGATAATTTCTCTGCTGTTTGCCAAATACTATAAAATGTATGTTTTATTAAAAAAATGTAGCACAATATAAAATTGTGATTCTACGAACTAGATGCCAAATAAATGTATTACAATACGAAAATTTCAAATTAATATAATTCGCATGATTTATAGTATGTTGAACTTTAACTGTTCAGGAGAACAATTTTAGATTTGGCAGTTGGAACTATCTGGTGCTTATCCCACGTTCTTGAATTTTTATACATAATAATTTTAACATAAGCCATGGTCAAGAAAAGCAGTTTTGTGCACATAAATGACCCAAGGGCAACATGGTTTTATTCCAAATGCATTGTTGTTGTCTGCTAAAAATATCAAGCAATCCTCTGCCTACTAACACGAGGTTATCAGAGCCGAATTATTTGAGAAGTAGGCAAAGGAACAGCTGTTACCAAATATCTCACCAAATTCTCTAATTGTTATGGACAATGCGTCATACCATTCGCGGCAACACATAAAAATTCCGAGCACCAACACAAGAAAAGGCGATATCATTAAATGCATGAAAGGTAAAGTCTTGGAAATAGCAAAAAAAAACACAAAAAAGACTTTATTAAAACTGACTGGAAGGCAAAATTCTAAAAGGGAATATGCCGTTGAAAAATTTTTTAAAGCATACGATCTATCATATTATTTTACGTCTGTCTCCAAATTATTGCGTTTTCAACCCCATTGATGTGGTGTGGGCTAATGTAAAAACAAGACTACGTCAATATAATCAATCCTCACAATTAAATGAGTCTGCCTTAAAGAATATAAAGATAATAGTTGAATAGTCTTTCTTTTAAAGAATAGTAGAAATTTTCTACCTGACTAACATCATGATACTGCAAAGTTCATAGTATCATGGCCTAACATTTAATAGACAAATCAGTCGCTGCTTTACGCTCCTTCGGAAGGATTTATATACCATATATGCAACTACCGCCTAAGATTACATAACTTTGTCGCTAGAGGATAGAACGAGAGGTAAGTCACTAGACAATATAGACGTAGCCTTAACATACCATTTATGTGACTTATCAAATGTGATAAACATATTGTTTCATTAACCACTTCCATTGAATAAAGGTATTATGGAAATCCCTTTCTTTAACAATTAAGAAATAATTATTTAGAATTTAAAGCATTTTTACATTTCTGCCGCCGCCGCCTATGTCCCTTAAAAGAGGAGTTTTCGTTTCTATGCTATCCCAATTGAGATCATACATATACGAATAGTGATCTGTAATAAGGTGCAGAATATTACAGTTAATTAGTCATTGGCGTTTGAGTTCATCTCGTCATTGCTGCTTAAATAATCATTATTATATAATTCATGATGTCTACATCATGTACTATTTGTTTTGCATAGAACGTACGACTTCCTTGGCAAATAATTTATTATTTGATATGTGTACACGTGTACATTACTGTACAGCAAGAAGATGTGACAACAATTTACAATTTGCATTGCAATGCTTTTAATGATGAAGCAATAGTTTCCAATGTATAAATGTGTGTGAAAAACACCTCTTCACTGAACTAGAAAGCTTGTTATAAACGGAGCAAAAAAACAAGCTATAATTGCAGAGTAGACAGCTACGGAATCCGCTCGGGCAAAATATCACCTTTGAAGTAATGGAAGATTTTACCTACCTCGGTACACATACCTCATAGCAATGATGAAACCATTGTGAGAACAAATCAACTCACCAAATAGAAGCTACCAATACTATTACCTATCTTAAAATCAAGAAGTCAAAAGTTAGAGTGTACAAAAATAACGATCCGTACAATACTAATGTACGGAGTACGAAAGTAAGAAAAACTGGACACTCTCAGTCAACTCGGAGCTATTAGATCGCTTCAAAAGGAAAATTCTGAGATGGATTTCAGAAGGACACGTATGAATCACGAAATATACCAGTTATACAAATGACGCAGTCTCAATGTATATAGGATTAATGTGATTCAGATGGGCAGGATATGTCCAAAGGACGTTGAACGACAGGGTTTCAAGGAAGGTGTTTGCAGGAAAACATAAATGAAAGGGATCGGTAGGAAAACCAAAGTTGCACTGGAAGGATGGTGTACGAAGGGATGTTGAGGAAACGCTGAGTATAAGTAATAAGAGGTATGAATCAGTGGTAGGATGGTTGACGAACGAGATCAAGGCTTCATATGGATTGTAGTATCCAAATATATGACGGGATCTTCTTTGGTTGCAGGATCTAGGGCATAATTTGTTTCTCTATGACTTTGTCTAATATGTACTCAAATATACTACAAGCATGCATGGCAATGTGGCAATAATAGGTGCAATAAATATCACACCATCAGCTGCCATAGAAATCCTCCTAAATCTACTCCCCTTCACATTTATCTGGGGAGAGAGAAAGACTAGGTGGATAACATACTTCAACAAGCGGTGGCCAATATGACAAAGGCCAGCATCATGGAGCAAATTAGTATGGTAGATAACATAGACAGTCACAAGAACGTCCTGGGAATATCTTGAGATGCGATACCTACCGTGATTAACTAAGAGTTGCCCTTTAACTTTCTATATTCTGGATGAAATGAATGGAATCGAAATTAGACCCAAAGGTACAAAGGTTCAGAGGCAACTCCAAAATTTTTTATGCAACTGCAGCCTGGGCTTTAATAATACGACTGTTTTCATGCAGAAATGTGTACCGTTGAATGTGTGCACGAAGGCTGGCAAAAATTTATTTACCTACCATGTCTTTAAAATGTTTTTGATTCTAATGAGTTACATTTTCATAAAATCTCTCATTCAGTTTCCTTGAAACGTTTTTCGCCCTTATTCTGAGCTAATCAGAAAGGCACAAAGCCACTCATAACGATGCTCCATGCAAAACCAAGGCAATATTCATGAATAAGTATGAAATATTTCATACTTATTCATGGATATTGCTTTGGTTTTGCATGGAATATCGTTATGAGTGATTTTGTGCGTTTCTGATGAGCTCAGAATAAGGGCGAAAAACGTTTCAAAGAGTAAGCATTTCCAAGAAACTGAATGAGAGATTTTATGAAAATGTAATCCATCAGAATGAAAAAAAAATTAAAGACAAGGTAGGTAAATAAATTAATTTCAGGCCTTTTTTCTCATTTTTAACTGAATTTACATACCGTAGGGGGTCATGTAGATACTAGTTAATCTGCTTAGCCGCAGGGGACTATGTTGGATACTAGTGTTATAATGAGAATGTCAAATAAGAAATTGGACAAATCTATTTCAGAATTTTAACTTGCTAGCATGACCAGAAGTCAGGTTATCGGAAGAATGCAAAGATTTCATTAATATTTTTACATATAGTTTTTCTTTTAGTTCTCATAGATAGTTTTTCTTTCCACTGTTTGCAAAATCCTATAAAGAATATGTTTCAGTAGAACTATATTTACGTATTTTATACATATGACTATTTTGATTCCTAGCGTTGTTTGGTTACAGTAAGTCGTAGTGCATGTAAGTTACTTGAATTTATTCGCTCATCTTGCATAAGGAGAGAAAGACTTACTCGAAAGCTGTTAACTAGCCTGTACTGATGATGACCACTAATCCATGCACTACACAAATAATGTAATATTCGCCGCACACAATAAATATTTCTGCTGGGTCTTATTGCAATCAATTCAGTTTCTATTGCGCATTTTGAAATAACTTATTTTGCAATAATGTATCACTATTTAAATCTGCTCTTAGAAAATGACTAGCAGTACTTATTTTATGTATCCTTATTTTTATACGGATGCTCAAACCTAAGGATCCAGACAAGAATGTTTTGTATATTTAATATGCTCAATCCACAACAATCCTGTAACAGTCATGTGTTATATGTTGCGGTAGTTGTGTGTTGACCCTAGAATGTAAATATTTATAGGTATCATTCCATATGATGCCAGACCCTGTATAATAATGCAATATTATTAATAGACTTGGTTTTCTAAATATCATCTACACATGTTTACTGTAAGGTATTTCACTATATCGTAAATGTGTACGGAAGCGAATCCTTCAATAAATCAATAACCTTATGAATTGTTAGCAAAATTTTCACGATCTGTAGAGTCATAAAACGTCTAAAATAAGGTGTGGCAAAGAGAGAAAAGTAGAAAACTTTCGATCCGAAAAACATCAGCTTGGCGGGCTTTTATGGCAGCCATAAAATACATACAGCGCCGAATTTCTCCAACATTTCCATCGAATAAAATTATCATGTGAAGATACAGCAAGAAATAAGTTTAATTAAGAATCAACATGAGCGCTGTGCCTCAGCTGTACTTTGACCATAATTACGTCAAGCAAGTGTCACACATTTTAACAAAAATTATATACTTTTTTACGATAAATGCAACAGTGCAAAAGCCAATGTGCAATCATTGTCCTATATAATCAAATTAACTACTGGATAACTGATGAAGATACGTTTGTAATATATTGTCTGTAATTGTTTATTTGTGGTATATTCAGATTTTTTATTGGGTATTTTGCCACTGAAAAATATTTAAAAATTTTTAATGAAAAAAACTCTGCATCAAACGGATCAGACAGAGGTTGGTTCTTGAATACTTGACTGTTTCAAAAAGTCTCACACCTAAAAATATATAAACTAGAACAATGTCATAAACTAAAAAATTAAAATGAAAGCTATGGGCAGTTAACGTTTCGGAAGAAAATCTACTTCCGTTCTGAAAACTTTTTTGGCCGTCAACCATGACAGTTCTTTGTTTATGTATTTCCATAGTCACGTGAGACATTAAATTATATTTATCTTATTTCTACTTACTTCGTCTGTAAGGATGGGCAACCAATTAGTACAAAAATCTATTGAATAATTTGAAACGAATCTATTCTCGTTTAATAAAATAATCGCCGATTCTTTAAGCTTTCTTTTAGTTCCGTTACTCTCTTCTTCTAAAATCTTCGCCGAGTCCCATTTAATCCTGTGATTATTATCCTACGCGTGTTCACAAATTTTGTATTTTTCAAATTCTCCCCTTCTAGCGTAATTTCTATGTTCACCAAGCCTTACCTTGAAAGGTCTAAATGATTCACCTACGTAATGTTTTCCGCACTCACACGGAACACTATACATACAATTTTTTGAATTTTAAACAATATTTATAGTTTTGGTTCTTGATAAAACTGATCTTAGCGTGGAGCCCGTTTGAAAAACCGTTCGTACGGAAAACCTACTCCCAATTTTTCGTAATTTTTTCGATAAACCATGTATATATGGAATTACTGCCATTGACCTAAATACCTCAGGTTGTGATAGTGTATTCTCTCTACTACCAATGTTCAATAACTAACTATCAACAAAACTCTCAGGATATTGATTATTTAATAAGACAGTTTTTATAAACTGCTTTTCGTTCCTTAATATTACGTCATTTGAAGAAATAATTTTGGCACTGTCATACACTTTCTTAACACTAATATGTTGATTTGAATTGAAATTTAAGTATCTGTTTGTGTGTTTGTGTGTGTTTGTTTTCTATACACACTGGTTTGGTATGTGTTATCTAATTTTTTAATTAAAATATCTAAGAAAGGTAATTCACTATTATTTTCTATTTCTATTGTAAATTTAATTGAAGGTTCTTTTACGTTAATCTGATTCAAAAAATTACTTAAACATTCTTTACTATGAGGCCATATAGCAAAAATGTCATCTACATATCTCCACCATACAATGAGTTTATAAGCTATATTATTAATAATACTTTCCTCAAAATTTTCCATAAAAATGTTACTTAATATTGGAGATAATGAAGAACCCATGTCCATCCCAAGTTTGTAATATATTAAAATTAAGGAGATTACTGTGAATTTATAATAGGCACATCTACTTACAATCCAGCTTAGCATATTGTTTATCCTTCAGATTTCGGCACACGATGCACATGCATCCCACTTAAAAACACACAGTATGCCGTATTTCCTGTTTATGTCCCGAATAATGCCCCGTGAGAATTGCTCAAGGCTCATTTTCGTCACAACACTTTCCACTCACTGTAGAAACACACGTTTGTAGGTCACATTTTTACACACTTTATTTTAAGTTAAGGTTTCGTATAAAAATCACTGCTTTCACTTAATTGTAAATTTTTCAGGAGGGTTAAAAAGAATCATCTGGAAACAATGAATTATATTTATAATAGAATTGTTATGGTTACTATAAATGATCATTTAGCAGCTTCTTATTTGTCAAAATATTTCTGTTTAGTGATAATGCAATATTTAAACCAATTGCTTAGAATGAAAATAAACATTTTCACCTAGAGTCTCTTAATTATGAAATAGTTTTGTCGTTTCAAAAGTGCATTGTTTGGTTACAGTCCCACGTCATAGATGGAGGATAGTATATTAGAGAATACTATATTACTAATAGCATGTATAACATGAAAAACCTATTTGCTAACTTGAATATTGATAATTTTTTTCTGGATAACTTTAATCATAAATAATATATTCGTAAACAAATTCCCACTCATAATGTCTTAATATATTAGAAGAATTCTAAGTAAATGTGAGTAAAATTATATAATAAAAAGTTACCAAATAATACACGTGAAATTATCAATTTCAACAATTTGCTACATTTTTAGTAGATGCCATGGTTTACAGTTACCAAATAATACACGTGAAATTATCAATTTCAACAATTTGCTACATTTTTAGTAGATGCCATGGTTTACAGTAATAAATTTTACAATATATATTTTAAACTTGATTATAAAACATTTGTCTTTTTCTTCTTTTAATAAGTTTTGTAGTGTTTATCCAGTATTTTATTTATGGTTTTGTAATCTATTTCTCCACTTAGAATTAATTATCTTTATACGTATTATCCTTGTTTTTAGATTTATAGCTCTAGCATTAATATTTTACATTTTACGTTTCCAGTATAAAAAAAGTCTCTGAATGATACATATTTTAAATTAGTTTTATATTTGCAGACTTTTATTAGTTATGTGTCTATCCTATAATAATACCCATAGGTATTATTTATTTAGTTGTCTATACCTACTTATTTACATTTTACTTATTTTATTGTTCAACATAGAACTATAAGTAATTGGTGTGTTCTATTTATACTTGCAACGTTTACCATGTTTGTCTACTATCTGATATGTCCCATACCATTGTAATTTGATCTAATGGACAATATTAATAAAACGTGCAGATATTTACTGCACGTTACATCTATTATACCCATTGTACACATCCAATGGATATTTAAACTATGGTAGAGGCCTCTTTACACGGGTAGAGTAATGAGGCAAGTATCTGACAGAGTAGAGTAACTTTACCCGTATAAACGCTCAGTAAATAGAGTAGAGTAAGTGGTAAAGTAGAGTCACTAGCAACATGTGACAAAGTAACACTACTCTATTACCACCCCCACCACCGTCAAAATATCCACTCACCGAGGCCTACGCATTCTACCCAAAGAACGCACTCTGGTTCTGTTGTAGAGTAAAGTAGGTAGGAGACAGGATCACACAAATATTATGTATGCTAGCATCAGTACTATATTAATGCTAGTAGCTAGTGTGACTAGTACCAGATCTTAAATAGTAGAGGGGATGGTAGAGTACACTCTACTTGCTACTCTACTCTACCCGCAACTATCCCCGTGTAAATAGACCTTCTGTGTTGTTTGAAATGTACTACTAACTTTGCTGTAAAGAAATTTCACTGTGTGTTTCAAGCAATAAAATGTACTGCACTGATTTTCATATAAATATCGACTAAATATACAGATAATTCCCGAAATAAAAAGTTTACTAATTTAATAATAATAATAATAATAATTTTAAAAATGAAAAATTTCGCAATTATTTTACAGAATCCAGTAAATAAAACTATCCAAGAAATTGCACATCTACAGAAAATTAATTATAAAAATATAGCACTATTGTGAATAGTCGCTGTAATTCAGTGAAAACTGAATTGTTCTCAGAACGTTATTTATACGTGAAATAAATTGTCATCGAATGTGTTCATTAGATATTACCAACTCTTAAATTTTTTCATAAGTAAAGATCGATCAATCTTTGTTTTAGCGTCCAGGTGTTTGACTTTGTGAACATTTATCTTCTAGAGCAGACTACAGTTAATAATATAAAGTCTCTTGGCATGCCTCGAGTAAAACAAATGCTTTTACTACTTCCTCGCTAACTGCACATGAAAGATTGTGGCTTAGTTACACATTTACATTTTATTATATTTCTATTGCGGAAACTCATGAAAATTTCATTTTACTTTTCTCTATTTTAAATAGAACCTTGCACGATTGTAGCAAATTGTTCAAGTCTGATTTATCAAGTTACCACGGATTTTACGTTGGCTCGGCTAAATCCCGTATACCAAGAATTTATGGCAAGATTTGATCAAACAGGTTGTTCCTATTTTTACAATGTAGTCCTAGTTACCAACGTATAAAAAGATAACAGAATTCTTTCCACTATTTTTAAGCAGCTACGAATTTTATATATCGTGCATATAATGCCGTGACCGCTCTGGCAGGATGCCCTGAAAATTTCACATTGAAATTTTAAAATAAAAATTACCAGAAAACTATTAGGAAACCCCTGCGTTTTGTATTTTATTTCATTTCTGTGAACAAGTGATATGCACTGTGGAATAGATACAGAACTTCATCATTTAATGTAAAGACATTTTGTCACAAAATAACTGTACATAATTGAACAATTTAGAAATCTGTAGTGTCTTATAAATGTGTAAATCCATTTAAACACAACACCACATAGTCCTTAGCCGGAGTTACCCACTGGAAGACAACGGATGCACGCCCAGCATCCCAACACATGGAACTAATTTCCTCTTCCAAAAAGTCCAAATGTAGTAGATCAAACCCAGAACCTCACATTGTAAAGTTATGCATGAAAGGATGATGGAAATTTACAACCAAATGTATCTATTTTAAATAGAAATAAACGCTTGAGGATAATTTATTGAGTCCGTTTCAACTTTTAACTTAGTTTTAACTCTAAGTCCTACCGAACAGTATAAATTAGCAACATATTTTCCTATTCTAAAATTTTGAGGTTTAACAGTTGCTAATTGCTTAAACTTATCTACATACTTTAACTGACTTTCAGGATATTCATGTCGAAAAGTTATTCATGCTTGTACAACAGGAACTATTCTAGCGTATATAATCTTTGATCTACGCTTTGTATCCTAATTAGCATTGCCACGGAAACGAGCGTATCAGGCTCTATAAATTCCACAACTGCATTTGTTATTCTTTTACATCGCAGAATATTATGCATAGATAAGTTATATGAATACAAGCGGCGTTAAAATTGTATACAAGGTAATATAAACAATTAACAAGTTAAAAGAATCCTTTACATATATGACTTGGATGCAAGATAATATATTTGCTATTCTTACTGAAAATAACATATCACTTATAATAACTATTATACTGGTGTGAAAAGGATAATATGGAACTTAACACTGACAAATGCAAAAGCAACTTTTTCGAGTAAGAAGCAATCAATTTTATGTAATTATAACGTAAATGGAGTGAACCTGATTCGTGTAAATTATGTTGGAAACTTAGTTATAATACAGGAGCTGACGAGCAATTACATGGCATATTTATATCAGCTCGACACATTATTAATCCTGTTACTATGAACATGGCATCGAAAAAATTGCAGAATTTTGCGACGTAGAATGTCTGAGCAATTGTTTTCACACCATTTCTATACTTGTTTGGAAAGAGTCAAGAAGGATATTAAGCCTTGGAATTTGTGCCTCCGAACCTACAGCATTGACCTATATCTTAGATAGCTGAGTTTAGGTTAGTAAATTATAGATACTTGTTATTTTATTATGTATACGATACTTGTATTGTTAGTATAATATGTGATTAAAATAAGTTGTGAAGAGTTCCAACAATTGTGTAATGTCGATGGTAGCAACTGTAAGTACTTTTTTACTTTCTATCCAATTGACTGTTTAATTAAAAATCGAGATTTGCCTTGATGGCACAATACGTTCGTCAGATTTGTAAGTGCACCGGTAGAACTGTTTCGGGAATTTTAAGCAATAACATTTTAATTGAACTTGTTCTTGTCTAATTATCGCGCACCTACTTATGTTAAAGTATAAACAATTACCTGTAGTTGATTCTGGTTTGACTGTCGATATTTATGAGACTATTTTATGAATATGCGACTCAGGTTGTTACCTAATTTTAATTAAATTTTACATTATTAATGCTGTTCCATTGAGCATGGTAGCGAAATAATTGCAGAATTTTGCGATGTAGGATTTCGGCTCTTAATTTTAAGCAATTTCTTTCATTTTTGTACTTGTTTGGAAAGAGTCAGTAAGGACACCGGGCCATGGAATTTGTGCCTCCGGATCTACAGTGTTAGCTTACATCTTAGATAACTAAATTTAATGCAAGGAAAATGAACCACGAAATGTAGTACAAATGGGCTTGTTCCATGATATTCTTTTTATATGGTTTTTGTACTTTTTCATATAGTACTCGATATTCTCTATACACTTAAAATTTCGTATTATTAACTTTTTCCGTTCTCGAGATATCAGGAGTTGAAATTGGTAATAGTTGCAAAAACCGAGGGCTCATATGTGACGTCACTATACGTAAGTGACGTAAGAAAAATGGCTTCTGGGATCTTTCAAATTTAACCTGAAAAGTCGAAAAACATGGAATTTTTAAACGCTGGTAACTAAATAAATACGTCGAGTGAAAGTTCGTTCTATGTCTCTAAGGAAAGGAGAAGGTCGGCGATCAATTCTAATCGTAAATTGCATGATCAAAATCGAAAATTCGTCCCGGCAGGAGCGATAGAAAATTGTAATTATTTGACATTTCACCAAATTGTACTCCCCTACTGTCAAGTAGTAAACAAAACAAACAATACTTTGAAAACACTTACAATTATAACAAGTAAGGAGCATCAAGTCTACTGAGATCACTGAGTCTATGCGTATAGTGACGTAGCGCCTGGCCACGCCCCATTTTCATGAGATGGAGATTTGTAATAGTTTTTAAGACACTAAACGTGCGAATAAGATTCTAATTTTTTGCAGATCTATTAATTTATACTTGCACTTTCGATTTATGAAATAAAAAAAAATGCTGAACAAGCCCATTACGACATGAAGCAAAAATTACATGAACTTCTACCACATAATCACTGCAGGAAATATTTTTCAGTAGTTTTAAAAGTTTGATCCTTTTGTCTGATGTAGATTTTGCTAAAAGATAATTTGAATTAAACATAGAGCAAACGATTTTTAAATAAAAGAAGGGTCTCGGCTCGATCTATATGTTTGCTTTTTATGTTTATTCAATCATTACTCTGTGCGCTATGATAATACGGTGATGTAGGAAATTATGATAAGAATGACAGATATGAAATTGTTTATTAGGAAACTCATAGAATCCCCTATTATTTAATGACACCAAAATAAATGTATTTCATGGCTGTGGAATTTTGTGCCAGCTTGTTGCCAATCCGCAGAAATTAACTAGGTAAAAATAAAATAATTAAGTTCACGTGTCTACGGAAATACACAAACAGAAAGTCTGACATTGAAAGTAATTTAGGTAACAATATTGTCGAGGAAGTTTTGATAGAAGAAATAGAAAAGTCTCCTTAAACGTCAATTTTATTATTCTTTAATTGAATTTGAAATATTGCACATAATAATCTCATTTCAGGTGTACATATTTTTAGAAACCATACATTTTAAGTAAAAATTTGAATAACATAATAGTTACCCTATTAGGAAAGATGGTTGCATATATTATGACCTAATTGATAACTATCAACAATAATCATTTGTAACTCTCACGTTTTGAAACACATAAGTTAATTTGTAAATTTGAATTATGTGGGCCAATGCGATAAAGCGCGCGATTATTCAATTTATTATTTAAATTTAAATTATAAGATACTGCTCCTTGCATTATATGAATTTAAATCCTATCAGATAGGCATGACAAATGCTTGACCAATAGCGTAGTAGTTGGTACGACAAAGTTTAGCTAATAGTAGACGAGCATAAGCATACGCCGGCTCTGGGAGAAGGTAAAAATGGCGTAGCAGGTGAGCATGCGGTTTGGCCGTCTAGGCTCGCAGAATTAAAAAACCGCCATATATTTGTAAATATCTGTATATAGTGATTAATAACTGCTAATAGAATCTGTAAAGTAGTTATGTTATGTTACATGTTTTGTGTTTATTGTGTACCCTTGCCAATAGATACAGCAAGGCAATGTTTTCGTCGAATTAACTGTAAGTAAAGGCTTTTCTATTACGCCTCTCCTGATGCAAATTCTGCTGTTTGAAGCCGCTTGCAACCATGCAGAATTATTAATGGTTTCATTACTTTCTTCTACGTTTGGCCAGTATTATTTCCTATTGTATCGAGTGGTACCGTTCAATTAAGACTTCTCGTACCCCATGAGATTATAGTGCGTGAATAATTTCGTTTGAACGTTATAGTTGCGTAGGTACATCATCCCGTTTTTTAGACATCTCCCGTGTGTTTTGGGCACAAAATGCAGTGTTTAACTACTGAACAAGTTTATGTCGAAATTACTGATTGTCGGGCAATTGTCATTAATATTACGTACAGTTTGTATTGTTTTCCTTTTGTGTGTCTACATGTAATTTAGTTGAGCTTATTTATGTTAACGTAAGAATTATTTCTCTTTAACGCCCTGGTCAGACTGCGTTTAGTTTAGATTCCTTCTTAGTGATTGTATACTGATTTTTATTATGTACAATTTTACATTGTATTTTACTATGTGACAAGCACTTTCGGTGATTTCCTATTATTATTCTGACGAAAGTTTTTGTAGTTTACCTCCACCCTGAAGTGTCATGCTCTACCATTGTTCCTATCTTTTTATATAAATTATTAAAGTAAGTTAAATTCGAATTGTTTCGTTTTATTTCTCTCAAGTAAAGTTAAGAAAAAATTACGTTTCACATTAACTTGCATAAAGTAACGACGATAAATAAGGTACTTCTTGAATGGCTACAGCGATTACAGAAGAACTTTTATCACATACCTATTCTTGTATACTACTTTTCAATTCGTGTATATACCTTCTTTGCCATAGAATATTAGTATAATGGTTTGTTTTTTGTCTATTTTCGATAGTTGTTTATATGAGTAGGAATAATAAAAATTCAGCGGTATAAAATTATTCCATTTGTTAATTCTCTTGCCCAGCTTTAAAATTTGGAAACGCGTCCAATAAAACATATTG
This sequence comes from Stenurella melanura, assembly GCA_963583905.1. NCBI lineage: Eukaryota > Metazoa > Arthropoda > Insecta > Coleoptera > Cerambycidae > Stenurella > Stenurella melanura. The sequence goes on from OY757310.1 coordinate 156,208,687, forward strand.
GTTAGGGACATACTCTGGATAGTTTGAGAAGCATGGTTCACTTTCATCACATCTAAATGAGGTCAGAGTTACAGAAACCTGACCTTGAGGATGGCAAAGAAATTGTTAGTAAACTATAGATATTTAGTTTAAGTTATTTTATTATGCATACCTGTATTGTTACGATAATATGCAATTAAAGTGAAGAACAATATTTTGTTAAGTACAAACTAATGACTATATTCTGTGTACATCTATAAAACACTACTATACATAAGAAGAATATAGCCAATTGTACAACTACCTCCGAACAACATCGTTATCCCACAAGACATGGGTATCTGCCCTCATAGTACAGCTCTTTATGAAAGATCGCCTACCCATTCTGACATTTCACTATATAACAAATTAACCAAGCAAATAACTGATACTGGCAACTTTAATAGCTTTAAATACTATATTAAAAAATGTCCACAACAGAACTGCTATTACAGCGTATGTGGACAAGTTTAGAAGTTTGATGGAATAGACTTTAAGTTATGGAAATAATTTCTCGTGTTGAAAATCTATTTCAAATCGTCTAAGAAGGAACTTTACGTTCAGTACCGATACTAAATGTGGCACAATGAAGACAAAAGGAATGCTTGGGATAATTTGAACATATTGGCGATATTACTGATCTCAGCAGACATGGAATATACCTTGGCTTGACAAACAGTTTCACAATGGGGAGGTAAAAGTTATTAACAACGTAACTCTCAAAAATCAATTCATCAGTTACAAAATGTCTAAAATAGCCAGCACACAAGTAAACTTGATGCGTTAACATATGCACTAGCTGACGTTGAACCAGTAGAAGTTGATAAAATTGCAAAATTACTACTGAAGTGTGAATTTCTTGTGACATCATGAAACTCATATGACGAAATTATGCAGCCATAAGAATTTAATATCACAATTATTAAACAAATAGAATTGCTTATTCCAATCAAAGGAAATGGCCATAACATTTGCTACTTTCAATGGGTATTAAAGGGGGGGATTAAAGAATGTGGAATACTCTTCGCTACAGTAAAAAAGCAATGTATAAATTAGAGTGTTGTATAAAGCATAAATGAAGAAATAAGAACAGACGATTTCAACTCAAATACTCAAGATGGTTGTGCAGAATATGAAAATGTTTCCACTTCAAGTTGTGAAGAAATCTAGTTGGCAGCTAATAACACGTGACTTTTCATAGAAATTGTTTGTGGGTACCAGCAAGTCACACTATCACTGTATCAAAGTAGAAGGGTCTGGTTCAGTCATAGTTCTTGTGTTAATATATGGGTAATACAATAGGAGCACGACTACTAGAAAATAATTGTAATATTCCTAACGATGAGAAGGATATTTTCTGAGGTGAAGCTACAACTAGTAAAAATACGATTCTTCGTCAATAAGTGCTTTAAGATGAATATTAATACGAGTTTTAACCGAATTTTACAATATTCTCGACTAGAGATATAAAGGAGTGTGTAGTTCGTTAGAAGCATCCATATGTCAAATTACCTACGGCATATGATTGGAGTAATGAGGGTATTTCTTAGAACTGATTGTAATTATCGAAATATGTTTTGAATTGAATTGCACTGTAAACAAAAGTGAACGACAAAATATTGGAAAATAATCAAGCTAAGACTTGTTTACACCATGAAACTAATTTTGCGCTTGTACCATTCAAAGAGAAAATTAAATAAAATGCCTTGTACAAATGCAACGCACAATGCATGGATATGTTTTGTATTTGAACTGGTTTAGAAATAATAGTCGTATTTAAACAAATGCATATCACGATATGAAATAATTACGTTTTATATGGAGTTTTTTTGTATATGTAAACTAGTCTGAATATGAATTTTTCCCATATTTCGACGATATTTAATCAAGCTGTAATTTAATATGCCATTATGTATTTTACTACCGGGATATCAATTATTAGTACGCATTTACAAGTTAATGCTTTTAATCTCCACCAAACTAATATTTTGCGATATGAAAATTAAATTAATAAATTTCCATTTAAACTATTTCCGTAATTACTAAATTCGAAATTACCATTTATTGAACAAAATTTCATTAAAATAGAATTTATGAAAATAGACAGATTAATCATTCACGAACGACATGAATAATCCCGCACCTACATAAATTCTCAGTTGCTTCGGGAATATGTTAAAATGATGTATGGTTACAAAAAGAGAACTTGTCCGATTTCATTTAGTAGAATTTAAAATTATTTAAATTTAATTTTCAGTTCTATATCCGACAAAATTCATGAAGTCTTGAAACTTGGCGGAAATATTAAGAAATATATCAGAATTACCATAAGGAAAAGCTCCCACCCCTTATGTGGCTGCACCATCCCTTAAAATTGCGAAAACCACCCCTGTATTCGATTTACCTCTTTTATCTTCTAATTCGCTCACTTTTTGGCAAAAATACTTCTATACCAAAATGACCAGTACAAACTTCAATATGAAAAATGTTTTGTTAATTTTTCCCGTAGAATGAATAGTAACTCTCGCAAATGCGGCGCAATAATAAAGTCAGATCTAAGCACAGCGCTTAATACATAGGTACCTATCACGAGGTATGACTGCAATCAACTCAGAAACCACCTCTTTACACAAAAACTGTAAAATAAGTGGTAGAAACGGAAATGCGGCGTAGAATACTATCATTAATGTTTCACCCGATTTATAATATTTTTAAGAAAATCTGAACCACAAAACTTGTAGATTTATCAGTCTTATGTAGGCAAGAAAAAAGCAAACACTAAACTCTACATTATATATAGTCAATATGTATTCGACACGAAAGTGGTGAAGATCAATAAAGTGTACAACGTGGACGTCAACTGTTTTATTGATAACAGATTAGTACATCACACCATCCTTGAGGTAGAATTCTTCGTGCGTTTTCTTTTAAGTTGCTTTCTCTATAGGCCTAATCCGCTAAAGTTCAGTCTGCTATATTAAAAATAATGGTATATCGTTAGCGTCGACATCATCATCATCTTCGGCAGTATTTACACTTTCATCGCTCAAGCAGGCCTAACCTTGGAAGTGAGAGAATATTGTTGAAAAACGTACGCCGTACTCGAATAACTTTCAGGTGCCATTCTAAAAATTTAACATTGTTATCACGATCTCCAGAACTCTTATTGAGTCCTTTCTAAATAATGGAATAATAATTTGTAATGGTGTTGTCAAAACTTATCAGAAACTACATAAGTACATAAAATAATTAATAAAATTATATTTAAAAAAAGTAATATATTTCTAACCGACTAGGTATTTATTGAAACAAAGATCTTACCTACACATATGCCAAATTGCTATTATAACATGCCAATACATCCGCATCAAAATAATAACGTCAATGAACATCATTATAACACGAGATTTGTAACTTATGGGAATATAACTTATGGGAATATAAGAGCTCTCAAAAATCTACTGATCAGTTTATTTGAATATCGTGGCCTTGCTACCATAGAATATAAAGGAATAAGACATCTCCGTAGATCTCAAGAATCATAGAAAACTGGCTAATTGAGCAAGGAAGAGTTTTAATTGAAAAATTATGAAATAAGTTATTTTTGGTTATTAACGCTTCAGGCATGTAATATTGGTATATACGTACATGTAGATCTGCATATAAACTGGTATGTATATGTCTGTATATTAGTATATACTGGGTGGATTAGCCAATTAGAACACTCTTGTAACTTTTAAATGGGTCAATGAATTACTTTCAAATGTAATAATATGAAAACAAATTTCCAGTTATGTGATGTAAATCCAAAATGACCGATTGCCTCTGGCTTCGATGCAATTGATATGAAAGTAAAATTTTCAAATGGCACAAAATCTTTACATTTTTGCATAATTCGATTCTGCCGTCCGCATTACATATAATTCAATGCTCAGATATTATTTTCATTTTCAAAAATAATTTTTTTCTCACATTTAGTTTTAATCATAGAAGGCTGCGAGTTCATCAAAATTATTAAAAATTGGTCGAGAAACACCTGTAAAATAGTAACTCTTTAAAACTTAGTATTAAACACGATTTACTTTTCATTAAGTTCAGCGATATTAGTTTTTCAACGAAAACAATTTTTTTTTAAATAGAACTCCTATGGGACAACCTGTTCTTTAATTAGACTTTGTAATTATCAAACGAATGATATGTATAACGTCTACTTTCTCTTTGAAATAAATGTGTAATTAAAGAGAAATGTATTGTTATTAAATTTTTTTAAATAATTATTTTGAATAAGTTGGCCCTGAGTAGGGTTGATTTCTCAAACCAACTTAGAGAAGAACAAATCACATTTAACTAAAAATCAGAAAATTATTTTGCGGGTCCTTACAAACAGAATTTTAACAATATTGAGCAAGTCGTATTAAAAATGATTTTTTTTCTTAAAATCAAAATTATATCTGATATGTATTTTGGCCACTAAAATCCAAATATGTAAAAATAATAAATATACAGGTTCCATTTAAAAATGTGATTCTTATGTAAATTACATCGAAACCGGAAGTCGATGATTTTGACTTCTTACATCATATAATTGGAAAATTATGTTCACATCTTTAAACCAAATTTGAGAATAATCCATTTACCCATTCAAATGTTAGAGTGTCCCTATTGGCAGAGCCACCCGGTATATAGCAAATATTGATAATAAATATAACATTTCAAATTATAATGTTTTTATATACATATGCACGTATATAAAAACATATCTGTGAGTATACTTGTATTTATAATTTATTTTGGATGCGTCGTAATCAACTTAGTTTAAAAGTATTAATTAGTTTTTATTCATATTCGTACTTTAGTTTAATCAGTCCGTAGTATATTAGTTTAAAATATAAAAATGCCAGTTAAGATAGTTAAGTATGTATCGGTTAATGAAACTACATTAAAATAATTTTTTGCTGCCAGTTTTCAAAAAATTTATGCAAATAATAGCGTCCAAGACAGCAACCATTTCTCGTACTCAAGAGTATTTTTATTATTTATATATAGTTTTAGAAATAACATTTTTTTCTTATGATAATTTATTGAGATCGACATTTTGCATAGTCAGTCGTTTCCGAGCTATATCTATCGCAATGTTTATACATCTATGCAGAAAACGTAGCGACCCTTCTCTTCGCGCCGCATTAGCAAGAGTACTATTCTTTCCGTGGAAAAAATGTGTACATTTTTATAGACAATTTTATAAAAAACACTTTCGAAAAGTGAGCGGTTTAGCAGATAAACGAGGTAAATCGAATATGGGGGAGGGGACGGTTTTCACAATTTTGAGGTGGAAACTTTCCTTTACTGTGATTCTGGCGCATTTCCTAATGCTTTGCCGAAGTGTCAAAGCTTTATGAATTTTCTCGGATATATGACTATTTTACTGAATTATTTAGAAAACTTAATATTTTGCGCAAAACGCATAAACCGTGACATCTCTATATTCCCTTAGGAAAGTTGTAAGCGAGCAAAATGCAATAATCAGTCAGTCACATGAGATACTATCGAATAAATAAAAATTCATAATAAGTTTCAAATTTACGTGAACAAGACACAACTAACATTCCACTTAATCACACACCTTCACTAGACACTTTTTGGTAGACGTGGTAATTATAGCATTAAGTAGGAGAAACACTGTAAGGAACTATGTAGGACAGCATCACGCAATCGGCACATCACGCATCGTTAAACGACAGAAATGCTTTTTTGGACGCGTCCACATGCCCGACGTCTTTCATTTAAACTGGTATCTACTAAGCATAATCGCCGTCGCGACGCTGCTGATGACTCCCACCTGACTAATTCGCACGTCTCATGTATCCAAAGATTATTCACTAAATCTTGAGTTTAGTTTTTAGGTTTATGCTTTTCTTGGGACAATAATAACACATAAAGTTGTTTTTGCTTGTATTTTCCAAAGTTTACTTCAAAACAATACAGGGTCGGTTCAAAAGTATTACATCCACATGGTGGATTGAAAGTATAGTAATCGTAAAAAAAAATTCTAAACATTTTTTTCTTGAATTAGGTTTAGAATGTCATGGAACGTCGAGATTTTAAATTTGACAAAAAAAAATTCTGTCTGTCTGTAACTTTTTTTGTCTGCACGTTTTCTCCGGAACGGTTTAACATATTGACTTGAAATTTTGTACACGTATAGATTATAACGAGATCTGCAACTGGATTGTTTCGTGAACATATCCGGTGAAGGGTTGCGGGGTAAATAGGGGGAAATAAGTAAAGCAAGCTGGTAAGAGTACAGAAATTTGAAATTTGGTGTATGCACTAGAACCCAAGGCCTCAATTTTTTTAATAATATTTTCCATCCCCCCACCACCACTCCATTATTAAAGGGGTTGATAAAAAAATGAGATATTAACTTGAAATTTGGTATACGTATTATATTGACATCAGGAACTAGATTATATTTTGGGATTATCCCGTTGAAGGGCTGGGGGTTAAATTAGGGGTAAATAGGGAAAAATAAATAAAGCAAGCTGGTAAGAGTACAGTAACTTGAAATTCGGTGTATGTACTAGAAGTTAAGGCATCAGATTTTTTTATAATATTTTTCAACTCCCCACCACCACTACTCCATTATTAAAGGGGTTGATAAAATAAAATGAGAGATATTCACTTGAAATTTGATACTCGTATGTATTATAACGACATCTGGCACTAGATTGTATTTTGAGATGATTCTGTTGAGGGGTTGTGGGTTAAATAGTGGTAAATAGAGGAAAATAAGTTAAGCAAGCTGGTAAGAGTACAGAAATATAAGATTTGGTATATATAGTAGAAGCGAAGGTCTCAGATTTTTTTAAATAATATTTTCTATTCCTCCACTCCCTTATTAAAAGATATGATAAAATTAAATTGAGATTCTTCACTTGATATTTTGTATAAATATGTACTGTACCGACATCTGAAACTAGATTATATTTTGACATGATTTCGTTGAAGAGTAGGTGTAGATAGGTGATAATAAGTAAAGCAAGCTGGTAAGAGTGCAGAAATTTGAGATTAGGTGTATATACTAGAAGCGAGGGCGTGTGTTTTTTTCATAATATTTTCGATGCCCCCATCCATCCATCCCCACACCACTAAAAGGGCTGACAAAATGAAATCAAGATTTTCACTTCATTATAATGACATCTGAAACTAGATTATATTTTGACACGATTCCGTTGAAGGGGTGGGGGGTAAGTAGAGTTAAATAGGGAAAATAAGTTAAGCAAGCTGATAAGAGTACAGAAACTTGGGATTTGGTGTATATACTAGAAACCAAAGCCTCAGATTTCTTCCTAATATTTTTCAACTCCCCCTCCCCCACCACCACCCCTCCATTATTAAAGGGATTGATAACATAAAATTGAGATATTAACTTGAAAGTTAGTACATGTATGTATCTTAATGACATCTGATTGAAATGATTGCACTGAAGGGGTAGAAGGTGGTAGGTTGTCAATTGGGGAAAAAAGGTAGAGCAAACTGGAAACTTCATTTTTAACGTATATGGTAAAAACCAGCACCTCAATTTTTTCTATGACATCTGCCCCAAATTATATTAGATCAGTAATTTCCACATACTAGAGTGCAAATATAGTCAAAATGTTTCCTTTAAAGTGACTTGGATGGAAAATCTGGATGTGGAAGTAGTGATTCTTTAAGCAGTGGTTTTACAGTTTGTAGCTCTCGTAATTTTTAATGGGGAAGAGTTAACTCTATTACCAAATATTAAGCATTTGCTCAGTTTGATACCTGATAACGTATCAATAATACTTACAACCATTCGCAGGAAAAAAATAGTGTGTGAAAGATCATGCGATTGAAGTGAAACCACCTCTATGCGAAAATTACTTAATAGGTTATTAGAGTCAGGTATTGTGAAAATAAATGAAAATTAATGAAATATCAGCACTAGAATTTTTAAATCATTCTGAAACCAATAGTAGGTGAGCCCTCGACCAAATCGTGTAATCACGGTATGGCTAAATTCATAAAACATGTTTAGTTACAATCGAAATAAACAACTTTTTTCCTTGCAGAAAAGTCCCAAAATGTCCGCGAAAGGGGTCAAAACTAATTTTCAGTCGCTTTCATTCCGCGCAAAATTCAGTAGACGTCAAAAATTGCCCATTTTTTTTCGTTCGTGTCGGGGTGAATCTTCGATTTTGACGATGCCGATACATCTTCCTAATTCGATAGAGACATAGAACGAGCTTTCGCTCGAAATATTTATTTAGTTACAAATGTTTGAAAATTCCATGTTTTTCAAGATTTCGACATAATGAAACATTTGATACGAAACGTTTTCCAGCGAACACAAAAACTCTCAACAGATATTTAAAAGTATACAATTTGTATTCAAACACAAATACTCGACCGCTTCTCGTATAATGTATAATACAAATACCAAAGCGCTATACTAGCATCAAACGTTACTGCTCCCATTTCATAACTCATACACAAAAAGATCACTCTACTCATACGCGCTGTCAATGGGTTTACTTTTGCTACAAATATTTCACTTCACAGATTGGGTCATGTACTAATGAACAGAGCACCGCATTCTAACGTACTCTGACGCGCCGAATACGAACTTGTGGTCCAATTTGCTGTCATTAAATTTTCTCGTAAATTAAGAAGCCACAAATTGATTGAAATGCGGTTTTTGTAAAAAAAAGTGACACAGTTATCTGAAAAATCCTACACGGCAGGAGTGAATAAGCTTTTGACACATATTTCGACTTGCTGTATTCGAATCTGAGGTCATAATTCCGAAAAAATGTGTCAAAATACATCGGAATATATTGTTCTGTTTATTAGTACAGCAATTTTTTTGTGTGGCTATGATAACTGACACGTTTTAGTTCTTGAGCTAAAAATTAGAGTTTTTAAATGCGGTAAAAGATTCCTTTCGATATTTCTCCATTTTTAGTTAGAAATTAAGATTTTCAAATATTATTAATGAATGCATGAGTCCGACATTGTGAAAAATATGTTTTGTACTTTAGAGAGGCAAATTTTAAATTATTTATGAGTGAGTGATTGCATTATTCATCCCTGTAAAAGTCCTTTGAGAAGGCATTAAGAAAGTATAATGAAGATGCAGTTATAAAAAGTATTCTTTACGTAAAAGATAAAGAAAACGGCTTTATCAAAGCTTTCATGAAGTGCAATATCTGACTTGGAAAATAATATTTTGTAAACACAAGGAAAAACTTTTAAAATGCTTTTTCTGGAAATTTACATTTCTTAGAAATCACAATGAAAAAAAACATAAAATTAATATGTTCAGTTGGAGAGTACACTAGAATACGATTTCTAGTAGCAAAAATTAGATAAATCATTAAGACGGATTTAATGATTAGGAACGTTTCTACATGCCTCTAGTTGGGCTCCCTTTGCTGTTTGACACGTATTACAGCACCACGACACATGCCGCTGTTGCCTTGTTGCCTGTTAGGCGAACGACCTAATCAGCGTTCTTCACAGTCAGTTACTAGCTGAAATCAATGTTTTGGAGTGTGATCACTTTGCCGCCTGTCACCTGGTTTTCCTCATATCACTCGCTACTCTATATTGTCGTCGTTTCGGTTGACGTAGCTAGGAATGATGAGATTTTAGTCAACACGATGCATTACAAAGTTGGGGAGTATATTTCTTCCAGAATGAAGGTGTTGGTGCAATGGAGTGTCCATAAAATCAATCATCAATACATCGCACATTTACTACCTAACAGTACAACTCTATAGACGAAAAGAAAAGTTAGTTAGTATTTTGGCGCATGTATCAAAGTCTTTGATGCATGCGCCAAAATACTCAAGCAAAATAAGCCTAAATTATAAAATTAATGTAGAGAATATGTAATAATAATTTGTCCTGACGATGGTGTACCGAAGCATTTTTCGTTATGGAAATTGCACCTCAGATCATTGTTTTATTTTAATACTATGTATGGTAAAATTTCTGTTATGTTGTATTAAATTGTAAAAGCTAGAAATATGTAAAGTAAACGTGGGGCCTAGTCCCCCACCACTGATAAAACTCAATAGCTATCCGAGGCGAACGAGCCACATTTTATAAAAAAAAGTGATAATTTAAAACAATTCTGATTAAATGTGTCAAAATATGATTGCCGATTTCCGAACTGCTAAGGTATGTTTCATAGTAAATATAGATTATTATTAAAGTAATTGTGCTCTGAAAAGAATCTGTTATATTTTCAAGGTTTTTGTCGAAATTACTATGTTCAAGGAATTTCTCTTAGGCCCGTACCTGGAAAAAGACACATATACACAGATATTTCAAGAGAATACCCGTAGAACTGTTTTTGGTTCATATTATTTTAACTTAGACCGTTTTTCCTATTTAACGAGTTAAAATAATGTCTGTCATTTTACCGGATTGATAGAAACTAGTTTTCCGTTCATTTTATTTTAACTTTTTCGTACTTTTACGAATGTGTTACTTTAAAGAATTTGTTGACGTTTGTTATAGTCCGGGAACTTAGTGCAAAATTTAGCAATACTGTGTTAAAATTTTGATACTTCCGTAACAGCTCTGATAAAATACCGCTTGGTATCCGTACCATGACCGCTCGTCACCGCCTTGTTCATATTAGCTTAAACTTGTTTTACCGTAGCTTAGCTTTCAGCTCTAACTCTTGGTTGTCTGTTTGGTAGTGTAGCCTTAAGTAGCATAGCTTTAAGTAGTGTTGCAAATAGTAGGTTTAGTGTGTGTGAAGTCTAACTATCCCTAGACCCGCTGGACATACCGTTTCTCCAGTGTAGCTACTCTAGCCCTGCTTAACCGGATTTGAGGGTAATTGGTTGTTCCACCACAAAAGAAACTGGCACCCGAGATTACAGTCTACCGACTGCCAAAGTTCGAGTGTCAAAATGATACTTCATCACCAACTTCGGGTGAATATAACGTCACGGTGGTTAAAAATCGAAGCGTATTCAATTTTTGCAAAACTGTATTTTAAACAAGTTCTTCACACTAAATAACTTTGATAGCCCATGCGATGCAAAGAATAAGAAAAACAATAAATAACAATTTTACCTTACCTACCTAATTAGTTCGAAGCATTGTCTATGACTTTTTTCAAGGAGGAGCCTGAGTTGCGGCACAGCAATATTTCTACATCAGGATGTATTTAAAAATTTATTTGTGGCATTGTTGGAAATAGAACTATATGTGCACTGTACACGTACAGTCTGCGAATTTAATTTATTATTTATTTTTATGCAACGGGCGAATATCTCATAAAATCCAGTTTATTGGAAATTTTATTGGGTAATATTAATAAAAAAACGATAAAAACAAAATATGAATAGGGCAATAAAATTTATTTCACCGGAATATTTTTCAAACAGAATAAACAATAAATACACTCTGTTTTGAACGTATTCATTATTTTATAAAACGAAACGGCTTTTATTATTAAATTTATTCGGGTGAACCAATAGATTAAGGGTTATTCATTTAAATACCTAAATACCTACATTTTAAAAGTACCAGCAGGCACTCTTACTCACATACATACATATTACGATGGGTAAGATAATTTCGTGATCCTATTAGAGAATATGGATACTGTGTAGGTGATATATGTATTTGTTCACTTGTATCACTTTTTAACATTCTTAAAAAGAAACAAATTCACATTTCGACCTGTACGTATGTTTCTGATAGTAATCGTAATAAATAAACACATTTTAAAAAAATAGGTTTAGAATGGTATATGTGAAAGAAAATGCATTTCTAAGCAGATGTTCTAAAAAAAAATACCGTAAAATTAACCGTTTTCGAGATATTTGAGTCCAAATGAATATAATTGAATATTGAATAATATTGAATAATTGTAATCTCTTCAACATTTCATTCCTTTAAGTGGGACAATCTGTATTTAATTTACAAATTTTAGAAGAAAATATTTAAAGAATTTTTCATATAATTGCTTTGTTATTAGGTTAGATTCTAATAAAACTACATATTTGATATGTAGTGAGTATACCTTATAAATTAAATACAATTAAAGTTATCTTTGGAATAATAGTTTTGACATTTCTCAATTTCAATCATATTTTGTTTATTGGTGTGTCAATAGAACTGTATTATTGTACCTAATTATTGTTTTTTTTCTGAAATTTATTATTAAATAGGTTTCTCATACAAATGAAGACAAATTAAACATGATTTTAATTTATGGGGAATGTCGTAAAAATGCTTCAAGAGCATAAGTTTATATGAAATACGTTTTCCTGACAGACCTTTACCAGATCGGTTAACTTTTGTAAGTTTATATTCTAATTATGGAGGTTTTAAGAAACCAAGAACAACAAGAAGAAAAAGAACTGCAACTGATGATAATATTGCATTGGTATTACATCAAGTAGAAAATAACCCAAACATGTCAGTACGCAAGTTGACGGAAGAAACAAATATTGCACGTTCCACCTGCCACAGAATTCCTAAAACAAACAAATTGTTTCCATATAAAGTTCATTTAGTTCATCATTTAATTCCAGTGGACAATGAGCGGAGATTAAATTTTATGACGCAATTTGCAATTCTCTTAGAAGAAAATCCAAATATTTTAGATACAATTGTGTGGATTGATGAAACTCGATTCCACAACAATGGAGTAATCACAACACATAATTGTCGTTACTAGTCTCAAGAAAATTCTAGGTGGATGAGACATACCAGATTCCAGAATCGTTTTGGGGTTAATGTTTGGTGTGGTATTGTTATTGGTTACATTGTTGGCCCATACCTCTACCATGAGAATTTAACAGGTGAAAGATATTCACAATTTTTGCAAAATGATTTACAAGTACTATTAAGGAATTTGCCCGCTCAGTTGGATAATATGTGGTTTCATCAGGATGGAGCAGGCCCATATAATCATCATAACGTTATTAATTATTTAAATCAAATATACCCAGAAAGATGGATTGGTACCAATTGAGTACTTAGATGGCCAGCTCGATCTCCTGACATTACTCCATTAGACTTTTATTTATGGTGATTTTAAAAAAGTGAAGTGTTCAAAGAACCAATAGAAGACATGGCAGATCATTATAATAAAATTTATGCTAGTGTTGCCGCCATTAATCGGCATACATTATTAAAAGTTTGTAGATCTGAACTAATTAATAGGTTTACGATGTGTTTTAATGAAAATGGCAATAATTTTGAACACCTGTTAAAATAGTTATGTTAATTTCATTAGTTCTTAAAAAATGTTTTATGTTCGTAATTGTTTTTTTATTGCTTAAATGTTTGAATTATATGATAAACAATATTTTTAGTTTTTTTATTTGAAGTACATATATTTTTAATTCATAAGATATGAAAAATTCTTTAAATATTTTCTTCTAAAATTTGTAAATTAAATACAGATTGTCCCACTTAAAGGACTGAAATGTTGAAGAGATTACAATTATTCAATATTGGCATTAGGACTCAAATATATCGAAAACGGTTATTTTTATGGTACTTTTTTAGAACATAATCTGCTTAGAATTGCATTTCCTTTCACATAAACTCCATTTCAAAGTTCCTCCCATCGAAATATTTCTTTAGAGCACAGCACCATCTATATACTGATATATTAAAAAAACAATTATATTGAAAAATGAAGCTCTCTTTATGCTCTACAAATTGGCCTTTACAGAATTAAAATATCTCTATTCGTTTAGAATATATCCGGCCTGAGAGTTTTATTGGGACACCCTGTATAATAAAAACCTGGGACTCATATTTTTATATAACTGATGACATCACTAGGAAGAGATTCACGCACAGCGAATAATTCTTTATTTATAGTCCACTGAAATGTTACAAAATTCAGGCCGGACCTTGCAGTTTGGACAGGACAAGATTTCCTTTTATGTGTGGAGGGATCCAATGTGAAATAAAAGTCGGTTTTCGGTGTTGAAAGCCCCCTCCATTTGACCGCCCTCTTTAAAAATGGGGCGTAAACACAAAGAAAATTTTAAAACATTTTTTTGTAGAGAATTGAATTCTCTACAGTCTTGGTCTAGATACTTTTAACCGTAGAACTGAAAGTAAAAAAGTTATAATTAAATATAGACTAATATTTTCAATAAAAATATCATTTAAGGGTTATAACTTTTCTTTCTATTGATTTTATTGAAAAACACATCAGATGTATTTTATAGATAATTTTATTCTCTACTCATTTTTATACTCTTAGCAAATACAAAACAAAGAGTATATTGTATTCGATCGGCACATTTCTAAAAACCGGTAATATTGTTCGTAGAGAAAAAAATTTCACACCACTATATTGGTGATCGAATTCTGAACAACTTTCAAAATGTCCATCCGTCTGTCTGTCCGTCCGTCTGTCCGTCCTTAATATTAATTTGTAAAAGTTGTTGATCTATACCAAATATAGCCAAATTATATGATTAGGGATAATTAGAGGGGGTTAGAACCACCCCTAAATCGATTGAAAATGAAAAAAATTGGTAAAAAATAATTTTGTCTACTTTTTGTTTATTTGGTTGAATGGACGTTGGCGAACAAAAGTAAATTATTCTCAATCCCCTAGGTGGCAAAACTACCCCCCCTTCCCCTAAATTGAAGCAGGCTTTGAAAAACGAGTTACATTTTTATATTTTTCAATATTCATTTTATTTTTGATGAAATATTACTAAAGAAGTTTTGAAATTTACTCTTTAACCCTTTTGAAGGGTTAAACCACCCCTAAATTGTAATAACATAAAAAACACATTAAAAAAATTTTCAATTTTACGGTAAGAAGTAAGCAAACCAAGACTTTAGAGAATTCAATTCTCTACAAAAAGTCTGGTGCTTCAATTCTCTACAAAAAAGTCTTGTGTTTGTGAGACTTACGGTTCTCAAGTTATCGCGGAAAAACTGCTTTTTTTAAGATGGCGGCGGAAAACCGAATTTTATACTCACACTGGACATATAAAAAAAACTTGTCCAAAATGCAAGGTCAATGTAACATTTCAATGGACTATTAATGTAAACGGGGATGGTAGTTCAGTGGGTTCGCACGTTTAGATTTCAAGCTGGCAGCTAAGCAAATTCAAGCCCTGCTCAGTGCTCACTGTGAAATAATATTAATGATAAAATTATCCTCAGGAAGTGGTTCGGACTCCACTATAAACTTCAGTGCCACGTTTCTGTTTACCTAACATAAAACCATCCTGGATTTTCAAGGAGTAACCTCGGTGACCTGGAAAGCGGTTAAGAAAACAATTTTTTATGTGTGCACAAAATCGGTATCCTCAATTCCGGGCGTGTCAAATTTCTTGCAGCGTCTTTGGATCAACTGTTAGGATCAGTGAGTAAAGGAAGGCCCGATTTCCGCCTCCTTCTTATTTGAAAAAAAATTACTGTAAACTTAATTGTGAACATAAAAAAATATACCTTTTTAAAACAGATATCCCACCCACTCTAAGTCATTTTCACCCCTCCCACCCATTATCATGGTTCTATTCTTCTATGTTGGATCGTACCTGTTCTATCACCTTTAGTACATTCCCGAGTTCTTCTCATGGATCGAAATACATCTGCTGCTTGTTACTGGCCCACCACAAGCATCACTCACTCCGCTTATCTCACACTTACTACAGCGCTCCGTAAGAGTGAATTCGACTTATTAGGGTTCAATCTGTATTTTGTATTTAAATCTACACTTTGCGCTGCCCAGGAACAGCGATGTGGACGTGGTGATGAACTTAAGGTGATAGATAAGGTAAGATCCAACATAGAAGCGTAGAAACACGAAAATGGGTGGAAAGGGTGAAAATAACTTGGAGAGGATGGGATGTCGCTGTTTAGGCTACAATTTTCTTAAGAAGGTCTATGTATGTTCACAATTAAGTTTCCAATGATTTTTTTTTTTAAATAAGAAGGAGGTGGAATGACCCTCCTCCTTTGATGCTATAAACCTGAATAAAATATTGCATTAAATAAAAAAGCCTTTTTAGGAGCCTTGTAAACAGTCCTTTTTATTTGACAGCAAACAACTACTATGAGATTATTGTAGAATATATTGAAAGAATGTTTTCCATTTTAATTTTACTTGCTAATAGTCCTGCTAAAAACTATAGTAGACCATTTCTTAAAATTATCAAAGGAAATAATAAATTTAACTTTTAGGCATGTCAACGAATACATAAAGAAGAATCATATCGATTATGCATTTTATGGCTTCGATGAACTTTTAAATTGCAATTCACTAAAAAATTTTACACATAGTACATTGTATCCACGCGTATGAAATCATTATAGTTTATTTTATGTTCACTATATATTATTAGTTATAAAATTATATATTATACTGTGTTGTGTTTGTTTTTTTATGTTTTAAACTTACCGAATAATAAACTGTCATGTGACTTGTTTACTACGCTGTATATAAATACATAATTTAACCGGAAATTATATAAGGACGTTCAAGGTCAATATTTACTAAGGGCGAGTAAATATAATGCTATTTCCAAATGAATTATTAATTAAAATTATTAATTCAATATCTAATAATGATATTGTTATTACTGATTGGAAAAGACAGAGAGAAATAAATCGCTCAGTCCATGGACATACTACTATTTCTCTTCACATTTATGCAAATCATACTAGACAACTAATTATTAAATTAATTTATTCAATTATTTCCAGTCCTTAGTTTTGGTCTTGGTAATTTGGAGAAGTTTTATAAATCATGAGTTCACCCTATAATACGGCACATAAAAAAATTCAAAGCTGCCGATCGAGCTACTACGCGGAAGATCGAGGAGTGCTTTATGTTTCTACTTTATTAAATAATAGATATGACGTATTACTTAATACATAAAATATTATTAGTCTTATGTAATGTATGATGTATGTTCTGGCATGAGTAAGATAAGAAATAAACGGAAACATGACTCTTTTAATTTAGAAATTGTGATGTAGTTACGTGAATTACCCCTAACTAGAACGTCATACCCAGGGAACAGATAAACAGAGCCGTATAGTACTCTACACATATTTAAGGCAAACAAAAAAAAACAAAGCTTTGCAGTTTACGTATGGATGGGAGAGCGAGTCATGTTATATATGGAAAATGGCAAATCATAAATATAATGTATTACCTAATATATAGAAAAACATTGTTTCCATTTAAAGTATGTTCTGGCGTGATTAAAATAAGAAATTAACAGAATCACACATTTTTCAGTTATAATTTCAAATTATTTTGATACAGTTGCTCGTCTCTTTCCTACCGAAATTATTTTATGATGTAACGGTCTACAGCAGGTATGTAAGCTCTACCCTCATCAGAATGGAACTTAATATTGTCAGTGTATCGTGGAATATCGAATTTGTCAATGCTCCACAAATATATAAGATATTATTCCTACCTTGACATAAGCAGAACAAAGTACATTTTTTAATTTATCACTGTACCAAATAACTATATTTATTTACCAAGGACAATACTTTCTTGCTGCTGTTATTGTGCACAAAAATATTAAGTGCGGCTCTGTGGGATAACCGTTTTTCTAACGAGACAGTGATTTACGATCGGCTTTTATGGCTTTTCTTATGTGCCTTAAATATATGTAGCGAACTATAATTTGAATTTATCTGTCAATGTCACGAAGGACGGACAACGCGTCCACCAATGTACAAGATTTTCCTATCCTGGCACGAAACCGTGTAAGATTTTCAATTTACCAAAAACGTCATTAAGTTTCTACCGAAAAGACGACTTTTAAATCTCTAGCATTATTTTATTCATTTTAATACGCAAATATTTGAAGTACGGCACTGTAGGACCTTACCAGTAGCTAATGGCGCCGATTTTGATATGTTGACGGCCGGTCGCCAGAGAAGCAGGTAGAAATGTCGCGGTACGGGTATGTCGAACAAACTTTCTCTAAAAGTACAGCTCAACAATATAATAAAATATATAATAGTAAGTAGTTAGTAATAAGCACCCCCGACTAATCAACGTGAGACTAAAACTAGACTCTGATGTATACAGGGTGGACCATTTATAATAGGCCATAGTGCAGGGGTAGATTCTTTGGGCCAAAATATGAGGATATAACCAAATATGCTTTAGTAAAATGTTGCTGTGGAAAAAGATACAGGGTGTCAAAATTCAAATTATTTTTTCGCTTCTTTGCAATAACTCAGCAGCCCCTTGACTGATCTTCGCCAAATATGCTCGAGGAACTTTTTTTATTCTTAGAAACAATAATTTATGTATTACATCACGTTAGATCATAGAGGGCGCCGCAGGATCTGTATCTGATGATCATATTTTCATATTTTTTTTGGACGAAACGTTGTGGTACTTCTGATCCGAAAATTTGATGAAGGCGTCATTTCCACGTATAAAAGATACACTTGGTAGAACTTGATAACTCAAACCGCTTTCGAGGAAATTGCCGTTAAACATTTGAATAATTGAATAAGTGTATTTATCGAAGGAAGTGCAAAACGTAAAGGAAAGCAATCGTAAAAACAGCATAAACTCTTTCTCATTTTCGTATGAACTAATGAAGTATTTTAATGGTATTGAGATAAATATACAAATCAATAGATTGTGTAAAATAAGGATCTAATCTTATCAGAAGACCAAAAAATAACATAAAAGTTGACTTAATGACATTAGTATTTATTGTATAAACTTTCCCCCCATGGAAAAACCCCACTGCTCTAACTTAGAGTAAATTTTCGGTATGGTCTCCACCTACGTCTATGCCTTCTCTAATTCTTTTCATAAAAGATTTTCTTACATTGAAAAATACATATTCCTGTCCTCTAATCAAACCGGCTGCGTTTTGTATTTTGTCACACAGTTCTTCTCTTGAATTGATTGTATTTTCATAGACAAAGGACTTCATATATTCCCACATATAATAATTCAAAGGATTATAATTTGGTGGCCAAGCAAACTCACTCCTCGACCGATCCATCTGCGTGGGAAAGTCTCATCACGATCATTCCTGATTTCAATGGAGAAATGAGAGGGAGCTCCATCTTGCATAAACCACATTCTGTTCCGTATGTCTAGCATGAAATCATGTAATATATGAGCAAGAGTATTTTGAAGAAAAAACAGATAAGACTGTTCATTTAAATTTGGAGGAAGGACAGACGATCCCAACAACTGATCGCCGATGATACCACACCAAACGTTAATCTTAAATTCGTGCTGAAAATGCTTTTCTTTAATGGCATGAGGATTTTCTACTTCCCAGTAATGGGTATGGGTATTTCTCTAGTTAAAAACGCCTCGCCGAGTAAAAGTTGCTGCTTCGGTAAATTTCGTTCTCTGTTATTTATTTAGAACAAAGTGACAAAATTGTAGCCTTTGTGGAAGATCCCTTCGAAGTAAGTTTTATACAGAAGTGAAGTGATATGGGTAGAATCGTTATTTGCATAAGACTCTTAGAACGGATTGTTTACTCACCCCTATCGCCGCTGATAAACGACTTGAGCTGACTTGAGGATCTTCATCCACTTGAGGATCTTCATTCACATGAACTAAAATTTCTAGTTCTTGATCTGGAGTAATTCGTTTCCGTCGTCCTACATAATTTTTATGGCCAACTGTGCCCGTCTCTCCCAATCTTTGAAAATCTTATAGTCTGGCTCTATTCTATTTGGATCTTGAAATGACTATCTCCTCACTGCAGCACGTCCGCTAAAATTTTTTTGTACGTAAACACATATCATATCCCTCATTTCCCTATTAGAAAAATGTCGAGGCATTTTAAATAAAGAAGTTAAAGAAATTAGCCCGAGGAACACAAGAACAAAATAAAATAATTAAATGACCTACATGATAGAACTAAAACGTAACCAAAGCACACTTTTCAATAAATACACTTTGTTTCATTAAATTTAAATTTGTCTCTCAAAAAAATGTTGAAATATTTAACGGCAAATTCCTGGAAAACAGTTGAAGTTATCAAGTTCTACCAACGTGGAAATGACGCCCTTATCAGATTTTCTGGTCAGAAGTACGACAACGTTTCGTCCAAAAAAAAAATATGAAAAAAATTGATCATCAGATGCAGGTCCTCCGGCGCCCTCTATGATCTAACGTGATGTAATACATAAATTAATGTTTCTTAGAATAAAAAAAGTTCCTCTAGCAGAAAAAAAAACGAGAAAACAATTTGAATTTTGTCACCCCGTATCTGTTTCCACAGCAACATTTTACTAAAGCATATTTGGTTACATTTTGGCCCAAAAAAACTACCCCTGCACTATGGCCTATTATTAATGGTTCACCCTGTATACTAGAAATCAAGGTTTCAATTTTTCTATGACACCCGTACCACCACCCTCACTTCCCATTATTAAAGGGCTTAGCAAAATGAAATGTGATTTAGTGTGTACGAGAACCAGTGGCGGCCCGCCATGTTCTAATACGAATTAGTTTAATCTTAATACCGAGTCGCTTGCCCCTAATATTTTATGCGCATGTGCCTAAACTCTAACCATTAGTAACCAGGGTGGGCAGCAGACACTGAAATTGTGTTACGCATATATCGGTCATTCTCTTCGACCTTACGCCTGCAATACATATCAAAACGGGACGTATGTCTATGTCTTGGGGTGATTTATATCTAGGGGTGGCATGCCACGCCTAAAGAAACCTTAATAAAGTTATAAATAAGGAATACTGAATTTTGAGTTATTGAATAGGATCAAAATCAAACTGGAAAATTAAAGATAACTAATTAATAAATGTGTTAAAATTGATTCAATGATTAATTAATTTCTTAACCTTATGCGACTATTGAGAATATCAAATAAAATATTAATTGTGTACCTAATTTCTAATTTGAAATTTGTTAAATAATACAAAAAAAAGAAGTTAGTGTGCCATTAATTATGATTATTATTATTATTATTATTACGAAAATAATATTATTTGTATATGATGAAATGCAAATTCAAATAGTTACTGGGCTTTGTAGTTTGTAGGTAGAATGTGGACACTGCCTCCCTCAATCCCTTCCCTTTTTTTTACAATCGTAATTTCTCGCCAAACATCATTAAATTTTCGGAAGTATGTAACGCATTTATTACGATTTGTTTGTGTTTTTGCAAGTGCCCTCCCACAGTTAAAAGCCACAGGCCGCCACTGACAAGAACAGATACTCTCAAAAACAATTCCTAATTGTACTTTAGTTTTAGTGATTTCTCGATTATGTCAACGTGGTTGGCGAAACACGTATCGAGTAACAATGTTCGAGTGTACTATTGAAGTGCTTCTTTGTTTATGGAAAATACTTTAAATGTAATGGCTTTATATGAAATACTTTGTATATGATTAGGAAATAAAACAATAACGTAATCAATTCTACTAAATCCACCTGATTTAATACTCCAGTCTTGTAAACAATTATGCCATCTAAACAGTATCAAAACAAATTGCGATTTATCTTAAAATCCGTCTAGAACATTCGACCTTGATGCATTTTATTTGGCTACTTATTACATACATTCTTGGCAATTGCTTCAGGAAAATTCATATGAACTATCGCTTTGTGTTTCAGAACTAATTGTTTATTATTCTAAGAGCATTTTCTTGTGCAACGCCAAGATTTATCGTGCTTTTTCTCATTTACAAACCCATTTGCTTGAGTCTTATCCAATTAAATGTGACATTTTTAAATTAAAATAATTTGTCTAGAGGAAAAGAAATTTGTCTATTCCGGATAGGTAATTAAATTTTAAATAGATCTCGTTATTTTCCCGATGAACACTGCAACAGGAACTGAATTAGAGTGTTGATTATGATTATATGTATACATCATATCTCCATGGACCCATATCTCCGCGCCCTCCAGTTGGATACACAGTAAACATAAAATGGATACTGAAATTTGGGCCTCGGTCGATTGCAATAAATACTTAGTAATTTTAAAACTGATACCAGTGATACCAAAAATGCAATAATACAAAAGAAAAGAAATCTAATAAAAATAAATAATAAATATTTAATTCGACAGAAGCTAGAGAAAGATTAAATACAATCGAAATCAAAAATAGATCCTTTGCTCTTTTTACTCGTTGAAACACATGACATTTCTTAAAATTTAGACGGCTGTGCGTTGCCATTAGCAGCGGGAGCTGCATTACAAAAAAGATCGAAACTGTGAAAAAAAAGAATTCATGCAATTTTATTAATTAGTTTAGGGTGAAAGAAACGTTTTAGAGAGAAACGCCAAGAGCCAAAAGTGGCTTATTTTTGTTCAATGAACACACCTGCCGGTTTTCAGAATTTCTTAGATAAAAATAATTTCGACCAAGAATTTCCCTAGATTTTTATTTTTTTCTACTTCATAGAGATCCCAAAATATTCAGGCATATTCTTTAGATAAAAATAGTCAACTCATGTTCCCCCAACTTTTTCTTCAAAGTGCTTCCTTCCCGTAAAAAAATTACAAAAAAGAATATTTTTTTTATTTGTCATTTTTTCCGGGAAAAGGTAGCACTTTGAAAAAAGACACCAAGAGACAAGAGATGAGCCTGAATATTTTCAGAATTTTTATGGAACATTTAAGCAGACCTTCGCAGATGTTCACAGTTTCAATCGTCTCTAGATCAAAGAATCGAAATAGGTCGAACTGGTGATCAAAGAGAATTTTAATCAGGAGGCCCAGGAGAACATTTTCCCCAAGTTTCAAAACAATCGACTGAAACCCATTTTTACTATAAAAAACTGCGGGGTCCTTTAAATAATTAGTAACTTTTTATTTATTGATCGATTTTATAAAAACTATAGGGTTCTTCCTCTAGCTAACACTTGCTTGCTGTCCAAATTTTACAATCCGACTTTTCGTTTGTTATCGTGCTTGTGGCGGACAGACGGACGAACAGACAAAGAGACGGACGGACGGACATTGTGAGAGTTGTTCAGAATTCGATCGCCAACACAGTGATATGAAACGAAGCAATATTACTGGTTTTAGAAATGTACCGATCGAATGAAATATAGAGAGTATAGTAATTGGTATATACCGTATGTCACACTCAATACAAATACATACATGTATTTTCGTTATTGTTGAAAGTAAATAAATCGTTTCCTTAAGTATTTAAACGCGGAAAACTGCGATTGTTTGAACAAGGCAACATCACGATATCTTGCCTCAGGTTGGATATATCGAAAAGAATTATTTGGTAAAGTTGCTCAAATTCACATTATTAGCACATGAACCGAATTTTAGCACAAGAAATGCAAGCATACTAGTGAAAATAATGGACAAAGTTAGAAACAATGCTTGGAATCAGTAAAAAATATTTAAAAATACAAAACTGCTAAATTTTGATTTTGAGCAACTTCTTCAAATAACTTTTCGATATATCCAATCCGAGGCGAAATATCGTGATTTCGCCTTGTTAAAGCGGCCGCCGGTCGTAGTAAGTCCCGTTTAAACACTTTCTTTCAACTCTATTATAGTTGTACCAGAAATTATATATATACCTCTAAAACAACGAAAATATAAAGGAGTCTTTCCCCGATATCTTGAGAATCATAAGTCCCACAAAAAATTTTTTAAGGATTTTTTTGAAGAGAATTGAATTCTCTACAATCTTGGTCTAGATACTTTTCACCGTAAAACTGAAAATGAAAAAGTTATAATTAAAAATATTCTAAAATTTTCAATATAAATATAAATAAAAGTTATAACTTCTTTTCTATTCTATTCTCATTCTCATATTTAAATTTTGTTCCTTTGGAGAGGTATTAGGACGCTGCAAACCATCATGGATCAAACCATTACTCCATTCACGTAGTCTTGGCTGTTGGACCCTGCCAGCTGGGTCGTTTCTTCTGGCTCAGGAAAGTGCAGGAAAGAACACCGGTGTGAAACTACTTTGACTATACGGTTTTTGGGTTGCTGGTTATGAAAATCAGGGTAACGCAATCCTAAAAGTTGAAGAACAACCCTAAAGACGCAAAGAGCACTTCTTTTAGAGGCTTTCTTTGCAAATTAATATTAAAAAAGGGGGATTTCATAGGATCCTTTTTGATGTTTATTAAAATTATCGCGAAAACCCCTCTAAAAGGGGTTTCTTGCGTCTTTAGGGGTGTTCTTCAACTTTTAGGATTGCGGGACCCCGATTTCCATAATCAGTTGTTCTCCATAAAATGATCTACAAAAAACATCTGATGAGTTTATTCAATAAAATCAATAGAAAAAAAGTTATAACCCATAAATTATATTTTTCTTGACATTTTTGCTTACGCCACCTTTTATAAGATGGGGGTCAAATTGGAGGATTTCAACCCCGAAAACCGAGTATACTCACACTGACACCCCCCCCCCGCCAAACATCAACAGAAAAAATCTTGTCCTACCCAAAATGCCTAAAGTTCGGCCTAAAATTTGTAACATTTCAATGAACTACATGTCCACTGAGACTTGTAATCAGGACAACTTGTAAACTACAATATGACCAAGTTTCAGCCAATTTAACGGAGACCACGTTTCTGAACGATTTGTGCGTAGTACTTTGTGACAAATATAAACACAAATACAATAAATCAGGTCATTGTTTTATTTTCGCTTTGTGCTTTGAAACAATTGTATGTGCATGAGATGAACGTCTTTGATGTTCCTTTTATTTGTCTTGTTTCATAAAAAAAATTTGTTTGATTCATTGAATAAAATATAATCCGGATTTTGGGAACTGCGCCAACCACAGTAGTTTACGAGTAATTATTTTATTCAATAATATAAAGTATACCACCTCTGTTGAGTAGAACACTTTATCGTCGCATCGTAAATAGGAACTAAAAGTAATAAACAATAATTTTCATGACAGTAAATTTATTTAAAATAATTAAGTGGTAGCATTCAGAGAACAATTAACATTTCGGCATAAGTTCCTGAGATACCACACATGTACATAAAATTGTTTTATAATTAATTAACATTTTAATATTCACTATAGTATTTTGCACACTTTTATATCTAAAGAAATTAATGTGTTTTTACATCCAGAGTAACATTATGAATTAATTATTTTTATTATGATAATATACTGATCAAAATGGTTTTGAAACCACAGTCAAAAGTTTTATTATAGTGACATTTTTACGGATCTGTAATAAAAAAAAGAATATACAAATTACAGCGTAAAACGAAGAATCAAATAAATGAAAATATTTGCAAATTAATACATATATGCATGTCTTACATACCAAAAGTATTTACAAATATATCAAACATATTGATAGGAGTAATACAGGGTGTAATTAGTTTCATATCATGAAAAAAAAAACTGGCAATAGGGAACGACTAGACAAACAAAAAACCTATATGAATTTTTCTCTAGGGGCACTTTGAAAAAAACTGAGCTAGGTTTAACATTTTAATGTTAAGGTAGGAAACATCTGTGAACCACTGTTTTTCTGGGTCAATGGTTGTTACAGTTCCGAATATTAGAAATAATAAAAAACTGTAATACCGGACTTGTGTTTCCACCGGAAGAAGTGCGGCACTTTGGGATTACTTGTACCGAACTTTTTATACCTCTAATTATGAAAATGTACATAATTCCTTCTCTTTCAGCACAACGCAAGCATAGCATAGCCACAGGGGTTTAAATAGGATTTGTTTACATGTTTTTTTTTAATTTGGAACAATGTTATTGTAGCTCTTATTGTCGTTTATAAGAATTTATAAAATTTAAAAGTGGTTTATTAATATTTGTAACATTATGTTAAAAGCTTAAAAAATTAGTAATTATTTTATGAAATTGGAAAACGACAGTTAAACGTCCGAGATACGATAACAAAAAATAGTTGTGTATTTTAAGTTAGGAAAAATCTGATTTCTTTAACGAATTGAGAGAATAATTTTTCCCAATTAGGTATAGAAAACTAAAAATCGAGTCTTTGGTCTCTATGAAAATCAATGTAAACAATAATAAACAGATGAAAACAAGGCAGCGAATACTAATAATAACAATCATACCTTTAATGCCCAATAGGTAACACCCAATAACTGAACAATTTTCTTTTGAATTTTTCACAAACATTGTTCGAAATGACCTCCTTCTCTACGTATACACATTTCGGCACGTCGAACTAAGGACATACGTATTCCGTTCAACACATTTGGTAAATTATGCACATTATGCACTATGCACATTAGAATACGTTGTTGCAATTCTTCTAAAACTCTTCCGTACCAGCTGCATTTCCACCACTTTCTCCATACACCAAGTGCATATCCGCGAGCTCTGGATACGTGTAATCTCCCATAATGTCCAAAATCTGCGTTGTAAAACACCACACTAAACTGTGAATTAACGTTGTCAATAAAGAAAACAAAAGAAAAACTTGATCCAAAATCCGAAAAGTAACACAAAAAGCATGAACGAGAAGTAGTGTCTTACGTAACCAAGTACTAACGACTTGAACGATAAGTCAATAAAATAAATCTTAAGTGGCACAATATTCAAAAAGAACAAAAGCAGCAAACAAAACCAAGGAACGAGTAGATCGCGTCGTGTGTACGTTATTTACCAAGTAAGGACACAAAGTGAAATTATTACTTGAGAATATTACAAGGGAGAGAATAGCACGCGTAATAAGATAATTTGGCCGCGAAGAAGCAAAAATTATGGCGGTGTCCTCTGTCGGTCGCTTTAACTGCTTTGTCGGCATACTTATTTGTAGGACTGTCAGAGTATCATGTGTGACAAGACGCGAGGCAATAAAACCTACCCCAATATGCCAGCAGTTCTCAAACTATGTTATTAAATGTTTTGGAAATTCTTGTTTATTTTATTTCTCCAAAACTATGAGCCTTAGACCCCATATTATACAAGGTTTTTCTGTTTGTCTCGTCGTTCCCTACCACCAGTTTTATTTTTAGTGACATGCAACTAATTACACTCTGTATAACAATATCGCATGGCAGCAAGACAAAAAATTGTACCATTATATGAAGACATGAAAGCAAGCAATGCAATATTTCAATTTTAGTTACGTCAAAATAGTCAGACTACTAAAAGAGACTCAGAATGTTAAACTAATATAGGTAAACTTAATATAATAATAACAATAATAATAATAATTGTAGCGACACATATCCAATCTTAAGAGTGAATTATGTTTTGTTTGCTTATAATTGTAATTAAACATTCTATATAGGAGTTGGCGAACAGCAGTAAAAGTTATCTATGAGAACTAAAGAGAGAAACTCTCCATTAAAATATTAATTTCCAATCTTTGCATTCTTTCGATAATAATGAATTCTGGATAAGCTAGCAATTAAGAAATTCTAAAATTAATTTCTCTATTTCTTATTTGACAATTCTCATTGTAACCTAGTATCCACATAACGCCCTACGGCCATGAACAGTAAACCAGTATCCTCATAGCCCCTTACCGTCACGAGGATTAAGTTATAAAAGAGAACAAAAACCTGTCCATTCAATAGAAAATTAAAAACTACTGAAAATAAAGCTTTGCATTTCTTTAACAAAATACATCTAGTTGTGCTAGAGACAAAAACCCCAAACTGAATTTATTTACATACCTTGTCCTTGAAAAAATTATTTTCATTCTAACATTTCCATGAAGGATTAGTGATCTATCATTCTATCCATTGGAAATGCTTAGCCCTTGAAATAATTTGTAAACTTTTGTCTTGGTTTTTACATAAATCGTCTTATGAGTGGCTTTATGTCTTTCTGAGGAGCTCCAGAATAAGTACGAAAAACGTTTCAAAGGCTAAGCATTTCCAAATGATAGATAATATGTTTTAATACATATTCGATATTACATTATTTTTTTTAAATATCGTGATACCCTGACGGCGCGCGGTGGTTCAGAGAACTTCAGTTTTCGTACCACTCACTACATAGGAACGAATCTACAGATGTTTGTGGTAACACCGATAACTATAGGTTGCTGTCATTAATATCACATGTTAGTAAAACAATACCGTATATCATTCAATCTACACTTCAGCATTGCATGTTTTCGCAAATACCTCCTGAGCAAACAGGTTTTGCTAAGAGACGTAATACCTACTAGAGAATAAATACTAGATTTACGTCAACTTGTCGAGTAGGCAAGAGAGCATCATGTGCCTATGTATCTCTGTTTCGTGGACTAAGGAATATAAAAAAACTGCTGTCTAAGAAATCACTACTTTCACATCCGAATTTCCCATCCAGGTCTCTTTAAAGGAAAGCATCTTGACTATATTTGCATCCTAGTGTGGAAATAATTGGTCATAGAATTTTAGTAATACTTGAGGCAGATGTCATTAAAAATTTTGAAGAGTTGATTTTTAGCATATACGCCAAAAAGCTCGCTCTACTTGTTTTCCCCAGTTTATCCCCCCTTCCTTTAACGGAGGGGGTGATGGAGGGGTTAAAAAATGTTATAAAAAACTATGAGGCTTTAGCTTGTAGTATATACACCAAATCCCAAGTTTCTATAATCTTACCAGCTTGCTTTACTTATTTCCCCTATTTACCCCCGAACCTTTCACCGGAGTCATCACAAAATATAATCAGGTTCCAGGTGTTATAATATATACGTATAACAAGTTTCAAGTGAATATCTCAATTTTATTTTAATAATGAAGTGGGGGTGGTGGAGAGGATGAAAAGATTATATAAAAATCTGAGGCTTTGGCTCTAGTATATACACCAAATCCCTCTTACCAGCTTGTTTTACTTATGTTCTCCTATTTACCCCTGTTTAACCCTCAACCTTTCAACGCAATCATCTCAAAATATAACCAAATTACAGATGTTATAATACATACATGTACCAAATTACAAGTAAAAATTTTAGAATTATTTTATCAACCTTTTTAATAATGGAGTGCGGTTCGTGGGGGGAGTTGAAAAATGTAGTAAAGAATCTGAGGCTTTGACTTCTAGTATATGCATCAAATTACAAGTTGCTGTACCCTTACCAGCTTGCTTTACTTATTTTCAACTACTTACCAGTATTTAACCCCCAGCCCTTCAACGGAATAATCTCAAAATATAATCTAGTTCCAGATGCCGTTACAATATATACCTGTAGCAAATTTCAAGTGAAAATCTCAATTTAACTTTATCAGCCACTTTAATAATAGAGTGTGGGTGATGGAGGAGTTGAAAAATATTATAAAAAAGTCTGAGGACTTCGCTTCTAGTATATACAACATATCTCAAGTTTCTGTACTCTTACCAGCTTACTTTATTTATTTTCCCCTAATTACCGCTATTTACTTTCAATATTCAAAAAACAATCCAGTTTTTTCGCTCAAATTTAAAATCTCGTTTCATGACATGCTAAACCTATTTCAATAATAAAAATTTTTTGTTTTTTTTTTTACTTCCAATCCACTGCCTTGATGTGGAAGTAATTGAAATGGAACAAAGTATGGACTGTATTATTCAAGATGGTAACACCCAGATTTCTGATCTTTATTATTTGTCGACTGTATAAAGAAAACTCGACTTGAAAATTGACAACACTATCTCCGACAAATGTGAAGTTAGTAAAGGCGTTTGACAGGCCTAGGTTTCGTCAGCAATCCTCTTTAATAGCTACAGCAAACACGTGACGCGACGTGTGCTGAACGCCTGGCAGGGTGCAGTAGTTATGGAAGGAATTCAATTTTTTTAATTTGAGGTTCGGAGATGAGCGAGAATGAGTTCATGCACCACTAGACGACCTCCAAAGAATAAGCTCTGAGTACGAGTTAAGTATAAATTAAATAAAATAAAAAATTATGTCTATGCATCGATCAAATTAAAACCACTCTAACATGTTAAGTTGATTGCGTACTAATAATCAAGATGGCTTACCTTGGAACCATCGTGAATAACATTGAAAAGTGCGAGTATGATATTAGATGTGCGAGTGAAACCAAAAAAGACAAATGTGATAATTTCACGTTCTGGATGTATCACATCCGCAATATAGCTAATTTATATATATTTTTTTTCCTATAATAGAAAAATCAGCCAGGTACTTGTAGTGGAGTTTCTAAAGCTCAGTACGACGATGTAAATTTATTATTGCGTCCTTTTTGTTGTAAAGCACTCTGTGTAGTCTGAACGTATGTGACAATATTTAACATTCCCCGAATTTTTCATGCCAAAGATATGTACTGCTATTCTGAGTAAGTCAAATTTTCTTCACTTTCGTACACTCTGCTATTCATTTAAGTACTAAATATTCAAAATAATAGTTTTCGACATCTGACACTAACAGCATTCTTTAAGTTAGTTTAAGTTAACATTTGAATAAAAGAGAACTGTACAATTTTATACTCCTTAATTAACAACTTGTCCATTACAGAATCTGTCTGTCACGAGAATTTTAATTTTCTTATCAGTTTAAAGCTTAACATATCTCGGTACGCGGGTGATAGCATCGTCTAGAGAACTTTTCCAAGACAGCATGAATAAGCTTAAAGTGCAGCTTTCCAAGTTTAGATACTAGTATACAGGATTTCAAGACCAACTACTTTTGCCAATGAATAATGAATGTTGTCTGAGGAGATTCAAAGGCAAATACATTTGTCTTAAACAAAGCTTAGGGGTGCTCAATGTTTGGAATTTGTAGCAGATATTATCGGCGTTAATGTAAATATTTACATTACTTATGTACAAGTGCATCATTTGAAACAACATAAGCAACACGCAAATGATGGATAATCATGAAATCGAATAACTACTCCACTTTTTTAAAATGTTAATTGTTTAAAATTACATAAACATGCACAGTAATATGGAGTTTAAAATTGACGAAGATTTTAATGACCTTGTGTCTCTTGGCAGCAGTGGCGAATTTACAGTTTTTTCGCCTGTAGGCAATGGATGATTTCCCCCCTCCCCCCAAACCTAATCTAATTTATTATAATATTTAATTTTCTTATATTTTACCTGGAAGATGTCAAAATTTTCCGCCCCTCAACATCTGGTATGCTAGGCTAGGGCCTATACATTGCCTACTGATAAATCCGCGATTGCTTGGTAGCAATAAGGTGATATACATATATCACCATATTTTTTAATAAAATAAATAAAAAAGAAATTTTAAGTTAACCGGTTTTATTGTAAAGAATAATTAGGTATATACCAGGTACCAGTCATCACACCACTCTCCTCATCAATTTCGAGCATTGATCAGACTAAAATAAAATCGTGGGGCGAGTAGAATTTCTGTTATCTACAGTCAACCGCACATATTTTTATAAATATGCTTTGGATGCATCTTCTCAATAGACAACTTATGCAAAATGTGTGTAAAAGCAAATCCGCCACTATCATCGTGCGACATCGCAGAACGATCATTTACATATGTACTCAGGTTACGCTACGTCCCACGATTTTATTCAATGCCCTATATTGATGAGGAGAGTGGTGTGCTGACTGGTACCTGGTACCTACCTAATTATTTTTTAGCTCTTAGTACATTATCTGCATCATTATTATGTTTCTTTACAATAAATTGTTTATAATAAAAAGAAATTTATACTTATTTTATTTTCAAGTATTTAGTTTTTTGGTTTTTTATTTTAGTTACTTCTAAAGTGTACTGTGTTCTACTTGTCAAGCTCTTTCATTTGATACCCATATTGAGGGGGTTGAAAAAAAATGTAATCCGCCATTTTGTGGCGGCGGCCATCTTGTATTTACAATGATAATGAATATAAATAATTGTATTGTCATCAGAGCTAAAGATGTGTACCAAATTTCAGATCAATCGGTCAACAGGAAGGGGGTAAAATTTCAATTAGATTTGGCCGCCACAGTTGCCTGGGTGGCAATAACCTAGTTTTGGATCTGTGTCCATGTGAAATGATTTTAGTTTCTAAATTGTATTAGGTGCTTTTTTAAACGTTTCTCTTGCGTAAAATGAATTGTTAGTGTTCTTTATCTATTACACATTTCGTGATTTACCGAACTGACTTTCATCTAATTGAATGGAAACTGAAACGGTCTCATTATCCTATCTTTATATTAAGTTTACTATGTATTACTCCTTTTCACAATACACACCTCTCATTATTGTTATTAATGTGAAAAATACTTAAACTTATTAGAAACTTTTGAGCCTAATGAAAGTAACATATAATCAATAAAAAGTTGATGGGAAATATTTTAAATTGTCTAAAAACGTATAATTAATATAACCTAGTGTAATAATACTACCTAACCTATATCATTGCTTAGCTGTAACTGAGCCTACATCAATTAAACATTTATTAAAATATGTCGTGATATTATATATGTACAAAAAAAGTAAAAAATCCAATATAGCCTTTATTTTCACTATTTTATGGGATCACAAAGATGTCAACATACATGATCAAATTTTAAACTTTAATAAAGTACATGTAAAATTCTTTCTCACATTAGGCTTTTAAAAAAACATTAATAAACATCACTACACATATCTGATATTCAGATCCTCCACTTTAATTTATATCGAGGGAAAACTGACACCTACTTTTATGTCAAATTTCGGAATTTCCACCCCGACAACTGACAACTGGAAAAACTGTGACGTCACTGCTAGTGCTCTATTCCCCTATACAGATTCGGAAAATGCACTTCGTCATATAGGGAATAAACTTCGATATAATTGGGCTATTGAAAGAATGCGAGAGGTCGACGCGGTCAAGCGGTGTTGGTATGAACGAATACCAATGCCCTGCGTTGTCCTACAGACAGGGCGTGGTTTATCTGCGCAGATACACGTTTATATATCACGAAATTCAATTTCTGAATCTGTATATGACAAATATACTAGAATCGTTACGCCGGCTCCACACATGCGTTTTTCGTATACAAATGTTTGTGCTATTTGTAGGAATGTACGCAAGTGCGGATAGAATGATCGTGCTCGTGCACAAACCTTCGATATTTAGTCCAAACACGAACACGTTTCCGTTTCGAGTCGGTAAACAAACACACACCCAAGGCTGGGCACTGACTAGAGACTTTTTGTGTCATGACATCTTGTCGCCTGTCTCTGGTCTATTAAAACTTATAGTAACGCGCGCACTGCGGTGACGAGACATCACGGGACAAAAAGTGTCGGATGTCGGTGACATGAGGGTGACGTGACACAAAGTGACCGTCTCTTTGACCACACATTCTTATGGAAGTGCGCTCACTTGGCAACTTTTTGTCACGTACTGCATGTTAATTTTTGATGTGTTGAAAATAACTATACTCCGTTCGCCCAAGAGATGCTGTAAGGCCACTCCCCATTTTGCTTAGACCATTGAGGCAGCTTCACACGCTACAAATTTATAAAAGCGGCGAAATTCAAGAATTATTGAATGGTACAATAGATTGTATATATTCTTTTATATTATTACAAGTGAGAATCAGCGAGGAGCAATATAATACAAAAATACTGTATAATACAAAAAGGAAAATTTACCTTCTGCCTTTTTAGTAAACTCGACGTTTTGCGTCTTAAAGTCGTCTGGGTTCTCTGCAGCAAAAGCCTTAAAGATATTCACAATATTTTCCTTCTCTTTAACCGAAAAATGTTTGCTTTTCCGTTTTTTCGGGGGAGAAAGGGCTTGAGCTTGATTCATAATTAATTTGACAAGAATGAATTTTTAACCTAAAAAGAAAAAGTGATTCTGACATTTAATCAATATTATAAATCTTTTTTATTGCGTACCTTGATATAGACAAATATGCACCACAGTATTGAAAAACACTATTTTATTAGATGAATAGGAATAACAGTAAATAACAACAGTTATTTCTAAAAATCATACATCAGATTTGAGGCTGAAAACGATTTGTCTCGGGGAACAAATACTTCACATATTAGCGTTTTCGACATAGTTGGTTGTAATATGGGTTTTAAAAATTCAACCAATAGAAATATTATATTTAAATTTAGCGAACATTTGTGGGGAGTGGCTTAGCTGAATCTCTTGGGCAAACGGAGTGTAGGTTATTTTTGTGAATGATGGCTTCAACAATACAGCAAGAAGACAGATAATGAAATACTGATTGAAAGTCCTTATAGACATTCGAAAATAATTAAAAAATGTTATACTATGTTGACGAAATTCATTATACAAGGTATAAAATGTTCCGTAAATAATCTTTCACTCAGTATGGGAAGTACCCAGTGTCATTGTTTACGTTTAATTTTTTTCCGACGTATTTCAAGACTCAAGAGCGCAGATTATTGCAATATCTTCGAAATTCATCACGATACTGGAGTTTACAATGACAATTTGACGTCAATGAGCACACGTGACATTAAGTGACACCGCCTCACGATGACAAAATGTCATGGAAACAAAAAGTCCCCAGTCAGCGCCTAACCAGGGATCGAATATTCGCTGTGTTGAAATTTTGCCGTATACAAACAGTGATGTTATGTGTGGAGGGTGTGTTTGCCAAATATTCATAAATGAATATGTCTACATAAATATTTGTAAAAGTACCAGAATATTGGTGGACGCATGTGTGGAGCCGGCATTAGGAACAAGTAGATTATGCCTTAAAATAGAAACAATTATAAGCCCAGATACTATATTTATAGTTATATCATATTTTTCACCGCTTTTATAAGTAGGACACATTTTAAAATATTCTCAAATCATCGGAAAGGTACAAGTCCCAAAGATAAATGAAACAATACTTTTAATGGAGCGACAAGGTCATAAGCACAGTTCCTAAATAGAAAAACTGGAACTGCATTGTTAAATTACTTTTTCGATTCTTTTCTCAGATATTTCTGTTTAAATGTTGTTCCTCAAAAGAATTTAATATGAATTTCAACAAGAAAATCAATAAAGCAGATATGACATGGAATGTTACAACTAACCTTGATAATGCTTTATATTTACGAAATTCAAGATAGACAGCACTCTATCTTACGCTTCGCTACGTAAATAACGTTCAGTTAAGAAGTGGTTGATAGATTTTATATAACATCTAACGTCACGGTACATTGTAAAAATAAATATAATGACACGAGTGAACCATTGCTCAGATCTTGAATACTTTCTACGTGACGTAGAGGATGTTTTGTTGCCAAATTTTTTGTTTTCCTGAAATAAAATACAAAGGAGCAAAAAATTATTTTCGCCACTGCCAGAAAACGTTTAATAGTACTTATGCATGAAATAAATGGATATTTATCGTTTATATTATGGAACTTATACGACACAGTGGTGCTAACAAACTTTCTTACCAAAATAGTTGACTCCAGAGATGATCTCAACTTACCTAGAACAAAAGAATATAAAAATTAGTATTCAAATTTATCAAGTGCAAGTACTTTATGTTTAATTTTCAAATACATTTTTTTTGTAGAATGGAACGAAAGATAATTATTGTCGGTTTGTTTCAGTCTTAGTACAATACTATTTCAAAGTTTAAATGATATTTTCTATTTAAGCAGGGATTATGATTAACTATTCACCGATCCAACAGATGCTCTGAACATTTCAAAAATGCTGTCAAGAATTTGCAGAAATCAGTACGTCGAAAATTTTGTCACACCACTTAATATTTTTCAGATATGCCTGTTTAATGAGCAGGGTCGGATGTCAGAGAACCATTTCACCAATTATGGGGGGCGTACTCAGACGCGTTTGTATGTGGTACCCCCCCCCCACCACTGTTTTAATAAATGAACTTTATTACATTAGGAAGACCTAGTATACATACAGGGTGAGCCACGGTGGGTGGAATATTAAAAGTATATGGAGAACGGATCAACCGATTGCTTTCAAATTTTGATTACCAAAATAATTGAGTATGACCTCTCCAACTAAAATATTTTCGAAAGTGTGGTGTTGCCACTTATACGTAAAACTGGCAAGATCTTCGTTATTTTAAATGGAATACCCTGTATATTTTTACATTTTTTCGATCGTCGTCTCTTTCTACGTAACTTTTTTTAATATTTCCCTATACCTATCTCAAGTCGTTTTCGAGATAATAATCCTTTTCTGAATTTATTTCCAAAAATTTGACTTTCAGTAAATCGTGTTTTCTCTTACCTACGCAGCCATTAAAAGATAATTTTTTACTTACTGTTAGGCAAGGCCTGGGGGCATCCCCTCCATTAATCAAATGTTTCGGATATCATATAGGGTGAGTCAGAGAACGCTTCCTCTAAGTGACTTAGAAAAGTGAACGAAAGTCAATTTTTTTATATGGAATGCCCTGTATATTATTACTGATTCGGAAAGGTGATACATTTACCTATTTAAAAATGTATACCCTATACCTAATGCGCACAGTTTTCGATTTATGGACACTTTTCTGTAACGTTACCAAGAATATTAGTCTTTTGGTATATCCTATATCTGCAATAAATGCTCAAGTCACTGTTTTGCGCTGAAAAGATTACGTCATATAACCAATTTAAAGACTGTGAAAATATTTTATTTTACTAATTTGGAGTCCCGACTACGCTATGGTATTATTTTTTGGGGAAATTCACCGTCATCTAACCGTGTGTTCTTACTACAAAAAAGAGCTATTCGTAATATGTTTAATTTAAGCTATAGATAATCCTGCAAGCAGACATTTATCAAACATAATATTTTTACATTACCCTGTCTGTACATATATGAAATTTTAAAATTTGTAAAAAAAAACTTATCCACCTTCAATTCCTTAAATGCTAATCACAATTATCCTACACGGCATGGATCCAATTTGCAATACGATATACACAGACTTGAATTATATAAAAGAAAACCATATTACATGGGATGTACACTTTACAATAAGTTAGCCGTTGAAATTAAAACTATACCTAGTGTAAATAAGTTTTTGTCAGAATTAAAAAAGTTTCTGTTAAAAAATGCATTCTACTCGATAGATGAATTCTTAATGTATTAATATCTTTATCTTATTCTGGAAATGTATTTGACGTATCCTATATCATTGTATGATCTCTTGGATAAATAAAGCATTATTAAAGCATAACGGGTGGGCCATGAAATTTTTATGTTGTCATTTTGTAATGAGAACTGACATGCTATTTTTCTAAATAAATTTAACGTTAGTGATATTTGCACATAATTTGAATAGCTGTAGCACAAATATGGCAGAAAATGATTATACAAACACAGTTTTAATGGATTTGTTTATTATCCATGGAGAGTGCAATAAGATTATCAGCAGAACTTGTAGAATATTTAATGAGAAATATCCGGATTTTCCGCAGATGAACAACAGAAAGTTTCTACGAATTCAGAGGAATTTTATAAATTTTGGTTCGTCATTAAGAAAACCAAGATATATACCTAAACCTATGACATCGGACGAGGTAAATGAAATCAATGTTCTAGCATATTTTCATGCAAATCCCCAGTATTCCATACACCCATTACGCGGCTTCGGTGAACCAAAGTGTTAATTGCACCATCTTGGCAGGCCACAATGAATCCCTCGGTCTCCGACTTTTAGCCCAGCTGATCTTAAAAATGTGAATGTCAGCATAGTCGCTAAACTCAGTGTTTCTAGGTTCTTATAAAACGCGTCTTAGTACGCTCCTAACAAATTGTCACATAGCGCTCTGACATCCGAACCCTAGTGATCACTTGAGAATATTACAGAAAGAAGGTCCAAGAATTGAACCTTGTGGAACTCCAAAGTCATAGTTTGTGGAATGTGATTTAATTTCCTCTATTGTTACAGTTTGCTTTCTATTACAGATATTAGTTACACAGTGGCCCATTGATGACTTTTCCCTCGTACACCAAATCCATATAATTTATCTAGAAGAACCTGATGATCAAACAGTGTGTGTATTTGACACACATGAAGAAATGGATCTTTATACCCAGCCTTCTTATTACTCTCAACTGTATAAACAATTAGTATTTATGTATGCATGATACTTGTGTATATTTCGAATTAATAGCCCGTTAGCCATAGAGAGAGAGAGCAAGAGGAAAAATTGTTGTCAGATATAATGAATGGTGTAGTTTCAATGGAATGGCAGAGATGCTATTGAGGAGTGTAGAGTTTCTAATTTTAAATTTTTGAAAATATTTCATACAGTACTTTATCGAAAACCGTTTCATTCACGTGAACAGAAGTAGATATGCTCCATATTTCTTTGATATAATTTGAAGTAGAATTCCTTCACAAATATTATTAACCATATTTTTTGTGAAGAAGTTATTGTTTGGAAAATTTCTTACGAAATGTATTGGAAATTCTGTAATTTGAGGCTGGCATCAGTAATATCATTACTAGCCTTGCATTAAATGATTATAATAAATAAAATTAACTGAATACAAACTCGGAACGATAACTACAATTATTGTGAATTTAGATAAGATGTATTGGCTACAAAATATTGAATGTCTAACATCCCCGATGGTGTTAGTGCATTACGTCAACTTTATTGGCATCGCTTATATGTTTCCACTGTTGCACAGCACGCTCAAACATTATACCATAATAACCACTGCGGAAAACAAATGTATAGACAAGCTTTATTGCATGTTAACATGTTTCTTGGCTGCAAGATGCGATAAAAAATAAAGTGACATTACTTTGCAACATTGTTGTTGAGGCATACCATTCGAATGCTGATCGTTAAAATACTGTTTGTTTACTATTCTGCATTGTGCCAATATTAGAACCGGACCTGCGCAAAAAAATTTCCGTGATAGATAAACCTATGAATACAGATGTCGAAACTGAATAATTATTTTATAGCCGAATAAAATAAGTGTTTATAAACAATTTCCAATTTCCATTTCTTTTATTGAATGTACTGAATTATCTAGGCCTAGTTCAAAATAAGGTGATAGTAAATAATAAATCTCTATTTATTTACGTAGATTGTATCTTTAGAGTAACAAAAATACTAAATCGATTTTATTGTATCAGATGTAAACAAACCTAGCACCTAACGGAGAAGAACAAGAGATTATTAGTAAATAATAAAAGTAGAGGAATCACACTCCAACCATGGCGAAGTCTAGCTGAAAGTTATTCATACTCAACCATGAGAGAAAGCATAAATTGTTTAGAATTCGAAGATTATAAATTAAAATCTCACTGGACGTTTTTTTTTACAATGCAACATGCATAATGCATCTTATCATATTTTAGAAATAACCTGCAACCGTACAATAATAATATATTCAGTGCTCATCGAGCAGATTTTAATTTCAAAAATTTATTTATAAAACCGCTGCCTGAGGAATCACTACTTCCACATCCAGATTTCCCACTCAAGTCTCTTTAAGCGACAACACCTTGATACTGTATTTCCACTCCAGTATGTCAAAATAATCGCAAATAGAATTTTAATAACATAATATTTAAAATCGTCTGCCCCACGGTGGTAACGTGGTGGTTGACGTCAAGAACTTTTTTGAGAACTTTTGTACTCACAAAACTTTCTTTTGATAACACCTTAAATGTTGGAGGTGTGATGGTGCGGATGGCACGTCATCAAAAAAATGCGACCTTGGCTTCTAGTATATACACCAAATCCTAAATTTCTGGACTCTACTAGCTTGCTTTACTTATTTACCCCTATTCACACCCCAACACTTCACCGGAGTAAGCTCAAAATATAATCTAATTCCAAATCTCGTTAAAATACATACATGAACCTTCGAAAACGATATTGATATTTTATTTTGTTAACACCTTTAATAATGGAGTGGAGATGGTAGATGCGAGGGCAGATGTCATAATAGCTATTTATGATACGAGTGTGAAAAATGCATGTTTAAGGCACGCGTATGAAAATTACATAACGAGGTTGCAGCCGAGTTATGTAACTCATACAAGTGCCTTAAACGCATTTTCACACGAGAATCATACAAGATTTTTTCTCTACGAACGTACAAATATTAAAAAAAGGTTAATTGAAAAATATTAAAAATGTCAAAATATTTTGAATTTGCATTTTGACGTTTCTTTGAATAATCAGTTCTATCAAATGTCACAGTACGATGTTTTGAATTCGTAATCACACCATCTAAAAAATTACAGTACTACCGTTTCTAAGGTAATAAAAATTTGTTTTTATTAATTGTTGTTTACAAGCGACGCTCAAACCTCGCAAAGTTTAAATAAACTTTATTTATTGTGATTTTATTATTACTGTTAAGAAAATATGAGTGATTTAGATACCGAGAATAGTGACAGTGTTACGTCCGACGTAGAGAGGAGCATGCAAGAATGGCAATTGATGCATTATTACCTGCTAAGTCCAAATCTCAATATGAGACGGCATATATACACTTTGAAAAATGGAGCAATGAGAAGATAACGAGGCACCCCACGGAAATTGTATTCTTAGCATATTTCCAGCAATTACAATAAATTTGGATTCGATTTTTTATGTTACAAATTTCTCTTTATACCAGTGCGAAAAGTGACAGTTCTTTTCGCACTGAGTATGAAAAGTGACAATTGTTTTCGCACTGGTCCACTGGTGCGTTAAAGTGTCGTTTTTCACACTAAAATGACAGTTGAAAAGTACATTTCGATAGTGAGTTAGAAAAAAAATTGAAGGCATTGGTTTCTAATATATACACCAACTCCCAAGTTTCTGGAGTCTTACACGCAAAAAAAAATATTTGATGCAAAAATTTTTAAAATGAAACAGTGAACACAAATTTATATTTATTAAATGTAAATGTATACATTTTTGTGAAAAGCGAAAAGTTTATTGTAATGTAATATTTATTTGGGATATATTTATTTATGAATATATTACGATTATGGGAAATGTTTTATAATTTTTAATATTAATTTTATACATTAACCATAAAGTAATTAAATAGTTTTCGCAAATCTATTTTATTAAATTTAAATGTATATATTTTTGTGAAATTTAGTGAAGAATTTGTTATAATCTCATATTTTTCTTGAAATATATATTGTTTGCGAATATATTACGGTTAAGCGAAATGTTTAATAGTTTTAAATATTAAAAACCGCTGCCTAGGAACCACTATTTTTACATCCAGATTTCTCGCCCAAATCACTTTAAAGGAAACATCTTGACTATATTTGCACTCTAGCATGTGGAAATTATTGGTCATAGAATATTAATAATATTTGAGGCAGATGTCATAGAAAAATTTAAGGCGTTGGTTTCTACCACATACTTTAAAAATGAAGTTTATAGCTTGGTCTACTTATTTTGCGCTATTCACAACCTACCCCCTCCCCCCTTCAATGAAATCATCTCAATCAGATGTCGTTGCAATACATATGTGTACTAACTTTCAAGTAAATGTCTCAATTTTATGTAACCAATCCCTTTAATAATGGAGTGTAGTTGGTGGGGGAGGGGAGTTGAAAAATATTATAAAGAAATCTGATGCATTGGTTTCTATCTAGTATACATCCAATCCCAAGTTTCTGTATTCTTACCAGCTTACATTACTCATTTTACCCTATTTACTTCTACTTACCTCCACTACTTCAACGGAATCATGCCAAAATGTAATATAATACATACGTGTATAAAATTTCAAGTGAAAATCTCAATTTAATTTTATCATATCTTTTAATAAGATAGTGGGTGTGATGGGGGGATGGAAAATATTATTTAAAAAAATCTGAGGCCTTCGCTTCCAGTATATGCACCAAATCCCATATTTCTGTACTCTTACCAGCTTGCTTTACTTATTTCCCTCTATTTCCCCCTATTTGCCCCCAATCCTTCATCGGATATGTTAAAAAAATAATCCAGTTCCAGATCTTAATATATATGTGTACAAAATTCCAAGTCAATGTCTTAAACTGTTCCGGAGAAAACGTGCAGACAAAAAAGTTACAGATAAACAGACTGACAAACAGACCGACAGACAGACAGAAAATCTTCTTTCGCTCAAATTTAATATCTCGACGTTCATGACATTCTAAATCCACTTCAAGAAAAAAAAAATTTGAAAATTGTTTTACGATTACCTACTATGCTTCCAATCCACTACGTGGATGTGGTAGTAATTTTATACATTTTCTTATTCCGTATATTATCTTATTTTTGTTTTAAAACCTTTGCTCCTTGAAACAAACCTACGTATTATTTATTTTAACAATATTTACATTATTATATATTAATGTACATATATCATTTAAAGTGTAATTTTCTTGACAGAAAATTATTAAATTTAATAGAAACCCTGTTAGTTTTCGTTCCAATATATCCATTACGTTTATAGTGCACTCCTTATGACTTTTTCAATTGTTATTTACAGTTGTTAATCTATGTATTTAAGCTGCAAATAACATAATATTTTTTCTACAATGTGTAAAATATATTAATTTATTTACATAAGTATTGGTAATATTGCTTCGATTAGGACACTGGTAACTAATCAGAAAACAGGTTGTGAGTATATGGTACATATTATACACCTTTACTTACTTCCTATTGTCTGACTGATGTACTGTAATCACATTTCATATTCCCGATGTATATACACAAATATCAACGAAGTTTATGGCCGATCGACCGATACTAATGATAGCACTGCAGTAAATCACCGGTTTTAACATGCGTTGATATTTGCTTACATCAGGAATATGAAATGCAACTAATGGAATAAAAAATACAGTCCCGTAACCGATGATAACCTTTAATTAAACCTTTAACACTGATTAGATCAAATATATGCTTATTATTAATTCAAAACTTCATTGGTTTGAAGTTAAAAAATGTAAAATCTCGAGATAAATAAGTTCCTTTTAGGGGTGTCAATCCCGGACCATTGTTTAAATCCCAGGATTTTCGAAATAAATGTCAATTAATCCTGAGATCCCCGGACTAAACCCGAAAAAATTCAAATGTTTAATTTTAGCGGTTTAATTATTATTTATTAATTTTAAAGGCAAAATGGAACAAAATACAGAAAAACAAACAAACATGTATAAGAATTTACAGGTTTTTGAAGAGATCGCTAATATATCAAAGCGTCTACACTAGACGCAGCTCAAGCATTCGACATCAAACTCCTTGCTGCCATGTTGCCAAGTCGCGTGGTAAATATTAAAATAATGACATGAATTATATTTAAAAAAAAAATAAAATAATTATTGCCATTCTAAGCTGTGTATTTTATTTTTTTTAACTTTTTCCGAGATTCTCGGGACTTTTAATCCTGGGATTTTCGAGATTGGTATTTGGCCGCGATCCCGGGGTCCCAGGATTTCGGGACCCCAGGATTGGCACCCCTAGTTCCTTTATATTAATTCTATAATACTCTGACGATGAGATACCACAGATTTATCTAAAAACTTTTTATTAACGATAAAACCATACGTAATTAAATATGTATTCTTCTATTAAATATTTGCATATTCTGATATTAAGAAAAAAGATGATTTGATATTAAAATATAGTGACATTTGTTACAATTATTTCATATATTTGAATTAAAAAGTATATATTCACGAACAGAAATCAAATAAATTATTTTCTTGGATGAATAAAATATATTCTTGCCTATATATAAACAAATATTTTATTTTTAAAACCAGATTTTTTTTTTCGGTGTGCTCGCTTGCTTCACTTATTTCCTGTACTTACCTCTATTTACCCTCCAACCCTTCAACGGAATCAGCTAAAAATATAATCCAGTTCCTGATGTTGTTATAATACATGTATGTATCAAATTATATAATAATAATAACATGTCTTTCTTTTTATGTTTACATTAATATATAAAAGAGAATATTCAAAGATGGGTGGCGATATTCACGTAAATGTTTATATCTCAATTTTATTTTATTAACCCCTTTAATAATGAATAGTGCTGGTAGTGCTGGTGGGGTTGGTGGATGTCAGAAAAAGATGAGATCTAGGCTTCTAGTATATACACTAAATTCCTAATTTTTAAACACTTACTAGCTCGCTTTACTTATTTCCCCCCTATTAACTTCCATTCACTCCCCAACCCTTTAACTGAGTAAGTTCAAAATATAACCCGGTTCCAGATCTTTTCACAATACATATGTGTATCAAATTCCAACCCACTACGTGGATGTGGAAGAAGTAAATATCTTTTGGATAACAATGTACTCTCACTGCTTATTGAAAAGGTAGGTGAATTTTATATTTATATTTAAATTTATTGATGTTAAACAATTTGAATTCTTGTGGAATTATAGCATAAATTGCATTGTATAAACAAATGTTCTAATATAATTTGTGAACTGAAAAATAAAGCCTAAATCTAAGCAAAGCCAGACTTGAACCGATTTTAACACATTCAGCGCCATGGCGGACACCGGTGTCTTATAAGCTACTGTTAGATCAGGCAATAGCGTTCACCAGTCTCTGCCTTACTTAGCCATTAGCATTGGCCAGCGGATACTCACATTCGAAGAGGTTTTATCATTAAATGCCGACCATGGCCCTGTATAATGGCGTATATCCATGGGTTTTTAATAAA
The DNA here is from genome assembly GCA_963583905.1 of Stenurella melanura. Classification (NCBI taxonomy): domain Eukaryota; kingdom Metazoa; phylum Arthropoda; class Insecta; order Coleoptera; family Cerambycidae; genus Stenurella; species Stenurella melanura. The sequence continues at coordinate 156,253,209 of OY757310.1, forward strand.
AAAAATTATATTTATATTGATTTTAAAAGCTGTTTCCGCTATTGTGACTGCTGTGGCCTGCTGAGAATGACTTAAAATTATATGTATTTTAGAGGCCAGGGTGGACATACTATTATATCAGTAAGAAACTAGATTATATAAATAAACATTTTTCTTTGAAGATAAAATAGGTATTGCAAAACAAAATAAACTTAAAAAACTAATAAAAAATATGTCAAAATATCACAATAATATATACTATATAATTATACGAATAACAAAATGCACGTTTTGACAGGACAATCCGTATCGACAGCATAGCGCGGTGTCCGCCGACTTATTTGTATCCGCTAAAATGAACTAGTGAAAATTAATCAGTTTTTCGATAAATGTGTGCATTATGGCCTGGTGTTATAAAAAATATCCAGTTTTTTTATATAGGACCAGATCAGACACCGGTGTCTCCCGAGCTTGTCTTATGGGTGGTCTCGTGCGTAGATTCAAAAATATTAGCTTGGCACTGAATGTGTTAAGTAAGAACATTATTCAGGAACGTCTTTTAAATTTTACGGAGATATGATTTTTTCCTTTTACGTGCAATTACCCAGACATCAATTTTGGACATTTTGCAATGAAGGTGTGTAGCGGTATGTTCAGATTTTAATTATGTCGCAGATTGTGACGAAAGCCATTTCTCTTTGAAACTGATCAAAATGTTGTTTTATACTTATGTGATACACATATTCGAATGTACCGAGATGGAACAATTAAAATTCTTAATTCTCTGAAAAGCAGTCTGCACAAATAGAAAGGTAACGACGTTTAAAGGATATTGTAGATACAAAATTTTTCGAGCATAAACATTTCACTAAACCGAAAACAGCTGTACGAGCAGATGACTACAATACTTTGAACAGGGTCGGACAAGGGCGAACTAGCACAGTTTACTTCCACATCCACGTAGTGGACTGAAAGTATAGTAATCGTAAAAAAAAATCGATTTTTTTTTCTTGAAATAGGTTTAGAATAATATGAAACGTCAAGATTTTAAATTCGAGCGAAAGAAATGTATGTCTGTCTGTCTGTAGGTCTGCCTGTCGGTCTGTCTATCTGTCGTTCTGTAACTGTTTTTTGTGCGCAAGCTTTCTCTGAAAGATATTGACTTGAAATTTTGTACACGTATGTACTACAACGAGATATAGAACTGAATTGTTTTTTTAAATTATCTGGTGAAGGGTTAATGGGCAAATAGGAGTAAATAGGGGAAATAAGTAAAGCAAGCTGGTAAGAGTACATACATTTGGAATTTGGTGTATATACCAGAAATCAAGGCCCCAGATTTTTTTTATAATATTTTCCAATTCCTTCCACCACCCCCACTCCATTATGAAAAGGGTTAATAAAATAAAATTGAGACTTTCACTTGAAATTTGGTACATGCATATACATGTATTATAAGGACATCTGTAATTGGATTATATTTTGAGATGATTTTGTTGAAGAGTTGGGGTTAAATAGGGGTAAAAATAAGTAAAGCAAGCTAATAAGAGTCCAGAAACTTTATTTTTGGCGTATGTGCTTGAAGTCAACGCCTCAATTTTTTATGACGTCTGGCTCAAATTCTATGACCAATTATTTTCAAATACTAGAGTGCAAATAGAGTCAAGATGTTTTCTTTTAAGAAGAATCGGATGGAAAATCTAAATGTGGAAGTAGTGATTCCTTAGGCCCACTGTCCATTAGGGTGGAACGAAAAATTATTTCTTGTTAAATTGTTTTGACATAGGTGTCAAAATGTGCATTTGGATAAATAAAAATCGTTCCTAAAAGCTTATCGACCTATCTTATCATCTTCAGATTCCTCACGGGACCGATAGTATAGAAATTTTGGTGATTTTATAGGTTTTTATTACCTGCCCTATTTTATTTAAAAAAATATGTTTCTGGTAAACATAGCATTTAAAATAATTATTAAAGTATGATAAAAAGCCCCTCCAAGACAATATGATTTATTCTAATATTTTCCGGTTCCTCATTGTCTTTGAAAATCGCGCCGCTTATGGGAATTGCGCGACAAATAACGCGTTCGAATACAATCACAATTCAAGCGACAGGCGTCTATGACTGGGGTGGGAAGGTAACAAGTTCAAGCCTACTGTCATTTGTTTCAATACTTCTAATAAGTATTGTCTTTAGTTGAGTGTTTTGTGTGGGTTTTTACGTGATTCGTGGTTATATGCCGATTGTTCGTTGAGTGTACGTTATTATGGCAACTATAAGTCAACTTCGTTACAAGATATTTGGTCAATCTAAAATATTAAGTGACCTTGTGTTACCTACTCATAAGGACTTTACTTTCATTATTTATTTGTTTAGAATGGTCTAATATATAAATATGCTGGGAGAGATATAAGTGTTCATGAAATACTCAAAAATGTTGTACCGAAAATTTAAGGGATTTGGCAAAGTACATCAATTCCTACCATTTTTTACTTCTGGGATAAACTAAAAAAATTTCATCGACGTTATAAGTAAAATCAGAAGAATTTAGAATCTAGAAAAAATACTGTGACTCTGGAAACCAAGAAAATGAAAATGGCAGAAGAAAGGAAAGCAATGCGATAATACTGAGCATTGAAAAACATGCAGAAGCTTCATCGTTATTAAAGATACACACTTGTCATCTGTTCAGCTTTACTAACAGTATGAAATTAATGATGAAAAGGAAGATGATATCTAACGTGCCTTCACGGCACAAACCGTTAAGACAACAGCTGCACGAGAATTTAGTATACCTAAAATACATTTTGAGGCCAAACATTACTAGGAATTAAGTTCTTGGAATGACGTAAATGTTACTGAGCCGCCAATGACTGCTAATATGGAAATGTGCGTTATCAAAGCGTTAGACATAAGTTTTTTTGATTTTTTATAGTTTTTGCAATATCGAAGCTGTTGAACGATTCGTGCATTTTGCAAATGAGGCATCACCAGCTGTCTGTGGCCAAGAAAACCAAACTGGCTTCATTCAAGCCTGTATAAAATCAAGACAAATATTGCCATCATTTGAAACGAAATTCGATTACTTTAAAATGGATAATAACTGAAATATTGTTCTGTTTTTGTTTGTTTTTCCAAGTCTATTTGTGTGTTTTTTTAAATGAATGAATGTAGAGAAAAAAATAATAAATACGATTCGATCAATACGTTATGTTTTTGGAAGAAATAGCTTAAAAGAGCATATTTTGACATCCTTGAGGAAACTGAAGTGTGGATAATAGATTCAAACATGTTGCATAGTGATCTATGGTACATTAAGACACCTTTTGGTGACTATGGAATTACCAATATCCAAAGAATTGAAAATAACTAAGAAAAAATAAAAGGTCTAAAGAGAGCTTTTTTCTAATACTTTGAACCCATTGAGGAATCTGAAAATATCGAAGTACCGTTTTCAATTCTTGCACAGTTATTAATCACTACCAAATGCACCTTTTGATAACTATGTGGTAATAATTTTCGAAAAAAAATTAAAAATTTCGTTTTTCGTTCCACCCTACTGTCCATGTATCGTCGCGTCATCGTCGCGTACTCGGCAAAAATACGATTGGTGTACGCTTGCGTGTCGCAGGCAATGTATAAGCATTGGTATCTGTCCATGAATCGGCATCGGCGCGTTTTCGTTGAAGCACGTTATCGTCTCGTCTCCTTGCGTACTCATTTGCAGTCGTTATAAGCGTATGCTGCATAGTTGATATTATGTCTGCATCAGAGTTTGTGCAAGAAGTGGAAAAGCACCCGTGTTTGTTTAATCATAAATTGAATGTGTGACCCTACAATTACTTCCACATCCACGTAGTGGATTGGAAGTATAGTAATCGCAAAAAAATTTTCAAAATTTTTTATTCGTGAAATAGGTTTAGAATGTCATGAAACGTCGAGATTTTACATTTGAGCGAAAAAAAAATTTTCTGTCTGTCGGTCTGTCTGTCTGTAACTTTTTTTTTGTCCGCACGTTTTCTCCGGAACGGTTTAAGATATTGACTTGAAATTTTGTACACGTATATATTATAACGAGGTCTGGAACTGGATTGTTTTTTGAGGATATCCGGTGAAGGGTTGGGGGGTTAAATAGGGGTAAATAGGGGAAAATAAATAAAGCAAGCTTGTAAGAGTACAGAAACTTGAAATTCGGTGTATGTACTAGAAGTTAAGGCCTCAGATTTTTTTTATAATATTTTTCAATCCCCCACCACCCCTACCCCATTATTAATGGGGTTGATAAAATGAAGTTGAGATAATCATTTGAAATTTCGTACACGTATGTATTTATAACGACGTCTGGAATTATGTTATATTTTGAGATGATTCCGTTGAAGGGTTGGGGGTTAATTTGGGGTAAATAGGGGAATATAAGTAAAACAAGTTGGTAAAAGTATAGAAACTTGAAATTCGGTGTATGTACTAGAAGCCAAAGCGTCAGATTTTTTAATAATATTTTTCAACCCCCACCACCCCTACTCCAATATGAAAAGGGTTGATAAAATAAAATTGAGATATTCATTTGAAATTTGGTACACGTATGTATTATAACGACATCTGGAACTAGATTATAATTTGAGATGATTCCGTTGAAGGGTTGGGGATTAAATAGGGGTAAATAGGGGAAAATAAGTAAAGCAAGCTGGTAAAAGTACAGAAATTTGGGATTTGGTTTATATACTAGAAGCGGAGGTCTCAGGTTTTTTATTAGTATTTTCCATCCCCCCACCTCCCCCACTCCATTACTAAAAGAGTTGATAAAATTAAATTTAAATTTTCACTTGAAATTTGGTACATTTATGTATTATAACTATATCTGAAACTAGATTATATTTTGACATGATTGCGTTGAAGGAGTGGGGGTAAGTAGAGGGAATAGGGAAAAATAAGTAAAGCAAGCTGGTAAGAGTACTGCAACTTGAAACTCGGTGTATGTCCTAGAAGCCAAGGCCTCAGATTTTTTAATAATATTTTTCAACCCTTCCACTACCCTTACTGCATTATTAAAGGGGTTGATAAAATAAAATTGAGATATTCACTTGTAATTTGGTAAACGTATGTATTATAACGACATCTGGAACTAGATTATATTTTGGGATGATTCCGTAGGAGGGTTGGGGTTAATAGGAGTAACTAGGGGAAAATAAGTAAATCAAGCTGGTAAGAGTACAGAAATTTGGGATTCGGTGTATATATACTAGAAACCAAGTCCTCAGATTTCTTTCTAATATTTTCCAAACTCCACCACCTCCGCTTCATTATTAATGGGATTGATAACATAAAATTGAGATATTAACTTGAAAGTTAGTACACGTATGTATTGTATAGTGACATCTGATTGAGATGACTCCATTGAAGGGGCGGGAGGTGGTAGGTTGTGAATAGTGGAAAATAAGTGGGGTAAATTAGAAACTTCATTTTTAACTCCTCAAACTTTTCTATGACATCTGCCCCAAATATTATTAAAATTCTATGACCAATAATTTCCACATACTAGAGTGCACATATAGTCAAAATGTTTCCTTTAAAGTGACTTGGATGAAAAATCTGGATGTGGAAGTAGTGATTCCTTGGGCAGCGGTTTTTTTTATTAGGTTTTGATAGATATTTTTACTCATTCTGTACAACATGTGAAATACATAATCATCTTCAGATAATACTCTGGCAGCGATCAAAAGCCGACAGTTAATATTCCCTTTCAATATATGCGTGTAACCAATATTTTTTTCTTCTTCGTAGGTTTCTAATATAGTTATACAAAACATATACATCCTCTTCGTCGCTTGACATCTTGTTAACCGAATATAAACGCATCGCATTCCTTACGATTCTTAGACAGATCTCAAGCGTAAGCGTATCGTCACTTCATGTACGCTACGCTGACGCATCTATGCCGCGACGACTCGTGGACAGTGTGCCTAGGCAGCGGGTTTTTCATGTTGTAATGCTTTTTTGAATCATCAAACATACATGTCTAATTTTCATATGGAATCTTCTATGCTAATAGTGTCGACTGAATTATTTTTAATATCAACAAATAAGAAACAAATACCTATATTATGATTCGTAAGAAAAGGTCAGTTTATATTTTACTCATTCTCAATAGCCACAACATTTTTTAAAAGCTATTCATATCATTTTTAAGTAATCTAACTACTGCGAGCCGAGAGGGATATAAGTCGAAGTACTATTATTAAAGTAACGCTTGTTTAAAGAAAAATCCAAACAATAAACGTCGCAGATTGTTATTGACCAAACCTCCACATGACTCATTTCTATAGAATGTACGGTACACTAGAAAAACATAAATCACCAATTTCAAAGCAGTTTCATGCGTAAACTCACCCACTTATAACTTTTTAAATAAAATTCTGAGTGAATTCTTTGTTTCAATTTGTTCATACGTTTACAGTTTAAACTGCAGGTGATTTTGGTACAAACAAGTTATATGTATATTCTAAGTATTAGTGTTCGATTTTGTAAAAAATATAATTCTAAAGACATAATATATTATGTCTAAATTAAATTTAGATCAATAAAGATGGTACAGTTGTGGTCGTAATAAGGTTTCCAACCAATTGATAATTTATTTTCGTCTCGCGTATTGGCAGAAATTAATTCACATGGTCGTATTCTGTTAGCAAGTTTCCTATAGCCGCATGGCCGTAATTTTAATATAGCAAATGTTAATGATCGCGTGTAGCAAAAGTTACCAGTTTTTTCCAATGCCGACGGCATGAAAGTATCAAGGTCAGATGATGTAATACTGAGCGAGAGCCTACTACTATGTGGGACGCGAATGCGGTGTAGTCGGTCAGCGCCGATTGATATTATACCGCCTATTCAACAAAAGGCGGTACGGAGAGAACAAATTTTGTAGCATCGAACCGGAGCGCATTAGCGCTGCTGCGGCGGACGAATAAAGAAGCGTGATATTATTTGTTCCGCTATTTACTCCTTGCCCTAATGTTCATCATCAGCCGTACGGTTGGCGCATAGGTAATGTTCTCGCTTACGGCGCGAAAAGTCCCAGGTTCAAACTCCCACGCCCGCTGAATTTCTTTTCTTTAATTTTGTGACAATTAATATGTTTTTTCACAAATTCTTTCTATGATTTCTTTAAGTTTGGTTAGTAGATTTTATTCTGCTTAAAATAAATTCATTCTTTCATGTGGTTTCTGTAGGTTAGGTCAGTAGGTTTTTATTCTGATATCTAATTGTTAATAATTATTAGCGCTTGAGGCAGTATTAGCGTCGCAGATAAAGAAAAGGGAGGTGTGGAGGGTGTCCCCCCACTTTTTTAGTTATTTTTGTAACAAGTACCTAAAATCATGTTTTTTGGGACGGATCGTAGTTTTTCACCCAGACATGCTAATGGTAGGTGATTGAAAGGTAGTAAATAATATGATATACTTTGTAGACTTTGTGTACAACACCGATAAATGCAAATATGAGATTTAAAGAAGAATATAGATGGCAAGATCGGCCACTTGCCACTTGCGCTTTGGCATGTCAGAAAAATCACGAGATGCACAAGGGTCATGCTTGCTAACTGTCTCGTTTTCTTCATCTTTCTTTACAGCTCTATTTTCATGCCCATAACTGAGTTGTTGTACCGACATATTTCATCGGCGTAACCTATGGTTATTATTGGTTCAAATTAACTATTGAAATCAAAGCTAGAGAAAATCAAGAGGAAACGTTCGCGACATTTGAACTAAAACTCAAAAGTGGCGCTTTGAAAGCCACACTGAGGTTGTGTAAGGATTTTTCCATTTTCCCCCACCCATGAATATTTCTTTCATTTAATTATGACACATTTCCCCTGATATTTCAGACGTATGTTTCAAAGTCTTCAAAATGTAAGCCGAAGTAATGAAAATGGGAATAGTAATTCGTCAACAAAAATATTGTATATAACGTAGCTTAGGACATTAAAATTTGTGAGGGAATAATAAATTCAGGAGATATCTCAATGCTCATATAACTCAGTTCTCAGCAAAAATATAATATCGCTGCGCCCTTGCGACCTTGGTTCTATTTTACTGTTGAACTGCTGCTACTAGAGTTTGTTATCGTAGGATTATATTCACGTGTTTATTTTTATATTTACTGTGCATTAATGCTTATTTAATTATTACTGTATAGCGTAGGTTAAAACATTAGAACCTATGAAAGAATTACTTCTTCTACTATTCAAAACAAGTTAGGTATTTTAGCTTATGACGATGAGCTAAATAAGTTAAACAAAAAGAAATGGTTCACTTCACTTCCCTCTAAAATTTCAGAATCATAGCCCTAGGTAAACACACATACAGTGCAGCGCCAAGACAGGGCTCTTTTACTAGTGTATTATAACACCATACGTATTCTTTAATGGTGTCTGAACTTGAAAACAAATTAATTTGAAATGTTTGAGTGACTAGGAGCTAAGCAAAACATTATTTTAATTGCATCTGTTTATCACATCTATCGATTTTGGTAGCTCTCCAACGTCTGATAAGTTAAACACCGCTCGGTATACATCGTAACAGAACAAATAACACCTCAGTAGATACCGACCGAAAGAAATAGTCGGCAGAGGCACCTCTGTCAAAAACTAAAAGAGATGTTTTTTAACTGCTTATTAAACTGCTGAGGTAATTTCTTTAAAATCCAGGATCATTTTGTATTAGGTAAAGAAACGAGGCCCTACAGGTTCTAGTTGAGTTCGAACCATTTCTTGTTGGTAATTTCATAATTCAAATTATTTCGCAGTAAGGTAGATTTTAATCCGCTTCACTATGTACACAGGTTTATAACTATATTCGTGCTAAAAAACTGAGTTACCGCATCCTTAAACCGTTACCTGCGATTTCGATGCTAAACTATAAACATTGATATTGCGGTATTATCTCCAAAGGCACTCGCTGATGGCAGCTGACTAGGTAGAGCTTAAAACATCCAAAATTAAACCGATACTCATACGGGGAGAATTTGCAAAATAAGCCGGTCCGGTTGGAAATCTCACTCTAGCCATGACTGTACAAATTAATGTATAGATTTTTGATTGTGGTGAACAACAGAGGAACTAAATAAATTCGAATGTTTGTTCTGTTAGTACTAAAATTATATAAGAAAATGTAGAGTGAATTAATAGGATTTTAACTTTTATTTTTAGATGCCAACGTATTAATTTATTTATGTATAGAATAGCGTTACGTTCTGCAGTTATTATTGCCATTCCATAAACATTTTAGTGATCGTTTTGGATACTTCTCGGGAAGAATTCATGACGTATTGATTTTATACTGGCGATATAATTTTATATACAAATCTCTTATTATCGTGAATTTTAAGATTTCGTTTTAATCCAAAACCACTTTATCTAAAAATATGTTCTTCAACTTCAGTAGTTTCATTTGTTAAAAGGTTTTTACGGTCTAGGGAACGATAATAATATTTATAAAAGTTATTATCCTTTCGTTCCTTTGTGTCTCTTACTTTTTTCTGCTCTATCTAATAAGAAAACATAAGTTTTTTGTTGAAATATTTTACTTCATATAAGTGGGTAGGTAGGATGCCAGGAGTAGTACAAAAAAGATGAGATTTTTAAACAGAATCCCTGACTACTTTATACAACCGATTGAGTAATTTTTATTAAACATATTTTGATACATGATAGTTGGAAAAGTAATAACTAAAATAAAATAATTCACATCATAATGAGGTACGCAGATTTTGTATTATATCAATTTCCCTAGGAATTAACTATTTGTGCTGTAGAATGTCGATCATTACAAACCTTCAATAGGTAATACAGGTTTACAAAAATACATGTCCGACCAATGGGATTTCATTACCGTACCCCGAAGTTTTCTGATGTGCTGACACGATACCTCAGTCCGTTTTGCGTCATCATGTCAGGATTTCGAGAAAACTTAACCTAAAAGTGCTAAAAGTACCTGTTCCTCTTCGTTCATGCACAAATTAATTCATTCAATATTTTGGCCTCAATTTTATTGTATATTCGGATTGTCTGACTAAAAATAGGCAACTTTTGTTCGAAACATTTTTTCTGAAATTGTCACTTTTTTTAGATATCCGGCGAGCAAAAATCAAAATTTTAGAACTTTGCGATATTTTTACTCGAAAAAGAAGAAGTTTGGACAAAAATTGCAAGAGGTAAAACGAGTTTGAAATCATCGGTGGATGTTCTCAAATTTTTTAGAAATTGTCTAATGTGCTTTGCAGAAAAGAGCATTGTGGAGTTTTCAAGTGCTTAAAAAAGGGCATTGGACAATTCCTAAAAAAAATTGAGAATATTCCCCGGGTGATTCCAAACTCTTTTTGCCTCTTGCAATTTTTGTCTAAACTTCTTCCTTTTCGAGTAAAAAAATCGCAAAATTCTAAAATGTTGTATTTTTAGCACTTTTAGGTTAAGTCATCTCGAAATTCTGACGTGATGGCACAAAGCGGAATACGACATCGTGTTCAGCACCTCAAGAACCTTCGGAGTACGGTAATGGAATCTCACTGGTCGGACAATTTTTGTTTGTTTGCAAACCAGTGTAATTATTCATTTGGTTTGAGATGCTATTTAATAAAATACGTTTATCGTGATACACCTACATAGTGATGGAAGATGGGTAAAACAGTTACTAATAGCTGGTTCTCTCAATACACAATCTAAGGTATCTACAACTCGGTGGAGTTAAGGAGGTAAGTCTTAAAAAGAATAATTCGCTTAGTTTTTTGGCAATTCTCTGGTTTTTCAATTCTTGTAGATTATAGATTGTTAAAGAGATCACTTGACTTTCAGCCTTTGAACACTTCGACCTAGAAGATTTTTGTGAATTACTCTTCAATTAGTTACTGTCTAGGATTGCTAACTTTTCACAAACTATTAAACCAAAAAAAAGGTTATTAAACAAAGGTAATGAAATAAAAAAATACCCGGAACTGGAGAGCGGCAGTTGAATGTAATTACTACAAGAACAAACTAATATACAGGCTGTTCAAAGTATTCCCTCGGGTCTCTTTCTCACAATCCGCTGTAAATAGCTCTTTCTACCGCCCCCATGGCTCTTCCTTGCACTTTCACCGTAAATGGATATTTACCTGTGGAGCGGTTAATAAATAAAAGCTCCCTGCGGCGAGCGAATGTATGTATGTCTTAGCAGACAAACGAAGTGAACGCAAGAGGGCAAAAAGAGGTATACACTGCTAGATTCAGAAACGGAAGAAACGGAAAACTTAAAACAAGAACAAATAAGGAAGTGATGATAGATGGAAACTTAAAGGAAGCATAGAAACTAAAAAGAAGCATCTTACGAAAGCCAACACTTCCCATCTGATGATGACAGATGGAAACTAAAAAAGAAGTATGGAAACTTAACAGAAGCACTTCACAAACACCTAAACTTCCCATCCCATATTCCTCCCCCATGCGTCATGTGGTTCTCGCTGCTGACAACAAGCATGTCCCATGTCTAACCCAGGGTATGTAGCCGGTCCGGCGGTATATAAAACATCCAAGGCTTGGTTCCGCCACGCGGTGTGGCCGACCGTCGGGCGTGTTCGGCGGACGACCGAGCTACGTGTTGGAACGAATCTCCAAATTGAATGCCCGGAATCGGCAGCAATGCTTACCTTACGCTGGCAAATCAATCTATCAATAAAAAAAAATCGAATATGACGTAATAACATAACTTGAAGCTGATTAAAACCTCTATAAGAAAATATTAGACACGGTTTATTTTTTAAATCACTCTGTATGCAAGTTTAAAGACTTTAAAAATATCTACAACTTGATGTGCCCCACATGGCCATCGTTTAAAAAATAAGAAAGTTACAAATAAAATAGTGGAAACAACAATTGTATGTCATTATTGATAACTAGTTAAAACTAATTTCGATCCCTCATCCTATATTTCTGATGCAACATCAAAACTGCTTCCTATAAAATCGGTAACGTCGGAGTTATTTATTGCATCTGAATGTAAGCGTAACTCATTTGATGGATCGATGGTACACGATTTTTATTCTTTCCTGTTTATTACTCAAACTGAATTTATTCCTGAAAGTCATCAATCGTTGAAATGATAAGTGTAGTGGAACGAGAAACAATTTGTTCAATATTGCCAAACTAAAACTGCGTTCATCTTACATTAAGATGAACGCAGTTTTAGTTTGACAATATTAATCAAATTATAAGTGACTTCGGATAGCTGCTTCTGTGCTGAAAATTATGACAAGTGGCAGTGAAAATAGCCTAGCTAAAATTTTTAGTTAAACCGAAATCAAAGATTTTTTCTAATAACTATTTAACTCTAAGAAGATATGATAAACACTGAATTATAATAAAAAAGTAATAATTTGAAAAATGCAATAAAATATATTTATAAATACTTAATGAACTTTCCTTGCTTTTTGTTGGGTATTTTGCCACTGAAAAATATTTAAAAATTTTTAATGAAAAAACCTCTGCTCCAAACAAATCAGACCGAAATACTTGACTGTTTCAAAAAGTCTCGCACCTAAATATATATAAACTAGAACACTGTTATAAACTAAAAAATGAAAATGAAAGCTATAGGCAGTTGCGGAAGAAAATCTACTTCTGTTCTCAAAACTTTTTTGGCCGTCAACCATGACAGTTCTTTGTTTATGTATTTCCATAGTCACGTGAGACATTAAATTATATTTATCTTATTTTTACTTACTTCGTCTCTAAGGATGGGCAACCAACTGGTACAAAAATCTATTGAATAATTTTAAACGCATGTATCCTCGTTTAATAAAATAATCGCGGATTCTTTAAGTTTTCTTTTACTTCCGTTACTATCTTTTTTCTAAAATCTTCGCCGAGTCTCATTTAATCCTGTGATTATTATCTCAAGCATGGTCACAAATTTTGGATTTTTCAAATTCTCCCCTTCTAGCGTAATTTCAATGTTCACCAAGCCTTACGTTGAAAGGTCTAGATGATTCACCTACATAATGAATAGAGCATTGAAACTATAATGGAATTACTTACACTTTGCATTAAAACAACATACTTTCAATTAAATAATGACTTCTATCAACAAGACTTTGGGATGGCCATGGGTTCTTCATTATCTCCAATATTAAGTAATATTTTCATGGAAAATTTTGAGGCAAGTAATATTAATAATATAGCTTATAAACCCATTGTATGGTGGACATATGTAGATGACATTTATGCTATATGGCCGTATAGTAAAGAATGTTTAAGTAAATTTTTGAATCAGATTAATGAAGAAGAACCTTCAATTAAATTTACAATAGAAATAGAAAATAATAATGAATTACCTTTCTTAGATATTTTAATTAAAAAATCAGATAACACATACCAAACCAGTGTGATAGAAAACAAACACACACAAACAGATACTTAAATTTCAATTCAAATCAACATATCAGTGTTAAGAAAGGTGTTATCAAGTGCTTGTACGACAGAGCCAAAATTATTTCTTCAAATGATTAAATAATCAATATCCTGAGAGTTCTGTTGATAGTTAGTTATTGAACATTGGTAGTAAAGAAAATATACTATCACAACCAATAGGTTTTCCGTACGAACGGTTTTTCACACGGGCTTCACGCTACGATCGGTTTTATCAAAAACCAAACCTCAAAATCTTGTGAAAAATTCAAAACATTGTATTTATAGTGTTCCGGGTGAGTGCGAAAAACATTACGTAGGTGAATCATCTAGATCTTTCAACGTAAGGCTTGGTGAACATAGAAATTACGCTCGAAGGTTAGAATTTGAAAAATCCAAAATTTGTGAACATGCGTGGGATAATAGTCACAGGATTAAATGGGACTCGGCGAAGATTTTAGAAAAAGAGAGTAACGGAACTAAAAGAAAACTTAAAGAATCCGCAATTATTTTATTAAACGAGGATAGATGCGTTTCAAATTATTCAATAGATTTTTGTACTAGCTGGTTGCCCATCCTTAGAGACGAAGTAAGTAAAAATAAGATAAATATAATTTAATGTCTCACGTGACTATGGAAATACATAAACAAACAACTGTCATGGTTGACGGCCAAAAATTTTTTGAGAACGGTGGTAGAATTTCTTCCGAAACGTTAACTGTCTATAGCTTTCATTTTCATTGTTTAGTTTATAACAGTGTTCTAGTTTATATATTTTCAGGTGTGAGACTTTTTGAAACAGTCAAGTATTCAAGAACCAACCTCTTGTCTGATCCGTTTGGCGCAGAGGTTTTTTCATTAAAATTTTTTAAATATTTTTCAGGGGCAAGATACCCAACAAGAAGTAAGAAAATATGAATATGCCACAAATAACCAATTATAGACAATAACTTAATGAACTTATTTAGGCAATAGTTCCCATCTATGGGATAATTTGCCATTGAAACCTCTAGATCACATTATTAGTATGCCAGGAACGATTCTGGCAGATGCAGATCCAGAAACGCACAAGAGTATTAATAATAAAGAAAATTAAAATCCAATAGCCCAGGTGGTGTAGCTGATTTTGTTTATAAATCTCAAACATATTCGGAGGCAGATGATTCATTTTTTTATGAATTCTTTGAAGTGTAGTTAATAAGATTCTCTAAAGTCTACATGACTTTCAAACCAGCAACATCAATAAAAAAATCTGAAACTTTTGTTTTTGGTATTTCTTCAAGATTTTTAACATGAGTCGATGTATGGGAAAATAAAAAATATTCTCATAAAGAGTATTCATTTTTAAGCAAAAAATGTCTCTACAATAATTTTTATTAAACTCACAGGATTTCCGTAAAAAAATATTGAAGTAGAAGTAGTGAATCAAGCGAGGCGCGAATCTGTTATTTGAAATTCTAAAAATTAGAGTTGCTGAAGGTGAATAGGTGGAACATCAAACTCAATCAACAATGGTTTCGATCTCCCTCCTCAAATCATACCATAAAAAGTTATTAACACTGATAAAGAGTTATATAAATTGCAACAAATTGCAAATGGCGGAAAAACCTTTTCAAATTTACCGAGATCAGACGTAGGGACGTTCAGACAATCACTTGAGAAATTAATATATTCAGTAAGGGCTGAAGTTTTGAAGTGGGTAGATCGCCCGTTTCAATACGAAATAATTAGTGCATTTCTGGGTATCTAGTTTTGAATTAGATTGCAGGCCAAGATGCAGCGAGAAGTAAGTCTAAAAGGTGTAAAATTTGCCTAATTTAATTCATACGATACTTTTATCCCGTGAAATACAAATGAAACCAAGACTAATAATTTCCACCAGTCTCCTGAATTTATCTCTAACTGGGGCTATTTACGAAATTTAAATTTAAAAATTAAAACAACCAAAGCATAAAACACCGTATAATAACATTCTAGAACGACCTCTTAAATTATCCTGAAAATTAATTTAAAATATAATACCTAATTTTAGCAATTGATTGCACTAATGCGAATATGGCAAACAACAACTGTTGTTTGTTACTTCCCATTTTAAAAGCAGTACATCAGTCACAAAAACTAATGGATATATACATTAGAGAAATCGATCCAGAAATAGAATTGGACCAAACAAACTAATGAACCATGTTTATCATTGGTGTATATCTGTAGTATATTGCAGATAAAATGGTTATCTGCCTCATTTAGGTACTCGTAAATCGTTTTGCTAATAGCCGTTCTTCGAACGATTGATTTTTAAAGCATCGCGTTCTTTATTTTAACGGAGCACTTAGTCGGAACTTTATAAATTTCTTCTTTTAACATTAATTTATTATCAAGCTTTTCGCTGCTACTATTGATCTGAATAGTTTCCAGGATAAACTTTTATATGTATTCTTAATGCACATTTAGATCGATAATCTCACGATTTCAGTTCAGAACTGCAATATTTACGAATTGTCCCATAGGAGGTTTAATTTTAAAAAAATCATCTCTAAGCAATGTTTCTTTGAAGTTTCTTAAAGGTGTAGCATATTACTAAAAATAATTATTCTAATGCTGCTATGAAGCATAAAACTATTAACAATAATAATAGATTTATTAGTCCAAGTGATCACATACAGAATATAGCACAGGTCAATATACAAATAAGTACTTACTCTATTTTTACCTAAAATATTAGTGATCAATTCAGTTATTAAAATACATGAGATAGAAAATCTTTTACAGAATTCAATATCGCTCCCATATAATATGGACTTGATTTATATAATTCTAACCTATGAAGATCATATTGCAAATATTTGCGGTGTCTTGCATTAAAATTATGGTACTCATTTTGTAGACTGAAACAAGAAACATATTTTTTTTACAAATTTTAAAATGTCTAACATGTCTATTCGTGGGAACGTCAATATTGTCTCATTAATAAAAATGAGTTTGCATGATTGGCGAAATTTTAAACCGAATATACATCAAATAGCCTTTTTTGCTTTATAAATACTTTACTAGCTGCTGAGGAATATCCGTAACAAATTATTCCATATCTAATAGACTCGAAATTTGAGTAATAAAAAGATTTTATAACTTCTTTACTAATATGCGATTCAAATGTATTGACCCCTCACTTTAACCGCGAATATCTCAGAAACGGAGAAGCAGAAAAAAATGAAAAAAATATGTGTTCATTATAAGTCTACTCTAAATCAATCACTGAAATTTGAATAATGTCCATTGGACACTTTTGAAGTTCTGCTAAGTATATTGAAAAATGTTCTACTTTTTAAGGGAAATTTTGACCATACCACCCTAGTAGCACAAATATTGCACCAATATATAATCCATATAGGACCAATATATGAATACTAGTTTTATATAGTGTAATGAAGCAAAATTTGCTAGGAAAATTGCACTCCTAATTCATGATTTATTTTAGTAGTTAAAATATAGGACATTAATATTATATTTTATACTTTATATGAAAGGCACAACTTGGTATTTTATTTTATTACTTTGGGAATCAGCATTAATTCTAGGTAGAAATATCCGTTAAGCGAAGCAAGTGACCCACCGCCGCGGCGGTGGGTCACTTACAAGTCATGCGGCGCGCCGCATGACTTGTACCGCCGCGGTACCTTGTAATCGGTCACTTGGCCAAGCCAGCGGGATACTCATTGCGAAACCGCTAGATGGAGCCAATGCCCCACTACCGACCAGATTTTACTCCCTTTATCTGATCTCTCAGCCAAGCCAGTGAATTATTGAATTCCGTTGGGTCCATTCACTTGGATCCGTCCAAGGAATTCAGGAGGATCGCCGACCGCCGCAGTATACCCAGAAGACACCGCCCAACAAGGAGTAAGTGAAAATTGGTAATTGGTAAGCAACTTGGCCGGAGTTAAGTACCATTTGTGTACTAACACCACTAACCGTAATAATCATACCCATACCTTTCTTTCAGCTTTTTAGGCAACTCACCGGGTGAGTACAGGAATATTGCGGGCAAAAACGGGTCTCCTGACAGTGGGCTAAGTAGTCCCCTGCGACTAGCTCCCCACGTGGACCCGTGAACGCCTGGAAGATTCCAGGTACTGACCGACCGGAAAGGAGGGTACTACCGAATATCCGAGGTGAAAAATAGGTCTCGTGACAGTGGGCTAGGTAGTCCCCTGCGACTAGCTCCCCACGTGGACCTTTTGGACACCTCAGATATCTCTGTAGCAAACGGGTGATTGCGTAACCATAGCGCCCGGACAATACTCTGGCTAATCGGGTCACGTAACAGTGTTCTAGGTAGTCCCCTGCGACTAGTTCCCTACGTGAACCCGTGACACCTGAGGGATTCTCGGTGCTGGTATACACGAACCCTGGAGGGACAGTCATCTCAAGGGATGACTTTACCAAAAGGGAACCGGGCCCAGTAATAGGTGGATTTATTTATTATTTAATATATATGTCCTAGCCAAGTTGCGTTAGTAGTTTGTTGCATGTAACTTATTCTCGTATTGCTTCCTCCCGCCTGGTAGTTGTACTGTACTGACCGTAGTTTTGCTTTCTGCACCGATTCATACCCCGCCGCATTACCGTTGTTGCTTATCATATGTATACCGTTCATGAGCCGCCCCTCTTACACCGCTTTCTTGCTGTTTTGTCTATGTTGTTTTCTGTAGTAGCATAACTTTAAGCATATAGTTTAATTTAAATAGAATTGTACCTGTTAGGAATAGCAAAAATAAATATTTTATATATTCTCTAAAAGTGAGTTTTACTGTGTGTGTGTGTGTGTGTGAAGTCTACTATCCCTAGACCCCTGGACGTACCGTGTCTCCACTGACGCTATCCCAGCCCTACTGTAACAGGCTGCGTTAGGAGGCTAGTGTGGGACCTCTACACCACGTAAAAAAATTGTAAAGGTGGCGCCCTAGCATACCGTCAACCGCTGACTAAAGCTCGAGTGCCAAAGTGACGTCCTTTCACTCACCTAACGAGTGAATAAAACGTCACAATAGGACCAATATATAAATATTGGTTCTATATTGGTCCAATATTTTGTGCTACTAGGGCAGTTTTAAATCCATTATAGCTTGGAAAATATGATGCATACTATGTAAATAATATTTTAGACACCGATAAAGCACGGCATTTTTGTACCAGAATTTTTTCATAATTTTTTATTTTAAAATTTTACAGTTATTCTCAAAAAAGTGACGTCATGTTTATTCGGTTATTCATCAACGTATTTAAAAAATGTTTCATAAAATAGTCAATTATATAAAATGTAAGCATTTTCAGAAAAAAGAATTGGTATATATTAAGTGTTAAAGTATAATATCATTGCAAGTTTGCAATAATATTATCTATTACTCTTGATTACTAAATTAATATTTGATACATGCCAATTATTTTTTTCTGAAAATGCTTACATTTTATGTAATGGGCTTGTTCAGCATTTTTTTTTATTTCATAAATCGAAAGTGCAAGTATAAATTAATGGATCTGCAAAAAATTAGAATATTATTCGCACGTTTAGTATCTTAAAAACTATTACAAATCTCCATCTCGCGAAAATGGGGCGTGGCCAGGCGCTACGTCACTATACGCATAGACTCGGCGATCTCAATAGACTTGATGCTCCTTACTTGTTATAATTATAAGTTTTTTCAAAGTATTGTTTGTTTTGTTTAATACTTGACAGTAGGGGAGTACAATTTGGTGAAATGTCAAATAATTACAATTTTCTATCGCTCCTGCCGGAACGAATTTTCGATTTTGACCATGCCATTTACGATTAGAATTGATCGCCGACCCTCTCCTTTCCTTATAGACATAGAACGAACTTTCACTCGACGTATTTATTTAGTTATCAGCGTTTAAAAATTCCATGTTTTTCGACTTTTCAGGTTAAATTTGAAAGGTCCCAGAAAGCCATTTTTCTTACGTCTTACGTCGTTAGAAGAAGTTTGGCTAGAGAGGTTGCCGAAAGATAGGCAACGCCTGGTATGGTAAGGGGTGTTTGATTTGGAATGGGGCATTATGCATTCTGATTTGGGGGTATGGTCAAAATTTCCTTAAAAAGTAGGACATATGTCAATATAACGTAGCAGAACTTCAAATGTGTCCAATGTACATAATTCAAATTTCCGTGATTGATTTAGAATATCATAGTAGACTCATAGTAAACACAAAATTTTTTAAATTTTCCTGCTCCATCGTTTCTGAGATATACGCGGTTAAAGTGAGGGGTCAATACATTTGAATCATATATTAGTATTTTTTTTACACACATAACCTACATGATCGCTCAACCGCGTAGTTTGAAACTTGTCAAATTTTCTCTTGATTTTCCATTTAACCTTATTAGAGAGCTACTGACATAATTGGCACTATTGGCACTATATGGATGAAATTGTAATTTGAATTATTTTTAAATGAATATTAGCGAAATAATCGGATACTACTGACACATTTTCATTTATCAGCCTAATTACATTATACTGATTTTTATCATAAGCAATTAGTGTCATGTCAACTGCAAATTCACAGTGAAAAACTGAGATATATTCGTTTATATCATTACAGTAAATTAAATATAATATAAGGCCTAGAGCACTTCCTTGTGGAAGACCAATGTCAATTGTGAGATTTTCAGAATGGTCACCAAAATAGTTCACAAGTTGCTTTCTATTAGTCAAATATGATCTTAATAAGTCACTGCCTTTTCCACACAGACCATTATATTCAAGTTTTTTCAACCAAACAATATGGTTAACACAAACGAAAGTTTTTGCTAAGTCTACAAAAGTAGCCATTACCTTTTTGCTTTGACAGAAAATTATTGCTTTATAAAAATGTTGTAATTGTTTTAGTTATAATTTGTTTCAATAATTTTAGTTGCTAAGATTAAAACAATTAGTAAAGTTGCAAGAAGACGTGGTTGAGTGTGAATACGTATTAACGTTTTGCTCGACTTGATTTTTGTGGTGTCCCAGAGATTAAGTAAACAGTCAATATCTTCTTTATTTTTTTAATAAATAATTTAATTATGGTTTAAATTTGTAATTGTATTTACGCAATCCTTCCATATTTAGCACCTTTTACTTAATATTTAGTTTTTCTATCGCACGGCATGTATATTTTTAAATTATTTGAATTTTTTAACTGTAATCCCCGTTGAATCGTAGTGGCGTGATTGTGGAATTGAATCTGAGAAAGTCATTTACAAAATATACAGAATTGAGTTCCCGGACGGGAACATGTGATTCCTGAGTTCATATTGCGCCAATATAACCCAACTTACCTTGGTCTCAAAATGCACCTCTGAAAAGATACACCCTCTTAAAGTGAGACAGGAGAAAACATTATTTTCCAATAATTTCCATTATTTTGAAGTTAACTTTTTTAATTTTCATGGTGTTCTTCGGTTTGGGTACTTTTGCCTGTATCTCCGCTCAGAGGCTTGAAAATTATATTTCATTTCTCCATATATCAAATGCTTTTTTTTTAAGTGGCATTGTTGATCCTAGAAACTGAGTCTATTAGCCAGTTTTCTTTATTGTATCAATTAAACACAATGTTCATTACCACTCTGATTACCAAAATGATTAATTATATAATATCAAAACCCAACTCGTTACTGCTAGACTACGAATACTTGCTATTTTTTGACGTTACTAATGAATTAAATTTTGTATTGTTATGACAACGTGACAGGTTTTCTGTTTCACAAGCACCTATGACCTACAGGGAATAACAATAATTCTTGATATACGGTTGATATTACACAAAATTGTAAAAGTATTAATTTGTGTACTGATACAGGTGCACATTATGTGAAGCATTTGTTATGAATGTAATTTTTTTAAATAAACTGCTTTTCTGTTATTATCAAATTTTATGCTGGAATCGTAAATCGTGTGCTGGAATCGTAAATGAATACTACAAAAAGAGGAAAAAACGACAATTTCTTGTATTTGAATATTACAAAAGTTCCTTTCTTGCAGCCCTTTCGATGCTCTGCAAAAAAGTATTCCGTATTTTACAGGGCGATTAAAAAAAACATAGCCAGCAAATATTAGTCACTATAAAAAAAAAAGAGAAACAAAAGATACCTGGTTGTTATCAAGTTACATACTTATAGAGTACTTATAGAGATACAGCTCCCATCAAAATTTGAGAATTTTATCTTCAATATAATGGAAATTATTGAAAAAAATGTTTCTTTTCTGTCTCACTTTAAGGCGATGTACTTCCTCAGGGATGCATTTTTGAACCAAGGTAAGTTGAGTTAAATGGGCCCAATATGAACACAGGTATCACAGGTTTCCTTCCGGGAACTCAATTTTGGAACACAATGTATATATGTATATAAATATTTCCATCTAGTTTATTGCCAGTACATGACATTAAAATATATTTATTTCACTATACTTGTCTCATTTTTATGATAGGAGTGGGAACTAGCTAAATAAAATTACACTCTGCAAAGGAACAATTTTATTTCTACATTCTGACAAAATGTTATTTTTAGATCATGAAATTTTATAAAAATTTCCATGTGTAAAGTTTATAATTGAACATTTGCATAATTTTCAGTGGTTTTAGGACATTTATTTTTAACATACAGTTATTTGCCAAGAGATATATTAATTATAATGACCACACTATTGTGTAGGATGATATATTACATTTTTCTGTACCAAAAATACATTATACTTAAGGCATTTGTTGTATTCGAGGATCATTAAATTTTTTATATCGCTGCAAGATGAAACCGTAACATGGACCACTTGTATTGAGTAACTTGAAAAATATGTAAACATCTGTCCACAACTGTAAATATTCATATTATTTGAAAAGATAAATAAACAAAATTTTTATGAGTTAAGAATTTTCTTAAAATATCTTTTGCAATACTTATTACTGTAGATTTATTTCTTCTATATGTACGAGGTGCTCCACGGCTTATGAGCGGCTTTCACAATTTCAGTAACCAATAGCTTTTTTATATTTAAAAAGGTGTTTTTAAAAGAAAATTATAATTTTCTGAGCATAAACTTTTACTTTTAACGGAACATCACACATCTCGTACGAAAACCGGATAGGTAATTTTTTTCTGATTTCAAACATTAAAATTTTTGTATATCTAGGTTAGTGTTGGAGATATGTTCAAATTATTATTTTATTTTATTTCATAAAACTGGGTACATACCTAACAAATGAACTCACATGGGCTTTGATATTCTTTAAGGCAATTACTGTGGATTTGTCAAATTATTATTTATTTGACAACTTCACACCTGTATTTTACATCTAATAAGAGGCTCTAATCCATTATTGCTTCCATGGTAACCGAATTTCCAAAAATATTTTGGTTGGTTGTTTACTTAAATAGTATTATACTGGAAATGTTTCCATCATCCAATGATACAATGTTACAGTGATCTTAGCTGTTGTCATATTTATATCTTTTAAAAATTAATAAGAGAGCAATTATATCTAGGGTTTTATTGACAATAATTATTATTCAACAAATTTTTCATTTATTTCTTATAAAATTAAATTTTTTGACACCAAGTCTAAATGCTTGAATAAATAATGAAAGTTCTATGTTTAATAAATTAAATGTGCCATTTTCCAGTGATTTAGTTAGTTACATTTTTTTTGGGGGAGAAACTTTGGATAAGCTTGTAGTAATAACAGACTGAAACTACTTGGAAGTGAAGAAGAGTAATATTAGTCCACTTTCTATAGGTTTTTATCCAAATATAATGTCGCAGAACTTGATATTTATTTTAAACACCCGGTACAGCATTTTCTAGTAACGGATATAATTTGTCTAAATGTTATTTATGACATTGTCTTAAGTTTTTTTCTTCTTCAATTTTTTGGGATTTCCTGCCACATGTATTCTTTCTTTTTAAGCGGTGCTCGGGGAATCTACAAAATATCACAATTAACCAGTATGTTACTGGTAAATAACCTCGACACGCCTGTGACTTTTACGTCAAAGGATCAGTTAGAGGTTGCTCTTTTTAAAATAAATAACACAAATAAGTATAAAAACTTGAAATTAAATATTTCGCCGACGTTTCGGAAATCTAATCTATTTCCTTTTTCAAGGCTTTTTTGAAAAACCGTATGATAAATACACAGCTCCAAGAATGTTTGTTATATTCAATATCCATAGATACTTACTATTTACATAGAACTGTTGATATAGTTAACAGTTTTTTTAGTTTTTATGCAATGTTAAGTTTGTGAAGTTCTTCTTTTAACATTGGCAACCAAGTTGTACAGACATCTATGGAACAATTCGACACGCATCTATCCTCATAATATTATCGCGGATTCTTTAATTTTTCTTTTTTTGGTATCTGCCTTTTTTGTTAAAATTTTTGCCGAGTCCCAGTTTATTCTATGTCCGTTCTCCCAAGCGTGTTCGCACATCTTGGACCTTTGAATTTCATTTTTTCTGATATAATTTTGATGTTCGCCCATTCTTACACTAAATGGTCTGGATGACTCACCCACGTAATGTTTGTTGCACTCACACGGAATATTATAAATGCAGTTTTTTTAATTTTGCTCGTGGTTCTTCGCTTTCGTCTTTGCCAGAATTGATCTTAAAGTGTTGTTTGTTTGAAATATCGTCCTAATATCAAATCTATCACCGATGTGGCGCAACTTTTCGGATAATCCACATACATAAGGAATTAACGCTGTGTAACGTTTTTCAGGATTTTTGTCGTACCCGATTGTTATTTTCAATATTTATGACGCCCCTCTTAACGTGCATCGAATGATTTGAGTTGAAATTTAAATACCTGTTGGTATGTGTTGGTTTTCTATAAACACTTGTTTCAATTGTACCATTTACTCTTTTAATTAAAACATCTAAAAATGGTAATTAATTTCTAGTTTCCTTTTCTAAAGTGAATTTAATAGGTTCTTTAATATTCAAATGTTCCAAAAAACTATCTAGTAACTCAATACAGTGAGGCCAGATTGCAAAGATATCATCTACGTATCTCCACCAGATAACCGGTTTGTATTCACAATGTTGAATATGTCTAGTCTCAGCCATAAATATATTGCTTAAAATCTAAACTACTTTGCCGGCTGTCTGCCACGATCCACCTTAGACTATAAGTAGAGCCTAACATACGAACTTTGGCTGCAATTCTAGAGACTTTTTAGTTTCTTATTTGTTGAAATCGGTTAAAAATATTATAAGCACCTACTTAACATAAAGGAAGTATCCCTCTCTATTTCTCAAAACCATCTATATAAGACTTCGTGTTTGAACTGGACCTTTACCACGGGAACAAATAATAATTCTTATTTAATATAATTTACTATTTAAGAGAAGTAGAGGTGGAGGGGAGCTCCTCTACTTCTCTTAAACAAACACTAGTTGCTTTGAACTTTTTACCTGCCCGGTACATTTGTTTGTTACTTACTATGTTATAACGAAGATTTACTATCATCGTAATAATAATACATTCCTGAAGCAGTCCAGTTAGCGCAGACATTTACCATAGCTTTGCAGCTTATAATTCCTGACATGATGATACTCAGAGGTCTGATTATTATTCTAACAATCCGAGATCTTAATTCGACTCGATGTACACTTCCAAGGAAAATTTACTAAGACCTCGTTATCACAGGATAAGACATTGTGAATTGGATCCTCTTTTAATTTGCAATTAGTGCTTTCATTAGTTAAATTAGCTACAAATACAACACGGGCATGATTGTGGTGTTCCTCTATCTTTTTGTAGTAAGAAAAAAAGTGAAATGATGGGGGAAAAGTACTCTAACATGTGTGTATCACGCATTAAGTTCGGGACCTAATAAATAGTCAAGGAAATGAAGCAGCAAAAAGGCCTCAACCCCAACATGAGACTCCTTCTCACCTGATTTTGGTGAACTGGTGTTTTTTCGATTTCCGGTCGTAGACTGGGACAGAAATTTTTTTTTTAAGATGAAAAAGGACCATTGGATTTTATATTCTGGACAATCATAAGCATTTTTTGACTCGTGACATTTTTACCTAACCTCATCCTTCTCGAGATATAAGCGTTAAAAATCCTATATCTCGCTAAGGGTTAAGTTACGTACAAAATGTCAAGAGTAAAAAAATACTCAGAATTGTCCAGAATAAAATACTAATGTCCTAACTGATAATCAAAGACCAATAATAATCGCAAATACTAGTTTTTTTGACAAGAAAAGCTTAAATAAATTCTTATTTTTAAATGCCTATAACTCGAGAAAGGTGAGGTTAGGTAAAAAATGTCAAGAGTCAGAAAATGCTTAGAATTGCTCAAAATATAGAGTCATGTTTTAATCCATAATAAACGCCCATAAATAATCGTAAATACTAGTTTTTTGAAAAAAAAAGCTTAAACATATGTTTCTTTTTTTAAAACGGTTATATCTCGAGAAAAGTGAGGTTAGGAAAAAATGTCAGGAGTCAAAAAATTATTATAATTATCAGAATTTTAAAGTCCATATGTTTTAGTTCAAAGTAAGTGCCCAAAATTTCTTTTGAGGGAAATCCTAAATACTAGCGATCAAATGTTTTTTTAATCGCTTATATCTCGATTAGAATAAGGTTAGGTAAAAAGTGTCAGGAGTCAAAAAATGCTTAGAATGATCCAATATATAAAAGCCAAGGGTTCTTTTTTAATTAAAAAAAAATGTGTTGTTGACCGGAAATAGCGAAGTTTTGTCCCACTTTACGACCGGAAATCGAAAAAGCACCAGTTCCCATGACCCTGACTTTGTTCAGTACATCTTTAGGAATATTTTGCACTATCTCACATAAAAATCAGATGCGACGGAGTCTTACTTTGGGGTTAAATGCTTCATTTTCTCGACTAAAAGTTATATTGGAAGTTTGAGAGCCAGAAGTTTTATTGGTTTCAACGAGTCTTCATACAGCCTCCGATTTTTCTTGAACATTACTCATATTTAATATAATGATATTGCATATCATTTTACATGTCTTGAAGTAAGCTGAGTTCAATACAATCATTAGTTTGTGATAGAACAAATTTCCTAATAACCCTGTAGAAAGTAGTTACTACTCTTTTAGTAGGGAACCCTCAATTCTGCAGTTTGACAAACTAATAAAAAATGCATTAATTCTAGGAAAACCTTTTCATTTGGCAGGCCATATACATAACCCAAAAATATGGTCGAATCTAAAGGAAGGCTGTGTTGTTTGGCAACCGACTTTATTGTGAATGTGAAGAAGCTGAGGGTAGTCATGAAAACGTTTACAATATTGCAACAAGCTCTGTTACCTCAGCCGACGCAGAAGCCATGATCTCTTCAATGTACCATTTTATTGTTTTCAGAAAGGCAATCTTAAAGACTGAGGATCATATGGCAGAAAAATATACATTTCACATAATTATAGAAAATGTGGACATTCATTTACTCATTCTACGTGTCATTATTAACAGTTTAACTAGTTCTGATAAAATTAAGATAGAGATAAAATGTGTGGCTGTTAGAACAGCAATTTGATCAGGAAAATTCCTCTGATCAATTTTGGGGTTGCTGTTCATGATGAAAAAAGTCGGTAAAGGTATTTGCACAGAATTTCCCTCTTTATTTATACAGGGCGGTCACTCTAAAAACTTATGAATGAGGAAACGACATATGAGAATAATTATCGGAATGCAGTTATCACTATTATTACAAAAATCTGATAACTTTTGGTCAAAAAATATATAGAGTAGTTATCTGATAGTAAAAATTAAATGTTAAATAAAATGTGTCAAATATGGAAGGCTTAAGTAAGTACATTTACAAATTTTCGTCATAGTTGAATTACTTGTTAGGATGACCACCCTGTATATTTTAAACAAAACTATGATAGGTGTCTTCCTTGCCAATTGTAATAACTATATGCCAAAGTATTTATATTAGTCGTAAAAAAAAATATATATATATTTTTTTTAAATAGGTTAAGAATGTCATGAAACTTGGAGATTTTAAATTTGAGAGGAATTTTTTTTTCATTTTCTGTTCCCTTTAGACGGTCCACTCTGTATATTTTCCAGTAAAAGTCTAACCATTCTTTGCTGGTAGTAGCGTGAACTACCTACCAAATTTGACTGGCAGACAGACAGAGTGACAGAATTAAAGAAACCTTTATTTTCGTAATGTATATGGTCTGAAACGTGAAAATCCGTATTATTTTTTTCCCGAATACAGTAGTTCCCTTCGGTATGCGAGGGAAGTAAAAATGAAAAAATGCAAAACTCTTTATGGCAAATGGCCTTGGTTCATCAAAACCAAATCGTGATTGGGTACAATTTGAACAATACCACAAAAAATTTATAAAACTTAAGACTATAACTTTCCTCTGTGTCCATAATCTAGAGTGTCTATTATACCTTAAACAATACGAACTCCTATATATTACGCACAGTCACCCTACATGAACATTATACTAGAAACTGTGATAAAATACATTTTTCGTCGGCTCACCAAAACAAGAAATGGGACAGGCTACTACTCGCCAGATTCTATAATGCTCTACCTAATTCAGACATAAACTTAAATTTTTTTGGTATTTAAAATCAAAATCAAACACTACCTAAAAGTTAAGGCCTTTTTCACGTTTAATGAATTTCTGGAGAATGACTTCATGATTTAACTTAATACTTCCTAGGCAGTGTATATATGTATAAAAGTGTACTACTCATATTCTATTACTATTCATTCATTTTATTACTATTCATCTATATTTTATGTACCTAGTTATACTATTGTCTGTTTTCTGTTTTTTTATTTTATTTTATACACTTCACTCACTCCAATTTGTTCTTACTTGTGTATGCATTTTAATATGTAACAGTTTTGTAGTTAATGCGTCAACAGGTAGACACACAACTTAAATGAATCACGGAAACTTAACGGAAGCATCTCACAAACACCTACACTTCCCATCTTGCATCCATTCCTGCACCATATCTAATCCGGGATACGTAGTCGGTCCGGCGGTATATAAAAACATCCAGCAAAAACGGAGTAATAATTGCACATTTTCCAAGAATTATCCGTTCCAGTTTTTGCAAATTAAGTTCAGTAGTTCTGATAATCCTATTTTTCAAGCAAGAAATAAGTCCACAATGGTTCAATAAGGTGATTCTGGATAAAACACATATATGTAAACCAGTTACAAAAAAAAACTCGCGAAGAGAAGTCATATGTTCTCTTGTGTGTGCTGTAGCTTCATACTGCTGAAAATTATCATGCTGAAGTTTATCATCGTGTAGTTGTTGAACAAATACGG
This sequence comes from Stenurella melanura, assembly GCA_963583905.1. Classification (NCBI taxonomy): domain Eukaryota; kingdom Metazoa; phylum Arthropoda; class Insecta; order Coleoptera; family Cerambycidae; genus Stenurella; species Stenurella melanura. Next base: position 156,281,969 of record OY757310.1, read on the forward strand.
ACAATATATTGTTTATATATTTCTTACCATTAAAGAAACAAACGTTTCTTAGCTACTAGACTAATGATGATTTTGATCACCTGGACGCAGATACTTTAGTAGAAGAACGAGTATTTTTGATAATTAGTTACTTAATAAATAATTTTTTTACGAATCTATTTACAAAAGTGCCATGAGTTCTTTATCGAATTGTTTTCATACTTCAAGGACTCCGTGTAAAAACTGTCTATATTTAGATAAAAATATCTATATGTAGATCAACTTATTTCAGTAAATTAATTTAGATATAATTATAACAAATAATTATTTCTCATTTGAAAAATTTGTTATTAGCGCCACTGAAACTTTAATTGGATTTTTCAATTGGCCTGTAGATTTGTATCCTCTTAATTACTTAGTTACGTGGGCGAAAAAACTAAGAAAGTTTTCGTTTATTTTTATGTCGGTATCACCTGTCGCTAAGTGTCATGTGGAAAACTAATTTTATAACATCTGTCTGAAAACGCATGCGTGTTGATGTATTTTGCGCACCGTAAGAATCTCAATAATCAGTGGCGTTCAAAATGTACTTAGTTATACCCATTGTTATTAATTAATTTTAAGAAAAGTTTAGTAACAGTATCAACTTTTGTAAAATAACATAATTTGAAAATATACAGTCTGTCCACGAACTGAATTCGCAACAGTGAAAATATTTTTATTTGTAAGTTTAGAAGAAAAAATCGTTCTTAGGAAATCTTTTTATGGAAAATGCTGTATATTTACAAACATTGTTACAGTCTATTTTCGTATCTGTACATTTAAATTTGAATATCGTAATATGTTATCGTTTTAGTCGAGGCTATATATAGCATAACTGGTTGCCTACCGTGCGTGCTCCATGTGAGCCACGCACAGTGATGCTGGCAACGCATTGTTGGCAATGCATTGCTAGCAACGCACCGTAACTGTACCTAATTTCTTAGGAAGCGAGTTTCGAACGTCTCGATTATAACCTTTTCAAGACCGTTATTATCAATTAAACTTATTGTTTTGTTAATGGAATTGCGAAATACTGTATTATGTGTGAAATATAGACGTCATTAAGGGAGATTTATCAGATTTGTGGGTTATGTTGTATAGCGTTCATTCGGAACGTACCCATGGACAAAGTTTTAGTCATTCTCGGATTTTGACAGAGGTTTCCGTCTTGGCCATTTTTGGGGATTTTTTTCCGTTTGCCGGCTGGAGGATCAGTTGTGTCACTGAGCACGTGGATAGCATTTTGTGAATTTGCTCCTTTAATGGGATTTAGTGCTGTGGTGACAAATTAGCAGTATTTTATTTTGATACTTTTATTATTTTCTGTTGGGAAGTACTGCTACGGAATTTTCCGGATAAATCAACTTGCTGGAAGCACATGGCATAGGAATTCTGAAAGCCCACTCAACATCTAAGGTATACCTCTGAAATCTCTTTAGAAAATAGATTTGTAATATTCGTTATTTCTTTATTGCAGGGCTTTTTGGTTTTCTTGTTCTTTTTGTACCTTTGTCTTTGAATAACCTAACGAGGGACCTTATATCACATTCCACCTTCTACGTGAGGCATAGAGAGCTCGTCAGTTTTATTACGGTACTAATTACACGTTAAAGGTAAATTGTCAGTAAATATTTTGCATATGACCAATTAAATTTTAGTAGTTTTGAACACCACTCTTACAAATTTTTCACAGTCAATTTAACCTATCGTCACTTAATAGTTCACATTATTTTGTTCATTTTATGCTATTATTCAGTATTTTATGTAACCGTCTAAGCCAATATATTTTGGGGGGTCATATTTTGCCTATTATTAGTTAAGATTTTATTAGTTTTAAGTTATCATATGTTTTGTGTTAGGTTAAGTGTGGGCCACACATCTAAGTATATCGATTGTGTGTAATGTTATTTCTGTGGGTTTTGGCTGTAAGCGTACCTATATATAATCATTAAATCTGTTATAGTAAGAAGCGTATTTGTTTTCAGCAGCGTACATTTAAAGCCCCAATTTGTCGAATCCACTCCCCAGGTACTTGTCTAGTCGGCCGTGTGAGCCTCTTTCGCCACCAATTAAATGCAGAGAGGGGACTGCACGTAAAACATAAAAATTTTGTTCAGGGCACAGGGTGACCACCCTACCCTACTGTATTGCTGATGCATCAGCCTCTAAAGTTATTTTTTTTTTACATATTCCCCTTTTATCTGGGAGCCCTGCAACAACATCTGAAACTACAAAGAGCGAAGTGTCTTTATTTGTAAAAAATGTTCCTAGAAATGCTAAGGAATAAAAAAAAAAAGGTTTTATTGTTAAATGTTATGGTTTGAGAGATTATAGTTCCTATAGTGAAGTCGCAGAAAAATTCCATGATCCAATTACTTGGCTACCTGGAAGCCCAGATCTGGCTATAGTGGATTTTTACTTTTGGGATATCAAAAGCCTAGGCAACAGAATTTAATAAAAATTTAGACTGTTTAAAGGAGAGGGTTAGGAAAAAAGCATTTGCAGAAACATGTTTTCTTACTGATATGACTTTTAATTTCATATATATCGGTACTATTTGAATTAGGAAAAGTCGCACTTTTCCTAACTAGAGTGGAAATAGTAATTTACCAAGAAAATTTCAGTACAAGCCGCAGGTAAATCCTGGAAGCTTGGGGAGACCTGCAAAACATTATTCTTCGGTAAGTTTTTTCGATCAACACTGATACAAAATAAATGTTTTACTATTTTTTAAGAAAATTTCCTAACAAATACAACGACAAACAATATATGTTAAGTGTACTTATCTATTTACAATTCCCAACAATTAACACAAGGTTGCTTCCATAGCAACAAGAAAGCAAAGCCAACTATACCAAAAGTTGGCAGCATTTCTTACCTTCATGGATCGGGAAAGAAAATAACACGGATCGGAAAAGCTTTTGCCGATCTCTGAAGTCCATTTTCCGGTCTAGCCTGGGAAACGTTACTTTCTGTCCGAAAATTTCTTTAGAAGGGGTGTATTTTCTGGTCGGTCGAAAAAAAAAAGACATTTTCGCACTAATTTTGTTTATATTTACTCGTTTCTACGCCAACATTCCTTAGTAATGAAATTAGATTTCTTGATCCAACTATTCATTTAAACGTCAAATATCAAATTTAAAAAATATCTCCATATAATCATTTTTCCAAAAAGAAGAAAAAGCGTATTTTCCTAACTCATTGCACAAATAGCTATTGCAGCAGGAGGTCAAAATTTCATAATTAACTGGAAACTATAGCATTTCTTCTCTAATTAGCCCAGTTGTCAGAAATAGATTTTGATATAAACCTGTCACTAAATGTTATATGGTTGAATATGTCAGAATAAGTAGTTTTATTGGTGTAAAATATGATAAAAAAAAGTCTACACAGCTGTACGGTGCCGGCGACCCCAAAAAAAATCGAAAATATTGGCCGAAATTCGGTTTTTGACCAATAACTCGAAAAATAAAAAAAATATATAAAAAAAAACCAATAGCACTAGATGATAGAGGGGAAAATTTCACATCAAAAACGTATATGAAATTTTTTTGTACGATCAAAAATGTAGGCTTGAGATTTTTTTTTAACGTATGAGAAAATGTGAAAACTACAAAGAGTGAAAGTGTGAATAATTTGAAAAATGAGATTTAGCTCAGTCGTCAGGGGTTTTAAGGTGCCACTAAATGTTATAGGGCTGAATTTTTCAGAATAAGTAGTTCTATTGATGTAAAATACGATAAAATAAGTTTACAGCTGTAAGCGGTCGGCGATCACTAAAAAAATCGAATATATTGGCCGAAATTCGGTTCTTGGCCAATAACTCGAAACATAAAAAAAATGTATCAAAAAACTAATAGGCTACTAGGCGATAGAGGGGGAAAGTTCACATCAAAATTGTATATGAAATTTTTTTGTACTATCAAAAATCTAGGTTCCAGATTTTTTTTGACGCACGAGAATGGAGCGTGGCGACACATAAGTACGGCTCGCGAAGCGTGCGCGGTCACGGACGCGTTGTAACTTCTGAGCTAATTAATGAAATTGAGCTCAACAAAGCTGAAATGAAACGAGAAACATGTGGCTATCGGATTATAATATTTTCAAATATAAAAAATGAGTGAATGTAGGAATAGTACATATATGAAGTCGAAACATAAAGAGATTTCTGATGAAATTGGTAAAAGCTCTACCATTTCTATAATTTTTAAGATAACTAATTTTTATAATAAAAGTTGTTAACGTTTATTTTACCCCTAGTTTCACGAATTTTGGAGCAAAGAAAAATGTTTCTTTTATTTTCCTAAAATAAAGGAAGGTAATTCAATTTTTAAAGCAAATCCCCTTACAACATCTTAAAGTACATATTTCAGCTTTAAAAATCGCACAACAGAAATCTAATAACGCGATTTAAACCAAAGTAATAGATGGTTAAAATTAGTTATGAATATCAAATTTTATCACTTTTTCAGGATTTTGAAATTTTGGAAGTGTACTTCTTCAAAAATACTTCAAGAGTAATATGTGAACGTTTCAGATTTTTATCTTAATGATAGAGTGTACAGAGCCTTGTCCTGCTGGAAGCGCTTCCGGACAATATTCCGCTCATAAAGTTATCTTGCATACAATACGTGACGTACTACCAGCAGTACATGCAGCAAATATGAATAAAATACATATTGCCATTAACCTTCGTAAATCGAAGACCTGCTGGCAGGACTCACTTTAATCGTAAATTGTGCTGCCTTAAACGGAAAGATATTTTTAGTTGTGTAAGAAATAAATTATGGAGCATATTGTAAATTATATAAATAAATAATAAGTTACAACATAACCCTTCGATGTTCTTTCAATCTTGCATTGGTGCTTCAGATGGTAAAAAAGCTAGCCAAGAATCCATCTCCGTCATATTCTGGGTAATATGGACATGCAATCGTGGCTTATACTGAGCATCTTTGAAAGTATTTATGGTGATTGTTTCTCCAAGTAGTATCATGGACCGTCACGTTATTAACATTGGTATTATTATTATCAAAAGCAGATTCTTCATTTACTGGGGTTTCAGCACTTTCTGACTCAGTCGGAGAAATTTCGCCACCAAGGTCATCTGAATCGGAGTACGACGAAGAAGAAGAAGACGATGTGGTTGGATGTGATCCAGAAGAACAATCTTCTGATGAAGCTTCATCCGCCAGTCTACGTTTATTGGTTACAGATCATTGACTACATCAATCTGCGAAAGGATATTGATTTCTGGAGTGTCTGAAAAAAAAAGTGCATGTTGACTGAAATATAAAAAAGGCCTTCCTCACAAATTATTCTTTTAATGCGGCCGGTTTTAGGTCCAAGTATACAAAAAACGCATTTACTTACTTTCAATTTGAAGAAAACTACAACTAATCTTCCTGGTGCTTCTATCAATGTCCCAATCGACACTTGCCAGGTTTTTTTATTTCAATTTTTGTTTTATTGCTCTGAAACACCTGGCGCTATTTCACTCTTCGCCAAAATACGATATATCCACGAATGGTTATTTTTCAGATCAAAAACCGTTCCCAGCGTGGGAATACGCGTACCTGGCTTCATCATTTAAGAGTAACTGACTGACAAGTTCAAGCACGCATAACTTGGGAACTAATAAAGATAGCGCCTTCGGACAAACATGCGCTCAGAGTATTTCATTGGCTTTTGGAAAATGTACAAATTTGTCCTGCAGGTAGGTCTCATAGCCCTAATATTTAGCGATTTCTAGCGTACTCAAATGAGTTGTTCTGGTACTGCCGCCAGGACTCTGTACGCTCTATCATTAAAAATTGTAGAAATGGTAGAGCTTTTACCGATTTCATCGAAAATCTGTATATGTTCCGACTTCATATATGTACTATTCCTACATACATTCATTTTTATATTTGAAAATATGATAATCCAATAGCCATAAGTTTCTCGTTTCATTTAAGCTTTGTTGAGCTCAATTTCATTAATTAGTACAAAAGTTTCGCAAGCCGTACTTATGTGTCGCCACGTTCCATTCTCGTGCGTCAAAAAAAATCTGGAACCCAGATTTTTGATAGTACAAAAAAATTTCATATACAATTTTAATGTGAACTTTCCCCCTCTATCGCCTAGTAGCCTATTAGTTTTTTGATACATTTTTTTTTATGTTTCGAGTTATTGGCCAAGAACCGAATTTCGGCCAATATATTCGATTTCTTTAGGGATCGCCGACACCTTACAGCTGTAAACTTATTTTATCGTATTTTACATCAATAGAACTACTTATTCTGAAAAATTCAGCCCTATAACACCTTAAAACCCCTGACGACTGAGCTAAATCTCATTTTTCAAATTAATCAGACTTTCACTCTTTGTAGTTTTCACATTTTGCAAATATTTGGCATCTTGCACTTAAATTTAGGGAAATACTCTAACTTTTGGACTGTTTATAAAAAGCAGGTCTGGATCCTCTCCCGCATACAAATGAAAACGTTCTTCCTTTTCCAAATTCAATCAGTGGACACAGTGCATACGATTACGGTATGTTTTTCATAAGGAAGTAATATGATTATATTGTGATTAAACATACTGAAAATTGAAAAAAGGGAATTAATTATTTTGAAGGTGAACATGTGTATGATTTTCGACTATTTTTTACATCCAATGCAATGCAGTTATTTTTCAAAAAATAAGTGACAAAAGTTACCAATTATTTAATTTAAAAATTATAATTTTTTTCAATTCTTTTTTAAATGTGTTCATAAAGCCAAACATTTTGTGAAATGCAATTATAACGCCTATCTCAATTTTAAAGTAATTGAAATACTTCCAAGTTTGTGAACTGGGGTAATTGTTGTCTATCCTATATATATACGAAGGGATTTTGACGAATCTGAAAAATAACAAGCTAACCATTATACTCTTCGCCGATTTACTACACTTATTATATAATTGTTGCACATTCTATAAGATACTCTTCGCAGTTTTTTTTTGGCATATGATATTAGTTTCAAACATTTGTTCTTTAATTACAAAACAATTTTTTCTTTTCGTTTCAAAAATTAATAACTTTTTTATTTATTTATCGATTTTGTTCAAAGATAATAAGGTTCTTCCTCTATCTAACACTAACTTACTGTCTAAATTTCAATACAGTCGGACTTTTGTTTCTTAAGTTATGGCGTTTAGAAGAAACGCGACGGGCGGGTAGACAGACAGACGGACGGACGGGCGGACGGACGGACAGACAGACAGACAGTCAGACATTCAGACAGACGGACGGACATTTTGTAAGTTGTTCAGAATTCAATCACAGTGATATGAAATTTTTTCTCTGCGAGCAATATTACCGGTTTTAGAAATGTGCCGACCGAATGCAATATTCTCTTCGTTTTGTATTTGCGAAGAGTATAATAAAAGGTAGGAAAACTATGGATACTCAACTCTGGCTACAGAAAGTTTGCAACTTGAATCTATAGATGCATTTCCAGCTTAATCAAATTTAGATGCTCTTAATGATAGTAATGGTATCCAGTCAACATGTATTAGCAATAATGCCAAACGGCATGAATCATGCCATCCAACATTTGATAATCGTCAAATGGAACGTGCCCGTAACTGGCCTACAAAAATGGTCACTTGACTTCTGATGTAGGTGCACCACAACAAACTGTTCCCTCTACTAGTTCCTCTACAACCCAATCGTAGGCTGAACCACTATATATACTTTTCACCATATGTGTTTTATGCTTAGAAATAAAAAGTAATGGAAGCATCCATTCTATAAGGGCATTGAGACCGGAAAAGTAAGATCGAACTAGTAATAGCTCTCAACTTAATATCATAAACAATGTGTGGATGCTTTACTTATTAAATGGAATCACAATTTTGCGAGGGAATGGTGCTTGCAAGGCTTATAAATTTCATTCAGACATAATTAGGCAGTAGGACATTTTCTTCTCAAGAATATTTAATGATAGATTTGTCGGATTGTGAGATAACAGAGCTCTTATCAATGCATTACACGAGTCTGAGTAAAACGGTCGTCTCTTATTTCGTTCAGCTTCGGGTCGAGAAAGGCAGAGAATATGTTTTGATATATCTGAGGAAAAGCTATGAAGTCTACATTTAAGGAGACTACAGTGAAACTCCTTTCTCCATAGTGTGCTTATTTCAGCAAATTGTGGATGGAACAGAGCTACTAAATTATTGTTGAACGAGATAGCCTCATTGAGAAGCACTGCTCAATAAATGTGGTTGTTAAAGTGATCGCGATAATAGAACATGCGGTTGTGTTGCCAGTAATGTTCCCTGCTGCGCCAATTTATACAGAAAAATTCAAGATTCCAGATACTTGAATACGATAGATACAATAGGCAATTTCGACTCTTGTATTCAGTATCTTATTGAAGAAAACTGATTAAACATTGTGTTCTGAATGATGTTGTCTTTATAGAATAGTATTCTGGCTAAAATCATCTTGATTTATTTCTGTTTCACTTTAACTTCCGTACTTCAATCATTATTATTAATACATGTTACACATATAAAACAAACCCCATTAACTTAGCATAATAGGAAACAGAAACACCAAAGTGGTGATCAGGAAGCAACAAACACTCTCATACCCAACATGTTCATATACTAAATATTTGATAATTCTATATCATTAGCATTTTAATATATTTAGTGGCCATATTAGTTCATATTCAAAATAACCTCATTATCATTTTCAGGAGGGCACAGTTATGATTACACCCCGCATAGGAAAATCGGACAAGGTTTATTTCTTTTTAAATATCCGCCGTCATCTTGGTTACTAAGGGATAATGTTGACACCCCTTGACAAAATTGCGGAAGTGGCACTTGTACCGCACCCACTATAATTGTGTATTCAATAAATAATTTAGAATAGTAAACAGTTCAAAATTGTAGAGGTGTTTCAGAATCTCATGAGCCGCGAAATGCGCAAAAGGCAAAGTTTACTCTGACTTATAAGTATGTTTTTGAAGACACTGGAGGTTGCCTTGCTGTATACATAAACAAGAGCTCGGGATAAATTGTAAACAATAAATATAATATTTTTAAGAAGTGTAACTGAGTCAACAGGAGGGATTATGTCTCTGCGCATATGAAGGTCACAGCTCATGAGGTTTTAAAACACCTCTATCACTTCTTCTCAATCATGTTGATTTGAGGTAACAATCAACAACCAATGACGTGCGGCGTCGGGTTGTTACCAAACAATATGCCTGATCGTCGTCCGTAAAAAGTTAAGTCGAATGCCTACCAGAAATAATCAGATCTTGACATTCGAAAAGAAATGGAGCAATATATATATATATATTTGGCCTGGCACATGCGAACTTTCGTACACACCGTGCTTTCAGCAAGGAATGCATAAACGTATTACGCAAGCGGAAGGCATAATAAATAATTAGCCAGAATCTAAGATGAAATAAACGTGCACGTTTGGCAGAGACACCAGTGAGTCACTGCGCACACTGTCCGGTGCGCATGACAGAAATATTTGGCAAAGTAAATGCAATTCGACTATCTAGGTTAAACGTCTGCAATGATAATGCACCTGTTTAGTTAATTTGGACTTTATTTACTTGAAGCACGGGCAGCGCACAAATGATTTAACTGTCTCGTGATAATTAACTATGCAGACTCCATTTGCATCAAGGCGTTTATTACTGCATTAATGTGTGTTCTTCTAAATATACAACTCGGATCATAGGCGGAACTAGAAGGCCTCTCAGGGAGGAAGGGGGCATTCAACAGCACAATAATGGGTCTACCTCATGGTGTTCCTGAAGTAGTTGCCACAAGCATCAAAATAACACAGTTTAAAAATAAATTATTATTTGTTTGCTTATAATTTTATTGAAACATATTCTTTATAGGATTTTGCAAACGGCAGAAAAAAAAACTATCTATCACTAAAAGAAAAGGTTTGTGTAAAAATATTAATGAAATCTTTGCATTCTTTCGATAACCTGAATTCTGGTTATGCTAGCAAATTAAAATCCTAAAATGAATTTGTCTAATTTCTTATTTGACAATTATCATTCTAACACTAGCATCCACATCGTCCCCTACCGCCATGCAGATTAAACTATTTCCCATGTCTCTTTGGTCAATATTACGAATCCGTCCTCAAAATGGGCGCTCTCCTTCTAAAGGGCAATAAAGGGCAAAAATGAGAAAAACTACATTTTATTGAAAAAGAAGTGCGAGGTGTGTTTAGCTAGGTATATTTTAATGTTGAATACGAATCCGATTTTTAAATATGACACTCTCTCCTCCAAAAGGCCAAAAAAGGACAAGAAAGGGCAAAAACTCAATTTTATTGAAAAAAGAAGTGCTTGGTGTGGTTTCTTATATATATTTCTTTGTTGAACACAAATCCGATGTTAAAAAAAGGCATTATGCTCCCCAAAGGGCAATGAAGGGCTAAAAAGGGCCAAATATTAATCGTTTATTGCTCGAAGGTATAGGGGTTTATAAGACTAAATTAACCTGTCCTAACTAATGTCAACCAAGGTTTGTGGCTGACCACAGAAAGAGTGAAAACTTGATAGGGCCCTTATGATCGGTTAAAACTCTTCCAAAGGTTTGCCGCATGCTTGGGTTTACACTACTTAGGTCAGGTTAGGCTAGTCTTAGAAAACACTCTCGAGCAATAAACGATAACGTTTGGTCCTTTTTAGCTCATTGCAAGGGCAAGGCGCCCTTTTTTAATATCGGATTCGTAATCAGTACCCAAAAATACGTAGGATAACCCTCAGTTCTACACGAATTTTCGGTAAAATAGACATTTTATACATTATTAACAACTATTTTTCAAGATGGCGGGCACTTGCCCTATGCAGAAGGAGCTAGACTTTGAGCATAATATTCCCCATTAGCATTTTTGGGGGAAATATCGTTTATTACCACAATTCACAATTTCATTTACGCCCACATAACTCTATAGTTGAAAGACGTCTAAGTTCAAAAGGTGCATTGCTAGTTAACTGAAATAATAGTGCAGGTGCACCACATGTGTCAGTAACACTCAAAGCGTTATAATTCACCATTCACTAAGTTCTGCTCTGATTGAAGAATCAGCAGTGGAAAATTACAGAAAAAATTTAAAGTCAACTCATTCTCTGCCTAGAACATTGAAACATTTTTCACTGCCATGATATCGAAATGTGACATATGAGGATCCTTAAGCCAACGGAATTTGTTACATTAACGACTATGTTTCAAGACATAGGTAATTTAATGTAATTGCTTTTCGATATAGGAGACAAATGTTACGATTACATTTTTTTTTTACCCCAGCATCGACAACTTAGGTATTAGCCGCCTAAACGCAAATAGTGTGCAGTGACAGAGTTCAATCTACAAGTACAGATATAAATAAAATGAAGTATTATTCTCACATTTTGAAGAAAAGATCAGCTTTTCTTAGAAACTCTGATACGCGGTCTATGTTCATGCTTTTCTTATCTAAGTATTCTACTAATGATCTTGGCATATGTCAATTTTGCCTAACATTTTCTGAAACGTTACATTCAACTAGCAGATGTTTGACTGTAATGACATTTCCACAGGTGGGACATTCAGGTGGTCTTTTACCTGTTACCAAATGGAATGAGCTTATATGGGTGTGACCAATTCGAAGACGAGTGAGCACTACCTGCTCTCACCTTGTCAGCTTTCTAGGAGCCATACATTTGTTCACTGTTTGTTTCACTGTCCCTAGTTTACTTATTGTGGTGTCCCACTCTGCCTGCTATGCGTTAGTAGTCTTGGAGGTAGAAACATTGTCCATGTCAGAGTTTATTATTGCTATACCATTCTCGGTATATTCATGTTCTGCTGCTTGACGGGCAGCCATATCCGCCTTCTCATTACCATGAATTCACACATGTTTTGATGCCCAGACAAAAATCACCTGCTTACCAATGTTAGTCATCCAGTGTGGTAATGAAAGAATATTTTGGACCTGTGGAACTCTTGAGAAAGTATTCTATAACGCTTGGATGCAGCTTAAGGAGTCTGTACAAATTAAAAATTAGTCGTATACTGACATCTCAGAGTATCTAAGCGTCATCCATGTCGCATACAATTCTGCAGTATAAATACTAGCCATAGGTGGCAATGTCCAAGAGTAGGTATCTTCCAAAACTAGAAAGGCACAGACCACTTCACAATCAGTTTTTGAACCGTCAGTATAGACTCTCAGAGCATTTGGATACTTATTTATGACTGCATGAAATATTTGGTGTAGGGTCATGTTATTTACCTCGCCTTATATTTAGCGAGATCTATTCTTCGAGATCTTACTGAAGGTGGTGTTAGCTCCCACGGCGCTATCTCGCAATTGCCCAGACGTAAGACTTCTGGAAGTTCCATGTCAAATTTTTGTAATAGCTCCTTTGCGCGAATCCTCAATGGACATATGATGGTAGGTCTTGCCTCATAGATGTCATCTAATTCTGTCTTGCGAATTATGGAATGGAGAGAGTGATCTGGGAGAGTCCAGATTTTAGTAAAGTAATTTAGTAGCAGGCGATCTCTTCTAAATTTGTGGAAATCCCGCTTCTACGTATACTGACTCCATTGGACTAGTTCTGAATGCACCAGTTGCTAATCTGAGACTCATGCAGTGTACGAAGTCTAAGACTGTAAGTCGGGATCTACGAACCGAAGAGTATATATGACAGCAGTAACCTAATTTCGACAGTACCAAGGATGAATATAATTTCAGCAACACCTCTCCATTTGCACCCCAATTGATACTTGAGACAGAACTTATCAAGTTTAAAACCTTTCTTGTTCTTTTTGTGAGGACCCCAAGTGAGTATTATCGAAGGTTACACCTAAGATTCGGGTTTTGTTACTGACTTTTATACGATTTCTATTTACGTACAAGTGAGGTTCGTTATGAGGCCTTCTTAAGTGACAAAAATGGATGCACTCGGTCTTTGACACAGAGGATTTAAAGGCTTCACCGACCAATCTATTGATATTCTGTTGAATATTCCCCTCTATTTCTTCCATCGATTTAGCGGAATAAAAAATTATCAAATCGTCCACGTATACAGAGCCTAATACTGGATGTGTAACTTCAGAAATTAGTTCAATTACAGCAACAGAGAATAGCGTGACACTCAAAGTGAATCCCTGAGGTACACCGTTCTCCAAAGTAAATGGATTAGATTTAGTGTTGTTGATTCGAACTTCAAAATAGCGGTTACTTAAAAAATTCTCTATAAATAAAGCAAGACGCCCTCCTAAACCTCGCGTGTGTAGTATCTTTAAGATTCCATTTCTCCAAGGGGTATCGTAAGCTTTTTCCAAATCAAATGACACTACAACTGTGTGTTCTCTTCTAGCAAAGCTATTTTGGATGGTATCTTCAGGCAACGCGAGCTGGTAGCAGGTAGATCGATATTTACGCAATCCCATTTGGAAGGGACTTAGAACATGAAGGGTTTCTGAAAGCCACAAAAGTCTGTTGTTTATAACCCTTTCCAATAATTTGCTTAAGCAGCAAGTTAAGGATATTGGGCGGTAATTCGATGCTAGGTTGGAATCGTTACCTACCTTTAAAATATGAACGATAATGGCCTGACGCAATTGATCTGGGTAAGTATCTGTTCTCCAGATAATGTTGAACAATTCAAATATTTTGATTTTACATTCTCTAGGAAGCTGCCTTATGAGCTCGTAGGGTATCCTATCTGGACCTGGAGCTGACTTATTAACACACGATAAAGTATTTTCAAATTCAAGCATAGTAAAATCCTTATTGTAGTCACTGTGAGGTGTGGTACGGTGCCGGTTTCAGTGGATCCTACCAAAACTTCCAACTATCATACACTTTTCACCACCATATCTTTTATTCTGTATCTATCTCTTTCCTTCTTCTTGTTTGTCATATGTTTGTATTTTTGTAATTTTTGTTATTCTGTACTTTTTTGTTAAAAATTCAATTTAGACCGATAAACCTTTGTAAAAATTCTAACTATTTTAAACTCAATTTTCCTTTCCTACAACCAAAAATTCCCAGCGGCGAGCAGACTGTTGGGGTAACTTGTTTAAATGGAGCTTTTCCAATTGAGTTCGTCTCCATCTAAACAACAAAATTTTTAAAAGTGTTTTGCCATAAAATAGATTAAGGTTTTTATTCATTGTTTATAGTTAAGTTTTTAATATGTTCAAATCCATTGATAATTTTAAGCCGCCACAGGCGGCAGGAGTTTTATCTCATTTTTATTAATTTTATTGAGCCAAACCGGTCAAGACCCGTCCAACCGAACTAACACCACGGCGCTGCGCGACGTGGTTGTTCGGTTGGCTCCGGGTCATGATCCGGGGAAGCATAAACTGTATTAAAAAAGTAAATAAATATGTTGATGATGATGATGGTTTCAGTGGCGAGATCTCGATCGGCGAAGTTAAGTCACGCCGGGAGAGTTCGTCACTTGGATGGGTGACCGTATCTCATTTCACCGTCCTAGTCAAGTGGTGGAATAGCATTAGCTAAACTTCGCCTGGACGTTAAAATAAATAAGGCTATTAAATAAAATGTCTTCTTGTGTTTCGAAATCGAGTTCTGATTCTAAACTGTGTTTTAAACCTTGAAAATTGGGATAATTTTGGGCACTGCTGATTTTTTCAAAGTGGCTTCCTAAAATGTCTCCAGCAGCTTCTATTTCGGTTATAAATTGACCATCATGTAATAAAATGGGAGCTGGTGACTGTGTGTTCCTACCTGATATTTTAATATATAGGTAATAATGATAGCTGTATTTCTGCCCTTTAAAATATTTTTTACTTTAATACTATCCAAATGTTTCTTCAAAAGTTATCAAAACTATTGTATTGGAACGCATGGGAAAAGGCGTTTGTACGTTGGCTAGTGACGCGATAAGTTTTATTCTTATTTTATGCGAGAACAGTTATATATGAAATTTTTTGAAAAAGCATTTTGTTGTAGAATTTTTTGCCCTTTTATTTTCATCTGCACGATAGTATTGTATTTTTCGTATTTTAAAAATTGTGTCTAAGAAAAAAATTATGTTTGACACCATTATGTTTTATGTTCCTTCTACAGCGGCCTTGATAACTTAGTTCAAAAATAGTATAAAGTGTGTGTACCGGCGGGCTAGGTAGAGGCAGTAAGAATTGCAACGTCGCGTGCGCCAGTCGGCAATGAATAACTACAGCTAGGATACCTCAGTGGCCGCCCGTGGCCGCGTGCCTCATCTGACAAATTTGCTGATGCTGGGTTGCCATATCTCTCATGCTACATGAATTTACATACTTAGTCCGCCGCTACACATACGGTATACGTATGCACATATAACTGCCCCCAGTTTTCCAGTTATAATACACATATGTAAACGTTTATATTATGTAGACCTGAAGAAATAGTTACGTGGCCAGAACGCTAAGCTCTTATAGCCAAGGAGTGGGTGAAGAAAAAGGGATCTTTCTCAATGTCGATGACTTTTTGAGCGATAATATTTTAAGATCTACTATTACTGGTTACTTCTTAACACCCCTATTTATATTTTTACTTTAGCGTTATATGCTAGACATGTTCCACTGAAAATTGCAGTTCATACTCTAAACTGCTTAGCTCAAAGTTAAACTTTTTGAGCAGGTTGTAGAAGTATCTAGACCATTTCTTGAAGACGATATAATATAATCCAGATTCGTTAACTATTAATAATTTTTAGAGATCTAAATTATAGGACAAAATTTCCAAGTGTTCCCGTTGTCATTACCAGAATACAAACTGAGCTATCAGTTTTACCAGAGAGTTAAATTGCTAAATAAATAATAAAAATCTATATTTATATGCATAATTGTAGAAATTGGCATTCAGCAATTCAGCATTCGATGAAGCAATATTGTGACGAGAAATTAAAAAATGTATGGCTAAATTATGCTATGGGATGATTTTCGTTGATTAAGTGTAAAATCAATTAAACACCTATATACAACGATTCAGTCATGATGTTCTCAAGGGGAACAATTACAATTCCGAATCGATACAAGTAATTCACAGCACATGCAAATAACTACTCTATATTTTATTTATCGATTCGATTTTAGAACACCGCTTTCGTTAAAACTAACTATTCATTAGAGCAGCCCAGCAGAAATCCCTAATTATATGTAAATAAAGAAAGTGATTGATATGAATAGATCATACATTATTTATATTGCCGGAAAGAGCTCGCTAAGGATGTAATTATATTTTATGACTACAGCGGAAATTAATGGTCACGTAAAGTACTAATCTATCAAGTATTTGATATCGTGATTGGATTTGGACACCAGAATAGGCGTTATATTGTAATTTGTACACCCCAACCAATGTAACTAAAGCTTATTTACTGTTCTGCTGATTTATACTCCATTGAACACGAGCGTTGCCATGGCAACTGCCGCTCAAACACGCTCCATGATGATATTAAAAAAACTAATAGACATAAAAAAATATTAATTAAGCTTTGCACAAACAGAACAGATTTTCAATGCAAATTAATTAATTCTGCCAGTTGTGTAAAAATTACTTTGGTCACAATGCTAGTAAAAGTTTTACATAAACATAATTTACTTGCGGAACAGTAGTTGGACTTTCGTGCAAATATGAGTACTAAGGGTGCCATAATATATTTAACAGAAGAACTGTATAATAGGGTGGAACGAAAAACGAGATTTTTATTTTTTTCCGCCGTGTTGTGCGAATGGCTTTGCAGCCACAGCCATAGATTACAAGTATAGATAGATAGATTTTACTTCCCTCGCATACCGAAGGGAAGTATTGTATTCGAGAAAAAATCACCCTCCGAGATTTTTTCGGATTCTGACGTTTCAGAACACGTAGATTCCGAAAATATAGGTTTTTCAATTCCGTCAGTCTGTCTGTCTGTCTGTCTGTCTGTCTGTCTGTCTGTCTGTCTGTCTGTCTGTCTGTTGGTGCATTTACTAAAAAACTAGTTGACGGAGAGCAGTCAAATTTGGTAGGTAGTTAACCCTGCTGTCAGCGAAGAACTGGTAGAATTTTCACTGAAAAATATACAGGGTGGACCGTCTAAACGGAATAAACAGTGAAAAAATTTTTTTTTCGCTCAAATTTAAAATTTCCACGTTTCATGACGCGCTAATCCTATTTCGGGAAAAAAATTTTTTGAAAATTTTTTTCACCAACATTTTTGAAAAAATTTTTACAAAGATAAAAAAACTTTTTTTTTGTTCAAATTTAAAATTTCCACGTTTCATGACACGCTAAACCTATTTCTGAAAAAAAAAAATTTTGAAAATTTTTTCACCAACATTTTTGAAAAATTTTTTATCAAGATGAAAAAATTATTTTTTGCTCAAATTTAAAATTTCTACGTTTCATGGCATTCTAAGCCTGATTCAGAAAAAAAAAATTTGAAACTTTTTTGAAATTTTTTTTTACCAACATTTTTGAAATTTTTTTTACCACTAAAATAGATGGATTTTTTTTTATTTCTTCAAATTTAAAATTTCCACGTTTCATAGCGTTCTAAATCTATTTAAAAGAAAAATTAGAAATTTTGTTTACTATAAAAAATTTTACCACTAAGATAGATTTTTTTTTCTTTGTTCAGATTTAAACTATCCACGTTTCCATTGCATTCTAAAACTATTTAAACAAATTTAAAAAAATTTTTGAAAAATTTTTAAAAAAATTTGAAAACATTTTTAATCTATTTATCACTACTATAGAATAGACGAAAAATTTGGTTTGCTCAAATTTAAAATTTCCACGTTTCATGACATTCCAAACCAATTTCGGAAAAAAAAATTTTGCAACATTTTGTTCCCAGTTTGGAAAAAAAATTAACACTAGAATATATGGAAACTTTTTTTACTCAAATTTAAAAGTTTCACGTTTCATGACATTCTAAACCTATTTAAAAAAAATATGTAATTTTTTAATCTTAAACTTCTTTTACCACTATTATAGAATAGACGGAAACTTTCCTTTTTGCTCAAATTTAAAATTTCTACGTTTGACATTTTAAACCTATTTCAAAAGAAAAAATTTTAATTTTTTTTTTTAACATTTTTGAAAGATTAAAATAAAAATGAAATTTTTTAACCACCACTATACTGCCACTCCATTACGCGAATGTTGGATTGATGTGACGGATGGCAATAATATCTGACATATACACCTATTATACAGGGTCGTCATCCCAAGAAATAATTCAGTCATGGTGGACATTTGTAAAGGTATTTGCGCAAGCCTGCCATATGTGGTACCTGCTATTTAGTATTGAGCTTTTGCTGTTGGATGAGCAATCTGTATATTTTTTTGACCAAAACTTATCAAGTTTTCTTTGTAATAATAGCAATAAGTATATTCCGATTATTATTCTCAATGTCATTTCGTAATTATTAATTTTTTAGAGTGACCGCTATGCACAAATAACGAGGGAAGTTCTGTGTAAAGACCTTTACCGATTTTTTTTCCGAGAATTATTACCACATAGTTATCAAAAGGTGCATTGGGTTGTTATTAATAACTATGCAAAAATTGAAAACGGTACTTTGTTATTTTCAGGTTCCTCAATGGGTTCAAAGTATAGAAAAAAGCTTTCTGATGGCAATATTTTTCTTAATTTTATACGGGCTTGAGTGAATCCAGTTTGGTTTTCTTGGCCACAGACAGCTGGTGAATTGGTGATGCCTCATTTGCAAGACGCACGAATCATTCAACAGCTTCAGTATTGCAACGACTATGTATGAAAAATCAGGCAAACTTACGTCTACCGCTTTGGTAAAACACATTTCCATATTAGCAGTCACTGGCGGCTCAGTAACATAATACGTCATTCCAAAAAAATTATTCCGAGTAATGTTTGGCCTCAAAATTTATTTTACGTATACTAAATTCTCGTGTAGCTGTTCTTTTAACGGTTCGTACCGTGAGGACATGTTAGATACCATCTCCTTTTCATCATTAATTGCATACTGCTAGTAAAGCTGAATGACGGAGGACAGGTGTGGTTCTTTAATAACGGTAGAACTTCTACATGGTGGCATGTTTTTCAATGCCCTGGATGCTGGCACTGCTTTCCTTTCTTCTGTCATTTTCATTTTCTTGGTTTATAGGGTAGCAGTATTTTTTTTAGATTTTAAATTCTGCATTTGCTTATAACGTCCATGAAATTTTTTAAATTTATCCCAGATGTGAAAAACGGTAGGAATTGATGTATATTTATATTTTAGATCATTCTAAACAAACAAATAATGAAAAGTAAAGTCCTCTTATGAGTAGGTAACACAAGGTCACTTAATATTTTAGATTGAATAAATTTTTTTATTTCTTGGTGCTCAGTAGATACCAAAAATAAATTGTTCTCCAGCACTTGTGATTTCCTCTCTTGCAGATTCTGTATTATTAAATGTGTACACAATGTCACTTAAATTCATTTTGTCGATTAAGTTGATTTCAAGTTTTGTTTTTCCGAAAAATACATCAACTGAGTCTCAGTACTTGAGTGCATTATTCATGCATTCAAGGACAACAAAATTTCATCGCCATTTCTCAGAACCTTTGAGAAGGTTTAAATCGCGAGAATTATAAATTTATGAAAAATTATACTAGGAGAACTTTTACCCACATACGCATAAAATTGACAACCTCCTCATCTTTATATTTTGTTAAAGTCGATTAAAAAAAGTAGAATCTCTCAGGTCAAAATCGGAATCTTTGACTTCTGTTTGCACAAGTATTAATAGCATTAGTAATAGTATTATACACACAAATTTATTAGATAAACAGTAATAAAGAGGTTTGAAATACCAGACTGTCGGGATTTCTACAATAAAAAAATCAAAATATTGGGTATTTATTAGCACTAAAGTCATTTTATTGCATGGTGTGAAATAAATTCTTTATTGCATATTAATGGCATTAAATTTAAAAAAAAAGGTCTACTTTACATTCTCATATGTCTCACCGTTTCACCAAATTATTGTTGTATGTACCGTACCTACTTATGTAGATACGTTTTGTTTATTTAATTATATATTATAAATGGGTCAGTTTGCCAAAATGTGGGAATGGTTAGCCTAGCGCTGATTAAGAAATGTAAGCGGGAAGCTAGAAAGGGAAGTTGAGGGAGTTTAACGATCGAATTGTTTTCAATAAATATTGTGCAAGTTTGCTGTTACTAGTTTAATTACTATTTTATCAATTACCTGAGGATCAACGAGACTGAGATGGCGGGAACAAGTAGAAGATACAAGTAAATAATTTCAACATCCTCTAAAACTTCTTCAATAAGCCAAACAGGATTTAAAAATTGTGACGCCGGAATTAATTCCACGATTCATTTTTGGGGTGCCCTTGTCGCTCTACTAGAAATCCTCCTAGAGCCACTATATTAAATGAATTCATTATGTTCTCATGACAACTATTTTTGAAAATATTTTTGTTATTAGCGATATATAAAATTAGATGTCCTCAATATAATTATAGAATTCTTCGTCTATTTCTTTGTAAACATCATGCCTATTTCACAAATGTACAGTCGTGTTAAAATATGATTGACTATTCGATTCGACCAAATATGTAAATGGCACTTGTTCTACTCAAATGATAACAGATTATTATTAGGCCAGCCACCACGAACTTCCATAATGCAAAGTTAGACAAAAACTGCGAAAGTCTTGAGACAATATTGGAGGAGGTGAAAAAATCATGTATCCGGTTTTGCACCCTTTTCCGCCCCTCGGAACATTGTTAAATTAACAAAAAACGTAAATTTGCAAATAACTTTTTGAAAAAAAAGCCGATATTTATGCAAATTTTAGAGAAAATTTTAATAATTATTACACGTATTCTATCAAGTTTGCACCCTACTACGATGACCGGAACATTGAAAATAGTTGTCTTTTAACTTTATAATGAAATATTTTGTGGAAAAAAATAGCGAAAGTTATGCAAATGATTTTTTATGCAACAGAGAAGGGTCACAAATCCGTTTGTAATTTTGCATAACTTTCTTTACCCCGGAAGATTTTTTTCACAAATTTTTTATCTGGCACGGATGACGTTTTAAACAAAAAGTAGGGGTCTAAGTAATTGAGAAAGTCTTAAACTCGGATTGCAAATGTTTGTAACACCAATAAATGATACAATCGGAATTTGCAACCTCGTAAATGTCCCGGAAGTTAGCGAAATTAGCTATTTTTTAAATAACGAAGCTATGCTTGTCTCGAAAAAATTGGAAAATAGGTGCAAATTTCATATAGCATTCTACTAATGGATATAAATACTCATGTGAATTCACAACCTCGCAAAATAACCGGAATATAATTTATCTATCTTCGCTTTCCTTCTAAGATATTTTGCAATTTCATTAAAATTTCATCAGCAGAAAATTTCATCAGCAGAAAAAAATTGCAAATTCATTATTGTTTTAATTATGTGGGTATATAGCTTAACATCAAATTGCAATCCATTTATTAATGCGGAATATGATTTAAATAAATAAAATCTCCTTGATAGAGGGTGACAATAACATACACTCGCACATACTCAACACCCGAAAATACAAAAAACCCACTATCCTGCCTTTCCTCGCCATACCATGCCCCCTAAAACACCCTAAAAAATGTTTTAACGTATAAAAAGAATTATCCGCCGTCTTTTTAACTAATGACCCATTTGCTTTGAGTGGGTTTTTTCTTTTATTTTCTACGTGTTCATAAAAGATTTTGTTCCGCCCAGTCACGCACTAACTAATATGTGTTAAGCGGCCCTCAGTAGGTACTTGTTTTTATTTATCAATAAAATAGTTTGTAATCTTGTTATATGTTTTATATGTGCACTTTATATACACCTAGGCAATAAGTTTGAAATGTAGGATAGCTAAAAATAAAAAGAAAGTTTGAAATGCTAAAAATATTTATGTAAAAACCCTCCTTACTAGCTGAAAAGTAGATAGCTCTGCAGCCAGAAGTAAATTTTGTGTAGTTATGTATTTTAACTGTAGAAAGAAATAAATAAATGCCATGTAATTTTAGGATAAGAAATATCAGCCAAAAAGTTGAAAACAAATTAAAACAAGTACACCCGTACAGGATTCGAACCGAGAAATCCGCTGTGAATGTCGTCGCTTAACGCGATGGGCTACGGTCGGGGTGGACTTGAAATTTCAATTAGTCTCATCGGAAAAAGCAAAACGTGAAATTTTTAAATGTTCATAACTAAATAAATGCATCAGCAGGAAGGCCTCGAAATGTCGATATCGAAATATCGAAATTGAAATTTTCACGGCATCGTTAATTGCATGGGCGAAATCGAAAATTCGAGACGACAGAAGTGAACGAAAAATAGTATTTCTTGACATTTCGCGAATTGGATTTGTTTTTTGTTCCATTAGTGTCACTGGTACGTTAATAACCGGAAAACCCGGAATAATAGGGAGATTTTAAGTATAAAAACAAAATCGCCAGAACTGCACCTTGACCAATGTCAAATTTTAATAATTTGAATCATTTTCTTACAAGTTTACGGACTTCTAGCAACGTTTAATCTCCGACCTAGCCTTCTGGAAATAATTTTACGCAATTTCTGCAATTAAAAACTATAACTACACAAAATTTCATCATTTGCACCTATTTTCCAATTTTTTTGAGTCAAGCATAGCTTCATTATTTAGATAATAGGTAATTTTATTAACTTCCGGGACATTTACGAGGTTGCAAATTCAGATTATATCAGTTATTGGTATTACAAACATTTGCAACCCGATTTTAAGACTTTCGTAATTATTTCAACCCTTACTTATTTTTTAAAACTTCAAAATCGTGTCCGTGGGAGATAAAAAAAAATGTGAAAAAAATCTTCCGGAGTAAAGAAAGTTATGCAAAATTAGAAACGGATTTGTGATCCTACTCTGTTACATAAACAATCATTTGCATAAGTTTCGAAATTTTTTTTGGACGAAATATTTCATTATAAACTAAAAACAACTATTTGCAATGTTCCGGTCATCGTAGCAGGGTGCAAACGTGATAGAATATGTGTAATAATTATTAAAATGTTCTCCAAGGTTTACATAATTATCGGATTTTTTTTCAAAAAGTTATTGAAAATAAACGTTTTTTGTTAATTAAACAATGTTCCGGGAGGCGGAAAGGATGCAAAACCGGATTCATTATTTTTTCACCTCCTACAATATTGTCTCAAAGATTAAAGACTTGCGCAATTTTTCATACCTTTTTTGCTTTAATGACTGGCCTATATAAGGATTCATTAAAAGATGAAAATTGTGTCCTTGACACTAGCTTAGGCAGTTTTGATTGCCGGAAGTAAGACAAAATAGTATAAAAAATATTACCTTGCATTACATTACATGGAATACTAAGAATTCAGACATGTGAGATATTGCTTTACGTGTAATAGTAGGAGTAAACTCATTCATATTTAATTCATTAAAACTTATAACTATCAGAGACAAACGAGCATAAAAACTAGTACCAGTATTCTTGGACAGAGATCCGTAGTTGATATATTGCTATGATATATTGTTCTGTAAAAAATAATGTCAATAGTAATATTGATTCACGGTAAATTATTTAAATGTTAGGTCATTGTTATTATCTTCTGCTAATGTGAATTTAATAGATCATACTATAATTATTATTCTATACAGCATTTACTTATATTGATTATTTCTCATTTGACTATAGGCACTAAAAGCTTTTATGTCGGTAGGTCAGGGAAGTTGACAATACACTGAATCTTCGATGAGAATGTTGTATATTGAATAACAATACATATTTTATTTTTAAATTAAAAAATATGTAGGCTTATCTTGTGTGAATCCATATAATATATATTTACGCGACTATAGGATACTGCGGTAGTTGTCTGTCTTGGAATTTTATTACAGATTTCTACAGGGTGTTCTCCACGAAGATTCAAATTTCTACATTTTTAAAATGTCAACTCAATTTTTTCAAATGCCAACTAGCAATTTGATATTTTATAAAAGTTGTAGGAATGTTTCTGACACAAATTTTATTAAACAGCGTTACTCTCAGAAACACTTTCATAACGTTTTCACAGAGCAATTCTAAATGCAAAATTGGCATCATCCTATAAAATACTTCAATCGCTGTTGATATTTTGTAACGCCTATTGGAACCATTTCAAAACAATTGTATAAATATTTCCAGAAGCCTTATGAAAATTTAGTCCCATCGCTATATAGCAGTTTTATTAAAGCTTCATTTAAATGTACTATAAAACACACTTCACTGTTTGTTAAATTACTGCCATAAAACAAGTAAAGAACTTTTTTATAAGGGTTTTTAAATAGGCATTATTTTAAAAAAGATGCTGCTTTATACACAATAATAAAATAAAATTATTTCTAAAATGTATCCTAAAAGCTTAAGAAGTATTTTTTGACACTAAAAGCATATGGCATTATGATTTAATACTAGGTACCTAATAATACATAAGAATTATTTATAGGGACTTGTTCTGAGAAAATTTTACTGTGAACTATGGCAATAATTTTAATATATTTTTAACGGGTCTCACATTTATTGATGATTTATAATAATTCTTCAAATTTTATAAATATTGATTTTATGAGTTTGAGTTTTTTTACAATGTAACTTACACTAATTTGTTTTAGTAGTTACAACTGTATACTTAGCACGTTTTTGACTCCATATATTCTAATAAACATTTGATATTTTAAATTTTCATATCTTGTCATATTTACCATATCACGAACGCTGTTCTTTCAAGATGGCTTCCCTCGATAAAATACTTTTGTGTTAGTACCAAGCATTTCACGATATTTAAATATTAGACGATTCCTATAAAACATCTATAAAATAATGCGCTTTAGCGGAAATTTTTCGTGAATTTTATAAAATAGATCACTCACTTTCATGATACTTTTGTAGCTCTTATGATAAATCTGTTAGGACTGAGTTGTAAATGCAACCATTGAAATAGAATTGGTTCAATTTGCATAAATATAACCTACAAATTAGTAGCGGTAAATCGCCTTATTTGCAGAGCTGTTTATTTATGGTTTATTTATTGCCAAAAACACCTAGTTACTTTTACTAGTGAAAGCAACAGTACTTTGGCATATGACCGGATACGTACAGTGCAGTGAGTGAAATGCGTTGTTTTATTTTACAGCTGTATAAACTGTGTCTTATTGCCAAAACCACTACGCTGTTAACACATGTACCTAATATTTTTATAACCATTTTTTAAGTTTCTCCATTGTCCTAAATCTGATGTTCCTTGTTTGGCCGTTATATGATCTGTTAAGATCTGCACCGCTCTTGTCAATGTTTGTAACCAAAATTTTGGGAGAATAACTTTTTTTTAAACTTGTATATATAATTATGACAAATTTTCATTAAAAGACAGACTTTAATTATTATAACTATAATAAAACATATTGTTTATAGGATTGGGCAAAGTGCAGAGAAAGTAATCTATGACCTATTATACGTAAACAGTGGTCTATGTGTAGCGAATAAATTTGTTTTCTACGTTATTAATAATACTTATGTCAAATCCCGGGACAGATCAATTTTTGGTTTTAAAAAATCGCTGCCTAAGGAATCACCACTTTCACATCAAGATTTCTCATCTAAGTCACTTTAAAGGAAACATCTTGACTATATTTGCACTCTAGTATGTGGAAATTATTGGTCATAGAATTTTAATAATATTTGGGGCAGATGTCATAGAAAATTTTTAGGCGTTGGTTTCTACCACATGCGTTAAAAATGAAGTTTCTAGCTTCCTCAACTTATTTTCCCCTATTCACAACCTACCACCTCCCACCCCTTCAATGGAATCATCTCAACCAGATGTCATTACAGTACATACGTATAGGAACTTCCAAGTGAATATCTCAATTGTATATTATCAATCCCTTTAATAATGGAGTGGAGGTGGTGGGGGTGGGGAGGATTGAAAAATATTAGAAAAATACTGGAGTAGATAAAATCCTCATTGGATGATGGAGGCTCACACTCAATATTCCAGAAGAGTTAATGGTTGGGCTGGGATTATTGAAAATAAAATTATGGGTTCATTAAATGGTGAACGGTACCTACATTGTCTACGTACTTCTTTAGTTCCAACATTAACGAGATTATATCCAAATGAATTAGATCGGAATATTTGGTTCCAGCAAGATGGAGCGGCACCGCATTATACAATTGAAGTTAAGCCTTATTTAGATAGTGTTTCCTAGGAGATGGATTGGTAGGCGCGGCGCAATAAATTGGCCTGTCCGTTCTCCTGACATAACGCCACTAGATTACTTCTTATAGAGATACTTAAAGTCGAAACTATATGTTAGTAGGCCGGGCAAAGGAGTTGAACAAATAAGTCCACGGGTGGTACAAAACGTTCTTGTGGAATTTACTAACCGCCTTACGTATTGTCAATAAGTGAACGGTTTGCAATTTGAAAATTTGCTTTAAATTTATTTTAATTTTATAATGTTTTTGATAACTGTTTTTTTTTTCTAATAATATTTGGATTTCCTTATTTCTCATGTGGTGAATTCTCAAAATCGATTTTCTCCATAACTAGTAAAGGAAATCGAAAAAAGTTGATACTGCTGAGTACTCAATGAATATATATTTCAAATGAGGTATCACAAGCACCCCGTTCCAATTTAAAAAAATAGGGGCTGTAAGTGGTGAACATTTTTAGACAAGTAGTGTAATTTTAAAATTTAAAATTGACCTGTCTCGAGATTTTGCATAAATGCTACTAACAACGTAGAAAATGAATGTATTCGCTACATATGTGTGTGTGTTTCTGTAAAACAGGAATTAATACTGTCCACGACTGTACAAATGATTTTAGAACACGAAAATATGTCGACGCTACTAAACGTAGGCAACCGAAAACTCATCGCGTGCTTTTATTTACAAGTTGCAGGCCTTGCTGCCAATATTCCGCCCACGATTCCAAATGAATGACTTTAAAATAGACCTTTTGCACGTTTTTTTTTATAGACTGTCATATCCTCGACCACTTTGCTGATGATCATCGTATTGATATAATTTAAAACAAAGTGTTCAATAATGTATATGTTTAGTGCATGAATTGAAAATGCCTTAGATAAATAACATTTTATGGCGACTTGTGAACCCAGTTTGATTTTTATAAGAAATATGTTTGAAAGTATATGAAGTTTGATTTAAGATTGTATAAAATAAATGTACAGAACTTATTCATCATTAAGTATAGTGGAGAAACGAGAATGCCAAACAAATTTCATATTGCCAATCATGTCTCTGATACTTGTTCCATTTACATTTTGTAATTTTAATGGAGTAAAAATAGTCACCTTCACTACAATATTAATTAAATACTAATAATTAAAACAGCAGTGTCTTATTGAACATACATTTTATTTTACAAGACTCAAACTTATCTTCCGACATGACGTCATAAATGTTCTGTATCATCTCATCGTTATATTTGTCCTTACATATTCCCTGATTGATTGGAAATCTATATATTTGAGGATTGTTTTTACAGTTTTTAAATAGTTTCACTGCAATAGCCTATCGCGATTAGTAAATGTGGAAAACTGAAAAATCATAGTGGGTCTAGTTTTATCGAAAAAAGTTAATAAAAAAGTCGCTCAACCATCCAAATAAACAAAATCTAAGCTTTCGTTGAAAATTTTAATAATTTATAACATTATAATGATACCTGAATTAAAATTCTATTATTCTCTTAGTAATGAGTCCTATAGAAAAAATAATGTGTGCACTGTCTATTAAGTATCTAATTTAAATAAGACAAGTTATAAAATGAAACCAATACACCTAACCATTACTGAAAAAGTTGAAATAATTGGTGAGAACATTCGTTTATTTAACGATGCAGCACAGGAATATTAACCAATACATCCGCAGAGAAAAATAATTTAAAAGACTGTTGTATACAGATTCGGAAATTGAAGTTCGTGACATGTAAACGTGTATCTGCGCAGATAAACCACGCCTTGTCCGTAAATCAACGCAGGGCATTGGTATTCGTTCATACCAACACCACCTGACTGCGTCGACCTCACGCATTCTTCTTGCAATAACCCAATTACATCGAAGTTTATTCCCTATATCACGAAGTGTATTTTCCGAATCTGCTTAGTTCTAATCGTTTAATGATAAGAAGTAATTCTAAATTAACGACGGAACATCTAAATATTTGTAACATTTATTCTGCATTCACTGAGTGTTAAAAAATAATATTGTAACTGATAATCTCTTAAAGCAAAGTTTGGCGTTGAAACCGAAGATTTTGCACATACTTGAAGAAGGTATTATAATTGACCATTTAGAATACTGCTTGTGAGCTTAAGGGAACTTTTAACTAAGAATTTGAAATATATCAAGATATAAATTGGGTATGAATTTGACAGAAACACAGTATATCTAGGTTTCTTGATGGCCAAGTTATTCTACGTATAAATACAATCTTCTGACGATACTGCAATGATAGTGGCAATGCACTTATTTAATCCTAGGTTAAGAATGAAATGTAACATAGTTAAACAGAATAAAAACAATTTAAGAGGAAGAAGGAAAACGGTTATGCAAGGCACCAAAAAGTTTTAAAATGGATTTATTTCCAAAAAATACTCATCCCAAAATTTTTTTTCTATTACAAAAATCACACAACATTTCTCGCCGTTGTTGTTGTGATTTTTATCATTTAAAACATTTTCTGGATGGGTATTTTTTATACATAAATTCATTTTAAGCTCCTTGTGTCTTGCATAACCAGATGGTGTTAGGGTAACCGCCTCAGGAAACCAGACTCCTGGGGTACCAAATTGGTAGTAGGTACAACTTTTTTCTTAATTTCATAAAATAAAAATAAATAGTAACTGTACCTAGTTAGTACTTGATTTTATAAATAAATAATACTTATTTACGGGTAGCATCTTGAATTAAGGTCAATTTTATGATCCTGTTTAAGATGTGATTTATTTTGTGCAACTGCCACGTCTTTCGAGAAAATGAAAATGTCGAATTACAAAAAATCTACAGCTGACAGAGCAAAAATACCCACAGATTTGAACTCTGAACTCAGCGTCCTCAAATGTAGTAAAATAAAGTGGAATATTGAGTTTTACAATCTGCTACACTTCATATTACAATGCGAACTTCAATTAATTAAGGTACATAGTTTAATAACCCCCCCCCCCCCTAGTAGCAAAGCGTCCTACGGCCTTTGAAAACATGTAAATAGAAAATGCTATAAGTTCACTGTTGGAAATTTTTTGCACAAACATGTGTAAGTAACGATAGTTTTTCGTCCACCAGAATATCAAGGAATTTTAAAATCCACGCGACTAGACTAACACGATGACTTCCCTGCTTTAATAATTCGTCTCTATACAGAACATTAATTTGCTATATTAAATATACCCCTAGCAAAATATATCTGTTGATCGGATCAATAATCCATCCTTACTTCCCCTATATCGCCTGTCTCTTTTCAAAGATTAAACTGGTGTATTTTAACAGGTTTCCATTTTCTCTATGTATACTTCGGCACCCCTCAAAGTGTGAAAAGTATAGCAATGTCATCCTTTCATCAATCATTTTATGCGTACATCGTTCCCTATAATGGTAACTGAATTGCTAGCAGGGAATTTTCCATATATAGGTTAATACTTGCGTACGTTTTCGTTCTATTATTGGAATGATTCTTTTCTAATCAACCAATTAATTCTGTGGAAATAATATATATCATATGCACATTGCAAAATTAATTTCGTGATGATGTTAAGACAAAGGACTAAAATACACCTGTCACCATAATAAATATTTGTCATCAGACTGAATCTTCTGATTATGAAATTCAATCCCAGAATTTCTTTTTTGTATCAGATTAACTTAAGTGTTCCAAAACATAGATCCGAAATAACAGCTTGTATCCAAATTAAACGAATAATCATTTTAACATAAGTCCAATGAATCTCTTCTATGTTCGAAATAATAACTATGTTCTCAAAATAGTAGATCTATCATCCAATAAATTGTTTCAGAACTTTATTACGATGTATGTTTTATTCTCTTGTTGTCGCCAACATAGTAGCAATAATTAATTTGCTTAATTATCAGAGTAACAGAATTTGTCAATGATTTAGTAATTTTATATTCAAAATTAACGGAAAATGATTCAAGGGGCCAAGGTGCTAAATTATTATGCTTTAGGTATTTATGTACCAAGGGCATATAGAGATGTTTATGCCCGTGGGTCACGAATTTATATCCGAGGGCCTTGTCCGAGGAGAATCACACAAGAGCATAACATCCTATATCGCCGGTGGTGCATACAACGTTTTATATTTCACTCTACTTTAGATACCTACATAATTAAAATGTAATAAATGAATTTGGTAATTTATGAAATAGATATGGCTTTGCGGTTGTCGATCCTTGCGTTTGTTTTTGTATCCATAACGATGCGTTTGTTAATTTATTGATTTGTCAGTGAAGTAATAAAGTGTGTGGACACCTTTCTAAAAGTGATAATGCAGGACGAAGAAATTCGGCAAATTCTCGTCCAAAGGGCCTCAGAAGCAAATGAGGCACTGCTACAAAAAAATCGCGATCACTGTATAAGAAAAAATATGAAAAATTTCAACGATGTACTAACAGAAATTCTGTAACTGTCAGCGAGACAGTTCTAATGGTTTTATTCACGAACTGTAACTATTGTAACTTTCAACTTTTTGTGTTTTTTGATAAATTATTGTCCTTACTCCTTTTTTTATAGGCGGAAACATTCTGCCTGAACACATTGTCGTCAAAAATACTCAATGTTGAAGGCAACATTGTCGGTGAATACAAAAATAAACATAGGAGATTATAATTAGCTGGAGGCCTTTCTGAAACAATCTTTAAAAATATATCTTCCGAAAAAATTCAAGATATTGATACGGGAGGATGTTTTCAAATTTTTCAAAGAAGCTTCGTACCTACTGGAAGAGGTATTGTGCATGGGTGACATTAGTTTCGTAACTTTATTTAGTTTTTTGTATGTTGTTCTGATTATGGAAGTCTTTGAATGCCTTCGAAGGGATGAACTGGTCAAGTTAAGCATAGACGACATGGATGGCAGCGGAGCAGTAGTGGTGTCAACATTTCGTATACAAAGACAGGCGGAGGGAAAAATTTTGTAACATCAATTCCTGCCCCTGAATGGAATAGGAACGATGAAACTACCCGGTTCTCATTTATATTGTGGAGGCTGGGTCGTGGTTCGAAAATTAATAAAAATTTAATATTTGTTAGGCGCCAATAGCCAATTGCTCGATACCTATGCCCTACTGGTTTTCAAAAATGTAATACTGTGGCTATTCAGTGGCCTTATTGTTTACATAGGTATCATGAGTTTTTAGAAAATTTAATATGAAAAACACAATGTAAGAAAAATAAGTTGTATATTAATATTTAAAGACAAAACTGGAAATGGTAAATATTTGATATAAATTTAGATATTTGATTAACAAAAATTGAATTTAGAGGGTAGCTACCTTCCTTACATAGATTATATGTAGGAGTAAGAATGTTATAAGGCTGACGGCCGATGAAAAGTTAAAGATAAAAATTTACATTTGCTGAAGGCTAAAAATTATATGTTCAATAAAAATTTCACAAGAAGTTGAGCGTATAGATGTTCAAAGGAGAATGACACTCTCACCAAAGATCCTGTACACGAACTGCCAGAGCGCCTCGTCCCACTCAAATCTCTTCTTCCCCTTCCTCTGTTTGTTACGTTTACTGATAAAAGTTGAGACTAGACTGATTACTATGTTGTCGCTATTCAAGTTCCATATTCAGTGACATGTGTGGATATGGACAAACAATTTCCCTCCTGGGCTAAATAAGGTTATCCTCACAGGACCATCACCATCAAGCTGGTCACTTTAATTGACACCTAAGGCTTATTCTTGGCTGGTCATTACCACCTCTTCAAGTTGGCACCTAATACCTCACAGGCTGGTACTTATTACCTCAGGCTGGTACTTATTACCTCAGGCTGGTACTTATTACCTCGCAGGCTGGTACTTACTACCTCACACCTAAAAGAGTCCATCGTGTTACTTTACCTTGCATTTACCTGTTTGAAAAGGCACTCTGGGTGCGTTAATACCCCCACGTAATGCTATAAGACCTTAACGTTTCTTTTAAAAATGCCCAATTCTTCCCTACCAAATTCCAAGATATTTTTATAACCTTACTAAATTTAAAAAACCGCGTTCTACTATTGCCCAAACCTATATTTAAATCGCGTTTAAAACTTTAAATTCACAATTAATTCCCCTTAACAATAAGCAACAGAATTAAATGTAATTCCTTATCCAACATAGATTTTAGCTACTGACGCTGTTTTTTATGGCACGCGTGCATCTCTACCCAAGCGCTTCAAAAATTAACCTATTAAATATCCCTTAACATCGGATTGAATGCTGGCGATTTTACAAATTAAATACATATACATTAATCAATAAATGTCAATGATTATAATTTAGTAGATATTGGTTTATTTAAGTACCTATCTCCAGGAATTTGAGGCTTTAAATCTGCGGCAAGACAGCACAAACACGTCTTGTTCTTGGCTTCAAGAATCGGAAATGCCTAATTTATTGTCTCCTTTAAAATAGCTTTCAATCGTTGCCAACCGCAAAATGATAAAAAGTGTTTACTTAAAATTCTGTTTTTATTATCAAATCTACTTAATTATTGCACTATTTTACTTCCCATTAATAATTCTTATTTGTTACTAAATTTCTATCGATTCAAATTATTAATTAAAGTTATTGCTTAATTTTTACCAATACTATCTAGATTTCTAACTAGTAAGAGCCGGTGGTTTGCTGG
The DNA here is from genome assembly GCA_963583905.1 of Stenurella melanura. Taxonomy (NCBI): domain Eukaryota; kingdom Metazoa; phylum Arthropoda; class Insecta; order Coleoptera; family Cerambycidae; genus Stenurella; species Stenurella melanura. The sequence goes on from OY757310.1 coordinate 156,314,963, forward strand.
TAGAATGACAGATGGCGCTCGGTGTATATTTTAAAGTTAATTCAAGTCTATTCGTTAAGAATCGGTTGGGTTTGCTTGTAAAGTACAGATGGCGCTCGGTGTATATTTTAAAGATAGATCTTCGAGTGGGAATGAGTACTTCGGCAGCTCTAGGATTCTGTGAACAAAAAGTAAATAAATTTAAAGTATCTGCTATTATAGTGGTTTTAAGAACCCCATAATTAAATTATATATATATTGTAGCGTCCTGGAACTTTAGGACGGTACACTTTCTCTCTCCCTCTACAAAAAAATATGTGTACTTCCATACATGTATTTTTTCCTATAAATTGAGACTTCAATTTCTACTTATCCGCTGATGGATATAACTAAAGCTAACTTAAAAGAATTGAGATATGGTTACTTAACCATAAATGATTATAAACCGAATTGTAACTAAATTAAGCTATAAGACAGCTACGGTTCCTAGACCTTACTTCTTACTAAATAATTAAAAGTAAATATCTTACATACTAGTGAATGCTGCTATAAGAGAGGATTTAGTACTCAATAGTAGCTTCGCGTACTACACGCCTAATATTTCAGGGACAAAATCAGTAACGACAAATTCAATAATGACAAAATTGGGAAAGACACAATCGGTAAAGTCAATGTAGTACTAATCCAAGCCATATTAGCATATACACTATACATATTTCACTTACTTCAGAGACCGAGAGGCTCCAAAACATAATCTATTCAATACCACATTCCACCAGATATAAAATATCCCCTGAATACTAATCATTCAGACACAAAATTGGAAGTAGAATTAAATCGATATAAAGCTTGTATAGCATTTCACATACAAGAAACCCTTTGAAGAGAGTTCGGAAAGGAAACATAAAATGTTTTAGGAGAGGACCCAAACATCAGTCTCCACAGACACTGTGGTGTAGTGCCTGAGCAGCGTTGTAGCGGCTGCCAGTGCTGAAATTGGAGTAGACATAAGCACATCTAAACCACGATACAGGAACCAAGTTCTCTGCCTATCCTTAACAGTGGGATAAAATATCCAGACTGTTAATAAATCAAACAAATTTATTTTGGATGTAGCTCCAAAGGGCTGAAATTAGACGTACGTATCAACTAAAATACTTTGGATATAGCTCCAAGGGGCTGAACTAGAAATACGTGACGACTAAACAACAAAAAGGACCATTGTTCTGGAAAGCTCTTGCTTCAGGCGCGATGAACAGTGTTTCGATCGAGCGATTGGCCAAGGGCTGAGGTGAAGCGGGGAGGCTGAGATATGTCTCTCGAAGACCGTCAGACGACCTAGGTCACTCCTGACTGACAAGCTCCCTTACCCATGTTTACGCTCGACCCTCCTTAACCACCTGTCATTCAAGACAGCCCGGCCGAAACTAGTCCATCCCCATCCCGGAACAAGTTCCTTTAATGGCCGTTAAATATCCTACGAACTAGGATAATGATTACTTCTTACCTGTAAACATCTAGAAAATATAATACGAAAAGTAACTAAAGTTTATACTAACAAAACTAGAACGAAGTTAGTCAGAACACTTAACCAAAATTAAGATACTAGAAGATTTCAAGTAGGATGTTCTCCAGAAATGTCAGAAATACTAAAGAATTATAGAAGTGAAAGAATAGAAAGTATACATGAAAATAAGGACAACACAAAGAAGAATGACGATGTTATGTCATTTATTGATATTTTCCAAGCGCATGAAAATCACCAAAATGTCGTATAATCACAAAAGGCTTAACCGTTACTACATCGGATTCCATATCCTCGAGACAAATCTTGCTGAGTTTCACTTGCTTGGTTCACATCAACTGCGTGGCGTGCAGACGTTGAAGACGCTACACCCACTAAACGTGGCCCACCCTTCAACCCTTGGATAAAAGATATCCAGCCGGAAAAATATTTCCGAAGTTTACTGACAACAAACTACACTACTAGAAAACTACTATCCACGCAAGACAAAACCTTCCAGGTATCTTAATTAAAATTAGTGCGCCTAATCTAAATTTATGGGTAATTAACTTAATAGAAAATTCATTATAAAAATGTTTACCCGACTGAAACGTCAGAGTTTGATCCATAGTACGTTTTTAAATCAGAAACATGCCAATGACCTGCATCAGATCCGTCTGCATGGTCTAATGCATATACTAATTTAGAAATTTTCTGGCGAACTGTGCAAAGTACAAATTTGGGTGCTAACTTAGCTGAAAAATGTTTGGAAGCATCTGACAAAACCTTATTTTTCTTCCATACCTTATCACCTACTTCATATTTAACTTCCCGCCTACGCAAGTTATATGTTTTCTGATTTCTCTGGTAAGCATTATTTAACCGCTTTACTACATCTTTATATGTATCCGAAAGGTTCGATATGTCATCGCAATACCTATTCCTATCACCCGGAGCTAGTTGAATGCCTGATGTTGACTCTACTTGCCCGTAAAAGTCTCCTGAAATGGGAACTTTACGGCCGAAATTCAAGAAAGCAGGAGGGAAACCAGTTACTTCGTGAGTAGCCGTTCTGATTGCGTGAGCAACTCTGAAAATTTCTACATCCCAATCCTGATGATTATCTTGGATATAACTGCGTATAGCTGTACCTATCGTAGCGTTCGATCGCTCGACTGGATTTACTTGTGGGTGATACAATGCATTAAACCAAATTTTTTGTACTTTGTACCGATCGGCCAGTTTCTTAAAAACCGATGAAGCAAACTGCTTCCCGTTGTCTACCATAATGAACTGTGGAACACCGTAAATCAAAAATACGTCATTCTCCATAAATTTAGATATAGTCTGAGCTGTGGCATTACGCATGGGATGTACGAGAACATATTTAGTAAACCAATCTAAAACTACCAAAAGATATGAAAAACCCCTTTTACTTCTTGTTACCGGACCAAAAATATCTACGCTTATGACTTGCCATGGAAATTCTACTTTCTTTTCTTTCCCCATTAAACCGTAACGTGAAAATGACACTTTTTGCGAACCGCAAGTCTTGCATGACTTGACATATCTCAGTATATCCTTACGCATTTTAGGCCAATAGTAATCTTCACAAATTCTCTTAAGTGTTTTAAAATACCCCAAATGTGCTGCTGTACTTTCATTGTGACATTGTTTTAGAACATTATTTCGTTGTGAAAGTGGTACCAAAAGTTTCCATTCTGTTAAATTAGTTTTCACCGGTAATTTATTAGCAACATGTTTAAAGATTAAATTATTCTCTACCTTAAAAAATTGATACAAATTTGGATTTGCCAAAATTTTTGTACGTAATTTAATATACCAATCATCTAGACTCTCCTGATTAAGTGATAATGAACCTACTGTGAAATTTTGTTCTTCATTATCTGACGGTTCGTCCCGCGGCACTCTAGATAAAGCGTCAGGAACTACATTTAAATTACCTTTACGGTGCACTAAATTAAAGTCATATTGTTGCAACTTAACAATCCAGCGAGCTAATCTGCCGGTAGGTGACTTCAACTTATGCAACCAGCTAACCGCTAAATTATCAGTTATGACTGTAAACTTCTGACCTTCCACGAAGGGCCGAAATCTCTCTAAACTAAATAATAAGGCTAATACTTCTAACTCGTAAATACTGTAGTTTCTTTCTGCCTTATTTAGTGAGCGACTGGCAAAAGCAATTACCTTTTCTTCTCCCCCCTGTACTTGTGTCAAACAACTACCTAATCCTGTACTAGACGCGTCGCACTGTATAACAAAATTATTTGACTTAAAATCAGGACTAGTTAGGATTGGAGTAGAGATAAGCGCTTGCTTAAGTGCCAAGAATGCTTGTTCTGCATTTTCATTCCACTTAATTGGTTGTCTTTTACCACGTTTCCCTTTTAGCAAATCATTTAACGGAGCAACTAAAGTCGAAAAATGAGGTAAAAATCTCCGGTACCACGAACACATGCCTATAAATCGTTTAATCTGAGTTGTATTTGTAGGACGAGGATAACTGATCATTGCTTCTACCTTCTCAGGGTTTGTACGTAATCCACCTTCAGTATCAATTACATAACCTAAATATTTTAGAGATTTTCTAAAAAACTGACATTTTTCATAATTTACTGTTAGGCGAGCATCCTTCAACCTATCAAACACTTCTTTTAAAATTGATACGTGTTCCTCAAAACTAGAAGCGGTGACAATTATATCGTCTAGATAAACAAAAACTTTATTTTCTAATTTTGGTGTTATAACAATGTCCATTAGCCGTTGCATAGCCTGTGCAGCATTTGCAAGACCAAATGGTAGTACTTTAAAACAAAATAAGCCCCTTCCCGGAACAGCAAATGCGGTTTTGGGTTTGGAAGTTTCAGAAAGTGGAATTTGCCAAAAAGCGCTTTTCAAATCTATGCTACTGATATATTTAGCGTCCCGTAACATACTCAATATACCGTCTACAAAAGGTAAAGGATATGAATCCTTAACAGTTACTGAATTTAAAGATCTACCATCAAAACAAAATCGATAATTTCCATTATCCTTTTTAACTAATAAAACTGGCGACCTCCATTCACTAAAAGTAGGTTCAACTACATCTTGTTCTAACATTTTGTCAAGTTCTTCATTTAAAATATTCATCATATGTGGTGATAAAAGATATTGGCGCTGCCTGATAGGTTCAGCATTTCCAGTGTCTATATGATATACCATCCTATCGGTAAGGCCTAACTTCCCACAACTAAGTCCCTTGAATAACTGCTTGACCTTTTCAACTTGCCGGAGCTGAACTCCAGTTAAGTCAGCCAAACCGCCATCATTGGTCTCAACTGTGTTCACACGACACAGAGCTGAAACTCTTATGCTACCAACTTTATTTACCCAAGTATTTGATTCAAAATCTAAATGAATGCCAAATAATCTACAAAAATCTATACCAAAAATAAAAGAACTAGGCAAAGATGGAACTATATAAACCTTAAGTATTCGAACTATGTTGTTAATCTTGAGCGGTAAGTGAGCTATACCTGTGACAGATTGAGGAGTACCGTCTGCTGTCGTTACATATCTTAGATCTGACGTTACAAATTTACATTTAAATTGTTCTAAAATTTTCACACCATTGCTTCCAACTACAGAACGATTACAACCAGTATCCACTAAAGCTAAAAATTTCTTATCGTATAAAAAAACTGAAATGTAAGGTCTATCGTCACCATTTTTAGACAACAATAGAGGTGTTACTCGTACTTCATCACTAACTCTACGGTAAGTTTTGTAAAAATTCCTTACTTTACTTAACCAAAAATTCCAATCTGATTTGTTAGTCACAACATTTTTAAACTTACTATAACTACGGGGGTTTGGACGTTGACTAACTTTACGTGGCCCCCTGGTTAGTTTTTTGAACATTTTTTACACTCTTTAAATGTGACATTTGATTCACCACATTTAAAGCAAAATTTATTTCTCTTAGCCCTACATTGTTTAAAAACATGATTTCCACCTTTACAGTTAAAACAGATTACTGGTGTCTTGGTAGTTTTGATTTCATTAACATTTGATTGCCCAGGTTGACTTCTACGATTAGGTTTAAAATTTGATTTTGGTGGTGATACAGACTTAACAGTCTTTTCATGAGATTCCCTAACATTATTCTTATCTAAAGAAGGCAACCCAACATATAAAAGATCCTTTTCCACTAAATTACTTCTCATAGGAGGCGGTATATTTTTTTTTGTACTTTCCTCAGCGTATTCTACTTTTTTGCACTTTGAAATTAATTCTAAAATTGTATCTATAGTCAATAATGCTAAAGGAGTAGCAAAATATGGCAATAAATTCTTTCTAATTTGTTTAATGCGTTCTTCTAAACTTGGTTTTGTTTTTAGTCTATTATATAAAGCTTCCATGATTCTAATATAAATATGTACTGGCTCATCCACATGTTGTGTTCTCTTTTCAATGTAATCACTCATACTCTTATCAAAATCCTCATGTAAAAAATCATTTTTCAACTGATCTACCAAATCTTCCCAAGTTCTAACCTCATTACTACCTCTAACAGATCGATACCACTGTAGAGCTGGTCCCGAAAAAAGATCTAACCCTGACTGGAATAATTCTCTCTTAGTGACGTTTCGAGCTATTGCTAACTCTTCAACTCGTTCAATAAATGAAATTACATTATTAGGCTGGCCATCAAACGTGACACCCCACTTATAGATAGGTACAAACTTAGTACTAGGACTAGTTGCTATATTTACACCAGTGCCTACTTGTAATGCTAAATCATCTACTACTTCTAAATTCAGTTTATCATAAAGATCTGCTTCTAGTAAGTAAATCGTAGCCCTCGACTCATTTTGAAATGTTACCGTCTCCTCAGAATTCTGTTCTGGGATAGGCATTCTATTTATTCGTACCATAATATGTACTAACTGTGACTTAACCTGTTTTACTGGCAAATCATCCTCCGTAGGATTATCTAAATTGTTAATTATGTTTCTGATGGAATCTAAAGTATTGTTTACTTGTACTTTCTCTGTATTAAAATTAAATAATGGATCTTTCAGAGATAAATCATTACATGGTTTGGCTATTAGAGCTCGTGTTAAAAGTCTACAGCATGTTTCTGTGTCCCTAACTGTAGTACAACCTCTTACACGTAACTCATAATCAACCTGATCAGCTTGTAATAACGTAGGTATGAAAATTTCAGACATTTTGTTTACTTTTGATTAACTCGACTATTCAAATTTAACAAACTGCAAGGTATATCAAAATTCAATTCAGTGGCTTACTAAGTATTTATAACCCCTGTGCCCCTGTATTATTTTTCTAGACTTTCTCAAAAATACTACGATAACTCGTATTTCACCCTACGATTATCTTATTCCTACAATAAGGACTCAAAAAATTTTCCTGTAACTGTCTTACCGCAATGTTTAACCTTCTTTAATTTAACCCAAAAGTATTCACGACTTTGCAAAACTAATCTAATCAATCTTGAGGTCTCAACCATAAACAATACACATAATATCAGTAATACACACAAATATATAAACAGTAAGAAAATTCAAAAAATAGGACAAAATTAAAAATGTGACAATTTGTCTCAACAGCTCAAAGTTTATTATTTTTTTTTTTTTTAATTTGATAACACTCAACTTCTATACTCGCAAGCCCCACGTTGTGAATGCGTCACTTTGTAACATCAATTCCTGCCCCTGAATGGAATAGGAACGATGAAACTACCCGGTTCTCATTTATATTGTGGAGGCTGGGTCGTGGTTCGAAAATTAATAAAAATTTAATATTTGTTAGGCGCCAATAGCCAATTGCTCGATACCTATGCCCTACTGGTTTTCAAAAATGTAATACTGTGGCTATTCAGTGGCCTTATTGTTTACATAGGTATCATGAGTTTTTAGAAAATTTAATATGAAAAACACAATGTAAGAAAAATAAGTTGTATATTAATATTTAAAGACAAAACTGGAAATGGTAAATATTTGATATAAATTTAGATATTTGATTAACAAAAATTGAATTTAGAGGGTAGCTACCTTCCTTACATAGATTATATGTAGGAGTAAGAATGTTATAAGGCTGACGGCCGATGAAAAGTTAAAGATAAAAATTTACATTTGCTGAAGGCTAAAAATTATATGTTCAATAAAAATTTCACAAGAAGTTGAGCGTATAGATGTTCAAAGGAGAATGACACTCTCACCAAAGATCCTGTACACGAACTGCCAGAGCGCCTCGTCCCACTCAAATCTCTTCTTCCCCTTCCTCTGTTTGTTACGTTTACTGATAAAAGTTGAGACTAGACTGATTACTATGTTGTCGCTATTCAAGTTCCATATTCAGTGACATGTGTGGATATGGACAAACAATTTCCCTCCTGGGCTAAATAAGGTTATCCTCACAGGACCATCACCATCAAGCTGGTCACTTTAATTGACACCTAAGGCTTATTCTTGGCTGGTCATTACCACCTCTTCAAGTTGGCACCTAATACCTCACAGGCTGGTACTTATTACCTCAGGCTGGTACTTATTACCTCAGGCTGGTACTTATTACCTCGCAGGCTGGTACTTACTACCTCACACCTAAAAGAGTCCATCGTGTTACTTTACCTTGCATTTACCTGTTTGAAAAGGCACTCTGGGTGCGTTAATACCCCCACGTAATGCTATAAGACCTTAACGTTTCTTTTAAAAATGCCCAATTCTTCCCTACCAAATTCCAAGATATTTTTATAACCTTACTAAATTTAAAAAACCGCGTTCTACTATTGCCCAAACCTATATTTAAATCGCGTTTAAAACTTTAAATTCACAATTAATTCCCCTTAACAATAAGCAACAGAATTAAATGTAATTCCTTATCCAACATAGATTTTAGCTACTGACGCTGTTTTTTATGGCACGCGTGCATCTCTACCCAAGCGCTTCAAAAATTAACCTATTAAATATCCCTTAACATCGGATTGAATGCTGGCGATTTTACAAATTAAATACATATACATTAATCAATAAATGTCAATGATTATAATTTAGTAGATATTGGTTTATTTAATTACCTATCTCCAGGAATTTGAGGCTTTAAATCTGCGGCAAGACAGCACAAACACGTCTTGTTCTTGGCTTCAAGAATCGGAAATGCCTAATTTATTGTCTCCTTTAAAATAGCTTTCAATCGTTGCCAACCGTAAAATGATAAAAAGTGTTTACTTAAAATTCTGTTTTTATTATCAAATCTACTTAATTATTGCACTATTTTACTTCCCATTAATAATTTTATTTGTTACTAAATTTCTATCGATTCAAATTATTAATTAAAGTTATTGCTTAATTTTTACCAATACTATCTAGATTTCTAACTAGTAAGAGCCGGTGGTTTGCTGGTAGAATGACAGATGGCGCTCGGTGTATATTTTAAAGTTAATTCAAGTCTATTCGTTAAGAATCGGTTGGGTTTGCTTGTAAAGTACAGATGGCGCTCGGTGTATATTTTAAAGATAGATCTTCGAGTGGGAATGAGTACTTCGGCAGCTCTAGGATTCTGTGAACAAAAAGTAAATAAATTTAAAGTATCTGCTATTATAGTGGTTTTAAGAACCCCATAATTAAATTATATATATATTGTAGCGTCCTGGAACTTTAGGACGGTACAATTTTACCATTGTGGAGGAGAATGAAATAAATGCCATGGCCCTTTATCATAAATATGCTCGTTCGCGATATAAGGAAAGGAGCGTCGTTTTTTCTTGAACTGTTGCAGTGGTAGATTTACTGCGCGGCCAGTTGGTAAAGATACCTTTGGTGGTAACCTTCGAAAATCGCAAAATTTCTTGGATATACTGATGCTAATAAATAGGCCGCTGTCTGCGTGATACATCGGCAACTCTTCTGGTGAATGTAGGTGCTGACATGTTAACATTAAAGATGCATGGAAAGTAGAAAAGTGACGCAGTTGCGTCAGGATATATTGAAGAGAGTATGGCCTCTAAAAACAAGTTATCTAGAATAATTGATGGAGATTCTGGTAATGACAAAGTTTAAATCAATCAAAGCAATGTGTATCGTTCGGGAAATTCATCATCAGCAAGCGATGCCACGTTCAGTGGATCCTTCTTTAACTGAGTGTTTTTCAAAAGTGAGTATTGGAGGCCATAATAAGCGTAATCATTACGCCCGCTATTTTTGGCCGTAGGGTATAATGGCCTTATTTATATATCGTATCCAAGCAATACAAATTATATGTAAGTAAAATATAAAAGTTTTTTTACATTAGTTATGTACATACGTAATGTACATAATTTTAATATTTTAGTTTGTAATAAATACAAGTAAGTGACTTCAGAAAATTTGTATTTTATTTAACTTCCTATTACGACAGGTGGTACCTGCTTATCACAAAAATTGCAGAACGTCATTTGATACTTTACCGATAACAACGTGAGAATAAATTAATTTCTAAACACAATATATTATAGAGGTGTTTTAAAACCTCATGAGCTGTGACCTTCATATGCGCAGGGACATAATCCGTCCTGTTGACTCAGTTACACTTCTTAAAAATATTATATTTATTGTTTACAATTTATCCCGAGCTCTTGTTTATGTATACAGCAAGGCAGCCTCCAGTGTCTTCAAAAACATACTTATAACTCAGTTTAAACTTTGCCTTTTGCGCATTTCGCGGCTCATGAGATTCTGAAACACCTCTAACTATAATTATAACTAATTATATTTTCTGGTGAATGTTATAAATTTACAGAATCCTGTATCGAAAACCAAACCTCTATGTATTGTCCAGAATTCTAAAAATTGTATTTATAGTGTTCCATGTGAGTGCGAAAAAGGTGTCGTAGGTGAGTCATCTAGACCTTTCAACGTAAGGCTTGGCGAACATAGAAATTACGCTAGGAGAGAATTTGAAAAATCAGAAATTTGTGAACACGCGTGGGATAATACTCACAGGATCCAATGGGGTTTGGAGAAGATTTTGGAAAAAGAGAGCGACGGAACTAAAATAAAACTTGAGGAATCCGCGATTATTTTATTAAACGAAGATAGATGCGTTTCAGTTTCTTGATAGATTTTTGTACTAGTTGGTTGCCCATCCTTAGAGACGAATAAAGTAAAACTAAGATAAATATAATTTAATGTCTCACGTGACTATGGAAATACGTAAACAACGGCCAAAAAGTTTTCAGAAGTAGACACTCTTCCGAAACGTTAACTGACTTTAGTTTTCATTTTAGTTTTCAGTTTATAACATTGTTCTAGTTTATATATTTTCAGGTGTAAGACATTTTGTAACAATAAAGTATACAAGAACCAACCTCTGTTTATTGGCGCAGAGGTTTTTCCATTAAAATATTTTTCAGTGACAAAATACCCAATAAAAAGTAAGGAAATACATATATGGTAATTTTGATTGGAAATGGCCGCCCCTACTCCTCACTTCGTTTCATCGTCTACTTCTGTGACACCCTGTATAATAATTACTATTATCTACAAGCAATAACCGCAAAACTGAACATAATAGCAATCAATAAAAAAAGCATTAAGGTAGAATGAATTAATTATTATATTTTATGCAAAAATGTTTCCCCTTACCAACAGCGACTCTAATCCTACCTAAAAAATATCCGGATTCGACCTATAAATCTCCTGGATTAACATTAAAGATTAATACCAACTTAAAACGGTTATTCTACTTTTTTACCGTCAGGTTTATGCCGAGGGTCTGCTGTATTACGTAAAGAAGTTACACAAAGAAACACACAAATAATATAAATTATTCCAAATAGTAACACAAAATAATGTAAAACCATAGATATAGAGATCTGGTTACACGTATTCTACGTATACCAAATACCTACATACATTTCAATACTTGTTCGCTCGTACGTTGTTAAAAATGGATGACTTTTATTTTTTATGAGATCGTGGTATAATGTAATGGTTTTAAAACAAAAGAAAGGCGCAAGGATAGAAATCTGCAAGCTAAATCCCCGATAATACAAGGAGAGCATCTGGTGCCCCTATAAATTTATATAAGCCAACTGTTTCTCTCATTCATCTTGTTGTTGCAATACGCCCTGTGAAACTACTTTCTTACGGTTAAATGTAACCCACTATTTTAACATATCGCCATCTTATTTCACTGTGATTATTTACAAAATTTAAAAACTGTTGAATAATGTTACAATTAAATGGAAAGCTAAATAGTCCATGCTAAAGTTGCAGTACAAGGATCTCTCGCTCCACCGTTTTCGAGAGCGGGGAACACAATTTTTTTTCTTACCGTTCTCTTTTTTTGATTTTTCCATACTAGACCGTGCGAGGTCTTACCGTATGGTTTTCTTTTTTCTTATGTATACATGTATATATCTATACATGTATATATTATCCCCCGTCTTAACGGTGAACTATGTAATTGTAGTGAGGTGGGCGAGGACTAGTGGCTGAGGAGTTGACTGTTTCTTTCATGAGGTGGAACTATTCGAGGAAAATATAAATTGGTTTTTCGCGTAATCTTCGGGAAATAAAGTTCATAACACAGGGCTACAAAAAAACATTACTGCTCCAAAGACTAAACCTATCATGTCTTAAGTATTTTGGTTAGCTAACGGAAATTAGATAAAAAACGGAGGAAACCTGGACAAAATTAGTAAAAATCTGAATTTTTGCACAAATGTTCTTTGAGGTATCCCAAACCCAAACCCACAAAAATCACAAAAATCCCAGCATGGCTACCCTAGATTTTGAAGGTCAAAGTTTTTTGCAAATATCTCGCGTCCTATGCATCGGAAGCCCATGAGGTCAAAGTGAAAGTTGTAGAGAATTAAATTGTCTATATGTTGCCGTTTTTATTTTTTCCCAAACCTCCCACAACGTTTCGAGATATTCAAGGTCATTCTTTCAAAAACATGTTTTTTCGCGAATTTCTTGCGCCAAAAAAAGTCAAACAGCAATAAAGTCATCATGAAACTGTAGAGAATTCCATTATCCACAAGATTGGCATTTTGCATTTTTTCCCAAAACCTCGCCCTTTTCGAAATATTCAAGGTCGAAATTTGAGAAAAATGATTTTTTTGCAAATATCTCGCTTCCTATGCATCGTACGTGAAGTCAATGTGAAAGTTGTAGAGAATCGAATCATCTACGAGATTGATTTCTTGCACCCTTCTCCAAAACTTCGCCCTTGGCGAGATATTCAAGGTTAAAGTTCCAAAGAAAACGGGTTTCGCGAATATCCTGCTTCCTATGCATCCGGACGTCCATGAAGTCAACGTGAATGTTGCAGAGAATTCAATTATCTATGTGATTGATCTTTGGCATCTTTTCCCAAAATATCGCCCTTTTCGAGATATTCAAGGTCAAAGTTTCAAAAAACCGGGTTTCCGCGAATAACTTCTCTCTATGCATTGAACGGCGACGAAGTCTACATACACACAATAGCGAACTTGAATATCTGCAAGATTGGTAAATTTACAGTTTCTACAATTTTTTTTTTAATGGCATTCGTTTCCAAACCACCCACGAGGTAGAATGCTTGGTGCGTTCTTTTTACAGGGTATTCCCTGTGCATGTAGGCCTAACCCATGAAAATTGCGTCGATTATTACATAAGGTGCTCTATACAGGATGATTCAGAACTTATCCGGAAGAATTTAAGGCGATATGCACCCTTAAAATTAGAATCGATACCACGAAACAAAATATAATAAAATCCTAACAGAACTGCCGTAAAAAAATATTGAAGTTATGGTATTATTAAACGCTACTTAGCTGAACAACTGGATGAAACACTGACCTACCCCTTGCTGTATGCGCAGATCTCTTCAATCAAGCAAGTAGCAACTAGTTCCGGTGCCGTGCGTTGTCAGTTTGTGATTTAATCGCGTTGTTAGTGAGTGTATTTTTCAATTTTAATGCTGTAAGTGAGTATATGGACATGATTTTAACTTACGGTGAGGCAATGCAGAGTGCTTTAGCAGCGTCTGAATTGTATACGGGATATTTTCCCGACAGACATGTGTCTAAACCAGAAACTTTTACGGCAGCCGTTCAACATGGCCGTGGTCAGTCATTCTGGTCGGCATACCGTGGCTCGTTATGGTCTAGCATCTTCGTCCATCCTCGAGATAGATGCTCACCAAGTTTGAAACCGATTGAAGTTAATCGTGAAAAATTACGGTCGAGTTGAGCAGAAAGAATGAAAGAAATAATGGTTCATCTTTTGGATTTTGATCAATAGTTCGACGCGTACAATGTTTCAAGTATCGCGAGAGGTCTGATTTTATTCGTATTGAAATAGAGTAGAATAATGAACTTCTTTCGGCAGTAAACCAAATTATTTTTCAAGAAAATCAAAATTTCTATTTCTTTTAAATGGATTTTGGCATTCTTCTGGCAAAAATGAAAAATGTATTAATTTTAGAGTTTCTAAACCAGCATTATTTAAAGGTCGAGAGACGTTTACAAGTGACCTAGAAAATCTTCTTTGGCTGAAAATTGCAATATCGTCTAATTACTCAAAATGGAAACTTTTTAGCAAAGAGCACCACAGGAAATGTGATACTTTTGTTCACTTATGTGCAGTCTAATATGCATACATACATACATAGACATTTTTTTATACATCACGTGTCTCTAGACTCCAAAACTTAAAGATCTAAGTCTTATCTCAAGTTTCAATTTTGGACCACAACCTTCCCACATTCTTGGGCGGCAAAGTTAAACAGCGAATTACGGTGGGCAGATATAAATAATAGGCAAGTCACCACATCACGGACTTCTATAGTGAAAAGTAAAAAAAAAAAAATTGCGAAAGTTTCTAATTTTTGAGACAATATTGGTAGAAATAGAAAAATAATGAATCCGGTTTTGAGCCCTTTTCCGTTCCCGGAACATTGTTAAATTAACAGAAAACATTGCAATACATTTTGAACAATAAATCTGATTATGCAAATCTCGGAGAATATTTTAAAAACTATTAGACGTCTTCCATGTCTGGAAGAGCTGAGGGGTCAAAGCGCCGCTTTTATTTTTGTGTCTATGACATTTATGTCAAGATCTTGACCTATTATCAAAAGATCTTGACCTATTATCAAAAGATCTTGACTATTTATACCAAGATCTTGACTTTTTATCTCAAGATCTTCAGTTTTTATCTCGAGATCTTGACTTATTATCTCAAGTTTTTGAGTTTTATCTCAAGATCATGACTTTATCTCTAAGTTGCATTTGACAGTTATTATTTAACATATCAGCGCAATTAACCTTAAATTCCTTAAACTTAAAATCTTAGTTATAATTATTATAGTTTCTTAATAATCTTATACTGTTGCGTAAATCGAGAATTAACTTCACAATTCAGTTGTCGTGTCATAAAGTATATAAAGTACATAAATATCTCACAATGATTACTATTCATACGGCAATGTTTTAAAGTTGTTTGCACGGTATAAGTGATGAACTGGGAATATAGGTAATAATTGATTAAGATGCAAGGTCAAGATGATGAGATAAAAACTCAAGATCTTGAGATAAATGTCAAGATTGAGACAAAAATAAATGCTGCTCTTTGGCCCCTCAGCTCTTCCGTAGGTTTGCACCTTACTGCGATGACTGGAAAATTGCAAATAGTTGTTTATTAAGTTTATTAAGATACATTTTCAATTTTTTTCGTTTTGTTAAGATATGATTAGAATGACATGAAACGTCGAGATTTTATACGTGAGGGGGAAAAAATTCTGTACGTATGCCTGTCGGTCGGTCCGTCGCGCGTCGGTCCGTAACTTTTTTGTACGCGCGTTTTCTCTAGAACGATTCAAGATATTGATTTGAAAATTGATACACGTATGTATTATAACGAGGTTTGCATAAATTTCGGACTTTTTCAAAAAGTTACTTTTTTATATTTTATCGGGGGGTGATAATGGGTGCAAAACCGAAATCATTATTTTTTTACCTTTATCTTTCAATATGACGTAAATTTCTATTTGTTTACATAAATTATCAAATGAAATTAGCAGTTCAAATTGAATATTCGATCCGCAACAGCAAAAATAAAAAAGCACTTTCACTCCTAGTATTCAACCTAGATGAGGCTTCCACGTTTCTGACTTCCCGTGGAACTCCCAGAATGATACACAACCTTCTTTTTATTTTATTCCAGAATAAATTGCTATATAAATCATACGGCAAGTTACTTTTCTAAAATTAAAGTGACGCGGCGTTATTCTTTAAAATAATATAGTATTTCGTTTAAGAAAGACGTAATTCACGTGTTATACGTCCCGCTGGTAGTGTTAATCATGTTAGCCCACGACAAACTTTAATTCCTGTGTTTGCTGCCCAATCTGTCTCTTGGAGATGTGCCATCGTTTATCGTCCTTCGTCCAACGGCGTTCTTTTACGTTTAATACTTAAGAGGATTTGATGTTTACTTTTATTTCGGTCTACAAATTCTGATTTAATATAGTAATACATTTCGTTGGGTATTCTGTAAAGATTATTTCATTCATTCAGTACGAACATGCACCTTTATCGCTGTAAAATGTATTGCTGCCATTGTCATGTCATGTGTTACTTCGTGACATATTTTCCGCAATAAGCGTTGTGCTTTTAAATTAAAAATTACATATTGTCTCTTGCTGCACGAGCATGTATACTTATCACTATAAGACTCTACATACAATTTTATCGCTGTACATCGCTCTGTATCCAATGACATATGTAATATTTTCTTGAGCTTATTGCCCAAAGTAAACATAACTCGTATCAACTGTAGTAATATACCGGGTGAGTCACGAATTTCGCTCGCCCCGATATTTCCTAAAATATTTGGAATAGAAAATTGAAATTTGGAGGCCTTATTACACGACTAAAATGCCATCTTTTCAATAAAAAATCAAGTTTGGTGCACATCCGGTTTGACCGGAAATGCCCGAAACTTTCGATTTTTAAATGGAATGCCCTATATATTTTTACATTTTTGGTATCTAGAGGAAATTTTGAATACAATACATCCATTTTGGTCTCTTTTTGATAAACATTAAAAATTTTATTAAAAAATCTATTTCTGAATCCAGAGTGCTGTGGTGCCCAAAATATATTTTAGTTTACGTTACTATAAAAATAAAAAGAGCAATATGATTGCATTACTTAATTCTCTAGAGGCGTTTAAAATTTTTAAATGTGATTTTTACCCACTAACTCGGTTTTTTTAAATGGGAATTTTATCGTTCACCAACATTTTTAAATACCTCATTTTCATACGAATCTAATGATACCAAAATTTTGAAAATCCGCTCAGAAATATTTGAGATTTCAGCCAAAATACAATGCAACCAAGCTTTTAGAAACATGCGGCTAATAGATAATAGATTAGTGGGCTTTGGAAACTAAAATGGAACATTTCTGTGTAAATCTGGTAACCTAATAACATTGGAAAAATCATAGTAGCCATTGAATGTAATAAAACAATATCAGCTGTCAGGCAGATACAAAATAAAGCATTGCGGAAATCTCTTTGAGTAAAAATTAAAGAAAATGAATAATTTTAGTAGAAATGAAAAGGTCGATATGTTACTGATATATGGAAAGCGTCTCAAAAATTCAACTGCAGCTGCAGAACTGTATCAGCAATGATATCCCAACAGACGTCATCCAAGCAGACACTTGTTTGCCAGAGTGGAACAAGAATTAAGAAACGAACCCAATCAACAAGATGACCATCAAACATTTATTGTAAGTGAGGACAAAGAAATTGATGTATTAGGATTTGTGATGGTACACCCAACAACATCAACTAGGGAATTGTCAATGGAATGCGACATTAGTCAGTCTTCGGTTTGCAGAATTTTAAAGAAACATAAGTTTCGGTCTTATAAATACCAAATACACCAACATCTTTATGGAGATTATAACGACAGGAGGCTAGTATATTGCAACTGGTTCCTAAATGCAGTACAACAAAACCCAGGTTTTCCTTTTCATATTTTATATTCAGATGAAAGTAGATTTACGAACCAAGGTATGTTTAACAGAAATAATACTAGGTACTAGGCTCAAGAAAATCCGAGGTTGGTAGGGCGGGGGCATATTCAGGAAAGATTTGGGTTTAACTGTTGGCTTGGAGTACTTGGAGATCGAATAATTGGACCCATATTTTTTGATGGAACACTTACTGGCGAACGATATTTATTCTTTTTACAAAACCAGACAGCAGAATATCTTGACTTACTTCCTCTTGTCTATTTACAAAATCTCTTTTTCCAACAAGATGGTGCTCCCTCACATAATTCCAGAAGAGTGATGGAATATTTAAACAACTTGCATGGTGAACGCCTTATCGCAAATCAAGGTCATATCAGGTGGCCTCCTAGGTCACCTGACTTAACACCCCTCGACTATTATGTATGGGGCACTCTCAAAAATAAAGTTTATAAAACTTCTTCAAATACCCGTGAAGAGCTGCAAAATAAAGTTGTACGGGCTCTTAATGAAATAACGCCGGCTGAATTGCGTAGAGCCAATCAAGCAACTGTACTGCAGAGCTGAATTGTGTATAGAAAAAAATGGTGGACATTTTGAACAATATCTATAAATGTCAATTTATGGTTTAATTATATTAATTATTTTAAAGATACCTACTGTTACCTAGTTTAAGTTTAATTGTTCAAACGGAATTGATTTTTACTTATTTATAGGCCCGATATTTATATTCATTTAAATAAAACTCTGAAAACCGAACTGATGTCGCATTCTATTGCAAATGTCCTTGTGGATGTAATTGTGTTTGCCTCCACATACCTATGCTAAACTTAATTGTAACGTTCTTTGCGCTCACAATTATTAAATGTTTGATAGCTCAAGATTGCCTATAACTACACGAGTCTGTCTGACAGCTGATATTGTTTTATTAGATTCAATGGCTACTATGATTTTCCCAATGTTACTAGGTTACCAGATTTACACAGAAATGTGCCGTTTTAGTTTCCAAAGCCCACTAATCTATTATCTATTAGCCGCATGTTTCTAAAAGCTTGCATGGTTGCATTGTATTTTGGCTGAAATCTCAAATATTTCTGAGCGGATTTTCAAAATTTTGGTATCATTAGATTCGTATGAAAATGAGGTATTTAAAAATGTTGGTGAACGATTAAATTCCCATTTAAAAATACCGAGTTAGTGGATAAAAATCACATTTAAAACTTTTAAACGCCTCTAGAGAATTAAGTAATGCAATCATATTGCTCTTTTTATTTTTATAGTAACGTAGCACACAAACTAAAATATATTTTGGGCACCACAGCACTCTGGATTCAGAAATAGATTTTTTAATAAAATTTTTAATGTTTATCAAAAAGTGACCAAAATGGATGTATTGTATTCAAAATTTCCTCTAGATTCCAAAAATGTAAAAATATATAGGGTGTTCTATTTAAAAATCGAAAGTTGTGGGCATTTCCGGTCAAACCGGATGTGCACCAAACTTGATTTTTTATTGAAAAGATGGCATTTTAGTCGTGTAATAAGGCCTCCAAATTTCAATTTTCTATTCCAAATATTTTAGGAAATATCGAGGCGAGCGCAATTCGTGACTCACCCGGTATAGTATATTTAGCAATATATAAATAACCTGACCTTTGCCGAGCTGCAAATATTCTAATTTATGTACTTTTATACATACATAAATCGTAAGCATTTATTAAGAGAAAAATCTTCAGAAAGCCGTAACATGACCACCCAGTAGGCAAATCAATTATTATATGTGTAGACACAAATGGCATAGTCCAGTAATTCTACGAAAAAATGCAAAAACAATGCTACCCGGAAAGAAAATAGGGTCGTGTATAGGAAAAAATTCTAAGAAAACTAGCGCTTTTTGCATCGCTCTAGCTGGTGCTGAACATAACCTAAAAAATTAGACAATGTAGAAAAAACGGTTTTTTGCAATTTAAGAAAAAACGAAGCATCCTGCAAATAAACGTTAAACAAAAAAGTTGTAAGTAGTGATTTAGTGAAGAAACCTATCAAATGCGACCAACAGAATAAAGATTTGTTATTTATTTTCTGAGATAACCTAAATATACCATCAAAAATCGGTTTTGGTTTTTATTGTTTTTGCTGTGTTTATTACAATTTTGAATTAAATTGCTTCTTGTTCTGTGAAAATGTAGCCTCTGTTGGGTAGAAAAAGCGCATTTTTGAAAAATTTCAAAAACATTAGAAATACGCGATTTATAAAGCAATGGCGAAAAATATACCTTTTCGTATATCGGCCATTGCCCACGATTAGGGTGGCCTACAGAATCAAACCTAGACTTAAATTCTTCATATGGGATAGTAATATCATATAATTTAAGATATAAATATTTTTAGCCACTTTGTAACCTCAAAAAAGCGAATTAATATCGTAACGTTTTTTGGATATGTTTTTGGGAAGTATCTATTTGAATTGAGTAATTATAAATTCCGCGTATATTAATCGATAGTATTATACACTTTTTCACACATTTTAAAAAAATAAGCATCCTACGACTATTTTGGTCCGAAATAATTATTTTTTTATTATCCTCACAACAATAAAAGAACTACATAAATAACTCAGTTTTGTTAAAAATGTTACGTGCGCTTTTTTTGGTGGACGGCAGACAACGTCAGTCAATATTTTTGAAATGTACCGCTACTTCCTACATCTTGAATTGTACGTGCCAGCTTACAGAGGGGGAGAAAGAAGATAGATAGAGAGAGAGAGAGAAATACCAATGGAGGAGAAATCAGTTAGAGCAAACGTTACAGTACAACGTGCTCAAAAAACATTTTTGTGTTTCGTTTCGTATACTGTGTATGTATATATGAATTGAAACTTTACTATAAGGAAGTACATATTTTGGTGTATTTTTATGTTTGTATAGAGAGCTGTAACGTGTCATAATATAGGTTATACTCGCTCGGTTTGAATTCATACAGGGTTGGGCAATAGTCCCGTGACGTCATTACGTTCGGAGGTATGACATAAATGTCAATTTTTTTAAATGAAACACCCGGTATATTTTTCCATATTTGTATACTTTAAGGAGTCCCAAATTCAACGATGTAACGTTTGTATGGATTCTGTTATGAAATGTGGTCTCAATAAGGGAAAATTAGAAATTACAATCGTAATTAACAGAGAATAGTTTTATTTTATTAAATGTTCAAATTGGAATCCTTCCACTGCCTGACAATGTGCTAGCCTGTCCACAAATGCCCGCTGAACATTTTGGAGGGACTGAGGTGTAATATTATCAGCAACCGCTAGAATTCTTTCTTGAAGCTCTTATACCGTGGCAGGTCTTGGACGATACACCACAGACTTCAAATGACCCCAGAAAAAAATCAAGAGGGGTTAGGTCAGGTGACCTAGCTGGCCATTCGATATGACCCCTTCTACCTATCCATCTCCGGGGAAAGACAGTGTCCAAAAAATCTCTTACAATTCTGGCATAGTGCGGCGGAGCTCCGTCTTGCTGGAAGTACACGTCATTTGCGATCACCAGAGGATTTTCGCGGTTGGGAAATATCTGAATTACAGCGGGTATAACTCTTTCGCGTAATAAAGTTAAATAGGTATCAGCAGTTAAATTACCATTTAGAAAAAACGGCCCTATTGCATGTGTTCCAATTATACCCGCCCAGACATTTACTTTTTGTGGATGTTGTGTGTGCATTTCTTCCATCCAATGTGGATTCTCAGCAGACCAATAGCGACAATTGTGACGATTGACAAATCCATTTAAACAAAATGTAGCCTCATCGGAAAACAAAATGCGATCTACAAATTGTGATGTCTCGTCTAAGAAATTCATAATTTGTTGGCAAAACTGCATCGACGATCAGGGTCATCTTCCGCAAGTTCCTGAAGTAAGCTGACTTTGTAGGGATGTATTTTATTTCTCCTGAGTATTCTTCGAATGGATCTTTCACTGTTACCAGTTTCTAATGAAAGTTTCGGAATTGACGTTTTAGGTTCCTCCTGAATCGCTAACAGTACATCTAAACCTCGGGTTTCGCTCAGGAAAGGTATCGTTGAAGAGGTCACTTGCTTCCTGAAGGGATCGACGCCTCTCTCCTAATCCAATCATCATGAGTAAAGTTATCCGTTCAGTGTCGTTCAGTTGAGCCATTTTAAAGACACGTTTTTAGAATCATAAATTAGTAGTACAAAAGTAATGTCACAGTGACGTTTATACCACGACTTACTTAGATAAACTAGTAAAATAATGAGAACAATTTAACTATGATCTGTGTTTTTATTAAACGACTACAAAAAAACTTGTTTACGTGGGTCTTAGTTTTGTAAAAAAAATGGTAAAAAAAGAGTGTCTTTTTTGGATACAGCTGTTTGGATATCCACTGTTCTCTGTTAATTACGATTGTAATTTCTAATTTTCCCTTATTGAGACCACATTACATAACAGAATCCATACAAACGTTACATCGTTGAATTCGGGACTCCTTAAAGTATACAAATATGGAAAATATACCGGGTGTTTCATTTAAAAAAATTGACACTTATGTCACACCTCCGAACGTAATGACGTCACGGTCCTGAAATACATGTCAAGAAGTTCTAAAAATTTCGCTGAATACAGTGTCGAAAACCCGAAGTTGATACGAGGTTCCGGGACTATTGCCCAACCCTGTATATACATACACAGTATACGAAATGAATCACAAAAATGTGTTTTGTTGTACGTTGCACGTTGTACTGGAACGTTCGCTCTAACTGATTTCTCCCCCATCCGTCTCTCTCTCTCCTCTCTCTCTCTATGTTCTTTCTCCTTCTTCTTCTTTTTCTCTTTCTGTAGGGTGGCACGTATAATTCAAAAAGTAGCGGTATATTTCGAAAATTTTGACTGACGTTGACTGCCGTCCACCGAAAAAAATGGGTAAATAACATTTTTAACAATACTACTGAGTATTGTTAAAAATGTTATTTACCCATTTTTTTCGGTGGACGGCAGTCAACGTCAGTCAAAATTTTCGAAATATACCGCTACTTTTTGACAATATTTTTAACAATACTACTGAGTATTGTTAAAAATGTTATTTACCCATTTTTTTCGGTGGACGGCAGTCAACGTCAGTCAAAATTTTCGAAATATACCGCTACTTTTTGAATTATACGTAGTTCTTTTGCCGTTGTGAGTATAATAAAATGAGTTACCTCGGACCAAAATGGTCGTAGGATGCTCATATTTTTTAAACGTGTGAAAAAGTGTATACTATCGATTACTATACGCAGAATTTATAATTACTCAATTCAAAGAGATACTTCACAAAGACATAACCAAAAAACGTTACGATATTAATTCGCTCATTTTGAGATTACAAAGTAACTAAACATATTTATATCTTGAATTATATGATAGTACTATTCTACTCAACGGGGGCAACATATTCACCGAACAAGGAGCAATTTAAATCAAAATTGTAATAAACACAGCAAAAAAAAAACTATTTTTGACGGTATTTTTAGGTTATCTCGGAAAATAAATAACGAATTTTCATTCTGTTGGTCGCATTTGATAGGTTTTTTATATGACCCACAACATTCTGTTTAACTCTTGTTTGTAGGATGCTTAATTTTTTCTTAAATTGTAGTAAACCGTTTATTTGACTCTGGTTATTTTTTTAGATTATGTTCTATATCAGTTAGAGCGATGCAAAAAACGCTACCTTTCTTAGAATTCTTCCCTCTACACGACCCTATTTTTTGTTCCCGGGTAGCATCGTTTTTGCATTTTTTCGTAGAATTACTGGATTACCATACAGCTGCGTAAACACACACAATCTGAGCTGTTAGCTAAAAATGTATCTACCTACGGTAATTTGTCAAAAAGTAGCAACAGATTAATAATTAGGAAAATCAAAACTATGCGTCACTGTTCATTACAATTATCCGTAGTAGCACTTATTTACAGGCCACTTACCTATACTAATGTTACATAAATATCTTTATGCCCAACAGTGTGTGTTTAGTGGCCTGTTTTCTATGTAATTTTAGGTTGTCACATGTCACTCAATAAAAAATCTTCCATTCCATGTGTTTATAATTCCACCATTGCTTTGTTAAGTTCTATTTATATCAAATTTCAAAGTAAACACAGTAATTTGTGTAAAATTGAAACAACGCCATTATTCTAACATACCTTTATGCATTCGTATATATACAGACACATAATAGTTTAAGCCGCGAATACAGCCCTCATTGAAATGAATGTTTTGTTAATTATTCGAGAGTGACGGTCCTTTATTCTGCCGGCGGACATTACAGAAACTAATAATAAATAAAAGCGCTTATCCTTTACCCATCTGCAAATGACAATCTCAAATTGGGTACGGCTCAAAGTTATAAATTTGACGATACAAATCATTTAAGATATTTTAATTACGGGCGATGCTTTGATAATCCTTTTCTGTTTGAAGTTGCAACACTTTTGTATCTTTCGTTCATGGAACAAATTAGCGCGAGCTAGATCTACATTAAATTGGACAGGTCTTTATGAAAAAGTCCCTTGAATACAGCCCAACCGCTTGGTTCTTTTTATTGGACTCGCTCAGAATTGCTGTTTTGCTTTTTGCTGTGCATTTTTAACAAACTTTTATTTGTTTCATCCTGTAATTATAAGTAATGATGTTTGTAGCAGTGGTCGTACAACGCTCATTTGTGTAATACAAATTTAAAAATTGAATTACCTTAAAAAATAAATAAATAAATAAATAAATAAAAGATTACTAAATAATTGACGGATTTAGATGTTACTTTGTGGTAGTCGATCATAATGATTTACTGAAACATTTATTTTGTTTCTACCGCTGTATTTTATTATAACTTAACGCTACATGTATATGTAGAGTATATTTCGACACTTCAACGTATCACCTTCAAAGCGACTTAAGTAAATGAATGAACACAAGAGAAAACCTAAGCTATTTATAATTTACAATATTTACCTAGTTTTATTATTACGTTATAGGGGATTTAAAATTATCAGAACTAAAAATAACAGAACGTAATAAAGGGACTAAACGATTATGAATTAAATATATTAAAAAGGGGTGTGTTATATAGGCTCAACTGGTCATTAAGTAATTGCCTGGGGTTTTGTTTGATTTGAAAATTTCTAAAGATTCTAATAAATTTAATTTAAAACCTTTATTTTGTACGTGTAATATACCAAGAGTATTTATATCTGAAAAGTGGTGATTTGATTCTAACAAATGGTTTGAAAAAGTGGAGTCTGTTTTTTGGAGTCTGATAGAACGTAGATGTTCTTTGTATCGTGCTTCAAAGGACCGACCAGTTTGACCTGTATAGAAGGCATTAATTACAGTCCGAACACGACAATTTATAAACTCCTGAGTTTTGAATTTTTCTATTTTATCTTTTGCATTATATAATAAATGTGACACTTTTGTTTGTGGTTTAAAGGCAATCTTAAGATTAGGATGTGACAATATGCCTGCAATTTCATGTGAAATGTTACCGCAATATGTCAAAGATACTAATTTACTCTCGCCTTCTTTAATAGGGGTATAGATGCTGTTACGGGCCAATTTATACTGCTTTTTATTAATTAAATTTTGTATTGTTTTTTTTTTGGAACCAGCTGTTAATTGCTATTGTTTTCATGACTTTTAGTTCTTTTTCTAAGTTGTCTTGTGAGAGAAGTAATGACACAGCCATATGTATTATTGAATTGTAAGCTGCTAATTTATGTGCATTGGAACCGAATGAGGAATTTGGAATAGTGGTTAGTGGTATTTGTAAATGTGGGTATCCAAAATGTTTCAAAATTTATTTTTTTCTTATTAAGTTATAAGTCCAGAAAGATTATTTTGCCACCTTTCTCTGCCTCGACTGTGAATTTGATATTAGGATGGATGCAGTTAATAAAATTTAGGAATGTATTTTATTGTCTTTGTGTACCTGTGAAGCAGGCTTATTACATCATCCACATATCTGTACCAAAATTTTATATGATTTATGTGTGCTTTTTAAGCGGTGCTCGGGGAATCTACAAAATATCACAATTAACCGGTATTTTACTGGTAAATAACCTCTACGCCTGTGACCTTTACGTCAAAGGATCAATTAGAGGTTGCTTTTTTTTAAATAAACAACACAAATAAGTATAAAAACTTGAAATTAAATATTTAAGCTTTTTTGAAAAATCTTTTTTGCTGTGATAAATACACAACTCTAAGAATGTTTGCTATATTCAATATCCATAGATACTTACTATTTACATAGAATTGTTGAAACTGAAGAAAACCACACCCTGTGTATTAATTTAAAAATTTATTTCCGCTTCTATTAATCCAAATTTACGTAATTCTGAAATTCTGTATAATTCGACACGCGATTAAATATCACCCGGTACGTAACTAATAATATTTTACCCCAATTTTCATGCTAGAACATAAATGTTTTAGAATTTGTCCGATTCGTATAGTTTTTAATATTCTTTAAGTCTTCCTAAAACGTACAAAACTTAGTGTAAAGGCCAGCTCGAAGAGGTACATACACTTGAAATTTTACGATGTTAATCTAAACAAAGATAAGGCATAGGCACAGATGGCTCGGTTTTCCGTGAGAACGGTACCAAAAACTACGCAGTTTTGTGTGTAACGTCATCGCTCTTTCGGGTATAAATGCCCGCGAGAAGTTTGTACAGGGGTCACTTCTTTGAGACCGCTACTACGAATGATAATTAATCCTCTAATACGAGTCTGATAATTATCAATGCTTTACTTGCTGACCACCATCCTGAATGATAATTAATCCTCGAATACGAGTCTGATAATTATCAATATTGGTGACGGTGACCACCGACGTCCACGGGTCACTTCTTTGAGACCGCTACTACGAATGATAATTAATCCTCTAATACGAGTCTGATAATTATCAATGCTTTACTTGCTGACCACCATCCTGAATGATAATTAATCCTCGAATACGAGTCTGATAATTATCAATATATTAGGTGACCACCGACGTCCACGGGTCACTTCTTTGAGACCGCTACTACGAATGATAATTAATCCTCTAATACGAGTCTGATAATTATCAATGCTTTACTTGCTGACCACCATCCTGAATGATAATTAATCCTCGAATACGAGTCTGATAATTATCAATATATTAGGTGACCACCGACGTCCACGGGTCACTTCTTTGAGACCGCTACTACGAATGATAATTAATCCTCTAATACGAGTCTGATAATTATCAATGCTTTACTTGCTGACCACCATCCTGAATGATAATTAATCCTCGAATACGAGTCTGATAATTATCAATATATTAGGTGACCACCGACGTCCACGGGTCACTTCCTTGGAGACCACTATTCTGAATGATAATTAATCCTCGAATACGAGTCTGATAATTATCATTATACTAGCTGACCGCCATCCACTGGTCAAGCCGATTCCGAAGCATTTACTTTAACAGCAAACTTCAATAAGCAGAGTGATAATTAATCCTCAGTCTCTTTGAGTCTGAGTGGGATAATTAATCCTCGCACGACGAATTGACCGCTGCTGACCACTGGTCAAGCAACTTGCTACAAAGCCTTACTATTATTGTATTGCTGAAGTCTTAGCAGATTAGTACGACACAAGGGGACGATGTCCAGAACTAATAAGACACCGCCGTCCAGCTACGACTCGCTGGACATGAGCGAGCCGCGTGATAACATCCCTAATGACACTGGTCATTTAGCGGTCTATCAATTACCAGGTAAATCAATATGATTATTTCGGTTTTTCGGTATTTACATGTAGTTACGTGAACTTAATAATATCAAGCCGGGACTATTTTGATTCATTTTAGCTTTAAACAATTGACTAACTGATTCTATATTTCGGATACTCGGAATCGCGAGGGGATCTTTTTTTACTGTGGCACTTTGATTAGCTAGAATTTTATTATTTAGAAAATTTCTATAATACTAAATTTTATTTGTAGCATAATTAGCTGTTTATTGAATTTCAGACTGTTAAATCATGTCTTATTTAAAACAGTACATTTAAAATATTTAAATTTTCAACAGCGGCAGATTTTTGTTGGTAAACAATTTCTGTTGCGTTTTGTTTTGTCGTTTGGTCAATGAACTTCTGCAATATTTGACTGTTCGAAGGGTTTACAGCTGTTCGGACCTGCCGGTTTATTTATGTCCTACTTGGAGGGATGCGGTCACTGGACTTTTGTGGGCCATCCACTGATAAGGCCTGTGATTTGCCCCCTGCTAGTTTGACATAATAATCATTTTAAATATTATTACATGTTAAACTTTGTACTGGGTGTTGCCTTGTATTCATTCACGATGACATATTTATGTCATGGGCGAGTTGAAATTGATACCAATTGCTTGTTCATTCAATTGTTTGAAAAATTACAATCTTCGCAACACAAAAACCTATTGGTGGCCAATTGGCTGGGTCTGTATCAAGTTTATTGATCAGATCTCATCATTCTACGCTTCGCAATCAAACTATGTTTGAATAGGCAATTACTTGAGATTTCAACTTGCCGTGCATTCAATTAAATAAACTATTGCGAGTTTTCGCCACCCAAGTATGAACTTTACATGTTCCGAATTCAACATTCTTTCACTTCAGTTTTGAACGAGGATTCTCGTTATAATCATTATTATTTTTAGTGATTATTGGAGTTGTTTATTTGACCATTCGATAAACTTACACGTGACTGTTGTCCCAACGAAATCTGTTGCTGTAATATAAATTGGTGATTAAATTATTCACAATTTTGATTTATATGCAAGCAACTATTTTCTGGTCATTGCCACACCGATATTTGTAATTGACATTATCTGACAATTGTCTGATTATACGTATAAAAACGTTCCTTGTTTTTAATTACTTGACCTTTTACCTGAAATAGAAAATCAAGTGCATTATTACCAGAAAAACTAGCCAAGTAAATATAAGATTTACTTGGGCTTAAATAAAACGATCATCTAAAACAAAATAAGTAAACATAAGGTTTACTTGGATACTAAAATAGTGAGAACTACAATATGATACAAGCTTAAACAAAAGTTACCATAAAATAATATAAATAACTCAGTGTAAATTAAATAAAAAGAATAATTTCGAGTCTGAACTACTATACAGGGTATTATGAAAATAGTAAATTGTTTTCTCAATTTAATCAAATAAACAAGTGCCCAAAATAATATTCAGTGCTTAATTTGAACAATTAAATAAAGAACTATAATTGGAACTTTGCCAAATAAATTAATAGCAATATTTAGAGTAAAGAACGAATCATTAAATGTCATAATAAATAGTTAATTATCAATTCAATAAATAAATAGAAACAGTAATATCAAACCTGAAAAAGAACTATGGTAACAAGTACTACATAATCACAAACGTAAATTTGAGTCCTACCACTAAACTAGACGATCACACAGCCAAATTAGTTTAATTGCTTTAATAATTATACAATCAGGGGAGAGGGGAGGGAAATTGGTAAGTAATCAAACCAGAATTTAACACGAAAATAATAGGGGTGGGGGGGGCGGTGCGTCTCACTGGTGCCGTGACCAGGATATTAGAGTTTTAAATTGATATTACTTTGTTTCATTAAATTCTAGCATTGTCTATTGTTCTTCAAACACCAGACAATGTTACCGTGAGTCCGAAATATAGAATCGTTGATAGGGTATTTTTTTTTCTTCTATTTTAAGATAAATCTGATACTGCCTATGTTTTAAATATAGAATCCCTTGGAGACAGCAGCCTACCCACCACCGACCCAGAAACTGTCGTACCACCTCCGCCGCCTCCCACCTTGGAAGAAAAACTTGACCGCCTTCTACAAACAGTAAAAGAAATGCAAATAAATCAACGTCGCCTACATGCACAATTGGGAAAAAGCATAGTAGCCATGCATAGGGAACGACAAGCCGCCACCGCCAATATCCGACGGCAAGTCCAAGAAATTGCCGCCTCCAGAGACACAACCACTTCTATTGTCTCACAATTTCCCACCAACGACTGCCGTCCCATTTACATAACGCCGAGTCCGCCGATGCCTAAGTTTCCGAGTAAAAACAAACATCCTGTAAAGTATCTACATGAACTGGAAGCCTACCTACAGAAAATGAATGTACCTGAAGAAAACAAATTGAGCGTGGTACACGAATCCTTGACCGACGAGGCACAAGACTGGGCGTCCATTTACAAAATTTGCTGGGAAAGTTTCGACGACTTTAAGGCAGACTTTCTCAGTTGTTTCTGGTCGGAGGAAGAGCAAAATAAACTTCGCCGCCTCCTATCTACGCATCGATGGTCACGCAAAGATGGGCGAAACATGGAAGGACATTTCGCTTATTATGTTGGGTTAGCACAACTGTTAACCGAACCGCTCCCAGAGTCTACTCTTGTGAACGAGCTGATGAAACATTTTCCTGCCAATATCCAGTCTCTGTGGCAACTCCAAACCAACAAGTCTATATCAGGCGCTGCCGAATTTCTCCGCCATCAGGAGAATATTTTGTCACCGTCTACCTCCATGGTGACAACTTTACCTACACACCCGCCGACGACGATGCCTCAGAGTCCTAACAAACGATACCGATGGGATAAGGGAGAGAGGAACAATTAAGAAAATTAATTTCCTGTCTGCAGACAAACAATATTCTAATTACAATGCCCTATTGTCTTGACTGTATTGCTGACCAGCTAGCGGCAATCCCGTAACTCTACAATGCGACACATCATGATGTGGACAAATTTAAACATGTGAATAAACTACTCTATGGTGGAATGTCCAGTACTACATTAATGGACACTGGCTGCGAATTTCCATATAATTTGTGAGAAGATACACTTAGGCATAAGTGCACCTGGGCAGCCATACACATTACCAGTACGTGCAATGTTAGTTGAAATGTGTTTGAACTAAAGGAAAAGTCGCCACTCAAAACATTAGGCTACAGCAGTACAAATCTAACTCGCTGAAGACGACTTCGATGTACCTGCAGTTATAATGAATCTGGATTTAATTGACCATATACCTGGGTCATGTACTGGCTAGGGCGACACAACAACAACAAAAAATATGGGCATCTCAAATACAAGAGGCGTATGAACATGGGGGTGAGATGGGCATCGGAAGCTAGCTGGAATATGGATGGTTACTTCGAGAGGTGGTGATGGATGTCATCATCGAGGTCTACTGGGATTCACATCGCAGGGGAGGGCGGCACCGAGGCCTACGACTGGTTTCCGAAGCAGGGGAGAGCACCGCCGATCCGAAGAGGAGGCTTGATTTTCATCGCAGCGTCGGGTACTTGGGGATGTAAAGAGGGTATAAAATTTAATTTAATAATTACATTGCAGATAGGGATTATTTCAAATTTCTTCACTTTGCTAGAATTTTCCAGTTAGGGACGAGTAAGTTGAGGGCAACTTTAATATTGTTTAATTTTTATTTTTATTTTTTTTTTCTTCTGCACCAGAAATATGATTTAACATAAAGACATTTTTGTCGCTTTGCATTAATTTCTCCAGGGGTATCTTTGACCACAGTGTAACTTTTATTTCATATCATTATTAATTTCGGTTTAAAGTAGCTTTCTCCTGGATAGAACTCTGTGACTGGCTTGGTTACGGATTTTTGTCCTAAGGCTGTTCACGGGCTATCATATGTATTCCGCAACGAGGGAAAGCTGGAACAGGATTCTGTGCAGCATGGAATATGGGGATAAATACAGGGAACTGAGGGTCACAGCTTTTATTCTGGAGATATTTTCTTTCTGTTATCGACTTACATTTTTTTCTTGGATATTTTTGGAGAAAGTAAATTTTTGTTTTTCCGACTTATCTATTTATGGTGCAGGAAACTCTTCAAGTTCCGATAGATAAAATTGTACAACCAGCTAGTGAAATTTCTTTTATTTAAATAGTTCTTTTTTCAAATAGTCTAGGTAAACGTTGATTTTTTTTTAGCATAAGATTTTATTAGGTATTTCTAATTTCATTTTTCTGACAGGACTAGATTAGGTATTAAAATTTTATATATATATATATTTTTTTTCAATCAAAGTTAGGGAAAACTTGTAAATCACAAGTGCCACGGTAAACTGATTCACACGGTTTGTAGCTTATAAAATAACTAGCTTCGCCGTCATTATATAAGCAACAAAAGGGGAGAGTGAAGAAAACCACACCCTGTGTATTAATTTAAAAATTTATTTCCGCTTCTATTAATCCAAATTTACGTAATTCTGAAATTCTGTATAATTCGACACGCGATTAAATATCACCCGGTACGTAACTAATAATATTTTACCCCAATTTTCATGCTAGAACATAAATGTTTTAGAATTTGTCCGATTCGTATAGTTTTTAATATTCTTTAAGTCTTCCTAAAACGTACAAAACTTAGTGTAAAGGCCAGCTCGAAGAGGTACATACACTTGAAATTTTACGATGTTAATCTAAACAAAGATAAGGCATAGGCACAGATGGCTCGGTTTTCCGTGAGAACGGTACCAAAAACTACGCAGTTTTGTGTGTAACGTCATCGCTCTTTCGGGTATAAATGCCCGCGAGAAGTTTGTACAGGGGTCACTTCTTTGAGACCGCTACTACGAATGATAATTAATCCTCTAATACGAGTCTGATAATTATCAATGCTTTACTTGCTGACCACCATCCTGAATGATAATTAATCCTCGAATACGAGTCTGATAATTATCAATATATTAGGTGACCACCGACGTCCACGGGTCACTTCTTTGAGACCGCTACTACGAATGATAATTAATCCTCTAATACGAGTCTGATAATTATCAATGCTTTACTTGCTGACCACCATCCTGAATGATAATTAATCCTCGAATACGAGTCTGATAATTATCAATATATTAGGTGACCACCGACGTCCACGGGTCACTTCCTTGGAGACCACTATTCTGAATGATAATTAATCCTCGAATACGAGTCTGATAATTATCATTATACTAGCTGACCGCCATCCACTGGTCAAGCCGATTCCGAAGCATTTACTTTAACAGCAAACTTCAATAAGCAGAGTGATAATTAATCCTCAGTCTCTTTGAGTCTGAGTGGGATAATTAATCCTCGCACGACGAATTGACCGCTGCTGACCACTGGTCAAGCAACTTGCTACAAAGCCTTACTATTATTGTATTGCTGAAGTCTTAGCAGATTAGTACGACACAAGGGGACGATGTCCAGAACTAATAAGACACCGCCGTCCAGCTACGACTCACTGGACATGAGCGAGCCGCGTGATAACATCCCTAATGACACTGGTCATTTAGCGGTCTATCAATTACCAGGTAAATCAATATGATTATTTCGGTTTTTCGGTATTTACATGTAGTTACGTGAACTTAATAATATCAAGCCGGGACTATTTTGATTCATTTTAGCTTTAAACAATTGACTAACTGATTCTATATTTCGGATACTCGGAATCGCGAGGGGATCTTTTTTACTGTGGCACTTTGATTAGCTAGAATTTTATTATTTAGAAAATTTCTATAATACTAAATTTTATTTGTAGCATAATTAGCTGTTTATTGAATTTCAGACTGTTAAATCATGTCTTATTTAAAACAGTACATTTAAAATATTTAAATTTTCAACAGCGGCAGATTTTTGTTGGTAAACAATTTCTGTTGCGTTTTGTTTTGTCGTTTGGTCAATGAACTTCTGCAATATTTGACTGTTCGAAGGGTTTACAGCTGTTCGGACCTGCCGGTTTATTTATGTCCTACTTGGAGGGATGCGGTCACTGGACTTTTGTGGGCCATCCACTGATAAGGCCTGTGATTTGCCCCCTGCTAGTTTGACATAATAATCATTTTAAATATTATTACATGTTAAACTTTGTACTGGGTGTTGCCTTGTATTCATTCACGATGACATATTTATGTCATGGGCGAGTTGAAATTGATACCAATTGCTTGTTCATTCAATTGTTTGAAAAATTACAATCTTCGCAACACAAAAACCTATTGGTGGCCAATTGGCTGGGTCTGTATCAAGTTTATTGATCAGATCTCATCATTCTACGCTTCGCAATCAAACTATGTTTGAATAGGCAATTACTTGAGATTTCAACTTGCCGTGCATTCAATTAAATAAACTATTGCGAGTTTTCGCCACCCAAGTATGAACTTTACATGTTCCGAATTCAACATTCTTTCACTTCAGTTTTGAACGAGGATTCTCGTTATAATCATTATTATTTTTAGTGATTATTGGAGTTGTTTATTTGACCATTCGATAAACTTACACGTGACTGTTGTCCCAACGAAATCTGTTGCTGTAATATAAATTGGTGATTAAATTATTCACAATTTTGATTTATATGCAAGCAACTATTTTCTGGCCATTGCCACACCGATATTTGTAATTGACATTATCTGACAATTGTCTGATTATACGTATAAAAACGTTCCTTGTTTTTAATTACTTGACCTTTTACCTGAAATAGAAAATCAAGTGCATTATTACCAGAAAAACTAGCCAAGTAAATATAAGATTTACTTGGGCTTAAATAAAACGATCATCTAAAACAAAATAAGTAAACATAAGGTTTACTTGGATACTAAAATAGTGAGAACTACAATATGATACAAGCTTAAACAAAAGTTACCATAAAATAATATAAATAACTCAGTGTAAATTAAATAAAAAGAATAATTTCGAGTCTGAACTACTATACAGGGTATTATGAAAATAGTAAATTGTTTTCTCAATTTAATCAAATAAACAAGTGCCCAAAATAATATTCAGTGCTTAATTTGAACAATTAAATAAAGAACTATAATTGGAACTTTGCCAAATAAATTAATAGCAATATTTAGAGTAAAGAACGAATCATTAAATGTCATAATAAATAGTTAATTATCAATTCAATAAATAAATAGAAACAGTAATATCAAACCTGAAAAAGAACTATGGTAACAAGTACTACATAATCACAAACGTAAATTTGAGTCCTACCACTAAACTAGACGATCACACAGCCAAATTAGTTTAATTGCTTTAATAATTATACAATCAGGGGAGAGGGGAGGGAAATTGGTAAGTAATCAAACCAGAATTTAACACGAAAATAATAGGGGTGGGGGGGGGGTGCGTCTCAAAACAGTTAACCGTTTTCCTAGTTTTAATACAATGTTAAGTTTGTGAAGTTTACATTGGCAACCAAGTTGTACAGACATCTACGGAACAATTCGACACGCATCTAACCTCATTCAATAATACTATCGCGGATTCTTTAATTTTTCTTTTTTTGCTATCTGCCTCTTTTGTTAAAATTTTTGCCGAGTCCCAGTTTATTCTGTGTCCATTCTCCCAAGCGTGTTCGTAGAACTTGGACCTCTGAATTTCATTTTTTCTTATATTTCCGTGTTCTTGTATTTCCGTATTCCGTGTGAATGCAGCAAACAATACGTGGGTGAGTCATCCAGACCTTTTAGTGTAAGATTGGACGAACATCAAAATTATATAGATGTTATTACTATACATACGTGTACTAACTTTCAAGTGAATATCTCAATATTATCCCTTTAATAATGGAGTGGAGGTGGTGAGGTTGAAAAATATTAGAAAGAAATCTGAGGCCTTGGTTTCTAGTACATACACCAAATCCTAAGTTTCTGTACTCTTACCGAAAATCTCAATTTAATTTTATCACATCTTTCAATAAGGGAGTGGGGGTGGTCGGGGGTTGGAAAATATTATTTTAAAAAATCTGAGGCCTTCGCCTCTAGTATATACACCAAATCCCATATTTCTGTACTCTTACCAGCTTGCTTTACTTATTTTTCCCTATTTACCCCTATTTAAGCACCAACCCCAACAAAATCATCTCAAATATAATAGTGCCAGAAGTCGTTATAATACATACGTGTATCAAATTTGAAGTGAATATCTCAATTTTATTTTATCAATCCCTTTAATAATGGAGTAGAGGTGGTGGGGGGTTGAAAAATATTATAAAAAAATCTGATGCCTTGGCTTCTAGTACATACACCGAATTTCAAGTTTCTGTACTCTTACCAGCTTGTTTTATTTATTTTCCCCTATTTACCTCTAATTTAACCCCCAACCCTTCAACGGAATAATCCTAAAATATAATCTAGTTCCTGACGTCAATATAATATATACCAAATTTCAAGTTAATGTCTTAATTTTTTTATCAACCCCTTTAATAATGTAGTGGGGGGCGGGAGTGTGGATGGATGGAAAATATTATAAAAAAATTTGAGGCCCTGGCTTCTAGTACACACACCAAATTTCAAGTTTCTGTACTCTTACCAGCTTGCTCTACTTATTTCCCCCTATTTACCACCCCTATTTATACACCAACCCTTCACCGGATATGTTATAAAAACAATCCAGTTCCGGATCTCGTTATAATATATAAATGTACAAAATTACAAGTGAATATCTTAAATCGCTCCGTGCGGACAAAAAAAAGTTACAGACAGTAATAATGAAAGAGCCAACGTATTTGTCATTTCATTTCATAGTCTTTTTTTGCACTATACCACTTTCTCATTATATGTAATACGGTAAAATCGCAATTTTCAAATCATTATCACTTGGAAACTATTTATTTTCATGAATAACCGTACTGGTCGAGAATTCGAGTTAACTCACTCCACCATCAGTTCAGTTAGAACATTTTTCACACATAGGTTTCCCTAGTGACACATAAAACTAAATTATTTTGCCACTTTCTTTTATACCGGAAGACACAAACAACATCATTATTGTAGATAAAATGATTATATATTTTTAGGTTCGGAGGTGTTTTTACAGTTTGTAAATAAAAAAATTGAAATATTATCCTATGTGCTTTTTGCATATAATATTAACAATAATGCGACATTATCAGAAATTTGTTAATCATAACGGTGACCCCTGTATAACTATTAGTAGTGGTATAATTGTGAGTTTTGGTATAACAAAATCATCTAACCTGTTC
This sequence comes from Stenurella melanura, assembly GCA_963583905.1. Classification (NCBI taxonomy): domain Eukaryota; kingdom Metazoa; phylum Arthropoda; class Insecta; order Coleoptera; family Cerambycidae; genus Stenurella; species Stenurella melanura. The sequence continues at coordinate 156,351,554 of OY757310.1, forward strand.
AACTGTTCATATCTTTATTAGGAAAATTAAATTAGATCTTCAATCTTCTCCGACACTGCACAGAAATTATCAGCGCTTATTGAGTCTCTCATAAACTTTAATGCAACATAATAAAATATATAGTTATGAAAACAATAAGAGTTGTGTATTGTTGACAGTTATTCCCAGCTGTTCCCAATAAATTTTACGACCAACACTAAACATTTCTTACTGTCATTGCAACTATGTATAGACAGCATGATATGATATAATCCTCTGCTAATAAATTCTGATACTGTAATTACGTCTTTGTACCAACATTGAAATAATTATCATGACGTTTTTTTATATAGGTATCCTTGCTGCCATCGGTGATTAATTAGTTAGAGTTTATTGATAAAAATTTAATGATTGTTGGATGTTTAGAAGGCATAACATTTGTTGAAGTTTAAGAGGAATTTTCCAGTTGTTATTAACACTTAGACTTGAGGAAAAAATTTATTTAAAATTTAATTTACGGGTAGCGAGTAGAGAATACCCTTAAGAACTAACTTGGGACATACTCATATTTCAAGCAAATGGATGTATGCCCACAGGGGTAGTAACCCGTAAGGATCCCTTTACCATGGTTAGGGTAATGATAGTATATAGTACATTATTGGATATAAGCTACTGAAGAAAGACTTATCTAAACGCTTGATGAATGATAGCCAAGAACGCAATTGCAGCCACTTTAACGGTCTTGTGTCTTGTAACCATCATCTGATCCAGAGTGTACGACTGTGAGTAAAAGTGAAGAAAAGAGTCACGTCACTTCATTTTTCCCCCAGTAATCGATGATTACACAGGACCACAAAAGGAAAAAAGTGAATTGTTCTCGGGACCCGACATAGTAATCCCTATGTATTTCGACGTGCTGAACACGAATCCGATGGTGTCCGTTTAACTCCATCACCGCCAATTTTTTGTTAATCGCGAAAATAGCCTAAGAAACCTAATGTGATGGATCTAAACTGACAGCGGATTCGTATTCAGCACGTCGAAATACATAGGGATTACTATGTTGGGTCCCGAGAATAAATCACTTTTTTTCGTTTGTGGTTCTGTGTTACGTACGATAGCAAAGACTCACGCTCTAGCTGACCATTAACTTTATTCTCGATCTAAGAACAGTGTGAAATTAACTACAAGACTCAGGGAGTTAGCACTCCACGCTTCTTGGGTCATGTGCTACTAGTGGTGGCACAACCGGAAAAAATTAGTCTATTTAAATCAGAACTTACGGACTCGACCGTCAAAATGTCAGGTCTTCCCGATATGCTTTACAAGGACTCTGAATATTTTAGGTCTACCACGGGTAGCATGATATGCTACTCTAAAAACAATATAGTGGAGTCATATGAGCAGAAACTTTAGTGACCTATAGAAAATTGCTGGAACGGCAATTTTTTCTTAATCGTTTCTAAACATCAAGACTCACTTTTCCTGCTAACTTTCCAACGACACAGCTTTTCAGAAGGCCACATTATGACCATTTTTGAACTTTTTTTTATTTTATCTGGAATATCTCAGCTTTCTTATATCAGATGGAAATTTAAAAGAAGCCAAATTGTTCACAATTTAATTCTCTACAACCAAGTGTGGTCGATTTTTTTACCTAGCCTATAGATAACCTCAAAAAATACAAGATGGCGGTAATTAATATGTTGGTATTTACTTAATATAGTCTGTTCCTACAGATATTTTTAAATAAAACACAGAACTAATAATGATTAGTGAGTGTGCCAAATTTTGTTTCAAACATTAAGAGGAACGGTCACAGATGGCATTAATGTGTAAACCGTGTTTTGCTTCCCATTTTGGGCAAACCATCGTAGAGCATTTTTTTTTTATTGTAGCTTTTCATAAGTACTTTATAGTACTTATCGAGAGAATATAGTACTTACGAAGAAAAATTGTTAGGATTTCTCAAGGTATATTTTCGGATATTTTTAATGCATTTAAAAATTAACCTGATCTACAAAAGCAGACTGAACTGCAATAGACTTGTGCTCATTCAACGCAACTAAAACTTGTACAGAACCACTGTATGGAATTGATCCTCAAAAAAAACAAGAATTACCAAGTTTGCGATACCAAGTTTTTACTAATCGCACAAGAAAAACGTCTACTAACTGCTAATTAACGGTTTTTCCATCAACTAAAGAGACTGCGTATTAAGAGTGTACATACAAGTAAAAAAATGGATGTTTAATAGCGATAAATTGCCTGAAAAATATGTTTGGAAGATGGCCGAAACTGGCTTGCCGATCGGATTGCCACAAAAAATTAATCCACTACACGACAGTCTTATGAAACAAATTGCAGTTTTTAAATGCAATTTAGGTTTCACTCCCATAAGTTAAAATTTGGCATAGAGATAGTCATGAACATGCCGATCAAAAGACTCCAAGGTCACAAAAATTTTAATGACAGGATTTCGAGATAGTCATTGAAAGTCGTAATTTCGTCGATATTAAAACCTTCTTCGGCCAATATCTCGAAGTCTTATCATTAAAATTTTTTGTGACCATGAACACTGATCGGCATATCATGAACTGCCTCTGTGCAAAATTTCAGGTCCTGGGGGGAATTAATAAAAAATCCCTTTAAATGGAATTAAAAATATATGCATTTTTTTATTTTATGGAATACTTTTTTTTTAATTCCCTTTACCGCGCACCGACTGTAAGTTTCTTCTGCCAGAGTAATTGGGGTATGTGAAGTACATATTATATTAACTACCTATGCGATAACCATTCGTTTAAGAAAATGTCACCCCCCCCCCCCTCCATATCCGCCCACCATACCAAAAATTTCCAGAGGGAAATAACTTTATTTTCGATTGCCGTCTGGCAGACGGTAACTTTTCGTCGTCGAATTTGCACGTCGTTTCCCTAAGTATTTGGCTTTTTTTAAATTTCCATCTGATGTAAGGAAGGTTCAAGAAAAACTAAAAAAATCACAAAAATGTTCAAAAATGATCATAAAATGGCAAGTACGAATGCCTTTCGGAAAGCTGTATCGGTGGAAAGTTTAGAAACAATTTAAAAAAAATTGTTATTCCAACAATTTTCCCAAGGTCATTAAAATTTCGGCCTTCTCCACTAATAGTGTTAATCGGACTTGGAGTAGGATTCTGGACTAAAGAAACAACTCGATGAATTCTTGGCATAGAAAAGGTGGGCAACTAAAACATATGCCAAGATCTTGTGAATAGGCAGAAGAGTAGAAGGGTAAGGAAAATCAAATTAATACATAAGACCAGCCCTGATATTCTGAAATGCGATAAGCCCACTAAACATAAAAAAATGTACACATTATGATAAATAGTAGAAAAGTTCCTAGCGAAAGAAATTTTGAAGTAAAATAATTTATCACACTTATATCCCAGCAATTAAGAGAATTTTATTTTCTGTAACTGTTCGTGAAAAGTCAAGGGATCCTCTATCTCCTATAAAACGAAGTACGAATCGTCGTGAAGCACTTTTACTCAGTACTAATGGTAAATCTTAAATTTACTTGGATTTGTAAAGGATATACTGATATTTAGCTCATCTCAACTCTGCTTAAAGTTGAATCCCTTACTAAAAAGTTAATTACGCCAACTAAAGTAGAAACATGAAATTTCATGAAGCAATTTGTACATACTGCTATGTAATCCGAACTCATTCAATGGCGGCAATAATTGAACAGAGATGGCATCTTCGGATAGACAATGGTAGCAGGTGTAGCGGTTACACTGGTCGGAGATTGTATACAGCAGATTGCAGAAACGCCGCTCATTATTATAAATGATAAGAGTAACTAGAAACTAACTCGGAGAGAATTTTATTAGGTTTATTACTATTTGAAACGTGGATTTACTGAACCAATTTCATCCAATATTAGTTTAAATGAAGTTACGATTTTCCGCTGCTACCGGCTCCATAGACAAATCGGTGATTAAAATTTAATTTAAACTTTATTGATGGTATTTGGAACGGTAGAATTTAACTTTTTCTCCGACATAATTGTAAACAACTTTGTAATAATCCGGACAGGAAGCCTCAATTTTGAAGTTCAAAATTTATCATAGAACGGAAATATTTACAGTCGTTTGTAAATAATTGTAACTTAAATTAAGATCGGTGTATGGGAAAATGAAATATATTTTCAGAAAGCACACACATTTCTAAGCAAAAAACATCTCTAGAATTTTTTTTATTAAAGTCACAGGTTTTCAGTAAGAAATTAATGAAGAATCAGTAGTGGAGTAAGTGAGGGGCGAATTTGCGTCGGACTATATTCGCAAAATATTACCCCTGTACGAAACATATTATGAAAATTGCATTATTAAACAAGTTTGTTGGAGGAAATAATAGAAAATAATTATTATAAACGATATTTATTCTATAAAAAGTCATACACTACATAGTAGCACTAAAACCGGAGTCGAGCGAAGTCGACGCTCCCGCGCCGTTACCGCAGTATAGTGCACAGTTAGCCACGAAATCGAAAAACCCGGCCAAAAAGCCAAAATTCCAGCTTTAATTGTGTTCAAAGTAATATTTCTGTAATCATAAATATTCAGTTCATTACGTACCGCAAATTCCAACCGTATGCGTATTGTTGCTCCTTTTTACCTGTGATACACGCCATGAAAGACAGCGTTATCTTAGCATATAGTTGTGAAGAGTTGCTTGCTACATTTAAACGTACTAGTCGATATCCCTGAAATTTGCGTAATTTCGACAATAACATTTTGAAACTTTACCAAGCCAATCTATACAGTAAATATTTTATTTTGTATATATTGATTGCTGTAAAATGTGATACATTCGGTCATAAAATTGTGTTAGACGGGGTTGTACAAAGATAAGGAAATTAAAATGAATGAGTACTTTTGTTTGAACTACAAAAAAAGCGCAACGTGTCCCAAGCATAGCTCTTTTACTGGTCGATTTCTTATAGTTTTCTCAAACTATGGTACAAAATTTAGAATCCGGTTCATCCCGGTTTGGAAGTAATAAGTAATAATTTGGTCAAGTATGAGGTGTTATATTGAAAATATACGTACAAAGCGACGACTGACGCTCAGTAACTGTTTCTAATGACTAGAAGTGCCCAAATTTAATCGACAGAAATTGTCTCACAGAAAAACTAATTAAAGGCAAGGGCGTAGCCACGGTGGGGTAGGGTGGGGCACGGGCACGGAGCATGGAAACTTAAAAGAAGCATCTCACAAACACCTTCACTTCCCATTCTATATTACCATCCTATGTTCCTACCCGCTGCTGACAAGAAGCATGTTCAGTCCCTAGTAGCAACAATATTGCACCAATATATAATCCATATAGGACCAATATATGAATATTTGTCCTATATAAGGCCAATATTCATATATTGGTCCTATATGTGTTATATATTGGCCCAATATGTTGTGCTACTAGGGGTGTCCAACCCGACGTATGCAGCCGATCCGGTGGTATATAAAACATCCGATATTTTTTTCCGGCACGCGGTTTGGCCGTCCGTTGAGCGTGTTCGGCGGACGACCAAGCTGGGTGTTGGAACGAACCTCCATGGAGGCCCGGAATCAGCAGTAATGCTCACCTTACGCTGGCAAATCAGTCAATCAATCAATGAATCAATAGTCGTAGACAAAGTATAGTATTCTAGTCACAAATAATGGCTACTGCTCACTCTGGTGATTTACTTATACTTCACCCTTGTGAGAAATAGCTATCATTATATGCTTGTTGAATAATATACTATTTTGAGTGTTCATTAAAGTACATACCTATTCGGCATGTACCATTTGAGTACCTCCTAAAAAACTTATAGTCTAGAAGGTTGCGTTAAATTTCAAGAAGGCATTTCCTACCGACCGAAAATAACTGAAAACCTTGGTACTCATTATTCTAAAGAAGAAAATGAAACTCAGCTGGCCCACTAGTGGATGGGTCGTTCTAAGGGGAGGTAAAATGATGAAATCACAAAAGAAAAAAAAATGATCTAAGTCGTTTCTTACCGGCTTAGAGAGACAACACTTATCTTTTGGTTGCTGCGATTTGGACATTTTAAATTTTTTGTGATGTTATTCATTGATGAATACATTTTCATCGAAATACCTTGCTAAAAGTAATATAATTCTTGCAAATTGACAATGTGTTACCAAAAACTAAACAAACCCCTTACGTCACTTTAATCACAATTCAGTGAATTTATACTCTTTATACTACTAGGCAATCATGTTCTCAAAATAAATTTAGCGACAAGAGTTAAAATGCTAATATACGATGCAAGTGTATTGACCCCTCACTTTAACCGCGAATATCTCAGAAATGGAGGAGCAGAAAAAAATTGACAAAATTAGTGTGTGTTCATTATGAGTCTACTCTAAATCAACCTCTGAAATATGAATAATGTACATTGAACACTTTTAAAGTTCTGCTAAGTTATATTGAAAATTGCCCTACTTTTTAAAGAAATTTTGACCATACCAGTTTTAGATCCATTATATTTTGGAAAATATGCATACTATGTAAATAATATTTTAGACACAGATAAAGCACGGCATTTTTTGTATGAAGAAATTTTTTTGTAATTTTTAATTGTCAAATTTTGCACTTAATCTTAAAAACGTGACGTCATGTTTATTCGGTTATTTATCCAACGTATTTAAAACAAATTTGTAATAGTAATAGACAATATTATTGTAAACTTGCAATAATATTATCCTTTACGCTTAATAGCTAAATTAATATTTGACATATACCAATTCTTTTTTCTGAAAATGCTTACAATTTATGTAATTAACTATTTTATCATTTTTTTAAAATACATTAATAAAAAATAACCGAATAAACATGACGTCTCGTTTTTGAGAATAACTGCAAAATTTCAAAACAAAAAGTTATGTGGAAAAATTTCCTCATACAGAAAATGCCGTGCTTTATCGGTGTCTAAAATATCATTTACATAGTATGCATATTTTCCAAGATATAATGGATTTAAAACTGGTATGGTCAAAATTTCCTTAAAATGTAGGACATTTTTCTATATAACTTAGAAAAACTAAAAAATTATCCAATGTACATTGTTTAAATTTCACTGATTGGTTTACAATAGACTCGTAATAAACACATAATTTTTTCAATTTTTTCTGCTCCTCCGTTTCTGAGATATTCGCAGTTAAAGTGAGGGGTCAATCCATTTGAATCGTATAGTAGTGATATTACATACGATAAATTCAAGACTTTCCACTTTTTGTTTTCATGTAATTTTTTAATAGATAAAGAATTAGTAAATGCTACACACTATAACTTTTATACAACAAGCTAACTCATTTAAAATTATTCAGATTAACTACGTAAACAGCGTCAAATATTTCGGACAGAAAAATTTCAGTAAATCAATATAATTATAAAATCAAATTGCAAGTTATAATAAAACAATATGCATAAAATGCTCGTTTATCGCTCTTAGTGGGTTTATGAGTTGGAAGTACTGAGTCATGTGTGTATTATATTTAGATGCACTTGCAGTGTCATCGGTTAGGACATTTTTCAGTCTTTCCAGATTCAGCGGTGCCAAGTCGTGTTTGTGTAATAAATTTACCGTATCACTTCACTTAAGAAAATAATGTTTGGCTATTATTACTATAATCTTATTACTGTTGATAAAAACATTTAACAATAGACCTGTTTACTTCCAATTTATTTTTGTCTTCTGGTTTTATAAGCGTACACACAAATGTATTATTTTTAAACAAATTATTTGACTGTGTCCTTTATAATATTTTACTTTAACACGTTAAATCTTGAATTTGTGTTTAGCATGGATTTCTTGAAGGTAAATCAGAGATCAAAAACTGCGAATTTAGCTTGCATAATTCAATATATATATAGCGGAGACGCTAGATGCAAGGAGTGAAGTTAATGTCATATATACCAATTTTTCTAAAGCTTTCGACACACTTTATCATCACAAATAAAACTTAATTTTGTGTCCAAAAATACTCCTAATTTCTTAACATATTTTGGTCTATTACGCAATACATCGTCAATATTATATGGAATATTATATGGAAAAATTCAAATCTCTTAGTTACAATAGTAATAGTATATTAGAAGAACACTCATTTATGTATATTAAGTGATAACCGAGGTGGTAACTTATTTTCCTTGTACCGCAAATCAAGCCCTTCAAGTTTTTTCTGGAAGATAAGGGAAAAGTAACGGTTCCAATGTCGACCTCTGAGGAACACCACAAATAACTTCAAATTTGATTGAAATAGAGCCTTTGTAACATGTATTGTAATCAATCCAACAGATGGGATTTAAAAAGAGAGCGCTTTCTACGACAACCTATATTTAAGTAGCTCAAGGGGAGATAGACAAGAATTGAGCTTATCAAAGATAGAAATCAGCATAAACTATGTTTTCCAGGTTATACTGAAATGCATATTAAATTTGTCATTCTCAAGTGACATAATAAACCAATAAATATAAGAATCAATTTTTAAATGTCCAATAAAATGTTACAATAATTTCAAACTTCTTGTAATTATATTATACACTAATAGTCACGAGTCAAAACAAAACACTGCAATAAGTAAGGTTCGCATGTCGGAGCGTGATTTCACTATTTATGACGGGCGTACTCAGACCCGTTTGAAAAAATATTTTCACTTTGGTAAACACAGATAAACATAACCGAAGCTTCGCTATTGTCAATAACAATACCGTTTTACAACATGCTTCCGATTAGAGAGGGGTCGTTATTTCTGTGCCGTCATTTTGTCGAGGTATTTTTAAGTATCTGGTTACTCGTAGCAAACGATAAGCGACAGGAGGTTGGCCGCGTCCGCACATCTTCAAGATTCAGTTCGGTGGTGGTCCTAAAGTAACGTTATTTTGTCGTAATGATTTTTTGAGATGGCTGCACTTGTAACGCTAAATGAATAGAACGATTCTTCCCATCTCTACCGTTAACTGAATGATATTCTAATTTGATGCATACCTACAAGTAATCGTTTGTGTTGTGAAACAGATAGTGACCAGTGGCAGGGCAAACCCGACTTTCCCTCGCACGACATCTGTGATTGACACGGTGTAATTCACCAAAGGAAATACGATTACCGATGCGCTTTCTGAAATACCAGTTCTACATATAACGTTGCGATGATCAGAAAAACAACAAGAACATGGACAGATTACTATAATTTAAAGTATATTTGTGATGTTCATTCATACCCAAATAAATCTCAAACTCATTTTGTTAAGAAAATCACGTAATCAAACGTTATATTAGGCGTGCTCAATGTGAGCTACAGGCAATTAACTTAGTTATAATATACTATAATTTTAACCGGGCAAGGTGTCTACTAACCTGAAAAACCTGAGATTGTCAGGGAATTTATTTTAGTCAGGGAAAACCTGGAAATATCGGGGAATTTGCTAAAATAAGTAGTTTAACCTGGAACATGTACTTTCAGATAATTGAATTTATTAGAAATGTTTCGCAGATGAAGATTATAAACACTTCTTGACACAAATTTAATACAGCTATATGAATGCGCGGGCGCACTTCTCCAATTATTATTTATTGCTAGTAGGTAGTTCCAGAGTTGATTGTATATGGTAGTTCAGATAGTCTGGCCGCAATCAGCGCCGCCGCCATGTGGTAATGTCTGCGGCCCTGCTTCTGCATAACTGATTATAGTTTACGTTGAAATTATAATATATAAATAGATACATTTTTTGTTTGTACTATTTCACTATTTCTCTATTTTTTTTAATTGTTAATTCTGATTAATTTAAAAAAGAGAAACTTCTTTAAATACTAAAAAATAATGATAATCTGTAGAAATAATTCAACTCGTAATTGCGTTATGAAAATAAATGTTTTAGTAATAAAATGCAGGAATTTTTTCTCATTGTTTTATAGAATTTATTTATAATTTTATTGAGGTGAATTTTCATATTTTTTCGAATGTAGGAAGTTAAAAACCTGGAATTTAGATAAAATAATATCAGGAGAACCTAGAAATGTCAGGGAATTTTAAGATTAAGATTTTATAGACACCCTGCCGAGTGTAACATTCCGTGAGATAAATGAACAATCCGCGTTTTACGGAATCCATGCAATATTGCGTGCATAGGAAATATTCTCATGTTTCCTATGCACACAATTTTGTTAGCAATAGTGTATTTGATATTTATAACAACTCTAACTTATTAACTTTTATTGCTGCGCCACCATAAATGGAGTTTGTTGTCCTAAGTGTTGTATAGCATATACTCCACCAATTTCTAGCATCATCACACTGACAAGGTAAGATTGTATCGTATTTGCAAATGAAATACGTAAATACAAATAAAATACATTCTTACAAGGGCGCCTGAGTACGCCCCTCGTAAGTTCTGAAATGCCGCTATGACATCCCAACTCCAGTAATAATAAGTTATAAATGCAAAGCAAGAGTTAAAAAGTCAAGTTGGATAATATAAACACAACCGCTTCCTCTTCCTCTTCATTATGTTTCATTTGAGCAAATACACGGTGTGAATTAACAATGAAAAGAAATTGCGAAAAGTTAAATTAGCTCCTTGGATTTGATGGTTAGGGCGCAAGGTGAGCTGCTAAGAGGATGCGGCGAGAAAGTTTGAGTATAATAATAATATACTCGACTGCCACCAGCTTAAATCTAGATTTCTAAAGGAACTAGTTCTGAGGTTACAAGAATTAGACTGTTATCATAAATAAACTGTTTAGAAGGTTAGGTTAGGCAATGTAATTAGAACAATTTTCAACATTTTCTTCTATTTTAATTTATTCCGCATTATTTGCTTATGACTTATTTCAATTTAATAATTAATATGAATAATATGCAAACAATAAATAAAAATGTATTAAGTATGTCCCTAGTTATTCTTTATAAAAATAGGTTATAAGAGTAAGTTATTATGAAAATGAATGACACATTATTTTATATTCAATGAAAATAATAACTCTCAATCTGTTCCTATTTCTTCAGAATTTAAAAATGACACGATAGGTTTGTAATCGTAAAATGTGATACCAAAATTTTACTAACTGAAGTTGGTAGAAGTCTCTTGAAAATACTGCATCGATTGTTCCTCATCTTGTTGTTTCGTTAGGGTTAATATTTGTTTTAATTCTTAATTTTTCTCTGAGAAAATTGATTAACGGTTGTGCTTCTTGCTTAGTAAAGTTAACATTGAAGTCACCACCCATGATTATGGGAATATTGTCTATATTCTCACCCAAGAGAATAAAACCATCAACTGTATAAGTTAGTAATATTCTATATAGAATTTGTATTATTTATTGGGAGATATGTAAATTACTACCATTATTAGAAATTCTTGAGAGATTATCTGCCTTTGCCTTTTCGCGATGCCTTCTCAGTCAAAGTGCATTGGTTGGAACGGAGATAAGTTGGCATTTTTTTCTACATGTTCTTTTTTCTCCTCATCAGGCTATGGAGCGAAAATATGGGCCCGAGGGGGAAGAGGATGTCCAACTTACGGGCCCCTTATTTTTAAGATGTGCCTCTACATATAAAGCTTAGTCTTAAAGCTACTTATGCATTTTCTATGGAAAATTCATTATATAAGATATCAAGATTATCCGATATTCGTGCAAAAGAGAAGAAAATATAAGTACCTTTTGTAAAAATCTTAAGCACGGTCCCCCCCCCCACGTCAGGCTTGCTCCTAACAAATTTGAAAGTCTATTTATAAACAACCAATCAAAACGATGTCGCCTAAAAAGCGTTGAGACAGTAGAATCGCGTCTAAAGACGGAGATTCGAGGTGGGACCTTCGCAGAAGACGCTGGTCAGAAGAATTGTTAAGATACGTTAAAGTTTATAATATTGGTCATCCCACCTAATAATAGTTAACGAATTATATAATGAAGTAGTGTAGTTCCAAATTACAGAAAAATTAAACTGTAAGTACGCTATCAACTTTTCACTTCATGTTCTGCATTTTAAATGGCCGACGCCATAAACAACATTTGCTAACGTATTTAGTTAGTCATGATCCTATAGTCCCCAGATGTTTGGTAACCAGAATTATAATTTCCGGACATTGCATCCTGTTAAATACATTCAGTTTTCGTCGATGGTTTCCCTGAAAAACTAATTATTGAAACCATTACGAGTGTTCGAATTTACACCCCGGCGTGTCCTCAAGTAAATCTCTTTCATGGTGTGACAAAATCTATATCAGTTCGACGACTAATATACCGAATATTAACTTGTCGGCTTCCTTTTATAACTAGTTTATATATTTTGATATTGTTGTAAGAATCGTTATTATTTAACTCTTGTTTCTATAACAGTAAAACATTTATTTTACGCGGAACTGGCCAGTCGCGAATGTTTGAGTATGTATTTCCTTCTAATAATTTTTTGTATATGTATTTATTGTTTTTGCTATATTGCTTCTGTATATTAAACGAAAGTGTTTTTGTTCAACCATCCCTGATAAATAGAGTAATTTGTAATTGTTTGTTTTATTTTTTTGTAGGTAATTTCAGATATAATTAATTTGCAATTTTCTTTTGCTTTTGTCACAGAGAGGCTTAAAATCTTTTTAAGTTTCAAAGTTACACCTAGTTTCTGTTTAATAACATCACCCAATTTGCCAAAACACCTTATTGTTAATCATAGTTTTAGTACAATGCTGCTTTAGTAGATGGAACCACTTCTATGCAATTCAAAATTAAAAATGAGGCGTCGAGGAGTTGAAAACAGAAATTTTGTAATCGACCGAATCTTTTTGAGTACGCGACCTGGAAGGCCGTATTATATCTCGATCGAAAGATCGAAATTGGCGTTTTCGGCACATCGTAAATTGCACCCGCGAAATGTTAATTTCGAGCCCACACGAACGAAGGAAAATGGGCATTTTTGATGTCTAGTGAATTTCAGACGTGTACGGTAGCACAAAGAAAGTACGAACTACAAACAGTAGTCGCTAGCGCCATCTAGGCGGAGAATTTAGGATTCATCTTGTCATCTTGCTCACTCTTAAAGTTGAGTTTTCATAAGTAATTGTTTAAATTTGTTCTGTTTTTGTTTACTATTGTCATCTTGATTGTAATTGAGGCCATAATGAATGACTTAAGACCGGCTGATATCGATAGGGTTGCAGCAATGATAAAAGATTGTCAATCTTACAGTTGCCGATATTTTTAGTAAATTAAAATCGACAATCCATCGTAATATACTTTAATATGATTGACGTTCCAACTCTTTACCCAATAAATTCTTAAAAAAACATAAAACTCGGTGAGCGAGTTAGATAATTTTGTAAATTCTCAATTTTTGTCACTGCATGTTATCAATGTACAGAATGTTACCTTTACAATTACTGCATACGCACATTCATGTTTTTTTTACTAGTAGCTCCGAGAGTTTCTCGTATGATCGATCCAATCAAGCGTCGATGACCATTAAAGATATATCTTCCTCAAGACATAACTAACGTGAAAACCAATGACTTCTTACCTGTAAATAAAATTTCAAGTAAGTAATAATTCTATTTTATAATTGGAGTCAATAAATACATTTTTATACATTTTCAGAACAATAAATAATAAAAAAAAATGTTTTTACAACACATGCTTGTTTACAATATCTTTAGACATTGCATATGAACTACCAAAAAATGGAATTGACGATTTTTAATTTTAGAGCTTATAGCGACCACATTCCTTCGACGGTCTTTGAAAAATTAATGACGAAGAGAAGTTGCCATTTTAAATTTTAGCATATAGATAACCGATTCCTGAAACAAAAATGTTTCAGCAATAATTTAATTACACACCGAAATCCATAGCAATAACTTTTCAGCGACATGAATTTTTCAAAAACCGTCGAAGAATATAGTGGTCGTTATATTTTCATACGTAAGGTCTAAAGATATGAAAAATGATGTAGATATTGTAAAACAAACAATTTTTATTATACTGTTGGATCATCAAAAAATGAGAATTTGGCAAATTTTTAAAAATTGTTACGGAAAGTTAAGGAACATTTCGTATTGGAAATCGGTCAAAAAATATAAACAAAATTTGTTTCATTGGAAAATGCAATATTTACTTTCGTTATAAACAAAATTGTTTTAAACAGTATCAGATCAGATTATTGTCTGGTAACATGGATTTTCATAATCGGTAATGTCTCCTGAACTGATTTCAATAAGAAAACTGCTTACGAAGTGTTTTCGAAACGCACCGGCCGACACCACCTAATCTATTAACAGACTTCCTTATCGTAAATTTTGAATGAATTTCTTTTCTTAAGAAGGTCAATTTTTTTTAAGTGTTTCTTAAGTAAAATAACTTTAAAGCAATCTTTTAAGCTTTTTATGAATATATCCATTAAGAATAATAATATTTCAAATTCAAATTAAAATTTAAATTTGTTCAAATGAGTATAGACACCACATTTAATACAATGGTAATAAACAATAGAACATTTGCATGTGCCTTGAATTTTTAATTTGAATACGTCTTACAATAGATACTAAATAATATAAGATTAAAGATAAACTAAAACTAAAACTAGGAACCAAAACTTATGAAGTACTCAGAGGATCGTACGAATTGTATTTTATTTATTAAAGAAATAAAAAAGATTTTTTTTTTCTAAAAAAGGTTTCTGAATGAATCGAAATTAGTACTTATAAAATGTCTACATTCTTTATTAAACCTTTTAAGGTTAATCAATTGCTTGATTTTAATTGGTAATCGGTTACGAAATATAGGGGCTAATTATTGAAATGATCTTAGTCCGATATTTTTATTTACAAGGTATGTGTAGGCTTTTATGAACATTATCACTAGTTACATGCTGATGGAATATGAAATTTTTTAAATGCTTATTCTTTTGTAAATATGAGCAACAAGATAAGGTGTACTGATGTACAGTGAACGGACATTAAGAATCTCTTCTGTATATAGTAAATACGTAGGATAAAGGCTAGACTTTTTGAAACTTAATTTTAGGATGAAGTTTTGTTGAATTACATTTAGCTGTTTTAGGGTATTGTTGTAAAGCCCTCCCCAAGCAATAATGCCATATCTAATTAACGATTCCACCAGTGACTTATACACCACTATTAAAAGTTTTTTCCCTAGAAGTTCTCTCATTAAGTAGAATGTATGTATTAGTTTTCTTATGTTTGCTGCTAATTTTTTAATATGATTGTCCCATTTTAAGTTTTGATCAATTATAATGCCTAGATATTTTGCTTGCGGTGCTTCTAGAATTTCCCCCGTACAGTTAAATCTAATTTTGGAAAAGTCAGTTCTATTAACTGATCTTAATGAAAAAGCTACGTAATGTGTTTTTTAATATTTTGTGATAATTTGAAAGTACTCAACCCATTATGTACTTTTTTACACCCTTTATAACTTTTTCTTTAACGAGGTTCCAAGAAGAGTCTTGGAATAATAAGACAGTGTCATTAGCGAAGGAAATAATAGTCTAAGCTAGTTAATGAGTTTATATAAATTTAACACAAAACTGGACCAAGCACAGTGCCTTGAGGAACAACTATATAAGTTTAAACGTATTCTTTATAGGATTTTGCAAACAGCAGAAAAAATAACTATCTATGAGAACTAAAAGAAAAATTATGTACAAAAATATTAACGAAATATTTGCATTATTTCGATAACCTGAATTCTGGTTATATTAGCAAATTAAAATCCTAAAATGAATTTGTCTAATTTCTTATTTGAAAATTTTCTTTCTAACACTAGCATCCACGCATTCCCCTACGGCCATACAGATTAAACTACATCTAGTATCTACATAACCCCCTACGGTCATGAAAATTAAGTTAAAAATGAGAACAAAGGCCTAAAATGAATTTATTTACCTACCTATATATATAATTATGTTTCATTACAATTATAAGCAAACAAATAATAATTCACTTTTAAAAATAATACGTTTACTTGTGATAAACGTTAACAAGAGTGTACTCTTATAAACTAGGAATTGGCAACTCAGTCACAAAAGCTAGAGAAAGCTAGAGACCGGTGTCGTACTTATAATTAATTATTCAGGACAGTCACAAATCAGGGACCAAAGTTTTCTTATAATGCAATAAAATAGCAGCTAATAGTACTAATGAAAAATAATGCAACATACATTCTTACAATAAACTAATATACAGAGTTACATAATTTCCCAGTTCCACAAGAGTATTCAACTAGAGTACACATTATACTCTCCGCTGATTAATTGACCATTTTATATAATTTGCATTCACATTCTATGGGATACTCTTCGCTTTTTTTTATAAATAAAGTTAGTTTTAGACATACTTAATATTATGATGACATAAGTAATAGGAATTTAAACTTTCTTATTTACTGATCGATTTTAGTAAAAAAAGACTGTTCCACTAGCTAGCACTAACTTACGGTCCAAATTTCAATATAATCCGAATTTGCTTTCTTAAGTTATCGTGCTTACAAGGAACGTAACGGATGGACAGACAGTCAGACAGACGAACGGACGGATGGACGGACAAATACACAGACAGACGGACGGATAATTAAAAAATTTCAAAATTCGATCACTAATACAACGATATGCAATTTTTCTGTCTACGAGCGATATTTACGGTTTTAGAAGTGTGAATATCAAATGCAGTATAGGGTACTCATATGGACAAAATATTGGAGAGATAAATATAAAATCAAAATTTGTATTTGAATTTTTAATCCATATTTTCAAGTTTGTTTTTGTTTTTGTATAAAGTGATGCGGAGACTAAATAGTCTAAATTCGTTAGAAAGTATATTACAAATATACGATTTTTAGATAATACATGAAATATTTTTATACTCAGGAGCGAGAGGAGATACGCCTGCATATACTCATGTTTCGATACGAAAATGCAGCAACGTCGGGCGTGGCTAGTACTTGGATGGGTGACCCTCTCCAAGGAAATACAGCGTTATCGTTCCCGCTTCTAACGACTTGTATATCAGCGCATACGTAGAAGGTATGTAACTTTAGGCGGGGGTTACATAGCGGATATACCATCCTTCGGAGGGGATGTAAAAAAATCTGTCCTTTGTCTATTAAATGTTACTCAAGTAAAAAAATCCCTACTCTTCGATAGAGAAGAGGTTCTTTTAAACTTCCAGTTTGCGATAGCATGTCTCCTGGCGTCGGTGATTGGCCCTTATAGCAGAAATAGGCCGACGTTAAATAAGTCAATATAACAATTTTTTTAATTATGGTTTTATGTGAGATAGAAACTATACATTCATGATTTCTTAACAAGTTAATTAATTGGCTTGATATGTAAGAAAATCTTGAAACTCAATTTTCACCTACCTCTACATGTCGTATTGACTTGAAATTTTGCGTGTGTATATAATACACATGACAGTACAATCTGACATTTTTTATAGAAAAATTAAACATCGTATTCTCAAGATGGCGGATTGTATATTGGCATATATGCTACAGAAATTAGTATTGAATTTTTACGCTGTAAATTGTAAATATGAGATCGAAATGCATGTCTCCACTCCACCTGGTCTATTAACCGAGTCTATTAACGTAAATTCCAATGATCTCTTCACTCATTGGGCGCCCCACGCTTTTACGTTTATTAACAATAATTGTTATTATTAATGATATTATTTTCTACTTTTTACTAAATTTTTTAACAGTTTCAGGTGGTTTATAAAAGGATCCTTGTTTATTTTTCAATTATTTATTTTATGGTTCTAGTGTTATATTCAGCTCTTTTAAAGTGATAACATGATAACACCAAATTCTAGTTAGGTAACGCATTGATTTTGAAAGAAATAAAATGGGTTAAAACATGTCAATATAAAACTTTTAACTTATTGTAGTGCGTCTGATACTTCATTTTGAAGATGATTAATTTATAGATTGGGTAAAATTTAGGTCAAATTACACATTTGTTATAATTAATTTGTTTTTATTGAGTAATTTGAAAAAAGTAAAATATAATTTATAACGATCCGAGCCTATATTTCATGTATGATTTCTTTAAGGTACTGATTTTTAGGGCCATCACTCATTCACACCTTCAAAATCAAAGAATGAAACTTAATGAAATATGCTTGACTGCTGTGGTTATTTTTATTTGCTGACACGAAGCAATCCGCTTAGTCCATGTGTGCACCGGTAGGTCGATGACTTTCTCATAAAGAGGTCTATTAACTAGACTAAAAGTAGTATTTTAAATCTATTTTTATATGCCTCTAAATGTCGTAATGATCGTACTTGCTCTAATGTGTTTCAAATGATCCCTTATTCGGATGCCAAGCAATGCATCTCGTTTACTTTTGCGAACTTTTATTGCCGTTCGCATAAACTAAACCAGCCAGGGGTGGATCAGTCTAGCGATGCTGAATACGGAATGCTTGTTTAACTGCGAGTACATGCTTTCTTCGTTTTTTCTTTAAAAGTGCCGTTGTTAGCCGTGCCGTAACTTGTAGTAGCTAGGAATCTCTCCTGGCTATACGAACTGGGCTTGGGAGAAATACGTTTTCTTAATAAATTTAAAAACGGTTTAAATAATAATAATAATAATAATAAATAGCTTTATTAAACAAACAGTGTTTGTTTACATAGGCGAAGTCCCGGTGACATACCACCTGGCTCTTCCACTTAACCGTGAATAAAAGAGTTAATCTATACCGATTACACTGGCCTACACACATGTTAGTGACTGCGATTTGTTAAGCGATCCTAATATGATTTTGGGATGCAGAATACCTGACCTATTTCGTGAATCGATAAATAGATAATAAAATCCTCTCATTTTTTAACCTATGTATATTTCAGGTGATTACTATTTAGTACAACGGTTTGCTAAAAAAAGCCAGAAAATGGTAAGGTATTTATTTCACAAAATAAACACATGCATGCATTGATCAATCATCACTTAGAAACTTTCTTTTATAAGACTTCCTTGCACTGAGTTTACCAGGACAATCTCGTTAAAAATTCCAGCAGTAATTGGCCATTATGTGGGTATCCCATCTACTTTGATATCTTTCTTCCATAGTTTTTATATCCTGGTGGAATCTTTCCTCCTATTCTTCACTAAAATCACTTTTTTCTGGAAAATGATCTAACTGTAGGTGGCATAGGTGTCAAATTTCAAATGATATAAAATCAATATACTTAAAAAGAACTTAAGCTATCTTGCTTGATAAATTTCTATACAATACCACAGAATATTTTAATTGATACATTACTCTACTTATTTTGTTTAATTGAGTTTCTGACATATATAAATGTGCAAATATGTAATCTATTTATATTTTTGTACATCTCTGATTATTTTCGTTTTAACAAGTTTAACACTGTGACTTTTCTTATACAAATGTTTGTCTTTAAGAATAAAGAATTTTGAATCTGAATTTGAATTTGGAATGTATTCGGTGACTGAAGAAAACATAAAAAATCATGAGCGGAAGTGACGCCAAACTTGAGGATGCGGGCAAATAAGAAGAGACACCCTCATTTTTTTAATAACTAAGGTTTGTAATTTAATTTAGAAAATAATTCATCGATGTATTCGATGACTTAAGAAAGCGAAATAAAAACAACCTTTAACTGAGGGTGTATCAGGTTGCAGGTAAATTAAGTCTGACACCCCACTATAACCTCATTGTATACCTCAAAACAGACATCCTCAGTATTATTCATGTATTCCATGACTTAAGAGGGAGCAAGGCCGAAGATCAGTGGGGTGGGGGGGTAACGTGCCAAATGAGGATCGATTTCCCTAATAAGCAAATTCTAGCCAAAAATATTCTACAGCAATTCTGTAGTATTTATTTATGTACAACTTACACTTGTTTTTAGTTAACTAACATCACCCAATTTGCCAAAAACAGCTTATTGTTAATTATAATTTTAGTACAATGCTGTTTTACTAGATGAAACCACTTCGATATAATTTAAAATTTAAGATGAGGCGTTGAAGTACTACCGTATCTTTATCCGTAATATAAAACAGTAGTCACTAGCGCCATCTAGGCGCAGAATTTAGGACTCATCCTTTACCTTGCTCACATAAACATAAAAAACCGTCACAGGAAGCGACGTCAAAATTCCGTGACGCGGGCAAAGTTTGCTTATATATATAAAAAGTGACTCCCTGCAAGGTCTGTGGTAGTACTTACTAACGCACGCAAAATTGTTCATGTATCTTATTCATAGAATATACACGCCAGCCAGCTCTCCATCTGAGTAAACGTGCATGGTAGGGACTTCTCAGCTCAATATTACCTGGCGGCAAGGTACGATACAAAATTATTTGATTTTGTGAACGAAAAGCATTTCTATTGTATACGAGTTTTTTCTTAATAAAATGCATTCTGTAATGTCACAAACTGGATCATTATCAGATTATCGAAAAAATCTAAATAATTATGTGGTATTCTGATAGCTGTTTAATATGTAGTTTTACGGATGTATAGTCTCGTATAATGTTCCTGATTTACTGACGCTATTTGTATGAAAATACAGTAGTTTAAATGCGACGACACAAACGCTGAATTTCAAAGAGTCGTCCATTGCTAAATGCAAACCTATTGCCGATTTAACTCTCTTGTTCCTAAATGTTTATTTATCATATTTTTTTCGAAAATTATGATACATCTCAAAAGTTCTCTGGAGTTTCTTATTTGACCTCAAATGTCGTAACTAAATAATAAAAGTATGAAGATACAAAAGCGTATATGTTGATTCGCCATACATTATTGACATGCCGAAAGAAAATATATATTATTTGAACTTCTGTGCATATGTTATTTATATAGGCAGTTTAATTTAAGTACAATCATTATCATTGTTACATTTTTAACGTCTACGAATTTTTTGAAGCAAAATTAATCACTAACATTAGCAGAAGCTCATCAATATTTTATATATTTGTTCACCTTCTAAGCTGGAAAATTTACGGAATATATTCCTTGTAGGCATCTTTAATATGCTGATGTCACAAGACACATACATGATTTTACCATTTCGTTTCCGACTTAAAAATACTTGAATAAAAACTCTAAGAACGCCGTTAATAAACTTTTCTCTACTTCAAAGTTTTCACTTTTCTCAAGCCATCATAACGAGTAGATTTAAAAACTTGGAACGTTCTATTTGATTTCATCTTGGAGTACTCGATGCGGTTTGATAAGTTCATTTGACCATTGTATTAGGAAAATAAAAATCATTTATACGGGAAATTTTTAAATTTCTGACAAGTTTCATATTTGTCTTTCATATTGTTCAGATCGAGAAAACCAGACATCACATTTTATTCTTCATGTAGAAATATTATCTCAAAACAAAATGACGTAATATTATTAGGTAAACATTACTACAGCAGGGTACAAGAAATATGAAAACAAATGCAAGTCACCCAACGTATAGGAAATATTTTTCACCATCTTCAGTTACATTCACAAAACAGCATGTATCGTTGAGCGGTTAACTTTCAATTCTGTAAGCTTTGACCCATTTTTTAACAGTTTTGGCCGTTATGGCCAGACATGAGACATCGTGCATTAATTGAATTCATCATGTTTAGTGCCAAACTGTATTATCGGAGTTTATTTGTTTTTTTTTTCTTTTGCTTTTAACTTGGGCTGGTATTGTGGGAGAGACTTGATCTTGTACTTGTTGCCACCTCGTTTGAGCGGTTACATCTCCATACTTCATCTTCATGTGTATCTATGACAAGCCATGTGTTTTCAGCCTGATGGACCACCTCCACACTTCAGATTAAACGTACGCCCCACACACACGGAATAGTCTCACATTTAGTTGGACAAAAATACTCAAGTTTCAATAACCATTACTTTTTGATCTTGTGCACTATTCCTGCATATAATTAGTCAGAGATGTTGGATTTCTGAATAAGTAAAAGCTTTTTAAAAAACATAAATTTGTCTCACATTTGAAAATCATCCAAACGGTAATGAAATGGAATAAGTAGATACATGTTTACACTAATAAGAGAAATAGCTTCTTCTGCGCTGTAAGTAGTGATTGTTGGGATTGATTCGTGTGCTGTTTTCATTATCTTCAATCTCCGCGGACTTAATTGTGTCGCAAGCTTGACTACATCAGCAGCTGTCCGTTTCCGACTCTTGATTAGACTCCTCTGTATTGCAAAAGCTAGTTTTTCATGTTCTATTCCAGACATGACGGAGCTGACGTTACGTCTTTTACTTCTTCACAACCTGCTGAAAATAGTTTGTTCGGCCTGCTTCGTTTTTTCTTGGCTCACTTTGGGCTGAATCGCATAGTTGATTGGAGTAGTCGGCACCAGACATGACAGATATAATGAAGAATTAAGACTCTTAGAGTTCTTTTTCACAAGCTTTTTGTAGGGACGACTCTCTTTCCACTTCGAAATCAATTTTTAGACAAGACATCTTAATATAAGTTTTAAGCTCGTCCTAAATTCTATGGCCAGATTATTTGTCTAGTAGTCTAATTCACAAGTTCAAAAAGGTGTTAATTCTTGAAATAGCTCCTAAAAATATGAGCGATAGCTCATTGGATTCGGAATGTATTACAATGTTTTATTAGCACATAAAAAATTGCAAAAGTTATAAACATATTAAGGTGAAAAAAAAGTGGCTTTTAGTTTTTCGCTTATAACTCAAAAACTGTAAGCGATAACGGAAATCAGAAAAGAGATTCTTAAAGAGGAACGCTATCTCCATTATTTATAATTTTAATGTAACACTGACAATAGGACTCCGCGCGACCGCTGCAGGATGCGCTCGCCTCTTCAAAGGAGAGTACATCACATAAAATATTATTTTTTATACTATTAAATATCAATTAAAAAATTTGAAAAAATTATTGTGTACTCTTAACACTTCAAGTAATAAGGTCCCGTTGGAGAAAAATGTTAAAGTTTATTTTTTAACAAGTTAGGCCATTGTTAACTAACGAAATTTTACGGGACCTCCGTTGTCATTGGAGACAATTTTTTTTTTAATAATTGGACTATAAAATTTTCGCTTCTCGGAGCCCTTCTTATACATATATATAACAAGATCACGTTATAATAGTATTTAAAAACGGTTTATTTTGTTTATTAAAATTTTTTAAAGTAAACAAAAAATTTAAAACCAAAGTAAAGTTGTAAAAAAATTGTTTCTTCATATTCGTTATCATATTACGGTTTTTTGCATGGAACAAAGGCATTCATTAACGTTAAACCATTTTTTACGCCGTTTGTTTATATATTATTTATAAACAAGTTTAGTTTTATATTAATTTTTTTACAATTTTGTTGTCTTGAGAATATTGATTTAAAAAAAAAATTATTTTTTCTTAAAAACTTTATGTTATTGTTTGTAATTGTTTTTTTTTAATTATCCATCATTTGAATAATTAGTTAAGAAATTATTTTTTTCATAATTGGCAATCTTTAATAAAGGAACAAAAAAGATTATCAACAATTTCATTGTTTATTAACTTAACAATTTGTTATAAACAAATTCTGAGCATCCTAATGTTTTTTTACTGAATCTCAAAAAAATTATAAAAACAGCCATATGCAACAACACATTGAAAAATTTTGTTATTTTTTATAGCGTTTTTCAATATTACACGATACAGAACTTGAGACGGCCACTTGATTTGTCAACTAAAAAACTAATATAACTTTTAAACTATTAAAGATATCACAATAGACGTTCAGGTCGTTTTTATAGAGGATTAATTAATCTTTAAATTAGATGACTTCCAAGTTTATAACTATTATTAATCAGTTATTATGCGCATTTGTTTATAAAAATTAAATGTGTTTTCGATGTTTTTTAATCTTTTATGACTTCCAGCTTATTAAATAATGCAGATACGGTAATGGACCTTCAAGGCAATTTTGTTAAGTGATAAAATATCTGAAAGTTGCAATTGATTATTTAAAAATAAATAGAAAACATATTCTTTAATGGTATAAAAGTTGATCAGTTTTTTAGTTGATAAATCAAGTAGCCGTTTCAACTTCTGTATCGTGTAATATTGAAAAACTCTATAAAAAATTGAAACATTTGTTTTTCAATATGTTGTTGCATATGGCTATTTCTGTAAATTTTACGCAATTTTGTAACAAAATGATGTTAAAAAAAAGCATCTTTTTTCGAGTGTTGTTATTAAAATAATGTCTAAACGTATCAGTTTTAACTCGTATTTGTATTATTATAATTTTTGGACGTTTTGATGAAACTACCCCCCTTTTCAACCCTTATATACTAAAAATATAAGTTCAAATTTTTTTCTTCTTCTATTAATGCCAATTGGGATTTTAGTTCATTTTAAGGTATTTTTTGGCTAAACGTATATTTTTTAAAGATCCGTAAAACTACCTAACCTTCAACACCATTTTACCTCTTTTCAACGCCTCACAGCAACCTACTAAGGAGTTAAGTAAAAATTGCGCTTCTTTTGTTAAAAAAAATAATATGATGATTTACGTACACATTTTAATAAGTATTTTAACTATTATAATTTTTGAATGTTTTAACGAAAATACCCTTTTTTCAACCGTTATTAAGGGGTAGAAATATAGTAAAAATATTAGTTCAAATTTTTTTCTTCTTCTATTAATGCCAATGGCGATTTTAGCTCCTTTTATTTTTTTTTTAGCTCAATATATGTTTTTTAAATTTACAAATATTGTGGAAAGGGGGAGGAGAGGATGCATTTGACTGGCGACCTCACAAAGTTGTTTTATTTACCCCCAACAATAAATAAGTTTTAAGTCTTAATATTCATTCCTTTTGCCTAATGAATTTTTTGAAATGCGATAAAAAAAATTTAGTTTTCGGTCGAATTTCATAATATTTTAAGATTTAAAAAATTGGACAAGAATATTTAACTGGCGTTTGTTGCTTTATAATGTAGATACTATAAATTAACAAATAATATAGTTATTTTATAGATGCAACTCCTTCGAAATTTGAGTTATGAACATTCCTCCAACAAAACAAAATGGACGTCGTAAAATTACTGGCGAGTTTGCATTCTTGTACATTTTTAGATGCCAAATCATAATTTGATATTGCCAGTAAGTAGCAACGCCTTAAAATTTTGAGTATTAAACATCTGAGTGGATGAAACGTTGGAACGGCCGATCACGTTAATAACATGGTATAGAGCACCTCTCTGGGTTTGCCTAATAATATGTATAATATGCCTGTTAGTAGCAATTCGTACCACTTTTATCCTAATACAGGCTCTCGTACTACAAGGCTTGTATATTAACAAAGAAAGAAAGCGGTACTAAGTGATCCTGGATAATGGGTAAGTATAACTAACCCTTTATCTGTTTCAGCCCGATCTGCAAGCCACACCGCAAGGAGACAATGACCAAAAACATCCAATTGCCCGATCCCGGGGGTACCAAGCAAACAACCAGCTCTGTACCCTTACCCTAGCCCGTGCCGGCCTCTGACGCTAAGAAAGCGTCTCTGGCCGAACACAATCCTGAACTACACAGTTCACACTTCCTTCCGACGAAATCAGAGCACATGATGCCAATTGGCACCCTGGGCTTACGACTAGTCAACACCCCCCAAATCCCTTTCAAACTCCGAGAGGGCTCGGTAACAGCCGTTCCCTCTCACGACAGACGAAAGATGCTCCCGGAAGCCTATACATGCCAGCGAAGAGAGAAGACCAAGACAGAAGAGCGCCAGAAGAAACGACTCAGCTGGCAGGGTCCAACAGCCAGGACCAGGGGAGGTTTGCTAACATCGCCAATACCGTCCGCATTTGCGGGGGGGATAGGCGAAAAAGCAGGCCCACCCCTTACGAGGCCGGTCCAGGTCTACAGCGATGATTGGGGCAAAGAGCTCAAGCTCGACCCCTAATCATCCGAGACCGTCATCATTAGTCAAGAATATTGGCGCGCGCGGTACTAAGTGCTACTTTTATTATTTGACTCAATGTAAAATTTTCTTGAGGTTACAATCAAAATATTGCGTAACCATTAATATATTTAAAGAAAAGTTTGTAAAACTATGTTGATATAAATATCCTTACCTGTGGCTATACACTCCATCTATAAACATTTCCGCAAATCAGATTGTAAACACAAAAAAACACATTGTTATTTAATACACAATTTCGTACGACTGACTGTACGCGTTTTGTAATGAGTAGACTAACTTCGGCAGCGCTGTGGTTCACTTTATTTATACACAAATAATGCTTATCTATCTATGAAGTATTATAAATGCATCTTCCGTCAACTAGTAACAATTCGAAATTTTATTTCTGTTCAGCTAAATGTGAGATTTTTCCGTGTGTGCAGATCAGCATTTTCTGAAAAAGTGAATTGAAAGAGAGGGTCCTGTAGTTTAACCGACCCGATCTCCCGATCTTAATTCTCTTAATCCTTCGGGATTGTGTGAAATTTCTGCTATGCGAGACTTCTATACTTGAGGATAAAGATCTTCTGGCAAGATTCATGGTCGCTTGGGCATATGTGCAAAGTATTGAGAATATTTTATAGCAAATGATCGTAGTTTGAGCAACTCAAGGTCACCTGTATGTTAACAATTGTTGCTTATTTTGGTGTCTTCTATAAACCCTCCAAATCAGTCGGTATCTTTTCAAAACACCCTGTATATTGGAATATTGCTATTTTAGATGTATGGGATGATCCTATTGCCATGGATTTAATTAATTTATAATACGAATACTTTCTTATACAATTTAAAATCCGTTCAGAACGTCTCACCAAATTAATAACTTCTTTATTCGATTTTTTTCATTTAATGACTAGATAAAGTCAAAGCAGAGACCTGAATATTTAATGCGAATTGGCAATTTAAAATTTTTCAACGGAAATAAAGTTTACGGCATTAAAAACAGTAAAAGGTATTTAAAAATTAATAATACTTTTAGATTTCTTGGATTTTAAAATTTTTAAGTTTAAAATTCATTAAAAAGCTTTCAAATCTGTAAAGAAAGTTTGTGTGAAATTTTAATTGTAACGATTCTTCTAATGAAAAGCTTTTTAAAGATAATTATTCTAATGTAAAATTAAAAGTAAGCAAAGTTTTAATGCAAAGAGAAGTTTCCTTAATATATTTCCATCTGCTTTACATTCGCAGAGTAAGTTCTTTTCGCAAATGGCGGAACAGAGGATGCAGCGAATTTTTTGCCATCGATTTTCTTGTAAAAACTTTGAAATATGAATGCCGGGACTAGCAAACTTTACGAGTAACAGTTATTTAAAAGCTCTTACGTAAACTAATGGAAAAAGTTCACGTCGAAACAGCCAAAACATAAACCTGTATTTTTCCTTTCACTCTATGGTGCTAAACGATTTCCAGTCGAAAGTTTTTTTAGAGTTTCATAAACATTTCGCAAAATTCGTGCAATAAGAAATTAACATATCAAAATAATTGTATTCGAGATGTTTCGGATCGTGTCTAGAAAAAAGTTGAAAAAGATGTGCAATTAAAGTTGGAATCGATTGCATTAATAAAAATAAACTAACTAAAAAATCTTATAAATTGAGCATAAAAATTATGAGCTATTATTGAACGCTAGTTAATTGGACGACTGCATAATCATCATCATAACAAATTTATTTAGTTTTTTAATACAGTAAATTGCCTCCCCGAATCGAGACTCGGAGTCAACCGTACAACCACGTCGCGCAGCGCCGTGGTGTTAGTGCGGTTGGGCGAATCGCGACCGGTTCGGCTCAATAAAACTTATATTTAAAGGTTAAAACTCCTGCCGCCTGTGGCGGCTTAAAATTAACATTAACATTGTTTTTGCCTACACAGTAAGCTTAAAATTAAAATATTTCACTTAAAACGTATGGTCGCGCACTGTTTCGCATTTTAGAATTTGAATTGCTGAGACGGGAAAAAAATCAATGAAAAAACCCGTTCGAGGCCATTGTGCCCCAACAGTCTGCTCGCCGTTGGGAAGTTGTGGTTGTGTTAGGAAATTTAAGTTTTTAAGAGGTTGTAATTTGTATAAGTTTCTCGGCCAAGAAGGAATTTTTAACAAAAACTGACAAAATAACGAAAAATTACAAAAATACCAACAGGGTACAAACAGTTAGAGATAGAAAAGGGATAGGTACAGAATAAAATTATGGTGGTGAAAGTGTGTTATAGTGAGAAGTTTTGGTAGAAGGACGACTGCAATTTAATTTGGATGACAGCATTGCTCATCATTACTTTATTTCTTGACGTACATAATCACGTCTCTCTTGTTCACATAGTTTTAATAGATGCGTGCAGAGTAGTCGACTTATGGTAGGTCAGTGTTGTCGTTTTAATAGAAACCACAAGTTATCACACTGTTATCAAAATGGTACATGTGTACAGTAATGTGGAGTTGATGGAAGGAATTTTAAATTATGGCTTCCGGGCAGAAACGTTCCTAATCTTACAACTTCAATGGTAGTGGTTCAGCGCGAATGTGTTAATGGCTGAAAGTTCCGAATGAAGTCCAAAGATTGAGCTGTTCTACTAATTGTCTCAGATGTATTAATATTGTTATGTATTACACCCCTTGAAACTAGAAATTGATACGCATATGCCTAATAGTGAGTGACTGGAAACTTGTAGAAAGAGATATATTTTTCTAGAGTGTGATGGGAGAAGATTCTTGATTGATCTAGAGGCAATTTCAGAGTATATAAGGCGCGATTACCGGCGCAGAGGAGGAAGTTTCATAAAATTGAAGAAGTTGAAACGTGACGCTCGGTAACAAAAGTGAGGTTAAATATCAAGTAAACAAAGTGTAAAGGTTATTTTGAAGTATTGTATAGTCAGTAAATTATTAAATAAAGTGTTAGTGTTTATCTCTTGTTAAAGTTATTTAGAACCCACGGATTCATACAGAGTGTTTCCTAAAAGGTGGAAAACACGTAACAATATTTTCTATGTTATGCGACAAAGAAAAGATAAAACTGCAACAGCTTTATATTGAAATTCACAATACATAAACATCCACAACAATTTACAATACACTGATGTCCGATCCCACAGAAACAATGGTCAAATACGTATGTATTTGTGAAACTCTATAGTTTCACATTTGCAATTAGCTACCTTTTTTCTTGCGACACTATTAGTATTTTCTCTGTTCTTTTTTTCGCCAACATTTGGAAGAATGTACATAACGAAGTGATCCCTCTATAAATCCATACTGACTGGAAGGCGTGTACATAAAACAATGACCGCATCCTAAGTCGAGTATCCCTATCGAATCCATACTGGCTGGAAGGTATGTACAAAAATATTCACCAATCTTTCCTCATCAGCAACACCTTGAAACAAGACTATACATAAAGAAGTAACTGCATCCTGAGTGGAATAACCCTCTTTATAAATCCATTCTGACTGGAAAAGATGTACAAAAAATATTCGCCCTTTTTTTATGCCAACATTTTGAAGAATGTACATAGAGAAGTGATTGCATCTTGATTGAAGTATCCCTCTCCATAAATCCATACTGACTGAAAGGTGTACAACAAATATTCACCCTTCTTCTTTCATCAACATTTTGAAGTAAGAATGTACATCAGGAAGTGACTGTATTATGAGTGACTTTATAAATTCGTACCAACTCGAAAGGTTTGTACAATAAATATCCGCCCTTCTTTTTTTGTCAACACTTTGAAGTAAGAATGTACATAAAGAAGTGATTGCCTCCTGAGTGGAGTATCCCTCTTTATAAATCCATTCTGACTAAAAAAACGTGTACAAAAAATATTCGCCCTTTTTTACGCCAACATTTTGAAGAATGTACATAGAGAAGTGATTGGATCTTGATTGAAGTATCCCTCTCCATAAATCCATACTGACTGAAAGGTGTACAACAAATATTCACCCTTCTTCTTTCATCAACATTTTGAAGTAAGAATGTACATAGGGAAGTGACTGTATCCTGAGTGACTTTATAAATTCGTACCAACTCGAAAGGTTTGTACAATAAATATCCGCCCTATCTTTTTTTGTCAACACTTTGAAGTAAGAATGTACATAAAGAAGTAATTGCCTCCTGAGTGGAGTATCCCTATATATGTAATAATAATAATATATTTATTTAAATTTGGAGATAGTATGCAAGATTTAAACAGTTGGAAAAGACAGAATGACGAAATTGCTTTATAATTTGGTATTTCATACCTACCATATCCACGAGTATAGTGGATTGGAAGTATAGTGGATTGGAAGTATAGCGGATTGGAAGTATAGCAATCGTAAGAAAAATTTCAATTTTTTTTTACCTGAAATAGGTTTAGAATGTCATGAAACATCGAGATTTTAAATTTGAGCGAAAAAAATGTTCTGTCTGTCCATCTGTCGGAGTGTAACTTTTTTTGTCCGCATGTTTTCTCCGGAACGGTTTAAGATATTGACTTGAAATTTTGTACACGTATATATTGTACCGAGATCTGGAATTCGATTGTTTTTTGAACATGTCCGGTGAAGGATTGGGGTGGTAAATAGGGTTAAATAGGAAGAAATAAGTAGAACAACCTGGTAAGAGCACTGAAACTTGAAATTTGATGGATACATACTAGAAGTCAAGGACTCAAATTTTTATATGACACTTTCCACCCCCCAACCACCCTCGACTACATTATTCAAGGGGTTGATAATATAAAATTGAAATATACACTTGAAATTTGGTACACGCATATATTATAATGACATGAGGAATTAGATTATATTTTGGGATTATTCTGATGAAGGGTTGGGGGTTAAATGAGGGTATATAGGGGAAAATAAGTAAAGCAAGCTGGTAAGAGTATAGAAACTTGAAATTCGATGTATGTACTAGAAACCAAGGCCTCAGTTTTTTTTATAATATTTTTCAACTCCCCACCACCCCTACTCCATTATTGAAGGGGTTGGTAAAATAAAATTGAGATATTCACTTGAAATTTGGTACACGTATGTATTGTAACGACATCTGGAACTAGATTATATTTTGAGATGGTTCCAAAGAAGGGTTGGGGGTTAAATAGGGACAAATAGGGGAAAATAAGTAAAACAAATTGGTAAGAGTACAGCAACTTGAAATTCGGTGTATGTACTAGAAGCCAAAGCCTCAAATTATTTTATAATATTTTTCAACCCCCACCACCCTTACTCGATAATTAAAGGGGTTGATAAAATAAAATTGAGATATTCCTTTGAAATTTGCTACACGTGTGTATTATAACGACATCTGGAACTAGATTATATTTTTAAATGATTCCGTAGAAGGATTGAGGGTTATTTAGGAGTAAATAGGGAAATATAAGTAGAGCAAGTTGGTAAGAGTACAGGAACTTGAAATTAGGTGTATGTACTAGGAGATAAAGCCTCAGATGTTTTTATTATATTTTTCAACCCCCCACCACCTACTCCATTATTAAAGAGGTTGATAAAATAAAATTGAGATATTCATTTGAAGTTTGGTACACGTATGTATTATAACGGCATCTGGTACTAGATTATATTTTGAGATGATTCCGTTGAAGGATTGGGGGTTAAATAGGGGTAAATAGGGCAAAATAAGTACAGCAAGCTGGTAAAAGTACAGAAACTTGAAATTCGGTGCATGTACTAGAAGCCAAGGTCTCAGATTTTTATATAATATTTTTTAACGCCGCACCACCAACTCCGATTCCATTTTTAAAGGGGCTGATAAAATAAAATTGAAATATTCACTTGAAATTTATTGTAACGACATCTGAAACTAGACTATATTTTGAGATGATTCCGTTGAAGGGTTGGAGGTTAAATAGTGGTAGATAGGGGAAAATAAGTAAAGCAAGCTTGTAAGAGTATAGAAATTTGGGATTTGGCGTATATACTAGAAGTGATGGCCTCAGGTTTTTTTATAATATTTTCCATCCCCCCACCACCCCCCACTCCCTTATTAAGAGAGTTGATAAAATTAAATTTAGATTTTCACTTGTTTGTTACACGTATACCGATATCTTAAACTACATTATATTTTGACATGATTGCGTTGAAGAAGTGGGAGTAATTGGTGGTAAATAGGGAAAAATAAGTAAAGCAAGCTGGGAAGAGCACAGAAACCTGAATTTCGCTGTATGTCCTAGAAGCCAAGGCCTCAGAATTTTTAGTAATATTTTTCAACCACCCCACCACCCTTAATCCATGATTTATAAAATGAAATTGAGATATTCGCTTGAAATTTGGGACACGTATGTATTATAACGATTTCTGGAATTAGACTATATTTTGAGATGACTCCGTTGAAGGGTTGAGGGTTAAATAGGAGTAAATAGGGGAAAATCAAGCTGGTAAGTATACAGAAATGTGGGATTTGGTGTACATACTAGAAACCAAGGCTTCAGATTTCTTTCTAATATTTTTCAAACACCACCATCTCCGCTCCATTATTAATGAGTTTGATAACATAAAATTGAAATATTTACTTGAAAGTTAGTACACGTATGTGTTGTAATGACATCTAATTGAGATTATTCCATTGAAGGGGTTGGATGTGGTAGGTTGTGAATAGGGGAAAATAAGTAGGGTAAACTAAAAACTTCATTTTTAACGTATATGCTAGAAACCAACGCCTCAAACTTTTCTATAGCATCTACTCCAAATATTATTAAAATTCTATGACCAATCATTTCCACATACTAGAGTGCAAATCTAGTCAAGATGTTTCCTTTAAAGTGACTTGGATGAAAAATCTGGATGTGGAGTAGTAATTCCTTAGGCAGCGGTTTTTTTTAACAAGAAGGAAAGTTATACCAAAATGGAAAGAGGATCAGGAATCCAGTCGGCATTGAATGCAAGCAGTAAAGATGGAATGTCGTCGGAGTAATGTTTTTGTGTTCTTCCTTGAGCCGGCGCGGCGCGGCGAGACAGTGACTACACATTTTGACACTGTTAGTATAACCCACCTTTGGGTAGATTCCACATAAGGCTTATTTTTTCATAAACTGCTATCTCATTTTGTCGTATTATTTTGAGCTACTTATGTTTACCCTCGCACAGATATTTTTTCACTTTCTTGTACACAAAATGTTATTACAATGTATAATACATATTTTTTCACAACAGTAGTATGAAAGACGGAATTTTTCTGTAACTTGTTACAGATTGTTTACAATACAACGTATTTTAATAAGCTAAATTATATCAATTGTTTCATTGTCATTATTATATGTGTTTATATGAGCTTATTAAATAAAGTTTGTTTATTATTGTTATTATTATTATATTTTAACATATAGCAGCAAACCCCAATGAAATAATTTATTTATAAATTTTATCACTCCATGCAAAGATTGAATGTCTCGAGACACGCGTGCTATGTTTTTATATTTTACTACTGCTTTCTAAAATTAGAATTCGGTATTGTATGGTCGGTTACAGTAATAGGCGTACACAATTATAATTGCAGACCGGAATCATTCTTTAAAATGTATTTAATCACTTTCAAGAGTAACAAGCAGAAACTGTTTCCTGTAAATCATTTTCAGCTATAAGCAAATCGCAGAAGTTGCTAACTTTTAAAAGTTTTAAAAATACTTGCATTGTTAACTTCGCTTTTAAGATTTTTTTTTGGCCTAGGTACAATAATTATTAAAATCAAGAACCATTAAAACAGTAGTTACTGAATATTATGCTGGATATTTTCCTTACACACGTGTTATCATTTTAAAGTTATTGACGTTGTTGTAAGATTGTAAAAGATTATAATCTGGCAAGCTGCCAGTATCAGTACATGGCATTGTTATATTCCAAAATAACATAAACTAAGATATTTTTATAACAACTCAATTAAAAGAAACACGTTTATAACGTCCACAGTTTACTGCAATATTATTTTATTTCCATTTGTTCTGGCTGATCTCCTATTGCCTGGCGATTGTTGAAATATAAAACGTTATTAAGTTGATGGAATTAGACTCCCATTATTTTTACAATTATCTTCTTATTGACAACATCTTGCCAGACGTATTGTGATTCATGTAATGTTTTAGTTGACCCCATTTTTCGTCTAACACGTCTGATGATATCTCGCAATGGATTGCCCAGAAGATTGGTAACATAATACATAATATCTCTGTCTGACGCCATTGCCAAATTTACATTTGTCGAGGCTGCCTACTGTTTCTTCAAACATACAGCAAATAATAAAGGTCATATGTCTAGGTGTTTCCATCTCTATTGATACAATCCAATTTGTCCCATTTCACATTGTCAAAAGCCTTACGTAATCTCATTTTATCTTCGCCCACTAAGTTAAGCACTCCGGCACTTCATTACATAACTCCATAAAAAGTTCTGTGCAAAACATGACAACATGACAGTCCCTCGTATAGTGAGCTTTAAAATACAAATATGATATCAGAATTGTTCTAGCAAATCACCTTTTTTTCTAACGTCAAAAAACGGCTCAAAATCATCAAAAATCTCAATTGTAAGAATGGTACGGTAACAAATATTTCAAAAATATCTTAAATAAGGTAGGGCAGAGGCACCGCTTAGGGCCAGTACCCTACTTATGGTGATATTATCAGCATGACTTCTATTAACCAATAGAATTCTGGTGGGAAGGATGTACATGCGGATCTAAGAGAAAAGGAAAACCACACCAGAGATATTCCGAACGATCATTGGATTTAAGATAACCATTAAAAGAGGCACATGTCCTATTGATCAAGAAAGTTTAGTGTTTTCCTTTAGAAAGTATACTTTATCAACACATTGAAATAAACATTCTTTAAATAATTTATGTATTGTCCATAATACCCAAGGTAAAGTAGACACATGTTGTAGTTGTAATTTTTACTTAGTACTTAAAAAAGCAATACATTTATTTTTATAAAGAAGGTGGCAATTAGTGGGGATGAAAGATAAAAATGTCTCCACTTATTGCCACTGTTGTGGCCAATAGTAAATCAATAGAAACTGCTTATGACCAGGTCTCTTTTTATGTGTGAATTATTATAGTTTATTTTTCTTTTTAGTCACGATGCCGAAAATAGGAAGAGCAGGAAAAAAGTAAAATTTCAATATTCCCCAGTGAAAATTAATTTAGCTTTAACTGCTATATCTGAGGGATTTCTGGTTGCCAGAGCTAGCGTAGTGTTTGAAGTCGATACCTAGAACTATACTCCGTAATAAAATAACTGGAAAATCACCAAGGACATCAAGTGGGCACTGTGGATTCCTATCTTGGAAATGAGACCGAAAACTGTTAGTTAAATGCATATTAGATTGTGCGAAAATGGGATTCCTAATAAATAAAGATAGCCTTCTGACATCCGTTCAAGAACTTGTGTAACAGTCAAATATTCAAACCCCATTTGTAAGACCTGGAAAAAAGTGGCATTACGCTTTCCTAAACAGACATAAAGAACATTCTCAGAAGAAAGCCGAGTACATTCACGTCGGGAGAGGTGTAAAAGAATGTATCAATAAAATGTTCTAAATGCATGTTCTTTTTTAAACACAAATTACTCAAGAACGCACTGTGGGGAATTTTCGGATTTTATTGTTCAAAAATCTCTAGAGACCTTAATATCCATCGGATCGGGATATTTTTTTTTCAATTAAAGGCTTGCCTACAGATCTGTCGAGGCAAATTTTTAAATGACTGTCAAATTTCATTAATGATATACCTATTAGCCCAGTCGTCTGGGGTTTTAAGGCGTCACTAAATGTTATATGGCTGAATTTTTCAAAATAAGTAGTTTTGTTGGTGTAGAATACGACAAAAGTTTACAGCTGTAATGTGCCGGTGACCCTTAAAAAAATCGAAAATATTGGCCGAAATTAAAAACGTATATGAACTTTTTTGGTAAGATAAAAATATGGGCTCCAGATTTCTTTGTTTAACGCACTAAAATGGAACGTGGCGACATATAAGTACGGCTCGCGAAGCCTGCGCGGTCTCGGACGCGCTACACTCCATTTGTTGTAACTTTTGAACTAATTAATGAAATTGAGCTCAACAAAACTTAGGAGTAAAAGTCCCGAATCCGCTTAATCATTACTCAAGGTCAAATCCTGTCCCTGGCCTTTGAATCCTTCGGATGGATTGCTTCAACTCACTATGAGTGGCCGAGTGGTCTTTCAACAATGGTCGGCTTGCCGGTCATAATACCCTCGGCAGATAACAAAGATCCCGCTCCACTCTATGCTAAAACGGCAAAGAATGCAAAAAAACTAGTAAAAAATTATTTTTTGGTCTAGATAAGGATATTTCTGCCCCTCGAAACCAATTAAATCCACCATCCTCACATTCTTCGTCATCTAAAACGGGGGGAGGTAAAGGTGATTCGCTAGATTCCGAGTGAGTTTGTAAACAGGCGGTACAAAAGTGGTAATTTTACTAAACTCACATAGATAGACAGCGATATTTTGTGCAACACTAGCAGAGATATTTCCAGGTTAAAGAGCCGAGACTCATACACAGTTCAACGTCAACTAATAGTTTAGCTGCAATAAAAGATTGAATTTTCGTAAGGTGTACAAATTTCACTATTATTTTAAAATAAGCCTTATAAATGATACAAATAGGTAATGTAAGGAATTATGCGATGTAGGTAAATGTAATATAAGATGCAGATATAATTATACGATTAAAATCCTCTATTACCTATTTCAAGCAGGTACTAATATTCCGAATCGCATTATCCGAATCATCCCGAGTGTATTTAATCTTGACGTGTCAAATCCACAGTAAAACTCCGAGGTCATCTGCGGCATTTCTGCTAGATCAAAGGAGTGTCGCATATGAGTAGTGGGTAAATAAGAGTTCTATGGGAGCAATTATTTTTTATGAGTGATGAAGGTCAAAGTGATGAGTGATGAAGGTCAAAGTCATCCTTCGTGATGAAGGTCAAAGTCATCATTCGTGATGAAGATCAAAGTAATCATTCGTGATGAAGGTCAAAGCGATCATTCGTGATGAGGATTTCCGAGAATTTACGTGCAGGTATGCGGGGTATCAAATTACATTTTAATGCACATGTGTAGCAATCTTGGAGCAGGATCTTGGATCAGGATTTCCGGGAATTTACGTGCAGGTATGCGAGGTATCAAATTACATTTCCTGGAATTTGCGTGCAGGTGTGCGAGGTATCAAATTACATTTCCTGGAATTTTAATGCACATTTGTAGAGGTCACCAACAAGTCTCGACAAGTCTAGAATGTACGTAATTCTAAAATTCCAGGAAATGAAATTTGATACACACTTATCGGCTTCAGCGCATCAAAATATATGGAAAATCATGGTTTGCATAGATCAAGACTTTTGTTTGTAAACTCTGTAATTATGCTAATAACTAATATTATTGAACGAAAATATGAAAGTCTATTCTTGTTATGGTGTGTGGGGAGATATAGTGGGTGGAAGATATTTTTTTCCTTCCGAATTCCGTCTACAAACTACTTATGTATTTAAAAATGGACTAAAATTAATATTTCCCTGCCAGATCTCCTCTTAAATAATTTAGTGACCTTAAGACAGTAATATTACAAGTAATATTAATTTACGAGTGTAACCCTAACGCACCAAGAGCTCTGTAAATTGCTTCCAAGCTGTGAAAAGCCTTGTACGTGACTCGTAAATATCCCAACGGGCCTACTAAATAATTGGAAACATAATTATATAAATAAAAGCTCTGCTTGTTCTTTTTTAATTACCCTAAATTAAAACAGATTTATGGTTCCGCAGGAAGTATGTAATTACAGGAATATATAATTGAAACAACACTTAATCTGTTTCTTATAATATTGCCAGAAACTTGTTGCAGAATACATACATACGTCAGATGTAATTAACCATAAAATCAATCATCTCAGCTTCAACTATATCACATATTAAAGCGTCACTTCATTAATATGAAAATACCTTTCGAGCCCTTATGGTACTTGCAATCTTGAATTTTGGTTTAAAAATTTGCTGTTACTTATGCACTTCCTGACAGAATTGATGAAATATTATTATTATTATTAAGTTGTGTGCAAAATATCCAAATAATATTTTTCTAAGAATTTAGAATAAAAAATGGCAAACTAGGAAAGTAAATTAAATGAATTCAACATTCCATGTTCCCACCGCTGCCGCTGTGTTGAAACATGAACATTGCTCAACTGAAGAGTCGACTAAGTATATTCTTCGAACAAACACACGCAGGTAAATGTACCCAATCATAGGGAAGCTTCGACTTAGGATGCTTAGACTTCGAGGAAGGAATCCGACATGTTTGATTTTTTATGAGTTAATGCAACAGTTAGTGCCTGAAATGGCAACCTCAGATTGATACGCGTTCGAGGGTAGGTCACACAGAAAAGTAGGTTTTCTGTGCTAACAATCTAAATCTAAATCCTTATATAACTTAACGTATCATTCTTCCGAATATGATGTGGTTAGGAGACATTGTTACAATTTGATACTTTGTTACTAACTTATACGCACATTAAGAATTTTTGACGATGCCGCCGATTATAGTTTTTTAACTTACACATATAAGCGAAACTTAGTTATAATTATTACTAAAATTAGTAAAGAACGCATCTAGTTTACAGCTGCTTACAGTAAGTATTGTATGCATATAATAAATACACCCGTAACTACTACATATTAAAATAAACATAACCTCAACGGAGAATGTCAATTATGAAATCTTTGAATACAATGTACGCGTAGAATATGGTTAATTTTTTTTCTTTTTTTATTAAGGAGATTCTAGTTTTTTATACAATCAGTCGTAAATAGACTATAGAGCTCCAATAAACACTAAAACACTACAATCAAATATTAAACTTGACGTGTGTTTGGCCTACTATGTTGCGATAATCTGGAGATATCCTTGTTCATGTTACTCGATGATTATCTAAAGAAAATAAGATATAACGGAATACATTCATTTATCCAATAGACCACATGCATGATATACAGGGTGTCTCAGATTTAAACGGACATACTCTAGTGGAAGGTAGAGCACACTCAGCTGAGTTCAAAACACTCCTATACTTACCGTTGAATGTGAACCGTTTTTGAGATACGAGGGGGTGTATTATGGTTTTTGACCAGGACTTCAGTCCGCCATATTTTTTAAATGACTGCACATATTTAGATAAA
The DNA here is from genome assembly GCA_963583905.1 of Stenurella melanura. Lineage (NCBI taxonomy): Eukaryota > Metazoa > Arthropoda > Insecta > Coleoptera > Cerambycidae > Stenurella > Stenurella melanura. The sequence goes on from OY757310.1 coordinate 156,390,747, forward strand.
ATTTGGTACACATATTAAACTCTTTTAGGTTAATGAATAGCTTAAGTGATTTTGGAAAAATTCCTTGATCGACCTCCATTTTTTTAATATGGCCCTTAGGATCGTTAACATCACACTGTATATTATTTTTTGGTAAACGTTAGTAAACTTTTAAAAAGCCAATAGACCAGTTTATAAATAATGTCATAATATTTGATAGCACGTTTATGGTTATTCTTTAACAGATTTTCAAAAGTATTGAAAGACCAAATTTGACATTCTACAAATAACACAATCCAGTTGCCAACATAATTATTTTATTAATTTTAGTTAAATGCCCCCGTAGAAGAGGTTGCTCTTTGTTTTTGTTTTGACATTCAGTGTTTTTTTCTTGCAAGATAAAGCACATTCCATTTATTTCACGAATAAAAAATAAGTAATAAAACAATGCGATTAACATGACATTGTTGCATAAAAAATCCCAAGTTGGCACATGTCAAATGTGTAATTTTACAAATAAGAATTGCTATTTTCTCTTAGTAATTGTTAGAATAAGTAATAAAAAAAACAGTTATTAAAACCAAAAATTTTAAGATGCCGTTTCAATTTAGTAATGAAGATTATGCGGATATTATTTTTGTGTATGGCTTTTGCGACGGAAATGGGAGAGCTGCAAAAACAGAGTATCAAAGGCGTTTTCCAAATCGCCGTGTATAAGATCATAAAACGCTTTCAGAGGTATACTAATTTAGCAGGGAACATGGACAATTTCCGTCAATGACAAAGCAGGAACATGTTCCCAGAGCTTTTCCACAAGAAGAGCAAATATTACAGGTTGTGGAAAATAATCTATCCATAAGTGTTAGAAAAATAAGTAATGAGTTAGCAGTACCTAAGACAAGAGTATGGCGAACATTAGAAGGAAAATTATTATCCATTTCATGTTGAAGCAGTTCAACGTCAAGACGGCGACGACGTTCCCCGCTTAATATTTTGTAGGTGGATTTTCGGTCACAGAAGAACAATATCGAGAGTTCTATTCGCGGATGAAGCCCAATTCACACGTGACGGAATTAACAACTGAAGAAATCAGCATGTTTGGGCAACCAAAAATCCACATGCAGTGATTCAGAAGCATTCCCAATACAGATTTAATATTAAAGTGTGATATTTACAATAATCATCATTTTTAAAGAAATGCTAACTGGTAAAGTTTATTTAAACTTTCTTAGAGAAATCTTGCCAGATGGTGCTGGTGCTGGACCCCATTTTTCTGTACCGGTCCTGGATCATCTGAACCAGCATTACACCAACAGATGGATTGGTCGCGGAGGTACGGTAAACTGGCCATCGCGGTCTCCTGATCATACACCTCTAGATTATTTTTTATGGGGTCATCTCAAGTCAGCGGTGTACAATGAAGAGTTCAATACATGAGAACAACTTCTAGAAAAAAAATGTGCTGTATGTGGTAACATTAGAAATAACCCGGAAGTGATTGATATGTTAGTGAAAAAAATATTAAAACGTTCTCGAAAATGTTTTGACGCTGGGGACATCCAAAACCTGTTATAGTTTTAATTATTTGCATCGTTTTTAATTTTTTTTCAGTTGTTTAAAGTTCTAAATAAATTCAGTTTGTCCAAATTAAAATGGTCTTTAATATTTTCAAGTTATTCTCAAAAAGTGCTATATTTTTTTAAATTGTGCTTGATAATTCAAGCCTCTTCACAAACATTATTTTTCTTTCATGAAAGAAAGGGAATGTGTATTAATTTGGATGAAATTTAAAGTTAAAAAAGCTTAGAAACACCGAATGTCAAAAAAAAACAAGTAACAACCTCTTTTACGGGGTATTTAGCTAAAATTAATAAAATAATGATGTTAGCAACTGGATTCTGTTATTTGCAGAATGGTCTTTCAATACTTTTGAAAATTTATTGAAGAATAACCATAAACGTGCCATCAAATATTATGACATTATTTTATAAACTGGTCTATAGGCTTTTTAAAAGTTTACTAGCATTTACCAAAAAATAATACACAGTGTGATGTTAACGACACTAACAGTCATATTAAAAAAATGGAAGTTGGTCCTGGAATTTTTCCAAAATCACTTAAGCATTCATTAACCTAAAAGAATATAACATGTATACCAAATTTTACCTAAATATGTGCAGTCATTCCAAAAATATGGAGGACTGAAGTTCTGGTCAAGAACCATAAAACACCCCACCCCGTATTTCAAAAACGGTTCACATTTAACGGTAAGTATAGGGGTGTTTTGAACTCAGCTGAGTGTGCTCTACCTTTCACTACAGTAAGTCCGTTTAAATCTGGGACACCCTGTATAGAGCAAATCATAATCACAGTTTCATTTATTTGAGTGATTAGCCAGTGTACGGTAGACATTACTGCCACTCCCGGATATACCACAGCTCCGACTACGTTTACAACGAGTTGGATTTGGCACATCACGCATGGTGTAAGAATTGTGTCACATTCTGCCGTAACACGAAGTGATTATGCTCCACTTTTAAGTTTCTGTCTATGATAATCTTCTTGTCCATTCTTCTTCTGAGGCTTCTGTTTCTCCTGTTTCTGAATCTGTTGTTACCGGGTTTTTAACTCCGTACGTTCATCGTAGGTATGATGGCCGTTTATATTTTTTTAATCAGACTTCATGGTGGCTTATTTTCTCTGTAAAAGGTAACAGCTCTTGTGGCTCTACATGTCGCTTTGATCCTTTTCCTTATTGCTTCCCTCTATTCAGGTGATTCGTAGGATATAGTCCTAGGGATCTCATTTTGTTAGTGATTCCTGAAATATACTGAATATAGTCGTCTATTGTGTATTCATCTTCGCTAACTGGACTCGATTTAATCAATCATTATTAAACTCTTCTTGAAGATTATTTTCATTCTAGAGGAGTCCAGATCTATTTCAGGCCTCCTAGAAATTTGTCGCCGGCGAATGCAAGTCTGACAGGAGGCCTTGCAGTTTTAGCATTTTTCATTGAATTTCTTAGATTCTTTTATTATATTTTGCAACACTTCATCCAGGACTATAGTGAATAGTCGGGGGGATAGAAGACATCCTTGTTTGACTCCTGTATTCTATATTTTAGATTCTATTGTCGGTGTGTTTTCATATAGGCATGTTTTTATTATTCTGTTTAATAAGCAATGTGGTACTCCCCTGTTGCGTGAGATTATGTAGTTTTGTTCCTTCCCTCCATTTTTCTTCCAAGATTCATCTGGCGTTGTACATATAGTCATCCGTTGATTTGCCCTTGATGAATGCCGTTTAAAAATATTTTAATACTAGCAATATTTCTTAAATTTCAAGTTTATTATAGAATACAGTAATTTACCGTAACTATCTGGCTATTGTCAATACAGACATTTTTGGAATTCCATTGAATTTAGTTTTTAGGTAAATGTCAGCCCAATTTAAGCAAATAAACTACTTAACTCTGCAGCGCTTTGTTTAAGCAATGTTTCAAAATTTTATAACAGTTCTCTGTTCGTGAATGAAATACTACCGCTTAAGAACATCTATACAAGTATGCCCCCAACTGACTCCTGCAAGACGACGCCAATGACTAAAGAAACGTTTAATCGGAAAAAGTTTGAGGTTACGTATATGCCATATACTCCGTATATCAGTAAATCCACAGGACGTAACGAAATTAAAACTCAACTACAAGTTAAATATTCACTAGGTTTGACCAACTTAGGGAAAGATTTGATTAAATTTATGCCTTACTTTAATAAAGTTCCCCCACAAAATCGAATTCCAGATAAGGCATGTTCTAGGTTATGAGGTTTCAGACAACAGAATCCTTATATAAGAACTTTTCAATTGGAAATCTGTAAACAAGTTTACGATATTAATATATAAAGTTCTTTTGGTCGGTTATATATCGTATTTCAATTTACTTTATTTGCCGTATGGCATTTTTATGATCATGGATATTACAGAAGTTTTGATTAATTTTTCGAACCTAATTTAATAAGTAAGCAAAGCAATAAATTGAGTTTCCTTCACAGTTAGAAAATTATTAAAGTAAAATGAAAATAAGGAAACGAAAATATGCATACTTATGTAACAATTTTAAATACAAATAAAATAATTAAGAAGTTAGGTGTTTTCACAAATTTTAAATTCTCTTTGGGTAAGAAGATAGGACTTGATTATGGTTAAAAACACTTGAACTTTGACAATCAGTCGAGTAATATCTTAAAATAAGCCAGTTTAATTTTGAACTGAAATTTTACGGCCAAAAGTACCACAATTCACTGCGCACTCATGACGTCATCAGTTGCATTGCCAGTAGACAAATGTCATTGTATATTATAAACACATGTTATCCTGCAAAATCTTAAGATTCCATAATGAAGACTAAGTGATGTTTTGTGCCAAGATGCGAAAATACATCAAAAAACGTGCCTAGAAGAGTTTTAGTAACAGTATCAAAACACATTTACAGCAGGTAGATTTCCAGAAGCAGCTTTTACAAATTCCGTATTGACATTATTTAATGACATGCAAAACGCAAATAAAGCGAGTAAAATGTTGTGTTTACCACTATTTAAACGCGATATAAGCTACTAATAAAACTGATGACGTCGCCGCTAATCATAGTGTGCTTTGCATAACCGTTCAATTATTAACACTTTATGTAGTTATGTGAGCATCCTTATCTACATTATGCTGATGTTACCTAATGGCCACATGATGCATGCTGCTTACTAGACAATAAATACCTAGCTTATAAATAGGAGTTTTGCTATAGAGCTCATTAGATTTATATCCATTCTCGAACTTGCCACATGTGTTTAATTGTAACACTATAAAATAAATAAGTTAATTTCTTTGAGTTGTGAACTTTTGACTTTTTAAAATCTTTTTAAAAACGTCTTTTCCAAAGCGAAAGACTTAGCTGGCGCAGTCGGTGTAGATTTAAGTCCGTCGGTCCGTGCATCGTGCAGAAATCGACGTGAAATTTTGATTTCTTAAGACTTAAATAAAAGAACCTCGTGTTGTAAGTGCATAGTGCAACTTTTCCATCAAGGAAATTGACAACAGCCACTGCAAGTTGAATTGAGTAGATTTGCAAGAAGAACCAAGTGCAGTTCCAGGTGGATAACTTCTCCAAAGGCAGCAGACACCTCTTCTAATCAAAGTAAGTCGAGTTTGTTTTCCTTTGTTCACTTCCTGGGTATATATCGTATAAACCCAAGAAAAGTTTAGTTTAGGTGAGAACATTTCTGTTCAAAAATTTAGTTAGGTGAGAACATTTCTGTTCAACAATTTAATTAGGTGAGAACATTTCTGTTCAAATTCACAATCACGTGAAACGTAAAATTAAGAAGAAAAAGTAATTTTAAGAAACTTGAAAACTTTGTAATTTTTCACACATCGTAAAATAAGTGAACCGTTTCCAAATTTCAAAGAACCATCATAAATAAAACAAGTAACAATTTTTGGCATTATTTTATATTTCAAAAATTAACAATTCTTGATCAGACCTTGTCAAAATTTTATCATTTACAATCAAATTTAATTTTTATAAGAAAACATTGTAAAATCATATTTTTCATCTCATGAACGATAATAACCAATTAGACTCAATACTTTGTTCACTCAGTTCTTTATCATTAGATAAACCTGAACCAGAAAAAACAGAAAGTCCAAAAATGGCTACTGAAAATGTTATAAATATTAATGTTCTGAAATTGTATGCAGACTCAATAGCACCTTATGATGGTACGGAACTCGAATTAGAACCATTTATAAATGCGGTTGACGAATTTTATGACTTATACGGAAATACCACAGATCGCGGATTAAATAAATGTGTCGAACGCATAATAGCGGGTAAACTAAGAGACAGGGCCCGTATGTTAATAGGCGCTCGTCCAGAATTAAATTCATGGGCACTAATTAAAGAAAATCTTAGAAGCACGTTCGGAGACAACCGATCTTTAGACATTTTAGAACAAACATTATTTACCATGACGATAAAACATAATGAAAATCCTCTTGAATTTGCTAGACGGATTCAAACAAACCGCAGTAAATTATGTTTTAAATTAAATTCAAAACCTGTCACAGAAATTACCAAACAACAAAAATTAATTTATATAGATCAATATGAGTCCCAAAGTTTAAAAGTCTTTTTACGGAATTTAAACATGCGAACTTGTGATTTTATTAGATCTAGAAATCCTAAAGCATTAGAAGAAGCCATGAATTTGTATATCGAAAATGAAAACTTTATACAAACTCAAATTCAAACCCAAAATTCAATTAACAGACAACCTGTTAAAACACAAATACGCAACAAAATTCTAACAAATTCCAGACTCAAATACCATATAAATATAATTATCAAAACCAATTTTTGCAATTTCCACCACAGCAAAATTTTCCTAGTCAACCTATACCAATTCAGCCTAGACCAAATATGAATATTAGATTTTCCCACAAATAACCAAGTTTTTGGAAATCAACAAAAACAAAATGTGTTCAGACCAAATCAGAATAGAACCCCGCAACATGCACCTGAACCCATGTTGATACAATCACGGCAAAGTTTCCCCACAAACAGAAACTATCAAAATCACCCACAGCCGAGACTTACCTCTGGCCAGGTGAGACAACAGTTTCCTTGGGTACAACGCACCCAAAATCCAAAATACACTGTTCAGGAGCTACACGCAATAAATGACGAACCATCCGACGTCACATACGATACCGAAAATGCAAATTACCTTTATTCTGAAGAACAAAATAATGAAAATTTCGATAATCAATATTCAATTGCTGAAAATGAAATGTATCAAATACCCGACCAATACCACAACCCATATAACCAAGAATACAGAGAAGACCCTGTAGATAATTATGATCCAAATCTCGAGAATCCAAATTTTCTCAAACTTCCTCAAACAGACAAACAGACATAACATTTAATGCATATATAAACGCTTTACCATACATACAAACAACAAATCCCGATTTAAAATTATTAATCGACACCGGTTGTAACGTTTCCATGTTGAGACCAATTGTAGCCGAATTATATTTTCCAAATTGTATGTAAGCACCTTCATTATTACAATCGATAGGCCAAGCTCGCGAAGCTGTGTACAAAGCAAAAATACCAGCTTTTAAAGAATTACAGTCAGATAAAGAAATAGAATTTACGTTATATCCTTTTTCAGACTACTTCGACGGAATTATAGGCCTAGACGAATTACGAAAATTAGATTTACAAATGCATTTTACAGAACAAGTTTTATACAATGATAAAGTTCAAATACCGTTCAAATATCGCGAAGAACATACGCAAACGCATGTAAAAATTGAAATACCACCCCATCAAACTATTAATAAATTATTTTATGTAAATAAACGTGAAGGAAATATTTCAGTTCCCGAACAAAATCTTTTCGGACTATACATTCCTGAAACTTTAACTTATGCAGAAAATTTTCGTGCTAGATTTGAAATTCAAAATAATACTGATCAGGCTTCATGTGTAGAAATTAGAACACCTTTTGATGTCACACTTTATGATCCTGAACAATTTGAAATTTATAATATTGAAGACGCATTACCCGATTATTCTAGTCAAACAAGCCAACATAAAAATTTAAATGATTTAATTAGAACCAGTCATATGAACGAGGAAGAACGCGAACAAATATTAAAACTTATAAATAAATTTCCCGATATTTTTCATCACCCTGATCAAAAACTATCATTTACCAACAAAGTAAAACATGAGATAAAAACTAACGACGAAATCCCCATTCATGTAAAAACTTATCGGTTTCCACACTATCACAAAACCGAAGTAAACACACAAATTAACAAGATGTTAAAAGACGGCATTATTAGACCAAGTCAATCACCCTGGTCCAGTCCGATTTGGATAGTCCCAAAAAAGGCTGACGCATCCGGAATAAAGAAATGGCGTATTGTAGTTGACTATAGGCGACTAAACGAAAAAACTATAGACGACAGATACCCAATACCAAACATAGACGATATACTTGACAAATTAGGCAAGTGTAATTATTTTACAACTTTAGATTTAGCTAGCGGATTCCACCAAATCGAGATGCAACAAAATAGTATTGAAAAAACGGCATTCAACGTCGAAAATGGCCATTACGAATATTTGCGTATGCCATTTGGCCTTAAGAATGCTCCAGCCACGTTTCAACGTGTGATGGACCATGTTTTACGAGAACTTCAAAATAAAATATGTTTAGTCTACATGGACGACATAATTATTTTCAGTACTTCCCTTCAGGAACATATTCAAAATCTAAAACAAGTATTTTCAAAATTGAGAGAGGCAAAATTAAAAATACAATTAGACAAGTCGGAGTTTTTAAAACAGAACGTCGAATTTTTAGGACATGTTATTACACCACAAGGTATAAAACCTAATCCCAACAAAATCCGAGCCATCAAAAATTGTCCTATTCCTAGAACAGCACGTGAAATAAAATCATTTTTAGGACTACTTGGATTTTATAGGAAATTCATAAAGGATTTTGCAAAGATCACAAAACCCTTTACGAAGTGCTTGAAAAAAGGCGAAAAAGTTATTCATTCACCTGAATTTTTATCAGCATTCGAGACCTGTAAAAACATACTTACTAACGAACCATTATTACAATACCCCGACTTCACCAAGCCTTTTATACTCACCACCGATGCTAGTAACTACGCAATCGGGGCGGTTTTATCACAAGGAACTATAGGTAATGATAAACCAGTAGCGTACGCTAGTCGCACCCTTAACCCTGCGGAAATAAATTACAGTACTATAGAAAAAGAGTTATTATCCATCGTGAATTTTACAAAATACTGGCGTCCAATCCTATTTGGCCGAAAATTCACCATAGTCACAGACCACAAACCTCTACAGTGGGTTAATAACTTGAAAGAGCCAAACAGTCGCCTTATGCGATGGCGTTTAAAATTAATGGAATATGACTATGACATAATATACAAAAAGGGTAAAGAAAATAAAGTAGCAGACGCTCTCTCGCGTATTGAAATTCAGCCTGAAATACATCCAATAGAAAACAAATCTATTGACGGCAATATAGACGATTCGGATCAAAACAAATTAGAAACCGATTTCCCTGAATTAACATTAGATGATTTAATTGATCTAGAATTTCGATCAGACGAGGATGTTTCCCCCGCCGACTTAACAGTGCAGAACACTCCGAAAATTAATGTAATCTCGGATACGCAAATTTGCCCCCCTAGATCACAGGCGTCAAATGAAACGATACATTCTGCAACCGAAAACCCAATATTAAATATTCCCATTTCAGAAAATGCAATAAATACATTTAAAAATCAACTAATGATTACAGCTAGTAAAGACAATACCTGTACCCACGTAAAACTCGCAAAACCATTCGGGACAAAAACTAGATATCAGATAGTTTTTCCTAGTAGAAATAAAGACATGTTTGAAAACGAAGTAGTGAAAACTTTTAAAGAATATGTAAAACCTAAAACACTATACGGAATACTAATTGACGAACGGATTATGCAAGAAATAATTCCCATTTTGCAGCGACATTTTCAACATACTGCTTACAAACTAGTACAGACAAATAACTACGTTGACGATATCGAAAAACCAGAATCGCAACAAGAAAAAATCAAATACCACCACGAACAAAAAACTGTACATCGCGGTATTAACGAAACCACCCTCGCCCTGCGAAACCTGTACTATTGGCCTAATTTAAATAATGACGTAATAAATTATATAAATACTTGTGTCACCTGTCAGAAAACAAAATATGAACGACATCCACATAAAATTGTATTTCAGTCAACCCCTATTGGACATCGTCCTTTTGAACATTTGTACATAGACACATTTGTTGTGAGCAAACAGAAATTTTTAACTGTAATAGATAGTTTTAGCCGTTTCGGACAAGCTTACCCTATTTGCCTTACAGCTACTCATGTTTGCGAAGGTTTACTAAAATACATGTCACACTACGGTATCCCCAGAAAAATCACTTGCGACCTAGGAACCGAATTTAAAAATCATTTATTCGAAGAATTTTGTGCTAAACACAGTATCGAATTACACTTTACAACTGTAAGAAATCCTGGTAGTAAATCCCCTATAGAGCGATTTCACTCTACCATACTAGAAGGACTACGTATATTAAATACGGGACTAAACAAGACACAAACGATCGAAACGTTAATGAGTTACGCGATTTTAGGATATAATAACTCCATGCATTCAGCAACAAAATTCACACCTTTTCAAATTATAAAAGGAGATTTCGATAATAAAACGGCATTCGAAATGTCCGAACACGACATTATTAATGATTACGTTAACAGACACAGTACAAACTTACAAATAATAGAAAGAATGGTTAACGAGAATAACGAAAAGAGTAAAGACCTTTCGAAAGTCAACGAAAATAGAAATGAACCAGAACCGATTACCACGCACAAAACCGCGTATGCAAAATTAACTCTCAGAAATAAAATCGCTACTCCCTACGAATCAGTTATGGTCGTTCAAGACCAACAAAATAAAATATTAACAACAAAAGGCACACGCCACAAATCTACGCTTAAACCAGCCAGAAATCTAAAAGGAAAATTACCTGTTTCAGATGCTGGGACTACTAGCCATATTGTACCTGACGTCGCTAGTACAAGCACAAATCAAGATAGACAAAATTTCTAACCCTATCCTTCCTTTTTCGTTAGGCAAAGCCCGAACCACTTCACAAAAGCATTCATTTATAAAATACATTGATCTAACAAATTTTGATGCCCCCATATCAAGCATAAAAATAAATATGAAAACAATAAAACCCATTATAAATGTAAACGACGAACTATACCCGCAATTAAATAATATATATGAACATCTAGAATACCTACTAAATCAAGCGGAAAATAAACTAAAAAACGTGAAACCGTTAGGAAATACACGAACAAAAAGAGGCCTTTTTAATATAATTGGAAAAGCTTCCAAATGGGCTTTTGGCACCCTAGATTCGGACGACGCAAAACGATACGACAACGCTATATCCATCCTAGAGTCAAACCAGAAAGAGATGCATACAGATTTAGAAAATTATTTAACAATTACAAACAATTTCATGAACGAAACAATATCAACATTCGAAAAAATCACTATTAATCAAAATCAAATAAATACTAGAATAAGAACGATTGAACAAAGCTTGAATAAATTTACACTATTTTTAAGATTGCAAAATTTTCTAGACAATATGATTATAGATTGTTTATCGTTAATTACCATACTAGACAACATACAAGATGCAATATTATTTGCACACCTAGAATCAATACATAGTGCTATTCTACCTATTAATGATCTAATTGATCTGACAAGGATAATGAATACCCTGTATATCGAGGGAACCCCAGAATTTAAAAACATTCAGAGTTATTACGAATTAATAAAAACAGAAATTTATTATGTAAAGCAAACCATATGCTTCATATTTCACTTCCCTATTTTGAGCGAAGGTTTATACGATTATTACCACTTATTCCCTATACCAGCTCTAAATAAAACCATAATCCCCCTAAAACCATTTATCCTTGTAAACTCGACTTATCACCATTACGAAGAACTACCATGCCCACGTATCGAGGACCTGTGTTTGTATCATGTGACACAAACCGTATCACAAGGAGATTGCCTACCCCAAATACTTAGCGGCGCTGGATCAGCACCCTGCCAAACTACAGACGTCGTCATAAAAAATGACATTGTGGAACGAATAAACAACGCCTATGTATTAGCCATACCAGCCACTAAGATGACAATAGAAAAGCAATGCGGAGAACATGGTTACAATATCATTGACCAACCCCATCTGATATATATACCCCAAAAATGTAGTATATCTATCCATGGACATGAATTCTACAACATTGCCGGTTTCATCCCTGGAACACCCTTGGAAATCCTCCCAGTGAGAACATTGTCCACCAAGGAGAACAACAAAGAAGTCATCCCCTACAAACAAATAGAAGTGAATCGACTCGCAGACATCAAACGCATGGCTGACGAAACCCATTTACACGAACTAAAGACACTTAGTGATATTAACAGAAGTGATCATACGGACTTATATATATGTTTATCTATAATTATTGTTATTTTATTAATTTGCTTTCTGAAATTTATCTACCCTAAGAAACAAAAAATGTTTCACACATTGTTCAGCTTTAAGAAAGATGCCGAACGAGAGAACCAGGACACACCCCCAGAGAATTCATCGAAAAATACTGAAAAAACAAAATCCTTTATTTTTTCAGCTTAGGGATGGAGGAGTTATGTGAGCATCCTTATCTACATTATGCTGATGTTACCTAATGGCCACATGATGCATGCTGCTTACTAGACAATAAATACCTAGCTTATAAATAGGAGTTTTGCTATAGAGCTCATTAGATTTATATCCATTCTCGAACTTGCCACATGTGTTTAATTGTAACACTATAAAATAAATAAGTTAATTTCTTTGAGTTGTGAACTTTTGACTTTTTAAAATCTTTTTAAAAACGTCTTTTCCAAAGCGAAAGACTTAGCTATGTTAAGTATTTATTTGTTGAAATTTTAATTCGATGGACGATAGAATGCTATTTATATATCAAGAAGTGCTTTGTTATATCAAGTAATTCATTTTAATACCATCAAAAAAGCAAATTTGCACATAGTAAAAACAGCAATTATACATGATGCAGCACTAGCTTTTTGGTATTTCAATATGTATAGAAAACTATATAGTAAAACAATTAAAGTCGAGAGATAAAGTCGTAAAGCAGAGATACATTCCAGAGACGGTTTTTATCAGGTAACTGGACTTTTTTATTTTGAATGACCTTATTTATATTAACGTCCTGGCGGAGTTCAGCTATTGCTGTTCTACCACTCAACCAGGACACGTACACATAAACATCAACACAACAACCATTCCCTGCGATATTGCCATCTACCGCAGTTGAGACTCAGGAGAGATAACGGCGACTAGACATGTTGTACCCATTGCTACCATCTCCGTAACACATGAAAAACGCCACTGAACATCCATACCCCGGCCAGGATTGGAACCCGGGACTCCGTGGTCGCAAGCCAAACAGCTGAGTGGCTGCAGTTATAAAAAATAATTACTTCCTGATGGCAATTAGTTACTGATTTCAAGTGTTTCAGCAATCAATTAGCTACACGCTGAAATTCATAGTGACAACTTTTCTTCGACATAAATTATTCAAAAACCGTTGAAGAAAAGTGGTCGCTATGAGGCATAAAATTAAAAATCTTTAATTCTATTTTTTGGATGTTCATGTGCAAAAATATTACAAAAAACTATGTATTGTAAGAGAAAAATGTTCTATCATAGTTTAAAGGCATAAAAAAACGAGAAATTGGCGATTTCTTAATTTTTTAAAATTAGCGACTGAAAATATCGTCTTTACGAAAAAAAGTTGTCGAACATTTCTTGTTGGAAATCGGTAAAAAAATATTTTGAATAATTGTTTGATTGAAAGAATGTAATTTCCTGTTGTTAAAAACGAAATTGTTTTAAACAATATCAGACCAGGTTACCGTTTAGTAACATGGATTTTCATAATCGGTAGTGTCTTCTGAATTAACTCTGGCAAAAAAAGAAAACGTCCAAAATGTATTAGAAACGCGTTTCTAATTCGGGCGCATGATACCACCTGCTCCAGAACAAAATGTCTTCCTCTGAACCTCTACAAACCGGTACGTATACCAGTCGTATTTTTCTATTACTAATGGTAATTAATCGATAACAAACAAATCAGTAATGAAACATTTTCTTTATAGGATTTTGCAAACAGTGGAAAGAAAAGCTATCTATGAGAACTAAAGGAAAAACTATATATAAAAATATTAATGAAATCTTTGCATTCTTTCGATAACCTGACTTCTGGTTATGCTAACAAGTAAAAATTCTTATTTGCCACTCTCATTTTAACACTAGCATCCAACCTAGTCCCCTACGGCTAAGCAGGCTAAACTAGTATCTACATGATCCCCTACGATATGTAAATTCAGTTAAAAATGAGAACAAAGGCCTGAAATTAATTTATTTACGTACCTTGTCTTTAAAAATGTTTTCATTCTAATGAATTACATTTTCATAAAATCTCATTCAGTTTCTTGGAAATGCTTAGCCTTTGAAACGTTTTTCGTCCTTATTGTGGACTCATCAGAAAAGCCTAAAGCCACTCATAACGATGTTCCATGCAAAACTAAGACATTATCCATGAATGGTATAAAATAATTATAATTGACATTGACTGATAAAAAACAACAGATCTTCACCTATCTATTAGCTAACTAGTATTGGAGCCTATATACTCTATGCATGTTTAAAAGTGAATTATTTATTATTTGTTTGCTTATAGTAATGAAACATTTTCTTTATAGGATTTTGCATAACCAGAAGTCAGGTTATCGAAAGAATGTAAAGATTTCATTAATATTTTTATATATAGTTTTTCCTTTAGTTCTCATAGATAGCTTTTCTTTCCACTGTTTGCAAAATCCTATAAAGAAAATGTTTCATTACTATAAGCAAACAAATAATAAATAATTCACTTTTAAACAAGCATAGAGTATATAGGCTCCAATACCAGTTAGCTAATAGATAGGTGAAGATCAGTTGTTGTTTATCAGTCAATGTCAATTATAATTATTTTATACCATTCATGGATAATGTCTTAGTTTTGCATGGAACATCGTTATGGGTGGCTTTAGGCTTTTCTGATGAGTCCACAATAAGGACGAAAGACGTTTCAAAGGCTAAGCATTTCCAAGAAACTAAATGAGATTTTATGAAAATGTAATTCCTTAGAATGAAAAAATTTTTAAAGACAAGGTACGTAAATAAATTAATTTCAGGCCTTTGTTCTCATTTTTAACTGAATTTACATATCGTAGGGGATCATGTAGATACTAGTTTAGCCTGCTTAGCCGTAGGGGACTAGGTTGGATGCTAGTGTTAAAATGAGAGTGGCAAATAAGAATTTTTACTTGTTAGCATAACCAGAAGTCAGGTTATCGAAAGACTGCAAAGATTTCATTAATATTTTTATATATAGTTTTTCCTTTAGTTCTCATAGATAGCTTTTCTTTCCACTGTTTGCAAAATCCTATAAAGAAAATGTTTCATTACTATAAGCAAACAAATAATAAATAATTCACTTTTAAACAAACAAATCAGATTTATACCTCTTTGTCATACCCAGTAGCGTAGCTTTTAAGTTTAAAATGACTGCCACTGAACCTACACTAACCGAAATGTATGCCAATCGCATTTTTGTATTAACTATGTGGTAAGTAATCGATAAAAAATATTCGCTTGATACCAATACTTGCGCCCATTGTAAAAAAAATAGTTCATATTATATAAACATACGGCACTGCATATTATGCAGATGATACACAACTTTATTTTTCATTCGATCCTAGCAATTACCGCGCAGCTACAAACTTAATAAATATTGACTTGCAAGAGGTTTATAATTTTGCTACAAAAGATAATTTAAAAACTAACCCGAATAGATCGACAGTAATGATTATAAATATAAATATTTTATTAGATAATAGTATACTCCCAACTCGACTCCCAACAGCAGAAAGTTAAAAAAATTTAGGTATTATCTTTTATTTAAAAGTCAGATTTATAACACGTCGTGCTGAAACTTCTTTATGCCAATATACCTATAATTAATTATAAACTAAGGAAAAAATTGTGTGAAATTTCTACATGTTTCACAGAAACGTTTGCAACTTGGATGGCTTAATCTTGAAAATACCTTCAAATATCACCTGTTTGATGTTTGTTCATAGAGTTCTTACTGCTTCAGTGCCAGAGTATCTTAGCAAAAACTGGTAAGCCGAAGAAGTATCCATAATGTAGGTAGATATACGATCTACTGATATTTTGACCAGGCCACAACACAGTACTGCCATTTTTCTGCGCTATATCTCCTACAACGCTGTATCAATCTGCTTGAAAAATATTTGAAACATTTTTCCATAAATACATTTAAGTGCAAAATTAAAAAATTGTTATTTAACCAACATTGTGTAAAACAGTGTAAAATATATATTTTATTTTCAGTTGATTATTTGCGCAATTTGTTTTGTGTATGTAATTCTGCGTCAATTAATTATTCTTAGTCACACTATAATTATTATTTTCATTTCGTTACTTGAAAGAATTCTATAATGTATATAGATATTGTCGCGTATTTCCACCCCTGAACCCCCCTTTCAGGATCCGTGGGTTCCAAAGTAATTTAACAAGGGATGAATACTAATACTTTATTTATTTAATAATTACTGATAACTACACAATACTCTTTCTTAAATAAACTAAAATGCACCTTTTACTAAAATACCCAATAATAATCATTTACTTTACCATTTACTATTTTGTATTTCTATCACTTTCGGATTTTTAACCTCTCACTTGTCACTTTTTAACTTCTCCTTTCCCGCCATGAATCTTGCCCTATATACTCTAAAATTGCCTCTAGATGTAAAATTTCCAAGTAAAGAACAATGTATAACTCTAGAGCCATCTACATGCTTCCAGAAGAGATGGCGTGTATTACTGGTTGCCTAACCATTTCTACTTAATTTTAGCGAGTAGTAGTCATGGGCGTAACAGTCTCTACTTGGTAGGGGATTTAATGCATAACAGTATATAATTTATATAAGTTTGTACTTAGTACAAGTATCTTGCTCTCGTGTTTTTAAGGGTGTAAGTGGTGGAATAGCTGTTAAGCTAAACTTCGCCTTTTAGATTAAGAAATTGTGTTTCTTTTTTCTAATAAAGACTAATTATTTTTATTATTATTATTAATTATTTAGTGAGGTTTCCACCACTAAGAAAATTTCTTTTATCACTTTTTATTCACATTGCAATTACTAGAGTCCACTTGGTATACCGAACATTATTTGTTAATAAAATTTTAATGCAATCACTTAAATAAACGGCGCTAAACCTCTGACCAAGCATCCACCTTATACCTACCTATAGTAGTTTAAAAGAACGGCTTTTCTACTTTTGTTATCCTTTAAGATTTGTTTCTTCTTTCGCTGTGGCGATAAAGCCATGTTGGTTTAAAAATAGACTGAAACCGAAAACTTGGGAAACAATAATATATTTTATATATTTACTTTGGATATATGGACAGTTCTTTATTTTTTCAGCTCTAGAAACGAACATTTCCTATTTCCTAAGGGGTTTTCCGGGTACTTATTACTGTTTGCTGATATCGTATATTATTTTTAGCATTTTGTAGTAGTAATTAAAGGAAATAAAACAGGAAAGGCATTTAGTTGAGTTCTTTACTACTTGCAGTAATCGTAAAAACAAGTTAAAAAATTATTCTTGTTGAAACATTGAGATTTTAAATTTGAGAGAAAAAAATTCTGTTTGTCTGTCTGTCGGTCTGTAATGTTTTTTTGTGCGCACGTTTTCTTTGTTTTTATCTTGCACCGTTTTATATTAAGTATATGAGATTTGTGTTGTATGTCAGAGCTTGCTTTTCTGGAGAAAACATTTTTGGAACAAAATAGAAGCGCCTTTAAAAAATGGTCACTAAAAATTATATTTTTAAATTTTTGGAAAATTTATAAAGGAATCATACAGTTTAAACAGTTGATTTACGTGAATAGCCTAAAATATTATTTGGTGAAAACTTGGTTTTTTATACCAACTTACGATCCACGAGTCTTCGCATATGCCAGGTGCCGAAAGCGCTATTTCACCTCCCTTTCAGAAATTATTTGTGTTAAGGAAAAAGATTTTTAGCATGTAATAAATCATATTCTATTATGTTTGTTAAATGCTATATTTAAATCCATAATTTTTTATTATCTAAATATTATTCTATTAGTCATTTTACACTAATTACAGTTCAACGTTATAAGCAAAATGTAAATTACCCATTATCAGAATATTTCTCAACTTTAATTCTTAAATATTTGTTTTCTTAACCGCCGCTTAAGTTACCAAGGTAATTTCTAGAAAATTCAGGATTTTGTGTTAGGTGAAAAGAAGTTTTTCTTCAAACATGACATTTGTTAACTCATTTTATGACATTAAAGTTTGACATATTAGACGGCTTTGCGTTACCATTAGCAGCGAAGGTAATAGTAATTTGCGTTACAAGACAGGAAAGGGGTGTCTTGCCCCAAGCTGCCACCTGGAACCTGCTTGGGTCGATCTGCAAAACACTGATTTTCGGTCACGTAACGTACAATTTTTTTTCCACCATTTTCTGCTTGTATCGCTTCAAAATTTGAATCCATATTTTTCCATAACTTGCATAAAAGTGTATTTATCTATTTGACCTTATCCCAGCAATTAACACAAGTTCGTTTCCATAGCAACAAGAATAACAAGAAAATAATAGGGATCGGAAAGGCTTTTTTTCTGAAGTCGGTCAAGAATGCCTACTCTCTCGGCGCAATTTCAGAATCCAAAATACCCTATTCTAGTATTTTTGTCCGTTGCTAAGCAACCATCAAAAACAGTCCGGGAAAGTCTTTTCCGTCCTAGGCCGAGAAAGTAGGTACTTCGTAGTAAAAGCACATTCCCGAACTTCGACTTGCAATTTACATCTTCCTCCGGGGATGTATTGCTTTTACTACTAGATACACAATACACTCACGTTCCAGCCTAGGCCGGAAAACGTTACGTTCCGTCCGAAAATTTCTTCAGTAAGGCTGTATTTTCTGGCCGGTCGAAAAAAAATATATTTTTCTGACGCTGCGAGCAGCAGCGTTGGGGGGGGTAAATCGGGGAAAATAATTAAGTAAAGTAAGCTGGTAAAATCCAGAAATTTGGGATTTGGTATATATAATAGAAGTCAAGGCATCAATTTTTTTTGCAACATACAAGTATGAGTCCAGACATCTGAAATTTGGTGTATATACTAGAGATCAAGGTTTTAAGTTTTTTAAGAAGAAAGAAACTTTATTGGTACTCGGAACACCCTAATATACATATAATATAAAATATAAACTAATTCATTCTATAAAAACTTAAGACTGTGTTAAAATACATATACAAATCTAACTTAGACATTATCCTATCATAACTAGCACTCTCAAAGAATTATAATACAAGTCACAACGAGAAAATAAACAAAAGAAAGAACTATATCACAGGACTAGGACCTCAGATACGCCAGGAAATTATGTGTGCAGTTGTTAAGGTTGCTACTATTTTTATCAATACTAGGCAGGTTGTTGTATTCGTTAAGACCCTTGAAAAATAATGTGTTTATTGATTTTTCTAATTCGTTTTAGCAATATAGAAATCTTTCTGCTTTCTAGTGAACTGGTTATTTACTTGACAATTAAATAAAATATTTTCATTGAGATAACCTGGAAGCATTCCATTTATAATTTTGAATAAAATAATTCCACCTTAGCCTGACCGAGAGCCAGTAGAGTGTGTTTAGCATCAAATTAACAGGTGTAAAAAACTCTTTGGGTGTAAACCTGTTACACTTGAGAATCATTCTCATTACCCTGTTCTGTAGTTCTTGGAGTGCTGATGTTCAATTACTATCTAGTAGATACAAAATACTAGCACAGTAGTCGAAATGTGGTTGAATTTATTGTCTTAAAAACTGTTATCTTAGTGTATGCAGACAAGTTATTTGAAATTCGAGAAAAGGAACAGGAACAGGAGTTTTTTTTATATTTTCTTGTATATATACGTAGAATTGTTTTTTAATATAAGCGTATTATCTATTATTATACCTAAATATTTAATTTCATTCATTATTTCAATGTTTTTGTTTTCTATTTTCAAATCAATACTGTTTGTGTTGATTGAATTGTATTTGTATCTACTGTTGTCGTAGCTTTTGTTATATCAACATTAATTTTTAATTTATTCATCTGCATGTATTGTTCAATGTTAATATGACATCTGCCACCTCCCACCACCACCCCCTACTTCATTATTAAAGGGATTAATAAAATAATAAGGGGTTAAGTTAGCGTGTGTACGAAATAAACAGTTCTCAAAAAAATTATTGAGCTACGCCCATTATCACCCCACCCCCACTAAATCAGATATTGAAGTGGCAAATCGTTAAAAAGACTTGGATGGGAAATCTTAGGCAGCGGTTTTTCTTTTCCCATATATTCAATGTATAGAAAACGTGAGGTAATCGTGCAAGGAAAAACTGATTTGGAATTTTTGTGTGACTTTAGTATTAGTGTTATTTGACTGGTGTGTGATACAGTGCTGCCAATAAATGTGTAATTGCATAAAATGCGTGTAATTTTAATAGTCAGTGTGTAAAATTCTAACAAGCTAGAAAAGTGTGTAATTTCGTATATTTGGACAAAACAGAGCGTATAATTTTGAATACTCAGTTAAAATTGATTTCAAATGGCAATATAGTTCGAGCTTCCATGGCAAAGATGTCATTTAAATGTTTTTCTCTGCCACCATGATCAAACGGCAGAGGACAAGGGGGTAAAGCACGGGATAAATGCCCGAATGCTTGAAGTGGATACCTTTTTTGTGGAATTCAATTCGATATTTTTAACTTAATTATAGTGGGAACTTTGTTCTACCAACACGAAAATATGTTTGCATATGAAATATATTCTTTATAGGATTTTGCAAACAGCGGAAAAAACTATCTATGAGAACTAAAAGAAAAACTATATGTAAAATACATTAATGAAATCTTTGCATTCTCTCGATAACCTGACTTCTGGTTATGCTAACAAATCAAAAATCCTAAAATAAATGTGTCCAATTTCTTATTTGACATTCTCATTATAATACTAGCATCCAACATAGTCCCCTACGGCTAAGCAGATTAAACTAGTATCTACATGACCCCCTACGGTATGAAGATTCAGTTAAAAATGAGAACAAAGGCCTAAAATGAAATTTGTTTAGCTACCTTGTCTTAAAAATGTTTTCATTCTAATGGATTACATTTTCATAAAATGTCTCATTCAGTTTCTTGGAAACGCCTTTGAAACGTTTTTCGCTCATCAGTAAGGCACAAAGCCACTCATAACGATGTTTCATGCAAAACCAAGGCAATATCCATGAATAAGTATGAAATATTTATATTTGACATTGACTGATAAAAACAACAGATCTCAACCTATCTATTAGCTAACTAGTATTTGAGTCTATATACTATGCATGTTTAACAGTAAATGTTTGAATGTGAATGTGTTCTTTTAGTTCTCATAGATAGCTTTTTGCCGCTGTCTGCAAAATC
The DNA here is from genome assembly GCA_963583905.1 of Stenurella melanura. Lineage (NCBI taxonomy): Eukaryota > Metazoa > Arthropoda > Insecta > Coleoptera > Cerambycidae > Stenurella > Stenurella melanura. The sequence goes on from OY757310.1 coordinate 156,412,104, forward strand.
CTATAAAGAATATGTTTCATTACTATAAGCAAACAAATAATAAATAATTCACTTTTAAACATGTTTGCATATGTTCTGAATATTGCAAAAATAACTTTGTCAGAAATTTTGGTGGAGGCGTTAATTGGCGAGGTCAAATTTTCGAATATTATATTATTAAGATTCTATGACCAGTTATCTTCACATACTAGAGTGCAAATATAGCTAGAATGTTTTCCTTTAAAGAAACTTGGATGGAAAATCTGGATGTGAAAGTAATGATTCCTTAGCCAGCGGTTTCTTAAAAATATTTTTCATTTTACTCTATCAATCTCACTCAATTTATTTAATAATTGTACCTGCTGTTGTCATATCTAAATAAAATACACGTGACGTTACAAGTATTAAAAAAAATTATAGCTGCCTTATGTTAGTTTAAACGCCAAATCGAGAAATATGGTATCAATATTTCATATTATGAAATTATCAAAGAATATTTTTGTAAGAGAATTTGTAATCCTTTTTAAAAATTAAGCAAATTTTAGTCTATTTCCAGAAGTCGGTTTGAAGATGATAAATCAAATAATTTAAAGGTTAAATATTTTTGCACATTATTTTTATAGAAAAAATAAGCAATTAGAAGTGCAGGTTCATGTTTGCTTTCCTGCCGCAACATATGACCTATTTTTTTTATAATCTTTACAGAATAAATGGAGCACATCGTGGTTTGTTTATACGAGAATCACGGCCAGTTACCAGAAGCGAAACTATTTTAAACTTGTTTATTTTGTTTCACTCTATTCTATTTCATCTGCTTTTGGTCCATGTTAAACATTTAAATGCTTTTAAATGCGTGCCGTGGAATGTGTCAGTTTTTTTATCGGCAGTTTATAAATTTCCGTGCATCAATCTTTTCTTCTAAGAATAACAAATAACTCCATTGATCAGCGCCATTATGATATAAAGAATAATATTTTACCCGGTTAAATAATAACGGTATCTGCTACTGGATTTTCTACTTGAATAAAGCGGGGAGAGGAAGTGTGTTGCTTATAATTTAGGAAATCATATTAGATACATATAAACTAACGTATAAAAAATAAACCATGCTTTTTACAAAGTCGAAACTGTTTGTGTTTAGGTCAAGGTGAATAATTTAAGAATTAATTTATAGAAGTAAATTAAAACTCAAAAACAACGATTATGCTTTCTTCAAGGAATCTGCAATAGTAGGCATTAAATATGTCCAAAATTAAGGGGTAGAAAGGAACAATTGCGTTAAAGGATTGTTAGATATGTGATAAAATCACAAAGTGCTACTAAATTCCATGGTGCGTTTTTGAGAGCTATCCGCAGAAACCCATTTCTTAGTCGTTTCAAAATAACTCAAAAATAATGCAAACTTGAAGATTTTTACACTTTATTGTCGAAAATTATAAAACAAAATTAAAAATTTACCAAAATTCACTTTTTTTTATTTTTCCAGCAATTCGTCCATAACTTTTTTTACGGCATCCTAGGTATACAGGGTGTCCCAATAAAAACTCCCAGGTCAGATATATTCTAAACGAATAGAGATATTTTAATTCTGTAAAAACCAATTTGTAGAGCATAAAGAGAGCTTCATTTTTGAATATAGTTGTTTTTTTTAATATATCAGTATGGCGCTGTGCTGTAAAGAAATATTTCGATGGGAGAAACTTTGAAATGGGGTTTATGTGAAAGAGTTCTAAGCAGATTATGTCCTAAAAAAAAATACCATAGAACTAACCGTTTTTGAGATATTTGAGTCCAAATGTTGGCATTTGCCAATATTGAATAATTGTAATCTCTTCAACATTTCACTCCTTTAAGTGGGACAATCTGTATTTAATTTACAAATTTTAGAAGAAAATATTTAAAGAATTTTTCATATAATTGCTTTGTTATTAGGTTAGATTATAATTAAAAATATTTGATATCTAGTGAGTACAATAACCCTTATACCTTATAAATTGAATATAATTAAAGTTACCTTTAGAATAACAGTTTTGACATTTCTCAATTTCAGTCACATTTTTTTTTATTGGTGTATCAAGAGAACTGTATTATTGTATCTAATTATTGTTTTCTTTGTGAATATCTATTATTAAATATGGTTTCTCATACATATGAAGCTAAATTAAACATTTAATTTATGGGGAATGTCGTAAAAATGCTTCAAGAGCTGTAAGTTTATATGAAATACGTTTTCCTGACAGACCTTTACCAGATCGGAAAACTTTTGTAAGTTTGTGTTCTAATTTGAAAAATTATGGATCTTTTAGGAAACCAAAACTAACAAGAAGAAAAAGAACTATAACTGATGAAAATATTGCATTGGTATTACATCAAGTAGAAAATAACCCAAACATGTCAGTACGCAAGTTGACGGAAGAAACAAATATTGCACGTTCCACCTACCACAGAATTCTTAAAACAAACAAATTTTTTCATATAAAGTTCATTTAGTTCATCATTTGATTGCAGGGGACAATGAGCGGAGATTAGATTTTTTGGCGCAATTTTCAATTCTCTTAGAAGAAAATCCAAATCTTTTAGATACAATTATGTGGAGTGATGAAAGTCGATTCCACAACAATAGAATAATCACAACACATAATTGTCGTTACTGGTCTAAAGAGAATCCTAGGTGGACATACCAGATGCCAGAATCGTTTTAGAGTAAATATTTGGTGTGGTATCGTTAATGGTTACATTGTTGGCCCATATCTCTACCATGACAATTTAACACGTGAAAGATATTTACAATTTTTGCAAAATGATTTAAAAGTACTATAAGGATGGAGCAGGCCCACATAATCATCACAACGTTGTTAGTTATTTAAATCAAACATACCCAGGAAGATTGGTACCAATGGAGTACTTAGATGGCCCGCTCGATCTTCTGACATTACTCTATTAGACTTTTATTTATGGGGATTTTTAAAAAGTGAAGTGTACAAAGAACCAATAGAAGACATGGCAGATCTTTATAATAACATTATTGCTAGTGTTGCCGCCATTAATCGGCATACATTATTAAAAGTTTGTAGATCTGAACTAATTAATAGGTTTACGATGTGTCTTAATGAAAATGGCAATAATTTTGAACACCTATTAAAATAGTTATTTTAATTTCATTAGTTCGTAAAAAAAATTTTATGTTCCTAATTGTTTTTTTATTGCTTAAATGTTTCAATTATATGATAAATAATATTTTTAGTTTGTTTTCCAAGGGTTACTTCAAATAAATTTAATTCATAAGATATGAAAAATTCTTTAACTATTTTCTTCTGAAATTTGTAAATTAAATACAGATTGTCCCACTTAAAGGATTGAAATGTTGAAGAGATTACATTCAATATTGGCAAATGCCAACATTTGGACTCAAATATCTCGAAAACGGTTACTTTTATGGAATTTTTTTTTAGAACATAATCTGCCTAGAAATGCATTTTCTTTCACATAAACCCCATTTCAAAGGTTCTCCCATCGAAATATTTCTTTAGAGCACAGCTCCATCTATATACATACTGATATATAAAAAAAAACAATTATATTCAAAAATGACTCTTTATGCTCTACAAATTGGCTTTTACAGAATTAAAATATATTACCTGAGCCATTCTTTTGGAAAAATTACATTTTATGTAAAAATAGCTTACCTTTCCTAAATTCACGAATAATGTTCCACTTTCTTATGGACTGATAAATCTTGTAGCCTACTTTTTTGTTTTAACTAGCATGAAAACGTTTGACATAAAAACAAAACAGAGAAAATTTAAAAGAAAAATCACCTTAACAACGGAGAGATACAGACCTTTTTGTGCAAAGTATCGATAAGTTTTTTATTCCTGGCACGTGTGGAACATCAGTTTTGTGACACTTCTGAGACAGTGTAAAATTAGTGAATGCAATGCCACTTTTAAGTGAAAGAGAACGCGTAGAACTTATGATTATGTTTGGATATGTTGATAGGCTGAGAACTCATCAGGAACCATGTGATGTTATCAATGCCAAGTATCCCGAAAAGCAAATTTCTAGATCCACTGTAAATATATTGGTGGCTAGATATGATGAATCTGGAAGTGTAGCTGACCTCCCTCGATCTGGTCGCACTAGCACAAGCAAGAAACCAAAGTAAATATTCTTCTAGAAAGTAAGGAAAACCACCATCTTTCGACAAGGCAGCTGGCTTTAAATCATAACGTGAGTCAAACTTCTGTTGTACGTCTGTTGAAAAAAGAAAAATATCATCCATACAAAGTGCAATTAATCCTCGAAGTGAATGGGGATGATCCAGATCGGCGCTTACAGTTTTGTGAACAGTTGATGATCTTGTGCGATGAAAACCCAAATTTTTAAAAGAACATTGTTTTTTCTGATGAAGCTACATTTTCTTTAAAGGGGACTGTACATCGGCATAACTGTAGGTATTGGTCACGCGAAAATTCTCATTGGACTCAAGAAGCTCATACACAGCGACGCGACGAGGCAAAGTAAACGTGTGGGCAGGTATGATTGATGATCGTTTATTGGGACTTTTTTATTTGAAGAAAATCTTACGGCCGCAAGATATTTACAGTTTTTGAGAGTTGAATTAGTGCCAGCCTTAGCAGTTATGTTTTCGAACCATGAAGATGAAGATATTCCTGCTGAAATCGTCTGGTTTCAGCAAGACGGAGGCCCACCTCAGTAAACAAAAATGTCTCTTTCCATTAAAAAAAATGTATGATGACGTCATGACTCAAAAACCAATGACGTCATAAATTTTGGTATTGTGACAAAATGTAGCATATACAAAACTAAAATCGACCTGTTTGAGGATTTTTTTGACAAACGATACATATCAAAGATATGAATTTTGTGCGTTTCTTTAGGTTCACACTGTATTATTGTTGCACATTCAATATGAAACTCTACGCAGTTTTTTTTGTTAGTAATATTAGTTTTAGACATTTTTAGTTTAATTACAAAACATACAAAAAAATATTTAAACAAATTTTTTTTTATTTCAAAAATTTATAACTTTTTTATTTATTGATCGATTTTGTTCAAAAAAGCAATAGAGTTGGTCCTGTAGCTAACATTAACTTACAGTCCTAATTTCAATACAATCGGACTTTTCGTTCTTAAGTTATCGTGCTTACAAGAAACGTGACGGATGGACAGACAGACGGACGGACGGAAATTTTGAAAGTTGTTCAGAATTCGATCACCAATACAGTGATATGATTTTTTTTTCTCGACGGGCAATATGACCGGTTTTAGAAATTTGCCGATCGAATCTTCGTTTTGTATTTGCGAAGAGTATAATAATGGAAAGGAAATATGTTAAATCCCATGCAATGCGGTTGAAAGAAAACAAACAATGGGTTGATGCCAATTGCAATGGACTCCTGTCTCCTGCACCGAAGTCATTACGTGAAAAAATATCATGTGGCTGTTTAAAGGCTGTCATGGAGATTGTAGTTGCAGAGAGTTTGGAATCAAATGATCCATATTTTGCAAGGAATGTGCAGGAATTAATTGCGAAAATGCAAATGTGACAGAAATATTAGAAGATGTCGATAAATATATCGACAACAAAGTTGATATTGCCATCGAAAGTATTAATATTGAAGAATCAACTTCTTAAAGTTAATAATTTGCAATACTTTTTTACCTTTACGAATAAAAATGTAATTTTTCTGTAATACGTTTATTGTTCATAATATTTTCTACAATACTTATTTATTTAAAAATCAGTTCATTTTAAGTAAATAATAAAATTGTATTTAAATATTATACAGCTCAATCGCAACCATTAATTGTTTGTAATATTACTTTTTCCTAAAAACGTAATATTTATTTTAGAACGTTACAGAAAAATTTGTATTATTATTAAATTACTGAAAATTAAAAGAAAAGCTGTATGAGAGCAAATACGGTAAAATATGGCAAAGAATGGTCAATTTTGAATGGCGATATCTCGGTCACCATTAGTCGTATGGGGCAGAAAAAAAGTAGTTTCTTTGGTTTTACAAAAACTTATTTTTTTCTGAACAATTATATATACCTAATATGTCGTAAAAGAAAGTTATGGACGAATTACTAGAAAAAGAAGAAAAAGTGAATTTTCGTACATTTTTAACTTTGTTCTTAAATTTTTTTAATAGTAAAAATAGAAAAATCATTTTTTCAACAACGTGCTTGGATGGGAAAATTAATTTTCTACAGTAAAGTATTTCTGTAAAAATTCCTAAGTTTTCATTGTTTTTGAGTTATTTTGAAGCAACTAAAAAATGGGCTTCTGTGGATGGCTCTCAACAACGCTCCACGAAATTTAGTAGCAATTTGTAATTTTATCGTTTTTAAACTAACATATTAAACAATAAAAATCCTTTAATGCAATTGTTCCTTAATAAAAGGCATATTCAATAGTTTATAGGGTGGAATGTTTCTTTTTACTGTAAAACCCTCTATATACATGAGGACAGAAAACTGAAACTCTACTTAAATAATTGATCTACTAAGATGAAATTGAAAGTTTTGAATAAACCAAACATACTCGAGTCCAAGAGTGCTTATTTAAGAGCTTATGGAGCTTTAAAAAAATTTCATGACACATGCATTATTCTGGTTAGCCTCCTTTACTGTACAGCACGACTGACACTATTACGTCATCTGTCACAATTACCACAGCCGCATCAAAGCTTTTCCATCTGGCTTCGAAAATTCCTTAGAGAACTAGGTCCCTGTGATAGTACCACAGATCTAGTTATCCCAAACATTAGTTTGATAAAAATTGTAATGCACTCTCAGTTACTGAGAATAACAGTGGGAGTATTGAAATATTGAGCTTATACACTGATATCTACGGTTACATTGATTGTATACCTAATTTGATACAATGGCTTATTCTGTTTTGGCCATCAAGTATCTTCTAATACATAAGTTTTGTAATTAGCAAGTATTTTTATTACAATAAACCAAGTTAAAACCAGTTGCGTTCTGATTCACCTAGTCTAATAGGGCTAATATATCATTACAGATTTTACCATATAGTTGTCTCCACATATTTACTGCACATGAAAATGGCAATAAAAACTAGCCATCCAAATATTAAAGCGATATTACCTGCCGACAGGGTACTACAGAGCCGTGCTTAAAATTTTTCGGTATTACAATGAATAAAATAATACTAGAGATTTGAAAAGTGTGTTTCGGTAGAAACTAAATATCGCCTCTGATAAATTTAAAAAAAATTACTCTGTTTTGCGTCAAGATCGGAATATCTACGCATTGGTCCTGAGCAATATTGATAGATAAATTCTAAGTACGGTTCTGCTTATGTGTTCCCTGGATATGACGTTCTAGTTAGGGGTAACTTGGAGTTAGAAATTATCTCAGGAGTTAGAAATTTTAATTAAAGAGGCTTGTTTACGTTTATTTCTTATCTTAATCATGTCAGAACATACTTTTCATAAGAGTAATGAACAGTTAATAATGAGCGATTTCTAAAACCCAAAATACGTTGTATCCTGTCAGATTTGTAATCAGCAACCTCAGAAGGCCTCTGGTATATTTCGTAGCTAAATGACTTTTATTCTTTGAGTTTCATTCTTTTACAAATTCAAATCTCTTTTTTCATCTTTATCCAAACAATTTGAAGACTGCACCTTTTTATTAAAATCAACTTTCAAATTGGTTATTTCTTGAACAGACTGCAAAAGTTGCAATGAAATCCAAAGAATTATTTCAAAATAACGACTGTTTCATGCCCGTTGCTGTGGACTATTTCATAGTATCCTTAGAAATAATTACTTAAACTTGAACACCGTAATACATGTCTCGTTCATACATGTCATTGTGTAACAGTTCGCTTTAGTTGGTTGCGACCTTGGAATTCTAAGGACTACATTCTTATAAGTATGCATGAATTATGCAAAAACTAAACAAACGTCTCCTCTTAAAATAATGTTTGCGAAGAATCCTATGTTTGTTTAACTACTTGGCAGCATACGCTCAAGATGCAAAACTCCACATTTTATTTCTAGACATAAACAATACTTAGTAGCCATGCCGTAACAAAAGAGAAATATCGTGGTCCACCGGAAATCCCTTACAGAATGTATTCTAAGACGTGCATTTTACGAAAATTGCTCGTTCATACATTTTGCGAGAGCATCTTATCCCATTCCCTTATATAGTGGGGCGGTTAGAACGGTCGGTCTAGCGGGATAAAAATAGTTTCCAGATATAAAGTAATGCCATATTGATAGTAGAAGTATTCAGGCTCAACACTCGACAGACTAAAAAATTACGACTCTTTTGGTTAGTTGGGACAACAGATAGAGACAAAAATGAGAAAGTTTTTTAAAAATAATAGGTAATTAAAACAATTATTTTTTAGTTTAACTCGCTTTAATTCAAAGACGAAACAATGAAATGGTGTCCAATTTTTACCGTGTCATCAGTACAAATTTTGTAATAATATGAAAGTTACATTTTAATAAGTGTAGAAAACGTGGATTTTTTCTAAGGCTGTTGATAAAATGTGAGAATTTGCAGGGGTAAGTATAGCAAATGGGACACTTTTTTATTTTTCGATATAGGTACCTTGTATATATAACTTTTCTGCTTGAAACTTTATTCTCTAAGATTAGCAGTTTTCGAGAAGATCTCAAGTGAAAATACATAATGCTTTCGCGGACGAGAGAGCACTGGGTGGCGCACAGTGCAAAAATTAAATATAAACTTATAATAGTGTTAACGTAACAAGTGTTGTAAAAAGCATATTACTTACTTCCATGAGTGCATAATTGCTTTACAACTCGAATTATGTACTATACTTTACTTATGATCATATTGTTGTGTATTTCCGCCCCTAGGAAATACCCTGTAAAAATCCGTAGGTTCTAAATAATTTTAACAAGAGGTAACCAGTGACACCTTTTTTTAATAACTTCTCAGAACTACACAATACTTTTTAATTAACTAAAATAACCTTTATACTTTGTTTACTACTTGATATTTAACCTCACTTTTCGCTACCAAACTTCACTTTCATAAAACTTCTTCTCCGCCATTGATTTCGCCTTATATATCCTAAAATTGCCTCTAGATCCATCTAGAGATTTCCAATTCCAGAACAATATAGAACTCTAGATCCATCTGCAGGTGTCCAGAAAACGTATTACTGGTTTCCTAACCATTAGTACTTAATTCTATCTATATTAATCATGGGCGTATCAGTCTCCAGTTTCAAGGGGGTGTAATGCATAACAATATTTATTAAAATGAAAAGACAACATTGTAAATTTTTACCATTCAACAATATTATACAAGAGATATTATGTCAGCTTTGACAGCGTTTCAAAATTAAATAGGCACATTTGCATCCTCTGACCCTGCGTCAGCGATATAAGCCGCCTATGATTGCTCCGTGTATCGTTTTGTTTAGTGTGAGTCTTGTTTACAGTACGTTTGTGTTTACAATGTGTAATGTTCAACTTACGTCTAGTAGTGGATTGTGTAAGTCGGAAAAATTCCTGAAAACCCCGACTATTGTCTAATGCAACCAAAGTAGTTTTCGAGGATTCTGTACACCGTGGTTGTGGCAGAATTTCTCGTTGGGATGACCCACTCCCGTAATCGGCCAAACACCACCCCCAAACGGAGTCAGACGCGTGTTGATAATGTTTCACGGAATGTAACTTATTGATCTCCCGTAATCGAGTATTCCAATCATGGGGAGGACCATGAGAAGCGTGCCCGACACCCGGCCACCCCCTCAATTGCCAATAACCACCCTCCAAAGGGTCGAGAGAGCGCTCTCCGCATACCATGAGCAAAATTAGTTTCCAATCGTTTCCGACGATACCGAACACTGAAAGAACCACGAAAATAATCTGATACCCGCCTACCCCGTAAACGGCCAATAACCACCGTCCAAAGGGATGAGAGAGCCCTCTCATCAGACCACTGGACAAAAAGGTTTCCCTCCCATTTTCAAGCATGCCGAACATGTAGAGGACCATGAATCTGGTGCTTGACACCCGTTCACCCCCTCAATGGCAAAAATATACCCCTTCTTAGCATTTTCATAATAATTATAACTGCGCGAGTTTAAGGAACTTCAAAAATACATTTGAAACAATAATAAATAAAGGATAAATTTACGGGGGTGGGTCACTCCGGGGAGGAATCCCACCATCACCGCAGCATTCAGCATCCTCTGAACCACCGTTTCTAAACCACCACCACTAAAACGGGGGGGGGGGGGCTAATCTGGTTGCATCTGACAATAGTCGGGTTTTCGTCTCACACAATCCACTATAGCAGGTGGCAGGTAGGATGCATTTAACTATTTATAGTAGCGATCGTAGGTAATAGCTATGTAGTAAGGGTGCAAAATGCCTCATTATCTCTCTCGACAGTAAATTGAGGAGTAGCGCATTGAACACTCGAGAGCGACAATGAAAGTTGGCGCTCGAATTACACATGATTTTACCTATGATCATTTTAAGATATCACAATAAAGAAGTAATTCAGTTGAATTTCTTACTCAAACTATGATTTGTCATCATTTTATGACTGTGCCATGCATACGGCCAAAATAAATAAACGAGTAAGACACAAACGCTGTCAATTTAAGTTTTGCTTCTGATTGAATTTATATTGTGATTATATTTAGGGCTAACAACGGGTACTAGAGAAAATCAAACAGAAAATAGTGACATTGTCTTTTCATCAACTCTCGACAAAAGTTTCAGCGCATTATTCTCTAATAACGTATAGACACACTCAAGTGAGTATGAGTGAGTGAGTGAGTGAGTACTTTATCGCTCGTTGTTAAGGGAGACGGGTGGTAAAGTGACATTGCACGTAGGTCTTTGGCAAACGTCAACTTTGCGCTGTCAAATGTGAGCGAGAAAGCCTACTTTGTCTATCGATCGTAAATAAAACTACTTATACTCACTTGACTTTTAAACGGACATGTTGATCACAATTTTTCATATGATTGATTACATATTTGCCATTGGCAGGTAGAAATATAAAGTTTCAATTTTGGCAAACCTACGAAACATCGTTTTTTCTTTCTTTGATAAATTTTATAAATATAACAAATAATTAGGATTCTCCCATATTCATTATATAAAAGGACAGTAGTGGCGGCCGTAAGATATTACTTCTGGTTTAAGAAATTTGTTACTTATTGTCTAGAGGCATAGGTTGTTATCGCTGTAACATATTATTGAAAAATTTTTGTATCAATATCTGAATGCTATATCGTCAGTGAGCTGACGATACCTCCTAACTGATATTCGATTCAAATGTATGAACCCATTACTTTAATCACGAATATCTGAGAAACGGAGGATCGGAAAAAACTGAAAAAATGATTTGTTCATTGTCTCTATTTTAAATCATTCACTGAAATCGGAATAATGTACATTGGGAGGTTTTGAAGTTCTGAAGTCATATTGAAAAATGTCCTTCTTTTTAAGGAAATTTTGACCATACCAGTTTTAAATCCATTATATCTTGGAAAATATGCCTACTATGTAAATAATATTTTAGATACTAAATCACGGCATTTTTATACGAGGAAATTTTTTCAGCATTTTCTACTCTAATATTTTGCAGTTATTCTCAGAAACGTGACCTCATGTTTATTCGGTTATCTATCAATGTATTTAAATTTTTTTTGACGAAGTAGTTAACTATATAAAATGTAAGAATTTTCAGAAAAAAGAATTGGTATATATCAAATATTAATTTAGTCATCAAGCGCAATAGATAATACAGCAACCGGGTAATAATATTATCTATTGCGCTTGATAACTATATTAATATTTGATAAAAACCAATAATTTTTTTCAAAAATGCTTACATTTCATATAATTAACTATTTCATCAAACATTTTTAAATACATTGATAACACAGGTCTACAAAAAAAAATGTCTGTCTCTGCAATCAGACCCATCGTTTCCTAAGATTTTGATGCGCTGAAATAAAATTTGTCAAAAAAACATTATTTACCCCGTCAATTTTTCTCTCGACCCCCATATAACCCCCATAAACTTTTATAAAGGAGATTCCTTGAAAAGAAAGTCTATAATTACTTTTCATGACCTTTGTATGGGTTGATGGCAGAAGTCAACAAGCTGTCAAATTTCAACAAGATGTAAACAGTTGATATTAAATGTATAGTATTAAGTTTCTTGGGTTGCTGATTACGATTCTGAAGTCAAAAATGAATGTTGACATGATGACAGCTGTCAATAAGCTGTCAAGTATCACCAAGATGTGGAAAGTTGATTTTAAATGTATATTATTAAGTTTTTTGGGTTGTTGATTACGTTTCTGAAATCAAAAATGAACTTTGAAGTTACGACAGCTGTCAATAAGCTGTCAACAAGCTGTCAAGTATCAGCAAGATGTGAAGAGTTGATATTAAATGCATATTCATAAGTTTTTTAGGTCGCTCAATACAAATCCGAAGTTGATGAAATTGATCTCAAAATGTCGCATTCTATAATATGGTATGGATTGGCATTTGATTTCCTCATGTCAACAAAATCTGAATCCAAATTTGATATATCACCGCCTACGGCATCCTTCGCGGTACTAATACAAAAGGTCTCTTGTGAGCAGGAAACTGCAGATATCACTCGATTCTCTCATGTCAACATCTTATGTGAAGAAAACTAGAGCTTAGATGTAACGTGTTTGTATATTCTTATTGGCTAAGTTAGCCATCTCCCATAAAACTTGGAAAATTGGGGTTTTAGAGCCATTTTCTATTAAAGAAATTTGTGCACTTTCACACGTTCGTCCATTTTTATACTTTATTTTTCTTCAGGATCACTTTTTCTCTTTTTTTTTGTTGGCCCTTTTGTTCTCTGAATGATCTGATACGGATTTTTCCTCTATGATTCCTATTTTGCCCCTCTCTCTTCAATGACCAACCGTTCAAAATCAAATACAAATGCCATACCATATTATAGAATGCGACATTTTGAGATCAACTTCATCAACTTCGGAATTGTATTGAGCCACCTAAAAAAAAATATGAATATGCATTTAATATAAACTTTTCCCATCTTGGTTTTGACTTCAGAATCGTAATCGGCAACCCAAAAAACACAAAAACTTAATACTATACATTTCATATAAACTTTTTACGTCTTGGTGAAATTTGACAGCTTGTTGACTTCTGTCATTAAGTCGAAATTTATCGAGAAATTTATTCTAGACTTCAAATTCGTGATCAGCGACCCAAAAAACCCATGCAAAGGTCATAAAAAATAATTAATGATTTTTTTTTTAAGAATCTCCTCTATACAAGTTTATGGGGGTTATATAGTAGAGGCAATGAAGGCAAAATCTTCTAAAAACCTCACAAAAATTAATAAAAGGATCACCTCCGGGATTTAACTACATAATAACTTGTAGTATGGAATGATGCATTCTTTGCACTTCCAAGTTCCGGGAAAATTCAAAAAAATTTGGAAAACTTTTTGATTTTCGGTTTTTTTGCTCTAGCGGCTGAAATAATGAAAATAGAGACAACAGTTTTCAACAAAAGTTGTAGCTCGTCTATTTAGAGCCGCTATAAAAATAAAAATAACACTAAATGTAGAGAAAAGTCTCAGCTTCAATGTGGAACTAATTGCAAAATTTATACAAATTTTTATCATAGAGAAAAAAGTGTTAGAAGGTGGCTTAGTAAACTTTATACAGTTGATTTATTCATATCTTTGAGTTTTATGCATCCCACCTACTTCCCCCGTAACAATGGGTACTTTTTCACTGCATGGATTCGATTCGACGCACTTTAATCTATATTTCGTGAAAATCTCATTGACGAATGTTAAGAAACAAATAAGTTGTACATGTTTTACTGTATAATTATGCATTTTCTGAACGTGTATGAATAATGTAGACAAATTCAAAAAATACTGCACGCATTTAAAAAAACTCTGACGTCTTTCGAAAGATTATGTTTTATTGTATTTATGATCCAAAAATAAAGACTGTGCTATTATTATTAATTAATATACAGCGAATTGAAATACAAAATTTGGAGGTGACTGATCGATGAGAAATATACCCTCTATTTTGATCGCAAGGCATATTTTTTCAACAAAAGTAATTGCAATAAAATGTTAATTAGATTAATATATCACTATATAGGACTATATCAGCAAAATGAATTATCATTCTAACGACTCCCGGCAAAGATATGAATAAATCTGTGGATCAACTGTACAAAGTTCACTAAGCCATCTTCTAACACTTTTTCTCTATTATAAATTTTTTTATTAATTTTGTGATTAGTAGTTCCACATTAAAGCTTAGAATTTTCTGTACATTTTGTTATTTTCATTTTTTTATGGGCTCTGAATAGTAAGAATTATCGATCGATGAGCCCGGCCGCACGAAAGTCCCGGAGAATTCTCATTTTTCGCGAATTTGGAGGCGGCTCCAAACTATAAGTGGAAAACTCGATTTATCTTCTAAACACGACTTAAGTAAGACAAAATTTTGTAAAGACCTTTTTTGTAGAGAAAGGGACGAGCTACAACTTTTCTTAAAAACTGTTTTCTCCATTTTCATTATTTTGGCCGCTAGAGCAAAAAAAACGAAAATCAAAAAGTTTTTCCAAATTTTTTTGAATTTTCCCGGAACTTGAAAGTGCAAAGAATGCATCATCTTATTCTCCAGGATATTACCTACTTAAATCCCGGAGATGATCCTTTTATTAATTTTTGTTACCCTAAATGAGCGGGGTGGGGAGATATTTGCACATAAAGTTTGCAAAAACTAGTTTCTCGGCGATAACTCGGAAAATAATACCTGTACTAATATGGGGGTGTAGAGCAAAATTGAGCCCAGTAAAAAAAATTTTTTTTGCCAAATTTGGTTTCAGCGCATCAAAATACTTAGGATATGATGGGTCTGATTACAAAGACAGCCATTTTATTGTAGACCTGTGAAATAACCGAATAAACATGATGTCACGTTTTTGAGGATAACTGCAAAATTATTGAATAGAAAATGATGAAAAATTTTCCATGTACAAAAAATGCCGTGCATTATTGGTATCTAAAATATTAATTACATAGCGGGTATATTTTCCAAGATATAATGGGTTTAAAACTGGTCAAAATTTCCTTAAAAAGTAGGACATTTTTCAATATAACTTAGCAGAACTTTAAAACCGTCCAATGTTCAATATTCAAATTTCAGTGAATGATTTAGAATATAGACATAATGAACACATGATTTTTTCAATTTTTTTCCGATCCTCCGTTTCAGAAATATTCGCGATTAAAATGAAGGGCCCATACATTTGAATCGAATATCAGTTCGGAGGTATTGTCAGGTCATTGACGATATGTTTAATATTTTATATCAGTATCCATAACCATATTCCATTTTGCTTTAATTTCAAATATAAATAATGCAACTAATAATTGCATAACCCGTATCGCAATAAAGACGAACAAATCGTTCAGCACGAAATTGCCAAAGAAACTAGATTTTGCCGAAAAATTTAGTTTAATAAGAACTGCGAAAGAAACACAATTTTGACCATTCCTTTGTTTGAACAATAACTTTCCACCACATGGACTTAACTTTTTACTACACTTGTAATGTTTATAACAAGTTCCAAGATAATTCCTTTTTAGGTAATGTATGGCTATAGTTTTATTTCACTGCTAAGTAGAAGATTGAAATAATAAGAAAATCTCTCGCATACTCTATTTGCCCTTTTATTGACGCCTATAACAAAAAAGAAATACAAATTTTAGTTAGTATTTATACCTATGTTGGTAATTTCATAATTTTTTAATGCTAATATTTACACGACGTTACCGCGATGTTTCATTCCCAGAAAATATCCTACATAGTCACCTGCGATTTTCTCGATAACCAATAATCCTGGAAAACAAGTTTCTAATAAAAAAGTTGCGTCCATCCTTCATCTTTACTTTTTCATCTATATAATTGCTACATATTTCGAAAAATAAAAATGTCTCCAGTTAACTATATTTTAACCCGCCAGTTATCACACTTTATGGGCATAGCCTTAGAAGAAATTTATATTTGCTACAATTAATAAAATGTAGTCCCCATATTAACTTGTTTAATAATGAGTTATTATTTGTTTGCTTATAATTGTATTGAAACATATTCTTTATAGGATTTTGCAAACAGCAGAAAATAGAAATAAATATCTATAACTTAAAGAAAAACTTTGTGTAAAAATATTAATGAAATCTTTGCATTCTTTCGATAACCTGAATTCTGGTTATGCTAGCAAACTAAAATCCTAAAATGAATTTGTTTTTATTTTAATTATAGATATTTATTTTTTCTGCTGTTTGCAAAATCCTATAAAGAATATGTTTCAATACCCACATTAACTTGTTTGAAAATATGTAATTATGACACGGTACAAATTTTTTTTGCCTATCTTTTACCTGTCTAGACCAACCAAGAGAAGTACGTAATTCTATATTCTATTGAAGGATAAGCGTCTCAACACGTTTGTTAATGTCACCTTTATAACTCCAAAAAAAAATTCTCGTAGAGCTGTCCGGCCGCTCCACTATTATATCCCATCCCCCATACCTATGTCAGATCCTTTCTCGTGAATTATTCATTTGGTTCGCCCGTAACCTGACCGTAACTTTAACGGGGCACTTTCATTCTAAAAATATTCCGCCACATACCGAATAGACAAGTAACTTTATTTGGCTGACATTTTATGTTGCCCGCCCTGGATCAGTATGTGCGGTTTTGCCCTCACCAGAAACTTTAAATCTCGCCAACAGCTGTTTTAAACTATCGCTAGATGATGTAGCGTTTTATCCAGAGCAGAAGTTCTTTGTGAATTAGTGCCCGTCTTTTTATTCTTAAATTCACAAAGAACTAATATAATGGCGGTGAAAGTATATAGGTAGACGTACAGATTTTAAACAGATATAAGGCAAATTCGTTTTGTAATACGATTTGTGCATTTTCTCTTTTAAAATATCAATTTACGAAACCCTACTTTATTTAAAATGGTGGCATATTCATAAAAATATATTTTTAACTAACTTTAAGAATTGTTGAAAGGTCGAGGCTCTCAATTTGACTCGATATGTATGTTTTTTTTCTTTTTCTTGTACAATCATTTCTATGGAATGGCTTATTAGTAGACCGGATCTGGCAGGAAAATGGGGCGCAAAGCGACAATGGAATTGGATTTTTTTTGCCATTCTTTAAGTTTGTGTCATTCTATTATTTTCTGAAAATTACAAGTCTCATACTCGATAGGTTACACAAAGTTTGCAAAAACTAGTTTGTCGGCGATGACTCGGAAAATAATGCCTGTATGAAAAAAAGTTTTATTCAAAGTCAAAGGGAATTTGAGAATACGTGATCTGAGCTAAGGTTTGTCTAAAGGTATTAATTAGATCTCGAGTTATGGGCAATGCAAGAATTCTCAGAAAAAGTTTTCTTGCCGGTGGCGTAAAGTGTTAATCCGATGATTTCTCCAGGAAAGAAGGATGCTAGGGACCTGAAATTTTTGGTGGATGTAGGAAAGTGTAAAGTTTAAGTATGATCGAGGTGGGAAGTTGGTGGGGGAATTCGGTAGGGAAGGAGAGAGGGAAACGTTAAGAATTTTCGGAGCTACGTAATTTCGCCCACGAACTCAACAAATTGTATGTATAATTCCACCAACTTCTATTGGTGAAAACGGTTTTTAAATATTGAAAAAAAAAAATGCGAAGCTACACCCGATAAACGAGTTTGCATTTTTTTTTAATTGTGTTTTTTGCACGAAAAAAAAAAAAAATTGTGCATGAAGGGACTTTTTTCTCTTCAATTTGAAAAAAAAAATCATGGCAACAGGATCATCAGGGCGGAAGTTAGAGCTGACAACACTCTTGCCTCTGTGGAGGGGGAACAAAAGGGGTTATTGACTTCGGACTATACTATATTCCCAGACCGCTGACACCTCGTCAAAACAAATACATGCGCTGTTCACGTGCGCTTAGTTCACCAGAGCCCTTCGTGTGTAAAATTATTAAGACTACACAAGTAGTTTCCTGATCAATTTTAGAACGATTGGATATTAGGATATTGTTCTTTTATACTTGATAATACGCTACCATAAACTTCAAATGGATTCACTAAACCGTTTATGAGTTATAATAATTCAAATGTTCGAATAAATGTAAATACACTTTACGCAAATTACATACAACTGAAGTCGAGAAAACCACTCGCATTCTCCTGAAAAATGCAACCAATGGGGATGGAACACGTCACGATCACGAGGCAATCACGCATATTTGTTGGTCTCAGCCGTCCGTGAATATACTTTAGGCACATTTTCAAGTTCAACTCTCTATTCAACTTATATTAAACGGGATATTTTCGGGCTGAAACGACGAGCTATACGGGGTGTTTCGTAATGACGTGCTAATATTTCAAAGTGTGATTCCCTAGGTCAATTTATGTAGAAAAGTTCATATGAATTCATGACCGCAATGCCTTAAATGTTTTGCTACAGGGTGTTGAATTCTTTTCTTAATCGTTATTTAATAATTCTAGAACTTGCCTTGCCTTTCTTGAGGACAAGATGATATCCGCAGCATCAATCAGTTACTTTAGACTGGCTATGCGTTAGCTTTTCACGCACCATATGCCTAGATGGTACATAATATTCGTATCATTAACATATAGTATGAAGTCCATTATGGGACCATACACAGTAATACCATGTACCTGTGTAAATTAAAAACAATAGAGACTAGCGCAGTGCCCTGAGGTACACGACGTGCGTATATTTAGAACAAAGAATTCATTCCGCTAAAATCTGCATATTGTTTACAATTAATAAGGTATCAGTTCATTCAAGATTTTAAGAGTTTGTGAAAAATTATTTTACCCCTATTGGGATGTCAAAGCACCTATTCAATTTACAACCCAAGGAGTCCACTCTAAGTAGATCACTCTGTACAATACAAAGCGGTACAATTTTTTTGAATTAATAAAAATATTTGCAACGCCCGAGTGAAATTGTTTCTCATATTTACAAAAATATAGGCAAGTAATTCTCTTTTCGTTTCAAAATTAGAAATTGATTTGTGTGTGGCTATAAAAGGAAAATTTAAGAACATGTTTTGTTTAAGGCTATAAAAGTTTTTGTCGGGGGATATATTTCCTTCTTATTCTCATAAGCCTTTAGTTCGGCTAGTTTTCGTTCCAATAAAATGACACCATTAGTCTTAAATATCGCCAGTTCAATGTAAGGGTAAACACATTCCACCCTACATTTTCCATTCTTCTCTATATGGCCTCCTGGCAACTTGATATTTTTTATCGCCGGCATTTGTTTCTGGAACAATGCCAACCCGATTTTTATCTATTTGACAATGGAGAGGATTTTAGCCAACAATTAATTGCAGTTCATTTTTCGTTAAAATTTGTAAGGATCTATTCAATATTGCTTTAACTGGATTTCAATTAATTAAATGGGTACATTGTAAGTGAAAAAAGATTTTCACAAAAAATATTTGAACGACATACAAAGAAAATGTAGATGCGTGTGTCTGTCATGTGTATGCGCCGTATGTATCTACAGTGTGTCGAAATTGAGGCTGCATGTTTTGCTGTTTCAATTAAGCAAATAGAGTTTTAGAGAGGTTTTTGAGCAAATCCTTTAAACATTAAGGTAGTTTAATTTTTGAAGTAGTTAGAAAAATATTGTCTGTCTAACTTGAGGTTTGCGAATGAGACCACCTTAGTTGCAGCTAGCAAGGATGAACTCATGCACCTGCTGGACAACCTGCAAACCATAGGCTCTGAGTATGGTTCAAGAATAAATTACAATAAAGCAAAAATTACGATTGTAGACGGAGCAAATGAAAACCTTCTAAGCACGTTAAGGACAGGTCATTGTAATGAAGTAAATACGATGGTCTACCTTGGAGTCCTTGTGGACAACACAGGAAATTGAGAGTATGAGATTCGAAGAAGAATACAGATGGCAAGATCGGCCACTTCCCAGCTGAGCAAAATTCAGCGCGACAAAAATATCACGAGACGCACAAAGATTAGACATGCTAACGTTCTAGTTTTCTCTATTCTTTTTTACGCCTCTGAGACATGGACTGTTAGGGAGGCTGATAGATGGCGTATTGATGCGTTAGAACTGTAGGTTTGGAGATGTTTAGTGCGGTTTCCCTGGACAGCCCACCGCACCAGCAACGTCTCGATTCTCCAAGAAGTACCTCCCACAAGGCGACTCTCCAGTATTGTATTTTCTCGAATCCACTCATTCTTTGGCCACATTAACCGGAGAGAGGACTATATAAAACACTTCTTTGTCCACGGGAAATCAGATGACAGGAGACGAAGAGGAAGATCACCAAAACCTTGGGCTGATTTTACCAAAAAGACAATGGGAGAGACCTTCGGTGAGGCCGTGAATAAAAAGAGAGATATGAGGAAGAAGAAGAGATCAAGAAGAAGAAGAAGAAGAAGAAGAAGAAGAAGAAGAAGAAGAAGAAGAAGAAGAAGAAGAATAAACCACAATCGTTCTTTCTCCTAAACTCTTTATATTTAATTCATTTCAACTGGTACGTGGATATGGATCATACAGTTTTTTCCTCACCGAAAGAGTAGTAAGAGGTGGTAAGGGTTGAGTGATTCAACCTTCGATAATGTCAACATAATTCTTTATGACATAACTTTGCAGTATAAATAAATTACAATTTACTGGCCATTAAATGTCGCTTGATATAGGTGATGAAAACTATAAATACGATAAAAAAGTTTTTTTGTCAAAATTGGCTTCAGCGCGTCAAAATTTTTCAGAGAAGTCAGATCATCTTAGGACAAGAACTAGAATTATAACACAAAGATAACCTTTGTGTTATAATATTTGAACTCACGCTTTGGGATGTTTACTGAAAACTTTAAGTTGTTTGACTTGCGACTACGGAGTCCCGAGTTCGAATCCTGGCCAGGGTATGGATGTTTAGTGGCGTTTTTAATGTGTTACCGAGATGGTAGCAGTGTACTAGACCGCTGTTGGGTGGCACAACACGTCTAGTCGCTGTTATCTATCCTGAGTACGAGTCTCAGCTACGGTAGATGGCAATATCGCAGGGAACGGTTGTTGTGTTGATGTCTATGTATACGTGTCCTGGTTGAATGGTAGAATAGCATTAGCTAAACTCCGACAGGACGTTAATATAAATAAGACAATTAAATAAATTAAATAAATAAATAAATTCGTACATAAAGTACCTAAAGATTATTCGCAACTTAATCAGTATATTAATATTTATATTTCAGGTGAGTGTACATATAAATTGCCAAATATTTTAAACTATTAGTGTAGGAAACATTAATTCCTGAGCAATGTAACTTAAAATCTGGAATGTTAAAATTTGACATTTTACTATATCTAGAAGATCTTCTTCTCCATTAAATCTTAAATTTTCTCAGCTGTCAGTTAGGTACATACAAAACAGCACCATCGACGTAAAACTTATAACGTATCTCCACAAATTTTAAATAAACAACCATTAAGAAAAATTCATTCAGAGATGTTCAGAATGTATAAATCATCAAAATTTCATAAATGACACTAACACGGTAACTTGCCTTGAATACTAAGCAATAGATAGTATTTTCTGATATTCCTTAGATGAAATTAAACGTAATTAAGTTGACAGTATCCACGGAACTTTATGATTATTTCGATGATAAATTACAATATTTTCCAACAAAGACGAATAGGTAATTCATCATTTGTTTCAGCCAGCTTGCATGCGAGAATTGACATCTGTTTCACAAAATTTCATGAAATTAATGGACTGCTAAATAAGTGTTTTTATTAAGTAAAATTCATCATTTGTGAAGGACAATATTGTCTTTAGACGTATACTTTTAATGAAAAACACTCGGAAGAACTATTAGCGCAAATACTTCAAAAGGGAAACGTGTCATTATATTGACTTATCTTGAATATAGATTAGTTAAAAGAAAACTATTGCAGAAAATAAAGTTATAAATTATTTGCAATAAGATATTAAGGAGGTTCGGGTCGGTCAGTGGAGATACTAACGCGCAAACTAAAAGATAATGCTAATATTTTTGGAACAACAATAGAACTTCATAAACTACATCTATCGAGGAATTTAGCTTAAGCAAAGTGTCTAAACGCGTTCTACTACCAACGTTTGAAAAGGGCGAAATCACGACATCCCGCTTCACGTTGTAGATATTGAAAAAAGTTATTTGAAACAGTTACTTGAAATGAAATTTTTAGTCGTGTATCGATTTTCAGCGCAAAATTCTCAATTCTAGTATTTTAATTATGTTGTGCTGACATCTCTAATTTTGGTCATTATTTTCACTAGTGTGTCACGGGTAAAAAAACAAAGTGCTAGTAGGAGGTCTTCATAATCGTAGTTTGTAGAACACTAAATAATCTTCAAATATTTCTTACCAATTTTAAGAGAATATTCCACTATGCGCCACCTCTGCGATTTTGCAAGAAAAAACAATATTTTCTCTTTGAGCAGTAGCGAAAAGAAGGACAGATATGGTTCCCGATAATCCCTTTCTCCCTAACTGAATATTGTACGGCCGAAAAGTGTAGCCAGTAGAGCAAAAAATCAGCGACATTCTGGTCAAAGGAAAGTAGCTGTTATGTAATAATTAGGCGGCACCTCGTTCTACTATTATATATAATCCCACGCAGTCGAAAGAAAAATATTGTTGCGTGTTTCCGCCTATTTTAGGAAACACCTTGTATGAATCCGTGGGTTCTAAATAATTTTAACAAGGGGTAAACCAATAACACTTTATTTAATAATTTACTGATTATAAAATACTTCTTAATTAACCAAAATAACCTTTACACTTTGTTAGCTTTATATTTAACCTCACTTTTTCGCTGCCAAATTTCACTTTTATAGACTTCTTCCTGCGTCGGTAATCGCGCCTTATATACTCTGAAATTGCCTCTAGATCCATCCAGAACACAATCAAGAATCTTCTCTCACCACACTCTAGAAAACTCTGTCTTTTTGTGCAAGTTTCCAGTCACTCACTATTAGGCATAGGCGTATCAATCTCCAGTTTCAAGGGGGTGTAATTCATAACACTGCCCCCTCCTTAAGCCTGATCCTCCCGATCAGCACCACTTCTAAAACTTTAAAATCCTGTTGTTGCTCTACTGGGATGGTCTGGAGTATTTTCAATGCTTGGCCTTCTCTTTGTCATTCCAGTTGTTTGCACTCGCTGCTACCTCAAACTGTCCCTTGTAAATGGTCCATAAACTTTGACCGTCAAAGGAGGGAGGTTCGAACAGCTGACCTGATAATACCACTTGCTGGCTTCCTTTATCCCTCAACTGTCGTTTAAGTTGGTCTATTTCTCCCTCTACCTGCTGCATTTTCTCGTTGCCTTCTTTTTAACTCTTCCAACACTTTCTGTAATTGTGCAAATAAGTCCTGTATTTGCTTTTCGGTTGCCATACTTCTGGTTGTTATAGGCATACGACTACGTTGAAATCAAATAAATTTAACAATTACGTCACTATCGGTAATGGGATTGTCCAGAAAAACCTCAAAAGACACAAAAAAGTCTTATCTAGAGTCTTTTTCACTTAACCAGTGATGTCCAAATAAAATGTTCCAAGAATTTCTCAAAATAATGCACTTAACACTATTTTCCTGTTCGGAAATAACCCTTGAATAACGTCCAGTAAATTAGTCCTCTGTGTTAGCACCAACTCCGAGAATACACTGTCCAAACCTTCTCGAACACTTCCGAAAAAATACTCTTGTTAAAATTCCGCTTCTGACATCAGTTGTTGCGTGTTTCCGCTTCTTTTAAGAAACACTCTGTATCAATTCGTGGGTTCTAAATAATTTTAACAAGGGGTAAACCAATAACACTTTATTTAATAATTTACTGATTATAAAATACTTCTTAATTAACCAAAATAACCTTTACACTTTGTTTACCTTATATTTAACCTCACTTTTTCGCTGCCAAATCTTACATTTATAGACGTCTTCCTGCGCCGGTAATCGCGCCTTATGTACTCTAAAATTGCCTCTAGATCCATCCAGAATACAATCAAGGATCTTCTCTCACCACACTCTAGAAAACTCTATCTCTTTGTGCAAGTTTCCAGTCACTCACTATTAGGCATAGGCGTATCGATCTCCAGTTTCAAGGGGGTGTAATTCATAACAATATTAAGTTTTATCCGCCTACCAAAGATGAAAGTCACGACTAGGCCATTATGTGTAATTAGTACAATCGACCAAATAGAATAGTTTGAATGTGGTGCCTTCATATTTAATAATTTGTTCAACTACTGTGAACTTGGCAAAAGTCTGATACACGAAAGTCATAAGCATAACCAAGCGCATTCAGTGGCGCCACATATATATATTTATAATAGTAACGGTTTCAATGCAGCGGAAAATATTTGCGGCTGCGCTGCTATAATACGTGGAGATAATGTTGCCAGATTTAAGAATAATATTTTAAATTTAAGACATATAGTAGCTCATGCATCATTAACACAATATGAGTGCTTTCATTTCTTCAAATTACGTACGTGAGAATTTATGAAATTTGTAAATTCGTACGCCCCTGACTCTACTGACTTCACTGTTTGGCCGTACAATCGATCTATCCTGGTGAGAGTTTCATATATCTAGAGTTCTGTTTTAGTCAGACCTCAGTTAAAGTTTAAGGTATATTTGGGCTACAAATAAAATAAAGGCATTGCACACAAAACGAAAGTTTGCCTTCTTGCTTCATTCATAATAATATAGCAAAATCATTTGATGGCGAACAAAATCGTAACTATTCTTTCATTTGCAGTAGTTACTTAATGGAGAACATGCATCGCCAAGAACATTCACTAGGATCTTTAAACATTTGCTAACATTTTAATGTAAATAGTTGGTGTAGCCTAGAACTTCCATTTGCCTACTGCAAAATATGTATCAATAAGATACGTATATTTATTTCTAGAGAAGTAGACTTTTTACGAGCAATAAATGTTAGAAACTATATACATTTATAAGAAGCGGGTACGAAAGAATTTAAAATTAAAGTACATAATCTATAAAAAGCTTAGTTTGCAGATGTTTGCGTAATGTTCATAAAATTTAATGGACTGCTGCATACGCATACCTCCAGGCAATCATATGCATAGAACGTAAAATTATATTGTTGCAAAACGATGCACAAACAATGTTTCAGAGATTGGGCAATTTCAGTTGCAATTAAAAGACCCGTTGTACAATATATTTTGCACATATCCTACATGTATTGTTCGCATTGTCGATGCGAGTAGGCATAATTTAATAAAGTGTCCATTTAGGTTTGTCAAACATATACGACTTGTACAAGGGGTCCTCGGGCTATATGTGCATAGAAAATTGTAATGAAGAACTCATTTAAAATGGGCCATTGTCCACATATTAGTACAGAATAATGTTTAATTATTTAATGTACAAATCGATTGTTTTATTTATTTACATGATTAAAAAAAAATCAATCATTTAACATCGCACAGAAATTAGACTCTTTGACGAAGAGATAAGAATTATTATCTATTCGACATGTAAAGAACTGTGTACATGCTGATCCTACTAATGCCAAGGATCTTCTACAAGCAATAAAAGTGATTACACATAAATTTAGACCGTCAAGGTTGTTAATTAAGGACTCCACTGAACTCTACCCATAACAAACAAAACACCCAAATTTGTTTCCTTTCCTAGCCCCGAAACATCCCCTCTTATACAAAAATTAATTTTTTTCCTTCTTCAATTCTTTGGGACTTCCTGCCACATGTATGTTTTCTTTCTAAGCGGTGCTATGGGAATCTACAAAATATATCACAATTAACCAGTATATTACTGGTAAAAAACCTCTACGCCTGTGACGTTTACGTCAAAGGATCAGTTAAAGGTTGTTTTTTTTATAAATAAACAACACAAATAAGTATAAAAACTTGAAATTAAATATTTCGCCGACGTTTCGGAAATCAAATCTGTTTCCTTTTTCAAGGCTTTTTTGAAAAATTTTTTTTGCTGTGTATGACAAATACACAGCTCTAAGAATGTTTGTTATATTCAATATCCATAGATACTTACTATTTACATAGAACTGTTGATACAGTTTTTTAGTTTCTATACAATGTTAAGTTTGTGCAGTTCTTCTTTTAACATTGGCAGCCAAGTTGTACAGACATCTACGGAACAATTCGACACGCAATTATCCTCATTCAATAATATTATCGCGGATTCTTTAATTTTTCTTTTTTTGCTATCAGCCTCTTTTGTTAAAATTTTTGCCGAGTCCCAGTTTATTCTATGTCCGTTCTCCCACGCGTGTTCGCAGATCTTGGACCTCTGAATTTCATTTTTTCTGATATAATTTTGATGTTCGCCCAATCTTACACTAAAAGGTCTGGATGACTCACCCACGTATTGTTTGTTGCACTCACACGGAATACTATAAACGCAGTTTTTTGAATTTTGCTCGTGGTTTGTTGGTTTCGTCTTTGTCAGAATAGATCTTAAAGTGTTGCTTGTTTGAAATACCGTCCTAATATCAAATCTATCACCGATGCGGCGCAATTTTTCGGATAATCCGCATACATAAGGAATTAACGCTGTGTAACGTTTTTCAGGTTTTTGTCGTACCTGATTGGTATTTTCAATATTTATGAAGGTTTTATCGACAAAACCCCCAGGGTATTGGTTATTAATAAGAACTTCCTTTACAAACCGCTCTCATTGTTTAGTATTTCATTATTAGAAGAAATGATTTTGGCCCTATCATACAAACATTTTACAACACCCCTCTTAACGTGCATCGACTGATTTGAGTTGAAATTTAAATATCTGTTGGTATGTGTTGGTTTTCTATAAACACTTGTTTCAATTGTACCATTTACTCTTTTAATTAAAACATCTAAAAATGGTAATTCATTTCTAGTTTCCTTTTCTAAAGTGAATTTAATAGAAGGTTCTTTATTATTTAAATGATCCAAAAAACTATCTAGTAACTCAATACCATGAGGCCAGATTGCAAAGATATCATCTACGTATCTCCACCAGATAACCGGTTTGTATGCACAATTTTGAACATGCCTAGTCTCAAAATCCTCCAGAAATATATTGCTTACAATCGGTGACAATGGAGAACCCATTGCCATACCGAAATCCTGCTGATAGAAGTCATTTTCTAATTGAAAATAAGTTGTTTTTATACACATAGTTAAAAGTTCCATTATAGTATTTACACTCAATTTAGTTCTCGCTTCCAAATTATTTTCATTTAACAATAAAAATTAATATTTCAAAACACATTCCCGGAAAAACACAATTTCATAACTGGACATATTTTCTATAGCGGGCTCTTTCTTTTCTTTCCCTGTGTACATGAAAGACATTTCAATCTTATAAAAATTTTGTTTCAAATCAATCTAATTTTTGTTTAAAAAATATAAAATAGATAACGCACAACGAAATTATTGCGGTGTGGAATGACATCACATTTACTAAAACATTCCTTAAGATCATCTGGGTAAGAAACGGCCCACTGTGTTTAATGTATACGTGTTCCATGTTTTGAATGTAAGTAAAATATATAATCAAGTACCTTAGTTTAAGAAATGACATGTATTCTAGATAAATAGAACAAAAATAGGTAGAGAGACGGCTGTATAGATTTCCTATGAATAAGATACATGAAAAACTTTGTATGAGTGAGTAAGTACTACCACAGACCTACAACAGGGAGCCACTTCTCTTATAAGCAAATTTTGCCCGCGTCATGGAATTTTACCAGAAGTGACGTCAAAATGAGAGGATGCGGGCAAATAAGAAGAGGCAGCCTATTTTTTTAATAACTAGAAGGCTTGTACTTTAACTTAAAGAAATTAAAAGTAGAGGCAGCTATTCAAAAACTAAAAACTGGTAAAGCTAAAGAGAGATTTGTGATTCGATGCACGCGATATGAAGTGGCGAACTTAACCCAAAAAATTTAAAATTTGAAAAAAACAGTTTTTCGCAATAAAAAAGAACTATGACTCTTATCGAAGAAAGTTGAATAAGAAACTTGTAGGTGCTAAAAAGATCTTTCGATTGCAATTTTTCTAAGCATCAGTTGCGATAACACTTTTCGAGATATATTAAAAAAACCGTCAAAAATAGACTTTTCTTATTTTTTTTTCCTTCTTCAATTCTTTGGGACTTTCTGCCACATGTATGTTTTTTTTTTAAGCGGTGTTAGGGGAATCTACAAAATATTGTCACAATTAACCAGTATGTTACTGGTAAATAACCTCTACGCCTGTGACGTTTACGTCAAAGGATCAGTTAGAGGTTGGTTTTTTTAAATAAACAACACAAATAAGTATAAAAACTTGAAATTGAATATTTCGCCGACGTTTCGGAAATCTAATCTGTTTCCTTTTTCAAGGCCTTTTTTTGAAAAATCTTTTTTGCTGTGTATGACAAATACACAGCTCTAAGAATGTTTGTCCCTAAGAATTGAAGAAGGAAAAAAAAAAGATAATGCCACAAATAACATTTAGACAATATTCAGACTTTTCTTGTTTGCGCTGTAACTTTTTCAAGTATAAGTTTAAATACTTACTATCAACCACAAGAATAGTTCACGGCAAGTCGAAAAAGCATATTTCTCGAAAATTTAAAAATATCCTTTACTTTTCGAGATATACCAATTTTTCGAGAAAAAGACGGTCTCGAAAATCGAATAGACTTGCTCTACGGAGGGTTCTACAGTAAAGATCTTTGGCTCATTTTCTTTATAGGGAGTTGTACTATTATGCTGTGAAAGAATTGTAATGGTTTTATTAATTTTAAGGCTAAATAAATGGCTTTAATATAATTGCATTTTTTTGGGCTGTTTTTTTAATCATTTTTCCAATTTCAATTTTTCAGAAATTACTTATACGGGAATCGATTACTGACATTTCTTAACGAATCTACAAAAAAAAAACTTTGTCCTACGACTAGAAATTGGCAAAATTATTTTAAAAAACCCAAGTAACCTAAAAAGATGCTATTATTTTAAAGCCATATATTTACCCTTGAAATTAATAAAACCGTTACAGCTCTTTTACAACATGTTACAACAACCGGAAAGCCCAGAAATTGGCGAAATTATTTTTAAAAACCCAAGTAACCTAAAAAGATGCTATTATTTTAAAGCCATATATTTACCCTTGAAATTAATAAAACCGTTACTACAGCTCTTTTACAACATGATACAACAACTCTTTTTAAAGAAAATCAGCCCAAAATCGTTACTGTAGAACCCTCCGTGGAGCAAGTCTATCCGATTTTCGAGAACGCCTTTCTATCGAAAAATCGATATATCTCGAAAAATAAAAGATATATTGACATTTTTCAGGAACGTACCATTTCGGCTTGCCGTGAGCTATACTACGACTGATAGTAAGTATTTAAACGTATATTTGAAAAAGTTACAGCGATAACAAGAAATGCCGATTTTTGACGGTTTTTTCTCGAAAAGTGTTACCGCAACTAATACTTAAAAAAATAGCAATCGAAAGTTCTTTTTAGCACGTCAACATCTTTTTTCTTCAACTTTTTCACGTTTCAGATCATGTAGATTACAAAAATATAGGTTTTTCTATTCTGTCTGTATACTTGACTCAGAACAGTCAAATTTGGTAGGTAGCTGACTCTACTGTCAGCGAAGAAATGGTTAAACTTTCACTGAAAAATGTACAGAGTATAAATAATTAAAAAAAAAAAATTGGCTCAAATTTAAAATCTCCCACGTTTCATGGCATTCTAAACCTATTTTTAAAAAAGAAAAGAAATTCGAAATTTTTCTTTACCAACATTTTTGAAAAAAGTTTTACCCCTAGAATAAATGGATTTTTTTTCTCTGTTCAAATTTTAAATTTCCACGTTCCATCGCATTCTAAACCTATAAAAAAATTAACATTTTTTACCATTTTGGAAAAAAAATTTACTACTAGAATAGATGAAAAAAAATGTTTGTTTTGCTCAAATTTAAAAATTTCGCCTTTCATGGCATTCTAAACCTATTTAAATTTAAAAATTGAAAATTTTTTTGAAAAAATTTGTGATCTTTTACCACTTCCTATTAAGTATAGAATCAATGAAATTTTTTTTTTTGCTCAAATTTCAAATTTCCAAAATTTTTTTAATTTTTTTTTTTAAATTTGTATTTTTTACTACTACTAAAGAATAGAAGGAAACATTTTTTTTTGCTCAAATATAAAATTTACACGTTTCATGACATTCTAAACCTATTTCAGAAAAAAAACTGAAAATTTTTTCACCAACATTTTTCAAAAATTAAAAAAAAAATTGAATTTTTTAAACATTACTATACTTCCAGTCCTCTACGTGAATGTGGAATTGAAAATGTGACAGACGGCAATAATATTTGGCATATTATGCACCTATTATAGTTTTATTGAAAAATGTACAGGGTGGTCATCCCAAGAAATAATTCAACCATGGTGTATGTTTGTAAAGGTATTTGCGCAAGCCTTCCATATTTGGCACCTGTTATTTAGTATTGAATTCTTGTATTGGATGACCACTCTGTATATTTTTTTGACCAAAAGTTATCAGGTTTTCTTTGCAATAATAGTGATAACTATATTCCGATTATTATTCTCAATGTCATTTCGTAATTAATTTTTTAGAGCGACCGCCTTGCACAAATAAAGAGGGAAGTTCTTTGTAAATACCTTTACCGATTTTTTTTTTACGAAAAACTTCTTTTTTCAACTTTACGAAATTGAGTTAAGTTCGCCATTTCAGATCGCGTCCATCGAATCATAAATCTTTCTTAGACTTTTTTTTATACAATGGTATTTTTTGTTTCCGGGTATGGATTTTGCTAAATTTAACAATAGGCCGTGACAGAGCTATAGAGTCAGTTCTAGACAGGCTGCGGACTATAAGATCTGATTACGATTTTGAGTGTAAATTGCAACGAAATGATAATTATGGTTGTAAACCAAGCAAATGATAACTGCTCAGACTCGTTAATATTAATATAACCTGTTTCATTAACTTTTAGTACGAATTGTATACTATAGAGGCATGACATGGCATCCGTATTATTCTGTATATTTCGAATATTAATAATTTGATTTAAGGACAGTAAGAAATAATTTTATAACCGAAGCTATATATCGCTTATTCTGAAGCCCAAAATGCAATTTATTTAAATGTATGTATATCGTATACCCACAGCAATAGTTTGTGTGCAGCAGGATGTTCTCTATTTACTGACGATATTTCAAATTTTACGTATAAACTACAGCATATAAAAAAATATAGGGAAATGTAAATATGCTTTATAATATACATATGTAAATAGAAAATATAAATTGTAAATTCTACATAAGCACATCTCTTGTGTATTTTGACGTACAAACATTTCATATACAAACACATTCATCATAGATATATTCAGACGAGCGCTACTCGGCGTAACGGTAAATATACTATGTGTATGACTGGAGGATGGAAAATTATTGATTTTTATGGTTTCAGGCTACAAATTAACTGCATAAACATAAACTGAAAAACAACCACAAACAATGTAAATTCTAATATCCGCCGATGGTATGGTAATTGGTATAACATTATACCTACATTTTATTGATCCACGTGCAGCTCTGAGCTTTTCGAATTATTTTTCTTTTACCTTGTATTACTTACTTATACATGAAACATTGTAAGCAAAATACATTTAATTAATCACATTCCCATTTGTCTCTACACTGAAAAATACATATTTATTTTCACATCCAAATAGCCATATTATATCACACTTCTTATTCACAATGCCTTAGTAGAATTTTTATACATAAATATACATAAATAAACATTTATTATACTAAAAGAAATAGAAATACGGAAAACTATATATTTTCTCTTTATATTATTATGAATAAGTAGATAATTAGCAGGCAGTAGGATAATATTTAGATAAACACAAAACCTTCCTTTGATTGATAATATTGATAAAATTCTATGTCTATTGTCACGGGTGTACAAATTTTCTTTTTGGGATTTTCTTCCACATGTATCTTCTCCAAAAATAATCTCCAAAGCAATAGAATTATCCAGCATGCCGGGTGTCAGCAAGATTTCTTTCCGGCCACCATCTATTTATTTTTTAAGGGATTGAGAAGAAACTTGACATATCAACTTTCTACAAATTCTATTATTTTGTTTTAATTTAGTTCGCAAGGTATACGTGATAGTCTTTCAGATTCTAACAGCAATTTCAAAGGAAAATGTGGACGAACATTGTGTTGTGACACATCGTTAGATTCGTATTGAAAAAAACGGCCAAGAGCACATTGAGCACGCACATGGCAAAAGGTTTGGTAGCCATACTCACTAACATTATCTTCAACTTTATGCTATGTACCTAAATTACGTATTAAGAGCTATCCCTCCTTGACAAAAGTCGTCCTCTAAAAATAGTGATTTCAAAATGTTTCAGAAAGTACTGTTTGCTACAGCGTCCATTATAATTTTCATTACAAGATTCGGGAATTTTTTCAGATTTCTTGTATTGATAGATTACAAATAAAGGGAGGGGGGGGCTTTGAAAGTGGGTAACACGTGAGCCTGAGTTGAATTATAAGGTACCAAGACATTTTTTGTTGCAATTTAGGAGACCTGTCCGACAACATCCCAGTCGAAGGGGTAAAAGTGTAATTTTCTTTTGGGTTCACTTTCATGGTATGGGAGGGGAACCAATTTTTTTTCGAAAATCTCTTTATTTGTGTGTTTGGATTCTCAATTTAAGTATGTCTGGATGCTAAAAATCTCAATAGGTATAAAAATGAGAGAATGGGAAGGCTGTGATATACAGACAGGCGAACAGACGGACATTCCTAAGGATCCCTAATTAAGTTTAGCTATAATATGGAGGTAATATTCGTCCTGTACCATTTAAAATTTTGAGTAATTAGTAAAATAATGATTTTATAATTTTCGGTAACACAACATTGAAAGAACTCAACCTGTAATTTTCTTCAATTATTTATGAATATTAGAACAATTTCAGGTGAGTCGCGGCACACTTAATTAAAAATTAAAATGATCATAAAAATTTTAATGTGGTTTCAACAATCTTGAAATTAGTAGTCATATGATTGAAGGATTTCTAGATTCCAAATAAGTAAAAATAGGGTGCCCGATCTACAAATCAAAGTTGGGGTCACTTCAGGTAAAATTGGAAATAACAGAAGTTTGGCATATAAATGGAAAAGTATCGTTTTGCTAACATATGACACATGCCATATTTCATCTCGACCCATTAAAAAAACCGCTACCTAAGGAATTAATATTTCCACGTCAAGATTTTCTATCCAAGTCTCTTTAAAGAAATACATCTTGATTATATTTGCCCTCTAGTATGCGGAAATTATTGGTCATAGAATTTTAGTAATATTTGAGGCAGATGTCATAAAAAAGTTTGAGGCGTTGATTCCTAGCATATACGCCATAAATGAAGTTTTTGGACTAGCGCTCTCCTTATTTTACCCCAATTTACTCAATCAGATATATGCATACGTGTACCAAATTTCAAGTGAATTTTATTCTACCAACACCTTTAATAACGGAGTGGAGGTGCTGGGGGTTGAAAAAAAAGGTCTTGGCTCTAGTACAAACCCCAAATCTTAAGTTTCTGTACTCTTACCAGCTTGCTTTACTCATTTTTCCTTATTTATCTCTACTTACCCCCCACCCCTTCAATGGAATCGTCTCAAAATATAATCCAGTCTTAGATGTCATTATAATACAACGTGTACTAAATTTCAAGTGAATATCCATTTAATTTTATCAACCCATTTAATAATGGAGTGGGGGTGGCTGGTGGAGGGATTGGAAATATTATTAAAAAATCTGAAGTCGTGGCTTCAAGTATATACACTAAATCGCAGCTTGCTTTACTTGTTTTCTCCTATTTATCCCTATTTAACTCCCAACCCTTCAACGGAATCATCTCAAAATATAATCTAGTTCCAGGTGTCATTATAATATATAAGTGTGCCAAATTTCAAGCGAATATCTCAATTTTATTTTATCAACCCCTTTAATAATGGAGTGGGGGTGGTAGGGGAGATGGAAAATATTATAAAAAAATCTGAGGCCTTGCCTTCTAGTATATACACCAAATTCCAAATCCTTGTACTCTTGCCAGCATGCTTTACTTATTTTCCCGTATTTACCCCTATTTACCCCCAACCCTTCACCGGATAAGTTAAGAAAACAATCGAGTTCCAGATCTCGTTATAATACATACGTGTATAAACGTGCGCACAAAAAGAAGTTACAGACAGACAGACTGACAAAGAGAAATTTAAAATCTCGACGTTTTATGACATTCTAAGTCTATTTAAAAAAAAATTGAAAATTCTTTTACGATTACTATACTTACTTTCAATCCACTACGTGGATGTGGAAGTAATATTGAAATGGCGACCGGAAAGTAATTTTCCTGACACCTGGTACTATCTCAAAATATGGCTGTGGCTTTTACGATAAAAGAATCGTTAGAGGTTGTTTCTGACGAACGATGTAAATAAGAATATGAAGAGAATGGATTTCAGCTTAAATAATTTGGATTTGTTCGATAAACTATCAGTGTCCTTTAAAATTCCAAGAATTTTTATGCGTTATTTACTGATTTTAATTTTATCATCTCCAGATGATGCCGACATGATAGACGAAACGCGTGTCGAGTGATACTATTCAAGTGAAGTGTTCAGATGTTTCGGTTTTGTGGAAACTACTTCAAAGGCAACGTCTCACCGAAGTTTCCAGCTCCCTCGAGGAAGAAATTTTCTTTTAACCGTAGTCAATAAAGTAAATATTGTAATTACTTGTCTTACAGATTCACGGGGCAAAAATATTCTGGATTTAAGGAAAAGGATAAGGTCACGATACGTAATCTAGGTCACCTCGTGCTTTCTTCCTGTTATTTTACCATAAGTGTTTATTTTTGTATATTGCTCATATTTAAATTATTAGTTTGTGGAAAGATTCATATACCATTTTGTCTAAACTTTTAGTATTTACACTTTTAAAAAAATATATAAAACCAGAGTTATATATTTTATGGACCATTAATTATGAAATATTACTCATAAAAATTTAATTCGAGCGTGGGCAACGAAGCCAGACCATTCAAATTCAGTATCAATGTCATTGGTACATTCGAATTCTTGTACAGGGTATGTAACCACCACCTCCTCGAAGTTGCCCCTGCAATTTTCGAAATTGAAACATTTTTGAATGTGGTTGGTTTGATCGTCACTGTTCGTCTTTTTTTTGTTTGTTCGTGGATTTAGAAACTCCCCACAAAATAATAATATTAAAATTACCATTTTTTTCCGCCAAATAACGATGAGCAAGCAGAGATACCTAGTCTCAGAGATAGTAAGCATGAGCAAACCACAAGCAAACGAACTGGAAATGATTTTTTTAAATCAACGGAAGGAGGGTTATTAACAATGTCGACTCCTTCTGTAAGCGACAACGAACAAAGTGACAAGCAATCACGAGTAAACGATTGGCATTCAGCAATATTTCAATTTCGAAAACGGGGGAGGGCAAATTCACGGAATTGTCACGTCTACTTTAATATATACGTATCCGCAGCAACTATTAAATACAGCTAAAAATGGATGGTATAATAGTTATTTATGTAAGAAGGGCGATATAGAAATGTTTATGCCCGCGGGTGAGGAATTTCTAACCGAGGGCCTTGGCCCGATGATAGAAAGTCACACAAGCGCATAAACATCCTATATCGCCAGTGGCGCATACAACATTTTATATTTCACTCCACTTTAGAATAAGCTCCAAATATAATTTACCTAGCTCGAAATCTCGTTATAATACATAAGTGTACCAAATTTCAATCCAATATCTTTCTTTTATATTGTTAATGCCCTTAATAATGGAGTGGAGGTGGTGGTGAAAATTTTCATTAAAAAATTGAGACCTTTGCTTTTAGTACATGCGCCAAATCTGAATTCTTACAAGCTTTCTTTACTTAGTTATCCCTATTTACACATATAATTCAACGGAATCATATCAAAATATAATCCAGTTCCAAATGTCATTATAATGCATACGTGTACCAAATTTCAAGTGAATATCTTAATTTCATGCTATTAACCCCTTTGATAACGGGGTGGTGATAGGGCATTGGTTTATAGTATGTACACCAAATTCCAAGTTCCTGGACTCTTACCAGCTCACATTACTAATTTTTCACTATTTATCCCTCAAACCTTCACCCCCAACTTCAAGTGAATATCTTAAACCGTTCTAGAGAAAACGTGCACAAAATTGTTATAGGTAAATCGACCGACATACAGACATTTTTTTTGCTCAAAAGAATCTCGACGTTTCACGACATTCTAAACCTATTTCCACAAAAAAATGGCCTCTTTTTTATTATTTCCACTCCGCCACGTGAATGAAGCTTAATTTGAACTGGTAGAAATTTTGATTACAAAATTTGTAGCAAACAGACAAGAAATCAAGGTAAATGAAAGCTTTTAAAACAGTAATTTTCAAAAATGTCTTAATCTAGAAATGTTTCTTAATATTAAATTTAAAAGTGCTTAGAGAAAACAATTATTTTTAAATATTTTGATATAAGGCTTATTATTAACATGTCATTTAAAAAACCAGTAAAATTATCAGAACATGATATGCTATTATATGGTAATTTTCATTGTTGAATTGTCAAAATTAATTGCAAAACAAGCTAACCGTTATACTCATCGCCGATTTACTGCACTTTGTATACATATAATTGTTACACATTCTATAGGACACTCTTCGCAGTTTTTTTGTAAATAATATTAGTTTTAGACATTTTTAGTTTAATTAGATACAAAACATAAAAAATGAAATTATGTAAATAAAAATTTTTTTATTCAAAAGTATTTATAACTTTTTTATTCATAGATCGATTTTGTTCAAAATAGCGTTCTTCCTCTAGCTAACATTAACTTACTGTCCGAATTTTAATACAATCTGACTTTTAGTTCTTAAGTTATCGTGCTTACAAGAAGCGTGACAGACAGCCGGACAGACGGAGGGACAGACGAACAGACGGACAGACAGACGGACAGACGGACATTTTTAAAGTTATTCAGAATTCGATCGCCAACACAGAGATACGATTTTTTTTTTCTCTACGAACAATATTGCCGGTTTTAGAAATGTACCCATCGAATGCAATATACTCTTCGTTTTGTATTTGCGAACAGCATAATAAGTGAGATAATAACTATTTTCTATTGCCACCCCTCCTCGTCACTATTTCAATATGGCGAATAAGTTCAAACCAGATATTTTAAAGAAATTTCACCAAATTATTACGAAGAACTTGAACTTGAGAAGAACAATTCCTCAAATGTTCGGAAAGTGCGAAATTTTATTAAGGTTCCTGGTTTGTTTATCCAACTATTATGAAATAAATATAAACTCCACAATAATCTGTCATCACAAGTAGTAATTTGTAAAAATGCAACAGTTTCAAACAAATTATTCGCATTATCTCTTTTTTATATAAATAATAAAATAATGAAAACGTATTTATTGCTATTATATTTCTTAGTGCAGTAAAATAAGGAATCAGCTTCGGAATCCTTTGTAATAGGGAGCGCTTTTTCCCATTCTCTTCTATATGATAAAAAGTCGGTTTCCTAGAAAATGCCGCTGTAATGGTTATTAAACAAAATAGGTGTAGAATTACGGTTTTCCGCGAATAACTTTTAAATTTTAATTTTACCGAAAAAACTGCTTGCGCCAATCGAAATAGAAGGATATTTTACGTAAACAAAGTGTAAGAAAATTGTTTGTACGATCAAATCGCTTAGAGATGCGAATTTGTTAATTAAGGTCTAATATATGGCTGCATAGTACGTGCATATGAGCCAAAAATAAGGAGTACTCCATACAAAAATGGCAATCATTTTTTATTCGTAAAAGCAAAAGCAAAAAACCGCTGCCTAAGGAATCACTACTTCCACATCCAGATTTTTTATCCAAGTCGCTTTAAAGGAAACATCTTAACTAGATTTGCAAAAATTATTTTAAAAATTCGAAGCTTTGGCTTCTAGTACAAACACCGAATTTCAAGTGTCTGTATTCGTGCCAGCTTGCTTTACTTATTTTCCGCTATTTAGCCCTATTTAACCCCCAACCCTTCAACGGAATCATCTCAAAATATAATATAGTTCCAGATGCCGTCATAATACGTATGTGTAACAAATTTCAAATGTATATCTCAATTTTATTTTATTAACCCCTTTAAGATTGGACTAGGGGTGGTGGGGGGTTGAAAAATATTATAAAATATTCTGAAGCCTTGGCTAGTAGTACATATTTCTCCATATTTACCCCTATTTACCACCTAACCCTTCACCGGATATCTTTAAAAAACAATCCAGTTCCAGATTTCGTGATAATATATAGGAATACAAAATTTCAGGTCAATATCTTAAACCGTTCCGAAGAAAGCGTGTGGACAAAAAAAAAGAGTTACAGACAGACAGACAGACAGACAGGCAGACAGGCAGGCAGGCAGGCAGACAGGAAAAAAAAAATTGTTTCGCTCAAATTTAAAATCTCGACGTTTCATGAGATTCTAAACCTATTTCAAGGAAAAACATTTTTGAAATTTTT
Source organism: Stenurella melanura (assembly GCA_963583905.1). Classification (NCBI taxonomy): domain Eukaryota; kingdom Metazoa; phylum Arthropoda; class Insecta; order Coleoptera; family Cerambycidae; genus Stenurella; species Stenurella melanura. The sequence continues at coordinate 156,450,927 of OY757310.1, forward strand.
TTTACGATTGCTATACTTCCAATCCACTACGTGGATGTGGAAGTAAAAGAAGTGTTTATTGAAGTAAAATACTTCACTTGCTCGTTTCATGTATTTAAATGACCAAAAATCTTTGTAAACAATTATTATTAACTAATAATTAGCATACAATCACTTATTTCAAGAAATATATTTTCTGCAAATTGTTAAAAACAAATATTTTTAAATTGAAGTTATGGATTGGTTTTCTGAAATGGTCTTTATTAAGATATTATTGAAGAAAATGTAGAAAAAAAAATGTTTTCAATTCACACGTCTGAAAAACCAGCATTTTATTTTTTCCATGCGTAATTTCAATCAATAATAACGATAGATGTAAAATACTTATTGACATTCAGTAGGTGGTCAATTTACAGCTGAAAACCCATAGTTTACGATAGAATAATTTATTTTATCAAAAAGATAAATATTTTAATGATTTATTTATGAAATACTAACAAAAAATGATTATTTCTTGAAAGTATTGAATTTTCCAGTGCAATTAACCGTCTGTTATTAAACAAAAAACACTTGTATTAATGTTCTAAATACATAGACGCTGTAGCTGAGATCTATATCTCTAAATATGTGCTTTTTTAGATTTTATAAATAATTTGTTAACTATTTTTTATAACATTATTTTGCTTGTCACAATTTGATTTCTCTTTCATTTTCCCTCCATTAATATTATTAATTTCATGAAATACGTTTATTAAATTATGTATAATAATATACAAATAACATTGTCATATTTGTGTAAATTTTCCGCCATAATGTATCCACCATTTTTAATTTTAAAGATCATATTATTATACGTAATCAGCGACCTCCAAAACTCCCTACTGGCATTTTTTCTGGCTTCATTCTTTTCAATTTAACACACAATACAATGTATCATTTAATTTTGCAATAATTGTTTATAACTGCAACAATAACAAAGCAGCGACATTTTTTAATGGGTGGGCTTTTACACGTAGAGCATTTGTAACAATCTTAAAAAAAATTTGGAGACGATACGATCTGTTATAATCCCGAGTGCATAAAGTAGCTTAGGTAAAGCTATACAATTTCTATAATTTTAAAAATTCTGCTTCTCAAATGACTTGAGTGTATAATTATTTATTACAATGGAGATTTATTATACACCAAAGTTCTTGTTCAAAAGCAAAATGTTATAAATTATGTGAAAATAGGTAGTTTGAAAGATTAAAGTTGATGGACGAGAGATATATAAAGTAATGATTATTTCCCGAACAGAAATGGATAGATACCTACTGTAAAATGCACAGTTTTTGTTTAATTAACGTCTATTTATCAACTTCAAAAATTTAAATCTTGCCAAAACAAGTATTTACTTACTTTATATCAATTTTAAAGGTGTAAGTACAATTTTTTATGTTTGACACAGACAATTCAAGTATCGAGATTGTTGGAAGTCGGTTAGCATGGGCATAGCGTCACCTGATCAAAGCTTACTTAGCAAAGAAAAAATCTATGAAAAGCTAGGTGAAAAGTAATCCATTATTTTTCATTTATTACTTTTCAGAGCATACAAAATATAACATAAAACGGTTCATACACAGATTGCACACAGTAGAATAAACATTCATGTTCATATTAAAATGAACTATTCATTATAATAATACTTTCTTAACCGCTTCACAAGTACCTAAGCGTTGATTGCAATACGAAAGAAGTCAATGTTAACATCCACTTACCTTCCACTTGCTACTTGTAATCAAAAATCAGCTTCTTAAACACAACACACACTAGACACATATTAAGTACACACAAAACTAAGTCCATTGTACAAAATTATCAAATATTTACGAAACTAGGAACAACACACCTGTTCCGATAAGACGCGGCGATTTACTGCTTAACCGATCGTTTTTTGTTTTGTCTGTCAACAACGAAAAACCTACTGAGTTTTTGCAACTCTTACACAAACGTTTTTGTTGTTTTTATTCCGAAGAGTTTCTGAAGTGCATCTCATTTTATCAAATTGTTAAGGTATAAAACAAAGCCCTCCTTCGACGTGGTCAAATTCTTTTTAACAATTAATACTGGTAATTTAATAATACATTTAATTTAAGTAACTTTCACAGGCCTCGAAAATGGATATTTAAAATTTGATAGTGTAGTACCCAGAGATTTAAAATAAATACAAAACTTAGAATTAATGTCATAGGTACTGGTAATTACTTCCACATCCACTTGGTCGAGTGGAAGATTACTAATCGTAAAAAAAAATTTAAAAAAACGTATTTGTTGAAATAGGTTTAGAATGTCATGAAATGTCGAGATTTTAAATTTGAGCGGACTCATACTCTGTCGATCTCTGTTTTTTTTTTGTTCGTACGTTTTCTCTGTTTAAGCTATTAATGCTATTGACTTGAAATTTGGTAGGTATATATTATAACGAGATCTGGAACTAGATTATGTTTTGAGGTTATTCCGTTGAAGGATTGAGAGGTAAATAGGGATGAAAATAGGTATATAAGTAAAACATGCTAGTAAAAGTCCATAAACGTGCTATTTGGTGTATGCACTGGAAGTCAAGGTCTTACATTTTTAACAAAATTTGCAACTTTAAACCCTCTCAAAAACTACCCATGGAAAACATCTGACATTATCTTTCAGACTTATTGACGTTGGATAGAAAAAGTACCCAAAGTTTCGTCCGTAACTACAAATTATTTTTTTTGAAATTAAAAAAAAATCCCGCCAAGAAACGGCCCGTATCTGTCATCTTATATTTTTGTGGGGGGATGTGGAGTTAAAGTACTTTCATAATACCGCGGTTTCGTTCGTAACAATATTTTCTTTTCGATTTTTACCTCTAATACGTATCACCGCTCTCGTCCATTTCCGAGACTTTTCGTAGACGAAAAAGAGTTTCAAATCAACTCAGTAAACCAAATACCAAATGTCAGACATAACTACAATCGATGATCCCATTACGTGCCATTGCTTTAGCTATTGGTGTAACGCCAAGGGGTGAATAAAATTTTCTCCCCAGAGAGGAGTGAAAAATTGGATAATAATAATAACAATATTTGTTTATACTGAAGACAGCAAATAAATTAAATAAAAATAACAGAAATGCCATATTTTGTGACAATTAAAAAAATATATATTTATAAATGTCGCTAATGCTTTAAATGTAAATAATTTAGGAAGAAATGTATAAGTGTATATGAATACCTCTGTTCATTGTGATAAAAACATGAAAAATTTATATTAATTTCACCTTAACGAACTTTCAAATTATCAAACGGAAAATCGAAAATATTCATTGATTGTGAAGCAAAATGTATAAAAGGAGGAGGGTCGATTTGGGCGGTTTTTGCCCCAAATTATTTTTGAATGAAAAAAAATTTTTTTAGTGTCTACTAACAATCGATCATAACGATCCCCACCCCTCACCGCCACCGCTCAATCCTGAATATACCATCACTTGCTAACAGCATTCTTGGGGAGATATATCGCTTTCAAACCTATATTTGCTTAATAAAATACCACACTAATTCCCGTTTAACTGTATCCGCTCTCATTTGTCATTTATTCTCCCCCCGCTAGAGGAGTGCAGAGGGTGGTTTTAACATTTATTCGTTTGCAGGAAATATAAATGCAAAATATTTAAGCTTGCTCACTACACTTGACCAGGGTATCCTTGGGTTTTTTAGGTCCATGATTCCGGGGGAGGGGGGGGGGGTTATGTTAAGTGAGTTAGTGTGGTAGTGTGGAATTTTATCAAGCAAATAAAAGTTTGAAAGCGATATATATTCCCAAGAACGCTGTTAGCAAGTGATGGATCTGGATTCAGCGGGGAGGGGCTAGGGGTTGATAGATAACTGGACTCGCTCCCAGTTCAATGACCTCTGGGATTCCTATCCAGGACTCCGGCAAGCGAAGCTCCTAATCTCAGGACCCTTGCCGGAAAGAACAAAGCAATTTCTGCGTCTAAGCAGAAAGCAAATTAGACCCGTAACAGGCCTCCTGACCGGACATGGCTATTTTAGGAAACACCTACTTACAATGGGGGTGGTTGACCACCCCGATTGCAGGTTCTGTGAGGACGAGGAGGAGACTTCCATCCACGTTCTCACTTCTTGCCCAGGACTGACGAACCAGCCTTTGGGCTGGAATCCGGTCTGCACGGGGGAGCTCCTTAATTTGTTAGCGGTAGCACAATGGGCCACAAGGCCTGAGTGCGGCGACCTCCAGGCGCCCCGCTAAAAGAAGAAGAAGGGGGGTGGGGGATCGTCCGTTTAGGGTAAAATCGACTTATTATTGTTAGTAGACATTAAAAAAATGTTTTCTGATTTCTTCATCCAAAAATAATTTGGGGCAAAAATCGCCCACATCGACCCTCCTCCTTTAGTTACCTCCCTCCTTATATTTTATAAAGTACGTGTTCCCTGGAGATAAAAGAAAAAAATCGTAATAACAGAATTTTGTAAGCTTTTCAACGACAAATAAATGTGCTACATTTATACAGGGTGTGCCTTAATGACGTGCTAATATTTCAGGATGTAATTCCTTGGGTCATTTTTTGAAGAGAAGTTCATTTGAATATATGTCCACAACGCAACGTCGTAAATTTTTTGTTACAGAGTGTTGATTTTTTTTAATCGTTTTAATATTTCAGAAATTACTTTAGATATTATTTTCAATTTTAGTATGTGTTAATAGAATATAAAGCCACCTATTTTAGTTAGAAAAATAATTTTATAATTCCACCACATGTCTTCTGATATTTTTTACTAAAAAAGTGGTACGCCACTGACATTTTTCCATGTTTTTTTCTAATTAGCCTGGTTAATTCTACATTAAAATGGATTAAAACATTTAAATTCAAATTGAAACTAATTATTATTAAAACTAATAATGATAAATGTAGTTTTATAAAAATTGTTGGAAATGGCTAGCTTCACTTAATAGGCATTTTTCCACCCGTCTTTGCATCGAATTGCGTACTCGTTCAATGGATTTCGGCGTATTTTTACTTCCATATTCACGTAGTGGATTGGAAGTATAAAAAAATTTCAGATTTCTTTTTTTTTTAAATAGGTTTAGAATGTCATGAAACGTCGAGATTTTAAATTTGAGCGGAAAAAAATTTCTGTCTGTCTGTCGGTCTGTCTGTCGGGATGAAAAATCTGGATGTGGAAGTAGTGATTCCTTATGTAGCGGTTTTTCGTATTGATTCGCACGAGGCAACTATCGCTTTCTTAAATCTTCTGAAGTGTTACTGGGACTTTTATACGCCAGGGTTTTATGATGACCCCATGAAAAGAAATCCAAACTACTGAGATCGGGAAATCTTGCTGGTCATTGCCGAGGTCCTCCGCGACCATATACGTAATGCATTGTCGCCATTCTCACATTCGTATAATTTATCAGATTTACTGAGATATTCGATTAGAAGCTGCGAAAAAATAAAATAAATTAAATGAAACACTAAAAATCGAAGAAATAATAGGATGAGATGGTTTTGTACAGCCAGGCGCGTGCTGGGACCCTATAGCGGGCCCGGGCATATACGGTCTGGAGGGCCCTCGAATGAAAATGCGCCACAGAGGAATATTTTGAATTTTTCAAGGTTAAACTATCTTAAATAAAATAGAGTCTGCGGAGGGGACGATGGTCAGGGGCCTATCGGGAAGTGCCGGTGGATCAGCACGCACCTGTGTACAGCAACAACTTACTTTATGTCAACAAGTCGACCAGGCTAATAAGGAAAAATATCCACATGGGAAAATGTCAGTGGCGTACCACATTTTTAGTAAAAAATATCAGAGGACATGTTCGCAGGGACGCCACTGGTAAAGCGAGAGAATAACTTTTGTAACTAAAATATGTGATTTTATATCCTATTAACACACACCTGAATTGAAAATAGTACTTTTTGAGATATTAATGAGTAACGATTAAAAAAAAATCAATACCGTGTAGCAAAAAATTTAAGCCGTTGTGGGCATATGTTCATTTGAACTTTTCTTTATGAAATCACCTAATAAATCACACCCTGAAAAATTACCACGTCGTTAAGGAACACCCTGTATAGATTAAATTTTACTAATTTTCCGGGAGGGTCCTGAAACCTTCGGTGTGACGTTGCCTTTGAAGTAGTTTCCGCAAACGTCAAAAAGTTGATCACTACATATACAATCACTAGCCACGCATGTAATGTTGACATTATCAGGAGATTATTAACATTGATCATCATCATCTCCAGATGATGCCAACATAGTTGGCGAGACGAGCTTCGGGTAATAGTGGTTAATGTAGTGTTAAAGTGTTTTGATGTCTATGAAACCTACTTGAGTATGTAAATTTCATTACGGAACCCTCTAAGAGCGAGCGGAGTCACGCTTGACAGACTCTTCATATAATAACAAGTATTATGTCCGTCATAATTTTTTGATATATTATATTAATAAAATCTGGTGAGGAAGAGTAAAAAAGAAGAATTATTTTGACTAGGTAAACAGCGCAATATTTTAATATTAAAAACGTTGAGTCCACTAAATGATTTTGACGTAAATATTAAAATTTTAATATAAACTGAAATGATTTATTACACAGAAGGCATAAAAAGTGGGAATTTTCATAAATACGCTCCAACGGAGCTCCCACTGGAATAGAGGATTTGAAACAGGGTGGCCGAAAAAAACGTTTCTGACAATCCCAGAACATCCAGAGTTTTTTGTAAAATCTGAGGTATTGCTGGTGTTGTTCATGTATCTTGAAACGATCATTAATAAATTGTTATATATTACTGTACGGCACATCTCATATTCTTTACAGGGCATTTGACTGCATCAACCATAGTTTATTAATATCTAAATAATTTAATGATGGTATACGGAGTCTGACATTAAATTGCATCAGTACATTCCTCGAAGATTGGACGCAATATGTAAGTTTAAAACATACAAGTGAATACAGTATTCAGTGTTAATTCGCAGTATTTAAATGTAACTGTGGATGTTCTACAGGGCTCTATTTTGGACCTTATATTTTCAATTTTATTTTTTAATGATATTGGTTTTTTGCCATTAACGTCATTTTACAACGAATTAATGCTAGTGACATTTCTGTGATAACATCAAGATCATCTGACAATGTTTTAAAATATAATTCTAATGCTATTTGAAACACGTTAACATAATATGTTATATCTTAGTATCGATAAGCCCAAGTTATAATTTATCACAGTAGGCGAAAGAAATTCGATAATTTAAACATCAAAATAGGTAATATATCTATTTCTAATACTGAGGAAAATTGTTAAGTTCTTGAGGGTATACCTGAACTAATATGTCTATTGTCTACACTGAATAATGATAATCAAAGTATCTGCCTATCCGAAACATATCTGTTCTGGAGGTAGCAAGGAGCAGAGGTATTTCGAGCCATAACAAGGACTCGGGAGCACCTACTTAAGGCGATAGATAAGGTACGATCCAACGTAGAAGCATAGAAACATGAAAATGGGCTAGAAGGGTGAAAATGACTTGGAGAGGGTGGGATGTCTCCGTTTCGGCTGGAATCTTTTTAAAAAGGTATGTTTATATTTGCAATGTTTTTCTATCAAAAAAGGTATGAAATCAGGCCTTATTGACCCTCCTCCTTTCACCACATTTTTCAATGTATTTATTGCTTAGAAATATGTTTTATGATATGTTTTTGGTATACCCACAAGAATCTCTAAAAAAATAAAATGTTTACTTTATCTTGCATTTATATATTCAAAATTGTGCGTATGTTTTGACCAAATCAAAATGTACTATTTTAAGTAGGGACCATCATAGTATCAATACGAGACAAAGAAAAATAGAAGCTATGAATCCTGAGCAAAGTGTGTTTAAAATCACAAGTGAGTCGATAATATTTATAGCGAAGAAACCACTTTATCCTCCGGATAACACACAACATCAGGAAAGTGAGTATTTATGTAGAAAAAAAGTGTGTTCTTATTTACTATTCTGTATTGGATTTTTTTATATTTATGGTACGACAGCCCGTAACCAAAACTTTCGACTTATCGCCTCAATGCTCATTTCTTTAAACAAGCATAAAAAAGTTCAGAGCGACGGAAATTTTTAGCGTCGCGAAAGGGTTGAAATGTATCCTTCAACATGTAAAAAATAACGGGTTATCTGAGTAATCACCTAATGTCTGCTTACTGTTTCTTGGTGTTCATAGATATGCATAGTTCGAGGAAAAAATGAAAACGGAAATTTTGAGTGCTGTCTACTTCTGAAGTTTTTCTACGACAAAATAATAAAAACGGACGTTTTAATCGTTGCATATCATAGTAGTTGCATTTCAATTCTTGTCTTTTTTTAGGCTAATTTTGGTAATCCCTAATGTCCGTTCCCTGATCAAAATGATGTTTTATATAAAAAAACATGTATGAAAAATATGAACTGACAATTTTCCACTTGATATGTTGAAAAATATTCATTTTCCGTCACAATTCAATAACAAGAGAGCAAAGCGTCATATGGTGATACATCAATTCTAATCAATTATTTTATTTTTAGTTAAAGATGTCGAGTACTCAGAATGATAGCCATAAACAAAACAATTTGATTTTTTCTCACTTGCACCACACAATATCAACATATTGAAATCTATTAATTGTTGTCTTTCTCTTATGTTTCGGCACATAGAATTGCACTGCACGTAGCTCATAATTTTATCGAGCTTTACAGCCATTTTACTAATAACTTGGTGTATTTCATTTTAGAACAAAAACACGAGTATCCATTCAATAACACTGTGTATTGCAAACAAATGGCACAACTTAGTGGCCATATTGCCTGTGATACCAGCGCCGAGGTGGTAAATCCTGATGTTAATACAGAGGTGTTTACGTCGGTGCCATGGGTAAAGGATGAGCACAGCTGTACAGCAAGAAGCGCGCACCATAGCGTCGAGATGCAGTTAGTATATATAGCATTCCTATTAAGTACGCGCGCAACCGCGTCAACATGAGAGCACACTGCATTTCTTGCAGTTGTGCAGCACAGGAAATATCCGTTCACTTTTTTCCGATTATTTGTACCATAATTTATAATTTAAAAAAGATTTCAGCCATAAGGGAAAAACTTTTTTATACCATTTTCTTATACAATTTTGATTTTTATTATTGAAATTATGCAACGTATAAAATTTCTGTTCTGTATTGATTCTTGTTTTATTCGACATCTATAACAAGAATTCCTTTTATAGTTTTTATAATGTTGCGCATGAATGATACCATTTTTTTGTAATATATATAATTCTTTTATGTGTACTGATGATACCTTAATACCTGGAGTTATCCAATTATTATCATTTTTAAAATCTAGATTTTTGCTGACAAAAATGAAACACAAATCGTAATGATTGTGCAGTATGTTATGGAAGGCTGCATATTTGTCTTTTACTGTTTGATTGCTATAAACATTACGCCACATCTCTGTATTTAAACAATACAAATTAGACAAGCCTCAAATTCAATGTCAAGATTGTCTGGGAGGAAGTTAAATATTTCAAATAACACATACATCAGACATGCAATCGTTACTAGCCAACATTATTATCTTGTAGAAGCCGGAAATTGAATTCAGTTATTGTTAGACAATTGGATCAAATATGCTACCCACAACACCCTTTAGCTCATCGAGTTACCAAGTCGGTCAAATATTCACAACTACCAGATGTACAAAAAAACAAACATATTTTCGTAAAGCATCTCTATTTACATAGGACCCCTGCGGAAATGAAAATGAAAATAAAATTCCGTTTTTTCTTTTAAGCTAAAATACTGGTACCTATCAGTAATTCAAACAACTGTTTTCTACTTTACAGACAAGTCTACAACTACCTTATTAATAATTTCCATAGCCTACTTAGTAATTTTCTTACATCGCATTCATCTGACGCGGCCATTTTGAAAAAATTAAAAAATTGTTCGTATCTCACTTATTTTTTGGAATATTTTACATTTGAAAAAACTGTTGCACTTAGAAATTTATACTTAATGAGCAACCATAAAAAATATAGTCATTCCATGTAAAAAAAAGTTGATGTCACTTCCGGTTCAACCGGAAGTGATACTTTCATTCCTGTTAGTCCAATAGTAGCTTATTATTGTTTAATTTATGTGTACCAAAAACCAAATTTTTAAATACAAAAACAATCAAAATGTTGGGAGCGTCCATTGACTCGTGGCCACCCGGTATACCAAAACAGAAATTACTGATTTTTAAACAGTACAATTTCTGTTAAAATAGTTCTTATTTTGTTTCCTCCAACATCTTTTAATTTTCTGCATATTTGTTTTTGTGTAATTTCCACGCATTAAGTTTTTTCTTGGAAATAAATAATAGGTATTTATTAAAATAATGCCAATATTGTACCTATTTTATGTAATAATTTTGTTTCAATTTTCATAAATTTCTAGGTGCATAACCGCGGATTTAACAAATATAATAGGTAGAGAGTACACATGTTTTATTCTAATGGGATTATGTATTGAAAGGATATTAAAATTTAATTGCTATTTCACCTTATTAGAACTGTAAACAGAACCCCATCATATTACGACTATGAAGTTTACACTTACTTGAGAAACAATCGATTTACATCTTTTCTAAATTGTTTTCTGCAAACAGAACAGCACTGCACCATTTTATAATTATATTGTCACTAAACTGTATAAAATATCACTTCTTCACCACCAAGTCGCTCTGAAATCCCAAAAAGACCTGTTACCATTAATGGCGGACACGTAGGTAAATAGAGATATTCATCATTACGGTAAACGAACCCGCAACGATGATCTCCGAAATGTTGCGGATTTTTGACAATAATGCCGCGAATAGATCGATAGCCAATCAGGAACTTTACACATTATGTATCTAGGAATAAATTCTATGATTGGAGCTTCTATAGTTAAATATATAACAGGACTGTCATTATATATTTCTACTGTACATGAAAATGACAGATTTTATCACAACCTTTATCGCGACAAAATCAACCCGAGACAAGCTGTTATTGTTTTGATACCATGTCGGTATGGTTAAGGTGCCCGTCGGGAAAAATTTTGCTGATGCATACTTTCTCCAAACTTCGTGTATGGCTTCATTGGACAGTCTGACAGCATTTTCCTCTATCATTTTTTTTGTTTTTGGGGCGTTTTCCCGCTAGATTTTCCGAAGCATGTCATTTTGACGGCATATAAAAAACGTATAGATACTGTTATTTTTCCAAGTAGAATAGCTTCTTAAAAACGTGAATTGAAACGTGAAAAAATAATTGTCTGACAATAAATGTGGGCGTGTCCACTATCTCGAACATGTCGGAAAAATGACTATAAGAAAATTTATTAATAACCAGCTGATTATCGCTGTATTAATTTATTGAAAAAAACAAAAACAAGTTTTCATATTGTCCGACGAAAATTATTTTCCGATTTCCCAGTCTGACGCGTCAAAGTTGTGGGTTTCATGACAGCAAAAAATTTATTCATAACCTTCAGACATTGGAAAATTATATGCAGAAAATAGGTATTTAATTTGTGGTATAAGTGTCTGACAAATACAGTGGAGCATAACGAGAGTCTGACAAAAAAACATAATTTTCCAATAGCGGCCGTCGACGTTAGGGCGATAAAAAAAATGAAATTTCGTTTAGTCGAGAAGACGGTTAAAAAAGATAAGGTATTTCAACTTACTTATTTTATAATCTTTATTTTGAATTTTTTGAACTCTTTTGGACTATCTGAATTCGACTTACCCAAGTTTTAAGTTCGATAATATTGAAAAATTCGTAAAACTTTTTGTAGAAATAAGTAGCGAAAAATTGTCTTTTAGTACGTTTAAAATCGCTATATCTCCGGTACTACTAGTCCGAAAATTTTCATCCAGGGCCCAAATTAAAGATCTTGAAACAAGCTATAAGATAAACCGTTACAATTCTCTACTACTACCTACGTGTACTATACTACTACTATAGAATACAATACGGAGTGTAGAAATACGTTCCACACTCCTATGTTCTATTATAGAGCCTGCGTACTAAACATATGTACATAGGTGACCTTGTATAAAACGATATATTTTCAAGCGCGAAGTTCATGCAATTTATTTATGATTTTTGACACTGTAAAAATGATTTTTCAATGATTAGTATGAGATAATCATGACAATTTGAAGGAAATTACAACATTAAAAACTTGTATTTTCCAGGCGTCAGACTGAAAAACTAGAAAACACCTTTTGTCAGACAGTTAAAAAATTGGATTTGATTTATTTTTATTAAGCTATATTGAAAAAATAAGTTTGATATTTATAAATATAGCCTCAATATATACGTATGAATGTAACATCCAAGCGTAGCTTGACAACCACATAGAAAAACCTTTTATTTAACATTTTCAGCTAAAAGGCTTTATTTCACCGTCAGACAATAATCGTATTATAAATTTTATTTAAAAATCAAAAAAAATTGTAAAAAAATGTTATGAATACATTTTTTGCTGTCATGAAACCGACAACTTTGACGCGTCAGACTGGGAAATCCGAAAATAATTTTCGTCAGACAATATGAAAACTTGTTTTTGTATGTTTTAATAAATTAATACAGCGAAAATCAGCTGGTTATTAATAAATTTTCTTATAGTCGTTTTTCCGACATATTCGAGATAGCAGACACGCCCAATGACCCACATTTATTGCCAGACAATTATTTTTTCACGTTTCAATTCGCGTTTTTTAAGCTATTCTACTTGGAAAAATAACAGTATCTATATATTTTTTATATGCCGTCAAAATGACATGTTTCGGAAAATCTAGCGGGAAAACGCCCCAAAAACAAAAAAAATTATAGAGGAAAATGCTGTCAGACTAGGTCCAATGAAGCCATACACGAAGTTTGGAGAGAGTATGTATCAGCAAAATTTTTCCCGACGGGCACCTTAACCAGTAGTTGAATTACTTGAAAGTCTGTATAAAAATAACCTTAAATACCTACTTCAGAACCAAATGTAAGCCAAAGTTAGTCTACAAGTAAATATTAAAAAAAAACAAGTGACATTCTCTTAATTCTTTTATTTCCTGCCAAACGTATCTTTACTTCTAAATGACATCCAAAACAAAACGAAACAACAACAAGCTATAACTGATCCTTTGACATAGAAGTCACCGGTGTAGGGCTTACTTGCCAGTAATATAGGCTAATATAGTGATTAATTGTGGTAGACTCCTTGGACGTCATTTAGAAGTAAAGATACATGTGGCAAAAAATCCCGAAAAGAAAAATAGAACACAGCAATAATGTTTTTAAATGCCGGTCTTTATAACTTATTTTAATAATTAATTGTAAGACATCCTATGGGTTTTACTGTTAATGATTACACAGGTACACAAGAATAATTCCTAAAGGTATTTCCATAGAACTTTCTTTTTATTTATACAGGGTGATCAGGCTAAAAAATTATTCATTAAGAAAAGACATAGCAGAATAATAATAATCGGAATGCAGTTGCCACTATTACTATAAAGAAAACTTGATAACTTTCAGTTAAATAAATGTACAGGATAGTTATTCGATAGAACAGATACATAATAAATAAAAGGTACCAAATGTGGAAGGTTTACGTAAATACCTTTACATAAATAAATTATTTCTTAGTATGACCACCCTGTATATTTTTCATTAAAAGTATAATAGATGTCTTCTATGCCAATTTTGAGGAAGTATATGTCAAATATTATTGCCATTTATTTTGTCACATTTTTTTCCAATATTTATTCACTTTAGGTGATCCACCCTGTATATTTTCCAGGGATAGTCTACCCATTTCTTCACTAGCGTCAACTACATACCAAATTTGACTGTTCTCCGTCTAATAGTTTTTTAGATATAGCACCAACAGACAGGCAAGTGAAAGACATGCAGAAGGACGGACAAACAGGCAGATCGGTAGACGACAGACGAATGTACAGACAGACAGACAGACTGACGGAATTGAAATATCTTCATTTTCGCAATCTACATGATCTGAAACGTGTAAATTCGAAAAATTCTCGGAGGATGATTCTTTCACGAAACAATATTTTCCTTCGGTAAGCGAGGGAAGTTAAAATCTCAGTATTTGAGCAGAGCATGACATACCCTGTATTTTGAGCCGCTGAATCCGATTCCCCGTCAGAATTATGCTATCGCGTCAGATTTTTCACAAACTTGAATCACAGTTATGTGATTATCTCTTCTAAGACACAAAAGTTATTTTCCCGTAAATTTAATTCATCAGCCATAAGTAGTAAACTAAGTCTGGATAATGCTATTGTTCAATATCGTAAGTTGTATAATAATATGTTCTGAAAATATATCTATTTCAATAGATTGACGTTTGATTTTAGAAATTGTTTCCCATGTCACTCTGCTAGATTTGTATTCTTAGCCCATGACAAATTTCTTAGGAATTTTAATTAGGTATCAAAAATGTAAAAACATTAGTTATTAAAACTATAAACACACCACACATAGTACACAACCCCTGAATCCAAAACCTAGGCGGTCCGGAAGGGGGTCATACATTTGAGAAAACGCAGACCACATCCATTACCCCACCAACATTGCCTCTGTCGGATCTGGCGATCGAACTCAGTACAGGATAGGCAGTCTGACCAAGCGCGCTTGCTACTAAGACTTTTACCTTTACCTTTAAAAATGTTTAGTTCATTTAGCTATAGGTAGACATCTCATACCTAAACTACGGTTCGTAAGATATTTTATGATATGAAAAATTAATATTCAAAAATCAATATATTTAATACATATCTGATGTAAACAAATGCACCGACCGCCAGGTGGTATGGCTCGGAACCTGCAGCAAGCATATTTTAAAGGAAACATCCGCGGAAATAATCTATGCTTGATTTCTTTTTAAATATTTTCCTACAAAATGAAAACATTGCAGGCTTAACGTAGAATATTGGATTAATTAATCGGGCGGTATAAGGAACGCTTCTGGATCTTGCAGGAAAATACGACTAAAAAACCTGCATAAGAAATGGTTATTTTGTTAAAATTTGGAATCGGCATGGGAAGGTAGGTCGTTGTATTTGTGGTATATTGTGTTGTGCCGGCCTAAGTTATTGTCACCGTCTTTCGAAAAAAACCGGTGGGGGAGTCTTCCACTAAGACGCCTAGCCGGCTGAGCTACCATGCCGGTAGTCATGGCTTACTACGAGTTTTTAGAAAAAAATACATAAAAGTAATAATTAAAAATACCTATATTAATTTGGTCATAAATATGTCATTTTGGCGTTTAATGTTACTTGGTACGTAGAGGACACCCTGTATATCTTGCATTATTGTTTTGATGTCGACGCGACAGTCGCATCAACCGCTTGTGTCACGTAGGACACCACCCACCCTAGAATAACGTTTCCTGTAAAATAAAACACATGTATTTTACAAGTTTGCAACGCTCGAAAAGTGTTCCTGGTTGTACGACTTAATTAAATTTCCAAATCCTAATTAGTTTGGTTTAATTAGTTTAGCAGAAAATGAATTGGCTTCAAGGCGAAAGAAGGCGAAGGGCGCATCTTCTAAAGATAATTAATCGTCCTATGCCTGGAGTTCGCAGATACGTGGTGATGCAAAAAAAATGTGTAGCAGAGTTTAAGGACTTTGATAGAAATGGGGATATACGTTATTAAAACGTCACGATTGCTTCATGATTTAAATATGGTTATATTTTTGGATTACTTATTTAAAATCAATATTAAGGATTTTATTTCAAAATGTTTGAAAAAATATTGGATGAATTTATTTTTTAATATTCCTTCTTCTGCTGAGTAGTCTCCGTCAAAATGGTGATAGACAAATATTTAGATCGTCAGAAATTACAAAGTATTGGAATGAATAAAACAATACTGGAGATTTAAAAATCGTGTTTTCGGTAAAAAATAAGTGACGTTTCCTGTAAATTAAAAACATTAGAATGTGCAACAATTATTTAAAAAGTGCAGTAAATCTGCGAAGAGTAGCTTGTTTATAGTTATAATTTATCTTCTTAACTTAATTCTATGTACCAAATTCCCATCGTGGTGCAATGTATTTTTAATTTATGATTTATGTTTTATCTACCACATTTGTAAAAAGGCTTACTACATCAAAGTGTACCATAAATGATACATATTCACATTATTTGCTGATAGTTCTTCAAAAACGTTTACTATTTTTAAAACAAAACTCAAAGGAACTAGATGGCGGATTTGACTTTCTATTATAATTTTGAAAACTTGCTACATGGAAAATCTTCACAATTAGTTTCAGGCTGACATATCGTTTTTGTTTAAAACAATATATTAACTGAACATTGATTGTCTTAGTTAATTTCTGCACGTTGTTATACAAGTAAGAAAGTGCTTAACTTAGTACTTCGTCACGTAGCGTCGTTTCAAAATTTGAGGAGTTATTGTTCTGCATAACTCGTCCTGTTTTCGATTTCCCTGGAGAAGACTATACATTTATATAAGCTACAACGAATTCAAATATATTGCATGCAATTTTTTGTAGGTTTTAAAATAGTCTTCGTATTACGAATAGACAATTTTTTCTCTCTTCCTGCGCTAAATCACGTACCCATACAATTCAGATTCGTAGCTATCTAATGTATTTGCGTTATTATTCAGTAAGAATAATGGTGTATAATTAAAACTAAACATACGCTTCTCTCTACATCAAGGAAAACTCTGCTGAATTCCCATTAGACTTGTTTAGAGCATTGGTTTGATACGTCGTCAGGAGACTCTAGAGTTATAATTAGACGCAAATACTCACGATGTGTTTCGCTTGTGCCACATAATAATAAAATACCACGACACATGCCTCGCTTGTTTTTTATTCATACCGTTACCAGATGCTGTCAATCGTTATTATCTAGGGTAAAAATGTTTAATTAAGAAGAACAAGCATTCTCGTTTAGAAGGAACATACAGTTCGTTGAAAATATACAAATTTAGTAGAGGATATTAGAGTTAATATGGCTTGACTAAGTCAGCCTTCAATTCCGAAATGCATTTTCGGTGTATTTTGGTAATATTGTAAAATAAGTAAAAGAGTTTCTACAAACAGCTGGCATAAAACGTAGCCGTAAATATGGAATAGTACAGGAAGTAAAGTTAAACATGTGTGATGATAATAATATATTAATACATGACAGGCTAAAACTTTGTATTCCTATAGGTGACAATGCATATTTTAAGAAGAAAACAATATTCTGATACCGACTTCCCAATGTGCAATAAAGAAGATGACGGGAAAAGCTAATTTGCCTTGCCCTCTTAACTGCGTTGTAGACAATAAGTTCCAAAGGTAATATTAATGATAGAATTAAACGTGACAATATTGAGTTAGTTTCAAAATAAAAACCACTTAGATACTCTTGTTGTGGCAACCAGACAACTTAGTTCTGTAGAACAAATATCTTGAGGCAACAGACTTCGTAATTAATAACTCTTGGATATATAAAGGTAAACATTTAATGTTACTTTCCATAATTAAAACTAAATACTCGAAATTACTCCCACGCATATCTCTACACCCACAGCAGTGTCTATCTATATATCCCTTTATTAAATAATCAATGAATCTTTGGGTAACCTTTACATGGGGTAGAAAATACGACACTACCTTTTTCACACACTTAGGAAATACACCTGCCATGAATTTTAACTACATAAATTCGAAGGGGAGAGCTAAAGAGACAAAGAGCTTGTAGTCTAAGATGAGTATAAAGAAATTTAAAAATTTTCGTCATAACTTTACTGTTGAAATCTAAATATATATCTAAAAAATTTGGTGAATAGAGGGTGAATGGCGCTCTGAAAACAAGCCTTCAGAAGGGTATGAACTACCCCCTGCTGGATGAGGAACACAGGGGTGAAGGGAGATCTGGTAGGGCAAGTGTTTCTTGTTTTTTTTTAATGCAGAATGGTGGCAGTGTATTAACGAGAATCTCCTTCGATTGTCTTGACTGCATTCTGCAAGAGGCGAAAAGTAACCCCCAAACCTCCAAGAAGGATTCAGTCCAGTCAGTAAAGATAAAAAAAGTGCAAAACCTCGAGCTTCGGTTAGGAAAGATCGATGTTTATGAAATAAACAGCATTCGATTCGTAATTGATAATATTGCAAAGTCTACGTGGTCTGAAGGTGTGCTTTTACCTTGGGGGTGGATGACACCCCTTCTCGGGGGTGGAAATGAGTAAACTGAAAATAACCACAGGAATCGATAGAGGGATGAATTCTAAGCAAAAAATACTCTGTTTTTTCGATAAATCAATATTGTTCGAGTTATTTACGATTGAAAATGTTAATTCTTCATTTAAAAAATGCATGATTTAGAACGATTTTTCACGAATAACGCGAAAACTCTACGTTTTATCAAGAAAATATCAGAAGCAAAAATTAAGCTTATAAAAAAACAAATCGATTTTTTTTTTATTTCTGTAGATGTAATACAAACCGAGTTATGGCTTGTTGAATTATGCGTTGAAAATGGAATTCGAACCTTTCAATGTTAATAATGTTAAAATGGAAAGCTTTGACAAGTTTTCCTTAAAAAAAAATCGCCGTTTTTCCGTTATTTAACGTTGAAAGGTTTGAATTCAGTTTTCGGCGAACAAACTGTCACCCTCAACAAGCCATAACTCGGATCGTATTGCATCTAAGAAATACAAAGAAAACCAATCGGTTTGTTATTTTATAAGCTTAATTTTTGTTTCTGGTGGTATTTTTAATAAAACGTTTGGTTTTCGAGTTATTCGTGAAAAATCGCTCTAAAACACGCATTTTTTAGGTAAAAAATCAACATTTTCATTCGGAAATAATTCTAAAAATATTGATTTATCGAAAAATCTTCATGGAATATTTTTGGCTTAGAATTCATCCATCTATCGATTTCTGTGGCTATTTTTAGTTTACTAATTTCTATCCCCGAAAAGGGGTGGCATCCACCTCCAGCGTAAAATCACACCTTCGGACCACCTAGACTTTACAATACTATCAATTACGAATCGAATGCCGTTTGTTTCATGAAAATTGATCTTTCCTAACCGAAGTTCGAGGTTCTGCACTTTTCTTGTCTTTACTGACTGGACTAAACCCCTTTTGGGGGTTTGGGAGTTAGTTTTCGCCCTTTGCAGGATGCGGTCACGGAAACTGAAGGAGGTTCTCGTTAATGCTCTGCGATCATTCTGCAGTAACAACAAGAAATACTTGCTCTCCCAGATCTCCCTTCACCCCTGTGTTCTTCATCCAGAAGGGGGTAGTTTATACCCTTCTGAAGGCTTGGTTCCACTGCGGCATTCATCATCTACTATTTTTTTTTGCATTCTCAAGAGCTTGTAAGCTAGAAGCTTAGAAGGGTATAGAAGGGGTGCAGAGGGTGTATCAACCACATCGGGACAATTGTTACCCCTTTGTTGAAGTACTTGGCATTAAAGAGGAAGAGTACGAGAGATAAAAAGTCTTTCCATAATGATACTTATTCATAAATGTACCTTATTGAAGGGATGTTGTAGCTCCTAAATAAAAATTGAAGGATATAGGAATTTTTTTGACCACGGATTCGGATTCAACGTCTAAAAATACATAGGAATACCGTGGTCAGCCATCCAGATCCGAAACTTTTTTGCGGGGCTGTGTAATTTGACGAAAAAATCTTATTTTTCAAAATACAGTGGTTCAAATTTTTCCAAAAATGGGGGAAATGGAATAAATAGTGACGAGAAAATCAAAGATGTGAATTTCATCGTGAATAACTATTGAAAATTCAGAAAATATGCGCGTTATAAAAAAAATTTCAAGGCACCACAATTTTAAAGGATATTAACCTATACGTTTGAATTTTTCCAGATTTTTAAATTTCATGATTTGCGAGATTTTCCATCTTCCGACAAGGGTTTCCTTTTCGTGTTTTTCCGGAAAAACTTGGGAAGAATGCACTTTAGGAAAAAGTCATAGAGATTAAAAAAGTCTTGTATTTTAATAATACATTTACCAGAATTGTTCTGGGCATTTTCTCGTCCATTTTTATCTCCCACTTTTTGGGAAATAAATCCAACCATATCTCGAAAAAAATACGCATTTTAAAAATGAATTATTGTTTGTTTGCTTATAATTGTATTGAAACATTCTTTATAGGATTTTGCAAACAGCAGAGAAAACAACTATCTATAACTAAAAGAAAAACTTTGTGTAGAAATATTAATGAAAAATTTGCATTCTTTCGATAACCTGAATTCTGACTATGCTAGCAAATTAAAATCCTAAAATGAATTTGTCTACTTTCTTATTTGACAATTCTCATTCTAACACTAGCATCCACACAGTCCCCTACGGCCATGCAGATTAAACTAGTATCCACATAACCCCCTACGATTATGAAGATTCAGTTAAAACTGAGAACAAAGACCTAAAATGAATTTATTTATCTAGCTTGTCATAAAAAAAAAAATTTCATTCTAGTGGACTACATTTTCATGAAATCTATCATTCTGTTTCCTGGAAATGCTTAGCCTTTGAAACGTTTTTCGCCCTTATTCTGGAGCTTATCAGAAAGACATAAAGCCATTCATAAAGATGTTTCATGCAAAACCAAGACAATTTCTATGAATAAGTGTGAAATTGTCTTGGTTTTGCATGAAACATCTTTATGAATGGCTTTATGTCTTTCTGATGAGCTCCAGAATAAGGGCGAAAAACGTTTCAAAGGCTAAGCATTTCCAGGAAACAGAATGATAGATTTCATGAAAATGTAGTCCATTAGAATGAAAAAAATTTTTTTTAAGACAAGGTAGATAAATAAATTCATTTTAGGTCTTTGTTCTCATTTTTAACTGAATCTTCATAATCGTAGGGGGTTATGTGGATACTAGTTTAATCTGCATGGCCGTAGGGGACTGTGTGGATGCTAGTGTTAGAATGAGAATTGTCAAATAAGAAATTAGACAAATTCATTTTAGGATTTTAATTTGCTAGCATAACCAGAATTCAGGTTATCGAAAGAATGCAAATTTTTCATTAATATTTCTACACAAAGTTTTTCTTTTAGTTATAGATAGTTGTTTTCTCTGCTGTTTGCAAAATCCTATAAAGAATGTTTCAATACAAATACGCATTTTATCGAAAATATTACAAGAACAAGAAGTTGTTATTTTTCGTCAAATTATCCTAAAATACATTCTGTTTTTTTTTTAATTTACCTCAGTTTCGCTAGTTAACAAATTAGCAACAAAATCATTGTTTATAACAATTGCGGGGCAATAGCGGCCAATTTTTCTTTTTTTTTGAGTTTGATCTAGACATCAAACGAACACAATTCACAAAATTTCATGAAAATCCATTCATTCAGTAAACTTATTAGTCAGAAATGCCAATTTTCCTACACCATACACTACACATATTGTAATCTCATTATGTTTGTGAATGACAAGTTAAATATATTTACTATAAATGGCAATATAAGTAGGAGAATGACCACATACATGTAAAGATAATAATCTCAGCTTAACTTTTCACTCATCAACTTTATTTCAAAAAGGACTAAATTACATGGGTGTTACAATTTTTAATAAATTGTAACTGAGATTTAAAAAATAACGACAATCAAGTAAAATTTAAAAAAGCAGTAAATGATTTTCTCTGTATTCACCATATCTGTATACACGTAAAATTGATCATCGGCAGATACTTTCTTTTTCAGTAATGCTAAAATTAGAACCTTATTGCCGAATAAAAAGATAGGTCCTTAATTTCACTTCATCGTTTATTTCTTCGTAATAAGACGGATTTGAAAAAGTTCCGCTGATCAAGTGTATAGTTATGGGTAACACTTACACATTTTGAAGAAGCGGAAATTAAAGTAGACGCATCGTGATGACTTGACGTTTTATAATATGAAAAGGAACTAAAACTTGTATCAATTCTATTACGAATCCCGGTTTACCCGTGGTATATGAATTTTAAAATAAATTGGAATGGCAGCTATTTATTCATTCATAAATACAATTTAACTATTTTGCGATCCAATAAAAGTACCAAATAACAACTTTTGATTGTTCAACTCGTCTTAAATTATTGTTATATAGAACGTCATACAGAGTCTGATATATACGGAAACGTATTGAGGATATGATGAAAAAATGGATTGAAATTTCAGCGTAATATGTCAAAATTAGTAAGTCAATCCAACTTATTCAGTTGAAAATTCAACATAGTAAGTTGATATTTTAACATATTTAATTGAAATCTTTAAAAAATAGGATTTTCGCAAAGTCAAAAATATATTGAACACAACAGGTTAGTTATAATAATAATAATAATTGAAAATGAATATCGGAGAAAGATTACCACCTTGTGGAACTCCAAGAAGTCACGTTGATATTTCTCTTAATTTATTTTGCCCGATTTTCACATTTTGTATTCTGTCTATTTAGTCTACTGCAGTAAAGGACTGTTCATACCATAAACTGAAAGTTTTAGTAGGAGGATCTGTTTGGGATATGGAAATAATCCTACAGTTTGTAAACTGTCACTTTCTGAGGAGGTCACCTTTATTGCATGGAACTGTAAATATGTAGTATTTATTATATTGAAGTTCGCACCCAGTTACTTCAAAAAGTGATTTTTTGTTTAGGTGTCATCGACAATCACATAACTGGACTCTTATTTCGATACATAATTTATAATAATATATATAAAAATATAGAGAAGTCTTTTATCTTAACGTCAGTGGTGAAATTTGGTTTCAACAGCATAAGACACTTGGATTATTGAAGTAATATTTTCCAAACGTAGAGGAAAGGTAAAATGGGCGGCCAGTCCACCTGATCTGACGCCATGTGACTTTACTTATCAGATCACATGAAATATATAGTAGGCAAAGAATTACTAAACGACTTAAATGACTTTAATTTTGAAATTTGGTGTAATGAGGGCAATAGAAGATGAAGTACTTACTAGTATAATGGAAAGAACAGAACTATATATTCGAAATGATAGTAGACATTTTGAGTATTTAACGATATTAATGTTTCTGTACCCAAAATTTCTGTAATTATTGTTATTTTGTTAAAATCTTATTTTAAATATATCGAATTCAATTAGCACCTAAAGGGGAAGGCAGGAACTTCTGGACACCCTGTAAAGCTCCAGGGTGTTCTCATACTACAGATTTTAACAATGAGACTGAAATGACGATGAATAATCCTAACAAAAAGTTTGACACGTGCAGTGACTGTCACTTTTCATCTATTCTTTTCCAAAAGTAGTTAAATAAAGTCTATATCTACATGGTAATTTTAAGATGTTATTTAAAATGTGTCGTCATCGTAATGTTACTTTAAGTATTACAGTGCATTACCCTATTTTGCTAAGAAATGCATGATTTACTTTCGAAAAACCACGTCAAAAATTACTTTTTACGTTATTTTGAAGTCAAATGTTGAAAGAAAGCATGTTTTATTCATTTTCTATTTATAGTAAAATAACACATTTTTACAGACATAATTATAAAGGCCTTCCAGTCTAGTGATAATTGGACTCGTCACACACCCCAGTAATTTAAATTCTGACACCTGGTTTCTGGACGTACCAAACTTTGTTAAATGATCAAAGAGGGAAAATTGTCTCGGTCACAGTAACTTAAATAGCAGTAACTGTCAGAAACAGGACCAAAGGTTAAGAAAAATGCGTTTATCGTTATTAAATGACCCCACGTATAACCCAAAGGCAACTGTGTGTAATTGCATGTAAAATTTCTTCCAGTTCATTCGCAAATTATTTTCAGTAGCATTG
Source organism: Stenurella melanura (assembly GCA_963583905.1). Classification (NCBI taxonomy): domain Eukaryota; kingdom Metazoa; phylum Arthropoda; class Insecta; order Coleoptera; family Cerambycidae; genus Stenurella; species Stenurella melanura. The sequence goes on from OY757310.1 coordinate 156,474,822, forward strand.
CTGAAGCACAATTTAAAGCTCAATTTAAAATACTAATATCGTTCATTCATTTAGTAGGTTTGCGATAATGGTGATGTCCGCTAATGCAGAATAATTTAATGATACATAACTGTTAATATTATTTATACACTTGGTGGTACAAATTAATCCTAAAATTTTATAAAACAGAATATCCTAAAATGCTACATTAATGAAATATAAGAGGTTAAAGTGACACTCTGAGCAATCGTTTTTTTTTTTATAGTATTTAAAATGGGTACTAATTGGGTCCAGATTTTCTAGCACATTGCTTAAGCTATTAGATTAAATTAGATTTCTCACTACAAAAATATTTTCACAGCCACGTGATCATGTTTCATACAAATATTAGATAACAGACATACTGATATTAGTACATTTAGTGGTCGGGATATAAGATAGTTTCTTTGGTAAGAAATTATCTTTAACATCAAGATAAAATTTAAAAATCACCAAATATCCACTTACGGAAACTTGTGAAAAAAATTCACTTAATGAGTAATAAACTATACCTGCTTGAAAATGAAATAGTCTAGTTCTAAATAATCTGGTTTTTTCACTGTTATAGAAATTAGGCAATGGATTTTGGTAAACCAAAATCCATTGCCTAAGTTTTATAACAGTGAAAAACCAGATAAATAGATTTCTATGTAGTTATAGTATTATCTCTATTTACCGTTAAATTAAGCTTTCTGAAATTATATATAGGAACCTCCACAAGCAGGAGAATCATTGATATTGGCTTTGACTCAAAATAGGTATTCTGTTTACCACGATTCTTCTTTCCATTTTAAATATTATTATTATTATTATACAAATTTTCTGTCTTATTAATAAAGATTCTAGTTTTTCCTAATTATGGACCCGAACTAAAACGTAGATAGATTAGAATAAGTATATGTATGAAAGATTACGTAAGAAATATTCAAGTTTAGTTATCTTATTACAAATATTATGAATATGTAAATCTCAATTTCAATTTTCATTAATATTTGCACTGAAACATGTGTACTCAGAAATGCATAAACATAGGTATTTAAAGGCCAATGATCTATACATTTTCAGATTGCGAAACAGTGTTAAACTGTGTTAGATCTTACACTTTTGAATCTGATATTTTCTGGGAATGCAAAAAAGTTGTATTGATGGTTGGCAGGACAAGAGGTATGAAGAGTAATGAACTAGATCACACCCTTGCGAAAAAGGAGCTGAAGTCCCATT